>OU426989.1:207594567-210042067 GCA_911387755.1 Chrysotoxum bicinctum | reverse complement strand
AAGTTTTTTTGTCGGAGTCGATTTGGAATTCGAACACCAAACTTAAAAAAGTTCCTTCCTTGGGACGCAGAAATCTTTTCCTAAAAAGTGGGCAAAAAAAGGGCTTTGCAAATCTTTGCGAGGTTTATCACATATATTTCCAGAAAGTAGACGTCCATCGCTATCCAAAACACATAATTTATTTTTAAAGCAACCTTAGGCACATATTTAGATTTTCCAAAAAATACACGTTAAAAACAATTTTTTTTTGTTCTTTGAATAACACAATTTTTTTATTCAACAAACAAACTTTAAGACAATTTCAATACAGATTTATAAAAGTAAATACCTTCACGAACATCTGCAATTATTTTTTTTTTTTCAATTTCACTTAAAATTGTAATTTTAACAATTATTTTTCTAAAAAACTTAAACGCACCAGATCAAAAAAAGACTTTTCACTTTCAAGTTTGGAGGTCAGTTATTCCATGCTAAACTGGTTTAAAGAAGAAAAAAAGGTATTTCCAAACTAAATAGTTATCCGTTATAGATAAGAAATAGGATTTTTTGGAATTTTAGACATTGACTTTTTCACGTCTAATTGTATGGGGTCGATCCACTGTGTGTCGCGGTAAACTTCAAAGACAAATAAAACTGTCAAATTATTGACTCTTGTCAAAAGTCATATTTCCAACAGCAATAGCCATATATTTCCGCCGGCTCTGGTGTTACAATACCAACAAAAAAAAAAAAAAAAGATTTTCTTAGTTTTGTATATTCCAAACTGTCAATGAATTTTATGTGTCATTTTGCTGTCAAAAAAATGTCACATTGTCAGTAATTGATTTTATGTGCTTTGGAGGTGAATTTCCGTTTGTATATAATAAATAATGATTTGCGGAAGTGAAGCCCTCTACATAATTAAATTCCCATGATGGCGGTATGTTTTCACTCTATCTTTATCTTTCTCTCTTCATTTTCACAGAAGATTAAGTTGATGATGATGAAATAAAAATCCATTTATGGGCACTAAATATGCGCGCATCTTTCTAACGGAAATTTTAACGTCATCAAAGCCAATTTCATGCAAATTGCTACTTACATTGAACTTAACATATAAATTCAAATGCATTTCAACATGGCCGCCAGGTGGTGGCTGTGCAGATAATATGCCAAGTAACTAGCCCCATCTGGTGTTTTAATGTTGCGCGACTGCAACTGCGATGGGCATTATTGCGGTAGCAGTTTAAATGCCATCGCGTAACAACAATATCGTCTCTTTGGCGAAATTAATTGCGTCAAAGTACAGCTGAAGCAGCAGCTGATTCAGTGTTAGACACTTATTGGGATGTTCTTCGCGCTCGCGCTTCGATTGTATCTCGAATAATGCACGCAGGCGGGCACACAGGGACAAGCGCTGAGGTAACACTGTTGCAGTAACATCTGAGCTAATCGGTAAATGAAGTTTTATGACTCTAAGGCCTTCTATATCGACGACAACGACGAAGCAGAAGAAGCTCAAAAATCTATCCGTATGGTGTGACTTGGACATTCCCGGCCAGTGAGCCACTCAAAAGTGGCAATCAGAACACCTCTGGGATGGCCTACACCATCTGGTGTTTTATGCCTGTAAACGGTCACCCATCTAACAATTGCTTTGGCCCACATTCGTTCCAGAGAATGGTCATCTGTGATGCGGTTGCACTTGATGCCGCTTTGGACATCACAGACACAGCCAGTTGCAGGCAAATTGCCCATCCAGCACTGGAACACATCGAAACACCTATTTATCATTGTATGGAATGGTATTTGAGTTAATGCACAACGAAACTAGCGCTGCGCTGGGGAGTTCTCTCTCCATCATTGAGTCAGTATACCAAATGTGTGCATATCCTTAATTGGAAACATGTCGGACGACGACGAACGATGGCGACGCGACGGTGGAACGTCTACAACTATACGACGCTCAAACTGACGCTGATGGCTTGGAATAACCAAGCCATTATACCGCTAATGGCCAACGCATTTGAATCGATTAGTTCAAGTGCGACCGTTTATTGAGTAGTTGAGTGGTACGAATAATACGAGCATACAGCACAGATGGGGCTAAAGTATGGGGTTTGGGTAATGAGAGTTTAAAGTCCTCAAGTAGGCAGATAAGTGAGTTATGATTATGGGATTATTTGACGATAAACATACACCAACGAACGAACGATGGATATCGGCCAAGGGTCACTGCAATGAATGAGTCTAACTGTATCAGTCATGCCAGTTTATTGACTGTATAAGTTGTTTAGTAGAAAATAAAGTTGTTGTTTGAGCAATGAGTGCAATTATTTTGCTGGGTGTGGATAGCATTCGATGATGGATTTCATAGATATAGTTTTTTTTTTTTTGTAAAGTGTGTACTTTGTTTATCGCAGAGAAAATGGCATTTTTCTTCAGATATAACTTGATTAGCTTGAATTACTTTTTGTGCACGTTATTCTTTTTGGAAAATGAGTCATCGGGGAGGATTTAGATTACGTCATTCGGCGGGAAAAGACCAATAGTGCGGGTAAAACAAAAGTTGAATAGATTCAATTCTTAACATTTTACTCAAGGCGTACAGCAGCATTGGTTTCTTCTATAATTCTAAGTGAGAAGTGCTACATTTTAAAGACTTACAAAATGCAATTAATTCTGCCAAATTTGTGTCATTTATTAACATAATCCCGCTTTATAAAAAACAATGACATAGGAGAGGGAATTTCAGGCTCAGGGACATAACTAACACTCAGGGACATAATCCCCAATTTTAATTTAGGAAATTATGAATGTCCCAGTTAAATGCGACATTAAAGCCAAACTGAATATTGGTCTTATATCTCACCTAAGTGGGACCTAAGTTCCAAACATTAAAATTTAGGGTTATGTCCCGATTTGAGCTCAGAAAGTTTATGTTCAATCGTAAGGCAGTCACATTTATAAACAGATTTCTTACGCAATAGTACCGCCGAAGATTCCACCAAAAGTACTGTTGACATAGACAAGAAGTTAAAATACTTTGAACCCGTGTAGAGAGCCAGGTAGACGACTAAATATTCCCTAAGCGCAGCAATGTAGTTACGTGAGCAGGGCAGGATCCATGGAGGAAGCTAGATTCATTTGAACTCGCGATCCGAAGCGACCAAACAGGGACCGTTGATAAAAAAAAACAGCTTGTATTGGTACCGGAACATACAGAGGGAACAGCTCAAAGTGGAACAAGAGCATATTCTGGTAAAGTTAAAAAGAGGTTTCATTACTGGAAATGCATAACTCTATTTTTACCGAAATACTTTTTAGTATTCATTATGTCTCCGGGGATGTATGTCCCATCTCCGGGCAAACTATTTGGGATTTAGGTGAGGTATAAGTGCCAATTTCTATTTGGGTTTTATGTACCCATCAAGTGGGACATAAGTCCCAAAAACAAATATTGGGAGTTATGTCCCTGCGTCGATTTAGCGTGGATCTTAATCCAGCATAATTTAATTTTGTAGATGTTCTTATGAAAAAGTGGTGTTCTTCAGTGCTTCCAACTTGGATTATAAAAGAGCCAAAAAGTTTTTGAAGAACTTGTGGACAACAATAAGTAACTTTCAAAAAAAGAATCCTGCAAAAAAGGTAGAAATCAAAAGTTCTTGATTCCTCGGAGAGGGCGTCTGGCATTCGCGAACATGATAGGAACTGTAATGGAAAATTGAATTTCTTAAAAGAAAATAAGAAATAAATGCCAAAACAAATGTTTGGATTTGGCAGAAAATTGCAGGTTCCCCCCCCCCCCCTCCCTCCATCTACATCCGACTGACAAAATGCATATTGAAATAGAGATAGTTGTCGCATCATAAATTGTCTCTTTTCTTTACACAAAGCTGAGCTTGTTTTTATATTAAACTTACTTAACCACTTTTCGCAGCGCCACCTATTGAACATTTCTAAACTAGTCTAGTATTCTGTATAGCCCATTCGTTGGTTCCAGTGGCCATACTTTCAAATTTCTAGGGAAGTTATAAGAGAAAAACTCTCAGATAGAGAAAGTGAGGACGTGGTCGTAGACGTTATACTTTCAGTTAAGGATAGCTTAAAAAGAATTACTAACTTTCTGGTGTTTTTAAATTAGGGTCAAATTCAACTACAATGAAAGTGGAAGTAGCGGTGGATCAATTTCGCCTCAAATTTTTTTTTTAATTTTCCAGTCTTAAAATGTTTTAAAGAAATCGGTTATGAACACCCATCAATTTTAAAATAGATAATATTTTTTCGCTAAACTTCACTGAACCAAATCGAGGCATAAGTTCTTTCGGGATTAATGTCCCTTCTTCCTTTTGCATTAATCTTACCAACTAGTTTTCTATAAATATTTATAGAAATAAATTTTCTCAAAACCTTTCATAAACAAAATACTAATTAAAATGTCTTTTTCCATAAGCAGTTAGACATACAACAATACCGCCGACTAAAGGCAGCACAAAGTCTACATTCCTTATATCATCATCGTCATATAAACGCGAAATGAATTTTCCAAGAAAATGAGGTGAATGTTTTCCATCCAAACCAGACCAAGCGAGAGTGAAATTGAATCGATATTTTGTAATAGATTCATGGACAAGAAGCCCTTTTAAGGTGTTTAAAGCTTGACTGTTTTGTTTGGTCATTTTTTCCGCTGCCTAAGCTCAAAAATTAAATAAAACTAAAGTAGGTGGCTCACCTAGAAAAAATAAAAAAAAAAAAGGTAAACTTTCAAGAATGTCTTTTTGTTTGAGTGAACTTGTACAAAGAACGATCATCAACATGATGCGGCAA
Organism: Chrysotoxum bicinctum; assembly: GCA_911387755.1. NCBI lineage: Eukaryota > Metazoa > Arthropoda > Insecta > Diptera > Syrphidae > Chrysotoxum > Chrysotoxum bicinctum. The sequence continues at coordinate 210,037,261 of OU426989.1, read as the reverse complement.
CCTTTATATATAAAAAAAAATAGAAGAACAAAAATAAAGAAATACCACCGTGTTGCGCCTGTCACCACTTTCCTACCCAATTTGGTAACAAATTAAGGCAATAAACTATTAAGTGCATTTGAGGATGCAGCATGCAACCATTCCAAAGTGTCACTATATAATTCACATGAGAAACGTATGTATAGGAACGTGTGGTACCCATCGGTAGGAAGGTGGAGGTACTTATTGGTACACGTACGTATAGTACGTATACTTTTATGGCTAAATTTAGACCTAGTCGGCATTTTTTGTATTCTTTTCTTTTGAGTAAATTATGGTTAATATAGGTTTTTTGTTTCTGTTTCTAAGTCATGGATGATTGGCGGCGCGACGGTCGGAGCCAACGACGACGACGACGTTCTTTTAGCTTTTAGGTTTTTTTTTTTTTTTTTTTTTTTTTTGGCTGACATAATGCAATATATTTTGCTTTCTTTTAGTGTCAAAGTTGACACATAGTCGTATAAGTGGAAGCCATTTATACAAATTTAAATGTTTCTTTAATATACCTTAATTTTTCAGAGGTTTGTTCGATTGTTGATTTTAAAATTAAGTGATAAATTGGGGTTTTATAAAAGTGACTTAAATTGGGGGCGGGGGGCTTATTTTAAGTAGAATTTTCAGATTAAGTCGTCTCATCATTTGAGAGGTATTGTTATCAAGTTTATTTATTATATCTTCGTGTAGATAAGCCGATTTGAAATATCCCGACTGGTACTTCCAAATATAAGATTCTTAAACAAGGTGTGTTAAGAATTTGGAAGAAATCATTTTAAAAAACACACTGATTTTTGGAATTTCCTGATATTTACTCGAGATTTGAATTAAATGGTTAATATTTTCGCGAAATGATTTTCTATGGATTTAATAAGGAATTTACTCAACAAGAGCGTGTCTTCGATTTTCAGTTATAAACCACTAGCCTTGGACACACTGCTTCTACAGTTTTCTGAATTTGATTGGGATGATTGTAAGGATCATATATTCGACATAACCAAAAACACAACGAAATGCTTGGGTTTTCTTAAAATATGCAAGAAATTTGTTCCCCTTTCTGATCTAGCTGTAAGGCATAATTCCGCCCAAAACTTGAGTATAACTCTCATATCTATCTGGTATGGTGCCCCTAATACTCATTTGAACCAGTTAGAAAGAATTCAGAACAGAGCCGTAAGACTTATTGAAGACACATTCTATTGAACACCAACGTAGGTTAGGTTAGGTTAGGTTAGGATAATGGGCTTACAGTTGATCTTGTTACCGTCACACTTAGATCAATGTAGATGCGTTGTTAATCCCCTGGGGGTTGTGACTCCCTTGTATTGAATTTCGAGAAGATTCTAATTGATAATTCAAGATCGCCACATGAATTACAGTGAGATTAAAGCTCCTTTCGGAGCATTAGTAGATATGACAAGCATATGTATGTAGTAACAAATTTTACATCAAACATTTGGCAATAAATGCAGTATGGGTCAGAAGTAGGATTACTTTTCAATTAAAAAAATAAATTAAGATCTGTTTCCCTGAAAACAGAAACGGTGGACAGTGGTTCAATTTAAAAGAAGAGGCAGTCTAAGATTTATAACACTTAAGACAGTCTACCGAATTTGATAAAGTTTTCAGGCTGCATAAAGAATAGTATAAGGTAACTTCACATCTGCACTTACTCAATATTTTTGATCATGTTTATTTCCACAAATCAATATAATGTGGGTGCAGCTTTGTCATTAACGTTCAACTTTTACACTAAACTCTTGCTGAATGCCAGACCTCGGCAAAAGTAGCACCTAAATTTAAACCATCACATGGCTGGGTCGCACCAACCTACATATGTATGTTTAAGAGACTCAGAAAAATGTTCAGAAGCATAAAGTTCATTTTTAATATGGCTAGGCAACTTTTTCAGAAGATGGACCTAAGAACAGAATATAAAGTGATAATGAATTTATATAAGAAAAGAAATAAAGAATCGTTGTAGCGGTGTTTAAAAAAATATATGTTTATATAAAAAATAAATTTTGATATAAAAAAAGCTTTTGATGTAAAAAAAAAATGTTCACAAAATTTTTAAAATATTTTGAAGAAAAAATTTTGATTCGCTAATTTTAAGTTTTTTTTTTAAATCAAAATTTATAAAAAATCATTCATCGTTTTTTTTTTTTTTTAATCAATCTTTACTTAAACAAAACAGAAATACAAATATTCAGCCATATTTTGACATTCGATTTCATTAGAAAGCATTTCGAATTCGAATAATTTGTATTTTGAGATTCGTACGATTAGAAAGTTCACTTTATCAATGGAAAGTTGATTTATTTTTTGACAACAAATTTTCAATTTCGAATCGTTCGAAATAAATGTCATTTCATTCACGTTCAATTTTTTCTGGAGAATAGATTCATAAAACATGTTAGTTTAGTATTTTTGTTGGAAAATAAATAAAATAAATTACTTTTTGAATTATTTGTTGGTGTTTTTAATGAAGGTCGCAATCGCATTTCAATTGGACAAACCGGGAGCAGAAAGAAGTTCCGAGCAGATTGATGGAAGAAAATCCTGATAAAGCTAAGGGATTTACAACAAAGCGGGTAGACACTGATCGTTTTTGTAGAGATGTTGCGGATAAGCTGAATAGCTATGAACCTCCATCAAAAGACGGTGCTACTTGGAGAAAGGTCTTCACTATTCATAAAGAAAACAATTGCCATTTTGTTTTTTTAACGTCTCGCTTCAATATTTTTATGAAACAATTTACAAATGGTAATTCAAAATTAAAGTGTGAACAGATATGTGTAAATTAAATAGGCTTTGAAGTTGATTTCCGAATACCTGTTTTTTTTTGTTTATCAATTTAGAACACAATTTAGTTTACATAAAAATTTAAACATAAATCAAGTATTTTATTATACAGAGAAGTTATGGGTACTTTTATTTTTCTTCTTTTTAATATCAATAAACTTACCATACTGTTTTCTAAATGTTCCCAATTTTACAATGTCAGTTTTTATTGACGTCTTTCAAATTTAAACTTACTTTGTGCTACTAATCTTTACTTTATTTTTTTTTTAAATGATAAAGTATTATTTTTAGACCATAATTTTTTTTTAAATAAAAATCATCAAAAAAAAAGACAGTTTGGTCATACTAAATTAGATAGAAATATTAGTAAATGTCAAACAGCTGATTTCGAAAATGAATTTCATTGAGGTTCATTCTATGTAATTATTCCACAATGAGCATTTTTCGCTCGAATTATAAAATATGCAAAGTTCAATCGAATGAAAAGATCTATTCTATCGAATTAGATATTCGTTCGAATCTCCAAATAAGCATGATTATCAAAATTCTAAGTGGCGTTGTCGAAACCCAGTTTTTAAAATTTGTTATTTCAAGATAAAATAATAATTTTGTTTCTTAATTTCTTAGATATTATATAAAATAACTATTGACTGTTGAGTTTGAAAAAAATGGAGCATGCGGTTTTTGAAATAAAATTGAGTTTTTTGAAAAATTATCGAGTTTTCAAAAAAAAAAAAAAATTTTAAAAATCAAAAATCAAACTTTTTAAGATCTTAAACAAAAAAAAAAAAAGTTGAAATCCTTTTATGTAGAAACTACCAGTGCGGTGATGGGAAGATTGACCTGTGGTCCTACATTCAACCTATTTCAAAAAATGTTCCACCACAGTGGGACCTCAAACGATTACCCATAATTTCACTTTGAAAGTTGTCTTTCTTATGTAAGTTACATTTTGTTCATCTGCTTATATCATTTCCCTGCGTAATAATTAATTAAACTTAATAAAAATGTAGGATATTCAAATTTCACCCCACATAGGCATTAAATTGGAACTCATAATCTCTTAAATTTAAATAACAACCACTTAGTCGTTAAATGCTCTCTTACAATGTTCATAATAGCTAGTTATAGTCTTACACCCCAAACACATGTAATCGAATGTAAATATGACTTTCTCCGCCAGTGGTGCTTCAACGTAGTTACATTAAATAAATAAAAAAACAAAATTATACCCCCAACGAGAGAAAACTGAATAATTTAAATACAACAAAACAAAAAATAAGTGGAATGCCTTTGTTTAACTTGATATAAATTTCACCTTCCAAAATGGATCACGTGAAATGTCCTAATGAAATCGAAATCTTATTTCGCAAGCAAAAAGTTAATATTTATTTAAAAAAAAAAGATTAAAATGTTAATTTCGATTAATTTCTCCTTCACTGATGGACATGATATAAAAATTCCACAAAACTGAAATATAAAAATCTTACCGAAAAAAAGTAGCACAATTTATTATTGCCCTACAAAAAAAGCTTGTTTCAATATGACAAACAAAAAACAAGGTCCTTCTCTCTTAACAAAAAAAAAATATACTTGAGATCCACCTGACTGCTACGACCTAATTGCAGAGCACTTCCACCACCAACGGACCCATCAATTTTCCCAGTCGCACAAGATCAATGGGAAAATAATTAAAATTGGAGACCCACTTCCTTCTCCTTGGATGCATAATCAATTCAGTTTCGCGAAAAAATAAAAGCTGGTTCCATCATCATCTTGCTGCAGCCCCGCCCGCCACCGCCGGGCCTTAATACACCTTGCATTGCATCGTGCGTTTGACACAATTTTGCGTGTGCAACATGCGTGTACCACATTTTACTCTCAACTCGTTGTGATACGTCATGTACACGGTTCCAAGTGAAATTTTATCCAATTTCACTTGACACAACAAAATTTGTACACGCTCTAGAAAAAAGGTGTGTTCGTTTTGTTTTATGGCGGAAAATTATAACTATTGCGAGATATCGAACTGTCACATGCGAAAGCAGGAGGTCCTTCCTGTCAACTTTGCGCGTGTGAATGCCTACAAAAAAAAACAAATGTCTTCTCCTGGGGGTGTGTTGGATCAATGAATGTCACTTAAATGCATTTGAATTATGTGGTTACTGGTGTGTTTTCGATTTGCCGAAAGTATACACGATATTATATTAATGACTTCCGTCATTTGCCTTGCTTTTTGGTTCTTTTTCAGACAGGGGCGGTTGAGGGAAGGAAATTACCATCAGGCATAGAAAAATATGTAAATTTTTGGCTAAGTGCTTTGCTGTTACTAAATTAGTATTTTTTCCCGATCGGAGTCTACCCGATTTATACCAGGGCCGGATTTAGGCAGACTAAAGCTCGAAGTACACTTGCCTCGTAAGGTGTGTTCGTGTTCTTCTTTCCAATGTATTTCGCACGTGTTGAGCCCTTATGATGCGATGTATCATGTTGCGCCTTAACCATTACACCATACCACTTTGTGTTGCAGACATTTCTTCAATAAAGAGCGTAAGCAAATAATGACAGTCCGCAACATAGCAACATTGATAAGTGTGCACAGTCCATTACACAATACGTCAGTCCACAAAACTACAGATGAGATTAGTGGGGTTCGGGTTTAAAAAGCTGACATCTGGTCTCTCAAAAATGACGTTTTGAAAGTGAAATCAGGTGAACTTCCACCATACGAGTAAATTTATTTCCAGAAAAACAAATTGTGATTCTACAAGATCAGCTGCTTCGAACGGAAGGCTAAAAATCTTAGATCTGTTTTTATTTTAGTTTCTGCAAACTTGAAAATATTTAATCTGAGTTTATTTGCCCAAGGAAATATCAAATGAAGTAGTTTTGGCAAAATTACTAGACCAACTTCCTCCGCCTTCAAGCTGGCAGTATAATTCTATGTTTCATACATTTCATCAAAAATTTTAAGCACTCCTTTGTTAGCTCTCTCGCTTGAAAATGTACGTTTCAAGAAAGTGTAATAACTCCGCCGGTACTCGAGCCGGTTAATGGTTCAGAACCAAAGTATGTTTAACGTGGACACGTGCCAATTAAGACTTAATTTCACGACGGGCCTGCACCCACTAACGGAGTCAAATTCAGTGTTTATCACCGCCCTGAGATAGCATTACACAACCCCAGTAGCAATTCTGCGATAATGTTGAGGCAAATCAACACCACAGGAGTAAGGTCTATCTAGTACATATTGAATGCACGAAAACTTAGACACCATTTCCACCCGAAAACACCACATCCGCCACGATACTCCCACAAGAAGTCCACTCTTATAAACAAATCTGAGCCAGAGAGGCTAAGCGTCTTGAGACACGAAAAACCACTCTACCCTATGGGAAGTATGTCCCGGAGTACAAAAATACAGCTTCAGGAGGAGCTTTGCGACTGTGAAGAGGTCACTTCTAGATGAGCTCCACAACGGTCGAGGCCTCGCAACCTCGGATATGCACTCCCGACCATCAACCAAGGCAGAAACCGATAGCCGAATGTGCACATCCGTATACACAAACACAAAACCTCTCGACAAAATCTATAATCCCAAAGAAATTGGATGAAGGAAAGCACCACCCGAGCCGTTCTACACAAATTCAGAAAACTTCTTTGCACACGTCATGACATATGCCCTCAACCCTGCACTGTTTTGCAATGTTGCACTGTTGCAAGACTCGTAAAAGATCTTTACATAAATAAATCCGCTATCACGTAAAGAATCTTCGCCATTGTCTTAAGGCATGTTCTTCAAAACTGACTAAACCAATGCGTAAGCTTTTACATCTGTGCAACTCTCAAGTAGGCGTAAAACTGCATTTGTCCAGCCGGTCCCTGAAAAAGGAGGTGAATCTGCCTCAATTAATCATCAAGCATCAAGCATCAAGTTCTCTTATCAAAAATGCAGGCCTTCAGATTCAATAACTCTATTCTTCCATGGATTAGAAACTACCTTTCCAGCCGTTCAATACAAGAAGTACAGTCCGAATTTCTCTAAAAAATACAAGATAAATGCTGGCGTGCCACAGGGCTCCGTTTTGTGTCCGAATCTCTTTCAAGTTTTCATTAATTATTTTCTGTTTGAACCTTCTTATCCATTTAATTGTTTTACTGATAATCGTACTATCAGCTTATGATCGTATGAAGATTCACACTACTGTGTTCAGACGTGTGACTCCAAGGGCAACGTATGATAAGCCTTCTTGAAAGCATTGACCAATTCGGGAAAACGAAACCAGGTACAATTTAATGCCTCGAAAACTCAATGCTGTCTCTTATCATTAAAGCAAAACCTACCCCGTCTGCCACTATCCATAAGTGGGACTTGCATCGAGAAAAGTGACAAACTTCTGGAATGATCCCATAGGTGATGTCCCTAAAAATGCAAACAAGTGTTTACGTTTCCTTCGTCGCATTAACTCCCCTTCTGATCTAGACATTAGAACTTATATGCTTCAAAATTTGGAGCAAGTTGCCATACATTAACTGCCTCACGGAACTTTTTTTTATAGTAGTCAGAGAAGAGACTTTACAAAGATTGGAGATGTTAACGTCATGAAACATCTAGGTCCCTGGAACAGTGTTGTAATGTTTCTAGTGTCTCCATTTCCTAACATTTTTTTAAAAGGCAGTACTCTACCGAAATAGCTAGTTGCATATCTCCCCTTAAACTCGGAATGATCATCAATTTAGCGTCAATCCAAATTTCAGACGTGCTGTTAAGTAAAGAGATTCTTTCCTTAGCCGCACTACACGAATGTGGAATGTTCTTCACAGCTCTGTTTTTTCCTCTCATTATGATATACAAAAATTCAAAACCGGTGAGCATCGATGTCTTCGTTTTAATTTTCTTCATCTTCACTTGGAACAAAATAAACATCTAATAACTGGTTTCAGTTTAAAGTAGTCTGGGCTTTAATTCGCCCAAATCCGTCTATGATATTGTCTGCTATGCCAAACGTGTGTAAATATCCAAACGTTTGTAAATATAATTTTGAATTGCCGCCTTAAACTCCGGCAGAGGAAGGGTGGTTGTTGCCACACACTCACTGTCTGGCATAGCAAATATTGTTAACAGCTGGCTTCAAATATATCTACATAGTTGCTGAAGTGTAGATACTACTGCCACCTATGGATAGGTAAAGTTACGCAATCTGATGTGTGTAAATTTGAGAGAGCACCATAAAATAACAAACTTCAAACTTTTGTGAAGTCATTAAGAGCTATAGATACTCGTAATAAAAATCCAAAGAGGAAGGAGTGTGTTGCAATGTTTTTGGAATTCTGATGGACCATTCTGGCCTCAATAGTTTGAACTAAATTTATCTGAAAAAAAAAGAACACAAATGTTTCTAACAACATTTTGTTTAGATAAACTCTTAAAACTGAGTGTACTCGTATGATGTGTATGAGCTGAGCAGCACCCTTTGGGGTGATGCATAAGCTTGCAGCCAGCCTAAGGCAACAGACAACTACTACGGAATTATGTAATTCTCTAAGCAGAAACTATTTTTGTTGCAGGTGCACATTGGCGGCTTCACTATAGACTCAACTTGGCTAAAACATAATAAATGATTCTCCATAAATTGTCGTGGGTAATCAGTTTTTCCTGTTTATCTTATGAACTGACACATCATGACGTTTAAGCGTTTAGGCCAACAACTTTGAAGTGGAGCCGTTTGTCTACGGGGCGAGATCGATGGTGACGATTGAAATGGACCGTAAAGGCTTTTTCTTTGTTTCTTTATGTTTTGTCGCGGAAATGAGAGATTGGTTCGAATTTTAACTAAACATCATGAAGTAGAAATTGTGTGTTTTTTTTTTTGTCTGTATCAAAATAAAAAACACAAAGTGGAAACGAAGTTTTGTGTTGAATTTTAAAATGCACTTAACTGCTGCCGCCAAGCTTGAGAGTTGAGATTGATAGGTATATTGAACAGAATTAATTTAATTTGTGTTGACAGTGACTAATGGTTGGTTTGAATTGATGCTGATAAAAAACAGTTAACAGCGGGTCAAATACAAGTTTCTTTTTAAGAATGTAATAAAATGAACTAAATGTAATTTTGTCCATGTATTATGGCTTTATAAGTAAGAGCACAGATTCCCATTAATTATGGAACTCTGTTTGGCCTGCACAGTACTCACTTTGCAATTAAGTTTTCAGGATTTCCGAACGTTGTTCAAGCGTAAAGCGACTCATTTCGAACCGCGGAGGAATGATACTGAGTTTCTGTCAAGATTTCGAGTGGGAAACAGCTGTCAGTTTCAAAATAACCTATGATTCAAAAAGAAACCCCTAGATGGCCTTCCCAGTATAGGAATGTAAATAGGGTTGCCTTGCTATCATTTAATAAAAACAATTCTTTTTTTTTCGTAGCTTCTTTGGGAGTAGTTTTTGTTTGCATCTCTCTCTATTTATCATCAATTTAAATATGGAAAATTAAACATTTTTTTCGCGGCGACTTATCATGTATTTAAACAAAAAATTGGAACTTCCCGCGTTAAAATTATGAAGTATTATTGATTTTAGTGATCGTAAATCACAAAAACTGGACAATGTCAATATTAAGCGATTTATTTTCTTACTCTGTGTTTTTTTTTTGTCGCAGATTTCACATTTGGATAATAGTTTGCCAAGAAAAATAAATTTCTGGACATGGCGAATGGATACAAAATTGCGGAAGTTTTTATTAAATTCAACGTTTTTCAATATAATATTCCATGGTTTTGGGGATCGCAGATAACTAATTTGAAATGGGTTGGGTACAAAAACCCGCATCACAAAATCCCAATTCACAAAATCCCGATTCACAAAATCCCGAATCACGAAATCCCGCCGTTCCAATACTAAATTGGCAGCAAAGTGTGGATTTTCATTTCCACAGTAATGGTGACTTGAATCAATGAGAAGCAACGAGAACGAAGTTTCTTGCTATTGTACAATATTCAATACGAAGAAGACCGCTCTGATTTCGTTATTTTTTAACGGGCTCTGATTGGCTTAAAGCTGAAGACAAGTCAAAAAAAGTATAAGTATGAAGTCTTTAAAGTATCTTGAGTCAAAAAAAATAATTAAAAAAATTAAAAAAAAAAAAAAAAACAAAACAAAACAAAAAAAAACGAAAAAAAAAAACAAAACAAAAAAAAAAACAAAACAAAACAAAAAAAAAAAACAAAAAAAAAAAAAAAAAACAAAAAAAAAAAACAAAAAAAAAAAACAAAACAAAACAAAAAAAAAAAAAAAAAAAAAAAAAAAAAAAAAAAAAAAAAATAAAAACAAATGTCCAAAAAGGTAAAAAAAAAAAAATAATCATGTGATACATGACTACATTACGAATATGCAATTTTTAACTCGCTAAGATGCCTAGCTAAGCCAGAAATCACGTTTGAAAATGTCAACTTTGGGGGGTCTACGAAGCCCCGTTTAGCCGCAAATCGCGTTTAAAAATAAAAATTTGTTTCTTATTTCATGCGATACGTGGATTGAAAGGTGGCACTCCCTAGAGCACGAATATGTATTCTCTAAAATGCTTGGTTTGCGACAATTCACATTAAAAAAAAAAGTGTCAACTTTTCAGAGCGATGGAAATCTTTATTTGGACCTTTACAATTTTTCTGTTCAGTGGAAAAGATGATATCCATCCAGTGGCTGCCGCAAGTGTTGATAAACATTTGTGTCCGTTTTATCGCATTTTCCATGACTTTCCGCAAGATTTCCGGTGATAACTGTTCAATATTTTCTGTCGAATATTTTCCTTAAGGGCTGCGATAGTCTGAGGCTTGTTGGCATAAGCCCGCTACTTCAAGTAGCCCCAAAGAAAGATGTCTGCGATGGTTAAATCGGGCGATCTTGCTGGTCCGGAAAATTCGCCATAACGGGAGATTACGCGACCAGGAAACGCTTCTTCTAAAATATTCATTAGATATGGCTCGTGCTGTGTTTGCGGTTTCACCGTCTTGTTAAAACCACATGTTCACCAAGTCCCGCTCATCCAATTCCGGCAGTAAGAAGTGGTTTATCATAGCGTGTGGGTATAACAGTGACCGTATTGCCGATGGCGTCTTGTTCACAAATGTCAAATATGATTGATGTGCGATGCCATTTGCAAAAAGTATAACATCTTAAGATAGGGTGATTAATTTTGCGCCACTTACAATCAAGAGGAAAATCAATGTTATTTCATTTAAATTGGACACTTGAAAAGTGCTTTGATTCCTCATTTCATTATGCAAAGATCGTTTTCTGTTAAGAACATGAAAGTAAGAAACATGAACTTGGTTTAACATTCAAACATGATTGCTGGTCTGCTGGAACCAAAACAAACTGTACTTTATCAGGTCTAAGTCCCCGGTTAGCGAATTTTCACTTTTTGTGAAAGACGAAGATTTTTAGCATTTATCAGTTTCCCTATTATATGTATACTGCGTTTCAATTTGTATCAATTACCTCAACTCCAAAGTTTGTTGCATCCAGGTATGAATAAAACTACTTTAACAAACAACAAATAACTTTGTACAAATTCTTTCACAAACTAGTGGGAGTTGTTATCCAAATTATTCACACAACGAGAGATAATTGCGTGTATTCTAGTTTTTTGTTAGTAAATGCAGTATTAACAAAAATCTGCAAACTAAAATGTTTTCAAAAAAAAAAAAAAATACAAACCATTTAAATTAAAAACTTTATTAACAACCTAAAATTAGTTAAACTGACAACAGCTTTTGTAATCATACTTAATCACTTTACCTATTATATGCTAATTTTGTTTTAACGTCGGTCAATAGATATTTTAAATTTGATCTCGCTAATTATGCTATTAGAGACGCCTAATGAGATTCATTGTTAAGTAGTCGATTTCTCTCAAGGTCATCATTTGAAAGTTTTCGATTTTTAATCTTATTAAATTTGTCAAAATTTGGAATTTCTATTCAAGAAACAGAATATATGAAAACATGTTAGTTATTCAAAAATAACTTTATTTTAAAAACACTCATTAATTTTGATTTTTTTTTTTTTTCAAATAAAACAAAACAATGATACATACATAGTTTTGTGTTCCATACTATAGACTAAAATCATCGATATTTCAACAACGATTAATTATTGTATTAAAAAAACACGCACCTGTATTTTTAAACAGCTTTTTGACGTCATATGTACGTTAACGGTCGTATTTCTTAGACTTCATTAACAGATTGTCTAGTTAAAGAGGTGCCTAAGCCGTTCTTAATAGCTGGAAAGAGTGTGACATTAAGCTTTATTTAGTAATATTTTTTTTTTTGGAACAAAGTTTAGAAATTGAGTCTGTAGTAGAACAGGGAGCTGCGAGGAGAGCGGCAAAAAATAAAATGCACAACTGGGTCGCACGAACTTGCTCCTATGTAATAGACTAGGAATTTTAAAAACGGATGTTATTAAAGAAAACTGTTCATAAGGATAAAATGAATTTTTTAAATTCTTTTACTAGTAAGAGATAAAAACAGAATGCAGAATATGAATTTATGCAGGAACAAAAATTATAAGTCGTTGTAGTGGTTCCTTAAAAAAATAAGCTTTTATGTACAAAATTTTTAAAACATTTTTAAGAAAAAATTTTGGTACGCCAACCTTAAGTTTTATTATTGTAAGAATAAAAGTCTCATTTCTAAAAAAAAATATTAAGCCGTTCTTGAAATATCGAATTTTTCAAAAAAAAAAATTACTTTTTTTTCTAAAAATTGAAAAAATACTTTTTCTTAATTTTTAAATGCAATGTTTTTTAAACTTTTTAGGAGCTTTTTTATTAAAAATTTCACTAAAATCCCTTATGTCGATAATGAGAAATTCAAAATTCGAAAAAATCGTTCTATGGTAGGTACAGTCAGTAATATCTAGATTTCAATTTTTTTTTAATTATATATCGTAAAAATTAATCAAATTAAAAAAATTTTTAGCAAAATTCTCGGAACCGTTTTCGAGAAAAATACGATTTTCGAAAACCATTTTTTTAACTTTTGTATGGAAGGTACCGTTAGTTTTGGTTAAACAAAAATTTTTTTCTCAAATCTTGTAGATTATGTTAAGAAACTTTTATTTGTCAAGTTTGAAAAAATCGAGCATGGGGTTTTCGAAATACTGAGTTTCCGAAAAAAAATTTTGAATTTTTTTTTTTTTTTTTTTTTTTTTCAAAAATCCAAAAAATAAAAAATTGAAAATTTGAATATGTAATAATATTCAAACTTTGGAGGAGCTTCGGCATAAAAAAAATGATTTAAATCGGCTGTACCGTTTTCAAGAAAATCAAAAATAAAAAAAAAATGGACCCAGGGGGGGTTACCAAAAATAACAATTTTTTGGATATTTTTTTTTTCAACCATTAGCTAGTTTTAACCAAATGAAATTTTTCAAATTTTTTTTTTTAAATTCTGTGGGACAGTTTTTGAGAAAAAAAAAAATAATTTATAAAATTTCGAAAAAAAATCGTATGGCAGGTACTGTTATTTTTTTATTCACCTTATTTGGGTGCCGGGCCACAGAGACATTCCGGGAAATTGCAAGGCCGATGAGCTCGCCAAAAACGGAACACTTCTGCCTACTGTTAGACAAAAACATAACATAGGAACACCACTTGCTACATGCAAACATCTTCTCAAACAATATGCTCTAGAATCAACAAATGCTAGATGGTCACAGGGTACCACCTGCCTGGCAACTAAACAAATATGGCCAAGCATAGACCTAAAACGGTCAAAGGGCTTGATCTCCCTGAGCAGACAAAATATAAGCTCTACAATAGGAGTTATAACAGGACACTGCCTCATAGGTAGACATGCCTTGAGGCTAGGAGTCTACACAAATGACTTCTGTAGAAGCTGCATGGACGAGGAGGAAGAGGAAACAGTCCAACACCTTCTATGTACATGTCCAGCACTCTCCAATAGAAGGAATAATTATCTCGGTAATCCCTTCTTCGATAATACCAGTGAACTGGCAACAATCGACACAAAATGTCTCTCTAACTTTATTAAAAGCACGAAATGGTTTGTTTAAATTCATTACTCTCCCATGAGTAACTTCTTTAGTGGTATCACAACGGATCCTTGAGGTCTAAGTGAGTCAACAACAACTAGACAGCCACTCCAACCTAACCTAACCTACTGTTATTTTTGGTCTTAAAAAAAAAAACAAAAAAAAAAACGTCCGGAGGGAAAAAATTAAAACCCATATCTACCAAGTTTGAAGAAAATCGGCCGAGCCGTTTAGGCTGTAGTCGAACCGACAGACAGACAGACAGAATTGCGAGACCCACTTTTTTGGTCTTCGCTATCATCGTAATGTCAACTTTGATCAAAATCTCGAGTTCGTTTATAGTACCTATAAGTCGCAAGTAAAAATACATATTTTCTAAGGCTATTCAAGCGATAAGGGTACAGCTTTTAATCATGTTCGATTTCTCTACTCTAATAGAAATAAAAATTTCGTGAAAAAAAATAAATATATGTAGAAGAATGAATGCGATTACTTAAGAGAAAATAATTTTAATAATTATAATAAATAATTTAAATTGATGAAATTACGTGAATAATTCTCTAAAAATCAATGGCCTAGTTTATAATATGGAGTTTTGATATATCCTAGCAAATTTGGTAATTTTAAGTCACATTTATATTTTTATATATAAATTTTGAAAACTTTTTAACTAGTATCGTGCTGATTATATTTTGTATAATAAATGTTCTATCAAAACCCTGAAGACGATGATTTTTGAGGCAAAAAAAATATACTAACACCCTTATTAGGGTTGTCAAATATCAGTAGACTCATAAACGAGGGAATTTATCAATCAATTGACATTTTGGTACTATGCTTGTCAAATGATATATTTTTCTTTCACTGTGAATATTGAACAAACACTAATGATTGTGAATAGATATTTTATTTGATATTTCAGTTTATTGAATTTTTTAAAGTAGTTTTATTTTTAATAAAATGTTGTTTCATTATAACAGGATTATTTTTAAAAATATAATAAATTTTCAATTAATTTTATTTTTATTTAATTTCAATAATAAAATTAAACGATAGCTTATTATTATGTGAATTTAATTTGTTTATAATGCAAATAAAAAAAAACATGGAAACTCTTTTTCACATGCCAATAAAACTGACCGAAACGACACCAAATTTTCACCATCATCAGACTCGTCTGCCGCCAGCACCGACGCATAGTATCTCGAGCTATGGAAACAACCTGGCTGACATTCTCCTAAAAACAGACTTGAAAATATCAGAAGAGATGCAAAAAGCCAAAAGCGGAGAGAATCCACATTCCACAAACTGAACCAACGGCAATCACAATAATATGAACTACAATTATTGAATGTTTTTCCAAAAATATATCAGTCATTAAAATATCAGATTTTAATATTGAAAACAGCATAACATGAATCTTAAAACATACTTATCAACAAGGATAATTGACGACGATATTATCAAGAATATCAACAGAATTGTTCACAATAGATCATATAAGTATGAAACTCGTACTATTCAAACTTTATCAAAACCAATTATGTTTGATATTAATACCGATTCATCAATTTTAATAGTAAATGACAAATTATCATATTGATAGTTTACAACCGTAAAAGGACCATAGGAAACGCGCGTTTTTGGTATTTAGAAATTTCAAAGCTTTATTTGAAGTAGGTTCTAAAAAGTAGGTTCGACAAAAGTCGAAAGCATCAACAAATGTTCGTTTTGGTATTGTGTATCTCAATTGACGGAGATAATTGTCAATAATGAATGTGCGTATAGTGAATAAATCCTATATTTTGACATTTGGGCCAGTGTTAGTGATGGTACATGTGTGCGCAAAGGAGAGAAAAAGCTATTAAGTTTATCTTGTTTTACCTTGGACTTTTTCAAAAATTCCCTTTGCAGTATCAGGATTCCATCAACTTTTTTTTGTTAACAACTTTTTCTCTATGGATATTATTAAGGAAATAATAAGCCAATAAATTAAAATATACCACATTTTTTGACCAGAGAGTAAACTCGTTAAACGAAGTCGAACAGAAAAAGAAAGCGACAAAAATCGATTGTCTAGATTCTAGACGAAAAATTTCGTTCACAACACCAAAATAGATTATCGCCTTTTTTATTTGAAATTTAAACAAAAAAATTGTATGTCAGTAAAACATATTTAAACAAAATACATTGTCAAAAAAACTTTCAATGAAAATTACTTACAAAAAAAATTTCTAAAGACATTAGTAATTTTTTTTGTAAGTAATTTTCATTGTAAGTTTTTTTGACACTGTATTTTGTTTAAATATGTTTTACTGACATAAAATTTTTTTGTTTAAATTTCAAATAAAAAAGGCCTGAAGAAGATCGTATTCATGCTCGAAACGTCGCTTAACCAGTAACATCTTGTTTTATTGACTTAGAGCCCGCAAAAATTATTCTCTATATAAAATTTGAGAGGTCACTAATAATTCCCACATAAAATTCAGTTTAAATAGCTGCATTCACAATATCAACTTAATACTGTCTACTTAATTTTACTTTTTTTTTTAAACTAAGTTTAAAATTAGTTGAGACTTCCTTTTCTTTCAACGATTAATTTGCAAAAATAACGTTTAGATGTTTAGGATTGGTTGGTATAATTAAGTCTTAAGCTACATATCTTTCCAAAGAAGATGTGTGGATACACATTCCCGAAAGTGATTGCCGACTAAAGTTATGTTAATTCCCAGAATAGAAGTCCGACCAGTCGTCCATTTTACAAAACCTTGAGAAGTTGGAATCTTGGACTTCCTTCTACTCGTATGACTTTCCTCAGTCTAGCAGTATCATTTCTGAGCTAAATGTACATATGTAAGTTTTTCCATTAATTATTCCTGAACTTTTACAGGAGGTTGCGGCCATATTGTTTAAGCTTAAGTCAAATTACTTGTCATTTTGGATTTTGAACTGGTGGCATCGTCGCGTCGGTCCATACTTTTTGAGAAAGAAATTGGCCAGACCACAACCGTCAACGGCGAGCGCTATCAGTCGATATTTATATTTACCAATTTCTTTAAAGCCGAATTTGATTATATAGGGATATGGACAGCAACGCCATGTGGTTTCAACAGGACGACGCTACGTGCCAGACCACAGACCCTGCCACAATTAGCATTTAGACTTTTTCTTGTGGGCTTTTCTAAGTCACAGCTCTATGCCAATAAAGCAAAAACTTGCACTGCCCTGAAAGCCATCATTATCAATGTCATTTGTCAAATTCAGCCAGATTTATGCGCTAGATGTATGTATGTAAAATTGGACGTTTCGGATGGGCGCCATACAGCGAACCCGCTTTAGCCATACTGACATTAATGGGCCTTCTAAATAAACAACTAAAAAAATCAATGATATCTCACTTACGGTTCGTTTTATTCAAATTCAAAGATAGGAAACGCTTAATTGAAGACCCGTTTCATTGAAATTAAATAACTTTAACATTAGATCTAATAAATTAAGAATCTTGTCTTTCTGATCAAAAGTACTTTATCAAGTTCAAAACTTTCGTTCAAGTTGGCAAGTCTGCACAATATCAACCTGATAATAATTTTAATTTGTATCTTCATCAAAAATGTAGAGCACTTTTCTATTAAATGGAGCACTAAAAATTATATTTTCAACAAAAACAACTAAATCAACGCAAACGTCAATTAATATAATTAATAACATCGTTCAAATAACCAAACAACTTTAGATTAGATTTTCTTGAAGAAAAAAAAAAATAAATAATTTAAATTACAAGTAGAAACAAATAAAAGAAAAAAATATCAAACTTGATACAATTACAATTTTATCGCTCTGTGAATGTGACAAATGCAATATTAATTATTGCCATCAAAATCGAAGTGAAACCCGATTCGGATCGAATCGAACTGCGGTCAACAACACTGACAGTGTTATAGTGCAGCAAAGCAAAGCAAATGTCTGTGTCCTAGATGTGTAAAAATGTGTTCTTTTCGAAGTGCAGTGGGGCAACTAATGTGGCAAAGTTGGAATAATTTATTAGTATTTCATTACTTTTTTTTTTTTTTTAAAGTTAGACTTGGATTTTGAATGAAAATTAATAAAGTGAAGTTTTTATTGTTGTTATTTATTGAATTTTATAACTATGTACAAAAAGGTAATATTGTTTTAAAAAAAATACACTTTAAGACAAAATTTATGCTGAAAGTTGCTTCTTTTTTATTTACTTTATTGCAAATCAAATTGAAAGATGATAATTAATCTGAGATGGTTCATAGTTGGCATCACAACATGGTTTTTCATTCATATTTCGAAATACAGTACATTCTGGATAACGTGAACTTATTATTGCAGGGTCTGGTAGCGCTATTCATTTTTTTATTGGCGTTATGATTTTTTTTTAAATTTCTAATCAAATAAACTAAGAACTTAGTTCTGTTAATATTTATAGAAATTTTATTTTTAATTTAAAGAAAACCCATCAATCTCCTCTATGGATAAATTGATCAGCCGCAGGTATTGGTGTTCTATTTCCAGATTGATCGGTTAGGTTAATGGGCATCACAGTTGATCTTGTTACCGTCTCACTTAGATCAATGTAGATCCGTTGTGATTGATACCCTAAGGATTCTCATGTTTCAAAACCTATAATAATTCTATGTCATTCAAGCACGATAAAAGGGTTCATTAGTTTCAGCAAACTATAGTCTGAAATGTCGGAGGGCACTTCTAAGTCATTGAAGAAATGTCATCACACAATAACCAGAGGAGCGGTAGACGCCTTTTGAATGCGTGATCCCTTCCTCTGCCTCACTCATTCATTCCTCCACCAGAACCCCAGGAGCATGTGGCTCCTTGCAACGAACGTTTGGTAGATGAGTTTGATAGATGTGTGGTTAGTGTATATGTTCGTTTGTTTGTCAGGATTACGGAAGGGGCTGTTCCTTTCCTCAAGAGGATTTTACCAATCTTAGGAAGAAGTGGCCCGATCAACTCGTGTTCACTGAAGGTATGCAATCGCTGGTGTCGTCGTTGAAGAAGTGTCTCCCTAGGAGCCTGTTTCTCAGAATATATAGCGAAAGGCAGTGACTCAGATAGTGAGGTGTATCTCCATGTATGTATCTCCTCTTCCCCGCATTCTATGTATAAGTCGTGAATACTGAGTTTTGTCTTTTTCTTTTGGTGACCCAGTTGGTTGTGTCCGGTGGTAATGCTCACGAGAAGAGATAGAGACTTTTTACTCAGTTGAATGATAATGTCGATCACATATCACATGTCGATCACATAAATTTACACAATAAAGTGGGCGTCAAGCTTATTTTTACTTGCGACTTATAGGTACTATAAGGCAAGTTATGCATTCGCTTTCGAACCAGCCTGTGCTTACAATGAATTTTCTCATATTTGCCATTGAGACCTGCGTTAGATCGTCTAGTTCTCCAACAAACCTGTTTCCAAAGTAGCGGAGGCGGTTTGTTTAGAGGTTCGGACAGTCACAGAGCAGGTGTTTAATGGTTTCAATCTCCTCGACATCCTGACAGCTCCTACAGAAATCTGGTGCAAATGCACCCATTCTAGTGGCCATTGTGCTAATGGCGCAGTGACCTGTTAGTACACCTATCAGGATTCTGATGTTCTGATAACGCAGTCGTCCCTAGAGGACCAGGAGTTATTGATTCGCTCTTTCGTTATTAGGTATATTTTCCTTTTAATCATGCCAATCGGGATTTTTGGTCCCAAAATCAGATGGCTACTGCTGTTTGATTCTGCTTTATTTGATTCTGACCCTTTCCTTGCCAGTTCATCTGCTATTTCATTCCCTTCTATATTACTATGTCCAGGAACCCAGCAGAGATTGACTTGGTTGGTGTTGCAAATATTGTTCAGCATATCTCGGCATTTTGTTACTGTTTTGGATCTTATAGTTTCACTGGCTAAAGCTTTGATGGCAGCTTGACTGTCCACGAAAAATGTAATTTCCGACGAGTTAAATTCTTTCGTGCGTACCAATTCTGCCGCCTTTTCAATAGCGTAGATCTCAGCCTGAAAGACACTACACTCATTTGGGAGTTTGAATGATTCTTTAATATTGAGAGATTCACAGAACACCCCTGCTCCTGTTCCTTCTTACATTTTTTACCCATCGGTGTAGAATGAAATACCTTGTTCACTAATTAGTGAGTTGGATTCCCATTTCTGTATTTCGGGTATTGTAGTGGAGAAGTGTCTGTTGAAATCTATTCTGGGTGGTAAGTAGTCAGTTGTCACATTAAGCCCTGCCACTTTGTCATACCTTTGCAGGATAGACCCATGACCATGACTGCTGTGCTTCCAAGAGCCCATTTCTTTAAGTCGAATTGCGCTTTTGGCTTCTGTTCATTTTATGTGCTCGTCCAGGACTGGAAGATTTAAAATAATTTCCAGCCCCGCCTGAGTCGTAGAACTCTGTGCCCCCGTTATTCCTAAACAGGCTAGTCTCTTATTCAGGTTTTTGAGATAGCTTCTTTTTTCTACAGCCGTCCACCACACGATGGACCCATAGGTAAGTATGGGACGAACTATCGCCGTGTACATCCACTGGATGACCTACGGTCGCATGCCCCACCGTGTACCGAAGGTTTTTTTGCATGTGTAGAGAGCACATAGTGCTCTAGTGGGGTAAAATCCTCCAATTTCCTTTTCTTCGTTAACAGGACTAGTTCGGTTTTGGAAGGGTTAACCCCGAGACCATTTTGTGCTGTCCAAGAAGATAGTTCTTTAAGTGTAGATTCCATAATATCCTTGATGGTGGTAAGAAAGAACCGTTTAGTACACATTTAGTAAATAAGTTAGGAACATGTATAAGAATGTTTTCATGATCCGGTGATAAAGACTGAAAAGATATTTCATAAGAAAACGTATCAAATATACAAATCTGTAGTGTTTGGTAGAAACGTGATAAGTCCATAAAATAATTTGTGTTTTTACGTCCACATCACATGGAGCTAAGTCCTAAACGGTTCAACTAATTTTCTTCCAATTTGGAACATTTATGAGAATATTCTTCAAAAACTATGTTCTAAATTAAAAAAAAAAAACGATTTACCCGTTGAGGTTCTAGCTCGATGTTAAGTGAAGATGAGAACGCTAATTATTTTACGGAGTTATCATGTTTCTACCAAACACCACAGAAATTGTATATCTGTGTGTCAGCACAGTGTTTTCTTTTTTTGTATTATTACGGCTGTTGAAGTTGCTAATTTGCAATGGTCCATTTTATTCCAGTTTTGCTGTAAGTTTGTCCCAATACGCGAGACGTTTTCGCCCCATGCGTCATGTCATCGTTGTCACACTTAAAAGTTGCAACAACGCAACAGCAGCAGGAATATAGTTTGTTGAATGTACGCTAATCTATCGATTGCATGTGAATGAAATACTTGGAACATCTAATGGAAATGTCATGAACTAATTACTCACTCTCCCGAAGTGAATGTCGTTCTGTCCGTATCCGTAGATAGACTCGTAGTTGAATAATGCTTGATTGGAGGAGCATGAATTCTTGATTATGTGACACTGATATTTTCTAATGCAGTGATAATTCAATTTTTAATATGAACATGGAATGCGGGAATAGGGAAAAATATACAATAACATCAAATCGGGAAGAAAATGGGTTTTAATTGTGTCAAAAGTTATTCCCGCATGAAAAAGCAATAAACACCAACACGTAAATTTATAAATTGAAAAAAAAAAAATTCAAAGTCTGAGCTGACACATAACCCCAGGGACTTGAATCTGGTATTTGGTTTCCTTTTTTTTTTGAAAGCAAACTCACTTCAACTTCAATCAATTATGGATGAATGACCCAGCATTTCTTAAGGGCCTCTGGCGGCCCCATCATTATCAAGAATCCCAAAAACCAAGCATGAAAAATATCTCCAAGGAGATAAGGAATACATTATACTACATCATAAGGAGTATATGTGACTTGTGTTTCCAATGGATCCACAATTAATATCGGGGCTTTCATTATAATCTCTCGAAAATCACTTTGATCGGCACGCAAGCATGCAAGTAGTGCAGAAGCATTTTTTTGTTGTTTGTATCTGTCAGTATTGGTTTATGTGGATAAATTATGAAGATACAACATAAATGCAATTAACAAACAAAAATAACTCAGTGAAGGAGTTTAGTTATGAAACATTTCCAGCGGGTATTTTATGTAAATTTACATTCTTTGCGAAGCGGGAGAAGAACAAAATAATAGAGTTCAAAATTTTTAATCGATTTGATACCAGAAATATACACCAAAAAAAAAATAAGCTAAAAAATTGAGGGAAAATAAAAAAAAATAACTCAAATTTTGTACAATAAAAATTTAGAACAAAAATTTGAGTATCTGAAAAATATATTTAAGTGACAAGCTGTACAAACTAGGAGGCACGAAGACAAACGGAATTTCAAATAAACAAATTTCGACCAAAAAAAAAACGAAAATTATTCTGGTGAATTTGTGGAAAAAAGGTTACCTAGTCTAACTAGTAACTACCCCAATGATATGTCGTACCTTCGTAACGAATAGAATAGATTATAGTTTTATTGCAGAAATTGCTCTTTGATATTTTATTGCCTTTGACTTCAGAAAAATCAAAGAAGAAATGCCGTAATAATGGGTCATTTTCGGACTATGTTTTGTAACGAAGCGTTCCGTGATACGCCACTTTGTATTACTTTCGTATTAATACCCCGAATTATACTTCGCCTAAATGCAATTCACACATACTATACTGTAGACACATGATGTCACAGGAAAATCAACAACATTAATATTTTTCGTTCGCCACATACATAGTTCACATTCGGTTTTTACTGAAAAGTCATCATGAGGACCTACTTGGGTAAACAAAAGGCACCCTTTCGATCATACACACAGTCAGGCGGCTCAGTACAATTGATTGCATCCAGTCGTAGACAAGTGGAGACGAATTGGTCACTTTAGCTTTTCTTGCTTTTGCTTTTGCGAGTGGTAAGGAGTTTCGTGGAAAGACAAAGTAGGTGAGATTGTCCTGCTATTTCTTATTAAGGCTTCCCCCCACCAGCGCGATAATGAGTCTTAGTACGAAGTTTAATGTCCTAACTGCCACCAGGGGCTTCGGTACCTGCTGATCTACCAGAGCGTTTAGCCTGCTGTTCTAGTGCCACTAGGGGCGATTTGTATTGTACCTGCTGATCTACCAGAGCGTTAAACCTGCTGTTCTAGTGCAACCAGGGGCGTATAGTACCTGCTGATTAGTGCCACCAGGGGCGTTGTACCTTTAGATCCAGTCATAAGCCCGACATCCGAAACCAGAATACCCTTAGCCAAGTACCAGATCCGAATCATCAGCAACCAGTACGACCGACACGAAGCAGCAAGATCAGAATCCCGAAGAGTTGATGCCCGTAGATCATTCAATTACCCGAAATAAGTGAAATATTAGTAGCAGTATATTGTGTGTTATAGATTTAAGACTTATTTTCAATAAAGATTTTGTTATAAGGTTTGAAGACCTTCTACTCTGAAGTTTCGTGTTTTTTTTTTAATCACAAATTTGTACTTGTAATTTGTAGTTGGTGCAATAGGCCCCATACAGACAAACTGTCAAAATCAAGTTAAAGAAGAGTATAATTATGTGTCGAAGAAATAATCTTGAATAACTTGGAACCGTCGGGATAGAGTGAGATATAGGAATATTTGATGACCATTTCAAATCGTTAATAGTAGGAATAAAAAGGAGAGGTCCGAAGTGGCTGCTTTGTGGGATACCGAAGCTAAGAAATCATTGGAAAAGGTAGATCTGATACGTAAAAAGTAACCGTTTTTCAGGAAAGAAGAAATCCATCTTAAGAAGTTATTTTCAAGCCAACCGTGTGAGATTTTGTCAAAGGCCTTACTGAAATCGCTTGAGACAATATTGGCTTCGTTTCCGTTCTCTGAGACTGAGAGTCTAAAGGATACGAATTTAACGAGGTTAGTCGTTGTGGACCTACTTTTGACAAAGCCGTGTTGTCTAGGAGAAATGAGAGACTTACAACGAAAGCTAAAAATTTTGTCCAAAATGCTTTCAAAGACCTTGGATATAAGTGAAAGTTTAGCAATTGGGCTATAGTTTGTAACATAACAATTTGGGCCCTTATTATGTATTGGAGTTGATCTTCCGTATAATTGATAGAATTCTCCTTGAGATAGGGATCAGACCAAAAACATAAATGTTAAAAAGAGTCAGGATCTTCTATACAAAAACTTTTGTGTAACAAGTCAGTCGTGAAAAGTACTGAGATCTAAAAGTACGCCAAGTTCTTACTTCATGCAGGTTTAATACTGAATATTTAAAGTAGAATAATATTGAAGCAGCTACAATGTAATTGAGAAATTTTATTATTTAATTATTGCTGACTAAAATTCGATGGGCTTACTTGGCTTACCAAATTTCATCATTCTACCGCAATTGGAAGTGCTCCATATAAATTGAACATTTTCTCAGAAAGTAGGCGGATAGCTCGATTTTTTCCTCTACTTTCATGACAAGACCTACCGTTGTACAAAATTACAGTCAGTCAGTTACGGTTTTTGTGATTTTTGAGGCCTTATATCTCAGGAACCGCTTATGCTAGAAAATTGAAATTGAGGCGCCTGTGCCTGACTAGCTTAGCAAATATTCGGAATTTTAAGTTTCTGACTTCATTGGTACTGAAGATAGGGAGGGGTCAAATCGCCTCAGTTTGTTTCTGTAAAAAGGGTGTAGTGACAGAACTTAGCTGGGCACTACCGTGCCCTTTGATAAACCGAAGATTTTTGAGAGGGGAAGAAAGTGTAAGCATTTAGCTTTATGAAAATCATGAGAAGATAGATATGTGAGGGAGAAGTCTGTATAGGAGAATCACGATAAACAGTTAGATTGAGACTGATTGAATTAGACTCTTGGACAATTGTGGCTTTGTAGTACCCCTGAATAAAAGAATTGTGTTTAGGTGACCGTGTCTGGGAATTATCGCCAGACCTTCTGCGTCATAGGTGACTGTCACATCTTCTATAATGAAATTATTCTGAAATTGAAACTTTTTTAGCCATCTTTCGAGAAAACATTTTTTTTTTAGATCAATAGGTAACGCTTTTACGTTCCGAACAACTATGTTTGATAACACAAAATAAGTCCAAATTTATTAAGGCTTTCAAATTGCGTATGAAATAACGCTACTACTGAAATAAGTGTACTACCTTTCGTAACTCCCGATTTATGCAACAAAAAGCACACAAAAGTATGACATTCATATAAAATAAAGAAAAAGCTCTCCTCAGGTGAATTATGAACAATCGTAATTTCGAATTTCTCTATTTAAGTTCTCTTTTCAAAACAACTAGATGCATTTTTGTTTTTAAACTTTCCCTGATTATGCGGTGATTTCTATTCCTGAATGGATTCTACATACCTGCATTCCCAAGATCCATTGAAAATTCTCTTTAAGTCTAATCAAACCTTATTGTTGTGTGTCTTTCATCACAAACAAAAAAATATTTTCTCAAACCAATTATGCTAATTAAATGGAAGCTTGAAGCGCATCAAATTACTACTTAACATGACTTTGAAGTAAACAAGAAAAAATAGCTGCGAACTGATTTATATGTCCAATTTGAATAAGTAACTTATTAAAACTGTGATAAATAAGAAATCTTTATTTCATGATACTACCTATAAAGCATTGTAACGGATTTAAACACAAGAAAAAACACAATATTGATTCCCATCGTTTTGGGTCCATTCAAGTTGATAAAACATCAGGTACCTACTCCAAAAATAAATCCCATAGTCGCACGCTAAAAGTCGTTCGTGGTTGAACTCTTACTTTGTGACTTACCACTTAGGAGTACCGCTGTCAGTACAATTAACATTTTAACGACAATAATGTACTCGGTTAAATGCCGCGTAAAAATACAAAATGGTTGCCGAAAATGTTGCCAAATGTTTGTTTTAGAATAAGCAATTTAAAAATTGTAGATCAAAACCCTACCTAATCAAAATGAATAAAACACAAAGTTTTGGCTAAGGGAGTATTTCCTCCCAAAAAAGGGAATACTATATGGGCAAATCTCAGAAACTTTTGACTTTAGACTTTTGAAAACGCGTAAAGAGAAAATAACTAAGCACACCTTTAAAATTAAGTTTATAGCACCATTGTAACATCAGAAAATATAATTGATGGTGTTCCTCTTTTATTAACGAATGCTTAAAAAATTCTCACTCATTTTCCGGCGACGCACTATGCAAACCATTTCAAAAATCCATAACTTTTTCGTTTCTCAATATTTTTTTTTGAAATTTTGTATACTTATACTTGTATAACCAAGAATTTAAAATATTAAAACGTTTCAGATAGAAATAAATTATTTTATTTTTTTTTAATAAAATAAAATAACAAATTTGTAGATTTTGTTTCATTTATATGGGAAAAATTTGTTGGAGCAAGAATTATTGCAACAATTTGGATGAAATTTGTTTTCTTCTTTTACCGGTGAAAATATTTGAAAGTAGTTTTTTGTAAATTCCGCCCACTACCACGCCCATATTTTTTAAATTTTTGTTATTTTCTTATTTTTAGTGAACAGGAAGCCGAAAATTTGTTTTTGAGGTTTTTTTTAAACTTAAGACATCGCATGTATATTTTGTTTGCCCACTTTCCCGCCTACTTTCACTCCCCTTTTTTATTTTTAGCTTAAAGTTCATTAAGAGCAGGCATTTTTTAATTAAGTTTTATATGAAGAAGTGAGTTTATGAAAAGTGTTATTTATTTTTAGTAAAATCCGTGTACTGCCACGCCCCTTTTTGATATATGAAAGTTTTTCGCCCTTAAGACAAAAAAAAAAGGAATTCAAAAGTACACCTTATTACTAGGTATATTAATTAATGTCTAAAAGTTCTTAAGCCTCGTCAAACAATGCTAGTGTTATTTAAAACTATGTACCTACATTTGTATTATATGCAACCATAAACCACACACCCCCTCCCACCCTCAAATGCTTGGCATTTATTTTTATTTAATTATGATTTTTTTTAATATCTATAAATATGAGTAAGGAAGTTTAAAATTGGAAAACAAAAAATATTTTATTCTAAAAATAAAATTTAGAATTTTAATAATATTGGAAATAAATGATAAAAACTTATAAATTTTGTGGAAACATAGTCACTTATATGATGTTTATGAAAATGTGTTGCACATGTTATATTTTTTAACTTTTGACAAAAAATAACATTTTTTTTTTTTAATTTTGGGCTAAAAGTAATAAAATAATGGTCTAAAACTTTTTGGAATACACATTTATGTGCATCAATAAAGGTTCCACATTTTTGCCAAACTTTAATTTTTTTCATCACTTAACAATAAAGTTATAAGAATACGAATTTTTATTCTAAAAACTTATTTTTCTTCCTCATCATACGTTTTTTCTTCTTAAACAAAAATGCATGAAAATGCGAAAGTTTTTATTTTTTCTTCCAAATTTAGAATATTTTTAGAATACTAAACAGCCATTAACTAAACGCAGGCAGCCGGAGCTAACAGAGAAAACTTCAATTGAAAACAAAAAAATGAAAAATATACTACACCTTACTCATTTTTTTTATTAATTTACTGGTGAACTTAATTAAAAAAATATAACTGTTTTGTAAAGAAGAAGGCTTGGGCTTTTCAGAAAGGTATAATACTTATACATTCTGTCCAGAAAAAATACGAAATAATTGACTTCAAACTCTCACTTCCAATAATTCTAAAAAATAAAAATATCGAAATGTCATTTTTAACTGTAATTTTAGGTATCTAGAACAAAAGTAAGATACAAAAAATTTACTGTGTTAGGAAGAACCCTATTTCTAGTATATAATCCCATCATTAGATTTTTCAAATTACGAAATTCACCAAAACCATTTTTGAGATGGATTTCATCTTTTGGTCCCATAGTGCGACGTTGAACTATCGAAACAGTAACACGAAACGACTTTAAGTGGCCGAGTCACAAAGACTACTGATACCACACTAACGTTCGACGTAAGTTGTTTATACCTATGTTTATAAGAATGTTATTGATAAGGATCATTTTCTTTCACTTTTCTCACTGCCCTAGCTTGCATTTGTTAATATTTGAACTACAGAAAATATGTAAGCGCGAAATTTTAAATTAATATAGAAATTTTTAATTTTTTATAACAAATGATAAATGTGGTACAAGTTATTGTTTACCAAGGTCATTCGTTATTCAACTTTTGTAAGAGTGAAGAGTTTTTTTCTCTAAATGAAAAAAGGCGGTTAAACATCTACTACTCCATCTCAAATTGAATAATTTTCCAATATTTTCTTCTTTCGGTGATTTAGTGTCGACCAACGAAAAAAATATTACTTTTTTCGAAGAAATTGGCTTAATACCAAATGAAAATTCAACTCCCGTGGCGGTGTGCAATTCTGGTGTAACGCTAAATGAATTGCTCTACTGAACTAACAAAGATGCATTATGTTTATTAACATTAATCCTTAAAATGGAATCACCGTCACCACCAAAAATAAAAAAAAAACAGTTTTGGTAGTTTTCGATTTTCTCAAAAACTAGAAGACATAGAATCATGCGGTTTTTTGCGTTCGATTAAGAACTGATAGATACATGGAACACATATAAGCTAATTTACAATTTCATTTCACAATTTTGAAAACAATCGGTCTAAACTTTTTGTTTCACGTTTTTTTTATCAAAATTTGGACTTTAAATGCGAATTTCTCAAAAACCATTGACATGAGTAATTTAATTTAAATGCAGGATTATAGAAGAATCTTCTGGCTTTCAAACGCAGTATAGCACTTTATTGTAAGTGTTGCCGTTGTTTTTTAATATTTATTTTTTTTCAATTTAAACCATTTTTTATAAAAGTGCCCCTACCTCCTAAGCGGTGGGAGATAGACCCCCCTCCCATAGTAAAAAGTGCTTGTTTTTGACCCCTCTACAAAAATCCGTCATCAAATCTTGGCGGCCCCTTAAAAAGTAATGTATAAAAAATATCAATGATTTTTCTTTGTAATTAACTACTGAATTTTAAAGATCCATAAAATATGTAGCGTCAGCGACAAAACGTACACTTATTAGTATGATTTAGAAGAAGGAACAATAGTTAAGAACGGGAAATATTGCTTTTTATGAGAGTGCTAACTGAAAATGTCTTGAAAAAAAAAAAGTTTCGCACTCTTTTAATTCAGTATAAGCTAATTTTAACCAGGTTGCGATTTTAGCACACACCTCTACCAAAGCTTAATTTATTCATTTTTGTCTATAGAAAATGAATATGTATGTAATTTAGAAATCGGTGCAAAGCATGCTGTGTACATGATAAGAGACGTACCAGATTTTAATGATTTTTTCGGAAATGTGGTACCCAAACTTCTGACAAACACTGTCATAAATCTAAGCAAAGCACATAATTTTTTCATAAAAAATTTTGATTTTCAAAGTTTCTTATGTACCCCATTTGAGTTTAACAAACTAAAATCAGACGCTTCAATCGTAAGAACATTAAACTTTTTAAATATTTTAATAGTAACATATAAAATTTTGTATTTTTCCTATACTTTTTGCCTTTTACTCGTTCTATAGGTAAAAAAAAAATTCTTAATGTGGAAAATAACTTTTTTTATACTGTAATACTATATTTTCGAAAAAATTATCAGAGATAGAGTAAAAAAATATGACTATGAAGTAACTTAATTTCAAAGTTACACGAAAGTCAAAAGTTTCTGAGATTTGCCCATATACTCTGTCCAATTTTTATTTTCAGTACAGGAAATATAAGGTATTTGATTTTCAATCTGATCATTATAAATTTCATTATGTTGTTTCTATTGAAAAGCTCTCACAGGGTTACCATTATAGATTTCATCGAGCTTTCCTCATTTTAAAGCTCTTGCAAGATTGCCATAGTGAGTTTATAAATCTGTGATAAATATCAGAAGCGCTTCCAATTGTAGAATAAGATTTCACAATGAAAACCATGTTAACCGAAATTAATTCAATCTATCTTTTTCTACAATACTAAACAGATCGATAACAGGCGTATTTTTTAGAGAGTTTCTGTCTTATTTTTATCTTACAAAAACAATTTTATTGTAACTTAGGGCTTCTGTTGTTTATTCCAGTGGGTTTTTTTTTATTTCTAAATGAGTACCATGCAAACAACATTTCAGAAATGTTTCTCAAAGCGTCCACACCAAAAAAAAAAACAAATCAGAAACATTTTTGAAATGTTTCTGCAATGTTTCTGAAATGTTTTTCAAGCAAATGGGAAACATTTCAGAAACGTTTTTTAAACCATGTTTCCTGAAATGTTTCTTTGGTGTGGACACACCTTAAGATTCTCATTTTCCAAAAACAAAACGAAATTGACGGTTTTTGGGACTTTGGGACTTTGGCTTGGGGTTGTTGACAGTGGTTCTAAAATACTAAAAAATATTGTTCTACCAAAACTAAGCCGTTACCTTATTATCCTGATTTTGAAGGTCTTCAAGGCAGCTGAAAATAGAAATAAAGAGAAGTTATTAAAATAAATACTTTAAAAATTTGCAACAATAAATATAAATAATGCAGATTAGACATTTAATAAAATTCTACTTCGAAATTTTGAATTTGTAGTCTAAAGAAAAATCATATTTGAAATAAACTCAATAACTTATATGTGAAAAAAATAACAATTAGCTCTAAGTTTACAATCAAAAAGATTCGGAAGTTACGATTGATTGAGATTATTTTACGAGTACATAAAGCCAAGTCATTAGTGTCAGAAACGTAACAAAAATAAATATACGATTTATTGCTATCAAACAGATAATTTGATTAGGTAAAAAGAATATTGTGATCTAACAAAATTTTTAATTGCATTTGAAAATTATCCTGAGCCCAAATTTATAGTTTGAAGGTTCTGTTGCATAGCAGGTACTAATTTTTAATTTTCTTATATTGTACAAAAAAATATATGCAATAAACGATGCAGGACTAAAATTTTGGGGGAAATCTTGCTCCATTCGCAACATAACGTTATTATTATTACATACAAAAGAAGCAGCTGTTTTGCATCGCAGCGGTCGACCACGTAAAATAAGTTCTCGAATGCTATGTTGGTAGAAAAGTCCCTTCACATCTGCTCCAAAATTAGTTCAAGAGTTCAAATTAGCAGTAAGTGATAGAACGCTATCTTGGCTGGCTCTCGCTGATTTATGTTCTTATCGTCCTGCTAAAAAAAACCATTGGCACAAAATTTTAAACAGCGTAGTATTAAGTATAAGTATAATACTACTGAACAATTTGCTAACTTTTGAGTAGATAACTAACTCTTTTTTAAGTTTAAACATTTTCTAACTAGTATCGTGCTAAGTTATTTTTTTAATAAATTGGTTCTGAAGACACCTAAAGTTATGACAGTTCATGCAAAAAACTAAGTAAACAGACAGAATTTCAAAAAAGAATGTTATTAGAGAAAAACTGTTCATAAGAATAAAGGTAAAAATGGGATGCCATGTGATTCAAGCAAATATAAGTTTATGGAGGAACAAAAATTAAGTCTTTGTAGTGGTTGCTTAAAAAAATAAGCTTTTATGTAAAAAAATTTTAAAACATTTTAAAGAAAAAATTTTGGTACGCCAATTTAAAGCTTTTATTATTGTTCGAATAAAAATTATGTTTACAAAAAAAAATATTGAGCTGTTTTCGAGAAATTGAGTTTTCCAAAAAAAAATTAGATTTTTTTTTCAAAATTACAAAAAAAAAAAAATATTTTTCCTAAAGTTTTGAAATGCAATGATTTTTAAACTTTTTAGAAGGTTTTTTCTAAAAAAAACTCATTAAAATCCGTTATGCTGATAATGAGAAATTCAAAATTTAAAGAAATCGTTCTATCTTGTTTTCAATTTTTTCTTATTAAATTATAGATCTTAAAAATTAATCGAAAGAAAAAAATATAAGCAAAATTCTTGGAACTGTTTTCGAAAACCATTTTTTAAGATTTGTATGAAGGGTACCGTTATTTTTGGGTTAAATAAATTTCTTTTTCTCATATCTTGTAGATTATATTAAGAAACTTTTATTTATCAAGTTTTAAAAAAATCGAGCATGGGGTTTTCGAAATGAGTTTTCAAAAAAAAAAATTGAAATTTTTTTTTAAAATCCAAAAAATTATTTTTGGAAAATTTTAATTCACAATAATATTCAAACTATTGGGGACCTTTAGCAGAAAAAGGGGGTACCAAAAATAACAATTTTTTGGAATTTTTTTTTCAACCTTTACCTAGGTTTTCTCAATGAAATTTTTTGAATTTTTTTTAAGAAAATCTGTGGGACAGTTTTTGAGAAAAAAAATACATATTTATAAAATTTCGAAAAAAAATCGTATGGCAGGTACCGTTATTTTTGGTCATAAAAAAAAAAGAAACAAACATCCGGGGGAAAAAATTTAAACCCATATCTGCCAAGTTTGAAGAAAATCGGCCGAGCCGTTTAGCTGAAGTCGAACAGACAGACAGACAGACAGAATTGCGAGACTCACTTTTTTGGTCTTCGCTATCATCGTAATGTCAACTTTGATCAAAATCTCGAGTTCGATTTTTTTTTACGAATGCATAACTTGCCTTATACGTAGTACCTATAAGTCGCAAGTAAAAATAAAATAGGTATTCGATTTTTTTAACTTTAATAAAAGGGTAGAGAAAGTATGATGCTATATTCGATTACAATTTGCAAAATCGTCGTTTTAACCTAGTTTCATACTAAAACAGCTTTAACATCGTATACTAATTCAACTTATATTTTGGGCCATTAATTTCGATCGAAAACCAGAAAAGCAAATACAGTTGGCAAAGAATTACCTCTCTTGGAACAAACAGAAATGGAAAGGAATCCTTTTTAGCGATGAATCGAAATTCAATATTATGAGTAGTGATGGGATATCTTACGTTAGAAGACCTTTTTACAAGCGACTTCAATTACATTACTGTTTAAAAACTGTTAAACATGGCGGAGGAAATGTAATTATGTGGGGTTGTTTTTATGCTGTTCGTTTGGGGCATTTGCATGGCATTAATGGAATAATGGATCGGCGGCCACATCTGCGGAATCATAGACAAACATTAATAACAAAAAATTATCTTTCAAATAAAGCCAATTTCATGAATATTAGAAACATTTTTCTGTGTTTTATTTCAAATTAAATTCACCGCCTCTAAAAAAACACTCTTTAAACAAATTATATTCGTAGAAAACTTTGGAATAAAGAGTTTGGACCAGCTCCTTGATAATTCCTGCTCTCAAATCCTGACCATATTTAAATTTAAAAGTACATATAATTATGACCAAGATTCAGTAAAATGTCTATAACTTTTAAACCCCCTTTTTCACGTCTTCTAATTGAAATTGAAAATTTTATTTATTCAAGCATCTCACAGAATGCCGATTGTCAGCAATTCTTTCATTAAGTTCATCAACCATATAGTTATCAAAGAGATATTTTCGTCATTTTCCATATTTCCATTTGTCAACGGAAGATTGCCAATAAATTACAAGAGCTGGTGCTATTTATCATTTACGCAATTAATCTCCCTTTGTTGATCCAGCAAACATTTGACAAAATTTTTTACAAAATGTTTTTAGGAAACTATCACTCACCAAAGGGATTTCATTTGAAAATACGCCTATATAATACGACCCAAACTCAAAATAGTTGGTCTATTCATTTAATAACACATTAATTCTTCATATATCCTAAATTTAGTGGCAGTCAGCTTTTGTTCATTTAAAAAATGTTGTCAATTTAATAAAGTAGTTTCACTGAGAGTAAATTAGACCTAACAAAACAAAATTTGAGAGAACAAATAGCAACAATATTCCTTTCATCTCAGACAAAGATAAGAGCATAAAAGTTGGTCTACTCTTTTTTGGGTGCAAAATAGTTGGTCTAAGACTATTTAAATATAGTTTTAGTTAACCGTTATTAAAAAAATGACAATCACTGGTTTTATTAATGATTATTGTATGATTTTATACAAGCTAGCGAGAGTTTCATGTTAATCCTGGCGCGTGGCGTTGCATTATCAGGAGACCTAAGGGAATCTATGATTAAAGCGTTTGAAACAGGATTGTCTAGCTACGAAATCCCTGAAAATTTTAATTTACCGCCCTCGTCAGTGCAGAACATAATAACAAAGTTTAAAAATTCTGGAAATGTGGATATATGCAACAGAACGGGACATCCACTAACAGCAAAACCTCGCGATTGCCAAATTTTTAAAGAAAATCGACGATATTTATCTGCTTCAATAACGGTTTAGTGGAGAGAACAAATTCAAAAAAGTGTTTCGGTGGACAGTTGTAAGCAGATGATGAAAAAAATTGGATACAAATTTTATAAGGTTTATTTTAAAATATTTAAGTTTTGCATAAATTACGACAACTTAAATCATTAAAAACGCAGGCAAAAGAAATATCACTACTGACACCTAAGCAAAAGAAAAGGCGCATTGAGTGGGCCAAACAACTTAAAAATTTGGACTTTTAGTCAATGGCGGTCCGTTAATTGGAGTGATCAGTACAGATTGGAAGTTTGTGTTGGTGATGAACGAGGACCAGTGATAAAAAATGCTAAAGAAGCCTTTCACAACTCACAAGGACTGCCTTAAACAAACCGTAAAGCTCCCAGTATCTCTAATGGTATGGAGGTGCATGTCGAGATGTGGTATGAGTAATTTGCATTTTGTAATTGGGATACCTAATGCTGTCAAGTACCGCAACATTTTGGAACAGAAGCTGCCTCCGTCAATACTACGTCTTCAATATAGCAATGCGGAGTATATTTTCCAACAGAATGGTGCTTCTTGTCATACGGCTAGGTCAACAATGGTATGGTTAACTGCTGAAGCAATTCTTTATTGGAATGGACTTCCAGCAGCCCTAATCTTTCACCAATCGAAACTGTTTGGCACACGATGAAACAAAAACTGCGAAAGGAACCGCGTCGGACTCTTCAAGATTTAAGATCCACAATTACAAATAATTGGGAATCTTTTGGTGCCGAAGAGTGTCAACAATTAGTTGACACTATGCCAAGGTGCATTATAGAAGCAGCGATTAAGGCCAAAGGTCGCTTAACAATGTGGTAAAATCAACATAAAGAATCATAGACCAACTATTTTGCATCTAAGAAATTTGTATAAATCGTTATTTAGTTTTGTAAAGAGACTGCATATCAATATTTTATTAAGCCACTTTCTTTTTTTGTCCACTTTTCTTATTTAAAATGAATAGGACTTTATATGTATATCAAAAAATAGTTTTTGTTTCGAAATAGGTTAAGAATGAACACATATTTGCATTCTATCCTCGGTAGACCAACTATTTTGAGTTTGGGCTCGTATAACTTTAATCAAAAATAAGCCGCCCCCGTCACGTGCTTGTGGTTTTGAAATATTGGCCACGAAAAAAAAAACATGAAAGAAACATTCGTCACACGCTAACCAAGTTGTTATCGAAATAAATTAACAGCAGCCCACAGCACCCACTGAATTTTCATATAAATTAGCCATTTTCCAGTAATATTTCACGAATGCCCTTCTAATTCATCTTCGGCAGAAAATTTCGTCAGAATTTGTTTTTCTGGAGCAGAAATTTATAAAAATCAGAAATAGAGTATCAAGTTGTGTGTATATTGGTAGGCAGGAAACTGCTGTACGGAATAAAGAATTTCATGAACATCCCGAAACATATGGCATCCCGCAAAAGAGCTCAAGATGTCATAACCATAATGTACACACGGTCAGTCAGTTCTCCATTTTGTATATTTACACTTCAGCACAAAGTCAACTTCGTCCCCATCGAGAGCTAGGGGGATCAACAGAAGCTCATATCCGTCGTCGTTGCCAGCGTTGTTTTTTTTTTATTATTTCAGCAAACATTCTTTATGAGACTGTGAGGTGGAGAACGTGGTATAATGGTGGCACAGACCACCAGAGTTCTATTTTCAGCCTGAAATTCTTCAGAACTTTGTCGTTTCACCAATATGGAGAGATGTCTGTTAAGAGTTGTTTTTTATTTAGTTTGCGGCAATTGCAGCATCAATGCCATCGCACAGTCAAGATACATATTCTAGCAAGCAGCACTCCCTTGCTAAACCAGTATCTCCGTGCGCATGTAGTCGAGATGATATCATCCCAAGATCGGGAACGAGTAGATAATTCTATCTTATTAGGTACTAACTATGGAATTCTGCAGTCGAGCGACAACAGATATGTAGTTTGTGCCTGCCTGTGTTTTGTTGACTTTACTTTTTGGGATTTCTTTTTTGTTGATGATGTGGTGCAAAAATAGTTCCCCTTTTTTTTTGCAAAATGGGTGATGCGTGTGCTGACTATTTTAGGGTGCGATCTAAAGGGTGAGTGTTCAGACACTTTCCAAAAATAGATTCACTCATTGCGACTAAGGTAAAGATTCAACTATACATGGAAATGGTTTTGACATAACTTAAAAATTTATGTTTGACTCAATGATTCGGGGGATAAGAATTTATGTTTTTGTTAAACATTAAAGTATTCATTCTATGGAAGAGAATTATATTTCAAAATCATAATATTTCTTACTAAAACAAAATGTTAGCCATGTTTGTCAAGTAAGCATTACCACTTCAAAATTTTAAAGATGTAATATTTGAATTAATTGTAGTGAATCTGTCGTAAATTTGTCGTGAAACAAAAACAAAAAAGTTTTATCGCGCTTGTTTTTTTTTCTAATAAACCATGCTAACAATGCTAACTAAACAGTCAAGTCAAGCGGGACAAAATTTTTGATTTTCAACATGTTTATGACAAATTTACGACATTTATTAACACTGGCTTTTTTTTCTTTTCGAGTTCATTTTACCCTATTTTGAGAGGTGGTAGTGCAAACTTGACTGGCAGGTTAGTATTATTAGGGGTTACTTTTAAAAAATCAAGCGCCTCGATTTTTTTTTTGATTCACGACAATTAATCCAATTATTACATCTTTAAAATTTTGAAGTGGCAATGGCAACTTGACGGACACATTTATGTTAGCCAGCTCTTTACAGAAATATTATAACTTTGTTGACTGAAGTAATAGAGTGTACAACTAGGAAGAAAACTTAGTTAACCAATTACTTAAAGCTGAGCTTCGACTGTCCATTCTGGAACCTAAATCTTTCAAACAGAGGAGCCTAGTATTCTTCCTTGCGAGCTTTATTTGTCTGTCATTAGATTAAGATATTTATTTGTTCGGCTTACCTCTATACAAAATTGATTAAAGGCCAAGCTTATAATTAACTAATATTTAGAACGTCGGTTCAAAGGGGCCCGACTTATTTCTTTATAATAAAACAAAAAGAACATGTTTTTGTGTTCTGAATCTAATGTACATATATTTTATAAATAAATTCTCTTTAAAAATGGAGAAATTTTAAAATTTAGAGTTTTAAAAGCTTAATTCATTAACCAGTTTCCACTGTTGGGTCATTTATAGAAAGGTCTTCCTTCGTTGTGGAATTCGTCACGAAATTTCGTCAATGATCGCTATGGGATTTAAATATCTCAGGTTAGGACAAATTTTCTCATGAAGTAATTGCTGTACTCTGAGTTTCTGTGTCCCTCGAGTTTTTTTTTCAGAATTTTGGTAGTTAGTTCCACCATACATATGATGATTAATGGGTATTACCTTTGTACATAAAACTTAGAGTACTATCAAGAAGACGAATGATTGTGGCGACATCTTAAGTATAGGGACAGTTCTTGCTACATTTTTCTCTGCTAAATTTAATAATACAATATTCTCTTTTTTTTGTAGTACCCCTTGGCATAATGGTTAGTGCGT
This sequence comes from Chrysotoxum bicinctum, assembly GCA_911387755.1. Lineage (NCBI taxonomy): Eukaryota > Metazoa > Arthropoda > Insecta > Diptera > Syrphidae > Chrysotoxum > Chrysotoxum bicinctum. The sequence continues at coordinate 209,999,453 of OU426989.1, read as the reverse complement.
TGGACTGTCGTGCGGAAAGTTTCGAGTTCGATTCTCAGCCGCTGCAAGAAAGTTTTTTCAAGGGTGTATAGCCTCTTGCGAGGAATTGACAAATCCTCCAAGAGTATCTCTTGTCATGGAAAGTACTGCTCATTAGCCGTTCGGAATCGGCAGAAAATTGTAGGTCCCCTTCGTTCCTGGTAACACGCACACAGGAATGGTTGATAGTTTTCTCGAAAATCTGTTATGTCCATTGCTGATATAAGTCAGAAGCCTACGGGACAAGCCTACGTGAGAAAGGGCCTGATCAGCTATTTGAAGATGGGAAGCTTCGCCTTCTTGCTGCTGATTCCGTTATGTTTTCTCAGTAAAGATAGAAGCGAAGCAGATAGAAGCAATAATTCTGATCAGTGTTTCAGAATTACCATGCTTATTAAATTTCATCTTGCTTGTGAAGTTAACGCCAAGGTATTTGGTGTTTTCTTTGGTGTAAAGAACGGTGCCGTCTACTAGTCTGATAAAAAATTTCAACTTCTAGCTGCAGTTCTCCTTTGTGTCTTTGTTGTTTTGTAAGTTTCGTTTTGCTGGCGTTGATCTCTAAGTCCAACTTCAAGTAGTCGCTCCATAGGTTTATGAAGTGGTACTGCACACTGCACCCTACGAGCTACAATCTCTGATGATGGAGACGTAATAGTGTGTGTGGCATTGTCATCGGCATATAATTTTGTCCTCGTTCTTGGTGTATTTTCTGTTTGACCTGCAGTATAAATTTCGAACAGAAATTATCCTAGCTTGGACACTTGTGGTACTTCTGCAATGCTGTGCTTAGTTGCTGATTTTTCATTCAGATCATCTACAAAAAAGGACTATTTTTCGAAAAAATTTAAATTATATTTATCAAATATTCTGAAAATGTAAAAAATTAGTGTTTTCACCGAAAAATGTTTATAACTATTAAATTCAGTTTTGGAATGGCTTAAAGAACGCCTTTAGCAGTTGCAGCCAGTATAAATTTATACAAGAACGAAAATTATAAATTATTGTAGCGGTTTCTCAACAAAAATAAATGGACCCGTTCTTGAGATATCGAATTTTCAAAAATATTTTTTTAGGTTTTGAAATTCAATTTTATTAAACATTTTTAGAAACTTTTTATACAATTTTTTTGTTGCAATCCGCAGATTATGCCGACAATGATTAATTCGGAAAAATGTTTCTATTTTTTTTATAGATCGTAAAAAATTAATTGAAGAAATTTTTTTTTTTATCAAATTCTAGGCGCCGGTTTTCGAGAAAAATAAGATTTTCGAAAATCATTTTTTAACATATATTTGGAGGGTGCCGCTGTTTTAGGTGAAATAGAAAATTTGTTCTCACATCTTGTAGATTGTATTAACTAACTCTTAAATGTTAAGTTAAAAAAAATCCAGCATGGGGTTTTCGAAATAAAAAAATTAAAAAAAAAATATTTGAATTTTCTCAAAAAAAAAAGTTTTTAAACATTTTAATACACAATACTATTCTTACTTTTAAGGAGCTTTAAGTAAAATAAAAAGATCATGAATGAACCGTCGAACAGACAAAAAGACAGAATTGCGAGACCCACTTTCTTCGTCTTCCCCACCACCGTTATGTTAAGTCTGATGAAAATCTCGAGTTTAATTTGTAAATAAAACTTGTGGAATACCAGATTCGACATGGATTGCATAAGTGGGTTTTGAATTAGCGAGTTTAAAAATGCATTTGGAAAAAAAAACCATTGAACTACCTCAAAATCATCTATATTTTGATAACCAAATACCTGGTTTACATGAGATGTGTCAATGGTTGGGTTTAACGCTTAACTTAAAAGAAACAGGGGGAAATCGAAATTGTATGTCTCAAGAATCCTAAGTATTTATACAGACTAACAATCTCCAATGGATCATGCTCTTACAACCATATTTCTTGAAGAATTCTTTTACGTTGGGTGCGTTCAAAAATCATCATCTTTGACTTTTTGGAATTTATCCGGTCATCCTATAAATCGCAAAATCTTTTTTATTTGTAGTTTTAGTGTTTTGGATTTAACTGCAAATATGACAATGTCGTCCGCACATACAAGCATTTTTATAATTACACTAGCAACCCACATTCCTCCATGGAAATCTTTGGATAGGTACATCATCCATCAACATACAATGCAAACAAAATCGGACTTAACCCACAACCTTGTGGAACACCGGTAGTTAAAAAAGAACCGTACATTGAACTTCCATTCCCTATGGCAGCATTAGTATCAGAAATGAAGAGCTTTTGATAAAACACTTTGGGATGAAATCCCTCCAGAAATACTCACAAAACTTGTCGAGGGCGTATGAAAGCGCTTTCAAAAAGTCATAGATGCCAAAGGGGGATAAATATATTTTATGAATGAGTTATAAAATTATTTAATATCTTTCGTAATAAAATATATTTCTATTGAAATAAAATTCTCAAAATAATTATTGATGAAGGGTTGTTTTAAAAGAAGATATTGTGTATAAAAATTACAATGATTAAAGCAAGTTGCATTCCAAAAATATATTAAGAAGTGATATTTAAGCTATCGTCATGCTTGAGATGAAATGAAAAATGGTACTTTTTTAAGGAATTTTTAGTTAAAAAGCCACGACAAATTTTGATTTTTTTTTTTCAAGACAAATGATGCACAGATTCCTTTTTTCTGTTTCGAATTCATTTTACCCTATTAATTGAGGGGTGATAATAGTTATTTGAATGTCAAGCATCATCAGGAGTAATTTTTTTGTTTCAATAAAATAAATCTAATTATTACAAACTTAAAATTTTAAAATGATAATGCTAACTTGACATACAAGTAATATCAACATTTTTTACTCATAAATGTTCTGACTCACTGTACTTGTGATTCAAAGTTTGCACTTCAGAATACGTAATGATTTCCATTTAATGCTTTTTTTTGCTTGTATTGTATGATGATATCATCATCACCTTTGCATTTCTGGCGGTAAAAAGTCCAAACATACTTCACATTCTAAGATATGAATATAAATTTGAAAGATATAAAAAAAAAACTTAAAGCGAACCCATGTGTTCGTGTGACAATTTTAATTTTAAGTTTGCTATCATTTCGATTGAACGAAGAACAGACATACCGTTGAAAATGTGATTTTGATAATGAAATCAATAAATTATTTATATTCAAACAGAGTCTTTTGTGTTTTGTGAAACAACTTTTATTATCAAAAGGTGTCACAGTAGATAAATAACTTGTTTTTTTTTTCGATTCTATTCAAGGTTATAAGATTTTTAATGATTTTATGAGAAGTTAGGCGAAGAAAATATTAAAATTTTATAGCTAAAGAAGTTATGACTTCTGATAGCGTGGACAAAATAATTCATTAGATTTTTTTGAAAAATAAAATTTAATAAATTATTGAAGCTGGCCGAGGCCTAGAGACTTACACTCTCAACCTAAACTCACGAAGATCTTCTCATGGGTGAGGTGGTTGAAATTCAACTTAGTTTAGTTGGATGTTACTGAATGCTAGAAAATCTGAAGACCCATATTAACTGAGCAATGCATAACACCCGACCGTACTACCCTAACCCCAAAAATTATAAATTTTAGTTGGAATACCCTTGACTTGGATTCGAACTTAGACCTCCAGCGTGATAGTCCAACCCACTTAAATTTTATCATGGGGTGAGGAACTACAAAACGTAAAATAACTTCCGCCAATTCTTGAATTTTTCAAAAATATTTATTCAATACACTCTGATTCACTCGAATAAGGTCGTTTATTTTTTAACACTTTTCCAATGCACTAAAAATGTAAATATAAATAAATATTTTTAAATTAAAAAAAGTTAAAAATATTGATAAATAAAAGAAAAAAATATATAATTTTTCCATTTAGTATACCCTGAGCCATACAAAATAAAAAGAAGATTTGTAAACTTAAATAAACTACTACATCAATCAAGTGACATGGAATGTATATTTATCGTTGAAAGCATAAAAACACTCGTACTTGATTCAACATTACAAATAGTTTCGTCTATTTTCCAATACTATTTGCCAATTAGTATTTGTGCCGCGCAAATATCTAACTATATGTACTTCAATCTCAATGGGTTTTGAATTTCATTAAACGAATACACACCTTTGTTTGCACGGCCATGCAGAAAATATTGTATAATATCTCTGTGCTGTAATCGAATAGGTTAAAGAATAAATACTTGTTGGAACGAAATGGCGGCAGTTTTTTTTTTCTTTTTGAGTAAACCTAATAGCGAACGACAAGTGCTACTTTGGAGGAAAACAAACTTACTCCTCGAATGTGTTGATTTTTAAAATTTAAATTTGATAATTATTTATGTAAAAATTGACATAATAAATGGCTAAAGGAAAAACCAACTTACTCAAGGAACTTTCCTCGAGACCTTGCAGGCTTTAGAAATACATGAGTTCCTAAATTAGAAAATTAATTAAAAAATATCAGTACACAATTCTCTAGAATCGATATTGACGAGTTCGAAGCAAGTTTGCAAAAGCTTAAGTCACTTTTTAGCTTAAGCTTAAGCTATTTGGTGACTTATGAATTAAGAAAAATGTAATTCAGCAGCTAGTTACTGACTTATGAATTAAAAAAAATTAATTCATAAGTCAGTTGGTGACTTGTGAATTAAAAAAATTTAAATCATAAGCTTCTTAGTGACTTATGAATTAAAAAAATTTAAGTCATGAGCAAGTTAGTCACAAGCTACTAAGTGACTTATGAATTAAAAAAATTTAATTCGTAAGCTAATGGATACATTTTGATTTAAAAATTATTAATTGGAAAATTTATAAGCTAGCATGATAATTTTATGACACACAAAAGCTTGAAATCTACTTTCGTTAATAAATAAATAATTATGTAGTCAAAACAAGCTTAAACATTTCCAATTTACCAACTAGCTTATGAATTAAATTTTTTTTTATTCATAAGTCACTTAGTAGCTTGTGAATTAATTTTTTTTTAATTTATAAGTCACTAACTTGCTCATGACTTAAATTTTTTTTTTAATTCATAAGTCACTTATAGGTAGTGAATCAATTTTTTTTTTTTATTCAAAAGTCACTTGGTAGCCTGTGAATATTTTTTTTTTTTAATTCAGAAGTCACTAACTAACTTATGAATTAGATTTTTTTTTAATCACAAATCATCTACAGACTTATAACTTATGGTTTTTTTAATTCAAAAATTCGCAAACCTGGTTAGAAGAACATTTTAGAATGCTGAAGAAATATTAGTCTTTTCATTTCTTCTGTTGACAGAAAGTTCAAATAGTTTTGAATGAGCTCCAAGGAAACAAATCTCCAGAATCAAATTGTCTGCAAAAGGTCTATTTGTTAGCGTTTGTATACGAGTACCAAACTCTTTCAGTAGAAATAGAACCGATACAAGGTTGCTTCTTCAGTCCTCTTCTGTTTTCTCTTTTTATATAAGAGATTGAAGAGATTTTACAAGATGGAGTTTCAGTCGAACTTTTAATTAAAGTGATAAACTTCGCAGATTGCATGGTTCTTTTTAAATTTACAAACAGAAATTGTTTAAGTATTCATATGCATTTCTAAATTCAAGTGCTTTTCCTTCATATCTGGATCTTGATCCGTATGATAAGCTCATTAAATTCTGATCTTGATAGCATTTTTAAATGGGGAATCATAAACCGCCTACAATGTAATGCTTCGAAAACTCAGTGCTGTGTCCTGTCGTTGAAGTGAAACCAAGCCATAGGCGGCACTTGCATTGAGGAAACAAAACAGCTTTCAGTTCTCGGTATGTGCACCACAGAACACCTTGTGTGGAATGATCACATATTCGAAGTCACCAAAAACGCTGTTAAGTGATAAGGTTTCTTTCGACGATGCAAGACATTTTTCAACCACTTCTGATCTGGCTATAATATATAAATTCTGTATTAGTAAAAAGTTTGAGTACAATTCTCAAATTTGGTCAGGTGCTCCGATAAACTACTTGAGTCTCTTCAATAGAATCCAAAAAAAAAGCTTTCAAAATTATAAGTGATAGAACTAAAACGGAAACATTTGCATCTCTCGGGCACCTTCGCAATGTTTCCTGTCTTTCATTGTTTAATAGTTATTTGTATGAACAGTGTTCTATTAAGATAGCCAGTTGGATTCCTCTCCTTAAAAAATTCAACCTTACAACTCACGCTTCAGGGAATGTGTATATCAGTTTACTCTTAAGCACAATATACGACGTAGTACGTATTTGGAGATTCTTTTTTAGCCGCACATCACGAATGTTGAACAATTTACCCGCGAAATATTTCTCTCCTATTGAGATATGCAGATATTCAAAACCAACGTGCATTGATATCTTCCTTTAAATACTCCCCAAATTTCCTAAGCGCTCGCACTGTGCTTAAACATTTTAAGGGTAGTCACAATCCCTTAAGAGGGCACAGGCTTAAACAAAAAAAAACCAAACAACATATTATTAGAGTACTGCAAAACAGGTGACTCCCAATGAATCTCGACAAATCAAAAACAACAATTTTGAGCAACGTTGCAATTGTCGCAGTGAAATTTAGCTGAGTACTATGGATTGTCACTCTTTCATCAAGACGATAACATTACCACGATTAATAGAACCGAATGCTATACGGTAGTATAGCATAATGGTTAGTGCGTTGGACTGTAATGCGGAATGCCTCGAGTTCGATTCTCAGCCGTTACAAAAAAGTTTTTGAGTGTACTGACACTTGCGAGGAATTAAGAGACCCTCTAAGATTATATCCCTCGTCATGGAAAGTGCTGCCCATTAGCCGTTCGGAATCAGCAGAAAATTTAAGATCCCCTTCGTTCCTGGTAAGTCAATACAAAAAAAGCTATAATTCAGCTTAATAGATGAAAAAATGCGAAGGTTTTGTGTTAAAAGTCAGAAGCACGTTCCATAGAAACTGAAATGTATGCGCAGTTTAACTAAAACTTGGCAACAAACAATATTAACCCATTAGCTGCCACTGTACTCATTTGAGTACAGTATTTTGTTAAATTTCAACTGGATTTTTTTTTTAAAGTGGGCTTTGATTTTCATTTCTTTCGATTGGAAAGCAATTATTGACATGTGCTTTGATACTGGCAGTGAATTTGTCGAGATTGAAAAGCATTTTCAAGGTTTTTCATAAACTTTTGTGTCGAGCATTTCTTGTTTGAAGCAATTTGGTGACTTTGCGAGAGTAAAATGTTAGTAAAAATTTATTTTTTTGAATAACATTTGAAGAATGGATTCTATTCTTTAGATTTTGTATCTAGAAAAACATTGCGTATAAATTACAAACAAACATTTTTTTCTTCTGCATGGTAGGTCGTGAATAAAAGTGGTGTACTCAATTGAGTACACTGGCTAAAACCATGTTAAATTTTTTTCTCACTGGATTTGCAGAGAAATGTCTTTTTCAACTATAAACTGAAGTAGCTTTTATGGTAGGCGTTTTCCCAACCTCTACATGGCTCTTGAAGGTATTCCAGATGATGGAAATGAAATAGATACAGTGGTTATTCTACCAGTTGTTGATATTCAATGACCAGCCATGACCTTATGGCTACTTTACGCATAGAGGATTTAGTGCAACAGGTACGATTCAGAACAATAGAATGAAAAAATGTCCACTAAAATCCATGAAAACGGCAATGAAAGCAAATTTTGGTTACTTTCATCACAAATTTGGCAAAAATAATAATATCTTCTTAGCTCGTTGGAAAGATAATGCTGTTGTAACCGTTGCAACAAACTATACGACAACTTGAAACCACTAGGAAAAGTCAAGAGATGTTCATCAACAGAAAAAGAAATAGTTGACATTCCTCAGTCAAAGCCTTTAGTTGCATACAACAAAGGCATGGGTGGTGTCGACCTTCATGACCAATTTGTGAACAACTACCTCATAAAAATAAAGGGTACAAAATTGTGGTGGCCATTATTCACACACATGCTAAACTCAATGGTGGTGAATGCTTGGGAACTCCATTGTCTGAAAAACAAAGAAAACCGGAATATCCTTTCATTTGTTAGGACCATAGGAAGAACTAATTTACGCTCAGAGTCGTCAAGAAAAGCTCCAAATAAGCCAAATGTACTAGAAAGTGTTGTTCGCAGCAACGGAGAACATTTCCTCTAAAAAATAAAAAATCAACTACGGTGCCACATTTGTCACAGCAGAATTCGATAGATTTGTGAACGGTGTCAAAACACTCTTTGCATAGAAAAAGAATGCTTTAAAATTTTTCATAATTATTGAGAGAATGTACCCGTATCTGGCCAGTTTACTCAATTGAGTACACCCCTCTAATTACCAAACTTGAAATTTTTTTTTTTTTAAATTGTATTTTTATTCAAATATACACCTCAATAAACAGCATTTCTAAGATTTTCTATGTATCTCTTATTTTAAGGTCCTTGGCCTTTAATGGGTTAAGGCGGAATTTTCAAGTTAGCATTACCACTTTAAAATTTTAATTGTAGTAATGAGATTAACTGTCGTAAATTTGTCGTGAAAAAAATCATTTTTTGACTTGGACGACAAAATCTTTGTTTTACGACATATTTACGACAATTATATAAACAGTCCTTTGTCTATTTCGAGTTCATTTTCCCATATTTTGAAAGGTGGCAGTCCTAACTTGCCATTACTAAGCTTTGTTAAAAAAAAAAAAAACGCGACAAAATGTTTGCTTTTACGACATATTTACGACAATTATTAACACTGTCCTTATTTCTTTTTCGAGTTCATTTCTCCTATTTTCAGGGGTGGTACCGGGTACTTGACTGTCAAAAAAAAGCACGACAAATTTACGACATATTAAGTACAATAATTCAATTATTACACCTTTAAAATTTTGAAGTGGGAATACTTTTTTGGCAGACATATTTACATCAGGCTTGCCAGTTATTGTACCTACATGAAGAGTGTGTGTGGGTATTTGTAATATACATTTTGAAACAAAAAAGGGGACAACGTAAGTACAATACCAATAAGACATACTTCACTTACCTTGTTTCTGCAACTTAAATGATCATTTTTAGCTTATAATAGATATTATCATTTTCGCAGGGAGGTAGAAAGAAACGCTCAAAATTTTGATCTGCGAAGATAATTCTTGTTCAAAACTGATATTCCGAAAGTCTTAATATCATTTATAGTTTCTTCGCAATTTTATTTCGAAAAAGAGCTCGAACGCAGAAGACCTCTTAAACCTCTAAATAAATTTGGTAACGCAGAAGCACGTGGAAAACCTAGCTTACAACTAAGGTGGTACATGCTGGGATTTGATGAACACACTCACCCCATAACGTCTAACACGCCCTACAAAATAAACCTTTTCGCATTTTAAAACAGTTTGTCTTAAGAGCTTTATTTTTTTTTATTAATCTTACATAAATCTTAAAACTACAGCGCTAGTATCTTGGAATTCCCACTTATTGTTGAGTTTTAAACGATCTAATCTTAATCTAATCCTTTTTTCTGTTGTTAAAAAGGTTAAAAGAAAATCTTTACAACCTGAAATGTTTATCTTAAAGGCCAATTTTGATTTAATCAACTTTTGATCTGTCGTGCTTCATTAATTCGCCTTTGGTAATCAATCTGATACATGCAAGCTGATCATGTAAGACTACACATTTAATTTTTTTTTTATTTTATTTTTTTTTACTGAACTAATGCACCTACTTCAACTGTGCAACCAAATTGCAGTCCAACTATTAAAATGCAAATAGCCTCAAGCATAGGATATGTTTGACAAAAAAAACGTTGAATTCCCAATTGCAAAGTTAACTTGTAGCAAATCAAGCGCGGAATTATACAGGGTGGCAAAAAAAAATGATGAGAATATTTTCCACAAAAATCTCAAGCTCACCTTTTTTAATAACGCATCTTAAATTTGTACAAAAAATATATAAATTACGATTATTAGATAATCAACAATAGAGTATATGATTTTTTAGAAATTTTAACGATTCTCTTTCATTGAAGTTTGTGCTTCAATTGAAAAAGAAACGGTTTTCTTTAACACGATTTTTTTTTAATTTTATTAAATTTTGTATTTTTTGTTCAAGATACATCTATCCGAAAGAAAAATGTTTACACTTGTTCCCTACACAATTTACTTGAAGCCTCTTTTAAATATTTTCATTTATTTATGACACACCCTCTATGTAATTGTTACTTTTTTCTCTGTACCATGTTGATCTGCATTCCTTTCTGTAAATTGTTTATAAATGTTATTGACCGTTTGTGTGTATATTGAGTGCTGCAGGAGCCGGCTGCGACATATTTTGCTGCTACACAAAGCAATTGGGCCACATTCCAAAGAACATTTAGCATTATAGTCAGGCAGATAGAGTTTCAAACAAAATCGAAAGCTACAACGGTTAGAAGTTGCAAATTTGTCGAAAACGACTCTAACGATTTTGATCAAGATTCGTACCTACGTATGTCAATTATTTTAAATAAAACTGCGTTTTTTCGGAGAAGAATATACATTTCGGAAATAGGATTGGAAGTGTTTTGAGAAAATTTACTTATTTTTTTATTATTTCCGTATATTTCCTTAATGACTCGACCAATTTAAAAAAAAAAAATGTTCTTATAAAGAGAACAGAAGAAGTTAAATATTAAGAACTTGTGACTTTGTTTGCACTTCCCCGTAAAAATGCGCTAGAACTAAGAACCTAATGCAATCCAGTCTGGCATATTTTGTATTTTTTTAAAGCTTTAGAGAAAATATTTTATTCTATTAATTAAATAATTTGTATTCAATTATTTTTAATTTTTTTTTAATTTTGAGTTTTAAAAAAAAAATATAAAATTTTCTATGAAACTCATTTAGTTATAATAAAGGGTTTTCCAATAAGAGGTGTTATTTTGATATTCAAAGAAAAATGGCAAATGATCGGATGTTTATTTCATTATAAAAAGGAAGGTATGCCGTTAATAATGGAACACAACATCAGCCAAATGGCCGCCAAGACCACGCTTACAGGACCATATCCTTTTCATGAAATGGCGTAGACCTTATCTTTTACGTGGCCCCAAAGGAAGAAGTCGCAAGGTGTTAAATCACAAGATCTCGGTGGCCAATTGTGATCACCTCTTCGAGAGATAACACGGTCCGGAAACTTTTCCCGTAAAAGATCGATGGTTTCATTGCTTGTGTGGCACGTAGCGCCGTCTTGTTGAAAGTAAACGTTGTCCAGATCAATACCATCCAATTCAGGCCATAAAAAATCATTAATCATCTCTCGATAGCGCAATCCATTGACCGTAACTGTTGCTCCAGCCTCATTTTCGAAAAAGTAAGGTCCAATGACCCCGCGGGACCATAAACCGCACCAAACAGTCACGCGTTGAGGATGGAGAGGCTTTTCAACAATAACTCTTGGGTTTTCCGAGCCCCAGATGTCCACCAAATTCTGTATTGCGGTCCGACAAGGTGCTTCACGACGACCCAAAAATGTTTTAGTTTTACGAACCGTCTCTGCCAAATTTTCACCATTTTTATAGTGAATTTTAATAATTTCAATGCGTTGTGTTACGTAGCCCGTCGCGTAATACACAAGTTATCTACATAAAAAGAAACACAAAATTGTTTTGGTTCCGAAACACCAACTTTTCAACTCTATATTTTGTAAGAACATATTCCTTTTCGATAGATCCAATGGCAATCTTAGATTCAACCAAACAAATCAACATAACATACCTAAGATCGATTAGCTTAATAAGTCTTGTCATAGCATTGCGTTATGTATCCATGTATGTATGTATCCTTTTGCTACACATTTTTTTGAACAGAGAGATGGACTCACTAGCCAAGTCCCAATGTGAAATGACTATATATAGATATATATATATACAGGGTGATTGGCATAAGGTGTGACAAAAAGCTAGGGCGTGTAGGTTGGACTTAGACAAGAAAAAAATCGTATGGGAGGGGGGGGTCTATTTCCCCCCGTTTAGGCGGGAGGGGCAATTTAAGAAAAAAATCACTTAAAACAGAAAAAAAATTATTAAAAAATAACGGTGATACCTACAGAGTAATGCTATAGCATTTTGAAAAGCCAGAAATACATTCTTTAATTGTGTTTTTAAATAAAGTTGTTCGAGTGAATAGTTTTTGAAAAATTAATTTTCAAAATCAAAATTTTGAAAAAAAAAATTAAATTTTTTTTTTAAACAATTTTTTTTCAAAATTTTACGTAATCAAGTATTATTTTTTTATTCAATATTCAATGCTCTTATTAATTTTTGATCAAACACAAAAAACCGGATGTCAAAATGTTTTGTAGTTTTTGAGAAAATCAAAAATAACAAAAACTACTTTTGTTCTAAGAAAAGCCTTTTATTTTAGTTTTTACGTTTTTTGATTCTTATGTAGGTGAATTTACGATTGAAAGGATTAACTTTCTTTTTACTATTCTTTTAATTATCGTCTTATAAGCATACAATAATGTGACAAAGTACTGGATTAACCATATTTCACACATTTTTTCATTGAGAACACCTGCGTGAGAGCATTGGTTTAAAATTGATCTGCCACTTTTTTATTATGGTGGGGTCGGCTTGGCTTAGGTGCATTTACGAAAGAAAGGATTAACTTTAAATAAACAGTAATTATGTATTTTATCTAAATATGCATGTATTTATTATTTAAATTGATTTCAAGATTCAGGAACATTTTTGTTCTTATTTCGCAATTGCATTTTTCTGTCACTAGTTAGGGCGTGTAACGCTGCATTATTTAAAAAACATTCGCAGATCAATATTAATCCAATGCTCTCACGCAGGTGTTCTCAATGAAAAAATGTGTTATTGTATGCTTATAAGACTGATAATAAAAAAAATTTACAAAAAAAGTTAATCCTTTCTTTCGTAAATGCACCTAAGCCAAGCCGACCCCACCATAATAAAAAAGTGGCAGGTCAATTTTAAACCAATGCTCTCACGCAGGTGTTCTCAATGAAAAAATGTGTGAAATATGGTTAATCCAGTACTTTGTCACATAATTGTATGCTTATAAGACGATAATTAAAAGAATAGTAAAAAGAAAGTTAATCCTTTCAATCGTAAATTCACCTACATAAGAATCCAAAAACGTAAAAACTAAAATAAAAGGCTTTTCTTAGAACAAAAGTAGTTTTTGTTATTTTTGATTTTCTCAAAAACTACAAAACATTTTGACATCCGGTTTTTTGTGTTTGATCAAAAATTAATAAGAGCATTGAATATTGAATAAAAAAATAATACTTGATTACGTAAAATTTTGAAAAAAAATTGTTTAAAAAAAAAATTTCATTTTTTTTTTCAAAATTTTGATTTTGAAAATTAATTTTTCAAAAACTATTCACTCGAACAACTTTATTTAAAAACACAATTAAAGAATGTATTTCTGGCTTTTCAAAATGCTATAGCATTACTCTGTAGGTATCACCGTTATTTTTTAATAATTTTTTTTCTGTTTTAAGTGATTTTTTTCTTAAATTGCCCCTCCCGCCTAAACGGGGGGAAATAGACCCCCCCCTCCCATACGATTTTTTTCTTGTCTAAGTCCAACCTACACGCCCTAGCTTTTCGTCACACCTTATGCCAATCACCCTGTATAATTTGTGTATGGCCCTGTGGTATAAAACTCAATATTTGACAGTCATCAAATTGAGCGGGATTTCCAATCCATGGTGACGATTCTCTTTAGATGAATGTGGACATGTTGATAGTATAGGTTGAAGTACTAAAGCTGGAGCGGTAAAGATGATTCCTGAAAGGAAAAGAAAAGATCATCACAAGGCCCGATTGAGTTGTTGTCGCTTGAGAGTGGTTCTGGAGTATTTTCTTCTGTCATTGGGTAGTCCGGAAACATTCTCAGCGACAATGTTAAACTTATCTTTTGATGAGCTCGTTTGATGCATCCTTAGGGAATGTGTGGTTCATGAACTGAAAAAGAATAAAAGGATTAATTGTGAAATAAACAATCGCTAAATAAAAGATTGTAGTAAAACTTACCGACCGAGTGAGTTTTAGTTAATTTTGCAGGTGTGAACTCAATATCACCATGAAATGTGTTTTGCTGGTTATTAAGTAGATTTTTAGGTATCATACTACTGAAATGAACATCGTTTATTTTAATATTTGTATTCTTTCCACAAGAATATTACACATTTCTCTATTCCTTTTTTTTTTTTTTTTTTTTTTTTTTATAATTAACTCACGCTCAAGGGAATATGATTACCCTTTAAATGTTTTAACACAGCGCGGGCGTGAAGTTACGGAAGAGAAAGAAGGATAGGAAAGATGTGTGGCACGATGTTCTGAGACTAAAGGTGGTTGTCTCAGACTTTTTATCTCCAGGGATGGCGGCTGAACTAAAGCGGAGAATTGCCGTGTCTTATTTCTATGTCCCTTATAATTCGCATTATTTTATTCGTTTTTCATCCTTGTTGGGCATACTAGTTTAACTCAATCACATGTTGTTAGTGTTATGCCTAAACAACATGTAATGAGTAAACCAGCAACCCATTGATGACAAATTTTTGGAAGGTTTTAATGGAATTAAAGACGACATAGACGACGGCAGGGATCGAACCTGTGATACTGAGGTTGACAGGCGAGCACACAACCATCGCGCCACGGCCACTCCTAATGGACTTCACAAATGTTATTCACAGGTTAAATTATATTCTTATACGTCAAATGTGACTTAAGAAGTCAAGAACTTAACGAAGATGCGCGATCTTGTGGATAATAGGTGTACTTAAGGGGAAAATGTGCAATAGGAGGCGGATATAGTGGGAAGATCCGATCAATTAAAATAATAAAATCTATGTAATTATGTGCAATATTTTATTTATTATTAGTTTAAACGAGAGATAAGTCTGTTAGAGTTAGTTTATAAGTATTATCACGTCCCTTAGATTAGTTTTAGTAGTTATTTTAACATTTCAAAACAGGAAGTAGTGAAAGGTAGTTAGTACGGACGCACTTGATTAACGAAAGAAGACATCTTTGTATAAAAGCAAATCTTAGGTTCCAATTATTTTCCAGTTTAAAGAACGAAGAAAAGGCATAAAGAGGATTGCTAAAATTGGGGCAATAGGCCAATGACCGGGATTATGCAATCAAGTTTTTTTTATCATTTCAAAAGCAAAAGAGTGCAAGTGAACATTCTGGGAGTTCCCTTACAGTACGGCACAAAATAAGCGGTACCAAAAAAAAAAAAAATACATATATAGTTTGATGTTAGAATACTTACGTTTTATTCTTGGTATTTTTTTTATAACAAAAAAAAAAAGGATAGTGAAATATAAATTATAGAAAAAAAAGGTGAGAATAAATATTAATAAGAATTTTAAAAAAAGTTGTAAAGGCTCATTTGAAGAAGTGAAATAAAGAATCATTTTTATTCATTCGCATATAGTTAATTAAGTGAAAGAAACAAAAAAAAAACTGGTGAAGTTTCCAGAGAGGAAGACCGACCTTAGGTGTTGGGGAATACCTAGCCCAACGAAAATTTAATATAGCAGAGGTAATTCGTATGATAGAAAAAAAGGATTTTTGTGCCAAATTAGTAATTTAAATCCCTTAGGTTAAGGGGCGAAACAATCCAAATTTAACCAATATCGGTGATTTTTATTTCAACACGACATAACGGCAAGTGTATCTTAGTATATATATCTATATACCAATTTATATACAAAGGCATACAGCAAATTAAGTCCACTGACCTCTGCGTGTAATTTTGGGGACTTCCAACTTTATAAGGATTGGTGTAATAAGAATTTGTGGATTGACTAAGCGGGGTGCTCCAACAAACATCAGTCAAACCCAGAAGACAAAGAACGGGTGTCCTTTGGAACACACCTATATACATACATATACATATACATACATATGTATACAGTTTCTTTTATTTCCTGAATCAGTTCTTTTAACTTTAAAATTTTCCATATTTTTTTTTTAATTCATTTTTTTTTTTGAATTTCCTTTTAATTTTTTTTAATTGGCTTGAATTTTTTTAATAAAAAAGTGTTTAAAGAAATAATGACGCTTATAGAAAAGTAAAGATAGCTAATTTCTTACAAGTAAAATCAGATCTGCTCATAAGTGATTGCATTATATGAGTGCATACATACATACATACTATAGTTGAAAGTGCGCGATCTAAAGGCTTAGTAAATGAAGGCCTATCCACTTACCGTAACCAGGAACGTGCTGCCGGCAGGACTTCGTGGGACATCATAAAAGGATATAATACGTGAGTCATTTTCTTGTGTGAAATGTAAATGTTGCTCTCAATTATATATATATATATATATGCCTTTATAATCATATAATCAATCAACCCCTAAAAGCACAAATTAGAAGGATCTTTTATAAAGGCTTTTGAACCTTTTTTTTTACAAAGCATCTTGACTTTTTTAATATCATTTTTTATTGAATTTTACAAATTATAATTTTTTTATCTTCATACTTTATAACAGTTTTAATTTTTTTATTGAATTTTGGGCCAATGTCCAGAAATAATAAACTTGTAATTGAATTTTAACTATGAATTTCATTTCCAAGATGGGCTATTGAGAATTTTTTTTGCAGCGGTGTGTGAAGGCCTAGCCAGGCCGGCTTCCTGAAAGAGTGAGTAATAGACATGAATGATAGGATATTAGTTCTATAAAGTAAACTAGAGATACTAGGACATATGACAATGACTTTAGTGAACATTTAAGACTAAGGATTGAACGGTAGACACTTTTAGGTACGATGACTTAACACAACGAACATGTAGTACTAGGGACTGACGATATGAACTACGGTAGTTAAAAATTGTGACTAGGAGTCAAGTAAGGGGCTATTTCAGAGAAAACGGTCTACGAGATAGCAACGGTGTATCTAAGATACCAGGGTGGGATGACCAATAATGACATTTACAACTGTCAACGGCCTTAGTTGACTTGATGAACCTCTGTATGGGAGAGACAGTGGGGTTTGGGTTGAATTTGTTGGAAAGATTTTTTTTCATTTATGTAGGTTTAGTTTAGATCTTAGTTAGGTTTAGTATTACATCATAATAATAAATGAGACATAATATTATTATCCGGCATATTCAGAATGGATATGAACTTAGGTTTAGAGCTTAGTTTATAGTTTAGCTTAGTAGTTAAATTTTCTTTCTAGTAAAGCGTTGATGCAAACCCCTCCCTTTTTCTCATACAGTGGCATAGGTCGCTAGATTTGTGTTCCTCCATTTCCTTAGTACCTTGATCCAGAATAACTTCCCCTCCTTTCTTGTCCCATCCTTTAACATGGCATGAATTTATTTTGTTTGCTGAGTGAGAGGTGAGTGGAAAGCGGCAAAAACCACTCCCATCCTTCGAGCTAGGCCGAGCGAAAAGCAAGCATGCCACTGCTCCTTTTCCACCACCGAAGATATACCCCCGTGGTTCTCAAACTCGCAACAGTTGTTAAAGCGTGTATCGTTCCATTTTTTAATAGCGTAGTTTCTACTTGTCAAATGTCAAAAAATGACAGCTTCAAAAGTGACAGCTACCGAAATAGCGGGCTATTCAAAATAACACCTCTTATTGGAAAACCCTTTATTAAAAAAAAAGTAGGTGTCTGGTTTAAAAAGGAAGTATTTTTGTTGTTTTTTAATAATTTTATACTTTGTAAATCGCTGTTTTAGAAACTTTAGAAAATATTATGTTTTTTGAAACTCTTCCATAGATGTTTTAAAAACAAATTCAAAAATTTTCTTTAGTAAAATTTTGGTCGCTAATGGTTGAAAAAAAATAAAATGCACGACTGGGTTGCACGAACTTGCTCCTATATAATAGACCAAGAATTTCAAAAATGAATGTTAGTAGAGAAAAGCTGTTCATAAGCATAAAATTCATTTTTTAAATGACTTAAACGACTCCTTTAGTAGTTGGAGCTAAAAACAGGATGCCATGTGATTTTTAAAACATTTTTAAGAAAAAATTTTGATACGCCAATTTAATTTTTTTATTATTTTTCAAATAAAAATTAAATTTGCAAACAAAAATATTGAGCCGTTTCTGAGATATCGAATTTTCCAAAAAAAAAATTATTTTTTTTTTCAAAAATTCAAAAATTACTTCTTTTAAAGTTTTGAACTGCAATGTTTTTCAAACTTTTTAGAAGCTTCTCTATAAAAAATTTTATTAAAATCCGTTTTGTCGATAATGAGAAATTCTAAATTTGAAAAATTGGTTCTATGGTAGGTACAGTCAGTAATATCTCGATTTCAATTTTTTTTTTATTTGATTATACATATAGATCGTAAGAATTAATCAAAAAAAATTATCAAAATTTTGGGAACGTCGGAACCGTTTTCGAGAAAAATACGATTTTCGAAAACCATTTTTTAACATTCGTTATTATTATTTTTAGGTATAATAATTTTTTTTCTTACATCTTATCATTTATATTAAAAAACTTTTATTTATCAAGTTTTAAAAAAATCGAGCATGGGGTTTTCGAAATATTGAGTTTTCAAAAAAAATATTGTAATTTTTTTTAAAGATCCAAAAAAAATTTGTTTGAAAATTTTAATACACAATAATATTAAAACTGCTGGGGAGCCTCAACAAAAAAAATATTAAAATCGGTTGTACCGTTTTTGAGAAAATCAAGAACAAAAAAAGAAATGGTTCCAAGGGGGGTACCAAAAGTAACAATTTTTTGAATTTTTTTTTTAAATCTGTTGGACAGTTTTTGAGAAAAAAAAAATATTTATAAAATTTCGAAAAAAATCGTATGGCAGGTACCGTTATCTTTGGTCTTCAAAAATAAAGAAAAAACGTGTGGGGGAAAAAATCAAAACCTTTATCTACCAAGTTTAAAGAAAATCGGCCGAGCCGTTTAGGCTGTAGTCGAACCGACAGACAGACAGAATCGCGAGACCCACTTTTTTGGTCTTGGCTAATGGGTAATGTCAACTTTGATCAAAATCTCAAGTTCGATTTTTTTTTCTGAATTCATAACTTGCTTTATAGCACCTATAAGTCGCAAGTAAAAATTGCTCAAAAATCGTAAGAAGTTAATAGAGACATTTTTATTTTGTTTTTAATTTTCTAAAAAATGGTTGGACTGATTTTGATGATTTTTTCCTTTAATGCTTAGGCTCCTAAGAAATCTGAAAAGTACTGTGTATTTATACTTTTTAAAAAATAAAGATTTAAAAAATTAAATATTTTTTTTTTGAAAACTCAATATTTCGAAGACCACGTGCTTGATTTTTTTTTTTTAAACTTGAAGTTTTTTTTTATTTTATCTAAAAATTAAAGAATCAACCATGTAAATGTTAAAGAAAGGTTTTTAGAAATCATATTTTTTCTCGAAAACAGCACCTAGAATTCGAATTCAATTTTATTTGTTTCGCCTAATTTTAACGATCCATATTTTAATAAGAAAATTGTAATTAAGACATCCCTGACTGTACGATTTTTTCGATATTTGACTTTCTCATTATCGGTGTGAATTTTGTTTCGACTTTTGAAAGAAATTCAAATTTGTAAGGTACAAATTATTATTTTTTGAAATTTAATTTTTATTCCCACAAGAATTAAAATTTTAATTTGACGTACAAAAACTATTTCTTAAAAATGTTTTAAAAATTGTATATATAAAATCTTAATTTTTTAAAGATCTCTACGATATATAATTTTAGTTCTTGCATAAATTTCTATTTGCTTGGCATTTTTGAAGTTGTTTTGGACATTTAAAAATGAATTTTTAGCTATGGACATTAATAAGATTCATTTTTAAAATTCCAATTTTTTTTAAGATAAGAGCAAGTTCATGCGATCCAATCGTTTATATTATTCATTTTGAAACAGGTGTTTTAATTTAATTTAATGATTTAGAGTTTGCTTTGAGATTTTCTATTTATTTTTTCGTCAATTTCGTGATGGACAAATCGTCGAAAATGTATGTAGTTCATATTTTGGAATTCAATTTGATTGATGAACATAGTTTAAAAAATCAATGTCTCAAGATTTCTTTTTACACAAAAAACAAGTTAAACAAACATTGAGATTTTGTTTTGATAATTTCTTTAAATGAAATATTTTTCGCAATTTATTTAAATAAATAAATAAATAATTTGCAGAAATTCAGTAAAATAAATTTTATACAAAATAACAGAAACCATGACCCCAAAATGGCAGTAGGTAATTTCTATAATTTACCCATAAATTAAATTAAAAAACCGATTTATTTTAAATAACTTCACACCAAAAATCAACACTATTCTCCCGACTATTAATTAGATTAAATAGCTAAATACCAACAACAATGTCAAACGCATTCCCCATTGCATTCGAGTTACAAGTAATTGAATTGAACTCGCATAATGATTGTTATATTTATTATAATTTTTTATTTGTATTCTCCTTTGTTCAAATAAATAAAATTAATCGATTAAAGTGTGAAACAAAAACAGTTAAAAAATCGTTATTAACCATTTTGGTATTCGAATTGGCCATTAAGCAATAAACAATTGTGCGTGCACATGTGCGTGTTGGTGTTGGGTTATGGTCAGTTAGGTTATGTTGAATGATTTTTTCCAATCTGTGCTAACTTTTTCGATTCGAAACAACAGAGATAAAGACACAAAGAGGTAAAAGAATAAATAAGAGAATTAAGTTAAAACTTAATGATTAATGGTTTTGGAAAATGGTCAGCGTTCGAGCATCTTAATTAGTGACACGCAAAATCTAAATGAGGAGCCATAGACATAAGCCTTAGTGGGTATTATGACATTAATTTATTTTTTTTTGTTGTTTTTTCTTTAGACCATTGTTTGGGTTGTGTAATTTAAGGTTTTTCTTTTTGTAATTAAGTGTGATAATGGCTTGAGAAAGGTTAATCGCCTAGGAGGCGTAAATCGTTGAGAAATATATGATATGTAGCATTAGGAGATACTTGAACTAAGAGAACTTGGAAAGATATAAATGAAGAAAAGGAGTCAATATCATTTAAGTTGTTAATTGAATAATTATACACCTGCTGACGTGTTTAATATTTAAATTCGAAACGGACAGCGAGGTCAAGTGAGTACGTTATAGAACTTAAAGACATTAATGGGACTGTCAGAATGATACTACATACTTCAAAAACTACAGCTACACAAATTGATAATTCGAGATCACGTGATGCTTCATTATATGGAATACCTTTGAAGAGGTATGTATGTATGTATACACAAATTCCATTCGGTGCTTCACGAAAGCCTAGGGGAAAATGAAGGCAGAAATTCATCATCATTTGACATGACTGTCAGAAATATTTTGAATTCCAGTCACATTTAATTCTAGGGCCACCGCTGAGCTACGCCGCTATCGTTAGTCAATTTATCTTGCGTTTGGTAGTACATATAAGACATCAAGACAAGCGCCACACGTTTTGTGGAAAGTACCTAGAATTTTGGACACATTAAAGAATTCAAATAAACGAAATACAAAACATGATGATTATTGGATGCTTGTGGGAAGTATGTTGGTAGTTGTATTTTTTTCGAAACATCCAGATGTAGTCTAAGTTGTGACACCAAAAAGGAGGTAACCCATATTCTTTGAAATGATAATTTTGCTTCAATTCGACGTTAAACAATATTTATTTTCAGATGTTTAACTCAGAGTTTAAGAAGACGTTTTAGGAGGCGTTATAGAAGTCTTGGGTACCAGCTTTTCTTTTATTTGCAAAAAAAAATATAGAACTTTACTTCACACTAAGGGCGGGTTCTTGTTGCAATGGAATAAAACAAACTGTGTGTAGAAATTAACAAATTTCTTTTTACTTGCGATATAGGTAGATACTATAGGGCAAGTTCTGCATTTGGAAAAAAAATCGAACTCGAGATTTTGATCAAAGTTGACATTACGATGATAGCGAAGACGAAAAAAGTGGGTTCGGCAATTCCGTCTGTCTGTCTGTATGTCTGTACCTCGAACTACAGCCTAAACTACCGGAGGTATTTTCTTCAAACTTGGTAGTTAAGGGTCTTTGGTGATTCCCTAGAGGAGAAATTGAAATTTTTTTTAAAGCTCCAAACTAAGGGTACCCCCCATACACCCGTAATGCAAAATCTTATTTATCTCGAAAACGGCTCTAACGATTTTGATAAAAAAAATTAGGTGTGATATTATGGACATGGACTACATTTTGGTCAAAAACAATTTTGGGGCAAAATGTTATTAGGGGTACCTGCCATAGACCCGTTTTTTCTATTTTCGACTTTCTCATTAACGACTCTAAGGATTTTAACCCAAAATTTTTAGCAAGAGTCCCCTTAAGTTTAAAATAATATTGTATATAAAAATATTCGAAAAAATATTTATTCGGTTTTTTAAAACAAAAAAAAAAATTTTTAAATCAATATCTTCAAAACCTATGAACGATTATTGTTTTGAAATTATTTCCTAAAACCAATATTATTAAATACTTAAAATTCGCATCCCACATTTTTTTCTTGAAAAATTTTAGAGAAATTTCTTATATAAAAAATGTATTTAATAATAAAACGATTTTTGAAGGTTTATTTGCATAAATTCATACTTTTCCGGAAACCAGACGGCAATTTTATGCATTTGAACATTATTATCTCATTAAATCCATGTTTTATATTTATAAAATGTATCTTTAATTCCAAAGTACTATTACATAAGAGCAAGTTCGTGCGATCCAGTCGTGCATTTTATTTTATTTGAAAGGAAAAATCGTTAAAGTTAGTTGAAATAAAAAAAAATTCTAGGCGCCGTTTTCAAGAAAAATATGATTTTGAAAACCATTTTTTAACAATTGTATGGTGGGTACCTTTATTTTTAGGTAAAATAAAATTTTTTCCATACATCTTGTAGATTATGTTGAGAAACTTATATTTTTTAAGTTTAAAAAAAATCTAGCATAAGGTTTTCGAAATATTAAGTTTTGAAAAAAAAAAAATTGAATTTTTTTTTAAATCCAAAAAAAAAAATTTCAAAATTTTACTACACAATTTTATTCAAGTTCTTAGGGAGTTTTAGCAAAAAAAATGATCAAAATCGGTTGTACCGTTTTTGAGAAAATCAAAAACAAAAAAATGGTTGTTTGGAGGGTACCCTTAATAACCATTTTTCGGAACATTTTCTTCAACTAGTCTCTAGCTTTAACTAAATGAAATTTTTTTGTATCTTTTTTTTTTAAATCTGTCCAACAGTTTTTGAGAAAAAAAAAATATATACAAAATTTCGAAAAAAAATCGTATGGCAGGTTCCGTTATTTTTAGTCTTAAAAAAAAAAAAAACGTGTGGGGGGAAAAATTAAAATTGATATCTATCAACTTTAAAGAAAATCGGCCGAGCCGTTTAGGCTGTAGTCGAACTGACAGACAGACAGACAGAATTGCGAGACCCACTTTTTTAGTCTTCGCTATCATCGTAATGTCAACTTTGATCAAAATCTCGAGTTCGATTTTTTTTACGAATGCATAACTTGCCTTATAGTACCTATAAGTCGCAAGTAAAAACCACTTAGGCTAGGACCGCACTTGCGATTTCAATCGCACGGTTTCTTAGTCGCAAAAATAGAACACATCAGTTTAAATGAGAATGAACGCCAACAAACCGTGACGATTTAAAGGTCGCAATTTGTTGCATTTTTCACGCGATGCGATTGTCGTAAGTTAAAATGAAACAAATGCACCCAAGTGGATATGCTCACACTTGCGATTTAAATTACTACGACTTAAAAATCGTAGTCGCAATGAGAAATAGGCATGCACGCACTTGTGATTTTCAATCGCACGATTTTTTAGCCGCATGAAATAGGACTTATGGCGTTAAATGTGAATGCACGCACATGCGACTTAAAAATCGTAGCGATTATAAAAATGAAACAAGTTCCATTTGTTCATGCGATTTTTCTGTCGCTACTTATTTGTAGCGAAAAGCAGTGTTAGGCTAGGACCGTACTTGCGATTTTTTGTCGAGGTAATTAAAAAGTCGTAGTCGCTACAAATTATTGTCATGCACGCACCTGCGATTTCAATCGCGCAGGTTTTTAGTCGAAAAAATAGACCACATTAATTTAAATGAGAATGAACGTTCATTCTAATTTAAACTCATTTTTTCTATTTTTAAGAATAAAAACCGCGCGATTGAAATCGCTAGTGCGTTGCTAGCCTTAAGATCACAGATTTTTAAAATTTGTAAGCTAAAAATCTCATAAATCTATAGTGTTAAGCGGTCTTAATAATTGGGCACATTGTAAAATAAAATTGACCAAAAAACCCCAAATTTTGTAAATCCTACTCGTATATTTAAATTTTTGTTTACTAATATTTTTGACACTATGGGATTTAAAATCTATCCTCTGCATCTACAATCATCATCGGTGCCATCATTAACAAAAGTTCGTTCATCATATTTCAAGTAATAAATTATTTTAAAATCCACACAAAACATATATTTGTTGGGGAAAGCTAAGCTGCCTTTAATAATAATTATAAATTATTGCTGTCAATTTAATTTGTATCTAATTTTAATAAGACGCTCTAATCTCCTAACTTGATTATTAAACAAATTTTTAATACCACATACTTAGTGCTCGTTACGATCTACAAAAGTGCAGGTATTTTATAATTCCATAATCAATGGGATTTGGGAATTTATTCCAATCTCAGTCACGGTCTCAATACTACCATCAATTCCATTCAAAACGCACGAATCTTCTTTGCCGGCTTTGATAGGAAATTTGTTATGAAGATACAAAAATACAAACACATAGATACACAAGTACAGATAACTTGCTTTTTATCTGTAAAGTGTTTGCCAACGGAAAACAAAAAGAAAAATATAAGACACACTATGTAAGGTAACTAAAAAACGTAGAGACTCTGTTACCTCCGATAATGACAGATAAAGGCAGAGACAAAATTACAACAAAAACTTATCGAAGCCAAAAGCAAAACAGGTGAACATTAAGTGCCAAGCAAACGAGAAAGAGTTTAAGAAAAGATACAATACGACAACAACAACATCAACAATAAGAAGAAAAAAACCTTGTCGCTATTTTAGTGAACTGAACTATAGTTTCCATCTTTCAATGCATATGGTGCTGCTGTTTCAACTTGAGCAGGTTAAAGTCCGTCTTAGGGTGTTTTATATCCGAAGAGATGATTTCAAGTTCTCAAATGGGAACTTTGATACACACACAGATACTGCGTAAACAAAAATTAATAACGCGCGTCTGAGTATTTTTGTGTATTTCTATCTTCTGAATGAACTTCTATTCAAATTGTTTTCCGTTTGTAAACGGAAGAGAATCAAGATTAGAAAAAAGAAACAAAATGAAGGTAGTCAAGTTTTTTATTTATTCTGATTATATGGGAACCCTATTTTCTGTTAGTACTATTTTGTTTTGGGAAGATACACGCGTTAGGTGAATGAATCGTTAAGCTTTAAGTCCGTATCTAAAGTTGTAAATTAATTTGAATGACATTGTTTAATTAGTTAGATAATTTTGACTGAAGATTTAAGACATATATCTATCATAGTGAACTTATAAAATAGATAAAGATTACAACAGAACAGTCTTGTACAAATTTTATCTTGTAATTCTAATAGAATCTGTTGCATGCATTGAGGCAAAAGAACCGTTGACATTGCCTCAAGCGACGGAATGGGATATGTCCGTCAACTTAAAATTACAACTTCAAAATGAATTGTCGTTAAAGCAAACAATTTACCGCACAATTCTTTTTTCCCTTACCACATATTTACGACAAATTTACGACAGTCTGTCCATTTCGTATTTCGCTGCATTTTTGGCTACGTCGGGTGTATGGTCATTATATAAGAGATGGTCAGTAACAGACATACCGACAGTAGAAAACTTTTCGGTTTCTTTAATACAAGTGCCATTCATGGATAATTGAAAGGAAGGTATATTTTGCTTGACCGACAGAAGACAGCACTGTGTTTTATGTCCGTCAAGTTACCACTACTACTTCAAAATTTTAAAGATGTAATAATTAGATTAATTATCGTTCGTGAATTTGTCGTGAAACGAAAAAATTTGTTGCGCTTGTTGTCAAGTTAGCATTACAACCCCTCAAAATAGGGTAAAAGGACAGTGTGAATAATTGTCGTAAATTTGTCGCAAATATATCGTAAAAGAAATAACATTGTCTTAAATATGGCATAAGTTCTTAAAATAGCATTTTTTTTTTATAAAATCTAGTACTATCATACCAAAACTATCTCTTATAACTAATTTTTAGATATGCAATTTGTTTAAGCAAAGGTTAGCATTTTTTCGTTTTACGACAAATTTACGACAAATTCACGATAATTAATCCAAAGCATTAAATTCTACACGGTATTTAGCTCCCTATTGTATAATGCTGTCTAGATCAGAATCTTATGATCTAAGCATACGCTTTCGTTTGAGTTTCACAACCGAAGAGCATTGTTATGAGACTGGAAACGAATATGAAAATCTGAGCGTTCTGTCGTCAGCGAAAGTGGTGTGGTAAAGAGTGTCGGTGACAAGACGGAGTCTTGGGGCACACCAGCATTTATTTTTTAACTATCAGACTTAGAACCGTCCAAGACAACTTAAATTGAACGGTTAGGAAAGTAATTGCGAATCCAACGAACGAGAGGTTCATCGCTATCAAATGCAAGCATTTTTGATAAAAGAGCCAAACTGCCAAACTCTATCAAATGTTTCTTCAAAATGATGTAAGAATCAATTCTACTTTTCGGTTAGATACTTTCCGATATCAGATGACCGGTGGATATTTATATTTCTAGGTAAGCAGTACTGCAGATCATTATAGCTTTCCTTCTTCGAGATATTTCTTGAGCTGATTGTTGACAAGCGTTTCCATGTCCTTGGAAAGAAGTTACGTTAGTGCAATCGGTCGGAAATTCAAGGAGGAAGAAGATTCGCCCTTTTTAGGAGCCGGCGGTTTTCCGTCTACCCGAAAAGAAACCCCGAGAGTAGGGCAGATGGAAAAGCTTACGCAATGATTTTGCCAGCCTAGAAGAACATCTCTTCGGAACTAAATGGGATATACAATCTGGACCACGGGTTTTTTGTATGTCGAGATATTTAAGGACTCTTTTGCGACTGTACAAGTTATTTGATTTGACTGTACAAGATTTGTCCAATAGAACCATTTACGCTTTCACGTACATGAAGAGTCGTAAAACTATGTGGCATAGTTGAATTTGCAGCAAACTGCGCTGCAAGCTGCAAGTTGTCTAAAAAAATCGTAATTTTATTTTGAATTCGAAGGTCTAACTCTAAATTTGGAATTCGACGTCCATCTTTTTTTTTTAACGTTTTTAGAGGGCGTTTTTAGGAGCGCGCAACAAGTATTGTTGAAAAGTCGACTAGGGAATCCGTTTTATATTTTTATTTTTTTTTTTTTTAATTTCTGTCTATAGGGGTTTTATCCATGTATATATACATACATGTGTATGTGCATAATATAGATTAGCGTCGAAAACCGATTAGTAGGTAAACATCATTTTTCAGCAATTAAAACCTTGAACACGTTTTTCTCGAAACAGCATTTTTAAAATTTGCGTGCACCATAACTCAAAAAGTTTTAAACTGATATCGCTCTACTTTGGAGGCTTCTTTCTTTATATCATTAGCATCTATTTGAACTAAAAATATTTGTGACTTTAAAAAATGTAAAAATTCATGCAAAAAAGGCGCGAATTTTTCATCGATTTTTCGACATTTTTCGATAAATCGGTGCTAATTTTTAATTTTTCCATTTGTCTTCATTTTTACTTGCGATATATGTAGGTACTATAGGGCAAGTTCTACATTTGGAAAAAAATCGAACTCAAGATTTTGATCAAAGTTGACATTACGATTATAGCGAAGACGAAAAAAGTAGGTCCGGAAATTCCGTCTGTCTGTCTGTATGTCCGTATGTCTGTATGTCTGCATGTCTGTATGTCTGCATGTCTGTACCTCGAACTACAGCCTAAGCTACTGGAGGTATTTAAGGGTCTTCGGTGATTCCCTAGAGGAGAAATTGAAATATTTTTTTAAATCCAAAACTAACGGTACCCCCCATATACCCGTAATGCAAAATCTTATTTATCTCGAAAATGGCTCTAACGATTTTGATAAGAAAAATTAGGTGTGATATTATGTATATGGACTACATTTTGGTCAAAAAAAATTTTGGGGCAAAATGTTATTAACAGTACCTGTCATAGAACCGTTTTTTTTTTATTTTCGGCTTTCTCATTAACGGCTCTAAGGATTTTACCCAAAAATTTTCAGCAGGAGTCCCCTTAAGTTTAAAATAATATTGTATACAAAAATATTCGAAAAAATAT
Source organism: Chrysotoxum bicinctum (assembly GCA_911387755.1). NCBI lineage: Eukaryota > Metazoa > Arthropoda > Insecta > Diptera > Syrphidae > Chrysotoxum > Chrysotoxum bicinctum. Next base: position 209,971,044 of record OU426989.1, on the reverse strand, counting down.
TTGTTGGTTTTTTTTTTTTTTTTTAATTTTGTTTGAAAAATCTATATCTTCAAAACCTAGAAACGATTATTTTTTGAAATTATATCTTAAAATCAATATTATTAAATACTTAAAATTCGCATCCCACATTTTTTTTCTTGAAAAATTTTAAGGAAATTTCTTATATAAAAAATGTATTTAATAATAAAACGATTTTTTAAAGTTTGTTTGCATAAATTCATACTTTTTTTGAAATCAGACGGCAATTTTATGCATTTGAACATTAATATCTCATTAAATCCATGTTTTATATTTATAAAATGTATCTTAAATTCCAAAATACTTTTACATAAGAGCAAGTTCGTGCGATCCAGCCGTGCATTTTTTTTAGTTGAAATAGAAATTATATCATCAATTTCATGTGATTTTTTCCAGGACTATGGCAGACAAAAATTGTAGCCTCCAGAATGCACGCAGATCGATGCCTTACCCCTAGTGTTTTCGAAGGCCTATAAATCTGACATGCTTCCATGGAAAAAATAAATAATATTATGAATTTGTAGCTTTAATATGTTGTAAAAGTCAGTACAAAATTAGTCAATTTTAAATAAGAATTTTTGAGTAAAAAAAATATTAAAAAATGCCTAATTATTGGCCTCTTAATTGTATTTCTCCCCTTAACTAAGAGCGTTGCAGGTGTTTCTGGCTTGCTGTAATTTTTCGGGTTTTCCTCAGTCGGGTTTGTCTTGTAGCATCAGAAGCTTAACTCTCTAAACCTGAGATAACCTCTCTACAGCCTTAGTCGTACATTTATATATATAATTTATAGTATTGTCATGGATCGTGATTTTGTATTGCGAACGCTAGCCTGGTGGTGGCGCAGAAATTAGCACACGCTTTTACAGTGGAGAGTAAGATAACATACAAAACAAGTAGTAAAAAAGAGAATATTTTATTAATAAATTTAGCAAAGACAAATCTAGCATTTGCAGTCCCTAGCTTTAAGATGTCGCCACAATCTTTCGTCTTCTTTATAGTACTACAAAGGTCGTACGACACTTCTTTTTTCCTGTTGGGGATAAAAGTTTTCATTCGATTGATAATTATGTCTGTTAAAATATCAGGATTGGAATCAATCCAACCATAGAGGAAGCATAGTGACCAGTTAAAATTTAGAAAAAAGTTATTGAGGCCATCATAATCGGTTTTTTCATATTGGCAAACGGTTTTCTTTGGATTTTTTTTTTAACTGTGTTAAGGGCTATTCACATGAGAGCGACCAATGACCAACGAATAAAAAAACAAATGGGATTTAAAACATATATAAACATAGATTCTTCACAAAAACTTTACAGAAGGGTAGCAATCTAGTATAATTTAATGTTAATTTATAAAAATTTGCGTTGTAATTGCTAAAATGAGAGAAATTTGAGAAAATAAATTGGTCGTCGCGAATTGCAATATGATCGCTACGACCAATTTATTTTCTCAAATTTCTCTCATTTTAGCAATTACAACGCAAATTTTTATAAATTAACAATAAATTATACTAGATTGCTACCCTTTTGTAGAGTTTTTGTGAAGAATTTATGTTTATATATGTTTTAAATCCCATTTGTTTTTTTATTCGTTGGTCGTTGGTCGCTCTCATGTGAATAGTCCTTTAGTGGTGCAGTTCAATTACCTAAGTGTTGAAATTGAAATTCTATCTGCATAAGTGAGTTCGAATAGAAAACAAATACAACAAATTTTTCCTTGGAAATATATCCGAAATGGTATTGCTAAATCGAGAACTTCAAATTCCATGTAATACAAATTATTTCATATTATTTCGGTCTGTGTTTGTGTTTTCAGTTTGTAGATATACGGAAGTCCAAAAGGAACTTTAATGTTATTCCCACCGACCGATGAGGTGAAGTAGAGAATTCTATAAAGGAAAAACTCGTTAAATTATATTTAAATTAATTTTACAACACACGCCAGATTTGGGTGTGCTGTTTAGGGAATTAGGTCGGATATTATCAAACTTCAGCGCAGCGCCGACCAGTAGTAAATTCAAAATTTCAAGTCCAATAAAAAATAGAATTAAGGGAAGAAGGTAATTAAAATATCCTAAACAGGCAGCAAACCTTTAGCAGATAGCAGATAAATTTATTTAGACTTGACTAATCTTTACGATCCTATAATGTTTTTATGAATGTGCGTAACTTAGATATGCTCAATAAACTCCTAGTTTACAGGGTGTGTTAAAATGCATATAAGATTATATTTATATCTACAGGGAATTTTCCTCTATATGATGGTTCTATTTTTTGTTTTATTATTATTTTCAAGACCTTTCTAAATTGACCTATTTCCCCAGAAAAAAAAAAACACAACTCATTGTTGTTACAATTCTTAAACGACCCGTGCTGCTTCGGTCTCCCTTTTGATTTGATAAATACTTCGACCACTTGTGGCGGCTGCTTGAAGCCGCCACCGCGCTGCGCTGCAATGCACAATGCTTTTGCAGGAGTCCTTTCGCTTTTCATGAAACCGCACGCACAACAACGATATCCGTCAGATACGAATACTAAAAAAAACAAATATTCAATCTCAGAGTTGCACACTGATGTGTCGTGTCTTTGCCGAGTTTGAATGAAGTATAAAAAGCCACTCACTTTTCGAGTGAGGCAATTAAAAAAAAAACTCTAAGGCGTACGCGTAGGTAGACAACGACGACGACGTCGACAACGACATAAAGTACTTGACTCATCAACAATGGCGACCAGATATAGCTGATCTTTAGCCGATTTCGATTTCGACTAACATGGCGTGCGCACATACTCGTGTGACGCGTTTTCAAAGTTTCGTGGTCCCATTTGAAGGAACTGGCGAAGTTTCTATGACACAAACTGCAAATGTTTATATTTCGCCGCCATTCGCGCTCCAAAGTCTAAAGATCTGTTTGATTTCAATGAATGTAATGAATGAATGAATGAGAATGAGTGATCGGATTTGCTTTTTGTTGTGGCAGTTTGGTGGCGGTGATAGTTCACTTTTTGTTGTTGTTGTGGCTCAGTTTACAAGTTACAATAAAATCGCATCGTGCCTTCAATCTTGCCGGCAAACGATATTGTCGAGATGAGCGGAGCCGGCGACGCACGACGACGAACGACCACGGCTTTTCGTTCATTTTTTTTTTTATTGTATGAACGTACGTATACTGATCTGCCTCTTGGTAAACAATTCACTTTTACGATTACGCGTTGTTTACATTAGGATGATGTAATGAGCTGTGGTGGCGGCAGCAAGAGCGACGGCAGAAGTGGCGCTGTTGTGTATAAAGTGATACCAAGGATGAGCTTTCATCATAATCAGTGATTTTGAAGACAATGTTCGGAGAAAAGAGTTACAATCATGTTTATGGTTTGAAATACTTTGTTGCAAGTCTTTTATTAAATTTTGGTTTCAGCGGTTATGGTCGATTAGGAAATGTGTTGATATTTTTGCTTCGTCAGCCACAACTGATTTTAGTTAATAGCAACAACATGCAAACAATGTATGATAATAATGATAATGATCAGGGAAGTTATAGTTCAAACCGTGTTTTCACACAAATTATGGAAAATTACGGAAGATGATATTTGTCTGTCAATGATTTTCATGTGACAAAAAAAAAACTCTGGTAGAAGTATGGGTACAATTAACTCTCTAGAAGAATAAATTTTAGAATCCATCTATTTTGCAACATATTTAATTGGTTGAACATTGGGGGCTATCGTGAACAAAATTTCCCTCGGAATTTTCCCCACCTTCGAAAATTGGAAAGGTCAATACTTCTGCACTGTTCATTGTAAGCTGGCGGCTGGCCTTTTTAAATGAGAGCCAAAGTCACCATGAAACTTAATTCGCAATATCAATAAATTCCAAGGGAAACTTTCGACATTATTCGAGATGACAATTTTAAAAGTTGGGAACAATTCCCAGGGAAATTTTATTCACGATAGGTATTGGTATCTTAACATTAATTTCAATTTGTTTTCTACTATTTTGTCCCGTTTTTGTGAAAAATTTAGGCTAATAAATGTTAGTCACTTTCATGTGAATAGTCCTTTACTCTCCTGCTCATCTCTTGTGAAATAGAAGATAAATGGGTTCCACAAATTTTCTGAGAATGTAGAATCAGCTCCAAAACTAACTCGAAAACGGCTCTAACGATTTTGATGAAAAAAATTAGGTGATATTATTGACATGGACTACATTTTGGTAAAAAAAAATTTGGGGGGAAGTGATATTACCGGTATTTATCATAGAACGTTTTTTTTAATTTTCGATTTTCTCACCAACGGCTCAAAGGATTTTAACTAAAATTTTTAGGCAGGAGCCCCTTTGAATTTTAAAAAATATAATCTAAAATTTTTTTCGAAAAAATAATTTTTGGATTTTTAAAAAAATAATTATTTTTTTTTTTGAAAATTCAATATCTTGAAAACGGATACACGAATAAATTTTTAAATTACGTTTTAAAATGTGTTTTATTGAATACTTACAATTTGCATATCAATTTTTTTTATAAAAATTTTAAGGAAAATTTAGTACACAAAAAACATTTTTCAGTATGTCTGTACCTCTCCCTACAGCCTAAACCACTAGACCTATGTTCTTCAATCCCGGTAGTTAAGGGTCTTCGGTGATTCCCTAGAGGGGAAATTGAAAGTTTTTTTTTAGCTCCAAAGCTAACGGTACCCCCCATACACCCGTATTGCAAGATCTTATTTATTTCGAAAACATCTTTCCTATCCTTCTTTCCCTTCCTTAACTTCATGCCCGCGCTGTGTTCAAACATTTAAAAGGGTAATCATAATCCCCTGAGCGCATGTAGATTATAAAAAAAAAAAAAACGACTCTAACGATTTTGATAAAAAAAATTGAGTTAGATTTTCGTCTTTCTCATTAACGGCTGTAACGATTTTAACCAAAAATTTTAACCAGGAGCCCCCTTAAGCTTAAAATAATATTGTATATAAAAATATTCGAAAAAATACATTTTTTTGTTTTTTGAAAAAAAAATCCAATTTATTTTTTGAAAAATCAATATCTTAAAAACGTTTGAACGATTATTTTTTGAAATTATTTCCTAAAATCTGTATGTATTACTAAGCACTTAAAATTGGCATCCCAAATTTTGTTCTAGAAAAAATTGAAAGAAATTTGTTATATAAAAAATTACTTTAATAATAAAATGATTTTTAAACTTTATTTGCGTAAATTCATACTTTTCCGTAAATAAGACGGCAATTCCATGCATTTAAACATTTTTATTTCATTAAATCCATGTTTTGTATTTATAAAATGTATTTTAAATTCCAAAGTACTTTTACATAAGAGCAAGTTCGTGCGATCCAGTCGTGCATTTTATTTTTATTTGTTGTTCTGCTAGTTGTCTGATGGGCTCCTATACCTACAGTTTTCTTAATCAAAAACGTTTGCGAAATATTGCTAAGACAATTTAATCACTTACAAGTGTTTCTTAAATATTACATTACATTACATATTCCACTACTCCGTAGATAAATCTACGAAGTAGAGACACTGAAAGCACTGGTAACTCAGACCATCGGCTTATACAATACAACAGAGAGAGACAGACAGAAAGAAAGAACAACAGAAAAACACATGTCAACAGCTCACGGTTGGTATTTGAACGGTCCCCCATCCAAGTACTAACCGCGCGCAACGATGCTTGATTTCGCTGATCGATGGGAAGCGATGCTTTCATCAGAGCCAAGGCCGTTGACTTCTTAAATATATTATATTATATATATAAATAAATCAAAAAATGGCAAAACATTCGAAAAAGCACTAGTTGACCTTTCCAACTTTGCTCCTAAAGCTTACTTGATAGTCAAGTTAACATTCTCTTATATGGAAAAATTAACTTTAAAAAAATTAATATGTGAATAGTCTTAATAATGTTCAAAATCAAACAGGAAAAAAGAAAACGGAATGTGTTTTCTCAATTTGTTAGAAAAAGATGTAACGTCACTTTTTTTCAAAAAATGCCTTAAATATGACAGAAGTCTTTAAAAAACATAGTACAGTCGACTCCGCTTATCTGGACTCCGCTTAACTGAAAATATCGGATGTCTGAAACAATACATCTATCACCGATTTATTTTGTACTCTTTTTCGAATAAATAGGTTCGCTTAATTGGAATTCCGTTTAAGTGAACACTCCTTTTATTTGAAACAATTTTTTCCCCCAAATAAACAGTTTGTATTAAAATAACTCCGCTTAAGTGCAACTTAGAACGTGTCCAAAAATTTTCAAACGAACACACATAAAATTTTACATTTAAAGTTACAATATGAAGTTACATTATCACCCTGCCATCAGTCATTCCAATCGTCACAGTCGTATTTTTACCTGAAATTTGAATTAAATGCAAATCGTCGGCTGGATGCTATCTTGTTCAAAAGGCCATTTTTTACGAAATCGAGTTAGGTATGCAGTCCTCGTAATTTTGGGACGCTCTTTCATTTGGAGCAAACCATTTTGTTCTATCTCTTTTAGTTTTCAATTTACAGAGAACTGTTTTGTTCAATAAGACACTTTTTTAACGATTTCTCAATTCATTTTTGTTCAATAAACTGCTTTTCATCTTTTTTTGTATTATATTGAACAATTGTTAGTATATTAAAAAAAAATGCATAATTTCTATCTTGTACAATATCCATACATATAAATGACTTCCTCGTTGATTTTAATTTATAACTAATTCAAAATAAAATAAAAACAATTTCTGTAGCTTGATTTACAAACAAAATTGTCAAGGCTTTCAGAAAAAAAATAATACCAATCAAATATTTTCTTACATACACAAAAACTTTCAATTTGAACTTTAAAAATCGATTTCCCAACATTTTGAAAAATGGACATTGAACAAGATAGCATCCAGCCGACGAAATATGCATATAAAAGTAAATATAATTTGAAAACAACTCCGCTTAAATGAAAAAGAGTTGCATTTATCCGAAGTTCGCTTAAGTGCAACAAGGTTGCAGTTATCCGAAGTTCGCTTAAGTGAAAAATCCGCTTAATTGCAACGATTCTTTTGCATTTTGGGGTTGCAGTTAAGCGGAGTCCACTGTACTAGGTTTTTTGAGAAAATGCTATTTTAAAGACTTTTGTCATATTTAAGGCATTTTCTGGGAAAAAATGCGATAATTTTGTTTTTTTTTTTTTTTTAAGATATATTTACAACAAATTTACGACAATTATTTACGCCGTTTTTTTCTTTTGAGGGGTGATAGTACTAACTTTACTTTTGGAAAACCATTCCGGAAAATGGTTATTGTTATTAAACATTTTTTTATTTTCGATTCTTAAAACGGTACAATCCCTAAAGAGCTCCTTAAAATTTTGAATAGTATTGTGTATTCAAATTTTTAAAATTTGGAGTTTTTTTTTTTTTTGAGTTTTCAATGGACTCAATATTTCGATTTTATTTAATCTGGACAATTAACAGGTTTTAATTTGTATTCTAGCTAAAATAATGGTAAGTATCCACCATACAAATGTTCAAAATTGTTTAAGAAAATGATGTTTTTTCAAAAACGACACAAAGAACTTTTATAAAAATTTCTTTCGCTTGACTTTGACTATCCATGTATTATTTGATGAAAAATTTTTAACTTAAGACATTGCTTACAGTACCTGCTTATAGAACCATTTTGTATTCGAATTTTGACTCTCATTATTGGCATAACAGATTTCAATGATATTTTTTATACAGAACCGGTCATCAAACAAATTGGAAAAAACATTGCATACAAATAAATATTTTTGAGTTTTCTAAAAAAAATATTTTTTTTTTTTTGAAAATGCAATATCATCGAAACGGGTTATCCAAAATTTAGCCTTAAAAATTTAAAAGAGAACTAATTTTAACAATTTAAAATCGTTATTATTTCATAAATTTATATTTCCTTCATTCTATTGCTCAAACTACTAAAAAAATTGTTTTATCCTTTTAAAAAACATACGATTATCCATGGCTATATTTTCTATACTATATTTTCGTATTTATCACCCCTATTTTTGAATTGAAATTATTTTCATTAATGTGTAATTTTGCATTAGTTATTTTCACAATTTCGAAAATCCAATTCACACATAAGTTCCCAACTTACATTTAATCAATATTTCTTTTTCTACATAACCCGCAATCCTGGCTTACTCATCGACTCTATTTCTTTGTGGGTTCATTGTCTCCTTTTTGTTCTCATGGTGTTTCTTAATGTTAATGACATTACAATCCCATATCTCTGTCAAAATCGGTAATTCCCAGCCCCTATTCTATTCAATTTTATCAATTGCTTTCACTTAAAGGAATATTATCCATTTCTTTCCCTCCCATACTCCACACACAACAAAGAAACAATTCATTTGTGAAATGAAGAACGCCAAGGTTTATTGATATTGATGTTCATTCATTTGATGATACATAAACCCATTGACTGTTTAGAGTTTTTAATGGAGACGCCATGACAGATGGTGCAATACAATTGTTTATCGTATTTGATCTTTACACATTTCTGTTGGAAGTGTTAAAGACAATGTTTATTAGTTGTTCACACGTTTTCAAGTAGCCGCATACTAACTGAAGAGAGGAGTTATACTAGGTATGTTAAAAGTACATTGACAGATTTCTGTTCTATTGGTACGTGATTGTATGAGGATTGTTTTGAATTAAGCTTAACATAAACATTTGCATTATTAATCAGCCACGCACCAGATGCAGTTACATATCAAATAGTATGAAAGTAAAAAAATCGAGTCCCACAAGGTAAACTACTATCACCACTTCTTTTAATTGTGAATCACTGTTTGATGATTTTTTCATTGAAAATCTCTACAACTCAATTAATTTCTTTCGCGCAAAGAAGGAAAATTCACCGTGTATCCAAGTTCACTTCCATTCTTAATAAGAAACCTTTTTTTTAATTTTGCAATCACGTACAATGGTCTGGTGAACAACCACTTATGATAAAAGGTGGAGTTCTGAGATCACTGAACCATTACGCTTTGTTCGGCCAGGAGGATTTCCACGAAAACTAATTACGTATTCAACCAGCCGACGACGACGATTGACTGCGTTTCATAGAGTCGGTGGAAAAAATGTAAATTCTGTACAAACTTTGCGCATTCAGAGAACTCTTGCAGGAATTTAAATTCAACTCGCAGTCAGCCCTTCTACTTTACGCGTTCCCATCATCAATAATTATTACATATGTTTTCAACCATCTACAGCAGAAAAAAAATCTGTCTTCATTTGAAACACGACCAAAAATTTAGGGCGATATATGTATTATACATATTTCAATCTTCACCTCGAAGTCAATCCATATAGTAGACGAGTTAGTTTTTCGGAAGAAGTTTTTCAGGGTGATCTTTCGGTACAAAAACTCTCCATTAAAAGGGCAATTAAAGCCTGTTCGATTTATGAAGTCCGACAACACTTTTGTTTCGGCTGTCAGTGTGTGGCTGTCATTAATTGTTGACAAGCAGACATCGGGGTGGTGCAAAGTCATCCAATGAACTCATTTAAATGTTTTCTGTTTTTGTTTTCTGTTGATGGTCTGAATGGCGTTAGTTCTTTCCATTTTCAAAATATTATTTCACGTGTTACATTTCTCGTTGTTTTTTTTTTTTTTTGAGGTTTTTTGAAAAATGCATATTTTTGAAGATGATGTACTCATTTCTTCATTTGGATTTATGAGGAAGCAGTTTGTTTTTACAACCTGACTTTTGTGTTAACTTCCTGTAAGAAATAATTTATCGAGTGTTTCTAATTTTTGTGCTCCAGAGGATTTATTTATTTAAATGCGAGCACATGAGAAACTTTTACACAACTCGAAGTTGATTTCAATCATTTTTGTGTATTTTTAGAATTAAAATTTTTTTCTCCAGATTTTTGTAGATGAACACTGGACGTGTATCGGAACTGTCAATGATATGGTTCTGTTTGATTATTTTTATTGTTTGCCGCACTAACAGCTGATTTTATTCTGATTTCCAAGTGACATTTGGTGAAAGATATCGGTGACAAGAGTATTCTATTCTATGGGGCTTTATGTTGTTTTTTATTGAACTTTTCGCTTTGATATGTACGGTAAGTATGACCACCTCAAAGGATTGTTTTTCAACAAATACGTATTTAAAAAAAACACATTGAGTGGGCATTATATTCGTGAAAGTCATGATATATGTGAGGGCAACTCCGGAAACAGAGTATTTGCATATGGAAGTGATTAATTGCAGCATGGGGGTGTGAATGACAGCGTCAGTTGTGTAGACACGTTGAGCTTATAATATCTACACAAAGAAAAAGTAAAACATTTGGTGAGTTTTATGATCATTCATGTGTCAGCGTTGTCAGTTGCAGGACAATAAAAATAAATACATTTGAAACAAAACTAGAGGGCATTGAAAGTGCCAAGGTACACGCAAACTCAATACGAAATTAAATATGGTCTAAGAACCCAAAACCTTTATTTTAATTTCGAACACGTCTAGATTTACAGCAAAAAAAGGTTAATACGTAGTTAAAGAGTATAATTCTCAATAAATGTCAAAATCATAATATAATTACATATTTTGAGGTCATTGTTCTAATTATAGTTGTGACCGGTTCTAATTAGGCAGTGCACTCTGAGATATCAGAGTCAGTTTGAGTGAGCAGGAAGAACTGTTCTGAATAAATTTTTTTCCCAAGAAGCCTGTCAATTGTGGTTTGTGCATAGACTTGGAACTTAAGGAAATCCAACAAGAAAAAGTCTAGCTGGTTGGAATTGCATGACCTTGGTGGCTAATTCACGTCACCTCTGGCGAGAGATAGCTTTACCCTCAAATCGATCATGCAGAATGTCAATGGTGGCGTTGAGTGGGTGGCGCGTAGCTCCTTCCCGTTGGAACCACATGTCGTCTAGGTACTCGTACATATGGTTCAATTTGGGATATAGGAAATTGGTTATCATAGTTCTCTCTCGCTCGCCATTGACGTGGTTTTTTATAAAAGTACGGACTATTGACGCCAGCGGCCCAAAATCCACACCAAACGGTAACTGTTCGAGGATGCATTATCACCTGGTGTACTTCGTGTGGGTTGGTGTCTTTCCATTTTCGAAAATTTTGCTTGTTATTACAGCCATTCATCAATAAATGCGCCTCGTCACTAAATATGATTTTTCGGCCAAAATTGAGGTCCACTTTCGAAACCCAGTCAGCGAACAAAAAGCATTGTCTTTCGTCATGAACCGTGAGTCCCTGAGTGAGTTGGATCTTATACGGGTGAAGGCAAAAGTCCCGACGCAGAATTCGCCAAATTGAAGTCTGTTGTATACTTCACGGACCGCAGCGACGTTCCCGGCCGTTATTGTTTTCCTTTGAGGTACGAATGTTGACTGATTGATTACAGAACCGGTCGTTTCAATATTGTCCACTAAAAGTTGAAGAGTCGACTATGAAAGACCACCACGTGTAAAATGGACGCAACGTGCGCAACGTTTCCACTAACGAACACTCAATTCGGTAATAAAGTTCCATGCCAGGTGCCAAAACAAAACAACATGGCCGCCACAGACCACCGAAATCCACCAGCGCCAGTTGAAAAACCCTTTAGTTAATCTTGATATTGGAAGAAGATTAAAGGTAGACTAAAGTAAATCTAGATTTAGAATGCGGTAAAAATGTACCTTCTGAACTTATTTTTGACTAAAACGTGTGTTAAAAGGCAGATTATTACGCTCATTTTGTTGAAATCTGGACGAACTCTTTGATATTGATAACAATGCTTTGTTTCGATTTCTTACCAAAGGAAAGAAAGCCATTAGGCTACATACAGTGCAAGCAAAATATATAAATTCGGTAAAAGAAAGGGAAACATATATCTCCTTGCAAGTATATTTTTCATTTCGTGAGACTAAAAAAAAAAAAAAAAATCATAATATTCTTGTGAAACTATAAATTTAAAATAAATTATGTAAATCTTCCCAACTATACCTACATACATTCAACCTTTCTTAACTTTCGTCTTTATCTCAAAACAAAAGTGAAGAGATTTGTTACTGCGATGCGTTGTGGTCTTCGTCCCTCAGGGTGCATCCACATAGCTTGTGCGCTTGACATACTTTCAACAACAAGCTGACCATTCAGAGAAAGGGTAATTATCCACAAAATGCACCTACTCTCCAACTCCACTTAACAAACGGACGCATTCACTCAAAACAAAGACGCAAATTCCACTTGAGGTGTTTTTTTTTCCTTTTTTCTTTTATTTCCAGCAGAAAATTTTTGAATAGTTCAACTAAACAAATACTGAAGACCCAAAATTATCCATTATTGCTGGCCTTTGTTTAAATATTTCAAAGATAAAAATGACAAGTTATAGGTAGGTGAAAAAATATCTGTCATCGTTGTTGACAGATGATGCACTCGTTAGAGGTGAGAGTTTTTTAGGCGCATTTCTCTCTCGATTTCTTTGCTAAATTGGTCAAATAATTGGAATGTCATTGTCAGTTAAGCAACTAAAGTCGTAACCCAATAAAATGACAATGACAGATTTTGTGGACAATGGTCGTTTAAGATCGAAATAATGATGATGACGGGTGGTATGGTACTTACTACGAGTACTTTAAAATGTTGTGGTAATCTTGTGTATTTTTGTCTGTCTCCCGTGGAGACTTAAATATCTGCTTTCGATAAAGATGGCTGTGTACCCTACACACAATATTACTTTCGATTTTTTGTGTGTAATTTGTAAGAGGAAATTAATATGACGATTTTTTAAGGTTTTTTTATGAGTGGGTTTTTCATTTTTTTGTTTGATGCACTCAAATGAAATGCATTTTTTTTAATTTGTCATAAGTGGTTTGCCTTTAAAGAAGGGGACTGGAAGGAAACACGTGTTAGTTTTTGAATAGGTAATTGTTAACTTCCTATTCAATATTTTATAGAACAAACCAACATTTCGATAATTTCTAACTATCGAAAGGTTTCTTTTTCAATTCTCCAAAACAATTTCAAAAAAATTTAATCCAAATTTGTCAAAGTTCATATAAACAACATAAAATTTGCAGTTTTTGAAAGAAACAAGTAATCGAACAGAGATTATATCGTTGTCGTCCATTTTTTCCGAGGCCACACACTCGAAATTTGTGAGGTTAAAGCAACAACTGTTTGAGGAATTATTTAGTAGTGCTTCTTAAATCACCATGAGAGGTGATATCGTTGGATAACTCAAATCATCAAATTTTGTTTTCCAAATCTGCGCCCTCTCTAGCAACTACACCCATTTTTGGAATAATGAATGGATGAACAGAAAAATTGTGAGATTTCCATGAAACCAATTAAAACGAAATATACCAGCACCAAATTTATTCCGAGAAAGTCACTGTTTGGTGCGAATTTCGGTCTGGTGTAATTCATCAGTCCGAACTTCTTCAAAAACGGCTATCTCCACATAAGGGCTGGGCAGTAAAAAGAATTAAATTTTGTCCATGTATAATGGCTTTATTAGTAAGAGCAAACATTCCTATTAATTATGGAACACAACGCCGTTTAAGGGGATTTGCGCCTTCAATTGCTGAGTCAATTGGACTTTGTAAGCGAATAATCCGAGATCTTTGCAGAATTCTCCTCGGGTTAGTGGTTGAAATGTTGAGCTGTTGAGATCGATGGCGAGTTGATGTTCGTGAATTGAGTCTCACACTCTCGGCTAAAGCAGCCACATTTTGGTCTATGAGCACCGTACCACGATGGGGACCATGACTGTTGTTCACTAGCATACCAGTCTCACGAACTTTCTGCATAAACTAGCGTACAGCAGACGCGGTGTGTGCTTCGTTTCAGCCAAAACTTTTTTCAAGAAAAGTATTGTTTGGGCTACAAAGCACTCACTTTGAAAATAAGTTTTCAATATTTTCCAACGCTGTTCAAGCGTTAAGCGTATCATTGCACATTGTCTTTTAATTGACTCCATTAGAATGTGGCATTCTTTAACTGGAATGGCATACCAGTCTTCTTTCTTTCAGTCTTTCGAATAAAATAACCAAATTTTGGAATTTTTTGCGCATTTTTAATTTTATTCTAAATGTAGATACTCAATAGGATTTACAAGGTACTAATACGGTCTAGAACGCCAAAAAAACGTACTACTAATGCCAATTTTTTTCTCGGAAACTTTATTAGGTAATAACATTTTTTTTTTAAATAATGAATACATGCGTCAAGAGCACAAACAAATTTTGTTTGTAGAATTTTGGCCGAATTATAGAGGGCGCCAACGTCGACACATCAAAAAACACATTGTCCCATTGCGGACAGTTAATCTCCGGATCTACTGAACCGATTTTCAAAAAACTTGTTGCAACTTGATTGTTTTTATGTTTTCTAAGACAATTTACTACAATTTGACCAAAAAGTTATGAACAAAAAAATGGCGACCCAAACATGGCAAATAAAATTGCCAAAAAAATTTTTTTTTTCAAAACTCGATTTTTTTTTTTGCTTGACTTTTTAAACAAATTGTGGTAAATTGTCCGTAAGACACCTTCCTTTAAATAACCCACTTTGTTTTTTTGTTTCAGTCCAGCCAATTCTGAGATTAACTGTTCTTAATGGGACAATGTATTTTTTGATCTGTCGACGTTGGCGCCCACTATAATTCGGCCAAAATTCGAAAATTAAAAAAAAAAATGTGTACTCTTGGCGCATGTATTCATTATTAAAAAAAAAAAAATATGTTATTACGTAATAAAGTTCCCGAGAAAAAAAAATTCCCAAAAATCGTGCCTTTTTTTGCCCTCTAGACCGTACTATACTCTGTTCAATTTATATTTGCAGTACAGGGAAGATAGGGTATTTGCCTCTCAGTCTGACCATTATGGATTTCAATAAGCTATCTTTAATTTAAAGCTATTACAGGATTGCCGCAGTGAGCATTAAAAATTGCCGCAAATCTCAGAAAAATATTTGCTACCAAAAGCTCGAAAAAGCTTAAATCCTGAAGACCAAAGAAAATGTATATGAATTTCTATCAACTTGGCAATGGTAACTCTGATTCAGTGTTTTTTTTAATGAACACAATAAGGGTTGGTTGCAACTTGCAAATTGGCGATCAGTCTCCTTTGTCCTTTCACCCATGGAGCAGATTGGTCATGGTGGGTTGTACGTGAGCTCAAAGAAGATGACACAAACAATTTAAATGTAACTTAGTGATTTTCTTTCTTATTTCAGTGGCAATTTCTTAAGTTAAGGTGCCGTGCAAACAGCAGCAGGCACCAATGTTTCTGAAAAAGCTTTCCCATAAGGCCTGTACTGCAAATATAAATTGAACTGAGTATAGTACCTTAAATCCAGACTAAACGATTGCCAATCCAGTATTCGCATAGCATTTCGATGAAAAAAATGTTTTGTGAGTTTTTTTTTATAAGAATTGCCTCAATACCATGAATGGTTACCACGCCCGTTCTTAGAAAAGCATCTCCAAAAGGAGATTGATCCACCACCAAGTTTGACTACCAATGAAATGTACTTTGGGTCTGGTTCCCTACGTCGGGACCAATGCAATTTATCTTCGTCTCATCGCTCCCTAACACATTGCACCACGGCCACGGTTTTATATTTACGAAAAATTGGCAATGGCACCGAACACCATCCTTTTGGAATAATTAAGATGGGTTGCAATATGTTGATATGATAATCCAGCCATGCTAAGCTCAACAATAGCGCTTCACGCACTATTCTTGCCTTTGCCCATTATTAAAAACGCCTGCCCAACAGATTTTTGTTCAAAAAATGAACATTTTTCATGATAATCAGTTAAATATTCACCTTTTAATTCACAATTACGACGAAAATTTCGATTAATCTCGCTTTAAACTTAATTGTTCCTAAAGCTGCCAACCAAAAACACACATTTCATAACTTAAATATAAGCGGTTTGCAAAAAGTGTTATCTATCAAAATGCTATGGTTTTAAAGAAGAAGAAAGGTCATAAATAGTCTTGGCCAAAAGTGTTAGGCACCCTATATTTTACGCTCTATTCTCTTGGAGAATGAATTGTCCGCGTTGTGCCGTGCAAAATGCCTTAGATCGCTTTCGGAAGACTGGATCCTATCTAAATCGTAAAAAATCGGGCAGGAAAAAGGAAACCACGGTAAGAGAAGATCGGTTTTTAATACGAACTTCTATAAAAAAAAACGTGAAAAACATCAAATGAGCTAGTTGCTGACATAACACAACATTGTGGGAAACAGATTCCGGCTAGAACCGTTAGAAGGAGACTCGGACAAGTTGGATTGAAAGGTTGCAAGGCGAGGAAAAGCCATGGCTCTCAGAAAAAACAGAAAGTTGCGGCTAGAATGGACAAAAAAAATACCAAAACTTTACTGAAGAAGATTGGAGTAACGTTTTGTGGCTAGATGAATCAAACTTTGAAGTAAGCATTATAATCAAGCCCCGAACTCGAAAGCTTTAAAAACTGTTTTAAATTGCCATCCACTTAGTTATTTTGAGCTTTTGAAAAAGTTTATTTTTTGTATTTTTACACGTGTTTGGAAACCCTGGTGTAACCTTTTTGAGGCGGCGAGTTGGTGAGGAATACAACCCATAATGTTTAGTTCCAACCCTTAAACACGGAGGAGGAAGCGTTATGATCTGGGGTTGCATGGCTGCGGACGGAGTGGGCAAAATGTTCATTTTTGAGGGTCGCATGGACTCAAAAAATACATTAATTTGATGAAAAGCACGCTGATGCCATCCTTCCAGCATATTTTTGGTGCTTATGCGGGGCGTGATGTCGCAGCAAGACAATGCACCCTGTCACAAGTCCGCACTCTCAATGAAGTGGTTTGCTGAAAATGCCATTGACCTGCTTCCATGGCCTGCCCAGTCCCCACATCTGAACCCAATTGAGCATCTATGGGGAATTTTAAAGCGTAAAGTCCGACAATACCCAACAACATCAAAAGACATGCTCAAAAAGGTTCTTGAGCAAGAATGGCTCAAAATAAGTTCTGACAAATGCCGTAAGCTCGTAAGCTTTATGCCTAAACGAATAGCAGCAGTCATAAAAGCGAGGGTGGCCATACAAAATATTAAATTTTCTTTAATAAAAAAAAATGTAAACCATTTCTGCATACCTACTTGTTTATTTTTAATTTTACTTGGTTTTAAAATTATAACATCTTTTTGGGGGTGCCTAATACATTTGGCAAAGACTGTAGATTATAATATGCATAATTGGGTGAGAGACATGTATCAATATAAGGGCAATCCTGAAAAAATTAAATCGTTTCTAATTAGCTGCCAACGACTGTATGTATAAAACGAAGAGCTGAGTAGGAACTCGTATAGACTAAAAAATAGTTACTGCTTAACACTTTATTTATTAATATAAACCTCAAAGCTAGTTCTAGCAATTCAAAATTATCTAGCTATTTTAATTTTTTTGTAGTTCAACATGAACTAATTAATTAGGAAAAAATCAAATCGCAGTCTTCTTCATATTTATATCCAGAAACAATCTCCCGAATGGAATCAAACGTAGCTAAGTTGACCACTGCTTATTGTTACTCATCAACGACGCACTCGAGGTATACATACGTATGTATGTGCCGACCAGGGTACTAGGTACATCTAGAATCTTGTGCTGTGAAGTCAACTCTTGCCCGAGAAATGAGGAATGTTCCAGCTTCGTAGAGAACTGCCTTCCAGGCAGAACAACCGAACACAAGAAGTGCAATCAACTCTACCTAGGTTTTCAGCTTCTTACTCTTCTATCGTCTTCGTCTACTACTCTGCAACCAAGTAAGAATACCATGATAATGATGATGATGGTTGGTGCGCAGCGCATCAAAGAACACAACAACAACACACTCACTATTAGTAGTTTAGTACCTGCAGGGATTTTTGTTGTTTTGTTGTTTTTTTTTAATACAATTTTCTTCTCTTTACTTTGCAGTCTGGTTTTACCGCAGCAACGATGCATAAAACAAAGAACTCCGAGTACTGGGGCAACGGGTTCTTTTTGTTTTCAGTTTTTCCAAGAGTGGTATAAGCAGCACGTCAAAGCTAAAAATGGTCGATCCATCAAGTTTCACGTCCAAGACTATGAACCAAGAATGAGTGCTCTCTATCTCCATCTCCCAGTCAATGTCCATAAATATAGACCACAACAAGATGCAGCTATTCCGAGCCATCTGTGCAATCTTATCAGAATTACGAATCACCTACCTATGTATAGTCGAAAATATTCTTAGCTGAACGTTGAACTTACCTCCAATTAGAATCCACGTTGCTTTTTGTTTATTTATCCAAACAAAAACACGAATCTGTATTTTCAGGTTTATCGATTGTGCACGTAACTTTTGTAACAGTTTCCTCCTCCCGGCGACACTGTAGCAGATGCTAACTTGCTTTTTTTTTGTCGTTTGCCAATCCACCACCGAAAACTAAAGTTACAACCACCCTCCGATTGGGCCCCGGCGGCGTCGATGACACTTGGGAAAACCTCGATGTCGACCCGGCGGCTCAAGATATAAATCAAACACTTACCGATACCGAATTACCACTGGTTTTTTAAATTTTTTCAATTAAACCAAACGAAATTTTTGCAATTAAGCAAAAAACGTACGAAAAACCGAACTCAATCTGTGGAATATTTCTTTTTTTCTTTTCGCAAAAAAAAAAAAACTATGTGTGTACTAGGTACAACCGTTGTTGGTTAGTTTTTCGTTAAGGTAGTTTTTTTCTACAAAATCTTGGGGGGTATTTCATACGAAACTTCACAAATCTTAAATTTTACTCCATTTTCAAGCACTTTTCAGAATTTTATGATTCTTTTACTTTTACACGCACAAATTATGAAGAAAAGAACTTGCAACTTGGACATTAAAGCCAAAAAAATTGTAACCGTGAGATGGTGGTGGTAGAAAAAATGCACTTTGGAACGTAGGGGGACAATGGAAGAAATGAGTAATTCACGTACAATAAAAAAAACTTTTTAACACACAAATTCACTCCGAAGAGTTTTATGCACTTAATTATTTTTATTCTCTTGCGTTTACTCATACAATTTTCATATTTATTTTGCAATACAAAAACAATTAGAATATTTTACTTTTTTATTGCAACACTTCAGCGGCGACACAAAAAAGAAGAACAAAACAACACGCGCGACACTTGCACTTGCATTCGTAACGGACGATTCACTGAACTGAATACAAATATGAACAAAAAATTATCCACCTTCCCGTTGGAAGAAGAAATACACCAGCCATAATCAAGCGGCTTGTCGCACATTGTCGGTGGATTAGCAAGGTGGTTGAAAAGAGATAAATATAGTAGATTAACTGTTTCGATTCAAACTAGTTAAAGTTGGAGAGGAGTTGGCGAAAGTGAAGTTGGAAGTGGTTGAGTAGGTTGAATGAAGGCGATTAAGCTGGTGTTACATTGCGTATTTTGAATATTTTATGGTGGACTTACATATAGGCATCTTCTCCAACTATTGCAAATTCGAAGAAAATCAGATAGTAGCAGATGTAGACCAAAATATGAAAGTGTGAAAAAATGTCATTATTAAGACCAGGGGCCTGTTTCTCAGATCATACACATCATACATTTCATACAACATACAACATTTTCATACATCATACACATCATACAATTTTTTGTTTCTCAGATTTCACTGGAAGTGTTGTATGACATTTGTATTGTTGTATGATGTGTATGATTCAAACATTTCATTATTATTTGAGTGATAGGCTAGTTGCGCACTGGCAACTGTGATCGAAATCAAATAGTTTAATCACCAGTTGAAAGAGAACCGCGCACTGGCAACTCTTTACTCACGCTCGCACTCTTTTCTCTCTTACACTTAGGGCGGTATTCACCGAAGGCTCATAAACGGCTCTTAAGTTTAAAAGGCTCATAAATTGGAAATTATTTGTGCTATTCACCAACCCCCCATAAGTATTTTTCGAAGTCCGAAAATGAGGGCCACTCTCTCTCAACCAGGCATGTTCAAACTGTAAATTAAAACTGTTTTCAAACAAAATTGACAGCCGAGAAGTCAAATGTGAAATATAAGTCATAAAAACAAAACGCATCAACTTTAAACTGTCATCTCATCTTTAAAGAACAAAAAACGAAAGTCTTTTCTGCACACCAAACTTTTCATTTATTTTATAATCCAACCAAAACTTCCATTTAAATTCTCAAATAATGGCTATTGCTGCCATTCAAACCAATTGGATACCCGATAAGAAACACAGCGACATGCGTCTAGAGACAGGATATTGCAATTCAAAACAAATCATCGGATTCGTTTCAGTCTTGATCTGCTCTAGTCCCAGCTCCAGGCCTCTCACAGAATCCATCGAAATTAAGAAGGTCGTCAGCGGCTGGCTTATGGATCACCAACATGCTCCTTTTCATCCGTCCAGACTCTCCTGCGTTGCAAGTTTGTTGATTGCTCCGGATCTCAAACAATGAAGAAAATCCAGTGAAGATCATGTAAAATTGATTAATAAAATTGAGTTGATACTTTTAATTGTTGATGTTTTTTTTTAAATTTATGATTGAAGTTTTTTCAATACAAATTAAATTCACAAATCAAATAGCGACAGTGACAATTTAAAAAAAGTCAGTTTGTTTCGAATGTTTTCGAACAAGTTTTCGGAGAGAGCTCTCGTAACTTATGAGTTATCAGGAGCACTCATAACTTTTACGAGCGCTCATAAATATTCAATATTATTGCTTGGTGAATGGATTTATGAGCCTCTTAAATTATGAGCGTTCGGTGAATACCGCCCTTATAAAAAAACAGGTCAACTGTTGCGAAGCAATCGTTTAGTTTGTGTCAAAACACAAACTGGATAGTTTCGAGAATCGAGTTGCTCTAAGTGCGCGGTATCCCATAAGCCCATATGTTTCATTTTAGCAACTAAACAGTTGTGAAACTAAAAATTGAATGTGCGCGCCTAGGTTAATATAAATCTCAACTTTGTTTTCTTGCGAAATAAAAAAGTTAATTGTTATATAAAAAAACTAAAGTTTTACTAATTTAAAAGTAATATATGGGAGATAATTTATGTATAAAACTATGGAATTACTGTACAACAGTGTAAACGATATTATTTCATTAATACCTAACTTGATTGTATTAGTTGATTACAAAATTAAAACTCTTGTAAGAATCAGAAAAATACTTCCATGGTTCTATTTATTTTTATTATTATTTATTAATCAGAGCATAAATGAACAAATTAATTTTAAAAACTAACAGCTTCATTGCTTAAGTCTGGGGGTTCTATTTATTTTGAATCTTCTAAATGGTGGATCTCATTTCAAACATAAAATTCTCTAGTAAAACTACGAAATAATTTGGATTTTTGAGTGTCAAGCCAGTGAACTTTCCAAAAATAAAATTTCTTGTTTTCAAAGAAATGACTGCAGCACTAGAATTTCCTGTTTTTTGGACAACTGTAAAAAAGAAAACAATGAAAATTAATTCAAAATTGTTAGAATTTAATTAGTTTAAAAAATACTAACTTTTGTTTATGTCCTTTTCATGTTGTACATGCAGTTTACAACAGAATTTTGTGTTGTATTAAATGTATGATAATTTGTAGGTTAATTTGCTGTACAGTACACCCCTGAAAAAATGATCTGCAGTATAGCTGAGAATCGAACGCAAGACCCTCTGCATGACAGCCCAACGCTCTAACCCTTATGCTAAAGGGTGCTTCTACTCGGTAAGAACATAGTATAACACAAATACACCTAAGGCTGGTCACGCTGGCAACTGTGATCGAAATCAAATAGTTTAATCACCAGTTGAAAGAAAACCGCGCACTGGAAACTCTTTACTCACGCTCACACTCTTTTCTCTCTTGCGCTTATAGAAAACAGCTCAACTGTTGCGAAGGCAATCGTTAAGTTTGTGTCAAAACACAAACTTTTTAGTTGCTCGAATCGAGTTGCTCTAAGTGCGCGGTGTCCCATATAAGCCCATATGTTTCATTTCAGCAACTAAACAGTTTGCGAAACTAAAAGTTGAATGTGTGCGCTTGGCCTAAGGTAGATTACTAACTCATTTTTAATTTTAAACATTTTCTAACTAATATCTCACTAAAGTAATTTTCTCAATAAATTACTTCTGAACACATAAATAAGTGACAGTTCGAGTAAAAGGTTAAGTAAACAAACCTTTTCCAACTTTTGTAAATGTCAAAAAGTCATATAAAATTAGCACAATACTAAAAAAATAAAATAGGTTTTCTATGTGGCCCTGAGTAATAGATCCGAATCTAGCCTAAGTTCGATTTTAACCAAACATTCGTAGAAATAAACAAATTTCAATTATAAATACTTAAAAGCTGCTTTCCTGTAACTAAGTTAAATTTAAAATGATAGAATCACAATAGAACTTTACGAATCTGGTTAATAGAAATCTGTTTGTGTATCAGTTCACAATAACGAAATTATGAAAATGAGTCACAATTATTGGTATAAATAAGACTTTTGTAAATTTGATCTGTTACTACGAAATTTTAAAAGCAACTTTTCTACATCTAACAAAAAGTGACTTTAAAACCGATTCTATGAATGTCTATTACTAAGGGCCTTATGATTTTAACTTTAATAAAATGGTAGAAAAAAAAATTGTTTAATCGTTGTTTTAACCTAGTTTCATACTAAAACAGCTTTAACATCGTAATAATTCAACTAAAATTTTGCGTAAATGTCCTTAGGCCAGGCGCGCACATTCAATTTTTAGTTTCGCAAGTGTTTGGTTGCTAAAATGAAACATATGGGCTTATATGGGACACCGCGCACTTAGAGCAACTCGATTCGAGCAACTAAAAAGTTTGTGTTTTGACACAAACTAAACGATTGCCTTCGCAACAGTTGAACTGTTTTCTATAAGCGCAAGAGAGAAAAGAGTGTGAGCGTGAGTAAAGAGTTGCCAGTGCGCGGTTCTCTTTCAACTGGTGATTAAACTATTTGATTTCGATCACAGTTGCCAGTGCGCGACTAGCCTTAAGGCTAGCCGCGCACTATAGCAACTTTTAGTTGCGAAACTGTTTGGTTACTTATAGAAAACAGATGAACTGTTTGGTTGAATGTCCGTGAATTTGCAGATAATTATATGTTCAATAAAATGGCGAACTTATTTTAGGCAATCGTTTAGTTTGTGTCAAAACACAAACTTTTTAGTTGCTCGAACCAAGCAGTTTCGCAACTAAAAGTTGCTAGTGCGCGGCTAGCCTAAGAAAACTTTTACCAATTCTGATTTCTTAAAAACAAAAATGAGTAATTTTTGTAAAGAATAATGTTTATAGTTTTGAGAATATACATTTATAGATTTCTTTGAGATCTTACAAATAAAAATACTAAAAAACTTAAAGTCAAACCATTTTAAAATTGTATTTAAAAAAAATTGCCTAGGTAAAATTAAATTTTATCAATATTAAAATTTCTTCCAAAATATTTTCCTTGAACAGTGAGCCTTAATTTCCTTCGATATTCGTTCATTTGTGGAACAAACCAATCAGCTGTCATACGGCTGTCAACAAATATTTTGACATCTCTTTGGACGCGGCTTTCAAGGTTTTTCGCATTTTCGCCAATTGAATAGTCACTAGAATCGCATTAATAATAAATTGTATATTGAATTTATTGTTAAATATTTTAAGTTAAAAACTCTAAAGCAAAACATCAAACTAAAAAACTTATAATGTCCAATCTGCAAAGATCCATTATGAAATCTCGTCTACCCCCGACAATTCCCGGCAGTAGAATCGGAAGATCGTAAGTGCATTTGCCCGCCTGCCCCTCTGGTTTTTTTTTAATATGCGTGCTTATGGAAAAGTGTTTACAAATAAATTTGCATAATACCTTTTTCGTCCTTCACTTGTCTGTAGGGATTCGTTTAAAAAGTCCAAGTCACGTGATTATAAACCAACACTCTGGAGCGAGTATTTCATGGAAAAGGAAGACGTGCAAATTGATGAAAAAACAGTGTTCCGTGTTTACCGCACCAGTCAACCGCAAAAAGCCGGCCCAGTTATTCTACTACTACACGGAGGCGGCTACTCCGCTCTCACTTGGTGTCATTTCTGCGTAAGTAGTTCAAAGATTTTATTCAATTAAACAATTAAAAATGACATTGTTTATCGTAGGTGGAAATCACACACATGATCCATTGTCAGTGCTTGTCTATTGACATGAGAGGACACGGCGATACAATCACCGACGACGAGGAAGACTTGTCTGCTGAAACACTTGCTACGTAAGCATCGGCATCAAATCTGAACCCGAACTGGGTCAAGTAATTGAGTGTCCTATTAAATTTTCACAGAGACATTGGAAAACTTATAAGCAAACTTTATCCAGAAGATACACCGTGTCCACCGATACACTTGGTGGGACATTCAATGGGTGGAGCTATTGCTGTGCACATTGCATATATGGAACTTATTCCAGCCCTAGTTGGTGTGACCGTCATTGATGTTGTCGAAGGTACTGCCATGGAGGCTCTTGCCAGCATGCAGAGCTTCCTACGGTCTCGACCGAACTTCTTCAAGAGTATACCTACTGCCATCGAGTGGTGCATTCGCAGTGGACAGATTCGAAACATCGACAGTGCCAAGGTTTCTATGCCTGGACAAATAATCAAGTAAGAAATTCTAGAAAAGTACAATAGATAGCTTTAGATAGTCTGAATTATGCTCTTTAGTCAAGATTGCCCTATTGAATTGTATATTGGGGGTATTGCACTTCGACCTAGAGATCTATCACATAAATCAGGAATAGAACACAATACAACGACATTGATGATAATATAAATAACTTACCTTTTATTTTCGTTCTTCTTAGTTGCACAACGAAGAAGCTCGCCACAAATGAGCTTCCCCTACAAGACGATCCCGAGGAATCAACCGAACCATCGACATTTACCCATCCTATGGTAATATCCGAAGATGAAGAAGGAGCCGAAAATGCAGAAACTCCCACATCGCCAACATCTTCAGCAGTTCCCCCATTACCACCAAGTAATGATTTCAAAAAACCGGATCCTATTAATGATGAGGCCAATAAGAAGTGATAACTTAACAATTGAATTGGGTTGCTTGTTCTTATGTATGTAAATATGTATATATTTGCAGATACACTTGGCGTATTGATTTATCCAAATCAGAGAAATATTGGGTTGGGTGGTTCTCCGGTCTAAGTGAGAAATTTCTTAGTTTGAGAGTGCCGAAGCAGTTGTTATTAGCGAGCATTGATGGTTTAGATAAAACTCTTACAGTTGGACAAATGCAAGGTTAGTAGCTAATTTTATTTGCACCACAAAAGATGACAAGGAAGATTTTCTCAAATGTTTTTAGGAAAATTCCAAATGCAAGTACTAGCTCGATGTGGTCATGCCGTACACGAGGATCGTCCACATGAAGTCGCCGAAGTAATAAGCTCCTATTTGATTCGAAATCGATTTGCCGAAGCTGCTGGTGAATTTCGTTCACATATGCCAGCATGTTAAATTGCCTGAGAAAAGCAAGCAAAAGGTTTTTTTTTCTTAAGAGATGGCTAAGGGTGCGTGTGATCAAAAGTCTCCAATAGATTGTTGTTGTTTTTTCCTTGGTTTGAGAGGATGAAAGAAACGACTTTACAATAATTGTTTGCCTAACTTGTATACTTATCCTACAAATTTGTATAACTTAGCCACCGAACAGGCCAAAATTAATCGAGACTACATATTTATTTACGAGAAAATACACAATTATTTCTATACTTTCATTCAGCTTTGTGCGTGAAAATATTAGACGCATTAATTCGCTAATTATATAAATCTATATACGTAATTTCTTATTTTAATGCTTAAGAATGAATTTATTAAAATTATTCAAAAATTCTTTGGAATTTTTACGAGAGGTCATTTAAATAACTTTTTGCCTCTAATGTCTAATCCATTGAACGCATTTTATTGTCTCAATTTTTTTGTAAATAATAAACTATTAACGAAAACTATTTATTCAATAGCGGCAAAATAAAAGCCGCAAGATTATCCTTTACCTTAATTGATTTTCCTCCATTTGAGAAATAAAATATAACTTATGACAAAGAGTGGATTTTGATTTTAAACAAGAAAATAAAATTAAAAGTTGCTATGAAACAAAGAGGGTGGGCGACATAAAGTGGACCTTAATAATTTCAAACTGGAAGGAAGCAACAACTTCTATAATTAATTGTGAATTCACATAATCAGCCCCATCGCGAAAGAAATTTTTCCGGACTTTTTTCCCATTTAGAGAGATTTGGTATCGTGAATCATCCCCGAAGATTCCTTTCGCGAAGTAGCTATCCCTGGGAACTTTATTGTAAATTTACCTTAAAAGTTTTCGTAATTAAGTTGTCAGGGAGGGAATAACGCGGAAAATGGAAGGATTTGTTAATTATAATAGTAAAACAATAGGCAAAAACGTAGGTAAGGATTTGTTTATTTAAATAGTAAAACAGAAGGTAAAAATATTTATTTTTTTTCGAAGGTCAAATACAACGAATAAGAGGTAACTTGATGTTCTTGTAAGCAGTATGGACAAATATGCCGATATTGCTATGGGTATTCAAAACGCAGTAAGGAATAAGTGCAGAACATTCGGAGACTTATCCAGAATGATTTGAATACTAGGAAACCACCCACTAAGTCTGGGTTTGAATGGAAAAGGGTATTACTTTTCGTAAATCTGCATATTTATTTACTGAATTGAGGGTGTAATTTTACCTCTGTCAGTTATGGATTGATGAAAATAAATATGGTAGAAAGAAGATCTCGGAAAACATTGCACCCAAAAACTTAACTGCATTCGGCCTCGTAAGTGAATTTATGTTCTCAGAATTGGAAGAGTACATTATTAAAACGTGTGCAATTACTGAGTCTGTGGAAGGTCATTGTAATTGCCTCCCTGTCCTGATCCAAAAAAGAAAATAGGAAGGTGCAATCTTCTTGCAAAGAACCAAACGAAAGAATAGAATAACAAGGTCCTCACAGTCAACTGATGAGTCCATGTGAGATCGCCGGGACGAAATGCCAATTTTTGTGGACTTTAAGGCCAAACAAAATAAGCTATTTGAAAATAAAGAATGTTTATGTAGCGACCAGGTAGAGGTCTGTACCACAGAGAAGAAGCTTGAAGAAATTTTCGATACCTTAATTGAAGGAGAATAAAAGCTTAAAAGTCGCGCAAAAGTATAAAATTCTATGGAATTTCTTGAAAAAGAATCTTCAAGTTCCCAATAAATTGGCGATAGGGCTGAATGAAAATGAAATTAATTGCTCGAGAACTTACTTTGAATCGCTGTTCTTCATTAAGACTTTTTTCATTCGTATTCAAGGCGGTTTGCTGTAGACATTTTTGTATTTTTATTCCAAAAATTTCATAGGATTGTGGAGAAATAAGTTTGACTAAAGTATAATATTGCTCGAAACTAGCTCATTTTTATTAAGATGACAGGCAGCGATGAATTTAGTGATGAAGACGACTTTATATAGTTGTCGACTGGATCGCAAGTACTTGCTTTCAGGCACTAGTTTCTCGAGACCTGTTTTGAACTTGAAGAGTGGCGTATGTTTTGCCCATATAAGCCACCACTATGCCCCTCTAAGTCATATCGACACTTATCGTGAAAAAATGACTTAGTGAAATAAGCCAACTTCTAGAATGCAACTCATTAGGTCGAAGCTAAGGAATGTACTTTGGAAGAAGTTCCAATTCCAACCATAATCGGCGACGGGTTTTTGTTTTAACTTTAAATCATTCCACTCAACTTGAGTATGAATGAATGAATGAATATTGAGAGGGGGCTTGCACTGCGACCTAAAGATCTATTGTGCCCCAGTACAGAGCTCAGCCTACAGTTCTTCCTCCAAGTTAATCCCTTTGATGAGTTTGATTATTTGGAGTATCTTCAGAGAGGATAAATCACCCTCTTCTACCTGGTAGCAGCCCAGATACTTGTTTCTTTGATGCATTAGTGCTTCGCATCCGCCTAGTATGTGTTCCGGCGTTTCGACATAAGTATTGCAGAATCTGCATGTGGGGCTGCTTTCCAGCCCAAGAATACTCAATTGTCTTCTTAGTTTATAGTGACCCGTGAGGAGTCCCGTTACTATTCGTAGCTTGTTCCTACTTAAACTGATACAGTTCATGAAGCGATCTTACTTATAATTCCCAAAAAGTAGTTTGACCTGCCTAAGTTTACGGAGTTCTTTCCAGTTTTTGGATCTTTTGGCTTCCTCCTCTATTTTGATTTCGTTTCTAATCATGTTTTCTCCTATCTCATAGCTGGCCTGTGGCCTCATTAAAGGTTTCCTTTTGTCTCATGATTTCCCTGGACACTTAACATTTGTAGGCCAAGTTTTTATTTTTATGTACGAGCATCATTTTCATATTACTACTACATTTCAGTCGATAAACCGATATCCCTGCTTCTTGAGTTCGATTTCATTTTCTAGTGATTTTATCTTCCTCAAACGGTCGGCTATCTGTGATTTAATGTCGTTCCGGTATTTCTTGCCTTCCCCTAGTTCTTCCATTTCAGCTAGCCAATCGGCACGTTCGCTGATTTGATCAAGTACTGGAAAAAAAAGGATTCATTACTGACAAACTATCGTGGAGAATCCTTTTTATCTAACATTCATTTATAAGACCTTCTGGATCATAATCTTGTTCATCAACTGGAATGGGTCGCTTCTTTGCTTTCAGGCAGATTTCGGATTGTCGAATTCCACTCATTATTTCTTGCAATTTGAGTTTGGCTTTATTTGAAGGCACTTTGCCATCTGGATTTGGACGATATCTAAATTGCAAAAATAAAAAAAAAATAATAATCCATTTGATATTGTTTCCTGTTGCGAAAAACCTTGGTATTTCGTAGGCACCACTAGCAAGAATACTATTAAGGCTCTTCTTCTTGGCATCACGAGCCCTGTGAATTATATAGAGAGCTTTTGAATTGTCATCCATGTTCTTGGGGACGGTTTTAGTTGGAGGCGGTGGAGGAGGCAGTGGATTACCGTTACGTAAATGGTAGTTAATTTGTTTTCTTATTTGCATGCTGAGCCTAGATTCTTCCATCAGCACTAAGAATCATAAAAGGAGACTTTGAAATAAAAAAAAAGTAAAACATATAGGGCAATAGGTTACTTTTTAACAAGTCGCTGGTTTCTTTGCTATATTCGACTTTTGTAGCATGAAATATGCCACCTTGGGCGATACGATCACTTGGCCATTTGATATTTTGTTCGGACATTATTTGAAATACAAAAAAATGCAGTAAATTATTAGCAAAGAGAACAGAATGTGAACAGAATTGAAAATTGAAATTAATTTTGTAAACAAATTTCAAATACTATAGCAACCGGAACTTCCTTTTTTGTGTTATCGAATTAATAAATAATCGATGATATTTTTTGATGACTTTTCGAATACTGCTTTTGAACGATGCAATATCACTTTTCGGTTTTTAAGCCCGTTGAATTATATTACTACTTTTTACACACGTGTGGTGGAATTTCTATATACATATATTTGTTAAGAATTCTCAAATTGAGCATTTCTCGAAACTATTTGCATATCTTTATTTTCCACATGGAAACATATCCAAAATTCGAAAAAAGCTTTGTTATGGTGGATTTACATGTGCCTGCATTTGATTTCTGCAAAAAAAAGATGCCAAATACAGAATTCATATTTAATAGATAGAGAGAAAAAGAGCAAAATGCAGAAGAACTTTATTTCTGCTTTATAGGAAATTCGAGAAATTCAGAAGTCAAGATTATAGTAAAGATAAGGACGAACATGTTCATCTTTATTATAGCAGCTTCGTCTGTATGACTGCTTTTACACGAAAGCGATTTTTAATCTTTGATTCTCCTTTGGCTTCCTTTCGATTGCATTTAAACACAGCGATTTTTAATGAAAGTTAACTTTTCTTCTATTGAAAAGGAGTATCATCTCTCCGCACTCTTTACTCTAGTGAGTTAATCGAAGTTCGCTGAGCGAAGGCCAAATAGAAATGAAACATACCTGAGAAAGAACGAAAGAAAGAACTTCGATCTACTCACTAGAGTAAAGAGTGCGGAGAGATGACTCCTTTTCAATAGAAGAAAAGTTAACTTGCATTAAAAATCGCTGTGTTTAAAAGCATTCATGCAATCGAAAGGAATACTACGTTTTCACCAAAGGTAAATCCGGGATTTAAGTGGATTTACTATAATACGTAGTATAATCTTCATTTGAGGTGATTTATATTTGTATGGTAAATCTACGAGATTTAGGTTCGTATTCACCGAGCGCTCCTAAACGGCTCTTAACTTTACGAGGCTCTTAACTTGAAATTTCTGTGCGGTATTCACCAACCACTCGCAAGTGTTTTTCGAAGTTCGAAAATGAGAGCCACTCTCTCTTGTTCAGGCATACCCAAACTGTGAAATGTTGTGTAATGTTCGTCTTGACAGCAAATGGATACTCTTCTACTTGGCATTGCTCACATGGATTCGAGTCAAATGCGTGCGTGGCACACGCACAAGCGAACAAATTTTCGAAGAGAGCGCTCGTAAGTTAGGAGTGGTCGGGACCACTCCTAACTTTTAAGAGCGCTCGTAGATCTTCACTAATATTGCTTGGTGAATACGTTTATGAGCTTCTTAAGTTATGAGCGCTCGGTGAATACCGGCCTTAAAGGAGATTTATGGTAAATCCACTTAAATCCCGGATTTACCTTTGGTGAAAACGTAGTGTCAAGAGATAATCAAAGATTAAAAATCGCTTTCGTGTAAAAGCAGTCTTATATTTAATGAAGTTCTGTAAAAAATATCCCATCTGTAAAACGTAATAAGTTGAACTCGCCCACTGACGTCTGGTAAATGTTGAGAATAGACAAATCGAACATATCCAAAATTTGACATTCTGACTTAAGATTTTGATTTGATAAACAAAAGCTGCAAATATCTTGCAAACATTTTTCAATTCTAAAGAAAGACTGTACATAGTTTTTTTTTCCAAAGAATGTCTTGGACAAAACCACCAGGTATATCTTAATACACTTATGATCATGAATTTTCTAAACTCCTTGATATTTCTAGAGGAAACTATCACATTTGCCAACGATGAACCCATCATCCTCAACTATCAGTCGGCAGTGTCTTATATGAAAAAGAGCGCCTATGATCGAGCACAGATGACTCTTGGTTTTGTATGGCATCTTATAAATGTCCATCATCGTAGTAAATTTTCTCAGCGTTCAATTCTTGAAGCTCTATTCAAAGCTGTTGGTGATGAAGAATTCTTCCCGATGGTTTACCAAGTTAGGTGAAAACATTTATACATTTTTCAATTTTTTTTAATCTTGGTCTTAAAGGAAGGACCACAAACAGATCGATTCTTAGTTCGACAATGTACCCCAGCTCTTGATAAACTATTCTTGAGGAATCTATGTCTCACGATGCCAAATGGTAGCACACTAAAGCTAGAAGTTATACTTAATGTCGGTGTTTATAAGTTCGGCCAGATATCACCCTCAAGACGTATTGAAAAGGCTCTAGATGGCCTATTCAAGAAATTAGAAAAAGGTGGAATCTTGAATTTGAATGAATTCGGCAAAAATCCAGGTGAGAATTATTGATATGTGTGAAGTTCAGTGATTCATTTTCAACTCCCTGCTTACAGAATTTAGCGATATTGTAGTAAACCTCCAAAATAAAGCAGTTTTTGAAGCAGTTTGCCGTTCAGTATTCCGAAATGAAGAACAATTTCGACGTGTCAATGGATTACGCTTGAAAAACAACAACATTTCGAGTTTGCAACCCTTGAAGGTGTTCAATGGTTGCGAATTCGATATTTTGGATCTCACCGGAAATTGGGTAATTTACAGATTATCCTATAACTATCATTAACTAAAATATTATTCCATAAGCTTTATTCATCATCACGAATTTGCAAAGAGCTATCAGAAATCAAAATAGAACTCCTTTTCTTGGAAGGTAATCCGGTGACCGAAAGCGAAGATTATCCTTTGAATTTGAAAAATTTATTCAAAAACTTCGTTAAGTTGGTAAGCTGGGATGGGCAGGTTGATATTTGGAATATCAGTTTAATATACATAGGTTTATTTATAGGATGGTAGAACTATAGAGGAATTGCGAAGTATGCCCAAACCAACGGAGAAAGACGATGATGATAATAATACGGTTGGAAAGCTAATCGATCCATTCAAACCACATCGCTTGAAAAAATATGAAAATAACGATAACTGGAATTCAATTACTGTAGGTATTTAGTTTTGAACTATGTCAAAGATTATGTTCAGTGGAAAATCTCATAGATACAATGAAAATGAGAATATTAATTTTTTCAAGTTTAAAATTGAAAATTTCCCACCGAAACTCTATGTTAAGTTAACTGAACATTTCAAAAATCCGTTTAAAAAACTGGGAAAAATACTTAAACTTTTTAATTGAGTTGGTCGATTTTACTTTCACTTTCATTTCAGATACCGAATCCAAATAATTATGGAAAACGTGAAATTTTAGATGCTTTCTTTGATGCTCTTCCACAAGAGATAAGTGAAATATATCCTTGCAACTACACCGTAAGTTATACGCCTTTTTGACATTTTAATTCAATTTAGATATAGACGAATAATTTTATTAAAGGAAGGATCGAAAGAACATACTTTTTTCGTTCGAGAATGCTATGAGCAGTTAAAATTTTTAGTTACCAACTGTAAGCTTGAAATAAAAGGACCACATATTGATGCCGAAAGACTAAAATTGCAGTTGCGAATGAATGTAAAGAATTTCGATAGTGATCCTCTGGATGCTGTAAAAACTGTAGCTAAAGCTATTATACAACGATTCTTCGAAAAAGACCGTTTGCTGGATTTAGAAGATTTTAATTCTGCCACTGGTTTGTAGAAAATTTATGTATTACGAACATGCACCCTTATATTTAAGATCTTGATTTTTCTTAGGTCTAGAAAAGGTAGAAGTCAATCTGCGATCGCCCATAGTTCTCAACCGTGTGCTTACCCAAGCTAGCAATAGGTTTTCAAAGAAAGTTTTGGAATTGCGATTGGGCAGAAATCGTATATGGAGTTGTAATTTTGTCAAACCATTTCTTCAGATGTTACATTTAAGAGTGCTTGATTTGAGTTATAATGATTTAAAAGATTTCAGTGATTTCCTAGAATTGGAAAAACTTCCAATTAAGGCCCTAGTTTTAAATGGTAATCCTCTTTGCGATACGTACACTTATGCGCCGGAATACATTAAGGCTGCTAAGGCTATGTTTCCTGAGATCACCAGGCTGGTGAGTATTTCAACTAACTATATGTATAAATCCGAGAGTTTTAAAAATTTTTTTCTTTTTTCAATTTTAGGATAACGTTGAACTTTCTTCATTGAATCCTTTGAAAACCAAGAAGAATTTTCTATGTGATCTCGATGGATATGACTTAGTTCAACAATTTGTTAATCATTACTTTCCGCTATTTGAATCTGAGAATAGACTTGATTTAAAAGGTTATCATCTTGACTTTATTATTAAGAAGTAAATCTTGAATCTTATATTTTTCACAGAAATGTATCATCCAAAAGCGATCTTCTCAATGACTTGCAACTATAGCCTGGCTAAGCTTAATAATTATACCACAAAGCGTATATCTCGGTATTCAAATTTAGCTAGAAATATCCTAAAAATGTCCGATTTCTCACGTGCTATGGCTTCTTTGCATAGTGGATATGACGAAATTTGCCAAGCTTTGGTGGCAATCCCAAATGTTGAGCATGATATTGTCGGATTCACCACAGATACAACTATATTAAATGTGAGATCATTATTAGTATTTTTAAGAAGGGTAATCACGCAATGGTTAGCTATGAATACGAGTTTATGTATATACAAAAAGACAAACACAAAAAGACATTCTTAAAGGCGATTCCTGAATGAAATCGAAATCCACAAGAATTTGTATAAAAGAACCATTAAAGCTTCAAAATCGAAAACGTTCGGCAGAACAGAAATATATTTATTTCCAAGATATTCAAATTTTCTTGAAAGCTAATGCGTGATAGTCGATATCACGCAGGCGGTCCGGTTTTAAGAACCTCTGTCATCTAATATGAAGAATGTTTTTTTTTTTTCGGGGTACTACGAGTAATTCTTGCAAGAAAGTGACAAATCCTCAAAGAGTATCTGTTATCATGAAAAATACTTCTCATAAAAGCCGTTTAGACTCGGAAGAAAATCATAGGTTTCCTAAACTCCTACTGACAACATACATACGGGAATGGGTTCTATAAGTCATTTGGCCTTGGTTCTTTACAAGCTGTTGCACCCCGAATTAATTTCTTTTATTAATATTCAAATTTATGGATATAAATGTATAAAAAATGCTTGTACGCATAAGACTGCACCACAAAGTGAAAGCATTCGTTTTATATACATATATTCGTTTAACTAATAGGCGGAGTTATTATCACCATGCAAATCATGTTTTAAGCCTACAAAAAGCACGGCTTTTGTAAGATAAAATATACTTTAGGAGGTATTGATTAACTTAAATAGGTTTGCGGTTACCTATATAATGTATAGTTACGATATAATATATAACAATGTTTTTTTTTCAAGAACTTAAATATTTTTACAATCTCATTCACAGGACAATATGTTTGTCATTACAATTACGGGAGTTTTAAAAGATGTGGCGCAGTCTGCCGTTGAACCGGACATTCTTTTGGCATTTAGCAGAACTTTCGTACTCACACCTTTCATAAAAGACACGGTAATAATTTTAGATGCTTTTAACTAAACCTAACTCAAACTAACATTTTTATTGTTGAAGGGTCTCCTCGGGTGTTCCACTGAATATCAAATCATCAACGATCTTTTCAGTGTGTCTAATCCATCAGAATGGCAAATGCAGAACTCATTTAAATTCTCAAGAAATCCGCTGAATAAAAATGAAACCAAACTCACAAGTGAAGACAAAGAAGGCTTGCTGATAATGTTTCAGGAACTTACTACAAACAAAACGATTTGGTGTAGAAGGTAAGCAATGTTTTGTGTGTGCTATGATTCAAAATTCTTAGTTTTTCTCTCTATATCTTAGATTTCTAGATGAAGCCGATTGGGATTTCCAAAAAGCCGTAGAACTGTTTCTGGAAGAATTAAAAAAGAATAAGAAGCTAATCTAGTGGTATTTACAAAAAAAAAATGTTTATATTTTTGTGGCCATCAGTAAAAGAAGATGTTTTTTTTTAATAGAATGACAATTGTGTGTCAATAAATAATAAATTTAAATGAGACAATAATTAATAAGTTGTTTATTGTCTGATTACAGCTGAATTCTTATCTATTAAAGTAGCCTACTTAATTTCAACGGTATTTTTGCTGTCATATTTCATTTTTTTATTGTCTGATTCATAATCCGGGAAAAATAAACATTTTGAGTGTTTACATTACATTATCGACTGACTGTAACACTCAAAAATATGAGTGGATTTTCATTTTTCAAGCTAATGGCGAGAATAATAGAATTTATCAATAATTATTGTTTTTTTGTATATGAACACTGAAATAGCAGACAGTCAAATTATTTCCTTTCAACCTTTTTGAAAGCACTCTCTGTGTATGTATCTCTCTCTTCTTGGAACTATGTTCAAAAATGACAATGGAACTGTAATTGTTTCACTGAATAACCACAATTTTTAATTAAAATACCCTTTTCATTCTTAAATATATGGTCTCAAAATTTTAGAGTTTAGAATTTGCCTATCCCTATTTGGTTTTTACTGTACAAATTGTATGGGAAACAAGTGGAAAAAATTTTGTATTCTCTAACCGTTAGAAGTAAGATTTAGTTGACATAGAGCGGATCAAACTCGAGCTCTTTTAGAAAATTTTGCTTAACAATTTCTCAAATTTTTGTTGTAATTTAAGCAATTTCGATTTGTTGTTATCAAGCATTGAAGTCGTGCTTGGGTTGTTGATGCACACATTTTTCGTCAAGTACCTATTCCCATAAGAATTCGGGAGGGTTCAAATCAGGCGATCGTGGGGGCTCGGAACACAAAAAAAGTCATGTAATTTTCTCCGCGTATTTTCAAATGAAAAATTGTTTTAATAACGTCAACATGTTGCAGCATAATAAATTGATATCCACCACTCTCTAGGATAATCAAAAAATCAAATAAAATCGACCTTGAACACAGAACGCACCCTATATTTTAAAATTCACATTTTTATAATCATGTCTATTACAGAACTAGCAGAATTTTACTCCCGGTGAGTTGACTCGATTCGCATCCGCTGTAAAACTCAATTATGAAATTCGTCGGATGAACTACATTGTCGATTCCTAAAATTACCTTATCATTTATGAACTTTCGTATCGACACTGTCAGCTATAAACATTTATTCAACTGGCCCAGGCTGTGAAAATAGTATCGCTTTCGATTAACGAAATCAAGCATCGTTGAGAGTGGTTAGTACGAAGATGGAGGACGGTTCAAAACCAACCGTGTGCTCTTTTTTTTTTTTTTTTTTAGATTTCTTGCTCTCTGGTTGCGTTGCTATTTGTGCGTTTTCTATTAAAATTTGTTAAACAAACACTTTAGCATTCAGTATGATAAGCTTTTAACTTACATTTTTGTACTCTCCATTGTTTATTTTCGTTTAATCAAAAATTTATTTCAGATTCGTCTCGAAATTGGTGCGAATGTAAAATGATAGAAATTGTATGGAGTGAGAATGGATTGCGATTTCTGTAATACCATATAAGTTCAGCAAAATGTCAGTGGTGCAGGGATTGTTACCGACATTCGTTCAACTTTCATTCGTCGGATTCAGTAATAGCAAAAGTTGGGAAATGAATTGAAACTGTCACTGTAGCTCATTCGCCAAATTCTGTAATAAGGGTGAATAATTTAAAAAAAAGCCTCTTCTTCTTTAGATTAGCCTCATCAATAAAAGACAAATATCGACGTGGGTGGGACGGGACGGGAGTGGCATGTGAACTTTTACAAAATAAAGGGTGTGTTAGGTGTTGAAATAGAATAAAATAAAGCAGTGTGTGAGGTATTAAGAAAATTATTTTTTTATTTGAAAGGCCCATGTATGCCATTATGTACAGAATATGACATATTTTTTCGAAAAAAATTATAACGATTTCCGAAAGTAATAATCTTTGTTCTTTCCTCTGTGAGACATGTTTATTACATGAGTTATGAAAATCCTTCGAAAAGGTAACGCCTGGCTTCCATTTCAAAAATGTAAAATATTTTTGAGCAAGGAAAAAAGTGATTTAGAAAACAAATATAGGTAACCCTCTTTTTTTTACAGACAGTCCGACGCGGGTCGAACGTCGAACTCAAAAATCACACACGAGATACAACATACAACACAACTTGCTTATACCTAGCCAACCCCAACCGTATTACATGGCAGCCAGGGTTGCCGGTTTGTTGACATTGTCTAACGAAATTTTCTCTCACTGTCAAACAAATTTTCCATATCGCTAGACTCATTCTATTATGTTGCCGCTAAACCTAAAATAGTTCATGCAAAAAATTAAGTAAACAGAGCTATTTTGTTGTTTGTAAATGTCAAATCGTCGTTTTTACCAAGTTCCATAGCAACTAAAACATCTTTAGCATGTTCCATCATAGTTTAGTTATAGTTTTGAAGAGTTTATTTTGCAGAACAAAAATTTTTATTCAAACACAAACAAATAATTTTTGTTTCCATTTTTTTCTAATGACTTTTTATGAGTTTCAAAATCCAACGAATTTTTTAGGTTGGCTTAGGCATTTTTTATTTTGGGTTGCGGCAACACTGATTCTAATTTTCCAATCCAACTTCTATCTACATGTCTACGTCTACATCTACAATGACTTCGACAACGGGTTTTCTAGACGCCTCGTATATTGTATTTTTTCAGTTTCACTTCGAGTTCCGATCCAACAATTACTACTTGTTCAAGTTCGGTTGCGGTTATTCGGTTATGTTTGTAGCATTTTTTTTTGTTTAACATCTGCATACATATACGGCAATTATTTTAGATTTCGAATTTGGGAGATAGGTACTCTCGATTTAAGTGAATATTTATGTTCGAATAAATAACAACAACTGAGTTAAGCGTGCAGCAAAAGATTTAACATTAAACATTAAATTGGTGCATGTACCAGTGGTTTTTTACGCTTTTTAGTAATTCATAGAATCGCAAGGAAAAGAATATAAGGTGAATAATATTTTTTACTATAAGTTGAAATCAAATGGAATACAATTCATTGACAAGTTAAACAAATAAATGCGTTGCATTTGAATAATTTTTCACCAAGTGATGAACATTGCAACTTACAGGCATGAATGGATGAAGAAGATTAAGATAACGAAGCAAAACTATCAACATAAATTGATTTGCACAATTTATTCAAAGCAAGTAGTAGTCTTACGTGACGTAAAAATTTTAGAAAATCTTATTTTGTAAAATCATTAATCAAAAATTTTGTTGGCATTTATATTATGAAATTTACATAAGAATAGAAAATTGTTGAATCTTTCGTAGATTTAAAATACGTGATGAGCTTAAATGTGTTGCTTGGTTGAGTATCTTTGGTGCTTCGCTTCTCTTCGAATGGTGGGAACTAATAACTTTGTTAAATATACCTTATGTTTGTACCTATGCAGGTTTTTTTTTTCTATAAAAAAAAATGCTTTGACGTGGAAAATACTTTAAAGTGTCAAATTCAAGTTCGAAATATAAATAAACAACAAAGAAAAATTGTTAGTTACCTATTTTGACAGTCCGACAAGCGCTGCCTTCCCAATTTCCGATACATCTTTTGACCATCGCACACTTGTGATGCTTGCTTTACGATGCCGTAGCAATGTGGAGGTGTAATTTAAATCTAATATTAAATGGAAAATTATGATTTTGTTTTTAAATTTTATTTTTAATTTATATTAAGTTGAAGTTCAAGGTATGTACATATTATGTACATACCTATCTCCCAACGAACTGTGCCGAACGTGGGAAGACAAAAACAAATTGAGCTGTGGGTTCTCTCACAGTGGTTGTCAGTTATTGTTATTTTGTTTATATATTTTCTGTGATTGGAATTAAAAATGCGATAGGTACCTATTGCGTTGCATTTTTTCCCTTCATTCATACATAAATGATGAATTTGCAACTTGGTTCTGGTCAGATTACTAAAACATTACTATAGTCCCTGATAACGCCCAAGTTTGTTATTTGTACTCTCTTTTTATCTTTTTCTTTAACTCTGAAAGAGGTATCGTACGCCTATGTACCTACCTATAACTATCATCTTTTATTCGTCCAGTGTTGTGCAGGCAGACCCTCTTTTATTTTTGTTTTTTTTTTTTTTTTTTTTGATTTAAAATTCAAGATAGGTTAGGTATAGTTACGAGTATATACTGTGCGGCAATTTTCAAACCGGTTTAAGTCTTCTTTTTTTATTTAGTAATTTAGGTATTTTGTTTTGTAATATATTCACATAATATGTACATATATATTTACATATATCTATTATCTTGAATAAATACACGAAAAATGTACAGATATTCCAATGCAAAGGTATTATTATTTTGGTATAGTATGTAGGTATTATATAGAAGTCGTATTTATAGAGACTAGGATATAATTGAAATTAATGTTAGATATTATATCAACCCTCCGCAACCAGTTGAAGTTCATGCTCGTATTGGATTTCGATGTATTAGATATGAATGAGGTCATTTTGGCATCCAATATGTACACAATTTTTCCATGTAGGGTAGGTTATAGATATGGAATGTACCTATTATTTAGGAAAAAATAAAGGACATTATACATACATATGTACATACTTATGTAGGATATGTTTTTTGAAGAATTATCTGAACTACTTGTTTTTGAATATTTCTGCTCCAGACTTTTAATATTGACTACTTTTAAAGTAAGCAATATCACCTAACGATGTTTAAGCCAGTCCTAGCGACTGGCTTGTATTTATGTGGTGAGGGGGTAGAAAAAATTACTAAAGCTGGTGGAATAGTTGGGTTATACCTACTACGTTTTCAAAAATTAAAAATTAAATTTGGTGGTGAAACAGCTCGGAGTGAACCAGGACCTAGTGACTTACAACTCTGTTTTGCTTTTGTTTTTATGTTTTGTTTCATTTGGTGTGCGTTGCGCCATAAGAAAGTATGCAATTATCGTCAACAACCCTTGTTCGAAACAGTTTTGTTGCATTCGGTGTGTGTTGCTCGTATACAATAGCATGTATTTTCGACAACCACCATCGTAACACTTCAAAACAAAAACATGTGTTTTGTTTCGTTTTCTTTGGTGTGTTTAGTCTCATAAGAAACAATGTTCTCTTGTTTCACGAAACAAAAAAACATGTTTTGCTTTATCCGGTGTGTTTTCAGCCTTAGGAAAAATGCCACTAAAAAAAGAGCAAGCCACTGACTTTTCTTAAGGAATTGTTGTTGTAATTCTTTGCAAAAAGTTGTACACCCCAACACGACCGTCGTATCCCACTCCCTTTGGGATTTGAAACTTTTGAGAACACATTTTAAGAAGATGAGTATATTGAGTGTTGTCGTATTGCTTTTCAACTCAAAAAAAAAACGCGCCTATTATCTTACCGCTTGGTGTTGTGGGAAAAGGTAAATTGAATATTGTTTTCAGTCGTTTTGAATCGGCAGACGGTAGCCCTACGCGTTTTTTACTCTCATTTGCGGCGATTTATAATGTAAACTACGGAATCCCTGTCCATATCGTGCTGAATTATTTCGATGATTTTTCATGGTTTGTTACAAATGAAACTTTCTCTCTCGCTTTTACGTTAAAAGAAAAATTGGAAGACTATTAGCATTTTTATAGGTGCTGTCAAAGTTAACCTTCTTTATAATCTTTTAGTGCTGTGAAAACACCACAAAAATATCTTGCCTTTAATCTCTGATTATCTTTTGGTTAAAAAGTAGCAGCTGATACCTAACTTTTGTTCTTCATTGTTGTTTTCCTTATTAAACGAGTAGGTTTGTTTGATTGTGAATTCAGAATGTGCACAGGGAACTTTGTTTAAATAAGCGGAGTTAAGAGAGCGAAAAGATGAATAGGGACTTTTTAATTGAACAAATATATTATCACAGCCTTTAAAAACAACTGAAAGATTAAAAATCGTTTTTGTGTGAAAGTGTTCATATTCCTGTTCAAAATTCTCTATCTAATATCTTAGAACCTGATCTTCTATCGAAAATACTGTCAAGATCAGCTGTTTTGGATTGATAATTTTCTGAATCTGTCTAATGTTGGATTTAGAAATAGATATTTTCTGACATTTAGTATCACAACTATGGCAAAAAATTGTATCTTACCACTCATGTAAATAAGTATAGTCTTCTTAATTAAGTAATTTAAGTACCTGACTCCACAATAATAAAGACATTTTATGAGTTAGACTTTATACATTAAGCGGAAAACACTTATATCTATCTATATGTGGTGTGGAGTGGTGTTAAGCCATTACAAACTATTTTTCTGTTTCAAATGATTACGCACGTATAGTCACTTCACTTCGATTTTTTTAAATTTTCTCTTAGCGAAAACTTTTGTTCACGAAATAAACATTTGCGCTGCTGCTATATCTTAAAACATTTTTTTTCAGAGGTTATGCCTCTTGCGGTGAAGTGGTGCACTTTTTTTTTGTAACATACCCTTATACTTGTGCTAAAAAAATTAAATACGTTAATTTAACTAGTAATAGCTGATACCTGGTATTGCGTGCATATTGGTCTTTTTTAGGATCATTCTTTTGTGTGTCCGAAAGTAAATTTAATTAAAACACCTCATTGATAAGCTTTTAGATTGTTTTATTTATGTGGAATATAATATTATGCCAATGTCCTGCACAAGATTTCCTACAGCACTGAATTCTAAAAGAGGTAATTTCCGAAACATGGCGGGTAATAACTCGGCCATTTCTTCACGAATATACGATCTTCTAACACATAGCCCCTCAAAAAGAAATCCAGCGGCGACAAATCAAACGATCTTGTAGGTCCGCTCTATTCCTGCTGAAGACTGGGGTGGAATCGCGTAAGGTGGTAGTTGATTGTCAATTTTTTTGATTGTCATTTTGACTATAGCTGTCTCTATCATATCAATAAAGAAATATAGAGAGAGCAATGGTCAAAATGACAATCAATTAATTGAGTGATCACTTTACTCTTACGCGATACGGGCCCTGGTTCGGGTTCTCTTAGAGCTGTAGTGTCCCCTAATTTATTATATTTTTTTCTTATCTAAGAATAGGAACCACTGACCATTTAAGGTAGATTCAATACATACATAATGTAATGTAATGTATGTAAATGTCTGCAAAAAAAAGTTAAAATATTCACATTTGTTTGAAAGAACGAAAAGACCAAAATATAGAAGTAATTCATAAATGTGACGTTAACAATCAAAACGGTGCTAAAGGCACTTTTTTCAAAATATGGAGTGTGTACCAAAATTTGCGTATCAAAGAGAGCTATAGAATGGTGGAAAAATTGTATTTCAAAACGGGCTAGTTTAGAAGTTATTACTATTTTAATGTTGAGTTAAGGATAAAAACGAGGCTATTTGTTATTTTTTAACAATCAAATGGGTGCTATTTTTCATACAATGCTTGTAACTTTCAAAACAGCTCTATTTTTCTCTAAATGAAAACAATCTTTAATTCCATTAAAACCTTCTAAAAATTGTCATCAATGGGTTGCTGGTTTACTCATTACATGTTGTTTAGGCATAACACTAACAACATGTGATTGAGTTAAACTAGTATGCCCAACAAAGATGAATACGAATAAAAAATAATGCGAATTATAAGGGACATAGAAATAAGACACGGTAGTTTTTCGCTTTAGTTCAGCCGCCATCCCTGGAGATAAAAAATCTGAGACAACCACCTTC
This sequence comes from Chrysotoxum bicinctum, assembly GCA_911387755.1. Lineage (NCBI taxonomy): Eukaryota > Metazoa > Arthropoda > Insecta > Diptera > Syrphidae > Chrysotoxum > Chrysotoxum bicinctum. The sequence continues at coordinate 209,927,989 of OU426989.1, read as the reverse complement.
AGTATCAACATCGTGCCACACATCTTTCCTGTCCTTCTTTCTCTTCCGTAACTTCACGCCCGCGCTGTGTTGAAACATTTAAAGGGTAATCATAATCCCTTGAGCGCGAGTAAATTATAAAAAAAAAAAAAAAAAAATAGATAGGATTGTTTTTCAAAAGGAGCTAAATAATTTTGGGCGCTAAAATTGTTGACCCTTATAAAAGGATCTTTAGTTTACCTATCGTATTCTTTGTTATCATTGTTAAATAACTTTTAATGAATTCCAATAAAAAGAACTTTTCCTTACTTAAATGTTCTCTTCTTTATTAATTTTACAGGCATTTGAGAATCAAAATTTAAGAAACTTATTTTCAAAACGCGCTAAATACATATATTTTTTACAAACAAAACTGCCTAAAAAAAAACATTTCACTAAAGGACGAAAATAAAAGGTCCCTTTAGTATTTTTTTGGTCAATCTAATACGAGTAAAAAAGACTTCTATAAATTTTACAAAATTTACTGCATTGAATTATCTTAAATATTTTAGGAATTATAGTTTTCCGCCCTTTTGCTCGGTTTCATGTTCATTTTTTTTAGCCTATGTTTGATTGTTAACGTCACAAATACAGATTTATAGGTTTTATAATTTGCAGGTGAACAAATATATGTAGGTATATAAATGAATCCATTACTTAACCTAAAAATTAATGATTTTGAATAAAATTTGTCAGTTCTAAAGAATAGATTTCTTAAACTTGAAGATTTAGGTATTTTTTGTGTACTTACGAGTACAAAGTCATTGTTGAATAAATTTTTTGGTTCAGTGATTTTATTAAAACACTTCAAAAATTCTACTCTCAATTTCCTTTTGTTTCTTGTTTCTTGTCTTTTTTTTTTAAAGAAATGGAAAGACAAGAATGTATTTCTCGACCCTCTTTTCTTATAATTGTACCTAATTGAGTGAACAAGCTGTGTTAACATGTAGAATCATTTGTAAGAGGGGATATCAACATTTTCTTAAGATTTTTTTTATTCCCTATGCTTGCACAAACAATAAATCAAACAGTTATTTTAATCGAATGGGTGGCCATCATTTAGCTCTTCCATTCACCGCCAACATAAACAAAACAACACCATTTTTTTAGTGATGTTATCGGTCTGCAGTCTTCAGTGATTCTTTAAAAGCGCATTAACATAACACAACAAACCGATATCCGTCATGAACAAAATTAATATTCTAAGCAGTTCGATTATTTTTTTTTATCAAGAACTGCTTCTAAGGATGTTATCTTAAAGCAAAAGATGGACTACAGGCTTAAAACTTTATTTTTTTTATTTTGAAAGAAAATTTACCCATGGATAGGTTTTTGAACTTGTAGAAAAGCTAAAAGAGTAGAAATTGATATTAGAGCATTTGTTGCTATACATATTATTTAAGTAATTATGATTATTGGATCTTCTCCATTTTCTGCAAAAAATAAATTTAATGCCACAAAATCAAAAAAATCAAATCTATTGCACTTTTTCAAAAAAAAAAAAAAAATAATGTAAAAATAATTCGCTGTACATTTTCTTTAAGCGCAGCCAATTTAATGTGTAAAATGTGGGTTGGTTTGTGTCGCCCCATATACGGCAATTTAGTTTGTTAACACACCCATTCATCTAAAATAGCGCCTCGTCACTAAAGACGATTTTTCGGCGTTTTCTATTGTCATTAACGATTCAAAATAGCTTTTATTTGGCCTTTAGTTCACAAAAATTGGCGTTTCGTCAAAAAGTTAAAACGACACTCCAAACACTTCAAGTTGTGCTGTTACCAAAAATTAAGAAATTAAAAAAAAAAGAACAATACCTACATTCGAAATTTTGGGTCAAACGTGTCAGCTCCTTTTAGCACTGATAAATATGTTATTGGAAACTTCATTTGCTGAAATTCTAATACCAAAAGCAAGTTTGGGACAGTAGAAAATTAAGTTAATTTGGAAATTTGTAAGTTGTACAGTGTACAATGTTCATGTATGTACATAGTTATAATGTTCCTATAAATAACTTTAGTTTATTTAACTTTACAGTTAGTTAAATAACAATTGAATTATATACAGAGCATTTTGCCCGACTAGCACCAAATTTCTAATATAAAAACTGATGGATATTCCTTCCAATTTGAAGAAAATAATTGCAATATTTCTTATGTGTATTAATTCCCTTTTTTTTTCAAAAAAAGGAAAATATGCATATAAATTAGAAATGGTCTTTAATTTTTTGCATGATTTATTCAAAAGACCAAAGAAAATACATAAAATAAACTAATTTTAGTAATTTTCTCATGGATGATAAAACCACTTAATGAATCGTGCCAACTCAAGGCCAATTTGAGAAGAATAAAATCGATTTTAACGCTTTTAATATTTTGTTGTTCAAAGGAAAAAAAAAAATACTAAATGCAATTTAATTTACAAAGTCACGATATAAATATTTATTTTAGTTTCTGACATACTATGCAAATTATTGCCTCATGTGCGAGTGTAAAATATTTGGTCATTTATTATTTTGTTAGTTTTTAAATATTTATAGTTTCTTTTCATAATTTGCGCTTTGACAAGTGTGTTATTTTGGGAGACAAAAAATGTCAAATCGTGTCCATCATTGTGTCAAGTAAAATGCATCGAAAAAGATCTCTTACACAACTGTGGTCAACAAACTGAAAATATTTTTGCCGTCGTCGTTTCATTTGCTCGCAAACATATGTACATACTCGTATGTACATATATGTATGTATGTACATATATACGTATGAATTTATTACGGAAGATACAAGTTTTTGGCTCACCAATGTCGAGATATCAATTCAGAATTTTCTTGATAATAGTGATTTTTTGAGTGATTTCCAGATTAATCCAAACGATCTTGGATCAGGAACAGTTTTAGATCATACTTTGACTATTTATAATCGTAGTCCCTAAACGAAAGTGGTGTTTTTGAAACTTCCCGGGACCTTGGATGGTTTGGTAGATCTGAAACTCTTAAGAACACACTACTGATAACTTTTTTTTCAACAATTTCATTGGGGCCTATCGCGAATAAAATGTCCCTGGGAATTGTTTCAAACTTTCAAAATTGTGATCTCGAATAATGTCGAAAGTTTCCCTTGGAATTTATTGATATTGGGAATTAAGTTTCGTAGTGACTTTGGCTCTCATTTAAAAAGGCCAGTCGCCAGGTTACAATGAACAGTGCAGAAGTATTGACCTTACCAATTTTCGAAGATGGGGAAAATTCCGAGGAAATTTTGTTCACGATAGCCCCTATTATGTTTTCATGGTTTGGGAATATTTGATCTAATTATTTTTTTAAATAATCCTGAACAGAATTTTTCCAATCGAAATTAATTAATCAAATCTTCTACGTGTTTCTTGAAATAAAAAACGGTTTTAAACAAATCTTTAATAAATTTTCTAAAATTTAATAGAGTTTCACTAAATCCCTAAAAATAATTTTGACTGCAAACAAATGTTTAAGTTAGTGTTTTTGAAACACCCTATATAAATTTAAAAACTTAAAATCTTTTATTTTTAATTATTACTTCCGATAAAGCAATTTGACAACTTTTGGATTCGTAAACAATCGAGATCATGATTTCAATTAAACATTATTACATTATGATAGGACACAATTCTGTCTGTCTGTACCTTTAGTCTTTAGTGGCAGTGGCAATCGAATAATGTTTTTCTATTATCCTGCAAGGTATAGCTACTTCAGATTTTTAAGTGATCCCTAAAGGGGAAAATTAAAATTTTCGTTTATGAAAGAAAAGCCTTTGTATCTCAAAAACGACTTTAAGAATTTTGTTAGTTTTTTTCTGTATACAAATGAAGGCGTGGGGTTCATTTTCGTCAAAAGAAACGAAAAACTGGTTACGGTACCTGTCGATTTTTGATTTTCTTCTTTGTCGTTCAACCGGTTTCGATAAAATAATTATATATATGTGTAGTATTATTATATATTTTTTGAAAGGGGTATTATCTTTTATTAAATTAAAATAAACAAATTTTTAAAATTTTATTGACATATTGATTAAGAAATCCGATGAAATCTTGTTTTTTAAATTAATAAAAAACGAATTTCTTTTTGTCAACCATGTTTTATGTTTTATTCATTTTTATTATTTAATTTATGCTGCGTAAATTTATCATCACGTCAATCATCTGTCAAGACTATTTAGACAGGGCTGATAAGTTTTCGCGATAGTTTTTCATCGCAAACGAAATGGTACTCGTATTTAGTAAACTAATGCAAGTTATTCTTGATGTCTTTAATTTAGCTTTAAATGAGGAAGAAATTGATGGAAACGTAATAAAGAGAGAGCTTGCATGTTGTATTCTAGATAAATCGATGCAAAGTTAAGCGTAAATTTAAACGAATAAGAAATACCAGGAAATAAATAAACTCGTATCTCATTCTATGAGCATCCTTTTTACAGTATTGCGTGTCCGACCGCGGCACGAGTACGATAACTTGGCCGCCAAGATTTGAAGACGGATTTTTGTAGAGTTGTCAAAAATAAGCACTTTTTTACTATGGGAGGGGGGGGGGGGGTCTATCTCTCGCGGTTTAGGAGGTAAGGACACTTTTAGAAAAAATGGTTTAAATTGAAACAAAAAATATTAAAAAACAACGGCAACACCTACAATAAAGTGCTATACTGCGTTTGAAAGCCAGAAGATTGTTCTATAATCCTGCATTTAAATTAAATTACTCATATCAATAGTTTTTGAGAAATTCGCATTTAAAGTCCAAATTTTGATAAAAAAACGTGAAAAAAAAAGTAGACCGGTTGTTTTCAAAATTGTGAAATGAAATTGTAAATTAGCTTATATGTGTTTCATGTATCTATCAGTTCTTAATCGAACACAAAAAACGGCATGGTTCTATGTCTTCTGGTTTTTGAGAAAACCTCCGTTTAGGAGGTAGGGGCACTTTTAGAAAAAATGGTTTAAATTGAAAAAAAAAAATATTAAAAAACAACGGCAATACTTACAATAAAGTGCTATTCTGCGTTTGAAAGCCAGAAGATTGTTCTATAATCCTGCATTTAAATTAAATTACTCATGTTAATGGTTTTTGAGAAATTCGCATTTAAAGTCCAAATTTTGATAAAATAACGTGAAAAAAAAAGTTTAGACCAATTGTTTTCAAAATTGTGAAATGAAATTGTAAATTAGCTTACATGTGTTTCATGTATCTATCAGTTCTTAATCGAACACAAAAAACCGCATGGTTCTATGTCTTCTGGTTTTTGAGAAAATCGAAAATAACTAAAACTACTTTTCTACAAAATGTTTGATATTTTTTGCTTCCTTACATAAATAAATCAGTGCTAGCTTCCAACATTACAATATATAAACAGTAAAGTATGTATGCAACCCCCCTGCTTGGGCACACTATAGGATTTGGGGTAGGTGCGAGGTTGGGTGCATGCAAAGTTTCTTTTGCATTCGCAGAATCTGTATTTAAAAAAATTCAAATTTATTCTATTTATCCAATGTCCACTAATTACATATAAAATACAATAAACGATCTTGAAAACCAAAACAAACTTCTAACCATGTTCACCAATACATGGCACTATTTTTCTATCGAAAATACTGCCTAGAAAGGAAATATAAGGACGACTGGGGTTCGCAAATAATAGAGTTTTTATCAGATGTTATACCGATGTTGATATATGTGAGGGTTTACAGTTAAAAAACATCGATCCTCCCACCCTTCAGAGCGAAAATTTAGAAAGTGTTTACCGCCAAAACATCCTCGGCTTCCCACCATAAAAGAGTAACTCAACGAACTCGACAGTTATAGTACGGACGATGGCTTTATTGACGAGACTTACACACCTTTTTAATACATTTTGACCATTTTTAACTAACTATGACTGACTTACTCCTGACTAACTGACAAAATAACTGACCCAGATGCAATTCTACCTCCTCATGGTGCATTCTGGGTAACGCTAAATGAATTGCGGTACTGAACTAACAAAGATTCATTATGTTTATTAACATTAATCCTTAAAATGGAATCACCGTCACCACCAAAAATCAAAAAAAGTAGTTTTGGTAATTTTCGATTTTCTCAAAAACTAGAAGACATAGAACCATGCGGTTATTTGTGTTCGATTAAGAACTGATAGATACATGAAACACATATAAGCTAATTTACAATTTCACTTCACAATTTTGAAAACAATCGGTCTAAACTTTTTTTTTCACGTTTTTTTTATCAAAATTTGGACTTTAAATGCGAATTTCTCAAAAACCAATACATGAGTAAATTAATTTAAATGCAGGATTATAGAACAATCTTCTGGCTTTCAAACGCAGTATAGCACTTTATTGTAAGTGTTGCCGTTGTTTTTTAATATTTTTTTTTTTTTCAATTTAAACCATTTTTTTCTAAAAGTGCCCCTACCTCTTAAACAGAGGTTTTCTCAAAAACCAGAAGACATAGAACCATGCGGTTTTTTATGTTCGATTAAGAACTGATAGATACATGAAACACATATCAGCTAATTAACAATTTCATTTCACAATTTTGAAAACAATCGGTCTAAACTTTTTTTTTCACGTTTTTTTATCAAAATTTGGACTTTAAATGCGAATTTCTCAAAAACTATTGATATGAGTAATAAAACTTAAATGCAGGATTATAGACTAGATTATAGATAGACCCCCCCTCCCATAGTAAAAAGTGCTTGTTTTTGACCCCCTACAAAAACCCGTTATCAAATCTTGGCGGCCAAGTTATCGTACTCTCCCCCCGACCGCCTTTTTTTATTTGAACTTTTTTTCGTTAATTTCGGTCGATTACCGTTGTTTTTTGAAAGCTGTGAAGTGTCAAAACAAAGCTTTAGTCATTGAGATTTTCGCCGAGATGGTTCAAAAATGTTGGGGGTTTTTCGGTCACCACTATACACCTTCTCAATGTACACTAGTTCAATCAGTCGAGATTAAACGCGATTTAATCAGTTCTTTAATTTTTTTTTAAAGAAAAGGTATCTGTCAATGACTCGAGAAAATTAACGCATCATTAATGAAATACAAAAATCTTTTTTCAAGGTGTACCTATTGGCACTTATGAGAAAGTGACAAATCCAAAGTGACAAGAGTGTCTATCAGCGCATGAAAAAGTGATTCAATCTATTCTACCTATCTATTAAAATTTAAATCTCTGAACTTTTCCGATTAAAACTGCGCGTGGCTATTACTTTACAATTTCAGAAAGGGGTCCTAAATGGGATACCCCTTTATAAGAGTAAGTTTTTACGTACACATTCATGCATACAATCCGCCAAAAGGTGTTACTTGATATTATGTAAATTCGAGATTTAAAAAAAATAAACCAAATTTGACCTGAGTTGTTAAATTTTCCCGTAATACATTCAGTTCTCAAAATTTCCCTCTTCGAAAGAATTTAAAAAAATACTATGAAACTGTTAAATTGCTAAATATGTAGACTAATACAACCCTTTGTTGCTTTTCTCTTTTCTATGCAAAAAAGACTAAATTAGGCCACTATAAGCAAAGTTATACAGAAGGAAAACTAAACCAAATTTCCAACCTTGAACCTGCACCCTTTTAGCATTCCATTGCAATATTTTCATCTCCATCAAATCTAATTAACTAAAATCGAGGGTGTGCGATGGAAGAAAAAATAAAGAATCATTAATCTTAATACTTTGTTTATTAAGAATGGGTCATTGTCTAAACACATTAACGTCTAAACACGTTTAAATAGTGTTCTACTTTTAAGCGTTAACGTCTACGTGTAAACAACTCACGAGTCCATAGGTAAACTTATAAAGCATCATATTATTATTATGCAACTTCTTCGAATGCCGACATGCAGCGGGCCGAGGGGGGTGAAGAAAAAAATTAATGCATTGGCTGTCTTTCAATTTATTGGATATATACCCCCTATGTACAAAACGACTTGTCTGGTCTTTCCAACACCTAATGGGGATCGTTTAAAAAATAAAAATAAAAAAAGCAAACAACAAGTTCACCCGGCGCGGCGTGGCGAACCCCCCCACTTCGTCTTGGTAAAAAATTACACCAGGAAAAAATAAACTTTTCTTTTGACACAGTGACACACCGACTGACCAATATCGGACCGGCTGATTCATGTCAAGTTGATTAACCTTAAAAAAAAAACTGTAAAAGTAACAATAATTTACATATGTACATACATAAATGTACATATGTACGTGAACCTAGTGTATTTTGCAATCAAGCACTACAGTGGCGACTAAAATTTGGGGACATGTTTTAAAAGAATTGGATTTATATGAACTCAAACAAAATGGCGCAAAACCTTAAAGATGCTAGTGCCAAGGAATTAAAATGATGGAATTAATATATGATACCTACTACTTTACAAATTGCTAACTTTATAATTAGGTTACTAGCTTTTTCTTTATTTTGAACAATTTCTAGTTAGTATCGTGTTAAGCCTTTTTTTAACAAATTGCTTCTTAACACCTAAAATAAGTTTGCGCAGGTGTCAAAGAATCACTATACCAAAAAGATAAAATAGGTATTGGAAGATTTTAGCTTTAATAAAACGATAGAAAGCATGATGACGAATTCGATCAAAATTTAAAAAATCGTCTTTTCAACTTAGTATCATTTTTTTGGAAGAAGTTTGACATTTATTAATTTATTAAATACGTGGCTGCTTTGATTATAGTAATTTGTTATAATAATAAAACTGAAATAAAAAGTACCTACGAAAGTTGACAATATTTTGTGTTGTAATATGTTTTTACCTATTTTATCTTTAAATTTTTTTAATTCATAAAGTCAGTAACTAGCTGCTGAATTACATTTTTTTAATTCATAAGTCACAAACTAGCTTGTGAATTAAAGCCAAGCTTAAGCTAAAAAGTGACTTAAGCTTTTGCAACCCTGGTTTTTCGTAGTGTTTCACTTCTTTTCGATTCAAGTGAAATATAAAAATTCGTTTTTACAGATTTAAAGAAACACTACCAAACGTTGTTATTTGAAAAGTTTAATTTACCAAAAATATTAATATATTCTTTTAAAACTAGTACTCAATGTTGGTCGCAACTGTAGGTAGATATTGCTCTACATTCTGTTTTAATTTATGAACTGACAAACTTATAGAGATGAATATCTTATAATTTTATCTAACTGTAAGTGAGTTTTATTGATGAAAGATGCGCAATTTAAATGTAGTTTTATGTAATTACAAGTGCTTCTAATTATTCGATCGAATGTGAAAGGTTTGACAAGTAATGGGTTGCCATGCATTTGTATATCGATATTATGTTACGTGCTTTTATTTAATAACAAAAGTCATTTATTTTATTTCAAGCACATGGTTGGGGTGTGATTTTATTTGCTGGGAAACGATATTATGGAACGAAAATAAAAAAAATATGCTAATTACAAAATATTTCATGCAACTAATAAAACAAATAAAAGATTTTCAAATTATTAACAACAATGATGATTATTGTTGATTCGTATAGTTATGTTTTGACCTCTGTCAATCAAATAATATAAACATTTATAGAATTTATGGAAGCAATTATAAAGTGGGAGCACATTGGCTGTCATATATCACTTCACTTGTCAAAATGAGAAAAATGTGCGATGTTCAGGTGTGGTTTTTTATTGAATATTGCAGATTGAATATAAATTAGACTTCTGCGTCGTAGTTAAGTTAAATAATATCATTTATGGATATTCAGAGAATGGATTGGATACTGCAGCTTTTTTGTAGGTTCCAGCATCGTTAGTATATAAACTTTTAGGTTTCAAGGTTAGAATGAATTTAGGGAGAAAATCAATTGTTTTAATTGGATTTCCTGGCCTTGTTTTGTTACTTTTATTATAATAGTCAATTTTTTAAAGCGATTTGCTGTCTTATTAGTCAAAAAATAGTGTTTGTCATTTTTAATGAAATCAGCGAAAAGTGTTATTTGTCTAAATTTGAATGATTCTTTTTTAAACTCTTTTTTGCAAGTTTAATCTACGTAGTTTAAGCCGAACAAAATGATCTTAAAAAAATTATTGCTTTTTTTTTGATAATTTCAATTGTACAATATCAATATTCTCAGCATTTATAGCCCAGTATCAAGTGAGGAATATATCAAACCTTACAATCTCATTACGATCATTCTGAGAGAGCGTTAGACTTTGTATCAACGTGTACCATGGAAATTTTTTGAGGCGACTCATTGGTTTAAATGAAATCATTCTTTATCTGTTCATAAAAAAAAGCGTATTTAATAAAGAAAAGTGGTCGCAATGACACAAAGAACGGAAGAATTTGCGGCAACATAACTTGTCTTTTTCTAAAACGCAATGAAGCCAACCATCGCCCATACATTACATAATCCGATTTCTAGAGTTTTTTATGGCTTATGACCCTTACCAGCATAGCAGCGGGTATTTTGCATAGTTTTGGCTTGGATAATGGCTTTAAGGTTTAAAAAAAGTTTAAGAAAAATCGGAGAACCGGGTTTGTCAATGCAAATCGGCACTTATTGAGATTATGCGCTCATGGATAAGATCGAAGTGCGAGCAGTTGCTCTATTCCATTGGCAACAAATGTCCCCTTAGTCCAGTTCATCAAGTGGACACAATTTTTCACATATCAGTCTGAATTCACTGTCACTGTTGCCTCATTTTGTTCAACAAAAAAAAAAACCTACGAACCCAGCTGAGAAAATTGCACATTGGGACCTTAGGTGGATGCAAGATGCAATTCTTGTGGATTGGTGGAAACCCTGTGGCTTGTGTTATGTTTGTTGTCGCATCCAATTAAGTGAAAATGATGCAGTTCAGTGACAATTGTGTCTTCATTTTCGAGAAGCTCCTCACTTTGATTCCTCCGAGAATTAAAGTCGCGTTCTTATACAATTGTCAACTTAATAAAAATATATAAATAGGCAAATGCAGGCCTAGCAAACACAAGCTCACTGTTCCAACGCATGATGGCAACTTATCTGGAAGACAAAGTGTCTAATTCTTAGCAGGATTTAAATTTTTAAATCTGATAACAAACTGCATTCCTTTGTTGACGGCCTTAGGTCCGGTGCACATATGCGTTCTTTAAACGCGCGGTATTGCAGCGGCGCCGCCTTTGCGTCTTACAGTACTCACAAATAAATTGAGTGGTGCAAACACATTTGCGATGACGCTGCGGCAGGACGACTTATAACTTCCTCACAAGGTGCAAAACCTTAAAAAATAATTTTGGTCTGAGAATCAAACCGAGACTCATTCGTGGCAGTTCAATGCACAAACCATTAAGCCAAGAAGTACTTAAAACAAACAAATTCTTCCATATATGTACAATGTATGTATGTATGTACATTCTACATACATGAACCCAAAATACGTCATTCCCTACAAATGGGTTCATTCCAAAATTAATAACATGAAGGGATCAGTTGATTAAGGGTAAAATCGCAATTGATGGAGCATGGAACCTTAAAATCATTCAAGAAAAGATTAAAACTTTGTTTCACATTAATAATATTTTGTTGTAACGTTTAATATTGCTGGTAATTGAAATTTTCAATTCCAAACAAAGTAACCCTTCGTTTTTTCATCATCATCATGTATCTTAAACAAAAAACTATATTCCAAACACGTCTTTCCAATTACCCGCATAAGCAATAACACTTGTTTGTTCCCGGGAAGGAACATTATTAATATGTAGGAAGTAATAATACGGACATGGCGGCAGAACTATGTACATATGTAAATATACAAAAAAAAAACTCCAGACAATAGCTTCCTGACCAATTGCCACCCGCGTTTGCGTAAGTACCAATGAATTCTTCAAACGTGACGCAATATGAAAACTATAAGAAATGTATTCAAAAAAAAAAAAATCCAACTGAAATACTCAATATACCATACCCTTGAGTTTTAAATTGTAATTTCGTAAGTCTTAGAATAATTTCTAAAATTAAAATTCTCAAAGTGTATGTAGATGATATCATGCAATCAATATTAATCAAATATCGAATTCCCCAATCTTCAATCCTGCACACGCTTTTTTCTTTGAGTAAAATTCAGCTTCAGTAACTTTTAAATCAAAAAATTATGTTAATTATCTAAATTAGCAATGATATCGACTTATATTTTTTTTAAATTTTATGTTTTAACCTTCAAAATGTGTCTTCTAAGAACTTAAATAAGTAGGGTTATTGCTCTTTTAAATCCCGCACTTAAATAAAGAAATAAATAAATCAACCACCGAACTATCAAGTCAAATATTTATATCATATTTTTTCGCTGGGTTAGAACAAAAATACTTTTGTTTATAATAAATAAAAAGGGAATGTTCACCATAAAAAAAAAGATTTCGATACGAATATGTTTTTAGGAAACACTGCCAACACTGGAACTATTTTCGGCATCGTATTTAAATTCTTTAGGTTTTAATCAATTTATGAAAATATAAGAATAACTGAGAGCTGACAAGTTATATCGAAAACAACAGGCGACAGATGTTTCCGAATTTCACAACCGACAAAAAAAATCGAATTTATAACAATACTCAAGTCCATTGTACGTACATACTTTTCGCTTAGATTGAAATTTGATTTCAATTATTTTTAAAAAAACTTTTGGCACATCGAATTTGTCTCTGGAAATCATCATTACCAAATCTTTCTGTTTTTGTATTTTTACACAGTCGTATGGGGAGCTTATTTACATTATTCGAAATGGGTCATTGCCAGATCGTAAATCGCCTAAAAAATCAACAGAAATATCTGTTTTAATTATTTCTTTCTTCAATGAAATTTACAATTTCTGATATCGTTGGATTAAGTGTAGAAGAAGATGTATTGAAAGGGCAAATACCCTTACATATATGTATGCTAGTGCTTATCAGTTTTCTGACATCGCTTATAACCTCCCTTCGATGATTTCTTAATTACTTGAACAATCGACATTGATTGTATGGAAAAAATGGAGGAAAATATTCCCACACAACGTAAGTCTAACGATTAAAGAATAAATTGCCAAGCTATTAATGAAAGGGTTGCCAAATATTTTTTTCCTTGATAAATATATTATTTAAAATTTTTGAAATTACATCGCAAGTAAAATATAATGCACGACTGTATCGCACCAATTTAACTGTGTGGTTCAATGTTGGACGTAAAGTGATTAGACAATGAAGATGTGCATAATGGTAATGGATAAATAATTTAATGATATTGTAAATGAGGGACTGAAAAATCTCAAAAGTATTAAAACAAATTCAGGTTTTCTTTAATTTTTATTTTACATATAAACAAAAAGTCTTAAAATTCTTGAACAAAAATTAACAAAATTATATTAAAATTGCTCAAGTCATTCATTAGATAGACTAGAACCCGAATAACCCAAAAAAAAAGAAATTTTACAAAATTGATGTGTCAATTTTGAGTAGTTTTTATTGTTTTACAACAAATGCCTGACTTCATTTAATTTAAATGTAATGTTCATTATGTAAGTTTTCTAAAAGTTGTTAAGGAGGGAATCAAAGTGAAAAATATGGGTAATTCTACTCTTAATAAAAGTTTTTGAGAAACTTATTTTTACTAAAAATTAGATCATATTTTCAATAGTTGGATCAAATCCTGTCTACGGCGAATTTTTCTAAAATTAAAGTATTATATTGAAGAGTTTTTCGTTAAAAATGCATAAAATTGGCGTCTGATTTCTAGTAAAGTATACATTTATGCAAACAAAGTTTAAAAAATTGTTTTATTGTTAAATTTTTTTCAAAAAAAAATTGATGTTAATTTCAAGTATTTAATATATACATTATACATTTAGAGAAATATTATGGTTTTCAAGATATTGATTCTTCAACAAAAAAAAATGATTTTTTTTAATCCAAAAACTATTTTTTCGAAATTTTTTATATAAAATATTATTTAAAATCAAGAGGAACTCCTGTGTAAAAATTTTGATTTTAATAGGTAAACACATATTTTGGAAAATCGAAAATAAATAAAATGCATCACTAGGTCGCACGAACTTGCTCCTATGTAATAGACAAGGAAAAGAAAACTGTTCATAAGAATAAAATGAACTTTTTAAATTCTTTTAGTAGTAAGAGATAAGAACAGAATGTTATGCAAATATGAATTTATGAAAGAACAAAAATTATAAGTCGTTGTAGTGGTTCCTTAAAAAAATAAGCTTTTATATACAACATTTTTAAAACATTTTTAAGAAAAAATTTTGGTACGCCAACTTTAAGTTGCAAGTTAAATTTCCAAGAAAAATATTAAGCCGTTCTTGAGATATCGAATTTTCCAAAAAAAAAAAAGACTTTTTTCCAGAAATTGAAAAAAAATATTTTTTTTTTTTAGTTTTTGAAATGCAATGTTTTTTAAACTTTTTAGGAGCTTTTTTATAAAAAAAATTCATTAAAATCCGTTATGCCGATAATGTAAAATTCAAAATTCGAAAAAATCGATCTATGGTAGGTACAGTCAGTAATATCTAGATTTCAATTTTTTTCTATTAAATTATAGATCGTAAAAATTAATCAAAAGAAAAAAAAATTTGCGAAATTTTCGGAACCGTTTTCGAGAAAAATACGATTTTCGAAAACCATTTTTTAACATTTGTAGGAAGGTACCGTTAGTTTTAGATAAAACAAAGATTATGATAAGAAACTTTTATTTGTCAAGTTTGAAAAAAATCGAGCATGGGATTTTTGAAATATTGAGTTTCCAAAAAAAAATTTTGAAATTTGTTTTAAAAATCCAAAAAATAAAAAATTGAAATTTTGAAAATGTAATAATATTCAAACTTTGGAGGAGCTTCAGCATAAGAAAAATGATTTAAATCGGCTGTACTAATTTCGAGAAAATCAAAAACAAAAAAAAATGGACCCAAGGGGGCTACCAAAAATAACAATTTTTTGGAAAATTTTTTACTACCATTACCTAGTTTTAACTAAATGAAATTTTTAAATTTTTTTTTTTAAAAACTCTGTGTGACAGTTTTTTTTTTACCGTTATTTTTGGTCTTAAAAGAAAGAAAAAAACGTGTGGGGGGGGGGACAATCAAAACCCATATCCATCAAGTTTGAAGAAAATCGGCCAAGCCGTTTAGGCTGTAGTCGAACCGACAGACAGACAGAATTGCAAGACCCTTCGCTATCATCGTAATGTCAAATTTGATCAAAATCTCGAGTTATGTAGATTTTTTTTCCGAATGCATAACTTGCCTTATAGTACCTATAAGTCGCAAGTAAAAATGATACAATGACAGTTCAGTGCTCAATTGTATTTCTTAAATAGATCGGAGCGCTCAGGTTACGCTTGGTTCGAAGCGAGCTCTATTCGGTCAGGCCCCGCTCTGTGCTTGGGGCCTAAAAAAACCCCTTTTTATATCGTGTGTCTATCTGAATCAATTGTCAATTGCTTGTGTCTGTTTCTGACTTGTGGTTTGTTTTGTTTGTAAATAAAATAAATTAATGAATAATGTCACAAAAAAAACGTAAACTGAAGCTTAAATGACAAAGTACTCGTATGTACATATGTTATTTTTTAATAGAGCATTACAAAATTTAGTTTGAAAGAGAATTCTTATTTCTTCGCTAAGCTACTTTATTCGGGGGCTTATCACAGTAAGGAAACGTCATGCGGAAGACATTTTTTTTAATAAAGACATTTTGCACTTTATCCAGGACTTACAAAAAAACCGCCACTAAATCGTACTTTTTTATTTTGGGTGTTAAAGTACAAATAATAATAAAACTCATCGATTTATTTTCTAGATATTTTGAAAGAAAAGGAAATGAAAGCTGGGAAGCGTTTCGAAATTAATTTGAAATGTTAAATAGCTTCTTTCTGATGATATTTTAAGACTGGACTGTTTTATTGATCTCAAAAATTCAAAGAAATCATCAAATTCATACTCAATTACTATAATAAATAGGTCAATGCCCTGCATAGCATCTAAGAACATATAAAAACCAATTAATAATGTAATTGCCTACAATTTTACTTCGACAAAGAATTATAGATCAATTTATTACAACTCATGTCGTACAAAATTTTATGGTGGAAAATTGAACTCCAGGAAAACTTAATGATTTAAAAACTTTCTAACCATTTTCAATATTGAGGTCAAGCTATGAAAAAAGCTTATACTAGGTATACCTACTTAGAAATTCAATAGAAGCAAAACAATGTTGCAAAATAAAAAAAAAAGTATTCCCATGTCCTAGTTGACCTGACATAATAGAATTCGCGGAACTCTAAAAGTGAATCACATGTGTGGTGTGTGCATCATTTGTAGTAGGTATAGCAAAAAAAATAAAATTCTCGACCAAGCCCACAATAAGGAGTCAACGTAACAACAACAATAATAACATTTCAAGGAAGGCACGCTATATGCTTTCGTCTGATGATGACCTTCGTTTTTATCTACAACGACGTGACCATTTATTAGTTCTCTGACACGGAACATCAGATAGTTATATCAGCAAAGTATGTATTGCTGGTGGGTTAAAGTTGGTGACCTACATTAGTAGGATGATTTAATAAAATGTTGACACTGCATATGGAGTTTGTGTTAAGATTCTATTCTATCTACTCGTAAGCTGTTTTTTTTGTATCCTTTGGCTTGATTGGAGCCATTAGATTTAATTACTAAATTCGGCGAAGCATTTAAAGGAGGTTAAAAAATCGACATTTTTGGACTTGACTCGGTTATTAAAAAAAATCCTCTTTTAACGGACTTACTTACCTACACTCTTCTTTAACCATTTTTCAGGACACATTTCTCTTATGAATTAAATACAAACTTGAAAACCTACTCGTATCAACGTAAACCTACATTTATCTTGTTGGCAAGGTACTTTGTTTTGTGTGATTTAATTGATATGTTTAATTTATAATTAGCTGCTTAAACTAAACGATGAGTCGTTTCATTTGCCCGAAAAAGGGTAGGACAATGTTATTCATTAATTATGACATTAATTTAGGTAGATGTCATGCGAACAATAGGGTGAAGATATAAGGGCGACGAATTATTCAGAGTGTACAACAAAAGGGTATTTTATCACAAGATATAAATTATTCTGACAAAATAATTATATTGCTAATAAAGTTTCATGAAAATTAATTAATACAAATAATTCAATGTTTTTTCATTTTGAAATATAGTTAAGGTGGTAGAATTTATGAGACATCTGTCAAAAATACAAAACATTGAAATTGCCAAGTCTGAATATTTTAATTTTGATTTCTATCTCTAATAAAATAGTTTCTACATATGTAAGTAACTATAATATAGCAAACGAATTATGACAACCTAAGTTATTGAATGTTCTTACTCGTCGGTTAGGAATTACAAAAATAGTAGTTATCAACTTGAGTGTAAACATATTTGTCGATACGCTATTGGTTTTGTTGCTATTAAGTAAGAGACATTTTTTGCCTAGTCACAACTTTCAACCATTCCTGTGTAAGTGTAGGGGACTTACAACTTTCTGCCGATTCCGAACCGCTATTGAGCAGTACTTTTCATGACGAGGTATTTGTCAATTCCTCGTAAGAGGTACAATACTCCTGAGAAACTGTGATCGAAATCAAATAGTTTAACCACCAGTTGAAAGAGAACCGCGCACTGGCAACTCTTTACGAAAGCGAAATAGTATGGCGTTGAGAATGCACTTTCTCAGGATATTATACTACTTACTCCCTATCTCATTCTACTGACTGAACGAAGTTGCACTAATTTACACTGAGAAACTATTTAGTTGAATGTGCGCGCTGGTACGTATAATCATGTAGGATACAGATTGATTTTTCAGGCAGAGCAACAGTTTAATCTTTGCAATCAGCATATGAGAGAGAAAACTAGTTTAATTTATATGTATGGATCTTCTCTTCTGTTGGGATTTTTGGTGAAAGGAAAATATTGACTAAATTTTTGAAAACAACTCAACTTTTTAGTTGAATGTGCGCACAGTTGCATATGATTATGTGTAACACAAAATAGCAAACTGATTTCAGGCAATCGTTTAGTTTGTGTCAAAACACAAATTTTTTAGTTGTTTGAATCGAGTTGTTCTATGTGCGCGGAGTCCCATATAAGCCCATATGTTTCATTTTAGTAACCAAACAGTTGCGAAATTAAAAATTGAATGTGCGCGCCTGGCCTCACCGTCGACTCTTCAAAGTTTGGTGGCCAAATTTGAAACGGACGGTTCGGTGATCAATCAGACAACATTCGTTTGTAAATCTTGCGTCGTGATCTGGGCCTACACTCGTACAAGATTTCGGAGCGTTTGGAAGAGAACTCCAATGGCCAAAAAATCATATTAACTGACGAGGCGAATTTTTGGATGGATGGCTACGTTAGAAATCATAATTGCCAGGTCTTTGCCAATTAACCAATGCCCTGACAGCCAACACAATTGAAAATTAGACCACTTCAATCCGTGCCACCTTAAGAAGCCGAGGCAAAGCTTGTTCAACCTTATTGAAAAAAAAACTCTTAATAAAAACAAGTTTGTGTGATCCAGTGCAATGTATGTACATATGTACATATGTATATTTGACATCACACCCAAAACACTTAATTATCTGATATTGTTTTAATGTTTATTGATTCATCTAACTCCATAAAAATAATTGAAATTATCCATATGTTTTCTGAACTTGATCATGAATAAATGCTATCCAATTGACAGATAATTATTACAAACTAAGCTAGGCGGCATTAAAAAGGCTTATAAAAGAAATCAACAATTTCCTACGTCGAAGTCGATAGAATAATTCAATTGCTGACAGCTGGAAAATGTCTTATTACTTAACTTGTCCATTTCACCAGACATACTTGCCTTATAATTCTCTTTATTCTAGTACGCTAAGAATTATCAGAAGAATGCATGAGAACTCAAAAACACGTGCACTTAAATTAAAATTAAAGTTCTACGATCACAGAAAATATCTCACTATATCACTTAATACCATTAATCCCATAAATACTTTGAACCCCTTCCTTACTTTGTGTCACCCAGGCTAATAATTTGTATTTAAGTGCCAATCCACCACCAATTTTTGGTCTTCACGAACTTAATTAAAATTGAATTAATTAATTTATTTAATGAAAAAAAAGAAGAGAATTATACTTGTTGGTGTTTTGTTTCTATACCAGCGAGTGGCTTTTTTCGTAAATTAATTAAGTTAAGTAAGTCTTGATCATAGTCATGCCTACACATATCCTAATACACTTAGAAATTTAGGAAAGGAGAAAGTAATAAAAATATTAATAGCTTATCAAAAGCTACAAACCGAATAACAAGAACGCCCATATAACTTGTGGTTCAGTCTAAACTCTGAATAACCCAAGTCGGAAACATTATGGTTTTCATTTGGTTCAAGTTTCATTCCACTCAGTGACTCATTAGGCGTTTTTCTTTTTTAGCTCCGAGCGGGGCACTGAACTGTCAAAAAAAGAACTATGTTACTTTTTTAACCCAGAGCGCCCTGAGCGCTCAACTTGCATTTCGTTTTTAGCTCAGAGCTCGAACGGGGCTCGCTCGATGAGCTCGATAATAAATGACCGAGCAGACGGAGCAAAAATCTGAGCGCGGCTAACTTCATTAAATTTTTTTGGAAGGGATGATGGTAAAAGAAAAACAAAATCAAAACAATGGTGAAGATGAGGAAAAATAAATATATGTAGGTATGTAATTATGAGCAGAGTATAATATTTTTTGTTTTCGAAGGGGTGAAGTGGACGAAACAGATGATGTTGTTCTTGATAGAATCATTAAAAAGGAACAAGTTGCGGATAGACGCCGGAGTAAAAAAATAGCGTTCCAGGAAATTTCGCTGGAGATAAATTCGGCATTTGGTTTATTTGAAAAATGATACAATGACAATTCAGTGCTCTGATGTGTTTCTTAATTAGCTCAGAGCGCTCAGGTCACGCTCGGTTCGGAGCGAGCTCTAAGCGCTCAGGCCCCGCTCTGTGCCCTGCTCGGGGCTAAAAAAGAAAAACGCCTATTTATACCTTTAAAAAACACTTCAGAGTTTCGAGACTATTGGCTTCTAAAAAATAAACGAAATTAGCCTAAGAGATTCGATGGAATCATTTCGCCGGTTCTCCATAGAAGTCATGTTCAAAAGAAAAAGGTGACCACTTAATGCAAAAGCATACAGTAGTCGCATATTCTGAGTGTTGACGAACAAAATAACTGTAAAACGAAGATTTCACAAGACTACAGTAAAATTGCTTATTTCAACGCCATATATACATATGTAAAATCAAGGATCGCGTTGGCCTTATTTACATCTTTCGGCACGAGGACGATAACTTGGCCGCCAAGATTTGATGACGGATTTTTGTAGATAATAAAAAGTGCTAAGTTTTTTTTCGAGAAGTTTACGCTTAGGTCACATTTTCTTTTTAGATAATCTAAAAGAAGAGAAAGCTGAGATTGCTGTATTTCTTTAAAATTTCACACTAATTTTTTAACAGACAATATTATTTTGGGTATAGCCTTGGTCGTAAACTCAGAGGGCAAGTTAAATTTCAAAACTTACATCCTTTAAAAAAAAATACAAAGCCTAATGTTATAGCGTTTTCACTGTTAGAAGTTCAAATTTAAATATTTTTTAAATTTCAAATATTGTATTTTATTTTCGATTCATAGGTTTTATATGAAAAGTTTTGGATTCTTTAAGAGCTTTAAATCAGACTTCAGATTTATTGAGAAAGAAGACACAAATAGTGGGTTCCGCAATTCTGTTCGTTTTTTCATTCGGTTACATCCTTAACGGATTAGTCGAAAGTACTTGACTTACATTTTTTTAGCCATAGAAGAAAACCCTACGTGATTATTAATTGTGCCTCCCTTAAAACTATTTTAACATGCGATATACATTTATACACTATATGGCATGTTTTACATTTGAAAAATAGACGAATAAGGGGCTTAGTTCGAACTTCGAGATTTTGATCAGACTTGATATGACGATGACAGGGAAGACGAAGAAAGCGGGTCTCGCAATTCTGTCTGTCTGTTCCCTAAACGGCTCGGCCGATTTTCCTTAAGCTTGGTAGACAGTATTTTAAAAATTTTCAGCCCCTATTTTTTTCCATTTTTTAAAGATCAAAAGTTACGGTACCTGCCATACGATTTTTTTCGAAATCTTATAAATAATTTTTTCTTCTCAAAAACTGTTCCACAGATTTAAAAAAAAAAAAAAAATCAAAAAATTTGATTTAGTTAAAGCCTTCTAAGATAGAAAGCTTGCATCCAAGTGGCAACGCTGGCTTGAACATTATATATAATAGAAATCTACCAGATAGAGTAAGCATCTTTTTGACAGACCATGGAATCTATTTCGCTGATACTACTCTTGGAAACAAATTATTTAAATTAACAATGATTGTCTATGAAATATGGTCCGATTACTTTAAAATGAAATGATAGGTGATATAACTAAACGCTCAAACATTAAAAAAAAATCAAACATTTCAAGTGTAGTCATAGTCCTTTTAGTGGGCGCAAATTTAAAAAATTTAAAAAGAAAAATTACTTTTTGCTAAACAATTCTTTGAACAATTTCTTTTCTATTTTTTGGGACTTACACTAAAATATTTTGTTTGTTTTAGGCTTAAAGCAGTTGATCAAATGTAGATTTAAGTAAAAAATTTATTTTTTGGCCATTGGGCAAACAACATTAATTTGGTATTTATACGAATAAACTTAACTACTTTTAAAATTTCATATATCAATTGTCTTCATAATCCGGCCTTAGAGTTTATTTAATTCTTTGACTGGCCATATTTTGGTCAGTTTTTCATAATATTGTTTTAAACATTAGGCCGTTTTTTGTTTTTTTTTTTTTAATGCATTTTATATTCTGATAAAATATTTGAATTTTATTTAATTTTTTCTTAGAAATGAAAGTGCTTTGGATAACAGTGATACTAGCTTTAAGTCAATACGAGGCTTACGCACAAGAACAGAAACAACAACAAAAATGTTGCGAAGAATACTGCTTTGGAACTGATAATGATCGGCCTCAAACTCTTCGTTTCACTTCAAAAACTGCCTACTTACTTGCAAAAGGCAATGACATCGAAAGAAACATACTTCCAAGTAAGAAGAATAAAAAGTTTTAAAATTAATATTAGAAAAAATTATAATACATATAATCATTGAAATAATAGATTGCTCACCAACAAAAATGTGGACATTAAGCAGGCATGGTACAAGGTTACCATCAGCAAAAACAATAGGAAAAGCAGGTCATCTTGAAGAGGTATAAAATATTTTAATCTAAATAAAATAATTTTTTTTTATACTAATTATTTATTTTTTATATTTAGCTGCGGAGTAAAATAGTGAATAATTATAAAGTTCTTAAAACAAAACCAGACACTGGTGCCTTATGTATGGAGGATCTATTTTCCATACAAACATGGAAGTTCAATTCAAGTATTACACCAGAAAAGGAAAATATGTTGACTTCTCAGGTAAGTTAAAAATATTAAAATAAGCACATAAGTTAGACCTATTCTAAATTGAAAATTGCTTTGCATATGTATGCATTTATTCACTCTTTGATTATATTCAAAATATTCTTCGATTTATTTATCAAGTGGAAATTGAATATCTGCAATCGCTTTTAAATTTTGGTATAATGGCTACTTGTAAGGTGGCGCAAGAGCATGAGACACACTTTTTCATGATAAGAGATAGTATTGGATACCCACTTTCTTGCAAGAAGTACATACTTCTGAAAAATCTTTTTTTGATTTTGGGTGCAATAGCTCTGATATTCGATGCCCTACTTCCAGCATAATAATCAAACGTACTAACCAAAGGCTACTACCATTTCAAGAAAAATTTTATACTACTGGTTAGATTAGGTCGAAGTAGATGCCAACAGGAAAACTTACTGACTGGCCCAATGTGATGTGACATGTGACACAAGAATCTAGAAGAGACCTTTCTAATCGTTAAATTAATTTTTTTTAAATTTTTAGAAGGCGTGTGAGACCTCTAATGTCTATATTTATCAAACAAGATCCCAGATAAAGCAGGACAAGTACATAGAAGTTAAGGAGTATTTTCTCCTTCTTCCTCGTCCAAATCTATCAGCGTTTTGCAGAAGTCGTTTAAAAATACTCCAAGTCGCATTTTGTACCTGCATGTTATGGCCTTTTTGACTGGGAATTAAGAAGAACTTTCGGATCAGGTGTTCATTTAACCTTTTTTAATCTTATTTATTTCTTTTATTGTTTTCTTCTTAAGAGCTCTCTTTGAGCTTTTTCATTAAGTATGAAAATTTACAAATTTATCTTTCAATTCAAATTTAAACTTGAAATTGCATTTATTTACAAAATGAAGTTTAACAACTTTGACAATTCAATTTAGAACCATTCTCTCTTCTTTTCAGGAGAGTAACTGTCATTCTGAATGCCAATAGGACACTTTCAGAAAACTTCACACGTATTCAGGACGTTTCGAAATTTTGATCAAAGTTTAAAAAAAAAAGTTGACGAAAAAATTGGGTCTCGCAATTCTGTCTGTGTGTTCGACTACAGTCTAAACGGCTCGGCCGATTTTTTTAAAACTTGATAGATAGTATGTATTTTTATTTTTTTCCCCCACAAGTTTCTTTTTCTTTTTAAAGACCAAAAATAACGGTACTTGTCATACGAATTTTTTTTCGAAATTTTATAAATATTTTTTTTTGGTAGCCCCCCTGGAACCATTTTTTTTTTGTTTTTGATTTTCTCGAAAACGGTACAACCGATTTTTATCATTTTCTTTTATGCTAAAGCTCCCCCAAAGTTTGAATATTATTGCGTATATTCAAATTTTCAATTTTTTATTTTGGATTTTAAAAACAGATTTAATTTTTGTTTGAAACTCAATACTTCGAAAACCCCATTGCTCGATTCTTTTCAAACTTGATAAATAAAAGTTTCTTAATATAATCTACAATATTTGAGAAAAAAAATTGTGTTACCTAATAATAAAGGTAACCACCATACAAATGTTAGAAAATGGTTTTCGAAAATCGTATTTTTCTCGAAAACGGCCAGAAGAATTTTGATAATTTTTTTTATTTCAATTAATTTTAACGATATTTAATTTTATAAAAAAAATAAATGAAGATATTACTGACTGTACCTACTATCAGTGGCGGCTGGTGGGTTGTTGAACAGGTGGTGCACTTTACTTGCTCACTAAGTAGGTATTAAGATTAGAAATCGCAAAAAAACAACAATTTACATGTATGTACATATATGTTGATTTTTTATTATTTTGTATAATTGCTCGAAGAATTTCGACCATATAAAACTGACACACTTATTACATTTAGCAAGGAATCATGTTTTTTATTTTTTCACTTAAATGCGTCAAATCGTGGATTCAGGTTTCTTTCTAAATCGAAAGTCCGCCAAAACTATTGCATGTAAAATTTAAAAAGGGCCTTGGCGATCCGGCTAATTTTATATTAACTTTATTTTAAAAAGATTTATTACTGTCTTTAATATACATACCTAATCACTGTTCATTTTATCCCACACCACACACTGTACACAGTACAGAATCGAACCAAAAAAAAAATAAAAAACAATTACTAACCTAACTCCTTCAAATCAACATTATTTAACCAGTCACGGATAGAGCGAAACAACATTACATATTCGCAGGCGCAGCGCATTCTAGTCAAACATCGGTTGCTCTCGTTAATCTTTGGTTCTCGTGCGCTGCACGAGAGCAGGCTTATTTCTCGATACATTTCAATGAAATATCTTTTGTCTCACGCGTCAGGGATATTAGCTTGTAACTCATACAAGTTATATTAGCAGTCCTCGCTCCTCGTGCGCTCGCCGAAGCGCGCGAGAATTTTTACTTGCAGGGAAAGTAAGTCTTAATAGTAAAGCAAAGCGCTTACATTGTTTCGTCATAATTGGAAATTTTACTTGTTTATGTTCTTGTATGTTTAAAAAATAAATATTAATATGGTAATCTAAAAATAAAGATGCAGTAATATTTTGTAATTTTTAAATCTTTTGAATTAATGGTTCAGCGCACGAGCGCACTTAAGGTAAAGCTGCCACTGCCTACTATAGAACCATTTTTTCGAATTTCTTATTATCGGCAGAACGGATTTCAATGAAATTTTTCATAGAAAAGCTTCTAAAAAGTTTAAAAAACATTGCATTTCAAGACTTAAAAAAAATATTTTTTGAATTTAAAAAAAAAAAAAAACTTTATTTTTGAAAATGTTATATTCGTACTATAATAAAAACTTTAAGTACTTTAATTTTTTAAACATTTTGTATATAAAAAAGCTTAATTTTTTAAGAAACCACTATAACGACTTTTTGTTCTGGCATAAACTATTCTATTCTTAGCTCCAACTAGGTACTAAAGAAGTTGTTTTAGTCATTTAAAAAATGAATTTTATGCTTATGAACAGTATTTTTCTAATACCTAACATTAATTTTTGAAATTCTTAGTTTTTACATAACAGCAAGTTCGTGCGACCCAGTCGTGCATTTTACTGTTGAATGGAAAGCGAATCACTTTTGGGAATATAAAAATGCAAATCCGCTATCCAATCCATAGCGATCCACCGCGCATTTCAGAGTAAATGGAGTGGCCAATCTTATGATTGAGAGGTGTCAGAAATAAGAGAATCTTCAGTTCATCAAAAGAATTTGTGCAAGCTGAACGTTGGACATTGGCGTTTTTGAATAAGTAAAAGAATAATGTTGGGGTTTAAGTGTACTCCAACCTTTAGATCTGTTCTGCCCCCTCTTTCTACTATATTTCTCTTTTTATTTATATTTTTTGGTTTCAAACTTTTTCTTTAAAATAAGGCGCAAATATATTTTTTTTTGGCGGTCTTGGAGAAAAGAACAAGATCTGTTTTGTGAGGGTTGATCCCCAGATCACACGGATTTGTCCCAACTTGTTTTTTTTCTGATACGACAAAAGCAAAGTCATCCACTTATGCAATCATTGTCAAATCCACCCCTTCCAAGTATGTCAACAGTGACAACACCGTTGCAAAGAAGGGGATATGCAACACCGCCATTAATCATAACTCTACTCACATATTTTCTTGCAACAAAGCCGCCCACTTTTAAATTAATAATCCTGATAGTGAGCATTTAACTAATCACTTCACGAAGCGAATAGCTCTAGCTCTAGGAGAGTTTAAAGCACCCTCTATATGTCTATAATAGTTTGATAACTCAGTTAAAAAATATTCTTATGAATAACAAATTGGCTCCCCGAATAAAATAATGATATATGTGGATAGACAATCATTAATTATCTAAAATCCTTAAAAAGTTTTTAACTGTGCAATTTTAAAAATTCAAATTTGTAAGAAAAGTGTATTTCAGAGAGTCTTTAAATTAAATTTGTATTATTTTCATTGCAGGGCTGGGAAGATTTAAAACTATTGGCAAAAACCTACCAACGGCAATATCCAAATATTCTTACCAAAGATTATAGATCTCAAAACTTTATGGTAAGATCACACCAAAAACAAAAACCATTTATTTTATTTTAAAAAGTGAACCTATATTTTTTTATTAGTTCCGCCACACTGGAATCCAAAGGACTGAAGAAAGTTTCAAGGCATACGTCGAGGGTCTTTTCGGTCCAAATGTTTGGCAAACCATACATGTATCTAATCCAGAAGGAAATGATACATTATTGCGACCCTATGACTACTGTCCCAAATGGGAGGAAAACAACAGCCAAAAAGAAGGAACTGAATTTGAGAAGTTCAAAAATTCAGCTCTTATGAATAGAACAGTTGCTGATATATCCACTAGGCTGGGGTGAGTGTGACTATTTCCTGTTATCATATTAAACAAATATTAACTATACATATTTTCCTAGATTCCTATACTCATTAGAGTTCAAGGATGTTGAATTGATGTGGGACATGTGTCGGTATGAACAAGCTTGGAATGTCGATCGTACCAGTGCATGGTGTGGTGTAGGTCAATTTCAAAGAAAACAAAAGCCAAATGCTAATTTATTTTCCTCTAGGCTTTTACTCGTGCGCAACTTAAAGTTTTAGAATACTACGACGATCTGAGGTACTACAAAAAATCAGGATACGGAAGTGAAATCAACTCCAAATTGCCATGCGAAATCATCAAAGATATGCTCTATCAGCTCAATAGCAAAACTCAGCCATACGCAATTACAAACTTTGCCCATTCAACTTTAATTCAGTCAATGATCACAGCTCTTGGTTGGTACAAGGACGAAGAAGCACTAACAGCTAGCAACTACGAGAGCATGGACAATCGCCAATGGAGAATCAGTAAAATTGATCCATTTGCTTCAAATTTGGTTGCAATTAAATATGAGTTAGTTTTCTAAATAATTTATATACTTTTTAAAACTGACGAATATAATTTGATTTTTGTATAGTTGTCCTGCTGATGGAGTCGATACTGAAAAAGTCCTGTTCCTTCTAAACCAAAAGACAGTAAGCTTAAGTTGGTGCAGTGTGGGGTTGTGTGATTGGTCGAGTGTCATGAAACACTATAACGATTTCTACAATGGAAATTGTGCAGAAATGTTCTGCCAATCCGGTGCCTCAAGTTTATCGTCCGTACTATCAATGTTGTCCTTCCTAGTCGCTGCCATAGTTTACTTAATTTATTAAAATTATATACTTTTTTAAGGTTCTTATTTTTACATGCCAAATCAAAGTTCTAGTTTTTGGACTCAATTGAAACAGTGGTTTATGAATTTTTTTTTACTATGTACGACTGCTTTAAACAATAGAATATTAAACTAATATTTTGAGTACCTACAATCAAAAAACCGAAGTAATAAAGTTTATTTTTTAAAACGGTTACAACCAAAAACAATCTTTTATATAAGTGTAAGCTTTTAAATGTAATGAAACGAAATAAAATGCACTTTTTATTTTAACAAAACGTAGAACGTTTTTTTTTTTTGAATATTGAATGACAATCAAAAATATATAAACGGTCAAGTATGTACTATACATACATATGTGTGTATATATTTTCTTTGCCTTGAACAGTCATTGGATTGTGCTGTTGAACAAGAAATCTAAGCTGCGAGGAGAGCAGTAAGTTTCGATAAAGTCAGGAAAGGTTTTAAATTATCTCCATTACTCTTTTTCATATTGTGGATGTCGATTTTGATCGACGCGTAAGGAAGCTGATGTCTCAAAGTTTTTTCAAGAAAATGTAAGTTTCTTCCAATTAATTAATTATTTTATAGAAAATAAAATTTAAATATTTATTTTATGCAGGTCAAAAGTTATACCAAATAAAAGGCAAATGGATCGGGTTGATGAAGAAAAATCTGGACATCCCAAAAGGAGTTTGTGTTAAGAGAAATTCTCTTCGGAACTAAATGTGTGAAGATACCCCAATGCGTACTTGGGAGAAGTGGCTAAAGGTAACGAGGAACATTTTTTTAATACATTGATGTATGTTCCTATTTTAAGCTCCTTTATTCAATCAGGTATGGACAGATTTTAAATTCAACTTTAAGAAGAAGATATCACAAAATAAAGCGGAACTAAAAGCAACTCGTGGTGGGCCAAATAAGCTTCACACTTTCAGCAAATTATAGAAGCGGTAATTTTATTATGTTGGGAATCGAAAAGTTTCTTGTTGATGGCCTGAGTTTTACTTAGAAACCTTATGAAATTTTCTTTAGAAAAGTGGAAGTACTTAAAGAAGCTATACAAAATATAAAGGAAATATGTGTAGGTACACCAAATAAAAAATTTATTTTATATATCTTTTCTATGTTTCTTCCAGTTCCAGAGGATTAGAGGTGTCAGTGATATATCTTCTTTTTTTTGGGCATTTTTGGTATCTGTGTTACTATCACTAAACCAAAACTCTATTTCACTTATTTTAAAATGTTAATAAACTATTATAATTTATATTAAAAAAGGAATACCAGAACAAACAAATTATGATTTAAAAAGCTACATAAGACATTATTTAACTGCCAAATTTTAAATATTGACAATATTCTGTGGGTTCATTCATAATAGTACATTCGACTAAAGCAGATTTTGCCATGTTTTGAGGTGGTGATCGGATAATACAACAGAAGTGGTGAAGCTTTAACATAACGAATATTGCACACAAGTCTTATATTGTGGACTCGAAAAAAAAATATAAACGTTCGTCAGATTTTATTGTCGGCGTTATAGCTTTCCCACTATGACATTTGTTCAAAACTTCTGGCTTTTAAATCGCAATGCCAATAATAAAAATCTAATCTTATCTTCTTATTTAATTTATTTTTGTTTAATATTAAATGAAAATCTGAATGAATCATTTTATTTTAAATAATTTATCTATTGATATTATGTTTTTGTTAAATTAATAAAACTACTATTACAGAAATAAATGATAACATTGTTAATCCAACAATAGTCAGTTTTTTTCCATTTGAGGTACTGCAGAAGTATTCAGTACAATTAGCCTTGTAAAGGTGTTCATATTGTTTTAATACATTTGACCAATCACAAAGTCCTTGGTTGCACCAATCAAAATTTACTCGTCTTTGATTTAGGAAAAACATCGCTTTTTCATTCGATTCATTTGAGTCTTCTGATGAACATCTTTGAAAAGATATACATAAACATAACATGTTTAAAATAAAAAAAAAACAATATTTTTCTACTTACTCAAATTTAACAGCTACCAAATTAGAGGCAAAAGGATTGATTACACTAGTCTTCCACTTTCGATCGGTCATAGATTTAATGTTATCAGCTTTGGGGGGAACACTATCTTTGCTAATTCCAAGAGCTGTAATCAAGGTTTCAATTGTGTTCGAATGTGCAAAGTATGCAACTGCATCTGCATCATCATCGCTATCCAACTTTAGAAGCATATCTTTTGAAAGGTTACAAGAGACCCGCGAGTTTATTTCGTGACCATAGCCGGAATTTTGGTAAAACTTAAGATCGTCGAGATATTCCAAAACTATTAGTTGAGTAGGTGTGAAAGCCTTTTTTGTAATAGAAATCATAAAATCAATACAAAAAAAAAAATCAAATTTTAGTTCTTACCCCACACCAGACACTCGAACGATTAACGTACCAAGCTTGTTCTAATCGACATATATCCCACATAAGTTCGATATTCTTAAAGTCAAGGGAGTCCTG
Source organism: Chrysotoxum bicinctum (assembly GCA_911387755.1). Taxonomy (NCBI): domain Eukaryota; kingdom Metazoa; phylum Arthropoda; class Insecta; order Diptera; family Syrphidae; genus Chrysotoxum; species Chrysotoxum bicinctum. Next base: position 209,897,762 of record OU426989.1, on the reverse strand, counting down.
GAATCTAAAAACAAAACCAAAAACTTTGATTAAAAATATTATGGAACGGAATACTTAGAGGGATGTTTAAGTACATGAAAAGAAAACATAATATTTAAAGACTGGACTTACCCAAGTCTTCTTGAAATATCCGAAATAGTTTTCTTCATAAGATCTGTTTCTCTGAACTTAAAGTATTCAGTTTCTTTTGTATTATAAATTTTCCAGTTATTATCTTTCCAAATCGGACAGCTTAAGTATCCCCGAAGTAGGGTGTCATTTATTTCCGGAACTATATCTCTGTCAATATTCTGATAGCCATTTGGTCCAAAAAGACCTTCAGCAAATGCCTTAAAACTTTCTTCAGCTCTTTGGTTTTGTGTATGATGAAACTTTAATTGTAAAACAAAAACTTAACAAAATTTTCAAAAAATATTTCTTCAAATTATACCACAAATTTTTCAGAATCATATTTCTTAAGGAGGATATTTGGGAAAATTTGTTGATACGTGGTCGCCAGATATTTTAAATCTTCCCAGCCCTAAAATAATAAAATCGCATTGCATTGCATAATTTTGAATGCAGATATGAAGTTGAAAAATTACACATTTAAAATATATTTATTGAGTATTCTGGACCATTCGTTCTCACCTGAAATGTTAACAATCTTGCCATTTCCGGTGTAATACTTGTATTGAATTTCCATGCTTGAATTGCTAGAAAATCCTCCATACACAAAGCTCCAGTATTCGGTTTTGTTTGTAGGGTTAAATAATTGTTAAGTATTTGCGTCTTGATCTGAAAAGATGTCAAGTACAAAATGTCAACAAAGAAAATATAATATGATATTCGGAATTCTGAGAAAGTAAGAAAATATCAATAAGACTAGATGGTATACGGATCTTGCTCTCTTCTTCGTTTATTTCAGCCGCTAGAAAAATTGAGATAAAAAATTAAATATGGTACTTATAATCATTTTAAGGTATTTTTTTAACTCTGAATCTAATAGAATCAAGATGATATATACGTATATTACATACAAAAAAATAAGTTATAGTACTTTTTAGTTAAAATTACATTAGTCCTAAAAATCACGTTTTCGCCATAAATTTTACCTGTTTTACTGAAAATACAGTCATCTTCAAATAAAAAGATGATAACATATTAAAGGGCAATCGCTGTTTTAATCTTATTAGATCCAGCATTAAGAAAGTACTCTAAAGTCATGTGCCATACAAAATTGTACTAAATAAAATTTTTATTTTGAAAAACCTTCACATTCTCCACCCTCTGCCTAAAAAAAAACACTCTTAGAATATAGATATTTTCTTCCACGGTTTTTCTGTTTTTCGTTCTTATGATAAACCAAAAATTTTAATCAAATTTTAAGATTGTAAGATTTAGTCGAATTTTTTTTGTATTCCAGAATTCTGAAAATCCATAATTCTGCTTTCCTGTATATCCAAACTTCAATATTCTGTAAAGGCTTTACCGGATTATTTTGTATCGGTTGAACAATTTCTTCAGTTGTAAGCATTTTGAACTTAAATTAGCTAAATGAGTGTGGGTTCATGATGAGCGCAAAGTGTGTTTTCATTAAAATAACTCTAAATTAAAGAATCAAATTCTTTGCTAATATTCGGTTAGAATGAGTAACTGTACTGATACTTGAAAGTTCTGTAAATGATAAAAGAAAAAATTCTGTTATTCTTTTATCATATATACAGAACTTCAGAATTTTTAAATCCTGAATTTCAGAATACAGAATAGTAGATTTACAGAAATATAGAATTTTGGATTTTCAAAATGTTGAAATACAGAATTTTGGAATACAAAATTTTGAAAACCAAATTCCGACACACACAGAATGATGACTTCAAACCGTCGAATTTATGTACCTGATCTATGAGCCCTTTCATGTCTCTTCATCATGACAACCTTTACATAACTCAGATGTTCTGATGTCCGTCCTGCACATCTGACTTCCCATTAATTATGAATGAACATAAGCTCATTACGAACTTATGTGTGACTTACTGAAGTCGGACATAATCATGGATTTAAGTTTAATGCGAGTCCGACATAAGTCTAGAAATCACCATTTGACATAATAGGCTCAGTTGGCTTAAATTCTTTACCGTGTTCATAGTCTTAAATACTCAGGGCTAGGCCCTCCTCCTCACGCTGTGACTGCAGGACCATCAGTTTAACTAGTCTTGCTAGCTTTTAGCTTGATCGGTCAACTCTGAAGGCCTATATACAAAAAATAAAGAAGGATTAACGTCTCAGTTCTATATTGGAGACTTATGTATATACGACTCGCTTATGATATAAACAAATTTTCTGGCCTTAACATAAATAAATTCCGACTATTGCTCTAAAGCTCCGTTAACTATCTGGGTTATTTTTTTTTCTTAACTTTTTTTTTTGCCCGTCGCGTAATGATAGATAAGTTTGGTCTTCCAAAATTGCAGTTGATGAATGAAAACTTATACATACTCGTACATAGAAACATTTTATCAACCATAGAAATCACATGACGTCTTTCAGCGTCTTAAAAAATGTAAAAGATTGACTCACCTGCCGAGAAATGAATTATAATTGTCAATAAATTAGTAATATATATATGTACATCTTTAATGAAGACTAAATTTTACGCGATGATATTATTTCTTCGAATACTATTCAAGGAATTTTATTAACGAATATCCCTAACATTTCTTACCTCTTCAAGTTTGGGTGTATTGAGTATGGTGTCACGATAGGGCAGTCTGGTGCCATGTCTGCTCATTATCCAAACTTTTTTTGCTGAACAATCTACTCGTAAAAATATAGTGAAGTAGTATGAAAAATATGAATTTATGATTTGCATCTACTTCTTACTTGGCAATTGAAAACCTAAATCCAAGTCGTTACCCCTTACAAATTGGTAGGCAGTTTTCGAAGTGAATCTTCGAGTTTGTGGTCGTTCATTGTCCTTTCCCAGACAGTAATCTTCACAGCATGGCTCCTGCGCGTGGACTTTATATTGACTTAAAGTTAAGATCAACGTTATCCAAAATAAGTTCATTCTTTTATTGTTATTTTCGAAATTCAAAAATTCAAAGACACGTATTTTTTTTTGTATATATAAGTAATGACTGCTAAAAAGTTCTGAACTAATTTATTTCTTGCAGATAAATACACAAAAATTACGTCAATTGTAATAGAAGAGCGTTTTGATCTTTAAAGATTTTTTTAGAACTGACATTCTCTACACAATAATTATTCCAATCTTCAACACTGTTGGGTTAAGATAAGAAGATCACAGGTTCAATAAGATAATTTAGGTGAGAATATAGGGTGATAAAAAGTGTTTTTTTTTAGACGTATTTGTTTAGTTTTTTTTTTATGAAAACCAAGATCATATCTCACGCACAAACTACAATTTGTGTACTTTTGGATTTATTTTACAACAATATCTTGATAATGATTATTGCAATGAGACACACCGAAATGTACTGTCTCAATATTAAAAAAAAATTTCTTTTAAAACATCAGTAATAGGTCTTAGATGGGTAGATAGTTTTGTAGAGATAGTGATGTGCTTCACTCGTAATATGTACTGACAGACAATTAAGATAAGGATAATGAAGATACGTTAAAAGTATTTGCGTAAGAAAGCAAATTTAAATAAAATTGTTTATTTAACATACAGGGTGTTCCAGTAATTATAAAAAAAAGTATTATGAAAAGTCAACTTAAATGTGTTTATTCCTAGGAATATTTTTTTTATTTGTTTTACAATATTTATTATTACAATATTTACTTACATTTGTATATATATCTCAATTATTTTTCATATAATTCTGTGCTCTTTTTTAGCTTAAGCCCCTCGTTAAATGTATTCTTTAATAATTTACTTGTGAATTAAAAAAGATTTTACTCCAGATTCTCCCAGCCGCCCAAGGTACAGGGTGTGTTTAAAATAAGCTAGAACTTTCCAAATAGAGTACTCACATATTCCTTTAAATCAAATCAAAAGATATTTAGTTCCTTGTTGGGATTGAAAAAGAATTCTTAATTCCGCAAGATCTTGCATATTAAATCTTTTTTCTTTTAACAAATCAAAAATAGGTTTCGGCTCATTTTTTTTTTGATTTCATAAACTCAAAACCCTGACTTGAGATTGGTAATTCTAATTACTTATGCGTACTGCGACAAACGACAAAATATCCCCGCTTTACTCATTCCGATATTAAAAAGGTTGGGAGTGCCAAAAAGTAATTTTCTGTGACTAATGCCAATAATACCGATGATAATGAAATTCGATTGCTTTTTATTTTGTTATCACTAACGACATTAGACCAGTTGAGGTGCCCACTTAACATTTTCGTTTTTGGCCTCGGTCATAATAAATTACGAGTAATATGGGACTACGAGTATCAGGGCGAGTATACTTGGTAATTCACTTTCGAGAGATGCTGCTAACTTGTTTCCACCTCTGAAAAGACGTAAACGGGACCAACTTTTTACCTAGAGTTGCTGCTAGTTATCTCTCAAACTTCATTTTTATGTTTGTTGTTTAAAGTTTTTTTTTTTTTTTTTTTTGAAATGTAAATGAAAATGACATGCAAATAACCAAGATAAAAGTCAGCTTAAGATCCATAATTATTTAGGTCCTCAGAAACTTATGTGTTACTCATTCCGAACACCAAAGTTTGAATAAAATATGGATATATTAAATCGGAGGTTTCGAGAAAGCTGATACTTTAAAAGTATCAATTTTATCAACAGCTAAGAAAATCCTAGAAAGGGTCCAAACCCAAAGGCTCACGTGTGTTTACTTTACGGGAGCAATGAGAACCTGCTCTTCCAAAGGTATGGTTGTCTTCCATTTATCCCCTGCCCACGAAGTCATCGTAAGCCATGAGATTCTCAAAGGAAGAAACTGCAACAGGCAAAATTATTGGTCTCAGGGTAGGAGACTTCATGAGCAGGTTCACAAAAATAAACTTTTTTGACATCCCAAGAAATGGTATGATCAAAAAATATGGTTTCGGAAAATACTTTGGTATATAGTTAGGCAACAAAAAAGAGTTAGGAGAAATAAACTACAGCTCTTAAACAAATCAGAAAGGACTAGTCCAGTATGAGTACACGTCATAGAGAAACGCTTGGATCGAAATTCGAAAAAAAAAACTACCGTAATAAGAACATTGCCATCATGTCAGATAGCCAAGCTGCGCTCAAGTCACTGAGCTCATATCCTATCAGCTCTAAGTTATTGTGGGATTGCAAAAACAGACTAACCCAACTTGGCAAACATAACAATGTCACACTTCATTGGGTGGGTACTTGGTCACTTGGGTGTTAATGGAAACGAAGAGCCAGACTCTTTTGTGAAAACACGGCCTCTGAAATAGGAGAAAACGTTACCAAAAATAAAATTAAACAAGAACAGGAGGCAAATAGATCCAACCACTACTGGGCAATTACAACCAGGAACGTTTCACAAACTGCATAAACCTAACAAGGAACTACCTATGAATAATAACAGGTATTCCCATTAGACACTGCATACTTAGAAGACACCTAGGCTTACGAGTGCTTGGTATGGCAAGCAGTGCCACATGCAGATTCTGCAACATGCGTGACGAAACACCGGACCACATACAAGGAAAATGCTATATCCACTCATGCACCATCTGGGAAAATACCAGGTAGTATAGAGTAACCTATCCATCCTGAATGTGCTTCACATACTAAGATTTCTAAGAGCAATAGATTTGAAAGAAGAACTGTAAGATGAGCAAGCTCATCCAGATTCAGGTGAGGGCATAATTATAGATCTCTAGATCGCAGTGCAATAACCCCAATACTTATTCATTCATTCAAGGTAGTTGTTAAAAATTCTTTTACTATTCACGAAGTTCAAAAAATGTTTGTATATAGTCTCTAACTGCTCTGATTTTACCACACTTATCCTTAAGAGGCCTTGAGAATTAAACTATGATGGAGTTATAAATCTACAGCACGATTTCCGTAATGAATGAACCAGTTTAATAAAATTTAGAAGCATTTGAAAACATAATAACAAATTGAATATTTTCATTTAAACCAAGAAGAATATTGTAAAAATTTATATTTAGCGATTTATCACTAATTGGTTGTTAGAGTCTTCGCCTGGTCCTACACAACTTTCGAATACACTATTATTATTATAGAAAAACTCATTGATTTTAAATATTTATTTCTCCGAAAAGTCTACAAATATTGAAGAGATGGAAAATGCCTAATTTTATATTTGATATAAAGTTTAAAAATGAAAATACTTGGTGATACAAAATCATTCCAAGTATTTAGTTTGGAATATCTCGAAAACCTCACGTAGAAGAGAAATATTGAATTCGGAAAAGACTTATTTCTTGACCAAGAATTGAATTAATTTGATTTGTGTTATGTTTTATAATTTCGTAAGGCTCGTTTCATAAAACTTCAAGAATTGTAGTTCTTCAAATTGTACTTTTTAATCACTAGCGACAGAAATACAAAATTAATGAACTGTATTAATAATTTTATTATGTCGTCAACAAATTAAATATTTGCATGTTTTTAATTTTATAATGATCTCGGAATGAATTGAAAAAAAATTTCCAATGGGAAATATGAATGATTAATCATCATCATCTTCTTCCTCCTTAAGAATGCCGAGTCGTCTAGCAACTTCTTTGACATTGGCTATAAATTCTTCTTGTACTAAATTGAAGCTCATTGCAAGAAGAGCGATTCCAAAAAGTAAATATAATGAGCACAGGGCGATTGATTCACGGGAGTTTTCTTTAACTCCTCTAGCTGGCACATAATCTCCAAAACCTTAAAATAAAAATACAATATTTAGTCATATTTTGAATTTAAACTAAAGTAAACTTACCAATAGTTGTTAAAGTTATGAAGCAAAAATATGCCGAATCAAGGAAAGTCCAACCCTCCCACTGATGAAATAGAAATGCTCCAGCTATAATATAACTGATGACAAGAAATACACACAGCCATATTGGAACGGGTCGGTCTTTGGGTGAGATATCACCATAATTATCCCATTCCTCTTCAAAATATGAGTCTTCGTCGTCATATATTGGTCGTGCTCTAGTCTGTCGACGAATTGCAAATCCCATTGGTGACATAATCCTCGGCGAAGGTGGTAAAGGTTCTAAAGGAACTTTTAATTCAAAAAAAAAACTTATGGAAAAAAAATATTCAATTACCTTGTCTTTCACGACGTGGTCTTCTATCCCGTTCACGTGGTACATGAGTCGGAAGGTCATCGTAGGAACCCTCGAAGTCATCGAAGTCTTCTTCGAAATCTTCATAGCGTGATGGTCGACGCTGCTGATGTTTGTTATGGTTCCTACGCATCTGATTTGGTTCTGGCAGCTCTAATCGGTTGCCATATCTAGATGGTATTGGTGTGTTAAGACTCCCACGCCTTTGACTGTGCGGGGTTCCGGGAATATACATTGGTTGATCCATATTGCTCTTCGGATGTCTGGGCATTGATTGTGATCGCGGAGAGCTCTTATGGTGCCTATGATCGTTTGATAGCTTTCGATCGAGCTCATCGATTGCATAACGATTACACAGAATTGGAGTCTTTCGCACAACTTCCTCATCCACATCTTCATAATGAGCTGATGATCGAGGATCAACTGATTTCGCTCGGACCTTAGCAGTATTTGGCATTGAACGCCCCCGTGTATTGGCCGGAAGAGTTTGCGAATAGTTTTTGTTCATTTCACGAGGATTGTTGTTTAGAACTCGCATCGATCGGACACTCTGGGCTCTTTTGTGCGAAGGCAGTTCAAAATCTTCTGTAAAATCGAAGTGTTGCCTTGATCGTCCGATGTTTCGTTCTCGCTCCACTGTATGTCGATCACGCATACGATCTCGAGTTCTTTGTCGATTACTAAAGCGTGAGTTTCTATTCATCGATCCCCGGTGATCGTATTCTTCTTCTTCGTAAACTGTTTGTCGACTGCCACGAGTATCACGTGATTGTGGTCCTCGTCCAGTATGGTGATGATGCATACTTTGTTGTGGTTGATGTGATCCACCTCGATAAAAATCTCGTAAATTTTCCATTTTTCCACTTGTTCTTAGCTCAGGATCAGAGTAGGCATGTGAAAGACCTGGCTCGTACGTTCCAAAGCCCGAATCGGCTGAACGGGGAGATATTTTCGTAGATCTTCGAAAGGGTGCTGGTTGCGAACGTGATGAATATCGATAACTTGAGGCTCGTGATCGAGCCCTAGATCTTCGATTACGACGGGGTTCTCGGCTACAGACATAACAGCAAACTCGCCAATATGTAAATCTTAAATAGAGAATAACTTTTAGTAAGGGAAGAGTTTTAGCTATGTGAAGATGTTTTTTATTACCGAAATGATGTTGCCATAACATCACCAATATTAGACAAGCACAGCAACATTAAGGGTATTCCGACAATGGCATAAAATATTGTGCAGACCTTTCCCCATTCAGTTCGAGGGGAAATGTGTCCATATCCTGTAATACAAAAAACATATCAAGATCGTTGTAAAAAAAAAGAAATGCACGACTAATTACACCAACTTGGTCTTGAAATATGAAGCTATGACGACGTAGATGTATGGCAACGTTGTATAAATATTATGAAAATATGTAAAAAAAAGTACTCAAATATGGAATTTTCTTTTGATTTTTTGTTAAGAAAATAATGTTTTTTAGAAAAATTTTAACTATATAGAATTACCTGTGCAAAATTAGAACAAAATCGGTTGAATAGGAGGTAAAAGGTGGAGGCAAATATCTCAAAAAACTTCAAACTCGTATTAGGATTTTTCTTTTTTTGGAAAAACCTGTGAGGCAAATTTATTGATGGTGTCTTGTGTAATGTAGATACGAAATTTAATCAAAATTGTTAAAGTAGTTTCTGCGAAAATACAAGAAAATAAAATCGCGGTATGGTACCTATTCGTTCTTGATGAACTATATCAAAAATTCGACTCAGGGAATTACGAATAATTTGAATCAAATCCATTTAGAGAAAAAACCAAGTTGAGATCACACAGCTATTATGAGATTAAATGCTTAAATGCCGACTTAAAGGTCTCTATAAATCTCTAGAGAAACCCAATGAATCAGCTTGGCAAGCATTTTTTTCTCTATATCTTTATGTCCAACAACATTTTGTTAGAGCTAGGGAAAAATGTTTACCTAAGAAATAGGTCTCACGTTGGGCGCCAATAAATACAAAACGTTTTTTAAGGGGTTTTTCTATATCCAAAGTTTGCTTGGGTTACAAAAAAATTCGGTCACAAGAGGTTGGTGGGCACCCTACTCAAGTTTGCCTCGATAAATTTGTATCACTATATCAGCTACGACGTAAATCACTAACAATTCCAGATTGTAGTATCCCTTTAATCGACTTTCTTTCAATCATTCTCCTTAGGACTTTTTTCTCAATGGATGCTATGAATACTGCTAGGCAATATCGGCGAGTCATTTGGTGACTTTTTAAAATTTACATCCAATTTTTTTTCTTGCTTTCTTACTTCAGATTAAAAAAAAATGTAGCTTTTCCTCCAAAAGTCGATTGAAAAATGTCAAGTCATTCTTTTATCTACCTATTCTGGGTGCCGGGACACAGAGATATTCCGGAGAATTGTAAAGCCGACGAACTCGCCAGAATTAGAACGGAAATGCGTATCTTGTCCGATAGGGTAAATATAGGTATGCCTATATAGCTACTAGTAAATTTATGCTGAAGTGATTGCTCTGGAACAATAAGATACAAGATACTTGTTTGGCGACCAAACGAATCTGGCCCAAACTAGATTTGAAACGGTCAAATTTTTTGTTGTCCCTCAGTAGATCTCAGATCAGCTCCGTAATAGGTGTCATAACTGGACACTGTCTTATAGGTTGAAACGCCGCACGACTCGGTGTACTATCAAACGACTTCTGCAGGAGTTGCTTGGACGAGGCGGAAGAGAAAATAATCCCACACCTTCTTTGCTCTCTCTTACAGCTGCAAACTTCATCTAGGACACTATTTCTTTAATGAACCAAGCGATCTCATCAACACAAACATTAAAAGTCTCCTTCGCTTCATCAGAAGCTCCAAATGGTTTTAACTAGTAAGGTGCTTTTTGTTCCCTATTAGATCGTGGTATCACAATTGACCTCTACTGGTCTAAGTGTATCAGATGCTTTATATGACAGCCACTTTAACCTAACCTAACCTAACCAATCTTTTATTTTGTTCGTAACATGATAATTTTGCCATCTTTTCTTCATGGATTATTGGTTGCCTTTTTTATTTGCGATAGAGTATTTCGTAAGACCTTATGATTTCTAAATGTAGAAGATAGGTACTGTGATACTGTATCAGAATTAAATTGAGTATCCATATTTTGTATTAAGATACATATACATATTTCTTAGATTTGGGAAAAACATTGCAAAAACTTTTATTTTATAAGCTAATACTAATGATAAATGAATTAACACTATATTTGAGATCTTTACGGAAATATAATTTTTTATTGAAAATGTTTAACAAGTTCTCGTACCGCGAGAATAATTTTATTTTTACTAAAAACCACAATCAAATTGACCAAAATCCGTTCAATGACACGACGCGACGGGCTAACATTGAACTTTACGCAACAGCAATTTCCTTTTTCGGATTGGCAAACACCAAAAAACCTATTTCAGACAAGGTCACTGGGTTACACATTCTTCCGCAAAATCTTTGTTTTTTTTTTTAATTTTCGTTTGTGTACTCATGAACACCGACTGACACATGGTACGCCTACGGTTTTGCAATCCAACAAGTGATCGTTAGTGGACTTATTTGAGCATGAAACGTAATTTTTCATTGCAGTTTGTCAGAAGACAATAGCAATCCACTATTTTGACTGCAATAAGTCAACCATTTGGTCTTTTAAGTTGTAATATTGCATCATCAACGTCACAGTTGGATGATATGCCTTTTCCAAGGCACCATCCGCATTAGAATTTAAGTTGCAACTTCTGTTACTTCTGATGATTTTTTTTTATTTTCATAACTTGTTGATGGTGATGATGGCGGGAATAACAAAGGCGATATACAAATTCGTCTAATTATTTTGTCAAAATGTCCACTTTCTGCGATTCTTTGATACATAAAATGAGATTAAATTTGGTTGAGGCCCGTCGGCTATTAAAACTTCAATGGAAATGTTTTATACGCTGTTTACGAACAATTAATTGTGCTGAGAACATATCGTGATTCTTTTGAATTTTTTACCGAAAACAATAATAATACAATTTTTTTTATCATATTTGTGACCATGTTTGACGAACCTTAAATGTCTCAAGTAGATCTTCCATATTAGTATGCAAATAATGTTTATGCCATTTTATCTTGCATGCTATATGCCGGGCGGAAGTTCAATATTTAGTTTTTTTTTTGCATCAATTGAAAGTGTTTAAGGTTATTTTCAAAAAAAAACTTGAAACGGGTCTAAATAAGAATTCGTTCTGTCTGATACAGTGAATCAGAAGATTCTTTGTAGGAATTTCATGTGGGATACGTGATCCCATAAACCACAAGATTTGACTTGGGGTGAATGACAAAATTTAATTATTCATTTTGTATCAGTCAATAACTCAAGTGAATTGAGAATAAAATAAGTGATTTTCCGTTAGTAATATGTTAAGGGGAATTTATTTAACTTTTTTGTGTGAGTAATTTCGTCTTAAGTATTTTTGAGTTTATATTTGAATACCTCTTAGTATGGATACTTTTAAATAATTTATCGATAAAAAGATTCTCGTGAAACGAATTCTATAAAATGTTTGAATATATTTATTTTTTTTTTGCAGAATTCAAAGGATGCCACCAGAACTCCAATTGAATGCTTTTTATTTTGTTGTTTTTTTCAATAACATTTGTCGATGCATTTTGACAACAAACAAGAATTTTTTCGGATTGTATGTATTTAAGTCATGTCACTTAAAAAATCGGTCAACGACTCATCGAGCAATTGGGTTTTTGCCCTGAAATTAACGAATACAAGGCGATAGGGAGTTTCACAGATGTTTTTTGCAGAAACTTTTTAATTTATCTCTAAAACCTTCGAAACAGATCTCCCTTAAATGTTTACTAGCATGCTAAAATTACAAGCAGATAACATTTTTCAAAATTTTAGAAAAAGCTCGAAGATTACAAAGCAGACTACTTTACTCTCAACTGAAACTGAATCTTATGGAGTCAAACTACTTCAATTATTCACTAAATTACAGAGAAATATTCTAAATATTCAAAACAAAAAGTGAAGTCCTTGGCTTAAACGGATCGTGCAATAGCAGGTTTAACCAGTTTTGCACCTTACGTAATAAGAGAGCAAAAGAAGACTGCTTCCACTTTCTGAGTATGTCCCATTTACACTGCATACAGAAATACAGTCTTTGGAAAGGAAACTATGACGCTGCAAGAAACAATCACAGTGCTAAACGAAAATACTCCCATCCTTCTTTGAAAATCATTTATAAATATGGAATGTCCCGTATAACTGAATTTGTCTAAATTTCATTTAAATATTTCTTTTATAGTAATAATATTGTTTATATAATTTGCTAAAAATTTATCGTTTCCATGTAAGTCTTAATTTTCAAAAAAATATTAAAACCTCCATTTTTTGTTTGTATCCGGTACAAAGGAGAACTTTAAATTTTGTGGCACTCAGCAATCGATTCCACATACATTTTTATTTTTTCAATAGCTGAAATTATATTGAAAACCATCACTTAAGTAACAGAATATAATAGGAGCTCGGATTCTAGGGAGCCTAAACCTAGTGACTTACAACTCTCAACTATTCCTGTGTGCCTGGAATGGGGGAGACATACAATTTTCTGCCGCTTCCAAACGGCTAATTAGCAGCACTTCTCATGACAAGATATATTCTTGGAACCTTGGAAGATTTGACAATTCCGCGCAAGAGGTAGTACGTCCCTGAAAAATTTTTTTGCAGTAGCTGCATGACAGTCCAACGCTCTAACCATTATGCCAAGTAGTACTCCTAAAAGAATACTAGGAAGAAATCTTACAATTTGCTTACAGAGAATATTTCAAGTATTTTTAGGATATGACTAAGAGTTAAATTAGGCCCTAAATTGTTTTTCAAAATAAAAATAAAATTCACTATGGGGTCTTCTTTCATTGGAGCTTTATTTCATGATGTAAAAAGACCTCAATCATACAAAACGAAAACCAGGCCCAAAAAAAATGAAATAACCCAAACAAATATTTTAGTACCTTAAGTGTATTTTTTATGTTATAGGTACAATCACACACTTACAAATATCGTTTCTTTAAAAATCATTAAAAATTGCACAATTATTTTAGAACAAGAAAATGGATTTTCAAAAATTTATAATAATTTTGTGTAAAAATTTCATTAAATTTGGTAAAGCAAGATTCTATGAAGGGCCACGTCATTAACTGTTTTTGGTTTCATTTCTTTTACTAAAATGTACAAGAGAATACGTATACAGATAATACGCAACAGCAATTTTTTTCATCAAAATTGTTTTTTTCAAGCTTGTATTTGTCAAATAAAAAATTGAAAAGTTACATCTCGATACCATAGATTTTCAAAAAATTTATAAAAGTTCTACCTCACTGGGTCGTCTCTCTCTCACCGTGATATGGAATTGAAAGAAGATACTGATACGCCAAACTAAAATGGCAGAATGGACACCAAATATTTTGTGAAGACTTTTAAGCAAGCAGGGACAAAAAACACGGATAAAATCTATCGAACGCATATAAGATTAAATTGGCGCCGGTAGATTTTGGCGGCCCGTGCGGCCATATTGTTTTGGTGACATAATATGTCAAATCTGTTGTTTATTATTAAGTTACTGATGCTTGATGCATGGCAAGTAACACGATTGAACAGCTCGTCCAAATGATAAAACTTTATTATCATACTGAGTGTTCGTTAGTTCCTTCGTTTTGCTCTTCGAGGTCTTCTCTGGAATAATCCCTTGTTCCTACCTCCCTATCAAGACCGTCTTAAACTAATCAACCTAAATTCACTAGAAGAACGAAGAAAAATTTATGAAATCCTCTTCATTCATGGACTGCATTACTCTTCACAACTCTATCTTCTTTAACAACAACCCTCGAAACATACGTAAACCCCCTCTCTTTTATATACCCACTCACCGCACGTCTTATGGCTCTAATGAACCAGTTTCTCGTATGCTCCGAAGTGTTAACTTAAACACTAGCAACTTCGACTTTAACCTCAGTACCCCTTACCTTAAATTCCTTCTCCTGAATCAACCCCCCCACTAACCATAAAACGTAGCTATAAGTTTCTCAGTTCTTAAGTTAGATTAAGCATTAGCTTGTAATTAAGCCGAATAAATGGTGGTTTTGCCCCCACCAAAATTAAAAATTAGTGAAAACGTTGCACGCGTTGCGCGGAGCTAAAAGTTCATGACTCATAGATAACGCCATTTGTTCGCCGGATCCCAATTTTTGACGAAAAATCATATTTAGCGACGGAGCCCATTTTTGGAGTACTGGCAAAATTGGCATATATGGGACGACAACAACCCACACGAGGCTCACTAGGTGACAATGCATCCTCAAAAAGTTACCGATTCGTGGGGATTTTGGGCTGCCTTCGTCAAAAACGACGTTGTTGAAGCGGTCACCACCAATAGGGAGCGCTACCAGAACGATGATAACCATCTATTTCTTATTGCCGAAAACGAACCACATGGACCTAGATGACATCTGTTTCTAGGAGGACGGCGGAGCTACGCCCCACACAGAGAAAACCACAATTGACATTCTGCATGAACGATTTGTGGAGAAGGTTATTTCTTGCAGCAGAAGTAACGGGAATTGGTAACAAAGTTTATGTCAAATAAAATAACTAGACTAAAACGTGCATGGAAATTAAATAATATAAAAGACTGAATAGCTTTCAAGTCGACAAAAAAAATTGAAAGTACCGGGTTTCGAATGTACGAGTAAAGGATTGGCCATCTAGTGGTTTCTTTTTACATCAAAGGTTATTTTGACACTGATAGCTGGGGCTCGGAAAACCCGCACGTTATTATCCAGAAGCCAATGAATCCACAGAGAGTGACAGTTTGGTGCGGATTGTGGAGTGGTGGCATCATTTGACCATTTTCTTCGAAAATGAGGCTGCGAACAACGTTTCGGTCAACGGTGGGCGTTACAAAGTAATGTTAGCCGACTTTTTTCTATCTGAAATTAAAGACATGGATTTGGACAACCTCTAGTTCATGCAGGATGACGCGCCATACCGTAATCAATCTTTTGCGCACCAAATTCCCAATTCCAGTTATCAGCCGTCTTGGCGATGTCAATTGGCCGGAGTTGCGATTTGAATCCTAAGGACTTTTTTGGTGGGGAACCGTGAAGGACCGATGTTATGCCAACAATCCGGAAACGATTCAATCACTTTTTTCATTTCATTTCATTTATTTCATATTAAACTATTTTACATCGTACTTCGAGATTAATCTCATGAATGGTATCAAATTAAAATAACAATAAGTTATGTGCACGAGTAAATGATATAGACGTTCGTATAAATTTTAACATAAATAAGTTCTAGAATTAATAAATAAATAATAAATAATTATTATAAGTTAATAATTATAATATGTAATAGTAATAATAAAAAGAACAAACGTTGCAAAATATAATAATTTAGTTTCAGATATTAGATATTCAGATATTTGAAATTCATTCCGACATGTGTTTGAGTAGCTCCTTTCGAAATCCCCCCGACGAGATGGTTCTTTGCAATTGAGATGGAAGATTATTCCACAATCGAATTGCATTGACAAAATATGATCGCTCTTCAACATTATGTGTAAATCGTGGTAAAACTAACTTAAGGCCTCTAGGTGATTGAAGGAAACTAAGATATTCATTCAAGTACTCAGGACATTTATTATGAATTATATTATGCAGTTTCAGAACTGATCTAAACTTGTAAAAGTCATCCAACCCCATTCCCAATAACGAAGTTTTATACCGCGAAACGCTTTTATACCTTGGCAAACTGTGGATATACCGCAAACAGTCATTGAATGCAACATTTATTTTACGCTTGCATTCAGAATCTAAAGAAGAGTATATAATACAATTGTAAGAGAAGATGGGCAAGAGCAATGATTTTACCAGACGCATCTTCATGTTAGGGCTCAACAAACTTGAAGACATTCTAAGACTCCTTAGTCCACCGTAAATTCTTCTAATGGAATCCGACGTAGCGTCACAACAACTCATTTTACTGTTTATTATAAAGCCGAGATATTTAACTCGATCAACATAAGGTAAGATAAAGCCATTCAAGTTAAGAGAGGGGACATCACATACTAATATTTCGCTTCTTACACACACCATTCCAAATGATTTCAACGGGTTTAATCTTATTTTATTTAACTCAGCCCACCCCTGAATATGTAAAAGATCTTCATTTACTCGGGCTACGCAGTCTTCTAACAATCCGGGTTTCCTAGACAAATAAATTGTTACGTCATCTGCATAAATATGGACATTACAATTTACAATAAAATCAGGAAGATCATTTATGTAGGCACAGAAAAGGAGAGGACCTAAAACCGATCCTTGTGGGACACCTGTGTTGACAAGAAACGGGCTAGAACTCCCGATTTCAGTTTCGACACGTACTAAACGATTTCTTAAATAATAAGAGATTAGTTGAAGGGCTGAGCGTGAAAATTGAAAGTTATTTTTGAGTTTCCACATAAGAATCGAGTGATCAATGCAATCAAAGGCTTTTGAAAAATCAAGCATCACCATTACACTGATTTCATCACGATCCATTGCTCTTCTTAAGTCAGAAGTTACTTTTAATACGGCTGATTCACAACTATGCTTCTTTCGAAACCCTGATTGCCATACTGATAGGCTATTTCTTCTGTCCAAATTGTCTTGTATCTGTTCAGCCAATATTTTTTCTAACGTCTTCGACAGAAATGATAAAAGACTAATAGGTCTGAATTCCGAAGGGCTTTTTGGGTAAGGGTTTTTTGGGATTGGAACAACTTTGGCATTTTTCCATTGCTCAGGAAATTGACAACTGTAGATACAGTAATTGAATATATGCACCAGGAAAGGGAGGAGAACTGGAAGGATTAATTTTATAAATTTCGGTGACATATCATCGGGTCCCACTGCGTTTGACTTGACCGAGTGAACTGCTATCTCAACTTCCAAACCACTTACACACCTAAATTCAAAAGAGTCATCAGAGGAGAACTCACCAAATTCAAACGATACCGCTTCAGAAGAGTCTGGCGCAAGAACCAGGCTCATTTCAGTAGGACTATAAGGGCATTTGGGTTTTTCATTATCAATAACGCCGTAACTTTTCAAATTTTTCCATAGGACCTTTGAGTTTAATTTAGGGTCAAGACGTTTCATAAGATATGAGCGCTTGACATTGCGTATGAGTGAGGTTACGTTGTTACGAGCAAAGGTATATTGACATCGATTATACTCCGTCCGATTTCTTTTGTATTTTTTGAAGAAGTGCTCTCTTTCCTGAATAAGCTTTTTAATTTGAGGAGTAAACCATGGACAGCTATGAGGCTTTAAGACTTTTGTTACCACAGGGACATATGTGTCATAGAGTTCAGCAATTATATGCGTTAATAGAGAAACTTTCGAATCAATATCTGGGGCGTTATATATGTCAATGAGACCAGATCTATTTATGTTTTGATGTAAGTTCAATAAATCAGTTTGGTTGATCGATCTAAATCTTAACGTTTTAACAGAGTTACTTCTTACATTAAAATTGAATGAACAGAAAAGAAGATCATGTATAAAATCAGATGTGAGCCTTAGCTGATCGTTCCCTAAAACATCCTCTACTGAATTAGTTAAAAACATATCAATTAAAGACGGATTACTTACAGACTGAAAGCAGGTTGGCCACCGTTGGTTTATAACTACTAGCCCGATTTTATCACAAGTATATTGAAACAAATTCGTAGTAGTATTCCTTTCCAAAAAATTTACATTAAAATCACCACCTATGAGAATATTTTTATAAGATGTACTTAATCTGGTCAGCGTATCTTCAAACTCGTTTAAATTTTCGTCTTTAAATTTGCACTTAAGGCCAATATTATCAAAGCAATCCGTGAGCTACAGAATCGTGGCAAACAGGAGTGACAGAATGCGCTACTGCGGAGCCAGCCGAGGCTTATTTTGTTCATTTCATTTCATTTCATTTCATTTCATTTAAAAAAAGGAAACTTGTGATTTTCCCGCCCTTTAAGGCCCCAGTTATAGCTTTCATTGAAATGCATCATTGAAACAAATCAGTGGAATGCTGACTTCATTTTTTTGACAAGCCAGTTATAGCAATCATTGAAAAATTGGTCTCAGTAAGAGATCCTGTCAGTTTCTGATTACAACCAATTCTATGCATTTGAGGTTAGAGTTGATCATTGAAAGGAAAACTGACATTTGAAAACAGAAAGAGAATCGAACACATTGAGTGGATCGATTGTGTTCCATATTAAAGAAACGAAAATTAGCTGTTCATTGAAATTGTTTTCTATCAGTGAAATAATAAAAGTGGATTTAAAAAAAAGTTTAAAACAGAATTTTGTATTTTATAGAGTAAACAAATTTTACTACTCATTACCTTCATTTTGGTACCAATTAAAGCTATTGTAGTTTGTTTGTTCGTCTTAAAAATGGGAATGAAAATTTTCAATGATGCATTTCAATGATAGCTATAACTGGGGCCTAAATATGTATGCTTACCAAAAACGACTGGAGGATCAAGTGGTTCTGACTATGGAAATCAATATTTATGCTTTTTTAATCTAATTTTTCTCCTTTTTCCAATTTGAAGTACTCATTCTTGTTTTTATTTGAGGACCTTTCGGTCCTTATTCGGAATTCCCCCCCCCCCCCCACCAAAATGCACTTTTTTTAATGAATCGATAAAAAAAAGTGTGATGTTGATAAAAAACATCAAATTATGGAGGAGAAACACTTTTTTATGGTAAAAAAGTGAAGTATAAAAAAATGAATATAGGCCATAGGGTATTCAAAGTTTCTTTAAATCCATATTCTGTAAATGCAAAAGAAACCTTGCATACACACAACCTCGCACCTACCCCAAATCCTATAGTGTGCCCAAGCAGGGGGGTTGCAGGGGGGCAGCATGCCTCCCCATACATATCTCACTGTTTATACGCCGTAATGCGTAAGCAAGCAAAATAAGCAAATATCCCATAAAAAAAGTAGTTTTAGTTATAGTACTGTAGGTGGTCCGCTTATACTTCACTTTTTTACCATAAAAAAGTGTTTCTCCTCCATAATTTGATGTTTTTTATCAACAGCAAACACTTTTTTTTTATCGATTCGTTAAAAAAGTTCATTTTGGTGGGGGGGGGGGGGGGGGGGTGGCAATTCCGAATAAGGTCCGACCTTTTTATATGAAATCTACATATTTTAAATTTTTACTAGTACACATTTTAAATTTCCATTTTGTAAGCACTCTTAAATTTAGTAATATTTTATGTTTCTTTTGTGCATTTATTTATTAATTTATTAAGAAGATACCACAATAATGTAACTACGTTAAAATCTATAGTTTTTCAGCATTTATCTCGACTATAAGTGTTCGAAATTTTTAATAAAAATGTAGTCTCAAAAACGGATATGAAAAAAACTCTTGTGTTTCAGGCTTGTTACTCTGTAACTGTAGTATTGCGAGCGATGCTTCTGAGATTTATAAAAATAATTACTCTCATTAATTCTAACTTGTTTTTACTAAATTTACCTCTTATTACAATTTAGAACACGTCACTAAAAAACTATTTAACAATGCTTAAGCCTTAAAACAACCATGTTCACCGACCCAACGTGTTGTTAAAATATTTTCAAATTAAGTTGACTAGCTGTATGTTTCAATTTTTGTTTGCAATAAGGTACAATATCTTTTTGGTTTTATTTTAGAGAGATTGATCTTGGTTTATGTCCGGTTTTGCCTTATTTTCAGTTCAAGAACTTTTTATTCAAGTTCATCAATAACAGATAGATAAATTTGTTTATTACCAAATTTAAATTTCGTTTCAACCAAGATTAATATCAACAGAGTCACTGTGTTCACTAAAGCGTTCCATAATAGTTTTTCACTTTTTTTTTTTGACAATTTATAATTATTGTCCATCCAGTTAACAATTAAATCGACATTGAATTAGAAAATCTGGATAAATATTTGTAATTGTTTTTTTTTTGTTTTTGTTAAGTGTCTCATAAAATTCTTTCATTCATTCATTCAGAAGTTGTCGATGTGGGTCAGTGTGGGCCAGAAACTGAAATACTCGAAGATGTTCCATTGAACTATCTTCGCCCACTCAGAAGTTCTGTATACTGCGAAAAGTATGTAGCTATAGTTACTCACAGAACAAAAGTGAAGTTATAAAAGAAGCTCAGATACACACTGCAGGTTATTTCAAAGAAGTCTCTTGGAGTTGATACATCGGCATCGCAGCCAGTAACACGATCACTTTTATTTTAAATTGGATTATTCAAATAGCTATACGCAAAAAAGGTGATTCAATAGACAATATTTTTCTATAAAGTGCATAATAGTAAAGTGAAGTAAATTCTAAATCCAAGAAAGTTGTTGAACATTTTTATTTTGAAGAAAGTTTATAATTTTATTTAAAGTTTATTATTGAAATGTGTTTAAAAAAATTATTTATTTATTTGCTTCTAGATGATGTTACGCGTTTGGATTGCAGTGTTTGTTGTGATTGCTAGTGCAAGAGGAGAAGAAAATCGCTGGGTCTGGGGAAAAGGGCAACGTAGTCAACGGGCATTTAGCAATGACGAAGTGCCTAAATATGATAATAATTTCTATGGCCGTGAAAAAGATCGTGAGCCAACCACTCGAAGACCACCTCCAGGACAAACATCACAGGAAGACTATTTGAATCCAGATGATTTGAGAAATTTTAATGGTCCACCAGGATTTGGATACTCTCCGTACGGTCAAGGAGGAGCACCCCCGAATAACTATCCTCCGGGCTATGGAACACAACCGGGTGTGAATGTGCCTCAAACTAATCCAAACAGTGGTTTTCCTTTTCCAGGTGGACAGCAGGGTTTTCCTGGGGCAGGAAATGCCTATCCGGGAGGGTATCCACAGCCTCCTAATAATGGGTTTCCAAACCAGGCAGGTTACCCAAATCAAGGATCTGTACAAGGATATCCTCAAACAGGACCGGGATACGGTGGTGGATTTCCGGGAGGCTTTCAAGGACAGGGAGGTTTTCAGGGACAGGGAGGCTTCCCAGGGCAACCAGGTCAAGGCTTTGGAGGAATTCCTTATCCTCAACAAGTTGCAGGGTATCCAGGTCAAGGTGGATTTCCTTCTCAAGCAGGATACCCAAGTCAGTTTCCAGGAGGAGTTGGCTATCCTTCTATAGGTGCTCAACCCCAAATAGGGCAATACATTGGATGTGGACAGTTCGGAGGCTGTGGACAACAAGCGCAACAACCTGGCCAATACCCGGGACAATATCCTTACCCGTACCCTGGTGTTGGACAGTACCCGTTCCCAGAACCCTTTGCCCATCCCCATCATGCTGGAAATCCTTATGGCGTTACACCATACAACAGTAATGGATCAGCACAAGCGGCATCATCGCCTTCTGATGACTACGAAGACTTGAGCAAAAATGGCACTGACAACACAAATAGTGCGCTAAAAGTCGAAGGAAAAGCATCAAATGCGAGAAGTTCACAACAAAAATCCTCTGATACCAAATTACATAAGCATAAAAAATCATACGAGTAGAGTAAAACTTCTTTAGAAATTAAGAATTTTATCGTATAATAGTTATGTTAGAGTTTTATTTTAGGATTTTTTTTTTATAAAATAAAGTTAATAATAAGTGTACATTTTTATTTTTAAGAAAACACCAATTTCGGACATACCAATTGTTGTAATAACGATAATCGAATAAAATAACGCTCCGGCAAATGTCCATTGTGATTGTTCGGTGTCCTCATTTCCATCCCAGCCGTGTGTTTTCATTGCTGTCAATATTTGTTTTTCCAAAGTAGTAAGTTGTTCCTTAACTTTATTTGTCCAAATACTTTCTTCGAGAAAATTTTCAGCCTCGGTCATTTTCCATATTGAATCAGTGATATTCAAACGCATGTCCTTGATGCCTTTTTTAACCTGAAAATAACACAGTTCTGCATGAATAAACTAAATTCCATAGCAGTTATGAGAGTGATTTTTGTGGAAAAATGGTTCAGGTTAAAAATTTGAATATGAAACTCTGAACCTATCCAGTGATAGAGATTAAGCCACGATTTTTATTAAACGCAAAATAATGTCAATAAAATTGTTTTATGAAAAGAATTGTTACATAAAAGAAATACTTTAAAATAAATTTTAACCACATTGGTACAAAACTTTAAATATTGCTAGTTTAAGGAATAATCCGGTTCTACTTAACCCAGTCGTTAAGTTATGAGACTTTGTCTAACGTTTAGAACAACGGTTCTAACTAATGTGGGTTTCGCAGAGTAACGTTACAACCCTAAATTTGACAGATAAAGAACTCGAACGAGACTACACAACAACAAAAATTAAAAATGAATACACTTGAGTCTGACATCTGATTAATTTGTTGACAAAACGTGAATTGATTAATTTGCTCCATATTCAGTGCAACCACAGCAAAAAATTAAAAAATCTAAAATGATTGGTATTTGGCAATACTAAAATTGACAATTTACCTAGTATATCTCCGATCTTGTCCAGAACTTATCTATTTGTAGCAAGCCATAAACTGTGTTTTTTGATACTCAGAAATCTGATTTAGTTTCATTATTACATTGTGTTCCACAAGGATCTATCTAAGGACCACTTTTTATTTTCTTCTTGAATAAATAATAAATCAGACATTCTTGAGCATGGCTTACGGATATTTTCTGATGGTGTCAAATTCTCCGCCTTAAAAATACAGCATTCTATCCAATAGAAAATTGCGTTTAAAATGCCAAAACAGATCATAATTCAATACTTGAATGATATAAAGCCTGGTTATCTTTTAAAAAGGGTTCTAGTATTTATGAAACTTATGTACTTTGAATATGTCAATACTACAAAATGTTTAGGTACAGTATAATAAGGTGGTCGTCAAAAAAGGATCTTATAGGATGGGCTTAAATCAGCACCAAATTAATTCTCAATTTCTTTTAGATTTGTATGTTCATCCATAAAATGCAACATAAGGCTGGAGCTTAGACCAGATAAGTTTAAAATTGTTTGGAAAGAGGTTTTAGTTATGAGCCGTTTAGGCAAGAGATACGACATTTACTAACAAAGCTCTACATATTATAATAGGAAAATTATTATAAACAGTACTCTACCTACAAAAATATGCGATACATTTTATTTTAAAGAAAAAAATATCTACTCTATGATTAAATTAAAGTTGTGTATTTGTGTATAAGTATTTTTTATAAAATTACATATATATATTTTCAAACTCAAAATTAAAAGAAAAGATATTTAACTCTATAATGATTTTTGTTTGCAAAACTGTACGTATTTAGGATATAATTTTGTTTCTTCTATTCAATTTTGTTATTAATTTTAGGTGGAGTTCTACAAAGCAAATTAATTTGAGTTATTAAGAACATTAAAAATTCATAAAAACAATGTAGTTTTTTTTTAAGAAAAACTGTTCTAATTTTCGATTTCTAATATTCATTTTTTTTGGCCTTTAGTCCATAAAAATTGGTAAGATCATCCCGACGATCTAACTTGGGCGCATCAGCTGACTAGTGGGATCCTTGACAATATACAAATTTTGTTAAATTCAATTATTATTACACGAATTTTTTGACAGAAATTCAATATAAACTACATATGTAAATATGTATATCCGACCAAAATTAAAATTTGTAATCATGAAATGAATTTAACTGAATTATTGACAAGACCCGGATAAGTCTAAGTAAGAACACTGAGACGAAACGTCAATTTGTGTGGACTAAAGGCCAAACAAATCTATCTTGAATCAATAAAATTCAACAAGTCGAATCAAATAGTGCAAAGAGTTCTACTTGGCTAATGTGTTTTAGAGGAATATAGAGTTTGTATTTAAGATTTTTTCAAAATATGTATTTATAAGAAAATTTCTCATAAGTCTAAAGACAGCAATGTTCTATTCGACCAATTGGATGTGCTATACATCAACAGTTCAATACTTTATGTACGTTGATTAATGATAATGACCCTGTGCAAAACACAAGCACACTTAGACGTTTTGAAGCTAGCACCTTTTTTAAATTAGTTGTATCTATTTTGATATACTCGTATGTATGTACATATGTATTAAATTCACTCATTAAGAAATAAATTAAAAAAGAATACAATTAAAAAAGAACTTTCTAAATATCAACCATTTGATACATATATACCAGGGAAGTCTCTGATCTTTACCACAAAACAAACATCTACAAACAGTTCTAAGTTTCCGATTGACACATTTAATCAACATTCATCTCTGCTGGATGCCGTGCCATGAAATATTAAAACTGCTGACCTTAGAAGAAAACTAGAATTGGCAATGAGCATATAAAAGTCCTAGCCTTGTTTCAAGAAACACACACATCCGAAACCAGACTACAACAAGTAACTTTTCTGTTCTGAAATTTATACAACTTTCGGTGTGATCTCGAAAAAATAAAAAACATGTGTTTTTTTAACTATCAAATGTAAATATCTTGCAGCTTCCAAAATCAAACTCTAGGTACTTATTTCTCTCACAAACAAAAAACCACGATGAGACTTAAACTAGACTGACAACGACTTATAAAAGTCTGTGAAACTCCCAAATCTACCTTACAGTCTCGTCTCATTCTAAAAAGCCAAACTACAAATTCTATCGGATCAAAACTTATTCTGCCTATCATTATTCTGTAAATTACTTACATATTTTATGTTTTGTATAGAACAGCTGAAAATTAAAAATGAAATCGTACCAAAATACCAAAAAGGCTATTAAAAAAATATTAATAAGAATCCTGAGAATAACAAAACATTACGTATACGCCCAAGTGAACTAAATTTCTGAATTTTTTTTTCATATTTCTGAAGTTAAAAAATATGCACATAAAATTAATTTTAAAACCCAATCTTACATTTGCTTCATGTGGCTGCTCCAAAAATGAGAACAGATAGGCTCCTCCTACGCAATATCCAACCACAAGGGAAATGAGTGTCACGTGCGACACAACACACGTTAGGACTTTCCACGAGATGCAAATGGCTGTGACACACCGGCC
This sequence comes from Chrysotoxum bicinctum, assembly GCA_911387755.1. Classification (NCBI taxonomy): domain Eukaryota; kingdom Metazoa; phylum Arthropoda; class Insecta; order Diptera; family Syrphidae; genus Chrysotoxum; species Chrysotoxum bicinctum. The sequence goes on along the minus strand of OU426989.1, from coordinate 209,872,351 downwards.
CCGAGATGGTTTTTCCATAATTTGTGGCGGAAGTGAATGTCCCCTACGTCCAGACATATTTTATCGACGTTTGTTTAATTTTGTTTATATCTTGATTTATATGACAGCACACACGCCCGCCGCCGTGACGCAACGACAACCACCACCACGCACAGCCTTAATCGAACTCAATTCGACTACCGCGTCGAAAAATATTTGTATTAATTTTTTTTTTCGAAAAACAATCATAACTTTTCAGTAATGCATCTGAATATAAATACGTGTCTTAAAACTGGTCTACAAATATTTTCAAAAACAACAACACCCGCTGCATTGAAAACATTTAAGACATTTTTGAAAATATTTGTTTAAAGGAAGCTTCTATTGTTGGTAGTTTTTCGAAACGTGTGGGTAAATTTATATTTAATATGGCTGGAATTTGCATATGAAAATCTTTTGATCTGCTTAACGCGGCAAATATATATGATGTAAATATAAATATTTTTTTTTGTTAGTTAAGAAAATGCAAACAAATTAACACATTTCTATTTGTGTCCAAATATGAAAAGACATAAAGTTTTTCAACCAACAAAAAAAAAGTTGAAGAAATAGTTTTAGATTTTACAACTATAATTGGCAACAAAACATTGACAGATAAAACAAATCTTATTTTTAAAATAAAAACACCATTTTTTGAAACAATGGTAATTCATCTAAATTATGGTAGAACGCAAATATTGTTGAAAACATTATTTTCTACATGTACAAGTGTGTATAGTAATTAAAATGCATGACAGGTTAGCTTGAGATTCGTATTGAGAGTGAGACTACAGTATGACTAAAAAGATAGATGAAAGATAATTTCGATTTGTTATTCAATTTAGGTAATAGTTTATATAATGTTTTTTAAAACAAATCGTTTAAGCTTGGTTTTGTCAGCTACCCGATCAGACAACCAAGTGTGAAAAAAAAACTTGAAAGAAAATCGTCGTCGTTCTATGAAAACTCCCTAAGTCCATTTAAAAAAAAATGTTATGCAATTCTTATTTAATTCATTTCGGATAAACCATTTGCAAAAAATTTTATTATACAATGCCTACGCCAAACAAATTCTACAATTGAAGCCTGAGATCATGCTATTCTGATAATTTTTGGATTTTTTTATATTAATTTCCAAGTTCAAATGCAAATATCTCAAAAAACAAAAAATGGACTTAGGGAGTTTTCATAGAACGACGACGAAATAATCATACGTGAACTATCATGCGATAAAAATATCATGTGTTAAAAGTAAAATTCGAGAATTTAAAGGTTTTTCAATTGGCGCGTCTAGATTCTGGCGGCATGTGGCGGCCATGTTGTTTTGGAGACATTATATCAAATCTGTTGTTTATTATTCATATAATGATGCCAAATAATTATGGGAAGTTCAACAGCTCTTGATAAAACTTTATTATCAAAATGAGTTTTGGTTAGTGCAAACATTGCGCCTCTTTTACGGTAGACGTGGTGGACCTTCACAGTCGACCTTTCAACGCTTGGTGGCCAAATTTGAGACAACCGGTTCGGTAATCAATCAACCAACATTCGTAGTCTTTTGTAGACTTCAAATGTAGAGATCCAACTGAAATAGTTCATGACCATAGACAATGCTTCAGGGCATTTGAAGGGGGGACACAATTTTGACCGAAAATCATCTCTAGCAACGAGGCGCATTTTTGCATGAATGGCTGTGTTAACAAGCAAAATTGCTGTATATGGGGCGAAAACAACCCACACGAAGTTCACCAGGTGGCAATACATCCTCAAAAAGTTACCGTTTGATGTGAATCTTAGAACGGCGGCGTCATTGGTTCTTAATTTTTCGAAAACGTCGTTGGTGAGGAAGTCTCCATCATTGGCGAGCAGTACAGAACGATCATAACCAATTCCTTATGCCCCAAACTGATCCAGCAGGACAGCATTACATGCCGCAGTGGACGCCATTATTGACATTTCGCATGAACGATTTAAGGGTAAAGTTAGTTAGGTCTCCCAGACGTGACGTGGATTGGCCACCAAAGTCATGCGATTTGAGTTCGCTAGAATTTTTTACGTGTGGGATGTCCTGAAGTTGCAGGTCTATGCGAATGAACCAGACAAACCCTTAAAAATAGGTCATCGCTAAAATTCAGCATTATACATATACATACATACATATGTATGTGTGAAAAGCACAAAATTCCTTATGATATGCAAGAGACTTGCAGGTAAATATACCGATTGACGGAATGAAGAAAACCTTTTTTTTGAGGATTCTTCATTATAAACAAGTTTTTTTTTTTATTAAAACCTCAAAAATTTTTGTTTTAAACCTAACTGATTTTTGCGCTGTAGAGCAGATCTTTTTAAAGATGCAAATATAACACTAATCGAAGAACCTTGCAACAGTCTTTAGCGATTCAACCTTTTCCAATTTAACATCCTTAATCACAAATAATTCAATAAAACAGTCTAGGCAAGTCTTTTTCAGTAACTTAAAATTCTTTATGAACTAATTTAAAGTTCAAAAGCCTTGTCATACTAATAATCATGAATTTTCAATTAATTACAAAAACACACGCGACAGATTGTCTTAAGCTAAAGGTGAATAAATATTTTGGAAAACAAAAAATCCAATTCAATCATTTTGAAGATTTATTTTTACGGATGTTCTGTCTAAGTTGTCTATAATTTGAGATATTTTAAGAAAAGCGCCACACAATTCAACATCTTGGAGAGAGCGTAAGTATGACGAAATACAGAAACACCAAAGCCAGACACCAGAACCATATAATCATATGGCAAAAGACCACACTATGTCCATTCATTTATTTTTGGTACACAACAAAAATAAAAAAAAAAACAAAGAAAAACTCAAAAATAACACTTTTCTTCTTAATGAAAAAAATAAAACACGAAATAACTTTCATTTGTTTAATTTATATATCGATCATTGCAGGTAATTATTTTTTCGTGCTTCCGCACTTAAAGTTTAAATTGAACAAAATTTTTATTGGCAATTTTGGGTTTTTCGAAAAAAAAATCACATACAAATTGTGCATATGTATAGACACTTCAATTTCAATACCGAAAACGCACGCACGGCACCGCAATTTTAGAGGTTTTGAGATCTTCCTCGGTGTTCTTTTGGATAGAGACTGTTGGAAAACTAGAGACTGTTCTCTAAGGAAGCTATGATGTGGTTCTGCTTGGAGAGAAAATAGATTGATGCGAAGATTTTTCGATTTTTCTCTTACATGAAATCCACTTTGTGTGTGTTTTTTTTCGAAATTTGAGTTTTTCTCTGGAATTTGTTTATTTGATGACAATGTGGATCGAAAACTCTGTTCATCTTAAGATATACCTCGACTTTTATTGTTAAGGATTTATATTGACATGCACCTTTCAATATGATTGAAATGTTCGAAATAATGACAATAAATTTTGAATAGTTCTACTTGAATCGAATTAAAATAAAATTAAATTAAAAAGTTTCGAAACTGTATCTTGGGGAATAATATCGGTTTAGTAAACAAAATATATTTCAAAACAATAATCCATTAGGAAGCTAGTCTGGATTTGCATTGGCCGATTTTTCCAGTGCCGATATTTCTTTTTCGTTTGGTGGAAGGAATACAGATTAACAAGAAAGAAATGAATTACAATAATAGCACTAGAATAAAGCCGTTTGTAAACATACACAAATATTAACTCCACTACAAAATAAAATACATAAAATATATAAAAGTACCTTGAAATTCAAAGATTCAACATATGTACATAATTGTATACTATACCATACATTCTTTGAATTGCTAAAGGAATTCCTAGAATACTTTGAGATCAAAAAAACAAAAAATGCCTTCTGATTTTCGAAAAAAAAATAATTTATACAAGGAATCGGTAGAGGAGGTATTTTGTATATACGACATTTTTTTTTAAAGTTTTTCAAAAAAAAAAAAATTGGCATGCCAATTTTAAGCATATATTTTATAATACATTCCGTTTTCAAGGTATTGGATTTTCAAAAAAAAAAATTATACAATATTATTTTAAATTTGAAGGCGCTGCTGCATAAAATTTTGATCGAAATCCGTAAAAACATTAATGAAAAAGTTGAAAATGTTGGAGGAAAATGTACGACAGCCGACACACTTTTTATCAAAATTGTCAGAGCCGTTTTCAAGATATTTAAGATTTTCCATAACGGCTGATTTACATAAAACAAATTTTTCACCTTCCTCCAAGTACCCGAAAGTTTGTTATAATGTTGGAAACAGGAATATCACCATTATTCATTAAAATCTTGAAATTACAAGTTGACTACATACCAAAATTGCTCAATATGTCCAATGATCGGCTTCCGAAAAAAGCAGGAGTACATAGAAGTCGACTCTGTATGAGTTAATCAGTCCTTTAATTTTGTTCATTCATAAATAAAAGCAAAACACTAGCTTAAAAGGAATCTCTTGAGCACCATAAGCCAATAAAATGACAAACTTCATTGGAGTTATTTCTAGCTCTAGAGACTGGCTCATTACAACCATAGCTCGTCCTGTGAAATTGTTCAAAAAGCAAATTTATTGACCTAAAAGATCTTAGCAGTGCGTACATAGGTATTACCGATAGGAGCTGAAGGCATCTTGTGCGGTAACATATCACATCCCTTACAAGCAACACGTCATCAATAATTCGTCTCGGTTTCTCTTTAATCTGGTGAAAATCTCCAATTAATTTAAAACAAATATAAATGTGTAAATCAAAACAAAGGGAAAAGGTCACAATAATCAACGCAGTTCCGTTTTATAAAGCCAACAAGCTAATTTGCTCTATCAAGTAGTGGCTTTTAGATTTTAAGAATGTGATCACATTACATTTTTGTATGTTTAAATTTAAGCTGTTATTTTTCCAGCATTGTACAATTTGGTTAATATCAAATTGTACGAGGTAACAATCTTCAACACTTTTTATCTTCGAAAATAATTCTAAACCATAGGCATTTGGAGTAAAAAATTTAAAAAAAGAGGACCCAGATGACTACCCTGTGGGACGCTAGAAGTACATGCAATAGAACTGGAAAAAGAGTTATCGATGGAACTAAAGGAACTTAGAATGCAAATCAAAAATATTCAGTTTTTTCAAGAGCTTTTCTAAAATCTGTGTTAATCGAATTCACCTGACATTCCAACTCTAAAGAATTCACAACATATCTAGAAAAAAATAGCCATATTGGCATTGGCAGTAGAGGATCGCCCCGATATAAAGCCGTGTTGCTATCTATTTTAATTTTGATATATTCGAAATCATTTCTTTTTTATAGATAATAGGAGAGCATGCAATGAAGCAAGGCATTCCTAACAACATAAGAATGTGGGAACATAGTTGTGGGGACTAGCGGGAAAAGGAAACAGTCCTCCATTTGATCTGCAAATCTCCCACTCTGGCCAAATTTAGAGCACAATCATTGGGAATTGCATTTTTTTGACCACATTGTCGAACTTTCGGAAATGAAGATCAAAGACTTGATCTCTTTTTTCAAATCGACAAAATGACTCTAGGACGAACTTCGGTTACTTCTGTGCCGTACCGTTTGATTCCTTAGATCCAGAGTAAGCGGACTGAGGGTTTTGATGGAGGTTTTCGGTGCGGGTGATCACTCAATCAGGTTGGCTACTGTTTCGGCCCTAGTCAACAAGCTGCCTAGATGGTGTTGGATGAGTGGGGTGGCACGGCTGAGTTATTAATCCAATTTCCGGATGATTGTGCAAAAGCAAACACACAATAAGAGACATCGAAACCTACTAGATCCTTTCTTATTTTTGTAATTTTATTTACCTTGACGACTCCGTGAGAATGTCCACAATTTTCCATATCAATTCCATCAACAGGTTAATACAAGTTTAGGTATCAATATGGCGCACTTCAGCGCTAATCATGCCACAGGGCTAGACTGTCAGTGGTACCTGCCTACTAAATATAGATAATTATTTTGTTCTGGGCGGACATTATTGTCAACTTTATATCATTTAATCCATAATACATTACCTTCAAATGTTACATTACCCTTTGCGCATATATACGTAAATATCTTTAAAATATTTTTTTAGGTTGAAATATCTTGAAATCATGGGGCTCAAGCATGTGACTTGATACAATCGGGTTTAAATGATATAAATTGAGCATTCGGAGTTCCTAATTTGGTACAAGCGAATCGAAATCAATCTACAGAACCAAACTAAGAACTACCTATCCTGGATTGTATGGACGTACATAACTCGACTGTATCACTTAGACCTAAGAGCGTACGCATTTCATCCTTTTTTGTAAAAATAACATCGTTTCTAACGAATCTTATGAAATGCTTGAAATAAAAACAAAGCAAATTCAAGTTTCTTCACATTTTATTCAACGAGACAAACGCGCACGAGACAAAGACAAAGTGTCATTGCTAAGAGAGAAAGAACAAAATCAATCGATTATCGTTTCCGCTCGTAGAACGAGGACCGACAAAATGCTTCTCTGGGAGTAAAATTTTTGGAAATGAAAACAAAAAAATTATATGAAATTATTAAATAGTTCACGCATCATTTTGCAATGCAACTACTCAATTCAACAATTCTATAAATGCAACACTTTGCTGTTATCAGTAGTGCTTGGATATAGCTGGAAGTGGAGCCATATTGTTGCTTTGGCGTCTCATCGAACCAGATGGGCCAACGTATCTGGAAATAAAATTCTTTAAAAATAGGAAAATCACCTTAAGCCATGAATAGTAGGCATTTATACCTCCAAAAAACGGAGCTTCCACGTTTGAGCTCACCACGAGTCTGTAAATCGTTCCAACAGTCTCTCCAGTTTGCGTACTCAGGCATAATTGGTGGACGACCTGCCATAAGCCTGAAAATAACCACTTTAGTATGGGTAGTCAATGTGTTGGGTATTTACCTTGATCCAGTGACAACCATGCAGGTTGACACGACCTGGAGGGGATACAGGATAGTCCCGAATATGAACTTAAACAAGAATTACCGTGAATCTCAGTGCATGTTAAAATAATATTGCAGAATTACCTGAGTTCCCCCTGCGCAATACGTTCTCGAGATCTTATCTTTAATCAGATACTTGCTTACCATGTAGACGGTAGAGCTTGTCAAAACCAGGCACGCTACATCACAGAGCATCTTCGGTATGAGTCCCGAGAAGAAGCCGAAAATACCCTCGGTGCGGAAGATTTCCTTGATCGAACCAAAAATCGACCGGTACACTGTTTCCTTTCCGATGAACTGAGCCATCATTCGCACCGAAATCACATGGAATGGATGCGACACAATAAGCCCACTGACGCTGAGGACCACGTCCCGTTTGAGGGCCGTCTTGAATTGCAGGTAGCTAGAGGGCAAGATTAGTCAAATGTTTCTCACAGTGGTAATAGTTTACGCATACAGTTCCTCATCAGAGGGTTCTCCTTCCTGCCATTTAGAGTCTACAGAGAGTTCTGATATGGTTTCATCGTTTTTCTCAGCTGGGAGACCAAGTTTGTCGGCGAGCCGTTCACTGCAGAGCATCCCCATGACAGAACCCACTAACTTAGGGGTCAAACCGCGATACATCCCAAAGAAGCCATCCATTTGTCTTATGTAACCCGCTAAATGAAATGGTTATTTTATTTTCAATTAAAACATGAATACAAACCGTTAGAACGTCCAGGCACTTACCGTATTGTATTATGTTCGGCAGAAACATGATGGGATTGCCGAGGATAGAGGTTCCTGGTCGAGGAGCGACGGGTTCATAGCCCAGCTACAAGGAGAACAATCAAGCTATTGATCAATGCTAAAAAAAATCTTTGAGGAACTCAACTTGAATTAGGACTTTGGAATATTCTAGTGGATGTAAGGCCGCACTGACGCCTAATCTCAAACCGAAACGGATCCAATCGTTAACCTCCTTTTCGTGCTCGCTCATTGTTTGTGTCGAGTCATTTAAGTTCATTTTGATCGTTCCTGGCTTTTTTTGAGTGAGTTAGATGGTCGTTGTTATAGGTTCTGGGGAGATTGTGATGAAATTTTGATTTTCACTTTGTGATTCCTGAGATGGTCTAAGAGGATCTTTTCTTCAACCGGCCTGTTCACTGAATCACAGAAATAATTTTTATTTGAAAATTTTTGACAACTGAACTGTCAAAATTTTGATTTTAGACATTTCTTTCGCGTTCAGGTTATAAGAGATAAATTAAAAAAAGGGAAAAATATTTTAAAGACGTTTCTATTAAAAAATTTAAAAATACTTTGTTCCCAACAAACCGAAATCTGAAATTTCAGCTGAAAAATTTTGAGATATTAAATTATTGATTTCAGACGCAGATTACGCTAAATTTTCTCTCATACAAAATTCTCTCCTAAATTTAACCAAGCTAAAATAAATGCCGTGTTTTTTTGGAAAAGTTATCCGTAGTACAGTAGGATTTTATATGAATAACAAATACAACATCCGCAGTAGGATCACTGCGGATACTCGAATAAGCGTCAAATCTCTATCCGCAGCAGGATTTCACTTCTCCTTTTATCGGCAATTGATGCTACTGCGGATGTTGCTCCAGCTTAAAAATCAAAATTTCTCTTCGAACTGTACATATCAGTCAAAATTTAGCGCGCAAAAAAATTGTCTGGCACATTTCTCGATCTTAATTTCAATTTAAAATGAAAGATTATTTAGAAGAATATTTGGTGACAGAAACTTTACAAGCTTTTCCACAGCAAAAGCAACGAAAGCGTGGTAAAAATAGAAGTACATTTACCGTAGATGAAAAAAAACGACCCATAACTTTTAAAAATCACACTTTAAAACGCAGATCGAGAAAAGACAAATTTTATCTCTACAATTTTAATCTCTACAAAACGTTTCCAAATCTCGTGCAAAAGTTTGAAGTTGGAGAGATGAAATCTAATTTAATGTGTTTTTTAGTATATCTCTGGAACGGGTTGTCGTTCAAAAGTCGTAAATACCTTTTTGGAATCTTCTCTTGATGCTCTCAAGACAAGCATCAGTCCCTTTAACATAAAACCAGTTTTGACAAAAATCACTTTCGGAAATATGGTGGCTGTCAAAATTTGTCCCACAAAATAATGCTTGTATCTTTCTTTTTCCTGGCAAAATTTAGTGGATACATTTTGTGCATCAATGCACAAAAGTATGAATTTTGCGTGCGAACTGCTCGGAAAAATATCCCAGGACAAAAAATGTATGGGAGACGAAATTTTTCCCGATTTGCGTACTAGGCTTAAGCAACCAAACATTTGTGCAACTAAAAATTAAAGTCTAAATATGAAACAAATCTCACAATTACCTCAAAATTTCCTGTTTCATGAATGAAATCTAGATCATTATTATTTCCGATTCACTCCACTTCTTAACAGGGTTTTCCCTCCGGCGGCGCTTCTTTTTCTCTTTTAGGTCCATTTAATTTAATAAAATGAATAGAACAATAAGATATTTCTTTCGGCTTCCAAAAACTTTTAAATTTTAAAAGCTAGTGGCTCTTGTTGAGCTGTCAGAAATGCGACTGCAAATTTTACACCGTATATTTTGTTGTTGTATCTAGTGTTGTAAGATTTTACATTTTTGCATTTTTACAATGATACTAGACCTGTTGCATTAGATCGTGAATACCCCTATTATTCTTTCTTCTTTAGGCGTGTTTTTTTGCAAGTCCATATAGAATTGTACAAAAAAACGACATCGGGACTAAGCGCTTTACATGCAAATGCAAAAACTACTTAAATCTATACAGAGTTAGCTAAGACCAGATAATTTTCGAGAGTTAATCTAAGACCCGATAAAAATGGTGATGCCAAAATATTATTATCTATATGTTATCGATAATTTGCTCAGAGAGGTCAAAAGTGACGTTTTTGGATGCTGGTTGATGCTGGTCGTCAATACAGCTGACAAAAATGTCATAGCGTACACAGTGCTTCCAGCTATGTGGCAAAAAAGCTCCTAAATCCCGATGTCGTTTTTTTTTAAATTCTATATGGACTTGCGAAAAAAACACACCTTTTGTGTTTTTCCTTATTTCTCGCGGGAATAATTTAATTTTCATTTAAAGGTTGCTCAGTAAACTTCACTTAATTTACTAGAGTAAGGAGTGCAGAGATATAAATATTTTTCATTTGAGCAAAGTTAAAATTTTCAAAAAATCTCTCAAAGCCAAAAGAGAAACAAAGATTAACAATCGCTTTCGTGTAAAAGCAGTCGAAGAAATTTCTCAAAAGTTGATTTCGTACTGTACCTAATGAATCGCCTATTCTTCTCAAACTATTGTTCAGGATTTCATACAGAACTGTCAAGATAGTTTTGACAGTTCATTGACAGCCGGTATTTATATTTTACATTTTTTTTATTGATACATATTAATATTTTATATAAAATCACAAAACTATGCACAGATATTTGTTAAACATTTCATATATTGGTACAAGATTTAGGCAGGTAAACCCTCTTTATAGTTCGTCGACAACCCCTATAATGAATCTTTATACAGGGGCATCCAAAAAGTCATCAATAAAGGAGTCCCACAAATAGACACATCGACGATACAAGGAAGCTTAGAACTCGCCCTTCAAGCAATCCGACCTGTTAATCCTATAGCTACACATATTTCCAGTCGGTAAATATATTGCACGACCATCACCATGGATTGACACTCATTCGATTGTAAATTACAGAACGGATTCCGGAGTTCATGCATTGCAATCATCAATCCACGTCGACCTAGAACGCGCTAATGGAAAACCTTACAACGAGTGTCTTATAACAGGTACTCTCAATCGAACTCTCGATAAGTACGATTTGCCAATACGTGTCATCAACACGAGGCTCGTGCCTAACACATTCCACTGCCGCTACCAAGCCAAAGGACGAACATATTTGTATCGATTGGCTGTTGCCAAACACGCAGCTCCTGATGGCAAAATAAGGAACAAAAACTATCAAAACTTCATCCCAGTTGATGAATACAAACGCTGCTACTTCTTGCAGTAAGTTTCACCTCCGATCCTCCAGAATTTCTTTCATGTATCATTGTAAATACTTATAAGAAATTTTTGAACGGACTTACCGCGATTGTTTAATTTGAATCAAAAACTACTTTTCATTGACATTTATCCAGAGATCACAATTTCGACATCGAAAAGTTCAAGGAAGCAGCAGACCTCTTTAAAGGACGACATGATTTTCGTACTTTTATGAGTACTAGCAAGCAAAGCGGAGTACTTAATTTAGAAATTCCTGTACCTTTGTATATTCACCTCTTGTTTTCTTTCTAGAGAACACCTATGTTCAGTATCCGATCGATTTCAGATATAAAAGCGTATCCCGGGAGATCTCTGGCTGTTCATTTAGATGCACATCGCGCCGAATCACTGTACAACTACTGGGATATAGAAATTTCTGGAAGATCATTTTTATACAAGCAGGTAAGAGTGTTAAGACCCTCAAATTCATAAAACCTTTACCAGCAGAGTACTTTGGTGTTTCAGGTTCGTCGCATTGTGGGATGCTTGGTGTCGGTGGCATATAATAGGGTTACTTTGAAGGATGTTTATGAAATGCTAACGATTCCTTCCAAGGAAACTTGGCACCCCAAAGCCGTGGTAGCTCCGCCATTTGGACTTTATCTCTGCAAAGTGCACTACGACGAAGCAGATCTCATTTTCAAAGAATCAGAAAACGAGTTATCTCACCATCATGAGTCTGCTGGAACAACTGAAGTTAAAGAAAGACAAGCTCAAGCCAACTAATACCACAATCACCACAGCAAGCGGAAGTAAATACATCGAATCTTCCTCCAACGGCCAAAGGCACATACAACTGCTCAAAGAAAATTCATTTGGCTTTGTCGTAGACACGAAACCAGACCTCATCCCAGCTTGCATTTTGGATAATTTTTTATATCTCGGCTCTCAAGATTCTGTGAATGTTGAAAACATCCAAAGATACCAGATTTCTCATGTCTTAAGCGTTGGAATACCAAGTCCTCCAATTGATTCTCCTCTCACGCTGAAGTTCATAATTTGCTTGGATTTGCCAGAAACCGATTTAAGTAGGGAAGTTCTGCCTATTGCATGTGAATTTATTGATGAAGCTCGAAAAGTTAAAGGAGCGATTCTGGTGCATTGTAATGCGGGAGTGTCAAGGTCTGCTAGTTTAGTCATAGGCTATTTGATCATCAAGTGTGGTTATGCGTTTGAAGACGCTTACAATTTAGTTAAGTCAAAGAGGGAATGTATTCAACCGAATGCAGGATTCATGAGGCAATTGAAAGTTTTGGGAAGATGAATATGTTTATTCAATTTGTTTTTGTTTGTTGTATTTAGTTTTAAGTTTGTAGAATAAATATAAGGTGTAATTTTGGGAAGATGATTAAATGATCCGATTTGTTTGTTGTTTTTAGTTTTAAGTAGAAAAGATTAAGTTTTAGTTTAAGTTTTACAAAACTCATTTAGTCAAAATATTTATGTTAAATGCTTTACTTTGTTTTTCAAATAAAATAAGTTTTCGGAATTTATTTAAAATATTTCTAGCGCAAACTCGCATGTTTTTGTTTTTTGAGTATTGAGTATTCGAATAAAAAAATTACATATTTGAGTCAGAAGTTAAAAGATTGTTCCAAATTGCTTTATGAATTTCAATTTTTTACAAAAGTTTGTAGTCTATTAATTTTCCCTCATTATGATAAGTTTAAGGCAAAATGCTTATTTTAAAGAAAAAAATTACTAAAATGTATTCAGACTTTTCGCTAGATTTTAGTTAAAATATTTTTAAAAATATACAATTTGACTTGTCACATTTGGTTTCATGGAACAGCAGTAAATCAAACAATGTGCTCCCTGCTCAACTTTTATTTTGTGGCTTACAATAATTTGGCGGTTTGGTACCTTCAAGAGACGGAGACATAAGAGACTTCATATCTGGTCGGTTGTATTTATGTATATGATTTGAGTGAAAAATCAAATTATCTCGATATGATTCCTGAATCGTTTATAATCGATTATATCATTCCAATGAGCCCACCACTAGTTCAAACAATTCATAATGGCGGTAGACCCCAAAAAACCACCCATCGCGAAGATGTAAGAATCATCAGGTTGGCTTTAATTCACAAGCTAGTGGGTGACTTATGAATTAAGAAAAATGTAATTCAGCAGCTAGTTACTGACTTGTGAATGAAAAAAAATTAATTCATAAGTCAGTTGGTGACTTGTGAATTAAAAAAAAAATTAAATCATAAGCTTCTTAGTGACTTAAGAATTAAAAAAATCAATTTAGAACCTACTAAGTGACTTATGAATTAAAAAAATTTAAGTCATGAGCCAGTGACTTATGAATTAAAAAAAATAATTCACAACCTACCAAGTGACTTATGAATTAAAAAAATTTAAGTCATGAGCAAGTAAGTGACTTAAGAATTAAAAAAAATTAATTCAGAAGTTACCTAGTGACTTATGAATTAAAAAAAATTTAATTCATAAGCTAATGGATTAAAAAATTATTATTTGTAAAATTTTGATAATAATGATAATTTTATGACACACAAACGCTTGAAATATACCTTCGTTAATAATTAAATAATTATGTAGTCAAAACAAGCTTAAACATTTACAATTTACCCACTAGCTTATGAATTAAATTTTTTTTAATTCATAAGTCACTTAGTAGCTTGTGAATTATTTTTTTTTAAATTCATAAGTCACTAACTTGCTCATGACTTAATTTTTTTTTTAATTCATAATTCACTTATACATAGGTAGTGAATTAATTTTTTTTAATTCATAGGTCTCTTATAGACAGTGAATTATTTTTTTTTAATTCATAAGTCAGTTATAGGTAGTGAATTAATTTTTTTTTAATTCATAAGTCACAAACTAACTTATGAATTAAATTTTTTAATTCACAAATCATCTACAGAGTTATGACTTATGATTTTTTTAATTCAAAAATTCGCAACCCTGTATCAAACAGGACGATCCGGCGAAGACCGGTTGGTAGTTGGTTAGTAGGTAAGTACCTTCAGATCTTCGGAAAAACCGAAGTGCAAGACTGGTATTCGACAGGGCACACTTGAACTGGAATGTGGGAAAATGGAAAACGGTTCTCTTTTTTACATCTTCGTTATACAAAGACCACAGTTAAGCATAGTGGGGGGAATTATATTATCTGGGGATGTTTTTCCAATCAAGAAGGAATCTTTTCATGGCACAGGGAGGTTCTTCAAAATATCATGCTCCCTCATACTGAGGAAAATATTCCATTGTGATTTTTTTTATATGTTAAACGCGCAATCAATGGGTTATGAATACCATTATAATGTTAAACTCAGTGCGAGCAATTAAGAAAGTAGGATAGGATTAGAAAGGAGATATGCACATTGGCTTTGAAGGTCTGCACATTGAAATAAGTGGGAAATATTGAGCCGGGTAAAGCATTCCACATTCGTGTAGTGCGGCTAAAAACAGAATCTCTGTATATCAGAGAATATATTTTATCACTTTAACGACAGAAGAAAGCATTGGGTTTTTGAAGCATTAAATTCTGCGAATTTGAGGCTTAAGACCGTGTATAATATAACTTGTATTAAGCGGCTTGAAAGGAAAGGTATGCATTTTCGATAAAAAAGCTCGATTCCAAACTCTATCAAATGCTTTTGAAATATCTAGTGCAATAATCTTACTTTCTCCAAAACGATGTAAAGATTTGTTCCACTGCTTGGTGATATATACTATGAGATCACCTTCACCGGTGGACCTATTGCTACGAAAGCCATACTGCCGGTCATTAAGGAGCTTTCGTTCTTCAATTTTTCACCACCTGGAAACTATTTTATTAGGTAGAATAAGAAAATTAAAGGTGGGGGAGACATGTTTTATGGGGTTTCATAAAAAAAAAACCCTTTTTTAGTTGACATTGGATATAGGCCTTAGGGTAAATTCAAAGTTCCTTTAAATCCAGATTCTGTAAATGCAAAAGAAATCTTGCGTACACCCAACCTTGCACCTACCCCAAATCCTATAGTAAGCCCAAGCAGGGGGGTTTTCTTTCTCTAATAACCTCCTTGCGACTTGAACCAAACCATGAATTCTCTTTTGGTTTGATAGATTTTTCCTTATTCGGGGTAAAATTTCGAATTTTAGTTTTATTCACTTCCTGTTTTTTGTGGGCCACACTGTATGTATCTACTTATGTACTTACCTTAAAGAACTATGTATGTATCCTCATTAACCATTTTCATGAAATAAAACAACTTTGCTTTAATTTATTTTTCTGAGGTTGTTTTCATTTTCACTTTTATTGTTATTATCATTAATAGTAATTTTAATCATTTATTTTTTGTTTTTCATTTTGATTGTAATGTGTGTGTGTGTGTCTCTTTGTGTATCTGTATAATAATACTAAATTATTTTTGTTTGTTTTGAATTACTTGTTTTTTTTTTTTATTTGGATTATAAATTCGTACTCTTCGATGTGTTAATTAAGTTGTTAATGTTATAGTAAATTAGTTTGTTTTTTTTTTTTGGTTTGTTATTTCTATAAATTTACAATTGTTTAACTTCATCGGGTTTCTTTTTCTTTGATTTTTTTATAATATTTTTATTTATGTATAAAAATTAAAAATAAAACAATTAACAAGTTATTTTAATAATATATACTAAATAGCTACAAAGAAATGTTTTTTTTATACAAAAAAAAAAAATCTTACAATATTTTGGGATAAAACTATTAACCTGGATAAAAATGGAAGAACAAATTTGTTTTCTATTTTTGTTGGTATCAACATAATACTTACATAATTATTATTTGTGTTCGTATTTTCGGATTTAAAATTACCATAAATAAATGCGTTTTTTTAGTTCTTTTGTTGTTTATGTATTTTTGAGAGGTGTGTTTAAAAATTATGGTCGGTTTGCAGTTTTTGGCCAAAATGTTATGTGTTTTGCAGTTGATTTATTCAAACAAGCATGCTATTTATAAAAAAAATATATTTATTTTGAATTGTTGGAAGTTGTTAGGAAAGAGAAATTAAAGCAGTCTATTACCGTTTTTTTTAGACTACAAAAAAGAGTTACGTGCAAGCTTGCAGATTCTGAGGAAGTTTTAAAAAGATTTTTAAAATTTGGCCATTTAACAATACGCACAATTCAGTTTTGTTTTATGTACTTTTTTTATAGAAATATAATCATCCTTTGAGAAAAAAAAATAAAAATCCTATTATTGATAGTATGTACTTCAGAGTCAATAATAATTTTTATGTTTTAATCCTACTGAACAATTTAGTCCTTAAATTATATTTATGTATATGTGTTTGTTTTATTTTTTTTTCAGATAACATTTACATTTTTTTGGTTGTTGTTTAAAATTGTATAGTTAAATTATTTTAAGAAATAGGTCATTTATGCTATACAAATATTTTCAATATATAGATATATTTTTTTAATATATAAAATTTTCTTATAGGCAATTTTTTGTTTTGCCAATAATAACTTTTAAAATTTGATTATAATTTTTATTTCTGTTTCTAATTATGTAGTCAAATTTACATTTCCATTTCTCATCGTTTATTGATTTTAATGTTGTTGTTAAACTTCTAGTTAAAACAACTTAAGTTGAATTTATATAGTAAAGTAAATCAAAGGCATTTTCTACTGCGATTAGAATATTGCTGTGATTTTTCCTTGTACAGATAATACAGACAATTTATTAATTCTTACTGAAAAAAATGTTGAACTTTTTCCCAAACATGAAGTGAGCATAAGACACATTTTTTTCAACCAAATAAATCAAAATATGTGTCGTATAAAATATTAATATGAAAAATTAGTATGCAAATTTTTTCAAGGTTATACTCGTATTTCAAGATGAGAACCCTTTCTTCTTTTCCATAAGAGCAAAAGGAATAATTTGAACTCTATTGACACATGGAGTCACGGCACCTGGCAGTCAGCGCGTGAACCTTCAATTGGAGATAGATTTTCTTTCGATTTGACGTTCAATGTATTTCCCATAAGAAAAAAGCAAAAAAGGGTCGGAAAAACATTGATTTAACTAACCAAACTTATATGAACCGGTATGCATTTTATGATTTTAAAAGAATAGTAATATGTGTTTATTTCTAAATCAAGTTGAAAATATAGTAAGACACCTAATTAATATTTTGTAATTTGGCTTCAAAAATCGTAAACATATCGTATGTGAAGGACAGATGAAACAATTTTGTTAAGAAGCAATTTGTATGGTCTTCTTTGACCAGCCGTATTTTAGTCTCAAGGTAGAATATTTGTCCTTAAATCAATAATTATCTATTTAATTTAAAAAAAAAAAAACAAACATAAAACTCCTGTGTGGCCTGGCCAATTCTAAGTCAGCAATTTTTTCAAGTGTAATTAAATTTCTATGTAATATAAGAAAATAAATGTAACAAAAAAAAAACACAGTAAAGTTTACTAATACTACTTCTATTACGTTTTCAACTCGATTCGGTCGGTGTATGTCGTTTAGTGTTTTTATGTTTTGTGAAAATTTTTATTTTTTCTTGTTAACAAGTTTCTATGATAAAAAAGACAAATTAAAAAACAGGAAAATGTAAGAAACTTTGTTATTATTGTGACTTAATTCAAAAAATTCATGTTATCCATTTTCTTTAAGTATTTGTTGTTGTTTTCTTGCAATTTCCTTACTTTTTTTTTAGCACAAATTGCACAGGATTAATCATGTTTTTGATATATTTTCCACCTGATTTAGAAATAAACACATATTATTATTCTGTTAAAATTATAATATTGATACCCGTTCATATAAAATTAATTAGTAAAATTTATGTTTTTCGAGCTCCTTTTTGCTTTTTTCTTATGGGAAATACATTGAACGACAAAGCGTAAAAAATTCTATCTCCATTTGTCAGTACACACACTGACTTCCAGGTGGTGTGGAAAGCAACTTACCAGGTGCCAATATCTTATAATCCAAACAAATTCAAATTTCCAAATTATAGATATTTTCAACCACATATTTACCACATATTTAGGTTGAAAACAACGAACATAATTGAAACACAAATCAACGGATCATTTGAATCTTCGTTCGTTGAGCCCTGAAGTCGCCCTAATTCGTTTCTTGAAAAACCTGAACTCACCTTGGTGAGTTAATTCTGTATTTTTGAGAGCTGGAATCGCCCTAAAGTAGATCTAGGTATTTTGCTGTGGCAAGTATTGGATGTAGAGTATTGCAGTATTAATTATTTTTGCAATTAAAATTACAAAAAATCATCGTTGTACTCTTCATCCTCATGAGATGAAATATTGAGTTACAACGCAAAATTGTTTTCGTTCATTTTTAAAACTAATTTGTAACAAATTAGTTATTTTGTTCTTGCTTTTAGTTGTCAACTAAACAATTGACAGTCCTTCAGTGTTTTTAGAAAACGTCAAAACGTCAGTTTTTTTGACAACTCTCAGGGTTGTAAGGAAAACCTGGGTCAGCCCTGGGTAAAGTTGAACGAACGAACCATTTATTGAAAAGTTGGTTAACTTTTTTTTTGAGGGAATTTGATAATTTCTTATAGCCCGTTTTCACCAAGAGTAAATCCGCTAGAGATTTAAAACAAATCTTGAAGTGTTTTCACCAAAGAAACTCAGATTTATTTGACGTTTTCACTCTGTCTTGTCATTCAATTGTCAATTTGGACAAGCGAAATAAAATTGCATTGGGTAGTAAACAGGAAAAAAAACAGATATTTCTATTTTGTGTTGATTGTCAATGAAGAAAGTGGGTGTTCATAGGTGCGTTCTACAAAATAAGGTATGTTTGTTTTGCAAATCTTCTGATTGCGAGAAGATTTCAAGGAGATTTATTTTAAATCTTCATTTGAGGTGATTTATTTTTGTATGGTAAATCTACGAGATTTAAAGGAGATTTATGGTAAATCCACTTAAATCCCGGATTTACCTTTGGTGAAAACGTAGTATTAGTTTCTGTTCATAAAGTAAAGAAACGGTACTATTGACACCGACTTCCCGGTCTTTAAACATTAATGTACATAATGGGGGCTATCGTGAACAAAATTTCCCTCGGAATTTTCCCCATCTTCGAAAATTGGAAAGGTCAATACTTCTGCACTGTTCATTGTAAGCTGGCGACTGGCCTTTTTAAATAAGAGCCAAATTCCAAGGGAAACTTTCGACATTAGTCTAGATGACAATTTTGAAAGTTGGGAACAATTCCCAAGGAAATTTTATTCACGATAGGCCCCAATATGTACATACTATACATATACACGTATTGCGGATTCCATTATTTACGCTTCAGTTATCAACATCTGATAAAGGTTTGTTCATTTACTTTTTGGACAGAAACTCATAAAATATCAAATTTCAAAAGTAAAATTCTCTCGCAATCATTCAAAATCTAACTAATTTTTCGAAAAATCACTACCACTCAAAAGACTGTTTGACTTTCTGGTATACTAAAATTTCACTTGATTAATATTTCTGTCCACAAATTCCGGGAAAACGAATTCAGTGACAGCGGACATTGTTACCAGCGAGCATAATATTCTGCGAAGAACTTCGAACTTTTTGATTATGTTCCTACGTAAAGACGGAAATTTTCGAAAGTTCACACAAATTCAGCTTCTTATTCTAACAAATATTTCTGCAAAAAATTAATTTGTCAATTTAAAAATTTAATTTGTTTAATTTGCAACGAGATTTTTTCGGAGCAACTAAAAACAAATTCTGACAATATAATACGTACTTAAAAACCTTGCATTTTAAAGTGGAATACAAGGCAAAACTTAAAACCCCCATTACCACATACTCGTACGTCTCGCAAGGACTGCTTTTAAACGATGCAATATTACCTTGCGATTTTTAAGCCCGTGAGAGACGTTTGTTGTGGCGGAGGTACACTAAGTAGAGTACAGAGTGCGGAAAGATGACTCCTTTTCATTAGAACAAAATTTAACTTTGATTAAAAATCGCTATGTTTAAAAGCATCCATGCAATTGGAAGAAAGCCAAAAGAGAAACAAAGATTAAAAATCGCTTTCGTGTAAAAGCAGTCAAGGTAATATTGCTTCCTTTAAAAGCGGTCTAATCAAATCGCAATGACTGCGAAAATTATATTTATAATTTACTTAACATTTAATTTATTGTAACGATAAAGAACAACGAGAGAGAAAACAAATTTCCTTATATTGAAAAACTTGCCAAGTTCGGCTACACCAATTTCTCCGTGCAAAAAGTATAACAACTATCAAAGCAGTCAGCTGTCAAAATACACTATGTATTTGAATAGGTAATTTATTAATAACTTTTGAAAAGAGTAATTCAATTATAATTTTTAAATTAAACGCAAATTGTCAATGAAACCAAATTAATGCAATAGATTACTGTCCTGAAAGGTTCTCATGCTAGCTACACACGAGGCAACCGTTGCAGCAACACAGCCATGTTAAAGCAACCGTTGCTTCGTGTGTAGCTATGTTGCCAATTGATTTTGTGTTGCTGCAAACGTTGCCAGAAATATCAAAAAGTTTTGATATTTTCGGTCGGGTGCTCCGACAGTACTGTGGTTGCGGCAATAGTTGCCACGTGTTTAGTGAACATACGAAACACGTTGCTGCAACACGTTGCTGCAACACGTTGCTGCAACACGTTGCTGTAACGGTTGCCTCATGTATAGCATCACGATCTGAGAAAATTGTTTTTTTTTTTATTTTGGTTTTTGACAGATTTTACAAATTTTACTGAAAAGGATATTAAAAGCATTCCGAAGGCTACTAAAATCGTTCGTTGGAAGCAAGATGGCAGAAAAGAAGAGAAAAATCGGTTCTCGATTTGAATAAAGAATGAAAACTAGAAGCACGCATTCCTCTCTTAATGTCAAAATCATGCAATGTCATTTTTTGTTATGTACATATAATTCAAACATTTGCGGAAGGTTCTTCCGTATTGCCAAACGAAAACGCTATAACTACACCTAATATATGTATAATCGTGGATCCGGACCATTAATTGTGTGCAGAAAAATGTTAAATGTCATTTTTCTTATTCGGATTTTCCGAATTTTGTTCGGTTAAGATATTTCTTTCATAACAGTCTGGCGTTGTGTGATTTTTTTGTGTTTGTTTTCGTTTCAATTGTCGAAACTCTCCACGATTATTTCATATATTTGTTCTCTGTTTCGTAAGAATTTTATGTTGGGAACCACAGAAAAATGTTGATGTTGACAAAAATGATCACATTTTCACTCAATTTTTTCAACTGAGTCTTGTGTGGAGTTATATCATATGTATAGCCCAACTAACAATTTTACTTCTATATTCATCTAGAGAAGCTTCTTATTACTATTTCTTGCACACATTTAAGGGTTGTATAAAACTCCAAAGAGTTAAAAGGGCGACTTTTTTTAACTCCTATTCCACCTTTATGGAGTAAATTGTGTTACTCCGAAGAACATACTTATCGTTATGTTATAGAGGTAATATATGCTTTATTGCAGCAATTGCATCGATAGTGGAAATGAAAAGAAGATTTACTGTCACAAGAATAAAATACTTATAGGAGTATGTGCAAAATAAAAAAAAAAAATTTATTTCTGTGCTTATTTGATTTCATTTTTATTTTGATGCTTTTTCCGCATGATTTCTGTAAAGATCTTAGAGTTGATTATTTTTTATGATTTCATTTTTACTTTTATTTTTAAAATTAATTTAAAAATTACTTACATGTGTAGGCAGAATGTGGGAATCGAACTCGGGTCCTCTCGCACCAAATCTCTTGCTCGCTAACCGCACGGCCAAACTAGAATATGTAAAACCTAGCGTTGAATTGGGATCACTTTTATCATGAATTTAATCCTATAAAGTCACATAGGCTTCCTTTATAGGTGCTTTTAACACTTAAATATTAGAAGGAAGCGATATTTATCGCTTCGTAATTCGCATAAGCTGTGAAAAAAGCTAGAGTTCTGGTATACCTATAGCATATGTTCCAGTATTAATTTATTGATAAATTGATTATTCTCAGCTTCTTCATCGAAAATCTAGCTGTTAAAAATGTGTCGTGTACTGCAGTTGCAGTAAAAAAGTCTCGTCAATCAATCGACAATACAAATCACTGTCACTAAAATAATTCGTAAAAAATAGTTCTTTTTTTAAGAAACAACATGATTCAAATTTTATATGAAATTTGAATGAAACTTAAATATTTTTTAAATAAATTGCACTATTGACTTTTTACTTGCGATATAGACATATGGCAAGTTATCTATTCGTAAAAATAAGACGATGATTAATTTTTGGAAAGCTTAAAATTTAAAATTTTATAATACAATCTAAAAGACAAAAATTTTTTTTTGAAAATGTAAAGAAATGGTTTTCCAAATTGTCCAAACTTCACCTAGAATTTTGATAATTTGTGTTCCTTTCGATTAATTTTAACGATCTATAATTCAATAAAAATTTTGAAATTATTAGATATTACTGACTGTGCCTACCGCATTCAACTATTTTTTGTAATTTTAAATTTCTCACTATCGGCTTGCCGAATTTTAATAATATTTGTTTAGAGAGGCTTGATAAAAGGTTAAAAAAAAACTTCTATCCAAGAAAAAGATTAAAATATTTTCTTGGTTTTAAAAAAATAAAACTTTTTTGAAAATTTGATATCTTTTTTTCAGATTCAATTTTGTATCCATCCAGTAATAAAATGCTTTTCTAAAAAATGTTTTAAAAAACAGTTTCGACCATAAACTTTAATTTTTTGAAATTGCCATTCTTTACATTTAGGCAAGTTTGTTCGACCCAATCCTACTTTGCATTTGTAAGGATTTACTCAGTGTGGGGTTTCCGCATTTTGTTGTTGTAATTAATTCATCCTTATATGTGCAAAAGCACGTGGTGTACTTATGCCTATTGCACAGTTTTATAATAGTACTATAGGAACTATATTGCAGTTAGCAGTTAGTAAAGTCGCAGTTAATTAACTTAAGAATTGAATGCAAGTTAATACTGTGCATGGGTACTTTAACTGCAAAATAAACAGTCAGCAGTCAGTACTAATATTAGTACTGTGCAGTTAATAAAAGCAGTTAATTGACTAAAAGTTAATTGACTGCAGTATAGTTCACGTAGATTTGGTCAAAGTCGGACTTCACTGCGTCCTACTATTGAAAAGTCATTGGTGCAAAATTTTAAAAAGCCTAGTATGATACTACTTAACAACTTGCTCATTTCAAGTATATGTTGATTGGAAAAGGTTTGTTTTATTGCTACAATTACTGTAACCAAAACAGTTGCAATTATACCAAATCAAATTGGTAAATAATTTAATTTCTTAACTTAAAAGTAGTTTACTAACGCTTTCTCAATTTTAAACATTTTCTAACTAGCATCATGCTAAAACAATTTTTTTAATAAATTGCTTCTGAACACGCCTAAAACAATGACAGCTCATGCAAGAAACAAAGTAAACAGACCTTTCTAACGTTTGTAAATGTCAAAGTCATTCGAGTTAGCTTAAAATAGCTTTTTGATGATTTTATCTTTAAAACACTGGAGAAAGTATGATGCTAAATTCGATTCACAAAATCGTCGTTCTAACATAGAATTAGTCTAAAACAATTTTAACGTCATATGTATACTAACTTGAATTAGATTTTTTGCCATTATTTTTTTTTTGCACGTGATATCTATAGAATTGTAGGAAACGAGTGTAATATACATATGTATATAAATGTGTTATAAGGCCTGGCATTGATTAAATCAAGAATATCGGCAGTCAAAGTTTCTAAAAGCTCATAAACTTTCTTCCATCAAGTTTAGTATTTTCGTTTATTTTTAAGAATTTGCTCCTATTCAAAAAAAAAAAAAAAAAACAGAAACAATAATTGTATTCATTTTGTATAGTAAATGTTCTAAGCTCCAAGTTAAGATAAGTATGTTTTTCTTCCAATTTAAAGCTGATATTCAAAAGAAAACTATTTTTATGTTGTTTAGTTATGTAAGTTTAAATCCCTGCAAATCAATAGCTTGTAGAAGCGGATGTTTTTAAGTAGATACATTTTCCTATTTTTTCGATCTGTACGTAGCGTGAGTTTTTAAAATCAAGGAAGGCGTAAGATTTTAAAACATGAGATTATGGAACACTAATTCATTTCACACACAAAAATTTGGCATCTATGAATAAATTCCCTTTTTTATTAACATTTCTAACACATTCATTCTAAGAAACAATATATTTTATTTATTTTGATTTAGTTCTTCAATTTTTCATTACATTAACTTATACATTGAATTTTGTAAAAAATGTTTTCTTCTATTTGTTTATTATTTATTTTTATTTTCAATTTTTTGAATTATGTAATACTAATTTTGAATATATAGAAATATATATGTATATATATATTTATTATACAATTTGTGTTAATAAAAATCGAGAGTATAACTAGAATTTTTTTTTTATAAAAAAAAAATATTTTGTATGTTATTTCCTTGCTTACTATTTTTGTTAATTTTAATTTTAAATTTTGGCACATGGTTTCCGAAACGTGTGAAAAACTATTTTTTTCTTTCAGTTAATTCCTATTTTAGTTTTAAAAATGTTTATGTTTTTTTGTTTTACTTATATTTTGCTTGTATTTTGTAACATTCAGTTGGTTTTTTGTTGTTGTTTTGTATTACACATATCATTATATTAGACGTTAATTTATTATTATTTAATTTACTTTACTACATTTTTGTTTTATAGTTTAACTTATTTTTTGGTTTGGCAATTATTTTCATTTTTTTTGTTTTATATATATATTTATAAGTTTTTTTTTTTTAATTCATTTAAACAAGAAACTAACAATTTTTAATATTTATTCTATATAACTAAATTTGATTTGATTTAAGTTTACATTTAATTTTATTTTAATTTTCTTTTCTTTTGCATTTTGTGTTAAATTTGTTGTCATTGT
This sequence comes from Chrysotoxum bicinctum, assembly GCA_911387755.1. Classification (NCBI taxonomy): domain Eukaryota; kingdom Metazoa; phylum Arthropoda; class Insecta; order Diptera; family Syrphidae; genus Chrysotoxum; species Chrysotoxum bicinctum. Next base: position 209,847,338 of record OU426989.1, on the reverse strand, counting down.
TTGTTGTTGCTCTCTTTTTTTTGGTTTCGTTCCATTTTTTGTTTGTTATTTTTTTAATGTTACTAGTTTACTTTGGATAGCCCAAAAATTCACATTGGAATGTGTATAAAAAAATATAAATATACATTAGAAAAAGATACATAGTTACTTGCATAAATCAGTTCAGTTAAAGTTTTATTTTATTCTTTTTTTATTTTATTTTTTTTTTCAATAAGTAGATTTTTTGGAGGATTTTTTTTTACTTCTGTTGATGGTGGAATAATGGAAGGGCTATAGGGGCAGGACAGGGATAGTGAAGGGAAATGAAGGACTGTGATTTATATATGTTATGTTGGTTTTAATGTTTTATTTTTTTGATTTGCTGCTGGTGAGTTTATTGTTTTGAAGTGAAAATGATTGTCGAAAAATTTTGAATCTTTCTTGTCCCAAAAAAAGTTGCCAAATATTTTGTTTTCTTTTTTTATTTTTATGATGATGGTAATGATGTGAGAGAGAGAGAGAGAAAGAGAGAGAGATAAAGATAGAAAGTAGTTGTTTAAAAAAGATGAAATCAACTGACGATATAGAAAAATGTTTATTTTAAGAACGTTAATTAGGAAATTGGATCAAAGGCTTGTCAAAATATTTTAAGATAATATTTTTGTTAAGAGAAAAGTCCGATATTTTCAGTTCGAAACAAATTTAAGCTAACTCGGAAGGGCTTACTCGAGTTTGCGAAATCGTGCGAACTGCCCTTAAGTTAAAATCAAAATTCTTGAAGAAGAAAAAGAGTCAGCAGTGTCCATGATTAATAGATATGTATGTATGTATGTATGTACATATATAAGATTGTATTTTGTTTGTATTTTTAGTCATTGAAACTTATAGAAAAAGTTTACGAGTTTATAGCGCACTCCGACGACTATGAATAGAATGAGCGGTGACAGGAATACATTAATTTTTGTGTGCATGACATAAAAGAAATGATGAATTGAAGAATTCAATCAGGATTTAGTTCTTTGTATCTAAATCTGAATTGAATTGAAATCGCATAACTCGATCCAATCCCACTGCACGAGCTGGATCGAATCGAAAATATATGTACATGTAAATTTAAATCGAACAACTGAAGAATCGAGTTTGACAGCTGGTTGTTGGTATTGTTGTTGTATTTTGTTTCCAGACAGTTTCCGTTATGTTTGGCTTTCTTCTCTTGCACTTGTTTCGCATTTTCTAAACAATTAAATACGTTGTGCAACTAAAAAAAATTGATATACCTAGTTTTCAAAATAAAGGCAAATAATTTTTTCTCTTGGCGTCGCCATTTTGAAAGATACGCATAACACCGCATAGTCACAATTAAAGCCAGACAGTTACTTCGATTCTATTTGAATTCAATCTTTCGATCCGGCGTGGCCATAAGGGGGGTTCACATGGAAGAACATGGTTGTACAACATGGTTCCATGGGAAAATAACTGTACACACTACTTTGCGTTCACATAGGATACTGATGTTGTCGAAGTGAACGAAAGCAGTATATGGCGATACAAATTTTGGCAGCTGTAATTATGAACGATATTCTTGAATAGGGAGAAAGCATGAAACTTGCATTTTCTTCCACTTCTTTATATTTTGTTAGGAGTTTTATTCTTATAAAATTTATTCTTTATAAATTTCACTTTTTATTTTCCACAATTCTGGTAAATTTCTAATTATAAAGTTCACAAAATCTTTTTAAAACTCATTATTTGGTATAGATGCCATTTTTCCGTTGAATGTTTTATGGCCGAGACAATTTACAAAATGAACAAAAATATCAAAGTTGTCAACATCTGTTCACACAGGTTGGTTGGTTGCACGAACCACCCAGGTTTTCAAAATATTTTGAAAACCATGCAACATTGTTTGGTTTTGCGTTCATATGATAGAACAATAATGGTTATCGAACCATGTTGTACAAGATGTTCTTTCATGTGAACACCCCTATACACGTGGATCGAAATCTTAATTAATAATCGATCCCTGAATCCACTCATATAATCGGGGTATACGTATAATCGAAACTTCTTCCATAATTCCAGTCAAATGACAGTTAGTTTCCAGGGGATATAATGTACTGCTCGCTTCGTATTATCTAGTCAGGCTAATGGTGGATTTACATGAATCTGCATTGGATTTCTGCAAAAACAGGGATGCCAAATACAGAATTCATAGAGAGAAAAAGAGCAAAATGCAGAAGGACTCCATTTCTGCTTTATAGGAAATTCGAGAAATGCAGAAGTCAAGTTTATAGTAAAGACGAACATGTTCATCTTTATTATAGCATCTTCGTCTGAATTTTATGAAACAAAACATTGAATCGAAATGGAAGAAAATGGAGGTAAGCTAAATTTTCATTGCATAGTTTCGTATTAACAGGCCAACAAGTTATAGCAGTTTATAGGAAGTAAAAAAGAGTTACCACCTGTGTATTCTCTCCCACTTTCGGCTTTCGACATACATCTGCCTCTCTTTACTTTTCTGCATTTTACAGATGCAGAAACATGTAAATCCACTTTAATGTTTGGTCTTTATCAAACAAAATTGAATATGTTTTAATGTATTTCAATTTGATTTTAATGAATGCTTATACAGCATACGAGTCAGATCTCTACCTGTACCAAAAAGGTCCTCACACTGAGTTATCTATATCGTTGGTAATCAAATCAACATTTAAAATATTTTTGTGAATTACATTTCAAACATAAAAATAAATTTCCACCAAAAAGGATGTTTTATGATGATGTTAGGGTCGTTTAAGATCTAATAAAATTTTTGACAAGTCTATGATACTCTAATTCCAAAAACCCAACCATCCGTCCTTAAAAATAAATGAACAAAATAAAATTTTAAAATAAACACACATTTGAAGAAGAACACAAAACCCTTTTTAAAAGTTGCCTTTTATGCGTGGGGCTTAAAAAATTAGAGCTTGGTTCGTATCTCACACCGCTATCGAATAATCGGAGTGACGTTTTGCAGGTAATCCCTGCTGTTGTTGCTCTTGAAGCTGCTGGTGTTGCTGCTGCTGCTGTTGTTGCTGTTGTGGTTGTTGTTGTTGTGATGGCGGTGGATGGTGCTGCTGTGGATGATAGTGTTGTGGTTGCTGTTGTTGGATAACACTGCTGACAGTGGATGATGGTCGCGACCATAACGATGATCGCAAACCCAACTTCAGCTTCTTCAAGGTATCAATATCGCATTCGGCTTCCGAAAGCTCCGGCCTATCGGGAGTGCTTCCTTCGATTGGTATCTGATGGAAGCCACTGCCAGCTCCGATGCCGCTGGCGAGATTCTCTTGTAATTGCAAAGGAAGTAGTGCTCGCATGGCTCCTCCCCTGTTCGGGATAAGCAGCACAGTATATCTCTCATATATCAACTCAACATCTTTTTCGGTTTTATTTTTTTTTGTTTTTATTTTTGAACATTGACATTTTAAGATGGCAGTGTGGTTTTTTTTTTTAATTTTTATGTTTTGGACTGATTCATAATGAATGATGCTAAAATGATGCTACAGAAACCGTATTAACATAGAACGAAAAATATACTATTTATCCTAACAGGATCCCAGGCGCCCAGCCCGCACCTGATGGCAATCGTTAATAACTTTATGTAGGTTTTGACAGATTGAGAGTAAGAAGATGTGGTGATGACCATCACAAGGAGTACCAACAAAATAGATATTTGTGTCTTGGGTCTTCTTATTTTTGCAACGTTGTCGCAGAGAAGAATTTCGACGACAATGGTGCCGTGGAAGGATTGAGGATCGTGTCTGTGTTGGAGGGGATTGTCTTGTGGGGAATGGGTCGGAATTGGGATGCTGGATTATTACTATCTAACAAATCGATTTTGGTCGATGATGGCTTTGGGGCAAGCAGCATTGGTGGCAGTGGCGGTGGCAGATTGCCACCTCCTCCTCCACCGGGCTTTGGTGTTATTGGTGATTTGACTAATGTCGAGATATTACATTGTATGGAGTCTTGAGACTTGAACGTGTTGGACAATTTCAAATTGTTATTACTACGTGGTGATAGAATTTGTTTGTTACTATTCGGATTGGTGGTTTTTGTGTGTCTGGGTGTGGTGTTTGTCGTAAAATGATATTGTTGATGATACCTTGATCTGCCGCGACGTGGCAATGATTTTTGTTCGGACATTGGTGAGAGATCAGAGGATGTGCTTGATTGTGCTCCATGGTAGATGATACCTGTAAGTATGACATTAAACATAAAAAGAAAGGTAGGTGAGATAAAAATAAAAAAATAGTGGAATGTTTAGTGCTGGGCTGGAATGAATGAAAGAGAAAAATATTTACCAACGTAAAGTAATACATAAATTCAAAAGAGGGTTAACAAAAAATTAATTTTTTATACTAAAGGTATTTGGGTAAGGTGAAAGGTATGCCTTGTTAGCAAAGAGATTAGAATGAATTATTTTATTTAGGGTGGGTTCTTATAGGTAGGTACTATTTAAGGAAGGACTCTGTCTCTACAAACTCTAAAATAGCCCTAAACTGTCATTCATCTCTCGTGGAGACGGCGCAGAAGTTCAATATTCATCTTTGTTGGGCGCGCCGGGGCATAGGGACATAGGGTAACTGCAAAGCTGACGAGCTTGCTTAAAGTAAAACCACATTACCTACACTTACAGATAGGGCATGTGTTGATATACCCATCGCCTAATATAAACTTACGCCAAAGCAAGATGCTATAAGGAATGCAAACCTTATGTGGATCAGCGGTCTAATCAATTGATATCTTTCAACACATTGCATATTAGCCTTGAAACAGGTGACATAACCGAACACTGTTAATAGATAGGCACTACAAAAGCTTCATGGATGAAGAGGAGGAGTAAATAATGCCTCACCTTCTATGCTCATGTCCTGCTCTATTCCAAAAACTTGGACTCCATTTGGGAGACGTCTATATTACAAAAATCTGAGTGATCTGGCAAATACTGAAATACGTAGTCTAGTTCAATTTATAAGGAGCTCAAAACTGTTTAACGAGGATTGAAAAACTTTACTAGATCCATGTAGTATCAAAACATGGATCTAGTAAGCATTTGGTCTATGTTTGTCGCTTCTTCGTCGGCAGCCGCTTCAACCTAACCTATCCTAAAGAATGAAGATATCTTTCTTATATAGCTTGAAACTCATAAAATGAAACGTACCGCTTTCAGGATTTTCAGGGTGATGAAAGCATCAAATCTACACAAATTTAGATAATATTTTAATTCTGTAGTAAAAAAATCGAATATGTCAAATAAATGCACAATTTTATTTAAAGCAATTTTCATTTAAATCGTGTAGCGTCTTATTCGATTTTGAAAATGGAAAATTTTTGATCAAACTGTACTGTACTGACAAATTGTATTTGTTTCAATAATACCAAAGGAAAATTGAAAAGGCAAAGGCAGCCATTTTGTCAGTTGTCTCCTAGTTGATTGTTGGCTTCCTATCAGACAACGAGTTATGTATATGATTGTTGATCAATTATCCCGATTGGAAGATTAAAACTCAACTCAAATCGGAGTAGTTTTCTTTAATAGATAAATTACACACTAAATTGTCATGTCAACAAACGATAAAAAATATTAAATATTTTCCAATGAAAAAACAAACAATTTAAGTATGCTTCATTTTAGACTGTAGTTATAGCCTACAAAAGGTGCGTTTTAATATCTACGGATCTACTTATGTGGATCCGGATCTGGATTAATTTTTAACATGTATTACAAAAACAATTTGGGATCCTGTTCTCTATCTGGATCTATTTTAAAGATCCAGAAATTTGTTCTTTTTCTGGCGAGTAGATGGCTTTTTATGGTAAGGTAGTGTAAACTACAGTGTAAAGAAAAAAGACAAGGCACATTTGAAAATCAAAAATCATAAGCAAGAGGGAGATGAGCATACAACACAACTGTCACTATGATCCTTATCGTTTTATTTTCGAGGGTTAATCCATATGGATCATTGGCGATAATATAGGTGCGTTTTATTATTCACAAATCTATCTGGATCCGGATCTGGATCTTCCCTTGAAAATAAAACGATACGGATCTTAGTGACAGCAGTGTTATAAGTCCGTCTCTTTTTATCCTTGGTTTTGTAAATTTTCAATTATTTCTTGTCTTTTTTCTTTACACTATAGCTTACACTACCTTACCATAAAAAGCCATCTACTCGCCAGTGTAATAAATGATTTTTGGATCTTTGAAATAGATCCCGATAGAAAACAGGATCCCAAATTGTTTTTGTAATACATGTTAAAACTTGATCTAGATTCGGATCCACATAGATTTGTGAATAATAAAACGCACCTAATCAAACGCGGCTAAAGATGGACGAGAAAGCTGAAAATGTTTTGAGAGGGAAATTTTTCGTGTGATTTTCGGTCCCGTCTGCGTTAACGGGGAGTACAGTAATGCCCAACATAGCCAACAAATTAAAAAAAAAAACAACGACTAAGGTGGTTGGGTCATTTAGATCGAAAAGGCAAAGGACCGCGCAGTAAAGGAAGAACGCTATTCAGTTGGTGTACCAAGCTGGAGCTAGCTTGTGATGGGTTTGGTAAAGGCCTTGGTCCTTTCCGGACTATAGCGAAACATCAAGTGTAAGTAAAAAAGGCATTTTTAAGTGGTGCTGGTAGATTTTGGCGGCCTGTGGTAGCCATGTTGCTTAAACGAAATTTGTCAAATTTGTTGTTTATTATTCTTTTACTGATGTCAAATCACCATGGCAAGTTACACGATTGAATAGTTCGTCCACAAGATAAAACTTTATTTTTAAAATGAGTGTTCGTAAACTTGAGACAACTGGTTTGGTAGTCAATAAACCAACATTCAAAAGAATGCAAGATAGGCCGAAAACATCGTCGTGGAAATTTGGTATCGGGACTTGGCCCTACACTCGTACAAGATCCAACTGACTCAAGAGCTTAGAGTTCATAAGATAACCATAGACAATACCGTTTGTTTGCTGGATGGGCTTCAAAGCGTTTCAAAGAGAACCCACATTTTGGCCGAAAAATCATCTTTACCGACGAGGCTCATTTTCGGATAAAAAGCTGTGTTAACAAGTAAAATTGGCATTTATATGGGATGATACTAACCCACGTGAGGTTATAGTTACATAATGACATAGATGGGCCTTTCAAATAAAAATATAAATTTGTTAACGCCTCTTGTTTTATTCCATTTCAATATCTACCCGCCCTTATTGAAAGATCCCTTACTATAATACTTATAAGTCCAGGCGCGCACATTCAATTTTTAGTTTCGCTAAAATGAAACATATGGGCTTATATGGGACACCGCGCACCTAGAGCAATTCGATTCGAGCAACTAAAAAGTTTGTGTTTTGACACAAACTAAACGATTGCCTAAAATTAATTCGCAACAGTTGAGTTGTTTTCTATAAGCGCAAGAGAGAAAAGAGTGTGAGCGTAAGTATAGAGTTGCCAGTGCGCGGTACTCTATCAACTGGTGATTAAACAAACTATTTGATTTCGATCACAGTTGCCAGTCAGCGGCTAGCCTAAAGAAATAAATCATCCGAGTAGAAGACTTTGCAAATTTAATTGGACTTATTGGTTCAAAATTGCTTTTTTGGCCTTAAGACTACAAAAATTGGTATTTCGTCAGGGCTATCTTACTTGGACTAGTTAGTATTATAATGACCGCCATAGCAATACCCAATTTTTGTTAGAAAAAGTTCATTATTACATCGATTTTTTGGTAAAAATGCAATGTGCGTGTATATCTAAAACAGAGTAGTTCTTATTCATTAAGGCTGGAAGATTTCAATTGTGGCCTGGTATTGTTTATATGAAGGTTTTTAGTAATACAAATTCTATATACTACTGATTTATGTAAGGGCAACAAAATTAAACAAGTCGAACTAAATAGTGTTAAGTCTTTTAGATGGCTGATTTATTTAAAATTGATGAGAAATTGGACTACTACAAGGTTCCATTTTTGAACCTTTATTATTCTGCATTTTTTCATAACGATGTAGTACAATTTTATTTAAATATATTCCTAGATCATTCAGATATGAAATTCAAAGCAAATATGAACATTCAACTTTTCCATTCAAATGAAATCGAAGCAAGAAATTTTTCACTTGTATTAAGTCGAAGTTGAACTTCTTTTGTGCCTTTGAATTGACAAATAGGTACTTACATACATTACATTCACTCACGTATTTTTTATTTATTTTATTTTTTTTTTAAATGCTTAGGTCTTTAACTTACTGTGCTTGATTTTGGCCTCATGCTGATTTGATGACTCCGTTCGACTTGATGTCAATTGATCTGGATCTGATTCAGATTCCTCACTCTCAGGTTCAGTTTTTCGCGAATGCCTTCTGCGGTTTTTCGATGTCTATATATCGAGAGGGAAATGAAAAAAAAAAAAGAATTCATTTAGCATGAGAGTACCAATTCAAAAAGTACCAATTAAATACTACAAAATAAGCGACGCATAAATAAAAAAATAAATATGTATTATAACAGAAAAAGGGAAGAAATTATATAACAAAAGAAATAAACAACACGCGCCATTCAGTGGCGGATTTAAATATAAAATAAAAATACATACAATGCGGTTCGGTTGGTTAGGTACACAAGAAAATCACTTAATTCACAACTTTCCTTTGCAAACATTTTGAAATTTTTTAAGTATACGAGATTTTCAAAATTTATAACATAATTTCTTCTAGTACAATATATTTAATTGGAAAAACTTGCGTCGCAAGCAATAGATAATAGTTGGGAGTTTAGAAATCATGCATGCGCTAAAAACTTTTCATTTGAAAAGTATGGACTGCGGAGAAATTTTGTGAGTACGTTTATGCTTCGAAAACAAATTTTAGCTTTCATATATCATATTGACTATTCGTTTTCTCTGAAAAAAAATCAATAACAATAAATTTCAGGCGTAACGAATAAAAACGAAAGTTTTTCAATTTTTTCTTACCGTTTTTAGATAATAATTAGGATGACCTCCTCTTCTGAGCTGATTTTTTCATGTTTGTTGAACAGTTAAAATTTGACCAATATTAAGTGAGTACTTTAAATTTAGCAGAAAAACGTTATTTAAATCCGTAGAGTTAAACCCTCATGGTTAATGTAAACGACACACTATGTAAATCGGGGATATTTACTACGTTTAAATGAGGTGTTGAAGCGAGGTTGAAGCCCGCTTCGACCCTTTATATATCTGTATTGAGTTGAAATGAACTTCGTTTGACTCGATCCAACTCGCTCAACGGTGTTGAGTCGAAATGTGAGACGAAAAACCTGGGTGGAAGAGTTGGTTTAACAAATTGTTGCAGAATCGCTCAACACCATTTCAACCAAACTCCAAATCGAGCTCTTAATTCAAAGGACGAAAAACCTGAACGAAAATCCGACCCTAATCCAACTCGATCTTTCGATACTGCATATAAACGTAATAATTAAATGTACGAGACGCCAGAAAATGAATTTGGACGTCTAGATCTTCGCAACATTTTAAGACCTAAATGGATCGTATCAGTGATGACGAAATTTTATAGTCCTTAAAAAATATAGATATACTCGTAAATTTAAAATTACGATGAGAATATAAATAAAATAAGAACTACCCGAAAATGTTTGAGTCTTCATTATGATACCGAGAATTTTTCGAACAATCCTCAAACTACATGAACAAGTATTTATATATTTAATGATAAAACGAAATGTTTGCAAAAAAAATTGATATTTAAGAAGAATTTTCGTTTCGAGAATCTATCCAAGTAAACCGCAGTGTACATATATAACACCAAGCGCTCGGTACTCTCCAACTACTATAGCATCAAGCATCAGTTCAGGAACTGCTCTTCAAGTACTGGCTGACTGCTGAGAGATGAGAGATAATTGTACAATACGAACAAAACAATTGAAAGTCACATAATAATGAAGCGGCCAATTACGAACGAGAGCAAAATAGTAGTAGAATAATACAAAAATGAACTCAAACCGAAAACAACGGTATAACGCACGATATTGTAATATGGTGAGGACGAGGAATTGTGTCGGGTGGTTGATTTAAGTACCGCGGGTGGTGGTGGTGACGAGCAACCCTCCGCTAGGGCCCGCTCATGGTACATGAACGAATGCAGCAAGGTGTTGGCAGGTCCGGTGTGATGGGGCTGCGCTAGAGTGCTGGCCTCAGACAATTGGAAAGTCGCATACGGCGAGATGTCTTCAGATGTCTCTGTTGGAAAATAAAAAAAAAAATTAAAAATAAAAAGCTAGCTGTGCAGAAAGTGTTGTTTTGTTAGTTGTTTTTAGCCCCGCACAGGCCGTAAGGCAATTACTATACTATATGAACGCGCGGAATGCGTTCCTTTACAGATAATTTATGTGCAATATGCATAAATTGGGATTCAGTGTGATTGTTTTGCAAATTCATATTCATACATTTACATATATTTTTCTTTTTTTTTTATTATTTTAATTTACCAGGAATTTTCTCATTGTTCTGCAGGGACACTTTATGAATCGTTGCATAGTAGCGTTCACGCTGTGCAGCTTCGTTGTTCTGTCGATTTTCCAAGGACTCCTTTTGTAGTCGATTGCTTTGTTCTATTGGCGGGACGAGACCATTAAAATAAAAAAAAAATTACTCATACGTACAATATCAACAGAGAAAGGGTCCTCTTCAAACTTACTATGCCGGTAGCATATAACTACGAGCGCTATGGTACAAATCATTCCCGAGACAGCAGCTATGCTGGGTATCAGGAGATTGATGTTGCCATAGAATATGTTGGAGCGATGACCTCGTTGCACTATCTCGGGTGGTGGTGGGTCACCGTCTTTGGTCAAGGTGACAAATGTAAAGTCGGCTTTCGAGACTCCGGCAACGTTGTGGGCTTCCATTTTCATTTGATATAGAGTCGATGGGTTTAGTCCAGAAATGGTGAATCTTCGTTGTGGTTTTAGTGCGTTTGACACTGTAGCAGCAGCAGCAATGGAAGCAGAAGCATAAGAAAGGAAAGATAAGAGGATATTGTTTTAAATATAAAAAAAGGAAAAAATCTGATGATACAGTATTATACGATAATAATGGTTGAATGGAATAGAATCATGCACGCAAGGGTAATTAGGCGAAGGAATTTCTCAAGGATGTGACTTTAAGATTCTGATAAGTACAAGGAGCAGCATTGAGAGACAGGCAGGAGCATTGTTATGAAGATATCTCCATTTATGTATGTATGTTCTTTGGAACCGGAAATACTATGAATCAACTACAAACAGGTCAATGAACATAGCCCAAGAAGATAACAATAATTCAATGATTAATACTCGTTTGCTCCTTTGTATGTAAACATAATAATGAATATTGTGTGGTTTCAACTTGCATCAGAGAACTTTAAATCAAAAATTAAGTCTGGTGAAATAATACAATAAATTATTTAGCTCCTTATACAAATACAGGTCGGCCATCGACCCGAAAATATGTTGTTAGGATGCAACTTTGTTACAACTTTCCAACAAAAAAAAATCTATAACAATAGGCGTAAAATTTTGTATTGTTTTGTTTTTCTTTGGGCATTATAAATTGAAATTGTTTCCTTTACGTTCTCGCTCTATGTTGTCCGACATTTTGGAAAAAATCGTTATATCACGTAAATAAAGTTTCATAGGCTCCTATTGATCGTAAAGTAGGTTTTGTAATGTTAATCCTTTTTTCTAGCTTGCTTCCCAATTCTCCCGAAAATTCTACTGATGTTACTTCTTGTTCTTCTGATTAGAGCGATGTTAAAGAAATCACAAGAAAATGCATCGTTTAGCAGGGATATCAAAAGGTAACATTGTTCTACATGATTCGTCTATATAAATACGAGTAGATGCTATCCTATGCGCTTTGAAATCGATAAATAGGTGGTTAGTGTTGATTTTAGGAAAATTTCATTCTCTCTTGTTGAAAATTTGACAGTATGTGAGTTAGTTTAAAAAACACATAAAGTACCGAAAAGCAAAACGTAAAGTATCGAACTAACTGAACGATGAATTTCTGTGCACTGAAGTTTTTAGGACTTGAAGTTTCAAAAAGCGAAATACATATGTATATGTATGTATCAAATTCTCTCACGAGTGCCCGTGCTCTCTTCTGTGAAAACCACAATTTTTGAGGGAACGGGGATAGGTTTGGTGGATTGATATTCTTGAAAATTTTTAACTCACAAAATGCCTTTTTTTAAGACAAGGCTGCGAAAAAAATAAGGGAATGCAAATAACCCAAACTTACAGGTTTTCGTGTTACCTATTGTGAATGACACGCACAACATAAATTTGACATTAATCTTTCATTATTTTACTTCACAATTTATATCTGTAAATTTAAGTCCACAGACATTTTATGGACATTTCTTCTTTTTTTTCTTGCGCAAGGTTGTCATTTGTTGGCCTGAAATTCATACAAATTAAATTAAAAATAACAGACATTCACTTGGTACGTTATTTGTTTTCCGCTTTTTCTGGATGTTGTAGAATTCTCGCAAAAACATTTTTCTTATAAGAACATTAATGTTCTGAAATAAAAGCAGGCCAATGTTACCGCAGGTTTATTTTTTAATGAGAAACAGAAGCTTAAAAATGAGGCCTTTTGAAAATAAATAAGTCACTCTTTTAGGTTTTTGATAAGACCTGTTCTATTTAATCGTAATTCTCACCATTAGGCCAGGATTACACACGTTTAAATTTAACTTACGTAACTGAAAAATATCTAGTGAAATTAGGTATATTTGATCAACTTACGTAAGCTGTAAGTTGAGAGAATAGCTTACAAGTATTAACTCGTTTTTTTCTCACTTACGGAATTCTCACAGCTTACACAATCGGCAATGATAGGTTTTGAACTATCGAAATCACACATGCAATGTTGGCCTTTAAATGATTTTAAATTTATCCGTATTTATTGTGACCGATTTATATTGAAATTATATTTAATATTAAAAAAAGTTTGTGTCATTTTGATGCTTGAAATAAGTTACTTCATCGATAAATATAATCAAATTATTGTTATTATACTTAAAACCATAAAATTATACTTAGTGATGTTTTGAAATAAACCGAGGATATATCCCTGTTCCTTAATGACGAAACTATTAAGCAAACACAATGGCGTAGAATTTTAAACAACCTATTATTAAGGTAATAGTATGATACTACTTAACAATTTGCTAACTTTAAAGTAGTTTACTAACCATTCTTAATTTTAAACATTTTCTAACTAGTATCGTACTAAAGCAATTTACTTAATAAATTGCTCCTGAACACACCTAAAATAATGATTCATACTAAAACAGCTTTAACATCGTACTAATTCAACTAAAAATTTTGTTAAAACAACGAATTTCCAAATTTTAATTGAATATAGCATCATACTTTCTCTACCCTTTTATTAAAGTTAAAATCATGGAATACCTACTTTATTTTTTTAGTATCGTGCTTCATATGACTCTTTAAAATTTGCAAACATCAAGAAAAGTTCGTGTACTCACTTTTTTACATGAAATGTAATTGATTTAGGTGTGTTTAGAAGCAATTTATTAAGAAAATTGGCTTAACGATACTAGTTAGAAAATGTTCAATTTAAGAATGAATTAGTAAAGTGCCATTGGCGCAAAATTTTAAACAGCCTATTATTGAGGTATTAGTATGATACTACTTAACAATTTGCTAACTTTATAGTAGTTTACTAACTCATTCTTAATTTTAAACATTTTCTAACTTGTATCGTACTAAAAGAATTTTCATAATAAATTTCTTCTAAGCACACCTAAAACAATGATATTTCGTGTAAAAAGTAAGTACAAGAACCTTTTTTGATGTTTGCAAATGTCAAAGAGTCATATGAAGCTAGCACGGTACTAAAAAAATAAAGTAGGTATTCGATGATTTTAACTTTAATAAAAGGCTAGAGAAAGTATGATGCTATATTGGATTAAAATTTGCAAATTCGTTGTTTTAACCTAGTATCATACTAAACAGCTTTAGCATCGTACTAATTCAATTAAAATTTTGCGCCATTGGCGTGCTAGCTTCATATGACCCTTTGACATTTGCAAACATCAAAAAAGGTTCATGTACTTACTTTTTTACACGAAATGTCATTGTTTTAGGTATGTTCAGAAACAATTTATTAAGAAAATTCTTTTAGTACGATATTAGTTAGAAAATGTTTAAAATTAAGAATGAGTTAGTAAACTACTATAAAGTTAGCAAATTGTTAAGTAGTATCATACTAATACCTTAATAATAGGCTGTTTAAAATTTTGCGGCAATGTCTTTAAGTGCTATAAATAAAGAAATGTCAAATCCAAAAAGTAACTTTCGAAACAGCGCCTCTACTCGTATACGCTAATCAAAGAAATAGTTGTATGTGCTTAAACATTCCAAATGAAAACGTACAGCAAAGGAAATAAAAGCGAAGTAAATTTCAGAAAATAACTTTTTTTCTGCAAAATGCAATGAAAGTGCTTGAACTTGAAAATTGATTAAACCGTTTCATAGAGTTTCTGAGTCAATTTGACTCATATGATTCTCAGAACAGGCACTGTTTTCGATTTTAAAACTTACGTCACTGAAATTTCTGATCCAATTTCAAGTGATATTCGAGATTTTCGTTGAGTCAGTTAACATCTTTCTTTCCATTTCTTTTATTTAATAAACAAAATAATGATATCAACACAACTTGGAGGTAACTCAACCACGCCTTTCTATTTTTACGCCAATACTGGTGTGGTTATATCGTAAAGGGAGCCATAATACGCTTTGCAGGAGCCCTATTCCTGAACACGAGTCGAGTGAGTTTTATGTGACATGGGAAAATTTCACATGAAATGGTATTCGCAAACACGAGTCACTAATAATCGGTATTCCCCAACTCGAACGTCAAACGTCAAATATCACTCGAGTGAAAAAATGGTATTCCTGAACACTAGAGTGAGTATTTTTGTGTGACAAATCAGTCATGTTTAAAAAGTTGTCGAGTCAAGTAATGGATCCGAAAATGTAAGTAAAAAACAAACTAAAATAATAGCGAATATGCATATTTTAACTAAATTTAAAAATTATAGATTAAAAGTTACGACTGCTAGGCAGTATGAAATTTTGGTTGATTTTTTCCTAACCCACTCTCACCTTGCAAAGGGAAGAATCCAGTCAGTCGAAGCAAGGAAAAAAGCCGGCGAGTTATGGGAGGACCTTAGCAAAAGCCTCAATGCAGTTGGACCGCCTTTAAGAGATGTAAATGGTTGGAAGAAGGTACATAATTATTTGTCATTTTATTTCATGATAAGTTAAACAAAATGAACTTCGTTTTTGATTCGCTTTGAATTTAGTAATAAATCAAATGGAGAAACATAATATTAATTAAGAAACATTTTATTTTATTTAAAGGTTTGGTGCGACTATAAAAATAACATAAAAAAAGAAGTTGTCCCAGAACAAATCCCATCAACAAGGTACTGGCGGCGGCGGGCGGTCCAAAAAAGCAATTTACATTTTCTCCACTTGAGAAAGAAGTCATCAAAGTGTTTTCGTTAGATTGTGCAGTACAATGTATCCCTCAAAGCGTTGCGTTTGGTCAAAGGTCGTCCTCTCGAGAAAAAGAACTAGTTGGTACTGGCGCTGATCCAAAACAGCAGCTGGCATTATTGCTTTATTTCAATTCATGCTTACACGTTGCTAGGAAGTTCCAAAGGATTTGTTGCATCTCTAATTTTCTTGAAAATGCACCTCCTGTCCTCATCTAAATCACTATCACTATCATGAAACATCTCCGTACTAATCATTTTCTTTTTAATTTTAATATCCTATATTATTTTAAATTAAATTATGCCACATTTATTTTTCAACAAATTGAATTGAGAACTATTTCGAAATAATAATATTTGTCTGTGACATGTCAAATTATCGTTTATTGAAGTTAGCTACGGTTGAAAGGGTGCGTTCAACATTTTGAGAGTCATGTCATGTTTTTGAACCTCACTCGTGTTGAGGAATACCAATTCTCACTCGACTCGACTATAAGCTCTCGAGTGACATCTTACTAGACTCGTGTTCAGGAATTGGCCCCTAGTTCTGAGATTAAGCAACACAAAAAATTTCTTTTGAGTTGATGACATTTGTGATATTATTATTGGGAACGACCGTTCAACGGTGATGACAAAATTGATCGGAATTTCAAAGAGAAGCTTGGTTTGAAAACATCTAATGAAATTCGTCTGTTGTGTTAGAAAAATATTCAAAAGAACGCAAATCTATAAAAATAGGGACAAATTCAGAATGCCAAAAACCTCAGTCAATATAAATTATAGCTTTACTTATTTTCCTTTAAAATATCATAAACTCACCTAATATCCAGTCTTTTTCAATGCCATCCGATACAGGTCTGTATTGTAATACAAAGTACAACATAGGACAGCCATTGTCCGGCCAAGTGTGCAGTCTTATAACAACCGATGTTGAGTTCGGCGATAGTAAATTGGCAGTTGATGGCATTCCAGGTGATTGGCCCTGTGTTCGAACATGCAGTGTTATGCTGGCCGGCGATGTACCGACTTTATTGTGCGCAGTTAAATGTATCTGATATGTACTTCCACATACAAGGGACTTCAATTCGTGACTGGAAGCGTGTCTTGATAAATGCATTTCTTCCAGGTTTCCAACTGACCGTCTATAGAAGAGGGTGTAACCGGTAATCGGAGCGTTTCCATTAAACCCACATTTCCAGTGCATTAAAATACTACTGGAAGTGGCACTTGTAACGTACAAAACTGGTGCCGATGGAGGAACTTGCACAATTAGTACATGCGTCAAGCGATCGGTACCGATGCCGTTGTCTACTTGACAGCTATAGTTGCCACTGTCAGCCACTTGGAGGCTGGAAATGATCAGATCCCCTGAGTCGAGAAGCTGTGTGTTATGAAGACCACCTTGTCGCAGAGGTGCGTCGGCCTTGTACCATTCGCGTTTAGGCTTTCCAACAGCTGTACAAGGAAGAGTGACAGTCGAACGCCACGGACGGACAATTGGACCTCCAAATGACACTATTCGTGCAGGAACTCTGTTTGTAGTTACTTGAGATGCCACGCGAGAGCTCTTACCCTCTCCCACTCGAGTCGAAGCAGTAACCCAAAACTGATATTCGATGTGTGGATGCAGGTTCTTGGCTTCGTAATTGGCCTGTTGCGAGGGGAGACTTCGTTTTTCATTGTTTAATTCTTCCCGACCGTTTACCACCCTTGTATAGAGATTGAACTTAGTTATAACACCATTAGGCTCTACTGGTGGTAGCCATGACACATACAAGGACTGTGGTGAGCTTACAACGACTTTAATATCCGCAGGTGCTTCGGGGGCATCTTCTTCGGTGTGGCAGTAAAGAGGATTCGATAGACTTCCGTCGCCCATTCTTGTGTGGGCTAGAACTTGTATGCTATAGTTGGCGTATTTCCTGAGACCTGTTAAGACGGTGGTCAGGGCAGTTGTCTTACGACTTTCTACCTCGTCTTTAGATGGTGAGAAATCATCTAAGATTGGCTCGAACAGAAGCTTGTAGCCCTGAAGTAAACCATTGGTGTGGTAAATTGGCGGTGGTTGCCAGGAAACTTGAAGTGACTGGGAGGTTAGGGCCGCACAGCGAATGTCATCCGGTGGGCGGCTAGGAACTATAAAGAAAAAAACAGTAAAAACATATCTTTCAGTCTAAGAAATCTTACCATCTTCCATCGTTTGTGCAGAGACCGGTTCAGATAGAGGTCCCGGTCCGACCTGATTGAATGCCTGGATAACAATATTGTACCGTGCGTATTTTTGGAGGCCACCCAACAGCAGCTCCCCTGTTCCACCCTCCCCATCGCCAGACACTGAGGTGAAGTTAAACGAAGAGCTACCAGTGCTTGCGAGCTTATATCCTACGTTGTAGCCTTGAATATCGCCATGTCGTAGCTCAACAAGTGGAGCAACCCAACTAACTAGAAGCTCCGTAGAAGATAAAGGTCTTACAGAGAGATTTAAAGGTGGTCCTGCTGGCCTTTGTGGTTCAGTTTTTATTGTTAACTCTTGACTCGGAGCACTGCGACCAGCAGTACCCTCTGCAATTATGCGGAAGGAATAACGCGTTGCTGGTTTCAAATTCTCAATCAATGCCGTAAACTGCGGTGGGTCGTTTACTTCCATTTGCTGCCATTGCTCTATGAAAAGGGCTGAAATAACGATTTGTAATCAATAAGCTTTCAAACGTTTTTATCAAACTCACACTTACGGTCTAGTTCCTTGAATTCAACAATATACTTTGACACCTCAGCAGTATTTGTGTTCCTAGGCTGCCACTTTAAATTCACCGACCTACTGGACACCATGGCTGCCTCTAGAACGGTCGGGGCTTGGGGTGGCTCTTGGACTTGCAACTGCACCAACTGCTGGTCGTTGCCATACAAATTACTGGCACGGCAGAAATACGGTCCACTGTCACTTGCTTCCACACTGCGAATTTGCAACTCGGCCGACACCCCGTCTGGAGTAGCCTCCTGCTTTACCGAAATCCTGTAACTCATGCAACCGATTAAATTACAAGGTTACCATAAAGGCAGCAACAAAACTCACTTGTAGTTTGTCGACGGATTTAGGGTGTTCTTTCCGGACCTCATCCAAACAATATTGATTGGCTTGTCCCCACTGACCGAGCACTGCAGCAGGGCAGTATCACCCTTTTTCACTGTAACCGACCTCGATGTGGATGAGAAATAGGGGGAAGCTGCAACAAAAAAAAAAAAAAAATACATCACACCGAACAAAAATATATACGTATAGGCACAGAGAGATGTCCTTCTCGCATGGAGCACTCACAATTAACTTTAAGCTGAATGACCTTTCCAATACCAGTGCCGATGCCATTGTTCGCCTGACACAGGTAAAACCCCTCACGGTCCTCTTTTACGTGTTGCAGCAACAGCGACCCATTTCCGAGTAATTTGGTGAATGGCCGCTCCCTTACTTCCTCGTATTCCCCCGATTTGCTACCTGTATGCGCAACACACAAAAAGCAGAGAGAACAATGTATGCAACATGATATAATTTTGTAGATCTACTGGACCGGAAAGCATCTCTCACCCGTACCTGTCGCTTTTTTCCAAACAATACTCGGGGTAGGCACACCCTGCGCCTGACAGTGCAACATTATGTGTCGATTTCGTTCCACATTTACGTCGGCTGGTTCGACAATCCAGCGTGGCGGAACTGTTGTTTCATTGTTTATGTGTTTTTTTTTTCATTTGATTTTTTCGATTTTTTTGTTTAAGTGGGAATAGAAAATACATGGCTTGAGTGAAAGAGTAATTCAAATATTTAAGGGCGGGGGTTGTTGGAGATTTGATGTTAATTTTATTTTAATTAATATATATATACTAGGTCATAATGAATATTTATATTTTTATGCAAAACAAAAAACATGTTTCATAATTCGATCAAAAATAAAACAAAAACAAAAATAAAACGGAACAAACAAAATATAGTAATTAAGTCCAATTGGATTGATTTTTATTGCAAAAATATTTATATTTAAACTTATTTTACACAAAATCAAAAACAAAAACTGTGTGCAACGATTTATTAGAAGTATAATATATAGGTTATAAAGAAATTTATTTAAAAAAAAATAATAACTAAGATTATTTTACTTTTTACGTAGAGTGAACATTTTTGTATTTTTGTGATATTTTTTTATTATTTTATATTTTTATTTAAATTTTATACAGTGGTGATATTTTTATGTTTTGATTTGTTTAATTAATATTTTTATTTACGTAGTTAGTATAGAAAGTATACAAATTTGAGATTTGTCATAATGACTGAGAGAGTTACTATCTAGGAAGTATTTTTAGGGAAGAAGACTAGAATTGTATTACTCAGATTGAAGAATAAATTTAATAAAACTAATTACTTTGTTAAAATAATAATTATTATATATTATTTTTTTTTTAATTTTTCTAGTTACTTGTTTAAGTTTATTTTTTAAAAATTAAATTAAAAATATATAAACACAGATAATTTTTAGATGAAATATATATATATATAAGCTTAAGGTTAAAGGTAAAATCCGAAAGCTAGGCAACACAATTGCATATCTTAAATATGTATTTATAAAATATAGTTACTTAGTGAACAAATTAACAAGACTTGAATAATTAAATGGTTTCTGTCCCGGCCATATCAAGTAAACCAGCTAAAGAGGATTTATGTAGAATACCTTCTAACCTATTGACGGTGTGTATTAGATTAAAAACTCAGTGAAATTAAATCGACAATATAAAACGTTAATATTGGAAGCATTGGAAACGTCTCATTAAGAGAACTATTACTTAAGCTAAGAACAGTCAGATTTTAAAATATCGACAGATCTGTCAATGTCTGATAATAAGCTGTCAATGAACTGGCAATATTCAGCTACCTTTCATTGCTAAGTCGCAGTTTTCATATTACTTCCCGAAGTCTGACAATATCTTGCCTGACAATTACTTTTCTGACAAAGTTGTGAGGTTAAAAATTGTCTGGACAATGCAATTGTCAGATACCGAAAAAACCACGACATCTGACAATTTCCTAACAATGTCTTAAAAGCTTGCGTGGTGAAACATATTCAGATGATTGTAAGATATTTGACAATTTTCATTCTCAGATGGCCGTCTGACGATGTCCTAAAAATGACTCTTCTGACAATATTGTCAGATAAAATAATTTTTAGTTTACACGGTCGTATTATAATATCTGCCAATCGTCTAGGCTTAGGTTAATCAATTCAAAATCAAAAAAGCAATATGGCGTACAATTTAATAAATGAACAAGTAAAGCAGATTATAAATGAGCTGAATCTTTGTAGCTTCCACAATAGTTCAAATTCACAGGTGTAAACCAAACGAAAAATTGTTCGGACGAAAAATCTTACGAAAAGCTTACGCACTTCGGGATTTTGAAACAAATATTTTATGAAAGAAACACGGCTTATTCCTTTTTGTCAGTTTTATTTCAGGAATAACAACTCAACAATTGATTTTGTTGATAGTATAAACCCGATGAAATCGATATATCCTTAGGCCAAGCGCGCACATTCAATTATTAGTTTCGCAACTGTTTGGTTGCTAAAATGAAACATATGGGGTTATATGACACGCCGCACACATAGAGCAACTCGATTCGAGCAACTAAAAAGTTTGTGTTTTGACACAAACTAAACAATTGCCTAAAATGAGTTCGCAATTTTGTTTAACATATAATTATATGCACCAGCGCGGCCATTCAACCAAATAGTTCATCTGTTTTCTATAAGCAACCAAACAGTTGTGCAACTAAAAATTGAATGTGCGCGCCTAGCCTTAAAGGATAGTCTGATGCTTTCGATAAGGCCTACCTACTAATTGCTGTAAATTGCTTGATTTTGACTTTCAGGAAGAAATATGTATGTCACATTATGTCACATTACGGAATCCTTCCTTGAATAAAGGCTGAGTTTCATAATACATCAGATGCGTATTTGCTGCAAAGTGATTAGTTCGGAAATTGAAAAAAAAAGAAAGTATCGAGTTTCTCAACGTATCCTCATGTCAGAGATGCTCATTAACTGAACAGACAACGCATCCATTTTCATTTGACTATTTGACATTTGATTTAAAAGAAAAAATAACGAGCTTCCGGAGAGGTAAATTTAATTATTCATTTTTCTACTGATATATCCATATTCCATCGATGCATTTAAAATTGGGTTGAACTGAAAGATTTCTATTTTCATATTTGAAAACGTTTACTATGAGCTCTAACGACATAAAATAAATTAAAACAAACGACTTATTCTCATCTCATTCCCTTTTACCTACAAGAGTAGTGTACAGGGTGGTCCATCTAGTGGTTTCTTTTTAAATCATAGGTTATTTTGACACTGACAGCTGTTTCCCGCTCGAAATCTTGAGAGAAAGGCAGTATGATACTTCCGCGAACCGAAATGACCGAATTACGCTTGAACGACGTTGGGAAATATTGGAAACTTATTTCCAAAGTGAGTGCTGTAAATCCCAAAAAGTGCGTTATTTGAAAAGAAGTTTTTATCGAAATGAAGCACCCACCGAGAGTGTGAGACTCAATTCACGAACATCAATTCGCCATCGATCTCAACAGCTCAACATTTCACGCACTAGCCTGAGGAGAATTCTGCACAAAGATCTTGGATTATTCGCTTGGAGTGTAAGAATGCATTACTGCGGGGCAGTCATCCACCAAATAAACTTTTATTTGACGTTTTATAACTCAGCGATTATTTCAAAATTGAAATTTAAGATAATAAATGCTGGTGTCTCGCAAGGAAGTGTTCTTGGTCCGGTGCTATTAAATCTTTATATTCCTCAAGATAATGATATGTTGAGATACTTTATACAGTAAGTTATATTTGTGTTTTTTTTTAACCAATTTTGAATTACTCATTCATGCACACATTTGATTTATTGAAATGTATATCTGGATTACTTAGTGATAATTTAAAGGTAAAAAAAACATGCCAAATACAAAATACAAAATTTTGCGCGACATCATAGAAAATCGCTATTAGAATACTCTAATAGAACAATAATGGAAATACTCGATGAGATGAATTTAGTTCGCCGCGGCCTGCCAAGGACCAAAGGAATATTCAAATTAGAGCGATCAACGAATTAAAGAATATTCGTTCATTTTGACTTTTCGTTCACAAAGCATTTTCTTATTCATCGCAAATGACGTTTAAAACAAACAAAGAAACAAAAATAAGAATGATTTCATTAATTGCATTTTGGGCGGTATGTGGAATGCGATTAGATGTTTGACAGTTCGGAGCAATTAGATTTAGTTTTTTTTTCAAATTTCTTTCATTTAAACAACTAAAAAAAGGCAAATTTTAGTATCTTAATTTTAATTTCAATTAGTTTACTACAATTTTGTATTGTATTAGTGAAGACATATAATTGTTCAAAATTCCAACTGTTCTTTTAAACGTCGCGTCGCGTCGTCGGTCGTTGATCGCTCTCATGTGAATAGTCCACAAGCCTTCTGACCTAATGCGCTGCTTAACGGAATACCGCTTTAAAAACTGCGAAATACGCGATAACTGTCACTCGATATACGTTATTAAATTTCGTTCAAAATAAATTGTTATATAAGTCTCAACTTATTTGCAATCGGGGGGATGAGTTTGATACTCACAATTAGAATATTCCATAGTGTTAATTATGTTTCTTTGAATAAAACTGAAAATTTTTTCAGCTTATAACAGAAAATGGTGTATTGTATTGTTGATTCCTAATTTTATTTAAAAAATTACATATAAGCCCCTAATAAATCTATTTATTTGAAATAAAACATTTTAATCGTATTTATTAAATCAAAATAATTAACACACATTTAAATCTACTTAGTTATATTGTTTAAGATAAAAAAAATAGAAATATACACCGATAAATAGTAATGATTCCTAATATTATAAATATTTTAAGGTTTAAATTATTATTCGTAAATAGCGTTCTCCAAAAGTTTGAGATATTGCAACTAAGTTGATTTATATAAAAACACTTAGTAAAAAAATAAAAAGATTGGCAGGTAGAAATGGCGCCCAAGAGTAGTCGTGGTCATTTACCGAATTGGTGCTGGAGTGCGTTGTTTTCGTACCATATAAATATTTGACCTGTAGATTTAATGGAATATGATGAAAGATTCATGGGCTTCCCACTACCTAAAGTTCGCTAGCACGCGCTCTTAAGATCGAGGAGTTCCCTTTACAGGAATCGTCAAGATTCGTCACAGAGCCGCTTTTTCATGTTAAGAAAAGAAGCCAAGTCTTTGATCTTCAGTTCGGATAGTTTGTTAAAGTCGTCAAGGAATAACTTTTCGAATATTTGAGCTCTCATTCAGAGTAGGATTTTTACAGAAGAAATGACTATTCCTTATCGTGCTGATTTCTAAAATTACAAAAATGTTTTTCTATTGGCCAGTGTCGAGTGCATGTCGCAAAATTACCCTGGCTATGTCTTGCCTGGGTCCGTATATTACGTCATTGGCTTGGGACTTATTTAGATGGGCCACATCTTCCTAGATATAATATAGGTGTTTAAACTGCTTGGATTATGTGATAAAAATTGAGAAGAATTGAAATGTTAAGTCTATCCGAGGGCTGATCTTTGCCTGGCTAGCTCGTCACTGTAACCTGAAACCAAGATAAGAGTGACATTGACGTTAAAGTTCAGGCTTAAAAGCCCTGACACCGTATTTTTCATTCTTCAGTCAAAAATTTGTTGCGATATATACTTTCAAATAATTCGAGATTAAAGGAAACAAAAATCTTACAGCTAATTAATTACCTTCTCATTATTATCGTGAAAAGATTTAGTTTTTCTTATGCATAGTTCTCAATAAACAAACCCATCTTAAGAATCTAAATAATATTTATAGGCACTATACGAGTATACATATGTAAGTCTAGGCTTAAACTACTAAAACGAGATTAGACTAAACTAAACAGAATTTTCGAATAAAACTTGTATTCGGAAAAATACTAAGACAAACATTTTTTTTTGAATCATTGTTGGTAATTATAAAAACTGTTTTTATACACAAAAAAATACAAATTCTATATTTAAAATTTCAATTTTTATAAAAATATATTCACCACAGATTTTCGTGTAAAATATTTTATATTTGACAGAGGAGAGGGACATCACATGCATTATCTTACAAAGCAATAAAGCATTTAAATAATTTGATCACCACTGTAACGATTCAGCAAAACTGGCCAATTTGAATAGTTAAATTAGCTAAATAGACCAAAAAGTAGATCAAACTACAAAAAACGAACACATTTTTGTCACTAATCCAACTATTCAATCGACACTTCGCTAAGCAGGATTATGTCTTTAAGTAAGCAGTTTCTTAATATAAGTTAACAAAAAAAAAATTAAGCAAAAGCTGGTTATTGGGAAATAAACAGAAGCATCAAGGACAAAAGCATATTATAGTTTTTATTTATTTTTTTTTCATTTATTTACTTTAAATTTGCAAAGAAAAAGTTTCTCAAGTTAGGTTCACAGAAAAAAAGAACAAAAATTCAAAAAACAAAAACGAAAAAATCCTTGCACACAATGGCATTGAACAAAAAGAAAATATTTGTTTGCCATATTTTATCTTTTCCAATTAAAAAATTTTGATTGAAAAGCATAAAAATACAAAACCAAAAAAATTAAGGAAAAATTCGTGTAATTAACTAACTAGGGTTGCAGATGAGAGAAAAAATGTAATTCATTGGCAAAGAAAAGAGTATCAGTGCAAGAAACTAATTAAAAAAATTCTGCATGCCTTTGAGATTCAAGCCATTCAAATATAATTATAAAAAAAACACAAAAAAACAAGAGGCGTTTTTTTTTGTTATCTAAAGTTAAATTAGAAGTTAAAAATGTTAAAAATAAAATATACAGTTTTATTGGATTATATAATAATATTTACAAACACTGGCGGGGGATTGCGAAGCTTTCAAAACAGAGATACTTTAATTTGGTAGTTTAAAAAGTAAAGGCAGAGAGTTTTGGTATTTCGGTTTTATCAATACAGCAAATATGATGATATTCAGCAGTAGAGAGAAAATAAAGGCGGATGGTATTACAATATTTTAAAGAAAAGATTCCATTTCCTTGTTTTATTAAGAACAGAATCGATATCTTTCAAAAAACAATATTTAAGCACAAAAAAAGTTGCTGCTTTTGTGTTTTTTTGTATGTTTCAAAAGGCGTTTTAGACTTAAGCGGTTTTTTGTTTTAAAGAAGTAGAGAAGGACGAGCATGTAGGGAAAGATATACGAGATTTCAAAAGCTCAGAAGTATTATAGAACTCAACGATGATTAGGGATGGATTTTGGTATTTTTCTGGATCTACTCCGGTAGTTGTTAGTTTTTTGCGATAGCGGTACTTGGTAGGTATACTATGGTTAGCTAAAAATTTACACAGATCATGCAAAAAGCTTATAAGGGTGCAAACAAAAAATTAATTTTTAACTAAAAGGTAAATTTAAAATAATTTTTTATTAATAAAAAATAAAAAAAAAGTTAAATGAAACAAAAAAGAAAAGAAATTAAGTGTATACTATTGCTGTGTTTCTTCTCTTACTGAGTAACTACTCATTTTTTTAAATAACAGATCAAACCAATCAGACTGTATAAAATTAAAATATGAGCAATTAATCAATATAAAAAAACACAGCTTATATTTGAATATTCTTCAAACTGATTTATTAGCGATCTCTTGGTGAAACTTATAACCAGCAAAGATATCGAACGCTTATTCCCACTTTTAAATTCACTTTTTTCTTATTTCAAAGTTGGTGGTCACGGTAAATTTAATGACATTCGATGTCAACATCAAAGTCTATGTCGCATTTCGTGTTTTTCTACAATTGAATCAAGCGCCATCTAAACTCTCAATATTTCAACTATTTAAAATCAATTTATGTTCAGCCTGGTTGGTGACTTAAATTGTATTCAACTTTTAGTTTTGCTAATGCGTGTAAGAATTTTCTTAAATTTAGACTTTGTATTTTTTTCTACCCGTTTACAAACTGTACTTATTTATTACACTATTCCAGCATATAAATATTGAACTTAGTTTTGTTGAAATGTAGGGTGAAAAAAAGTTCCTTATGTTGGTAATATGCGTTGAGATTAATTCCTTTGAAGCTAAACAATCAAAAGTTGCCCTCAAGACTATTGCAAAAGATTGGATTTGCCGTTACTTTTACCCCAGAACAGGAGCTAGATTTGTATGTTAAGTATTAAACTAAAGTGACTACATCAATATAAAATACGTTGTGAAATGTCAAATGTAAGTTTAGAAAATCACATTGATGGAATCGCAACCTAAATCATTGCTCTTTGGATTTTAATTATTCATATTTTATGCAAAACTGCATATCATGCAAACTGCATATGCATTCAAAGGAACCAAGTTAAATCACATTTAAATCATCGTTGATTGTTAAAACAACATAAGTGATATTTTAAGTTTTTACGGAAGATTTTTGGGTTAAGAAAATGACCATACTTCACGGCCAAAAATTTAGGATTTTTTGTATCTCATGTGAAAAAAATTAAAATTTCAGTTAGATATGTTGTTTTAACAATCACCGATTCATTTACATAGTATGTGTGAACAAATATAGGCTGAGTTCGTAATTGCAAAACTGCCACAGTCCTGCAAAAATTGCGTTCATAATTGTAAACAAACAGCAACATCTCTGCATGAGCATGGCATTTGTGTTCATAAAAGTAAACTTTCAGTTAACATGCGGTCAATTTGGCATGTGTTTTTTTTATGTTGCTGAATTTGCAGGAAAATGGCAGAGGATCAAATGTGAGTAATTTTTTTTTTTGAAATTAATTTATAATCGTACAAATATTGATTTTTACATCTTTGATAAGAAATTAATAACTATATATACGGTGACCATATTTTCAAATTGGAAATAATGAACATAGAAAAAAAGATAAAATAAGTTTTAAACGATTAAGTTTTTATTAAAAATATAATTTATTTTATTTAAAATAAAAAAAATAAAGCACAAGGATAAATAATAAATAATAAATAAAACAATAAATAAATAACTAATTCAATCTTTCATTAAGAAATTAGTATAATACATACATACATAAGTATTTTGTACATATTATTCACATACATATTTGAATACTTTTGAGAAGAAAAAATTTGTTTAATTAAATCTGGTTTTTGTTTTAAATATTCTCTGAATTCTAAACGGGTCATTTCATGGTTAAATTTGGCTGTCAAAATTGATTTTATAGTTTCAACTTTCATTTGACTTTTTTCATCTGTCCAAATTTTAAAACTGAAAAAAAAAACTCTTTTTGTGACCCAGGAAGGCACAAACCAAACTCTGCAATTTTTAAAATATTTTTAAAGTCAATTTTTTTTTCTTTAAAATGTTTAAAAAATTCTATCCATCTTTTTCCTGCAGTCTTCTGAATTTTCTTCCCATGTATGTATTTTCTCCAAGGAAACATAATTCTTAATACATGAAAATTCGACACTTCCATCATGCATATTTCCTGGGACTCAATCCTTAAAATGCTATTTTAAAAAAGAGTAGGCTGACAATGTGTAAAAAATAATTAGAGTTCGGAACAAGAATTGTAAAAAAAAATGTCTTAATATAGTTGGGCACTTTGGTTTCGACAGAAAATAAATTTTCAAGAGTTCAAAAAATTTCAAAATTCCTTCTATTGCCGGTTTAAGGGTTAGCCATTGTGTTTTACTAAAACCCATTAATTTTTTTAAATTCAATATCTGTAACGTAACATATATTTTTTAAATGTTCAACCCTTGTGTTTATATGTATATAAAAATAAGAATATATTTTTATAACTATTACTTTAACATCAATTGGTAAACATTCAATTGAGGTTTGAACGCAATTATTTACAATATGTTGTGCAGAGTTTACCCCAATGAGCTCGTTTCCAGTTGTTTGTTGAAGTTTATTAAACACATTGTTTTGCCCCTCCTTGCCGCTCCGCCAAAATTACAATTGGTGTTATCTGCACAGAGGGCAACTAGTTTTGTTTCAATATAAAATTTTTCCATGAGATCCGAGATATACATATTTTGTTAAAATATCAGAGGATTCTCCTGGCAGATTGTTGACTTCCAAAATTTTAACTTGAATGCCTTTCTGAGGCATAATGAAGCGGACAAGTAAGGGCCGTATTTTCGTACTTCCATGATTTGAAGTAACACAATAAGTTGTAACAAAACTGACAGCGATTTACTTGAGTGTGGTGAGAGCACAAAGCACATTACACACAATTGATTCACACTTCGTTCTCGCGCACGAATATTTTTCGTCAAAACATTTTTTTATTAATTTTGAAGTGCAGTCATGGTGTCAATGGTGTGAAAAGCCCAGGTACCTTCGTTTTCGCTGCTTATTTTGACTGCATCGTCTAACGAGTGCTTTCTGAAGAATGATGTTAGATTTTTAGTTAATGCGGCAGCTAGATTTGCACTCTTGTGTTTGGCCGTTTTCAAATGCTGTTCAATGTTCTTTTTTCCATTATTTGCAAGGGAGAATATGGCCATGAACTTATTGCAATTTACTCGTACATCACCTTCATCAGTTTTTTTTAAAAACTCAAATTCTCGCTGAAGTTCTTCATTGAAAATACTTTAGACGGAATTATAAGTATTCAATCAGTTTTTTTTTTTTTTAAATAATTTAAATTTACATGCCAATTTTTATGAAATTTATGAATGAAAACAATTCACTTGTCGATTTTTATTTTAATATGACGTTTCGAAATTAAGTATGTTCAATGAATGATTAAGAAATATTTGCACTAAGTACATTACCATTTTTGCACTAAGAAACTAAGGCACGTTCACATGATCACTTTGTTGAAAGAATTTTGAGTTGGTTAGTTTTAAGTTTGACTTTTTACGAAATTATATAAAAAAATGAACATATAATGAACAACTTTTGCAATAATGAACATTTTTATGTTTTTGAAAACTAAATAATTCATAATGCACATTTTCTCCAATAATGAACTGTTCATTATAATAATGAACGGATGGTCACCGTAACTATATATCAACAGGATTGAATACGAGGCCAAAATCTGGTCCGATGCTGATATGGAACTATTTTGGCAATTATGAACTCATTTTTAACAAAGTATGATGACTGCACACATGCTGTTGTAATCGTGTTCATAAATGTATTCGAAGCATGTTCTAGGCAGGGCAGGGGCAACAAACATTGCAATTACGAACTCAGCCATACTCTTACTCCATAATGAAAAAGTATAGTCTTAGCAAAAATATATGAAGCTAAGTAATCAAAATAAATTTACCATCTACAAATTTGTACTTTTTGAAACAAGAACAAATTAAATAGTAGTAGAACTAAAAACGTATATAGCTGACAAGACTTGCACTAAAGAGACGCGAATTTTTTTAAATTTTGACATTTTGTTATAAGCACATTTATTTCTATGACCAGTGGTGCTAATTGAACAAAATCTTAAGAATCGCAGTAGATTGTAGGAAAAGCGCAGTAGTAGATTTTTAAAATAAGAAAAAAGTTTAGTAGTTCTACTGCTTTCGCAGTAAAGTCCGAACGCTGGGTTCGAACCCTGCTCTCAACCATTCCTGAGGGCGTGTTGTGGGCAATTGTCTCCCAAGTCCAAACGACCAAGATGAGAAGAACTTTTTATGACAAGAAATTCTCTTGGAAGATTTGTCAGTTCCTCGAAAGAAGTAGTAATTTACAAAAAAAATGTATTGTTTTTTTTTATTACGTGGCAGTCGCGGGGAATGAACCTATCCCTCTGGTGTCACAGTCCAGCGCAAGAACCATTATCTCAAGGGAAACTGTTTACTTTAATTAAAAATAAATTGTGGTGTGCCTCAGGGCTACGTTTTACCTACCACTCTCTTTTTCATTTTCATAATTGGTCCCTTTTTTGACTATTCAACTCCATTTAATTTTTAATTACAGTTACAAACATGGTTAAGAAGAAAGTGAAGCACATAGTTAAAGAAAAAGTAAGGGCATTTTTGCAAACAAAATTTGTGTTTTTAAAGGCAGAGAACTTTAATTTAAAATAAAAATGTGTTTAATATTAGAGTTTGCTTTATTTGAAAGATAATGATTTGCCATTAATGTTTAAATATGATGATGATGATTTAAATTAGGCATTTGGCCGCCTCGGCTAGTGTATACTAGGCGTTATTTGGAGTTTCAATTTTCTCAAACTTTTTGCAGTTAATCAGGCTATTGGAGCACAAGTTTAATTGTTGAGCACGATGAAGAATTATAACTTTTCGATTATCATCAACACTACGCATCAACACTACGCAATTGCTTATTCTGTTAGCTCTGCAGGAACGTCTAATCGATCCATAGTTTCTTGCACGTAACGATGTATTCCTTAAATTGAAACATGATTTTCAAAATAAATTTGAACAATTTTCTCAAGGGTAAGTCCATTCACATGATGAATTGTCAAACCAAATTAACCCCAACAAAAAACCAAGAACTTTCAAATCCGAAGTCACAGAAAATTGTGTTTTTCAATTTAAAGTTCTCCGCCTCTAAAAATGTTGCAACAAAAAATGTACAACCAACTTGTTTTGTTAGTAAGAATGATAGTACAGAAAAAACCTTAATTGTGTTAGACCTGATTAAGTAGTTTCGTGAAATAGTCATAGTTCATTCATTTATATATATTTTTGTAAGCCCTTCATAGCAGTGGAGATATATAGATCAGTTTACTTTTAAACGAAATGTCGAACAGAGATTCCTTATATAACCATTCTACACGAATGTCGAATTCTTTAACCGAATCATTTTGGTTTGCAGAACTTCAAAACCCAAACCCATTAAAACCGTAGGTATTTCATTTTAAATTCTTTTTTATTTTCTTAAATCTTATATTATGAAAATCGCTTGCGTTATTAAAAATTATTTGAATATTTAAAAGATAAATAAAGAAATTATACTAAGTTTTAACAGTTCGTAAAAAACCAGGGCATAGTGACTTGATTGAAAGAGGCAGCAAGCCTGAAAAAATGTATAATTGGAACAGGTTGAAAACCGAAACCAAATTTCAGCGTTGGTGTGATAATCCTTCGCATCAATAACTTTGCCAACTTTTCATAAATCATAATTATATTTTAAGCTTTAAAAAATTCTCTTTAATATAATTATCCTATGAAGTGAAACTTATTACATACATATATACATAATTAAAAATAAACATAGAAATTATTTCCCATAGGTTTTTTTTTTAAAGAGAAATAAAAACCACAAAACCTCTTTACATTTCTGTTTACATTTTTACACATAAAATGCATGTACCTGCTCCTCTATAGTATTCATTAATTTACATATTTATTTATTAAAAATATTTAATTACCAATAATAATTACGTACACATATTTTGTTTTCTCATTTATTTTCTCTCAATGTTTGATTTTTTATTATTATTAAAATTGAAATTACCTCGCATAAATGGGTATTTTAATTCGGAAATAGCAATAAATAGTCAATAACAACATCCTGTCGCTGACGACCGACACAGGCTTTCATTTTTTGTATGCGTATTGTTATGTGTTGAATGAATGAATTGCTGTATGAGGAAGGAGATGACATTTTAATAATTAAACGGGAATATAATATCATATTTTTCAAATTATTAATCTCCCACTCGTGAAACGAGTACAAAATATCAGGGTCGGAATGGGTCATATAAAGAACCCTAGACCCCTAAATATCTCTTAAGGGTTTAAATTTGATCAATTTTTTAAAATGAAGCTGTTGAGTTTCCTTAAATTCGTTTTTTTTTTTAATATCTACAAGAAAGTCAACATCAAAAAATTGTTGACAATATTTTTGAACACATAATGCTCCAATTATGTGGAGAACATAATTTTCTTAACTGAAAAATTGTTTTTTATTTAAAGACAGCGAAAGTCTATAACGAAAAGATTTGAAATAAAATCTTTAAGCGACGGAGCCCCAACGAATCTCGCCATTCTTGTGTCGTAGACGATTCAGCCCTGTAAAACGTACATCTCATTGACCTAATTTCTGTGCAATTCTATATGAATTGTGGCAATAACTCCCTTTTCACCATCATCACATAATAATAATATTTTTTTTATATATTTTCCATCGCATCTAACAAACAATAAAGCTTATTGATAAAAGCCAGAATTATAATCTGTTTTTGATGGCACATCTAGGCACTCATACTGCAGCAATTTAAAATCCCATAGTCAGTTGCTGTTCCTGCATCCTGCTGGTGCTGCAAATGGCAGCCATTTTAATTTGACCAATTAAATATTTATTGATTGAGAAATTTATATAAAATGGCGTATTAAGAATGAGAGTAGGAGAGCTAGAGTTTTGATTGGAAGGGTGGCTCGTCATTTGATTTAGTGGTTTAATCAAAATCCTTTACTGTGATGACACTTGGGACAGCACCACAATATTGCGGCATACAATGAATCGAGAAATCCAGGACAAATAAACGAATAAAAAAAAGAAATCAACTTTTACTGTGGTTGGGAATAATAATGCTATTCCTTTCATGATCACGCGCTTATTGCTGAGACCAAGTTTTTGTGCTTTAGCGATGTTATGCTATAGGTATAAGGAAAAAATCGTACTTACGGATATTGCTTTCAATAAAATGGAAATATTTTACCACAATGTTGGTGACGACAGTCGAAGTTTATGCCGGAAATTATTACTTTAATAGCCGAAGATTAAAAATGGAAAAGTGCAACTTGATGTTGTCATATTTTTTGTTTTCATTTTTATTTTTGAATCGGCATCGTTTTATTAGTGAAAGAAGATAAAAATGAAGTACGTCAATGTTTGAATACAGAAATTGTCAAAAAAGAATGGAATTTAAGAAAAAGATGTAAAGTGTCGTACATACCATATGTTTTGGAATGAAGAACAAAGTTTCAGTTGTCCTATTATATTCGATTCATTAAAACATCGATTCAACAAAATCGAACAAACTCGATTTAGAACTAAGAAATCTCAGAAACAGTAAGGATTGAATGATTTTAAATATTTGTATATATTTCAAAATAAGATATACGCAATAAGCACATTTTTCAAAAATCCAAAAACAGCTTAGTTTTGTATGAGGTTATTGTTGTATAGAGACGCACCTTGAACCTATGAAGAATAAAACAGAAAATTTGGATTAAAAAACGTAATATCTTCTTTAGAAAAATCACTTTCTATCTTTTAAAAATAGCTTAACACTGTTAAGCTAGGGTAAACATGGGTAAATATGCACTAAGGTTTAACATTTTCTTCTGAAACAGTGTGGAAGGCATTTAATGTCAATTTTTTTGCATTCGATACATACAAAAAAGTCGTAAATATGTGTTTCTTATAAATATATTTTTGCGATTGAAAATAACACATAAACATAAATATAATCGGTTTCGCATATGTTTAAATACCATTCACGAATTTTTTAACCAATTAGCAAACGCAGACAGATTTAATCCAATTTCAAATCTATTTTAACTATTAGATAATGGCTTTAACGACAGAAGATATAGCATTGAGTTTTTGAAGCATTAAATTCTACGTGGCATATCATTCCCCATTTGACAAATGCTATCGAGATAAGAATTTAATAAGCTTTTCATATGCTGCCGTTCTAAATCCACATCCCAAGGACAAGGATGTGAATCTGGACATGAATATGAGAAGCTGAAAGTACTGTCGTCAGCAAGACAATTTAATGGATTAGAAGTATCAGACAGAAGAACATTGATGAATTTAAGAAAGAGAGTCGGATACAAAACGGAACCTTGTGTCACACCACCATTTATCTTATGAGTTACAGACTTAAAACCGTCCAATACAACTTGTATTGAGGGTTTCGAAAGGTAGCTTCTAATCTAATGAAAAAAGATTGATCAATACCAAATGCATTTTCGATAAGAGCACTTGATGCCAAACTCTATCAAATGCTTTTGACCTATCAAGTGCAATAATCTAACTTTCTCCAAAACTAAGTCAAGATTTGTGCGTTTCGCCTAAATCTATTTGTATTTGGGTTGAATTTATCTGTGTTTGGCTTAAATCCATATGCATTCGAGTTAAATTAAATTGCTATTTGGTAAAATCAATTTGTGAATGGTATAGAAACATTAAATTGTGTCGTTTTATTGTTTTCTGATATTTTTGGCACGATAATGTGGATAAAATTAATACTGTCTGATTTTCACGGTGCAATGCAGAAACGCCGTTCCACATACATTTACCCTAATATCGTATCTTTACGTTAGACATCTACTACATTTAACAACACAGAAAATGTTAAAATTTGTACGCATTGAAAGCACCGCAAGACACGCTAGAACTTATTTAAAAAAAAAAACGTCAAAAAACTGCAATTTGCTGTTAATGTATAATTCAAACCAGAATTTAAATTTAAATATTTCAATATTGGCCAGAAAGAAATATAGAAACTAGACCAAATAGTTAATCACACAGACCTTTTTTTTGACGTTTGAAAATGTCAAAGGGTCATTCGAAATTAGCACGGCACTAAAAAAATAAAGGAGCTATTTAATGATTTTAACTTTAATAAAATATTAGAAAAAGTATGATACTAAACTCGATTAATTTGCAAAACTGGCATTTAAGCCAAGTACCATACTCAAACAGTCTTAACATCGTTCTAATTCGAGTAAAATTTTGCGCCATTCCCAATTCATTAACTCCTTTTCTTTTGAATTAATAAATCTGGATCATAGTAAGACTATTTCATATCGCACATCTCGAATCACTTCTCGACTAGCTTCTCGTACTATTTTGCTGAGAGTCTAATAAGAAAATGTTCAATAAATTCTTTCCCTTTATATCCTTTGGAAAAAATAATATTTAAGTAATATCTTCATCGAGACATAATTCCATATGACATAATGAACACTGAATGAAGGTTTCTTTCCTAAAGCAATTAATAGCTCAGTAAAATTAGAAAAAAAAAATGGCCAAGCTCCGAAAAAATTCAAAAAAAAAATTCTGAAAAATTTAATTTTAGTGGAAATTTAGCTAAATTTGGACATGGGCTAGACATTTAAAGACAGGAGAATGATGTTGAACGTGGAATCCAGTCTGTTTTGAAAGTTCTCAAAAACTGACAGGCTTTCGGAAAAAATAATGTTTACACATTGAAACTGTTCAATATCCTCATTATACAATCTAGTTTCTAAAGTTCTCAAAAAAACTTCTATTTGGAGCTTTTAAAGAGCTTTGTAAGTGAATTCATCTTAAAGATTAATTAACTTATTTTTTTCAAATTATTTCATTATCTTTAAGGTTTTACCTTGTAATATTGTTATAAAATGAAATGTTATTAAAAAAACTCAATCCCGCTTCAATTTTTAAGACCACGCCCATTAACCGTTCCACCCCAAAAAAAACTTCATGTTATAAAATTGTCATGTCATTTATTCTACTAAATTTACTATACCATAAAGGTTTTCGACTTTGTTCTCAAAATTTTATTATATTTTTGTTTAACAAATTATAAACTTCTATTTTACTTTTCCCCCTATTAAAAAACGATGTACAATAGTGAGTTATCTCTTATCTATTTGTTTACTTATAGTTCTTATTAATAAATGTGTAAAACCTGTGATATTTGATATTTATTAATTTACTTGAATTCGATGGTTCAAAGAACGAATAACTTCTGAACTTGATATAACCGTTTACTATATCATAAAACAGTGCATGTATATGACATATTATATCAAGAGTTTATGAAATGTTGGCTAGAAGACAGGAAATATATCAAGCACACAGGTCTTCTACCGTGTTTAAGCTAAGCTAACAGCTGTGTTAAGGAGCGGATAAGTTTTCTTTTATTTATAAGGCTGCAAAATAAAGTTTTTAGTTTTATATTCACTACACTTTTAAGTAAAAAAAATATTGTTTAAAAAAATTAAATTATTATTTAACAAATAAAAAAAAAAACTTAAAAAAAAAAATAATAATACTAAATTAAAAACTTAAAATAATGTAAGCAGTGCAAATAGGTTACCTGGTGATCTGCCGCAAAAACCCACTGCGTGCCAAAGCAACTGGGATGGGGAGGACACATTTTTTTATATATATATAAATTTAAATTTTTATATTTTTTGTTCACGTTTATTCAAAAATAAGTTTTGTTTTCTTTTTTTTTAATTCAAAAAAAATAATAAACAAAATCTCAATTACTTGTTGAGAGAGGTATAATATATAAGAAGCATTATATGTTTTAATTTTTTCGTATAAAAATTCAATAAGAAAAAAAAAATTACAGAGGAGGTTATTGAGAATAAAAAAAAAATAAAAACAAAAATTAAAGTTAAAAACCTGGGTTAAGGACAATAAGAAGCTTGATTTTGAAATAAGTACAATTTCAAATCAATTTTGTTTCCCTTTCTTAGTGTTAATTTGAATGTGAATTAATGTAGGTGTGTGTATATTTTTGGGGTTGGGGGTGGAGTGTTATAGTTTTTGTTTATGATATTTATATGTGTAGTTCAAGTGTGTTTTTGTTTTGTTAATTTTTTTTGCATATACTATACCTTTAACCTGCAGCTGAGCTGTGTATTTGATTTCGGCTGCTGGATTAGTAGCCACACATGTGTATTCACCGGAGTGTGTCGCCGATAAGGAGGGAATACTAAGGAGTGAGGAATATTGATCTAACATTGTTACATTGGCGCCCAAGAGTGCGGGCAATGGCTCACCATCCTTGAGCCAACGTAAGGTTAGGGGAGGATCACCCCTAGATACCCCACAAACAGTACGCGTTCGCATACCCTCAGCCAGTCCGTCTTGGAATGAAAATGGCTCTATAATAGGAGGTACTGTAATGGAATACAAGACGAAACAAACGGATAACACAAATTGAAATAAAAACAAAATACAAACATAAAACACAACAAGGATTCATCATCATCATCATTATCATTATCTTCATCATCATCAACAATACATTCAAAGAGAGAAAAAAGAGACAATTTTTCCATAAAATGATTTTTCATTTCATTTTTCTTTTCATTCATTTGCTTTCTCATTTCCGTGTTGGTGACATTTAATATTTATTTTTTTTTTCATTTTCCATTTCTATATTTCGTGCGAGTGTTTTTGTCCCATCCAGTAAGTTGCAGTTGTAATTGAAGTAAGTTATTTTAAATATTTATATATTTACATTAGATACTCTTAAATACAAACTTTTAAATTCAAAATAAAGAAAAATTTTAACTGAAATCATCTACTAAATATCTCCACACTTGAAACATACACAGAAAATTAAATATAAATTATGTATAGTATTTTTTTTTTAAATTTTACTTAAGAAGAAAACGTTTCCAAAGAACACACAATCATTTTTTTTTTAAATATTAAAAGGGTGAAATATAGAAGAGAATGAAATATATGTATTTATTTATATATAGAAATAGTGGAAAATAGCATTCTCTCTAAATGAAATATTTATATTTATAAAGAAAGAGAAATCATAAATATTTTTCTCTAAAGAAAAATTGAACTTTCAACAGTTAAACTCTAAAAAAGTTTCATAAACTAAACTAAAAACTTTAAAGTTAAATTAAAAATAAAAACAAAATTAACATCCTAATTTTTTGTTTGTTTGTTTTTGAGTGTGTTTGTTTACAAAAAAAAAAAATACATATGACGAGTGTTTGAATGGAGTAGAATGAAGAAGAAGTTATCCATGTCTTGTTACCATTGACCAGAAGAGCCTGTGAATTTTCCACTTCGGCAGCAAGATTTCGCACAACGCACGAGTAGTTACCAGTGTGATCGGAGCCCAAATTTTCAATCACCAATATACTATTATATTGATCGACTTGTTTCACCGACATATGTTGCGACGGATCGATGAGGCGATTGTCCTTGCGCCAGGTTATTGTTATTGGTAGATCACCTTTGACAACGGAACATGTCAAAGAGGCACGATCGCCCATATTAAGTTGAAGTATTGATGTTTGAAATGGACTCAATTTTGGCGGAACTGGAATGTAATTTGAAGTTTTGTTTTGTTTTGGTTTTGATGAAATATATTAAACTGCAGATTGAAATATAAATACTTTGACCTTGACTGTGATTCTAATGTACCTTATTATGATTGTGAAGATTCTAAATGAGTACGTTGATGATGTGGAACAGTGGAGATTGTAAACAAGAAGTAGCAGATAATAACAAAATAACACCTTCAAATAATCCACCGATAGGTATTAAACAATATGCCTTTCCATTAGAAAAATAAATAAATTGTTGCGCAGAACGGGCCTTAGTGACGTACACTCTTAACTATTCCGAATCTGATAATTTTCTAAGATTTGCAAGAAATAGCACTCATCAAAAAAAAAAAAAAATATGAAGGATATAATGTCTTAAGAATTTAAGGCATACAATATTAAATTATAAGTACTATCCCATTATTACGGGAAAGCATGATTTTTTTGTAAGAAAGTTCGTTTTTTTTGTAAAATTTTGGAATTTAATATTATTTGCATCACTTTGAAGTACCTTTCTGTAAAAATAAACGAAATATACGACAATAATAAAAGGAAAACAATAAAAACCGTCAAAATCGTTTTTTCGTTATGTACATTTCTCACCAACATCCTTTGAACGAAGTTTTATCAAAACCTATTAAGCTGTTTTCGAGATAATAAAAAAACAAAATTTTTTCATTGCAGTTACCCGATCTAGAGGAGCTTAAATAAAAATTCGAATTTCTTCTATAAGGGAATCACATAGAAATGTTTTATACTAAATTTAAAGCAAAATTTGACCAATTTTTTTTTTAAATAAAACAAAATAAGAATTTGACCAATGGCAATGCCAAATCGCACTATCTCGGTGGCAAATTCACCTCGCCTCCACGTGAGATAACCATGTTCGGAAATCGCCCGTGCAATATGTACATTGTGGCACCGGCTGTGTGGCACGTAGCGCCGCCTTCTTGTTGAATCCACATATCGTCGGTTTCCATATGATCCAATTTATTTAGGTCAAAAGAAATTGGTTTCCATCGACCTATAGTACCCGTCGTTGACGTTAATGGCCTGGTCAAAATCGTTCTGAAAAAGTATGGACCAATGATGCCACCAGCCCAAAATCCACAAAAAACAGTTACTTTCCCTGGATACATTGTAATTTGATCGACCTCGTATGGATTATGATCGCCCCAAATTATACGAAATTGGGGTCAACTCCCAACTGCTCGAGAGCCTAGTTTGAGAATACACTCTCACCTCCTATGTGAGTTTAAGTTTGTACGGTATACGGTTTGCTTTTATCCACCACGTTGAGAATAATCCTCTGGGAAGGACGATTATGGCGACTGTAAAATGTGTAAAGTTGGCTAGATGTTGCTCACTTTCATAAAACAATTTAACCATTTGTACATGTTGTTTAGGGCTATAACTCTACATGTTGATTTGACAGATGTACCTTCAACAATATAGCCACAACCACCTGTCAAAGTTCGGAAATCCCTATTGTAAAACCCTTTAGATGGGCAAGAGAGTTGGAGATACGGCAGTCTCCTAATTTCAGTCATGACTCATGATATTAAATTTATCTCTGACATATCACAAAATCCAATCTGATTGCTACGAACTGTCAGAGTCTGCGTTCCACATGACATCCAAACTGCAAAGAATGGATTTTTCCGCTCAAATAGCAACAAAATTATTTTTGCCTTTTGTTTTTTAGTTTATTTTAAACGTCATTTTTCACGAAAAAATATACATATATTCATCGGTCGTTGGTCGCTCTCATTTAAAGTCTTTTCCGAACTGTCAAACTCTATAATTTGCGTTCCATATACCATCCACACTGCAACTAATCGGCTAGTTTTTTTTTTTTTGTTTAAACGTCATTCGTGACAAATATAAAAATGCTATTTGAACGAAATATCAAAATAGACGAAGGTTTGTTCATTCGTTGGTTGTTCGTCGCTGCCACGTGATTAGTCCCTTAAATATGGTTGGTTACAAAATTGGTTTCATTGAATTATACACTTTTTCCGAGCTAATCCAGTATAAATAGAAAGATAAGCTGTGAAGAGGATGACTTTAATAAAAGGAGGCAAATTTTTCTGAGACATAAACCCTATTAAAGTGGCGATCGACATAATTTGTGTGCACTTCAATAAGTTCAGTAAACTTCTTAAAAACAATAAAATCGTTTGGAAACCAATACTTTTAATAAATTGTTCTAAGGGATTCAATGTTAGCAATTTAAGGCAATTCGCTTTACAACTTATTAAACTCATAACGGCCTTAGGGCTAAGTTTAAATAACGCATTATCTTTTAAGTTAGGTACTATACTTTTAACCTGACCCTAAGGGTAAATTTCATATTCTACTCTATTGAACTGTTTGTTTAAAATAGTTTTACTTTAAATCATGAGATTTTAGTCCTCCATTCCTAATTTTCAAAACTGGCTTTAAAGCTACAGAATTTCATCTTGATATATACATATGCACATTAATTTTTCACAAAAAAAGAAAACCAAACTTCCAACCTAAATTGAATTTCCACAACTTTCACTCTTTTTCCGAAATCATACTTCACAAAAAAGTAATTTGAAGCGTTTAACGCAAAAGTCGGAAATTATTTCGAAATACCTACATGTATGTATGTGTATCAATTTGAAGAACCCTTTCATTCTTCGTTTTAGTTGTATACCGGCTCTCCCCAGACAGAGCACTTATCGCATACGACAAATAATATCCATGGTTCTTCCCTTCTTAGAGCGATTTCCTACACCGCAACCATCATGAACCATACACTACTTCTGTTGATGCCGCAACTATATGATGAGAAGAAAAAGGAAATTCTTTCATTTCCTGTCATTTCCATATTCAAATTCAAGGAAACACATTTCCATCAGCGTACACACATACACCACCCAGGCTCAGCCAGCCAGCCAGCCATTTTCTCTATATTTCCTTCACCGCCGGAATTTCCGCTTGCGGTTAGTTATTGTGTTACAATGATGCAACCCAGCCAGCCAACAGTATCGTGAGACTGCATAATTCACACTTCAGCAAGACACGGAACATTTTCTTGTAAAAATATTCAAGTCAAGAAGTAGCAGAGCCGGGGGAAATGCTTGCACACATATTAAAGGGATTTTTGGGGATAAAAAAGGATCTTCAATTCGTTTGTGTCGGTTGCGCGGCGGCGGCGGTGGTAGAGGTGGTGTCGGTAGCGGTGAGACTTTTGGAAAGACAAAAGTAGCTTTTCTTCCATTGCATCAGAGGCTACCATACTATACCTCTCGTCATCCGCGACCGACTCAAGACGCTTAAATCCGCAATTCAATATATTCGAGTTTTTCATCTGGGGAATGGTTTTTTCCTTTCTTATTCGTACTTCCGGACAAGAATCCTGCCGCTAAGGAGTAAGGACCCACTTGGAGTCAGTTTAAATGGGAAAAATAAAAATCATTTTGTAAAGTAGTTGCACAATTTGCGTTTTCCTCTCTCCTGGGTTGGTTTTGGCATCTTCTTCGCCTTTTCTTTTGTTTTTATTTTTTGTTTGTTGTTGAAGGAAAGAATATTGTTTCTCGCAGTCGACACGAGAACAACCAACTCCTTGAAAGAACAAACTCAAACAAATAAAACCGAATAAACCAAAAGCGAACTGGACCTATGAAACTATGTAAATGTACACAAAAATAGAGATCAAAAAAATAAATA
The DNA here is from genome assembly GCA_911387755.1 of Chrysotoxum bicinctum. Lineage (NCBI taxonomy): Eukaryota > Metazoa > Arthropoda > Insecta > Diptera > Syrphidae > Chrysotoxum > Chrysotoxum bicinctum. Next base: position 209,804,924 of record OU426989.1, on the reverse strand, counting down.
ACGCAGATACACAAACCAAAAGACATAGAGTTGGGAAAAAGTTTTATTTGATTCGGCTTTTATCCATTTGGCTTGTGTATATGCAGCAAGTACTTGAAGTTCTTTAAAAAAAAAATATATAATAAAAAAGAATTGCTTGCAGCTTTCATATCGCGTTGTTGCCTCAACAATCTTGCCCGCCATGTCTTCCATTTCATTTTTATTCGCCCTCCTTCTCCAAACCCGGCATTTCTTCATTGCATTTTTAATTATTATATTATTATTCTTTATTTTCTTTTACTCGCTCGAAGGATATAATAAAAAACAAAACAAAGACCAAGAATAAAAGTAAAAACTAAAAAAAAAAACATAAAATTAAGTTTTTATTTAATTTTTACCCCCTCGACTTTTAAGGTGGATTCGTGTATAAATATCCTTGCATATTAATTTGTCCGTACGATATCTGTATTCATACTCAGGTGCAAGTTGAATCAACCTGTTCTAGCTGTTTTTTTTAATTTAATATAATTGGCGCGCACTCAAGGGGTTATTACTACCTACCCTTAAAATGAAAACAGTGCTTTTTCGAATATTTTGATACAGTGACTAGTTTCGAAAAGTATTGAATCCACTTGTGGATCATACAATTCTAGACAAAACCGCACCGAAGACACTTATTTTGTATTTACGCGATCATTAAGAAGAGACATACCGCTATTTCAAAACGTGAATATTATCGACAACAATTATATGCTGGTTTCAAATATCTAAAATTAGAAGAACTTTTTATGATAAGAGAAATTCTTGGAGGATTTTCCTAATCCTCGCAGGAGGTCTTTTACTGAAAGAAAAATTAATATTTTTTCCCAAAGAGCAAAAAAAAAATTGATAAAATATCCCAAAAGTTTCGGTTTTGTTCTTTTCATTCTTAAAATGTGAAATTTTCAAAAAATAAATCATTCTCAAATTGTAGAATAAAGTTGTGTTTAAAAAAGATTCTAAAACTTAATTTCCAAGAAAGTATAGGCTTTTGGGAGTTTAATAATATTGCAGCTCAAACTCTTCACTTACATTTTTTTTTTGCAGACTGTATATGTGCAGTACATTTCTCTTGGGTTAAATATACTGTTCTTAATCTAAAGTACTTGTTCATGAACGATAATGGGTTTCAAAGTATCCCAAAACTTTTTTTTTGTAGGAGGAGTTCTTAGATGTAAGAAATAAATACATGGGGAAAGACTCAAAGAAATCTTGTAATGATTTTCTAAGGACCCACGATTAAGTGATAAGTATTAACGAAAAAATAGAACAGAGGGAATTTTCATTGCTTGGGGAGTGACACTCTAAAATACAATCATTTACATAGTAATTGAAATTATTTAAACTAGCCGACCCAGCTCTCGAAATTCGAGTGCCAATTTATTTATTTAATTCATTATCATTCAATAATCAAATTCATGATTTTTTTAAATTGTTGAATGCAATGAGAAGTACATACTAAGCACTCAATTCTGGAGTCCAAAGTAAAACATTTAATAATATTGGAATCGAACCCACGTCGCCGGAGTGACCTCAACCTGTGAATTTTGTGTTACATACATGTGAATTTTTTTTAAATTTCACTCTCATCATTTTTTTATAACACGCCTAAAGAAATAAAGCTAACTTCAAAAACATAAATTCAATTTACTTTTGTAACACTTTTTTTGTTTGCACATCGATCGGCCAGCTGTTTATTGTCAACAAAAAATGACATAAATGGAAGTGTTCCGAAAATGAGGTAGGTTTGAGCCCATGGAACATATTCAGCCATGGAGATTTAAATTTGTATCGTAAGTCATGTTCGTCCGCATTTTTGACGACGCGACGTTTCACGTCTGCATTTTCTATCTTCTCTCTTTCCCTAACAAATACATTTCGAGTATTTTGTATTCTCTTTTTTTCGCAAATATTTAAAATTCAAATGCAGACAAATGTAAATAAGTTTTGAAAATACTCGTAATTGACTTATAAAAATACGCAGAGCTTACACTTTTGCATGAATACCCCTATCATTGCAAAGCCGTAACTGCAATAAACTTGAAAAGTGAAAATGTTAAAAAAAAAATCTGTTCTCTTTTCCCAACTCAATTTAAAATTTAATCTCACATCTCAAAAAACCAAAAATTAAATGTTTCACTTTTTGAAAACACTAATACATTGAATAAATTGCTTCAGAAAATGACCGATAGATGTCGCCAAACTGAAAGCAACAGATGTCGCTAGTGTATGTGTGTATTCTTTTTCACTTTTTATCAAAAGTGCCGATTGTAGTTAACGCTTAATGTTTCAAAATATTATTGTAAGAGCTCAACTACTAAAAAAACACATGCCTAATATTTATATTGATAATATTTTTTCACTTAGCTTAGGGGGGTTCACATTCAACAACATGTTCATCAACTTTTATTATGTTGGCGGATTTGTATAATGTGAATCCACCTTAATGTTTCGGGTTCTGGCTTTTGGTTTTCGCTGAATGCTTTCATTTTTCATATTCTGGATTTGACATTTTATGTGTCAGTCGATTTGACATTTCTAATTGTTTTTGTTTTTGTTTTCCGGGCATTTTTTTGCAATTTTTATTTATTGTTTTAAACAATTTCTGTGTAGTATATTTAAATAATTTTGGCATTCTGCACATACATATATGCAAAAAATGCTTTCGTTTAATATGTAATTTATGCCCCTTCGGTTTTTGTGGGCCGCGAAAAGTGTATCACAAAAAACATGTTCGCCGTTTTATTATATGATATCTTCGGAGTATTTAAAATATGGTATTCGCTTCGACCAAAAACAACAGATGTGCATGTTTCGCATCATTTATTTTTGTATAAAATAACTTTCAATAAAACTAAACAGACCGTTGAACTATTGGTTCATATCCTTTAGGCCTCTCGACAACAGCATCTTCGAATACAACACCTTTGGTGCCTTTGCCACCTCCGTTTCCGAGCAATGCAAAGAGTTGCCATAAGTTGAAACGGGGCTTCTTCGATACCTTGACTTTGCAGATGTAAACGTTTTGCAGGGGATATATCACCTGACAAAACTTATCAATGTCCTTGGCAATTGAATCGGGAGTCAGTTTGCTAACTACACCATTCAAATCAGAACCGCTGACATCACGCTGAATGATCTCCACCATCTTGTTGCGTATCTTCCTGACTTGAGATTGTTGAGCGTAGCTTGTCTTACGTTTTGACCACTGATGTTTGGTAGTGAATCCAATGTAGAAGACGCGAAGCAAGTTGCCATCAGTTATCTTCACATCGACATTGGCTTCGATGAGGGTTTGCCATTTCTTAACCATTGACCTGAATTTGTCTGTGGTCAAATCCATACCAATTTGGTAAGAACGTTGCGTTCTTGGATATGCTCGGCGATCAACCTGAAGCATCACCATCCTTCAAACCTTCGGATGCGATTCGTTCCTTGGGTTCGGTTTACCAAAGTTTTACCGATTTGACGTGCGTTATCTACGCACGCTAACAAGCCAATTTCATTTGGCCAACAATCATGACGGTTTTGTTAAAGTAATTTAGAGCGTCATCAAAAACTGAAATAACCACCCGCTAGAATCACTGAATGACGTGCTGTTCCATACATAATGGTATAAGTGTAGCTTCAAAATAAATAGAGAATCAAAAAGAAGTTCTTGAAGTTCTTACGGGTTTCACTACCAGGGTTGACCGAACTCTCCCTTTTTAGAAATAACTACATTTGTTACGTCTGCTGCGTAGTTTGTGTAGTTAAATGTAGTTCATTTAACAAATTGTAGCAGACGTAGTCTTAAATGTCAAATGATCTGTCAGTCAGGTTGTCAGCTATCACTTCATTGTCAGCTGTGCATTTGAATTTTAAAATAAAATGCTCAGTTATTCATTTTTAATAAGCAAAGTGAAATGGCTGGTCGAAACCTATGTACTTACATAATTATTGATAAGATTACAAGATTTTTTCACGTATGTAGCAGTAACAAATTGTAGTAAATTAAGCATGTAGTTTATTCAAATAACTATGCGTAGTTAATGATGTAGAAAATGTAGTATATTTAATTCGGCCAACCTTGGTCACTATACAAATCGAAATAATATACTAATAAACTAAATTGTATAATAATGAAATCTTGTCTTATACTCCAAATTATTATCAGTTAGTGATGTGTACCTCATACATGAGGCAATACAAAATGTCCCATACACCAATCTGAAATGTCCCATCACCTCAAAACGAAAAAATGTATTACCTCACACCTCACAAAAGCAACGAAAAATATTTCTCTTTACTCTTTCATGAAAAAAAAAAAACAATTCGTATCGTGTATTACTACGTTTATATGCAGTATCGAAAGATCGAGTTGGATTAGGGTCGGATTTTCGACCCAGGTTTTTCGTCATTGGAGTTGAGAGCTCGATTTGGAGTTGAGTTGAAATGGTGTTGAGCAATTCTGAAACATTTTGTTAAGCCAACTCCTCGACCCAGGTTTTTCGTCTCATATTTCGACTCGACACCGCTGAGCGAGTGAGATCGAGTCGAACGAAGCTCATTTCAACTCAATACCCGTTTACAAAGGGTCGAAGCGAGCTTCAAGCTCGCTTCAATACCTCATATAAACGTAGTATATATCTCACTCATCGGCCTGATCTGATACTAAGCCTGAGACCGATGCAGAATGAAGTTGTATTGTAGTTGATCGTATGAAAGGAGGAAATACCTCAAACTCACTACATTCGCACATTCTCTCCCCACCAAACACCAAAACAATGGAAATAGAATGAGGTTTGTCGAAGATGAGGATATTTCAAATGAAAGGAATGAATGTGTTTCGAGTTGAGTTGTTGAGTTGTTGAGTACTTTTTACTCAAACGTCCCATTCAAACAAAATTCGTGACATTGTCGCAGGCTGGGTTTTTGTATCAGACTCTGACTTTGTACCAGGCTAGGACTTTGTACCAGGCTAGAACTTTGTACCAGGCTGGGACTTTGTACCAGACTAGGACATTTATCATTTGAGGATTGAGGTTCTATTGTATCTGTTTGAGGAGACAAAATGAGGAGAGATAATGAGTGGGATTTATTAATGAATGAATGTTGCACTGACTACAATGTAACAAACAATGAAGATAGGTATGTAGCATTATCGAAAATTATACAATCAAAGGGTTAAAAAAGGAAGGAGGTTTTTTACTGTTTGGAGTAGGAGGTTTTGTTAATTTTTGAAGGAGTAGGAATTTTTTGTTTGATATGCAAATGCAAGTGCATTCCTTTTATTTGTATTTGTTTTGTTTTAAGTGTTAGAAAATAGAGATTAGGGTTTAGAGATCAAGATAAAATATGAGAATTGAAAACAAATCAATCAATCAATTCCTGAGTTTGCGTACGTGGAAAGTCATTAGTGTTTTATTTAGTCAAGTGTCCTGTAGGTAATCAAATTAGTAATCAGAACAGTCTTAACAGAAAGAAGAAACAGATTGAGTGAAAAGAAAGTAGGGCAAATATTGTTTCTAAATGCAAACATGTAATGATGTATTTTTTTAACTCGTTAGATTCAATTTATTTTGAATGTGATAAAATATTTGTTTTTTTTTTGTTAAAAAAAATATATTTTTGTGTTTATCTTTCTATTAAATGCTTTTGTTTTCTTTTAATAACTTAAATAAAATTTAAAAACACCACTTTTTCTTTTAAACTTTTTTTTTAAATTAACTTTTTTATTACATATATCTTTTTATATTAACTTATTTTAAACTTTATTTTTGTTAAAAACTAAAACCTTTTTAATTTTGTTTTTAAATATTTTATTTTAAAATAAAGTGTTTTGTATTAAGGATATTTAATTAAATATATTATATTTATTGATATTTAATTTTTGTAACCTTTTTATTTAATGCAATTTTGAAAACTGTTTTTGAAAAAATATATACTATTAAAAAAATACGCATTGTTTAATTCAAATTTCAAAATATCCGTTTAAATAGGAATGTACAATGGGACATTTGAGGTGGGACAAAGTACCACCTCATTTCAAAAAATGAGTACCTCATACAAACCCATTTCAAATTCGTGTCCTACCCATCACTATTATCAGTTTGATAAAAAGTATATTAAAGTATAAGACACTACATATTTATGATTGTATGTGACACTGCGAAATTGGACAAAAACCCAGTTTGTATTAACTAATAAACGGCCTAATAAAGTAAGCCAAACCGTATTCTACTTTTCATTACTTGAAAATAGTGAACCAAACTCAATTCAAAATAGAAAAAAAAAAATACCAGGTTGTAAACTTATAAATATTAAAAAAAAAGTTGGATCAATTAAATGGCGTGAAAAATGACACCCCTTTTCTTAGCTTACAAGAAAAGCCACTTTGCTTGCAGCAGAGTTTTAAGGGAAACACATTTTTTCTCACTCGTACAAGAATACAGAACGATCTCGATGTACAGAAATCTGGTTTTGCTGCATAGTATCCCTCCCATTGATCTGAAGAGTTGTTCTTAAACGCTGGCAAAACCATTGCATATGCTCTTCGATATGTCATTCTCAACTAGTTTCTTTCCGAGTGGATGGAAAACAGCATTTGTTCAGCCAGTCCTAAAAAAGGCGATTCTTCTTCGCCACCTAATTATCGTCTACTAGCACTTACGTACTTTCTTTCTAAGGTCATGGAAAGTATGATAAATTGATCAGCTCAAGAAAAATATTGAAAAACTAAAGCTTCTCACTGAACGTCGGTTTTCGTAGCGGAATGTTCACTGGTAATCTTTTATTATACTTGATATTTCGAAACCATTTGATAGAGTTTTTCACTCAGCTCTCTCATCGAAAATGAGAGCAATTGGTATTGATGAATCTCGTCTTCTTTGAATTAGAAATTACTTTTAGAACCGTTCAATACAAGTTGCACTAAATTCTTTTAAGTCAGATATTCTTAAAATAAACACTGGTGTACCCAAGGGTTCCGTTCTGACTCCGACTCTCTTTCTCATATTCAACAATGATCTTTTACTTGTAACGTCTAATCCATTAAATTGTTTTTCTGTCGACAGTAATTTCAGCTTTTCGTATTCGTTTCCAGAAACACGTTCTTGTCCTTCTTATTTCGAACTAGAACGACCGCATATGATAAGGTTATTAATAATCTGATCTCTATTGCATGGTCAAATGGGGAACCAAAAACCTCGTAAAATTTTATGATTCAAAAAATCAATGCTGTCTCCTGTCGTGAAGCAGAAGTTTTGATTGTTCAAAACTTTTATTGCTGAAATATTAAAATTTTTTAACTATTCATAGACTTTTTCCTCTTAAACGGGTTTTTGAAATATTCACTATAAAGAATCTTTAGCAGAGCGGAGGGATCTTTGCACTTCGTAAACAGTGTAATAGTACTGCGATCGAACTTTGTAAACTATTTAGGAAAAAATCACCAAAACGAGCTTTGGAGAACCTGGAACCCCCTCAAACCATCAGCGGTACTCGGATAATTTAGGAGGTATACAATTTGGTTTAAATCAATAATATGAAATATAACTTGGGGACATGTGTATTCTCTTGCATAAGAAAGTTTAAGTGGGAATACATACAATATTTCTTTTTTGCACTCGAGTATTATTTAACCGGCCGGCCTCTTTTTTGACTTAATGAATGAATGTTTAAACAAAAAAAAATTGTTCATAATTTTCTTTCTCCTCTTCTTGCAGTCGCGAATGAATGTTGAAATGGAAGAAAAAATAAAGGACGATGCACTTGGGTATCCTACTTGGCATAAACATAACGAATACTATATATAGGTACGTACAACAGACCTCGGGGGTATATAGTTGATGTGATGGCATTGCTTTTGTGGCATTTAAAATGTGTACGCTGTATGCATTCTCCTATTAGTCTTATCCCATATAACATTGCGAATATGGATATGAATGGCGCGCCGCCGAATGAAGTTATATAACGTATACTATAAGACAAAAGAAGCTTGTAGATTTACCTGGCCTTTTGATTTTATTACTTTGCTGCAGTGTACATGGTAGACGAGCTATCAATTCCCATGATAACCTTACAGGTATTGCTGGAATAAGATACAAAAGGTGCACAGATATACATTGCATGCGCCGCCGCCGCCGCGCCGCCACGAAAATGTTTTCCTCAAAGGGCTTCACATCAATTCATAGGAGGTATAGTTTTTTTTCTCTGCTTTCGAGCTGACTATCAGAAGCTTTAGAACTCTTTGTTTGCTTATTGGGAAGGTATTCCAATTAAAATTGGACAAAATTATTATGCAAGACTTATAAAGCAACCATACAATAAGAATATCTCATGTTGGCAGTGTAGCTAGATGCAAATACTTTTGATGGAATGCTATACGACACACTTAATTGTATTTCACGTGAAATTCCTAACACATCGAATTGAAAAAAAATATGGACGACTAGATTGCACGAAATCACATTTCGACGGTAAACTATGAATACCTCCTAACATACATTTTTGTAAAATTCACTTTTTGATGCAGTTTCGGTTATAATTTCCATCTGCTTCGCTGAATTTTTAAAATTTCAACTATTTCACATCATAGATATCCAAAACTGATAATTAAGCATTAAATTTTATTATTATACGTTTTAATTTTGAGACTATAATCAGTTTTGTGTGTTTCCTGTAAAGTTTACAAAATGCGACATAGGAGATATTCATAGTTAGCCGTCGATTTGTAGTTTAAGACGAAGCGTTGATTGCTATTGTTTTGTCACGGAAAAGTGCGAAAAAAATCAAAAGGGCAACAAAATGTATTTTTCTCAAAATTTTTCTTTATGAAATAGGTTTTTGTTACATAAATAAATAAAATTGTAAATATATAAAGATTTATTCAAGGTTTTATAGAGGCCGCATACTTTTAAAAATGCTTTAACACTTCATCTCTTTGGCCAACTCTTATAAATAAGGTTGATTTTGATAAAATTTTCGGGGCCGAAAACAAACATAACTTTTTCGGATTTAAGTTAACGAAATATAATATCTTCCTAGCGTGTATCCAAGTCCGTTTAAAAGCTAGATTTAAATAAAATACAGTATCGCATCAGCTGTATCAATTTATCGCATCAGCTGGGTAAATTAAAATCTAAAACCTAAAATTGATATGGAAAGACTTCTTTCCAAAATATAAAGAAATCTCATATAGAATATGCCACGCAATAACTAAAATAAAACTTAAAACAAACTTTCTAAAATATTGCATAAATAATGGTCTATTCGTTCTGTTTTCATCCTTATATCTACATTCTGTTTGCGCCATAAAGTCTTCGTTTTTCAAACACATCCCGATAATCCACCTAAAAGACGCCATTTTGGTGGTGAATTAAGATTTTTTTAAAGATGGCTGTGTTTTCTTAACATTAAAAATTCCTACCTGTCAAAACAAAGCAAATTGTCGGTGTTCACATTGGACTCCCTCCGCCATCTTATTTTGACGTCTATGTGTTTTTTCTCATTCGCACTTCATGGTAAGAAAGAGACGAGAAAGTGAGATAGGATTTTTAAAACAAATTGAAAATTAATGGATTTTGTTTTACATTTGTTTTGGTGACATATGACACGGCAGTCAACACCGTTATTTATTTATTTATTATTGGTTTGTGTTTTGAGTTGAAATTGATTTTAATTATTAATTTTATCATAATTTTTATCATCATTTTGTCATAAATTATGACAACTACAAGACATCAAAGTGAGTCTGGAGTGTTCACACTACTTTTGTGTCTGAACACGACAAGGTGGCTTTACGTCAAAATAAATCGGTTGAGTAAGCCCAATGTGAACACCGTCATTACATCTATTCCTCGATACGAGAAGAAATTACAAATACAACAATGTCATCATAATCTCTGGTTATAGCGTTAAATAACAAGTGCAAATTCTTATATTGTTTTATGAAAGTGAGTCTACTGTTCGATCAACATTTCTCGTTCTTTGCCTATTTAACGGCCGCCATAATCGTCGTTCAGAGAGGCCTATTTGAAACGGGATGGATGAACAATCAGCCAACTACCGTACTCCAACGAAACGCAAAATTTGACGAAAATATTGCCGCTTTCCGACGCAGTCAATTTTGCTCCGCGCAAAAGAACTCGGTTTTTCGCAGACCACAACTTAACGAAAATACTTGACCTCAATTCTGGTCAAGAAAGCATATAGCGATGAAGTCCATTTTTAAATGAATGGGTTCGTCAACAAGCAAAATTGTCGAATTCAAGACGAACACAATCCACACGAGTTCCACCAAATTGAGACACATCTAGAGAAAAGCACTGTTTGGTGTGGATTTTGGGCTATCGGTCCATACTTCTTCGAGAACGACTTTGGCCAAGCCATGACCGTCAACGGCGAGCGCTGTTCGTCATGGATAACCAATTTCTTTTGGATGGTATCTGTGGACTCCGACGATTTCAAAAACATGGTTATCTCACGGGGATGCGATAAGCATCATGCGATTTGACCCCGTTAGACTTCTTCTTGTAGGGTTTTCTTAAGTCACGGGTCAATGACAATAAACCATAACCTATCATCAGCGCCCTAAGGCGAATTTGCCATTGGTCAAATTCAGCTTGATTTTTATGCCAGAGTTATGTAATTAGGACGTTTCGGATGCGTGCCACCCAGCGGTATAAATTAGAAACTTTTTTGATATTACAATTGTTTTATTCAAATTTAAAGAAACAAAACGCTTAATGGAAAATCCTGTATAAATAAAGCTTCTAGTACCCTTTGGCATAATGGTTAGTGTGTTTGACAGTCACGCTCATGCAGAAGGTCTTGGGTAATATCTTCAGCCGCTGCAAAAAAGTTCATGGATGCACTGCCTCTTGAGAATCCCTTGTAATGAAAAGTGTTGCTCAAACCCGTTCGGAATGGGTAGAAAAGTTTTCAAAACACGCACACATAAATGGTTGAGAGTTGTAAGTCACTATGTTTAGGCTTTCAACGAGCCGTAAAGGCTTCCTATTTTTATTTATATATATATATATATATGTATAAAGTCATTGAAGATAGAAAATTATTTCTGTTTAAGTATAAAGTATATAAAGTATATAAATTATATAAAGTATATAAATTATAATTTAGGGGGCGTGGCAAGTTTGGGTGAACTAGAGGGCCTAATTACTGACAAGGGGTGTAACAGTAAAGCTAAACAAATAGCCAGAAAACTATTTTTGCGTACTGGATATAAAAATGCTGACAAACAGTTTTGTTTTCAATGAACAACTTAGAAGCGTCATATATTTCAGCTTTCTAGCTCTCGAACGAAAGACGTTACATAGAACAAAACAAAATTATCAAAATTCACTAACAAAAAGTATCTAAGATTCTTTTTTGTGTGACATGTACGCAGTTCTCGAAAACATTTTAAGAACGAATTTTTTTTCAAAATATCGACTGTTGGGCCATTTTTAGTTGAATACTCAGATATGACTTAACATAGGCAATATCAATGAGAAAATTTGTTTAGGTGGGCTTTTGCAAGAAAAAACCTTATGCTAACAGGCCTCTTCTATGAATTTTCCCAAAAACGCTAAGGTTTGACCATATTTATACCTACACAGACAGGACAACAAAATTGCGGCGGAATTATTTTTTATCTTTTATTATGGTAGCATCAAACTTTAACAATATTTTAAGAAAATCTTTGTTCCATGAACGCACGCACAACCTGCCATAATAGTACCTAACCTAACCTATTTATGGCAATACAAAATTTATAAGAACTAAAACAACAAGAGGGCAATCTTATATTTTAACTTAATAGATATAAGCTGTGGTAGAAGTGCATATTCATTGTTCAGAAGGAGATACAGCTATTTGGATGTGCAGTGCTTTAGCAAGTGTCACTTGTTATAACAAGTATTCCTTTGGTCTTGCAATAACAAAGGAATTCAGTTTCAACAGTATATACCTGAGTGGAGGTCTTCACCCAGAAGAAAGTTCCATAAAATAGCATTCAATAGAAATTGCTCTAACGACATCGAAAGGATAAATTTCGTTTGAAAAGGGTTCGAGAGAATAATCGAAGTAACTATAACGATTTTTGTTTTCTATCCTAGTTAAACTGTAGGTACATAAAAAGTATCTTCCTCCCAAAGAAGCAATATCAAGTGAAAAAGTAAAAAAAAAAACGAAACAAATCTTGACACTACAAACGAAGGTTTTTTTTGGAAAGTTCTATCTGTTTTGAAATTGTATTGCAATAGAAAGAAATACCTCCCGGTAATTCCACTCTAATTGGCACATTCAACATTGAATTCCCTTTGATTCATTCACCTATAAATGTTGCTTATCATAAGTTCAAATTCATCGAACGAATATATGAATATATGTATAAACGTTAATCAAATTCCAACCGAAATCAAATCAAATATTGGAAGAATAAAAGCATTAGCAGCTCTCTTGGTTGTTATTTTTTTTTGTTTCGATTTTCAGCAAAATTTTCTATGAATTCCTTCCGGGGCCGAAAAGACCAGAAGTCAAATCACATTTCACCAGTGTTATTTTGATATCATACATTTGGTTGGTTACGTTTTGCTTTCGCCGAAGAGCACTTTTGATTTGACAGAGTGGCGCAAAAAAAATAGGCCGCTTATATTGTCACAGCCAGAAGGCAAGCATATGCAAAAATGTAAAATATTAAATCCTTGTTGTGTCAACACCGCCAGTGACAGGGGTCGGAAATGGGTTTCGGTTTCAGTTTGATTTTGATTTTGGTTTTGTTTATTTGCATTTTTCTGTGTGTAGTTTTAGAAACTTGTTTTTTAATCGTAGAAATCCTATGATGCTGTGCTATGTTGACAAATATCCAAAATAATTGAGAGCAATTCAAAAAAGAAAATTGGTGCATTTGGACTCTGATTTTATTTAAAGAAATGAACGGGAAAAAATTAAATTTCAACAGGCACAACTTATTTTTGGCAGCGATAAGTATAGTTGATAAGTTTAAATCTTGGATAAGGTTAGGTCATCGAGACTAGCAGTAGAAAAATTGACACATTTGGACTATTAGTTATTACATTGTGATAACACACGAATATAAGAAACTTCTTCCTTAGACGTCCTTATCAATGGTGCGAGATTGCTAGTTCGCCTTTTGGAAATAGCTGAATACTCCTAAGTACAAAGAAAGTGTGTACAAGACCCATTTCTCGGGTGCATATTAGACAGTGTCCGCTTATGACATCTTTAAGGGCTTAAAGATATTACATACTAAGACCGTTTCAGATTCGATGTTGGCCCGATCTGTTTTGTTGCCAAGCAGGTGGTCAAGTTGTTCGAGTAAAAATTGCTCTCTTTATAGCATCCTGTTTCGGCACAAGTTTAGATGTTTTTCAAGAGTTTGTAGGGACAGATCCTAGAGTTTTTATGTCAGGACTTCTTTGATGGCCATAATTTCCACCTAAAACATGAAATAATGATTGGAAAGTTGAAAACCGAGTACGTATATTTCTTCATCAACCCCATACTCGGGAATTGATTTTTCGGTCGTCAAAATTGATTAAGCTCATACAAAATGTTCATACGTTTAGATCAATAAATATGCACCCAATCGGTAAACGTTTTAGCATCCCTATGTTCTGAGAAAGGAATTAAAAAATGTGGCAAAAATGAGATAGGTGTTCGAATTTCTACGTCTTGCGGGAAAAGGAGCATTTTAAAAAAAAAGATGGAAATAATTTAAAATTCGAACATCTTTTGCCAAGACATTTTAATAGTAGAATTTTGAAAAAAGAAGAAATCATTTCTGATTCCTCCAAAAAAAGTTAATAAATCAGAATTGAATTAAGGTGACGCAAATTTAATGGAAGATGTTATAATTTTTGCAAATGGCGTCATACGTTAATCATACTTGACATTTGTGAAATAGACAGCTGCAGTATACAAACAAAAAAGCAATGGAGCGCTATACTCCGCAAGAGCGTGGAGTAATTGTGTCGATTTTTTTTTGACCAAATCGGTCGGTGGTGTTAGCGCCAACTAGGCAAACATTCCGGCGCTTAGCTGCTCGACTCGAATAGACTGGAATTACAGGAGACTATGCAGGGTGTGGTCGCCACCGGACTAGTCATTCGGCTGAATATCGCGTCGCTGAATATGACTGTCGAAGTCGCTGAAAACAAAGAAACATCAACCAGATGACTGATTTTAGTGAAAGATTTACACATGTTTTTACACAAAATTCAAACAGTGTATCAGTTAATGCCTGCTGACCGTCCGTCACGTGTGCATTACTATCAAGCATCCTCAACCTCAACAGCGAAGAAGATGACTTTGTTCGAAAATCATCATGAGCGACGAGGCGAATTTTCACTTAAGCGGTTACGTCAATAAGCAAAATCTTCTTTTTTGGGGCCATCGGAAATAGGTTCACTGTCACTGGCAAACGCTACGACTTCTTACTGCAGGAATTGGATAAGCGCGGCTTGGTGAACATGTGATTTCTTCAAGACGGTGCAACCGCACAAACAGTATGAGTCACAATAGAAATTGTGAAGCAAGTTCTTTATGGTCTGTAATCTCCCGTTTCGGCAACTTGACATGGCCAATAAGATCGCCCGATTTAACCATATCCCAGACTTTATTCTTTGTAGGTAATTGAAGTCGTGGGTTTTTGCCAACAAGTCTCAGACAATTGTAAAATAAAATCAATTCTTATATCGGTTTCGAGATATCAAAATTGTTACTATATATATTTCTAAAGCATTTAGTAGAGTTTGGCATCAAGTTCTATTATCGAAAATGCATGCTTTTGCTATCAACGGGTTACTTCTTCGCTAGATTAGTAATAACCTTTCTGATCATTCAATACAAGTTTTTTTGGACGGTTTCCAGTCTGAAGTTCATAAGACAAATACTGGTGTGCCCCAGGGCTCCGTATTGTCTCCAAAACTATTTCTTATTTTTATAAATGATCTCCTGTCTGAAACTGCTAATCAACTAAGCTGCTTTTTTGATGACAACACCCTTAGTTTTTCATACTCCTTTCCTGTCTCTTCTAAGAATGTCTAGTTGCAACGGGAGAATATGCTTAGCATATTAAACTCACATTTGAACAGTTTTGTTATATGGGGCATTAAAAATCGATCAGAATTCAATGCTTCCAAAGCTCAAAGCCTTCTTCAGTCGATAAAGCAAAATACACCGCCTTTGCCATTATACACGAATGGAACTTGCATCGAGGAAACTGAAAATCGTTGGATTCTGGGTATGTGCGTTACTGAACAACTTTCGTGGAACAACCACATATCAGATATTGCTTTTTTTCTCCTTCTGATCTGGGAACTATTTATAAAGCATACATACGCCAAAAACTAGGATTTAACTCTGATATTTGGTTAGGCACATCGAAAACATCACTGCATCTAACGAATAAAATCCATAATAGAGGTTTAAAACTCATAGGCGACAGATCGATTACGGAAGCATTTGTTTCATTGGAACATCTTCGAAATGTCTCTTGCTTATTACTGATTTATCGATACTTCTCCAAACGTTGCCCTATTGAAATAGCCAATTGCATTCCTCTTCTTTAACAATTTCAGCGTAATACCCGCTCTACTAGGAATGCTCATCAGTAAACCTTTGCGCTTAATTTCAGATGTACCTTCAAGTACAGAGATTCTTTTTTTAGCCGTACCACACGAATGTGGAATTCCTTTCCCAACTCTGTTTTTCCCTCCCATTTTAATATACAGATATTTAAGAAAAATGTCCATCGTTATCTTGTTCTCAATTCTCCCTTTATTTTCCAAACGTTCTCACTGTGTTAAAACATTTCATTTTAAGGGTATTCATAAACCCTTGAGTGCCCGTCGATTATTAAACATAATTATTCCAATTCCTTGGTAGTTTTTTCCAGTTTCAGAGAAAATTAAGGAAAATAATTTCCCCTAAGAAAAATATTTTTTAACTTCTTTTTTATTTTTTATATTTTTTTCCAAGAATTGGGAGACATAAAAGCTTTTGAAAAATTCAAATTTTCACATTCATTTTCACAGTTTCACATTTGTTTTGATTTTTAAAAATTTGGTAAGCAATTCTACATTTACTGTTGTTACCTGTTTACATAATTTGTGCAAGACCGGATGGAGCTTATGTAAAAAATATGAATGCTGAATTGCATAATGTGTCGCTAAAGGTTTATTCAGAATCTTCAAAGTTTGTATATTGTATATACTGGTTCCACCATTAACTCTTCTTCATTAAAAAATTGAAATATCATAAGTTGTCCCGATAACAACCCAACAATAATATTGCTATGTTTCAAATTTGATGAAAATCTCAAGTAAACTTAGGTGGATCATGTGTGTATTGTAGAAATTCTTTTCAGATTTGTAACAGGCTGCATGCTTCCCTTACAAATATTATATTTTTTTTTAAATAAAAAATCTGTTTATTAAATTCTCCACTGTTCCACACATAAATGGGGAAAAATTCTCCATTTTATCCTATGTAAATGCCAATGGTCGCATATTTTGTTTTCAAAACAAAAAAGCCACCATTAAATGCCATTGCAAAAATTCAAACAAACTATAAATAATTATAATACAGTCTTATATCCTCTTTGGCCGCATACTGCAATTTACTGTAAAAATTAATTTCAATTAATTAAATTTTTAATGTTTACACAATGTTACACACACAAAACAATATGTAACTAGGACTTATAGCTAAGTCTGTTTTATTTGTGTACATATATTCAGATTCACATATTGTATACCACACATATGTTTGGCTGTGTATAAAGATAAAACAATAGGTGTGATTATACTAACCTATAACGGTGACTTCGCCACTCCTGCGCGCACTATGTCCTTGTTTATTACGTGCCCAGCATGTGTAAACGCCCGAATCTGCGTTCTTCTGGACCGGACTTATGACCAAAGATCCATCCGGCTGCACCCTCTGCCGTATATCATCAGGTAATTCTCTGCCGCTACGCTCCCAGTGTATCTCCTCGATGGGGTATCCGGCCACAGGACATTTCAAATTTAATGTCTCTCCAGCCACTGCAGTGACTTTAGGGATTAAACGAATATACGGGAGTCCTGCAAAAATAAATATAACAAAAAAGAATCACACATGGGCACATACCTATTATAGTAGGGTATAACAATATTTGAGTTTCACACATAAAAATGTTTATGCAGTGAGATTGTCGGGCTATACATATATTGTGTGTTATTTGGAAAGGACAAAAAAGAGTACATATCCTGAGCATCAGAGGAATAGGGAAATTAAACACACTCTGCAGTCGACAACCAAAAATGAAAGAACTTCAAAAATACAAAAAAATGTTAAAAAAACTGAATTCTGCACCAGAACATTTTACATCCTTTTGGCTACATAACAACCAACATCCTGTGCGGTATGAGTGTGCACTCGTAGCAGCCATGTGTAGCTACAACTGATACATGCCTATGAATATGAAAGGAACAAGATTTGCATTTAGATTTACAATTTAAATTCCACAAAACGGGGAACGAACAAAATGAAGAATCCCGCTTATGGATATGAAATGTGCATTAATAAACACACAGGACACAGGAATCAGAATTTGGTCCTGGATACTGGCACCGTAGATATGCCCATCATGAAAAGCTAGCTCCTCCAAACTTGATAAACAGAATCCTTGAGAAAAATCCGTGCGGGAGATAGATTGTATGATGATGCAGGGCTATAGCTCCTCTCCAGCCTGACAGAAAAAAAGGATTCTTAATTATTTGTAGTGTCTGTCTATATATATACATGCATGCTGATGCTGAGTAAATGCTAAGATATACTCTTCTGTCTGATTCAGAGTCGAGAGCGGTTTTCAATTGGAAATGCGAGTCAACACTCTGGTTACCGGTGTGTTTCGTGCTTTCTTTATTTCAGTGGACCATTAAATGCCGGCAACGCCATCATCATCTCAACATCATCATCATCATCACGGCTTAAGGTGGCAGCGCCTTTCTGTTTCTAGGTGCACTCCTTTCAGCCAAATTGAATACACTTGGATAGTTTTTCAGTTTTATTTGATTTTTAAAATCTCAACATGAGTCTAAACAAAAACCAAAAAAAGGTAGAAGTATTAAAGTTTGTGAGAAAGTGTGTGTACTGGTATGAAGTTGATTTTTTTTAAATTTATTTCTTGGAGTAGGTCTTTTCAGGATTATTTTTTTTAAGTTCCTTTTTACTTGCGATATAGGTACTATAGGGCAAGTTCTGCATTTGGAAAAAAAATCGAACTCGAGATTTTGATCAAAGTTGACATTACGATGATAGCGAAGACGAAAAAAGTGGGTCCGACAATTCCGTCTGTCTGTCTGTATGTCTGTATGTCTGTATGTCTGTATGTCTGTATGTCTGTATGTCTGTACCTCGAACTACAGCCTAAACTAACGGAGGTATTTTCTTCAAACTCGGTAGTTAAGGGTCTTCGGTGATTCCCTAGAGGAGAAATTGAAATTTTTTTTTAGCTCCAAAACTAAGGGTACCCCCCATACACCCGTAATGCAAAATCTTATTTATCTCGAAAACGGCTCTAACGATTTTGATAAAAAAAATTAGGTGTGATATTATGGAGATGGACTATATTTTGGTGAAAAAAAAATTTGGGGGGAAATGTTATTAGGGGTACCTGTCATAGAACGGTTTTTTTGATTTTCGAATTTCTCACCAACGGCTCCAACGATTTTAACCAAAATTTTTATGCAGGAGCTGCTTTGCATTTGAAAAAATAAAAAATAAATTTTTTTTCGAAAAAATAGTTTTTGGATTTTTAAAAAAATAATCCAATTTTTTTTTTGAAAATTCAATATCTCGAAAACCGGTACACGATTAAATTTTTAAATTACGTTTTAAAATGTATTTTATTAAATACTAACAATTGGCATATCAATTTTTTTTATAAAAATTTTAAGGAAAATTTAGTACACAAAAAACATGTTTCAGTGTGTCTGTATGTCTGTACCTCGAACTACAGCCTAAACCACTGGACCTATTTCTTTCAATCTCGGTAGTTAAGAGTCTTCGGTGATTCCCTAGAGGAAAAATTGAAATTTTTTTTTTAGCTCCAAAACTAAGGGTACCCCCCATACACCCGTAATGCAAAATCTTATTTATCTCGAAAACGGCTCTAACGATTTTGATAAAAAAAATTAGGTGTGATATTATGGACATGGACTACATTTTGGTCAAAAAAAATTTTGGGGCAAAATGTTTTTAGGGGTACCTGCCATAGACCCGTTTTTTTGATTTTCGACTTTCTCATTAACGGCTCTAAGGATTTTAACCCAAAATTTTTAGCAGGAGTCCCCTTAAGTTTAAAGTAATATTGTATATAAAAATATTCGAAAAAATATTTAGTGGGTTTTTCAAAAAAAAAAAAAATTTAAATCAATATCTTCAAAACCTATGAACGATTATTTTTTGAAATTATTTCCTAACACCAATATTATTTAATACTTTAAATTCGCATCCCACATTTTTTTCTTGAAAATTTTTAGAGAAATTTCTTATTTCTTATTTATTTAATAATAAAACGATTTTTTAAGGTTTATTTGCATAAATTCATACTTTTCCGGAAACCAGACGGCAATTTTATGCATTTGAACATTATTATCTCATTAAATCCATGTTTTATATTTATAAAAGGTATCTTAAATTCCAAAGTACTTTTACATAAGAGCAAGTTCGTGCGATCCAGTCGTGCATTTTATTTTATTTTTGCTGTAAAATTGAAATATGCACTCTTGACTTGATATTCATATACAAACATGCATGTTTCATAGTCACTGAATGTCAACTTATGTTGACTTTAGAAGTAAAACTTTTCCATTTTAAGTCCTTAACATTTCATTTTGCAAGGGAACTAGAACGCATTACAATTTTAGTTAATTTTTTTTCGGGGAGAAAAAGTTGAAATGGCAAAGTGGTAGGGTTTATTTAGTACTTTTGACTGTGATCTTATGGGAGTATGGGTAAGAGTCCTTGGCAACATTTGTCACTGTGTATTTCAGAGCTCAACTGGTTTATGAGATGAGGCATGCTAAAAAATATAAGCACAAGTCCATTCATTACAATCTAAAGGCTTGTTATAGACAAAGCAGCATAACATCAAAGTATGATTATTCGAGTTATACAGGGTGCGGCAACATAACTTTATTTTTCCTAAACGTATGCTTTTTTCAAAGTATAGACTTCGACGGTAAAAGCATGCTTTCCAGTCCTCACATGTTTTAAAGCATGATGGCGACTGATATGGAAGGAAACAAAACTGTTGATCCACACTTGTCCTAATGGGACCACAATAGCTCATTACACTACCAGCCGGGTTCCTAAAAAAGATGGGTTACTGCCATATCGTTTAAACCGAAATGCTGTGCTAGCATTAATATTCCGTACCACGTAAAACAAATTTCCGTTGTATGAGAAACAGGAGGTGCATCGGGTAATGGTTACCCTCAAATTATACCTAAGCTGAGACAGACGAAATTACTACAGGGTAATTATAACCGGTAACGTTTCGAAAACTGCATTAACTTAAGCAGAAATAACCTAAGAATAATAACCAGGTATTCTAATAGGACACTGCAAACTTAGAAGACACCTTAATTTACTTGATTTGGTAAGCAGTGCCACTTGCAGTTTCTGCAGCATGCATGATGAAACACCGGAACACATACTGGGAAAGTGTTGTCCAATCATGCCCCAAAGGAAAGCCCATCTAGGACGATACCAGGTAGAAGAGAGGAACCTATCCTCTCTAAAAGTGCCCAAATACTAAAATTCCTAAAAGCAATAGGTTTGGAGGAGGAACTGTAGGATGAGCCAGCTCATCATTTTTTAAGCGGAGGCACAATAGATCTACAGGTCGCAGTGCAATAACCCCCCAATACAATTCATTCTTTCATACCCTCAAATAGCAGGACGAGCCGGAAAATCAAAAGATAACCTGTAACGTGAGAACACTTTATATTTTGGGTATTATTCAAAGTCTTAAATCTATCATCAGGCGATTCTCTTACATATATGAGTATCTACCCGGGTTTCCAATAAGAACTAGACATTTTTTTTTAAAACACAAACCATTTGAGATATCTTCATAATTTTACTAAAGGTTTGAAGTACAGTCAAAACATTTACGTATGGAATTCGCTGTCGTATGCATGAACACGTTTCCAGCAGTAAATTCGTTGAACCCGATTTTCGACTACTCGGTCACACATTTCGACGGAAATGGTTGCTTTCTCCAGATATTGACTATGACCTCCTCTAAGGACGCTGGATTGTTGGCATAGACCATGTTTAAACGTACCTCTATATAAACAGCCTAGGGACGTTTAATCACATGATCTAACTGACCAATATTCAAGACCCTTTCTCGATATAACATCTTCATCAATAAGACGATTGTTACACCCACAGTGTAGCCGTTTTTTTGAAATTACATATATTAGTGTCTAGTGCATCAAATTGCCGTAAGAAATAACGCTGCAACATGTCTCTAGAGCGTACTCCATCGACTGTTACGCTGATGGTCATTTTCATTAACGAAGCAAAAATCGGCTCAATGACACAACCGGCATGAAAACCACAACGTACAGTTATGTTTGCGGATGAAGTGGCGTTTTTTTTAAGCAAATGAGAGTTCGTAAAGTGTTTGAGGGTTGGTCAATTGATCAATAAGTCATATTTTATGTGTTGACGAAGCGTTTTAGCCAAAAACGCAATTCATCACTGAAGATATTCTTCCAACATTTCTAGAGCCCAATCTGAGAACTTACGTGGCTTCATATCATCGAGTGTCTTCAGATCTTGAGTAAACTTTATCCAATAAGTGTGCAGACAAAAATTCTTTCGAAAAATTCTAAGGGCCTTAGCGATGTCCAATTCTTGATAATGCCTTGGAATTGACTATGTTGGTTCGTTTGCAACGAACGATTGCGATGACAGCGATATTCTCGGCACTTCGACTAAATCGCTGTCTCACTGGCTCGGGAACATTCAGCGGATGACGATTGCAACCTAAAAACATTTTAAAGTTGCAGTCACCCACTCGGAATTTGGATTAAAGATTTTTATTATTTCTAAACAACTTCGTTTTTGAACTTCATAATAATGAAAATTTGGTTTTACTGAATATTTTGACATTGACACTTTGATGATTGGTTTAAACTTTGAAGGAACGTTCACAATGTGAAAGTTCAAGTCAACGGCTTTGGCTTTGATGAAACCATCGCTTCCCATCGATCATGTTAGGATACGTATTCAATGTGGGAAATCGACTTAGAAGCAAAGTATTTACTGTAAGCCGATAAGTGATGGATTGGCTGCGATCCGTATCGACGTCACAATTAGCAAAATATAAGTTAAATATGTGCACAACGCCTTACCGATAAAGATTAAGAACCTATTAAGGAAAAGTTTCATGACCTGCTGGAATGAACCTTCAAATCATGAAGACTTCAACGAAAATAAATGGCTAATCAGCTAGAAGAAAAACTTCGATTTTGGATGAATTCTATACAGATAGTATATTGAGTATATTGAATCAAGAAAGAAACAAACTTCCTTCCACCGAGTAGAACCAAGCGTCACTATTGATAACAACAACTTCGAAGTAAGGAATTCATCTACCTTGGAGTAAATATTAATTTCACGAACGACACCTTAGTGGAAGAAACCACTGATACTTCGGTTTGTAGAAATAAATAGGTTCAGTCATTCTTTACGGCACTGAGTATTGGAAGATAAGTTAAAAGCGAGAGTTAATAGAACCTCGAAATCTTGGACACATTGAGCAAGTGATCCAGCAAAGACTGTCTTCGAATCCCGCAGATGGGGGTGATAGCGTGCTTGGTAGTTTAAGGCATGTCCGGGGCTCAGTGAACTCTGCTGGTATTGCTGCGGATGCACAATCCACGCACTAACATGTATGGGTGCTGAAGTGGTAATGCTGGTTGTAATTCTAATGGGCTCGTCCACTGATTTATCGGTGGGCCGGTACTGCTACCTTTGCACAACTCTATCACTTCCGGTTCCTATCGACCTCCTCGCGGTGCCTGTGTATAGGTTACGTAAGTAACTGAACTAACTAGATAGGAACAGTCTGGACGGCGTCCTTAAAGTAGGAATCCGCTAAGGAGTCTGTAACAACTCACCAGAGGGGTGCACATTCTTGGTTGATGGTTTCTACCTCGACTAATAGCTGGGTGTGTGTATCTGGGGTTGACAGGCACTGAGTTTTGCAGGAACTCATCTGTAAGTGACCCTCACGGTTGCGAAGCTCGACCGGAAGCTGTATTCTGGCACCATGGGAGATAGTGCCCAGAAGTTTGAGAGCTGTCACGTCTTCTGGCTCTCCTATTCTATCTTCGGATAGTGAGGTACAGCTGTTGCGTGCGTGAAATCATTCTTCATACTATCTATGAGGTTGGCCCCTTGTGGGAGTATCGTGGTGACGTGGTTTATTCCGAATGCGGAGACACATGGTTTCCAAGCGTGCCTGGATTCAAGAGGTGTTAGATAGACCTCGCCTCCAAGCAAGAGGTGTGCACATGCCTGCAACATATCACAGCTAAGAGACTGAGATGACTTCGGCTATGTCAGGGTTAATGGTCAGGAGAGGACCCAATCTGACTCCTTTGGAGGTAGGCCTCCCGTGGGGTTAAGCCATAATCGGCAGGTACTCACGTTAAACCAAACATAGGTTCTGTCTCCAAATCCCAACGCTCAGGTTAATGGCGAATAGAAAGTCCGAACCGGCGACTCAAAAATCAAGTCATAATGGATGCCAGAATGCTTTGTCTGGATCACTCGAAGAAGATTGAACGAAATTTTAGGAATGGAAAGCCACCGCATATGAGGCTGCGAATTTTGATAGATCAGGATCCGGCTCAATGAGAAAACTAGGGCAAAACCCCAGAAACCTTTATTTGCCGAAAATAAAGGACCAAAATCACAAGTTAGTTTTATGGCTCTTCTTCGTTTTTTTTCGGATAGTGACCAATTTCGAAAACTTGACAAAACTGACATATGCGTTAGTTACGCAAGAATACCTACTCAGAGACTGATATTTTTAATAACTTTTATGCTATCTACTGTTTTATGCCTTAAGAGTCACAAAGACCTACATCAACGACAAATAGTACGAGTCATACATTGACATGTAGGTGATTCTCGAGTTACAAAGCTTCAAGGATCCAGCAACTACCAACTAAATCAAGAGACCGATTCTAAAAGTCAATATAAATCCATCGTATTTAGCTGCCTAATGGACGATTGAAATCATTCATATTTCCTTTGCTTCCACAAATGATGGATTCATCACAAATCTGAAACCCTCATTATCACGCACTTCGATCCATTTGAAAATTCATTTCAAATTTTATCAAATCTAATGATTCCGCAAATTCCCTAGCAAGGAATTAGAGAGTTTGATGACTCCTGTGCAATCGCACAAATCCCACGATGTTCCACAAAGTGCTTAACCTAAATGCTTAATCCAGTGCTTATTGAACTGAAATTCCCGATGCCCATTATAGATTAAAATCAAAATGCATATAAATGGTGGTTAACTTAGCATTAAATGAAGTAGTCCCCGTCAGTACTATGTGTAGCAGGCATATTATAGATATCTCCCTGTCAATTGGATTTCCCCATTTTATCGGTCAAGTATACTATTGGGCTCAATTTGATCTCTCGCTCTCTCTCGCTTACTCTGTCGTTATATCCTTTCCACACTTCATAACATTTCCTTGCGCATTATTTATTCCGGATTTAATTTGAATTAAATTGCAAAAGCTTAATTCGAAAACTTCAATTACATCCGTTGATTGCGTCGCATGAACGGATCTGCATCCGTATATGAAACCTACTTTTTGCCGCCATGCCACTACCGCAACGACCGGACCCATTCCGTTTCGTAACGGTTTTTCTGAATTGAATGTTCCAGAGCTTTCATGAATATGACAGCTCACTATAGTTGTTTTTTTTTTCATTTATTTCTTTGACTTCCGTTTTGCTGCTTTTGTGTGCACCCCGCAGCCCGGGCACCAAGTTATTGCATTCAAATTGAAATCTAATAATTTATCATTTATGAGAATCACCCAAACCTTTGTATGCGCCATGCATTTACATATGTGTAGGTGGGAGTCTGCAGGTCCAGCTCCAGACCCTGGCATAGGCCCAGATAGGTGGTATTCTGAATGTCCGTCCAATCGAAAATATTTGTTTAAAAAATCGTAAAACAACCCCTCCCTGTAGAGGAGGAAAATGAAGTTGTTATTCAATTCAACGAACACACGAGTTGGTTGTGCGGGGCGAGATGTATTCAGAAATACGATACGGATGTCGTATCTATGTGGGTCAGTATAACGTCAATGTGCTGTATATCCCGCATGACACCCTGACGCGGTCGGCAAATCCAAAGGATGGGCATTGCATAGCATACACACACAAAACATGACCATGTTCAACAGCAGCCATTCCAGTTTACATTCCAATCGCCTATCTTTGCTTTTTTGTTGAGTTCCTGAACGCCAGCGCTACTGGGTGAGATTTTAAAATTCAAGCCTCTGCCTCTTTCTACTTTTTTCTTATGCAGGACACAATGCAATAAGCCGTTCCGTACCGGAAACCCACATTGATATCCATAATCTAAACAGACAGATACACACATGCATGAGATGTCACAGCATTGAGCGTAGCCAGCAAATACGAGTACAAACGAAATATTGCAGTACGTTATCCTTTCATTTGTTCGGATTGTGTTATATAACCTTTCCGCACCCCCTTCTCTCCTAATTTAAGTGGATAGAATACAAAACAAATTTTTGGACTTTTTTTTTTGAATTAAAAGGAATTCAGTGTGAATGAATGGAATAATAAAACAAAAAATCGCTCAAAAAGAAAATGAATTGAAAATCAAAACGAACAAAATGTGGCAGGGGGTGGCCGTGGCGCGATGGATGTGTGCTCGCCTGTAAACCTCATTATCACAGGTTCGATCCCTGCCGTCGTCTATGTCGTTTTAATTCAATTAAAAACCTTCTAAAATTGTCATCAATGGGTTGCTGGTTTACTCATTACTGTTGTTCAGGCATAACACTAACAACATGTAATTGAGTTAAACTAGTATGCCCAACAAGGATGAACACGAATAAAATAATGTGAATTATAAGCGACATAGAAATAAGACACGGCATTCTCCGCTTTAGTTCAGCCGCCATCCCTGGAGATAAAATATCTGAGACAACAACCTTCAGTCTCAGAACATCGTGCCACACATCTTTCCTATCCTTCTTTCTCTTCCTTGACTTCACGCCCGCGCTGTGTTCAAACATTTTAAGGGTAATCATAATCCCTTGAGCGCGTGTAGATTATAAAAAAAAAAAAAAAAAAAAGCTACATAAAAATATGACAAAACATAACACGAATAACGGTTTTTTTTTATTTGCCACCATTATGCAATGCCACACCATCAAAACCGTCATTGCCATCATCACACAAAACCGCATATATCGCGCGCCCGGAAGTAGCTGCCATGGCAAAAGCAGAAACCCCTATCGGTCGGTCATTGTCCAGCAAAAGGATGTGGGGTGTGAGGGAGAGCGCGAGAGAAAGGATAAAAATCACAACCGTTCATTTCATTGGCACAATCCACAATGTCATGTTGTGTTGTTTGTGTTGGTGTCGTTTTTGGTTTTGGATTGGAACATTGCTTCTGACAAGAGAGTATACACAACATAAAATAAAAGGACCAACAAAAATTTACAAAAAGAAAAAAAAATAAATAAATAAAGGACAACATTTCAAAGCGGGTGCAAAAAATTGATATTTTCTCCAAAAAATTACATACCATAAATATTCAGTCGTGCAGAATGGTAGACTTTTCCAGCTCGATTCTCGCCATAGCAGGAGTATTCGCCTCCGTCCTCGACCATAACATGGCTAATATTAACGTGACTAATTACATCGCCATGGACAGTGATGTATTGTCCGATCATAAATCTGTGTTTGAAAGGAAGATACACAAAAAAATGAAAAATCTGATAATTAAGGATATCAATTTAAGAGCAGATATAGATATGTATGTAATAAAAATGTATAAAAAAGGATTTTTGACAAGAGTTATAGTGGATATTATTTTGTCAATTGTGCCATGAAACAGATACATACATTGGTATCAAGATTCATATACATACAAAGTTGTATGGACCGTTAAGAAAATAAACATAAAAATAGGATTGAAATCTTTTGAAAGTACACAGGACCAGGATCCTCATAGATGGACACAATCTAAGTTTTGATTTAAATCGCGTGAATTGCTTTCAGCGAGGAAGTTTAGTCGAAGTTCAAAGCTTTTGAAAGTTTGCAAGGACAGGGTTCTTCATCGGTGATCGAGAGGCCATCATAGCACCCTACCAAGAAACAGGACATGCATATTTTTTTTTTATTATTTACACACCCTTTAAGTGATTATGGCTACCCTTATATTTTTATGGTGTAACACTGTGCGGGCGTTTAGATAAAGTGAAGAGGATCCAATAGAATGTGCAGATTTCTAAACTAATTAATGTGACTGTTAGAGAGCCAAAAGGCAGCACTTCTCATGACAAGTGATACTCTTTTGTCAATTTGTCAATTCCTCGCAAGAGGAAATTCACCCTTGAAAAAATTGTTTTCAGCGGCTGAGAATCGAACTCAAGATAACCTCTGCAGGACAGTCCAATGGCAACGCACTAACCATTATGTCAAGGCGTGCTACTAATCAAACAAGTAAAATATTGTACGAGGAAATTCATTGATTTAATATTCAATAAGAGTTCCTCAGGGAAGCCATCTGGGTCCACTTTTATTTCTAATATTGATTAATGATATACCTCTCTGAAAAACTGTTATTGGCTAATGATTTAATAATCTTTTGTAGTTTTAAAAAAAATTCCGACTGCTTACTTTTACAAAAATATATTAGACGCCTTGATCAATAATGTAAACAGAATCTGCTATTTTAAAATGTTTCATAATGTCAAATTATGTTTTATCGTTCTCAGTCTCCTTTGTTTTTCAATTATATGATTGATGATATACCTCTATAGCAAGAATTCTCGAAAAGAAGA
Organism: Chrysotoxum bicinctum; assembly: GCA_911387755.1. Lineage (NCBI taxonomy): Eukaryota > Metazoa > Arthropoda > Insecta > Diptera > Syrphidae > Chrysotoxum > Chrysotoxum bicinctum. Next base: position 209,776,758 of record OU426989.1, on the reverse strand, counting down.
ATCTAGGTTTTATATTTGATAGAAAACTTAATTTCAATCTTCCAATAGATTGCATATATTTTGTAGCGAAAGCTGCAAGGAATTCAACTTTCAAATCGTTATTGCTTTTACTCTCGATCTGTGCTGGAAGATATGTCGGTTATATGGAAATATTTCTCTGTAATATGTGTAAGAGACTAATTAAATAATCATATCAAACACCGTAAACCTTTGCAATCATCAAATTTATATGATCGCTTCAAGTCAATTTTATGTTGAATAATACAGCGAGGTTGTTCGCTTTGTCAACATAATACCATATGTGGAAATAGTATTCAGCATTAAGTTAGGGAAATTAGATAAGTCAAGAACATTAACGATACACTTAGAGTTTGATGGATTGATAAATAATAATTTGTTATTTTTGCACCAGGTTGAAAGAGATCCCAGTTTGAGCAGTAAACACAATTGTCTATGAGTCCAAGAGCACAACTTTTAAGCAACTGCAAATCATTCGTATACAGGTATCCGCAATGATCTATAGAAAACGATACATAATTTATGTAAAGCGCAAATAATAGTGGATCAAGGATAGATTCTTGTGGAACACCAAGCAGAAGAGAGACAGAGTCATAATATTTATTTTTAAGCAACACAGTCTGTTTTGTGTCATTCAAGTATGAAAAAAGTAAAGAAATAGCAAAAGAAGAGAATTTGTAAAGTCAAGAAAGTTTTTTCAAAAGAATATAATGACTTATAGTGTCGAATAATTTAGAGAAATCCAAAAGTATCAAAAATGACACACAATATGCTTCAAGTACCCCGCTCTTACATCTTCTATAACATTTGAAAAAGCAAGCATACAACCATGCTTAGCACGAAACCCTGACTTATTTGGAATCAGATAGATAATTTTGCTAATGTGTGAATGAATCTGCTTTGCCATCTTCCATATCTTCGGAAACAATCCAGTTGTTAAGACAGTATAATAAAGGGAAAAAATTAATGACAAAATAGCCATTATAAACGATACTGAAAAGGCTCACATCTCTTGATTTAACTGAAATGAAACACTCCGCTACGTCTGTACTTTGAACGCGATTAAACTCCAAGGTATTTTCATTGGTAGAAGGTTTATTACAAATATGAAGACTAGGTTGTGAAAGCTCGACAGATGAATTGTCAGATAACTTAACAAAGCTTTAGTTTAATTCCATAGGATCTAAATCAAGAAAAGTGTTTTTGTAATGTTGTTATCCTCCATATATTTAATGTAAGCACGATTTAATTAATTTTCTTTTAATAACTAACCCAACTCCTTTACTAATGAAGGACGTCATATGGTTTCTTAGACAAATGTGATTTTTTGCAAGCAAATATTTGAAATATTGAACTTTTAAAAGATAACTGATATACTCGTATCTATATTTTTTTTAAAGTTTCTGCGTGAAAAAAATTTATTTAAATAACTGATTTAATGAGAAAGTTAAGAGTAAATGAAATGGTTCTACGAGTATCGTAGGTACTGTTAATCTTCTTCTTCCTTTGTTCGGCGCTTATATGATCTCGATGTCGAGGGGATCATAACTCTCCCACGTATCTGCTTCACACTAGTGATCCGCCTGTGGGGTTCGCCGGGTTGACCTCAGAAATCGGCGGCAAGCCTCCCGGTTTTGTATTGTTCCATTTCTGAGGCCAACTGAATGCTGGTGTTTTTGCATTTGTTTGTACCAAGAGTGCTTAGGCCTACCTTTCTTTTTATTCCGAATTGGAACGTTGTATGATATTGCCTTTTTGACGGGGTTCTCAGGATCTCTCCTTTGAACATGGCAATACCAACTGAGTCGGTCATGTTCAATTTTTTGGGAAATTGTATTCTTAACATGAAGGCTTCCTCGGATCTTCGTACTTCTAATTCGATCAAGCTTTGTAACTCCTGCTGTCATACGAAGCATCTTCATCTCAGCTGCCGTTAGCTTACTCTCATACTTTTTGTACATTGTCCAACATTGTGAACCGTATGTGAGTGCTGGACGCACAACTGAAGTGTAGAGCTTTCCTTTCAGCTTAGGGGGCATTTTTCGGTCACAGAAGATAGCAGAATTTTCCCGCCACTTCATCCACCCTACGCTTACGCGATGATTGATATCGTAGGTACTGTTAATAATTTTATAAAAAAAAAATGGTACAAAATTTTATCAAAAATCTAGGATCAGTTTTCGGAAAAAGAGAAAATTTTCCATAACGTTTTTTTACGCATTTGTAATTTTTTTCTAAATCTCTTAGATGCGGTTAAAATATTGTCGAGTGCCAAGTTTAAAAAAAAAAACAATTTTTAAAATTATGAAGAATGTCTACAAGGCGGAGGGTAGGGAAGTTTTGTTATTTTTTTTTATAAAAATATTTTTGAAAACAAATATTAATTTAAAAATGTATATTTTTAATATTCAAAAAAACTTTATTTATATAGCAAGAAATTACGACATTTTGTCTATGTCCAATCATGATGTGCGTTAAGAAACGTTCAATAGCTAAACTTAAAGTTTCGTTGCAGAAAAAGAGGAAGAGTTTACTTCATAAATTCCGCAAAATTTGTACGAATTCGCTTGGTTTTCGAGGGAGTTTCAACCTTTGCGTATAATAACAGTCAAATTTTTCATCAATATTTAAAATTGTAAAATGAGCTAGTTAACTTCATCTAAGTACATAAGTTGATATGGGATAGGGACTTGACCCATGTTAATTTAAATTTTCGTTTTTAATTTTGTGACGAATTCTCTTTGAGCGAACTTCATTGCGAATCAATCCGTTAAGTAAGAATTTTTCAGTAAAGAATTGAGTTCAACAAACGAAAATAAACGAAATTTACTAAAATATCCCATTTTTATGGCACCTTTTAGCTAAATAATGTGACAGCAAATCAAAAAATTGGCTTTGAAGGAAAACTGTAATTTGTTTTATTAGAAGTTAATAATCATGTTAATAGGATCAACTTCATGGATCTACGATCAGGTTGGAAAGAAATACTCAGGAGGAAAAATTATATTAGAAACTAATTTTTGTCTTATTGACTCAAAACATCGCTATTCTTCGGAAAACAAAGCCTGGTTTCAGATACAGAAAAAAGCTGAATTTTTAAATTATTAAGGAAGAATATCGTTCAAAGCCGGCTCTTTAATTCAAAATTAAACTGTCACAAGTGGGAGTGACCTCTGCTATTCAAGTGAATCTGACTAAAACAAATACATTGGGATGCCTTCTTGAACTTAAATACAAAAATCTTTCTAAAATTACTTAAAAAGCCTAAGGTAAAATATCTACTTGAAATATTTTTCTTGAATCAAGAAAACTTCCTACTTCAGAACCTTAACTACCTATACTTATACATTTTTAACACGCTTTCCGATACCGGTGGAGGACTGATAAGTGGGTTGAAGAATTCCAGTTCAAATTAATTTGGAAAGTGTAGTCTTTTTTTTTCAAATAAAGCTAATTCATTTCTATAATTTCAAACTACGGGAGAAAAGCAGTTATCGGATACAAACAGCGACGAAAGGGTGCAGTTTTGGATTCCTAAAAAATATCAAATTTGAGAAAAAATCAGACAGAAAAATAGAATAATAAGAAATGCAATAAGGGTGGTCCCTGAAAGGTAAATTGAAATAATTTTAGTTTAAAAACTGTCGATAACTGCCTTACAGCTCTTAAGAAAAAAAAAACTAATTTATCTTAACAAGTTTTAAAAATATTACATATCAAGACTTTAAAAAAATAAGTTTTGGATTTCTTAAATTCTGGAGAAGAAAAGTCAATAACGAGTATTACGCGCTTTACAGCGATGTCGACCTGGTAAAAAAGTTGACAATACAGCGACTGAGATGGCTGGAACACGTGGAGTCTATGGACCAGCACAAGCCCGACGTATCTTCGAATCTACCCCTGATGATCAGCGCACCGCACACAAATGGAGAACGACCTCAACCAACTTCGAATGCGTATCTGCAGAGAAAGCTTGTTTTTTGTGTTGTAAATAAAGCAAAGCAGAATAAACGCGACGTTCCGATACATTTCCGGCTCTTCGACACGAATTTCCAAAAGAAATTTGGCACAAGAGTTCTCCGCCTCGGGATGAAAAAAACAATTTTTTATCCAATAATTATGGCGCTTGCTTTGAAACTTTCACTTTCGACAAAATACGCAGTAAAAATATTCACACAAACAAAAGTATGTATGTATTGTATATATTTATGGCGTAAATAAGTCGTATTTGTTTAAATTTTGTGCGTCGTAAACAAACAGATTCCTGGAAAGTTTTTTGACGTTTTAATTTATTTACAATTTACAATTGCTTTATTGTTCTTTCAGCTTTCTTAAATAAACACAAATAATATTGTAATAAACGATAAAGACTTCAGTACGCAAAATCTTGACTTAATTTCGTATAAATAGTGAGTGTAGTCGTTCGAAACATCACAGAACAGAATTTAATTTTATTCTGAGATTCAAGCAATATTCATAAAAAATGGCTGCTTTAAAAAAATCAACCATTTTGCTTGCGGTTTTTGTGTGTGTCATGATCATTGCAATCGGAACTGAAGCTTCTATATAGTATATGTGCCAGCCTGTAATGAAGTGTGTCCTCGTATCGATCGTGAAAAGGACGCATGTTGCGTAGCCCATGGAAACGCTAACAGTGCCGGTTGCATTGGAGAACAGATGTACTGTGAAACTGGATAAAAATGATCAGTAACGTTACCACAGAACTGTTTTTGTGATGAAACGCTACAAAAATATATCCCAATATGAACATACAAGAATAAAATATAAAAAAAAAACTGTTTAATGTATCTACTTATTTGTTTTTCCATTGGTAGAATAGATCAATTTCGATCGAATCCGATTTAGATGTGTTAAAATGACAATTTTGGCAATTTTTGCATTCCATTGGGCAACAGAAAAATTAAATATGTTTCGATTTAAAATCAAATTAAATTTAATTTTTCAGCAAATTTTACCCTCCCACGCATCGGAGTGGTTCAATTTTCGATCACTCTGACGCCTGAATTTGAGCTATGCTTCGGGTTAAATTGGCTTTGAGGGCAATGGTCGTTGGCAGCTTATTAAAACAGAGCTGCGACTTGAAGAAACTTCACGAAATAAAATTCTTGCTTGGTTAAATGGCACAATATTAGTAACTCTTTTCAGGAATGGGACCAAGTATCTGGCGAAGAATTCTGCTTTCGAAAAAAGTCAGTACCAGTTTTTTCTTTTTGATTATAGGTTCTTAAACAGCTCTAGTATAATGGTGGTTTTGTAGATCGCGCGTTTCGCCTAATTCTTGAAGAGTTTTGAACCCATTTGTTTCGTAAAAACTAAGTTATCTTTTGGCCTAAGGTATTATGTTTTAGTGAGTAAGATGAACTTCTTAACTTGTTTGCCATGGTTGCTGGTAATGTTTGGTCCAATTCGGTTGCAAACATTTTTTTTTGGTGGAACGTTCTTGGTGCTTTATTTTTTTTTGATTAATTTGTATTACTTATTAACTTATAACTATCTTTAAGCTAGACAAAAATTCATGAAAACAAGCCTACTTATCAATTACTGACTACTATTTTACTGGACCAATGCGGGCGCTCTAATTTATAATGTCTTAATTCTTTTGCCTTTTGGCCTAAAAATAACAATACTAAAATTTATATCCGATTTATTTTGCTCCGAGAAGAATCTAAAAAAACACATTTTTATTTTTATACAGTTACCGAAATAAGTATAAAGACGGCCATTCTCAAACTGTTCAATATGACGTAAAAGTTAAGTTCCAAAAGTTGTGTAATGTTTTTATTCGCTAAACGCTAAATAATTGAATTATCTCTTAAATGCAAACAAAACTGATACCGTCATCCCTAATTTCTGTTGAAAGAGAAAAAGATTAGTATTTAGTACACAAAAAAAAATAGTGCACAAATTGTAAAATAGTATAAAGACACGGGCTCTGTTTCTCAATTTTCCGATGTTTTGCAATTTTTTCTAAATTAAAAAGTTGTACAAATATTTTTATATTCGATTCGCAAACCGTAATAGGGGGGTAAAACTTCATACTACCCATTTACATGTACTACATAAAAATAACACAGCGAGCTTCATCTGTGCTCCCTCCCTCTCCGCCACTGTATACATTGTATGGTAAACACCATACAGATACAGTGTTACATTAGTCTATACAGTGCAGGAACGGATCAGTGTGATTTTCAACAACACTCTAGACTTGTTCCTTACCTTTGCCCCTGATAAATACACCATAAGGGTTTTATCGCCTCTGGGCACATCAGACCATTGTGTCATATCTGCGAATTTCTCGTGTCAACAAACCCCAGTTAAAAAAACCCTATGAGAACCGTTTAGCTGTACGAGAAAGCCAACTGGGATTGTCTTAACGATTTCTTCGGGAAATTTAACTGGTTTCACTATGCTTCCTCGATAGTGATGTAGATTCCAGTGCAGATATGGTCTCAAATCTGGTTTCTTACAGTATGAGAAATTTTATTCTGAATAGGCTGTTAAGAGGCTATTAGGTTTAGGCAATTAAATTTTATACTGATGAAAACCGGAATAAGTACAAATAAGCTAGAAAGACCTGTAACGTGCATATCCGACGAACTAAATTTTTACATGACCGAAAATTACGGCAAAAAATACTACCATGTCCCAAAGGTAGTAAAAATGTTTGGTCATTTGTGAAAAACGTACGAAACAGTACGAAATCCTTAGTTCTAACGCTCGTTTTCAATAACACTGCTGTTGTAAGCTCGATAGATAAAGCCAATTTGCTTGAAGAACAGTTTGCTGTTTATTCGATGCTACCAGAGAGTGACATGTTCCTCCTGTACGTGAGAGCGTTAACGATTCTATGGGACGAATTGTCTTTCGCACGCGTTGAGTTGCTAGAGTACTAAAAGATCTTGACATTCACCTGGCCCGGATAGTATCCCTGCTATTGTTATGAAGGCCTTTCTTTCCAAGGTTATGAAAACGCTGATCAATTTTCAGCTTAAGAAATAAACTGAAGAACGAAAGCTCCTTGATGACCGGCAGTATGGCTTTCGTAGCAATAAGTCCACTGGTGATCTGATGGTATATCTCACCGAACAGTGGAACAAATCTTTACATTGTTTTGGAGAAAGTAAGATTATTGCACTTGATATTTCAAAAGCATTTGATAGAGTTTGGCATCAAGCTCTCTAATCGAAAATGCGTGCATTTGGCATCGATGAATCTTTCTTCGTTGGATTAGAATTTACCTTTCGGACCGTTCACTATGGTACAAGTAGTTTTGGAAGGTTTCAAATCTGATACCCGCAAAACAAATGCTGGTGTGCCAAAGGGCTCCGTTCTGTCTCCGACACTCTTCCTTGTGTTCAGAAATGATCTTTTGTTTGAAACTCCTAATCCACTTAATTGCTTCGCTGACGACAGTACCCTCAGCTTTTCGTATTCGTTTTTAGATTCACATCCTTGTCCTTCGGATGTGGACTACCAACAGCAACGTATGGTCTTGACAGCATTGTCCAATGGGGAATCAAAAACCGTGTAGAATTTAATGCTTTGAAAACTCAATGCTGCTTACTATCGCTAAAGCGTAACCCTTCCCCAATGACACTTTCTATGAGGGATACTTGCATCGAGGAGACTGAACAGCTTTCAGTTCTAGACATGTGCATCACAGACCATCCTTTGTGGAGTGATCACATATTTGACGTCGCCAAAAACGCTCCTAAGTGTTTAGGCTTTCTCCGCGGATGCAAGAAGTTTTTTACCCGATCTGATCTGGTTGTTATGTATAAAGCCTTTATTCTTTCGAAGCCCGAGTACAATTCTCATATCTGATGGGCAGGTGCTCCAAAAACCCACTTGAGTCTCTTGGACAGAATTCTAAAGAGAGCTACAAAAATGATAGGCGACCGCTGTCTAACTGAAACATTTGTATACCTCGAGCATCGCCGCAATGTTGCATGTCTATCATTATTTTACCGCTATTTTCATAAACAGTGCTCTAGTGAAATAGCCAGTTGCATTCCTCCCCTTAAACAATTCAACCGTAATACCGGTACTTCTAGGAATGCCCATCAGTTTACCCTTTAGCCCAATTTCGGACGTACTGTCAAGTACAGAGGTTCCTTTTTTAGCTACACTATACGAATGTGGAATGCTTTACCCGGCTCAATGTTTCCCACTCATTTCAATGTGCGGACATTCAAAACCAATGTGCATCGGTATCTCCTTTCTATTCCCATCTTACTTTTTAGTTGCTCATACTTTGTTTAACATTATAAGGGTATCCAAAAACCGTTGAGTGCGCGTGTAGTAAAAAAAATACTTTTTGGATTTTTGAAAAAAAAAAATTAGTTTTTGAAAATTCATGTTCTTGACATCGAGTGAACAATTGTTTTTCGAAATTATTTCTTTTATTAAGAAATACTAAAAATTGGCATACCAATTTTTATTTTAATCTTAAGGAAATTTCCTAATACATACAATTATTTTATTAATTAATCTCCTCTAACGTTATTTTTAATTTTAATTTTTTTTTCGCATGCCTTATTTTTATTTTTGAGCCCAAACTATTTATTTGATGGATTTGATTATCCATATTTTCATAAGGAACATTTTAAAAAGCCTCTTGAACGTAAAAGTAGGTTTCTTGTGAACAAGTCGTAGATTCAAATTCTTGGGAAATTCAATTTTATTCAATTCTCCTTAAGTAAGCTCGAAGTGACTCTATGGCTTATGTACTCGTAGATTAACTTGCGATTTAAGTTAATTTCACACTGATTTTTCTATGGATGTGTGAAAAGTTCGCTCTTTTCCTTTTTTAACCAAACCGGTATTCAGACTATAGGCCGGCTTAAACAGAACAAAGCCCCGGGAGCCGATGGCATACCAGCCGAATTATTTCATCACGGCGGGCCAGCCTTACGTCAAGCAATTCATGATATTATAGTGCACGTATGGGAGCAGGAAGAAATGCCAGAAGACTGGCGAAAAGGCATAATATGCCCCATATATAAGAAGGGAGATGTCACAACGTGCAGCAATTATAGAAGTATCACGTTGTTGATTACCGCCTATAAGATACTCTCCTCTATCCTACAAGACCGGATAACCCCATACGCTAAAACCGTCATCGGGCAATATCAGTGTGGTTTCATTCCAGGCAAATCAACAACTGATCAGATCTTTACCCTTAGGCAGGCGATGGAAAAATGTCTAGAATTTAACATCCCAACATACCATCTGTTTATAGACTTTAAGGCCGCCTATGATAGCATAGCCAGGGTAGAACTTTACAAAGCCATGAGAGAATTCGGCATCCCAAATAAATTGACACGACTATGTAGGTTGACCATGACCAACGTAACAAGCCAAGTAAAAATAGCCGGATTGCTAACAAAACAAATCAACATCTTTAATGGACTCCGACAAGGGGACGGTTTGGCCTGCCTCCTCTTCAACCTGGCGTTGGAGAAAGCAATCCGTGACTCTGGCACGGCAACAAGAGGGACCATCGTCAACAGGTCCAGCCAGTTACTGGCTTACGCAGACGACATTGACATCATCGGAAGAACCGAACAAGCTGTACACGATTCCTTCATCCAGATCGAGCAGGCGGCACAAAATCTGGAACTGTACATTAGTGAAGGTAAAACAAAGTACATGGTGGCGTCGAATGCGAGAGGAACAGTTGGTCAAACAATCAAGGTAGCGGAGCACGAATTTGAAGTGGTGCAATCCTTTAAATACCTTGGGTCAATAGTAGCAGCCGATAACAATATAGAAGAAGAAATACGCGGCTTCTCAAATCCAACACAGCCTACTATAGTCTGTCAAAGCTCTTCAAATCCAGAAATCTCACCATAACTTCAAAACTGCTGCTGTACAGGACCATGGTCCTGCCAGTACTCACATATGGATCCGAGACTTGGGTGCTTAGCAAAAGGCACTCCGACCTCTTAGCTGCGTTCGAGAGAAAAGTCTTAAGGAGAATTGTTGGCCCCATATGTGAGGAAGGACGATTCCGGAGACGGTACAATCATGAACTGTACGCAATCTACCTAGAAGCAGATATCGTGACAAAAATTAAGCTCGGTAGAATCCGTTGGGCAGGGCACCTGGCTCGCATGAGCGAAGAGGAACCTGCTCGGAAAGTTCTTTGTGGTACATTCTATGGTAGACGACAGCGTGGTAGACCATACTTGCGCTGGAGAGATGGCGTAGACCAGGACGCCCGAAGCCTTGGGGTGCGCAACTGGATGGCGTCGGAGACCGGGATAGGTGGAGAGACTTGTTGAAAGAGGCCAGGACCGGAACGCGGTTGTCGAGTCGATGATGATGATGGTATTCAGGGAAATTGACTGCGTCACTGCATGCAAGACTTCACCTCATTAACACTCCATTTAACATGAATTATGATAGAGATGTGTTTTATTTTATTAAATATATGCGATAAATCGCAATAGTGTTGATTGTGTGCTCGTAATATTTTGTTTGCAACAGAAAACCATCAGCGAAGATTTAATGTGAATCAATTTTGTGGGTTATTGTGACAAGGTGTTAAATTATCTTATGTCAGCTAAGCGTGTATCGTAATTATTTTTCGTCCACCTATAAAAGGACCCTGATGGTATTAATACACCTACATACGTAGGAGTTCATTCATATACATATATCAACAAGATTAATAAACCCATTCCTTAGTCATTTGATATTCTTGACAAGCTAATGCATAGCAAGGACATTCACGTTATATAGTAAAATGTTTGTATGTAGCTATTTCCTTGTGCCATCATACAGATCATGTAATCAAAAACCCAACACACGTATAAGTATATTTATCAGCGGTGACACATAAATACATCTTATTGGTAATTAATTATGGCTACACCTCCGCTTTGGCTATATCCATATGACTAGGTGGACCTTTCTCCTCGGCTTACATTCCCTTACTAATGAAGCTGCCTGAGTTTCTCTTTCATGCGAATAACGACCATTACGCAAATAATACGCCATCGCCCACTTGTGTAATGTAAACGAATTTCATTACTTTACTCACTCACACTCTACGAGTAATTTCAGAATAATTTCTCAGAGGACGAACGTCCATTCATTCGTCCTTGGTCATCCTTTCTGGATTAGATATTTTGTTTTTGTTGCTGTGTGATTTTCGTAACTTCGCTGTCTTCGATCGTTCTGACCCTTTTCTGGGGGTGCTTATCTCAAACGCCTCATATACCTAGACGTGTTGTATACCTATATGCAGAATGAAGCTACTCGATTTGTATTTGTTAGAGGATTTGTTTGGCCATGCTATAAATCGCAGTCGTCCTCCATATCCCACAGGACATAGACATGGGCTCCAGTGCCAGCTTCTTTTTAAACAAAACACTATAACAAACATACACAGCATGACACATCCACTAACTATGCGGATTCTTTGAACAGGAGCAATTTATATCCTTTGTATGGCATGCCTATAGAATATCTTTGATGCTGCTCCACAACACTACTTGCCTTGCATTCCAATGTGTATATGGAATGTGTGACGTTGCTGCTGTGTGAAGGCCGATTGGTCGGTCGTTCGTCCTGCTTCCTGCATGCCTGGCTATCCGTCCATTGCAAAAGAAGGTCGATCTAAACTTCGCAGTGCCAATGGGAGATTTTCTTTTGAGTTTGCTGGGCTGAGGCTCTGCTCTGCATCCCATTCCCATTCACATTCCCATTTCAAGCTTCAATTTGTAGCAATGCACAGATTGGGCACAGGGACACAGGGCTCCTCTCTATCTTCTCCAACATATTTCTGAGCTGATGCAACACCCAAAGTGTAGTTGACCTAATTTCTGTGAGTGATTTGAGAATTCTACAAAAAAGACATTGAGTGAAACTGACAGTAGAAGAATAAGCGAACAAAAAACAGAAGACAGGACGAATCCTTCTCCATCAGTGTTCCAACAAAATATAAAACAAAACAAAAAAAAATAAAGAAAAAGGATTGTTGAATTAGAAACTTAGCCGAGGAACTAAAAATCCTAAATTGATTTAAGTTTGATTGCATCAACCAGAGTATAAGTGTGATGAATGAATTGAGGTGATGTATCCGGACTGGACGGAGATTTGTTTCAATATAAAACTCCTTTTATCCTAAAAATAAAATGAAAATACGGGGATTTAAAACTTTTGTTCAGCTATGCACTCATTCACTCATTTTCCTAAGCTGACTGATTGGGAGTTTTCAAAAGCTCCAACATTAATTGATTTCAAATCAATGCAGAGCAATTCATTTGGATTATATGAAGCACAAGCAGCGCAAATACAAATCATCAGTGCTATGCACGAGTGGGGAAGTGAAGAAACCGCATTAGAAATAAATATCCTTGCTTGATTATTTACCCATCATTCGAATACCAAAGCTTCTCTACGGTGATTAAAGGATTCGAGCACATCTCTGTATAATAACGTTTTCCCTTTTCACACAAGGAATAACATTATTTTTTTTTTGGATTTTATTTGATTTGAATTTCCAGTCGTCTGTTTCTTTTGGTTTTTTTTTTTTTTTTTTTTTAATTTTTATTCAAATGGATCGTTCCTTAATGAGAAAATGCTCTTAGGTATGGGAATGAATATTGAAATAAGAAAGCCATAAAAAAATGTTTCGTCACTTAAACCCCACACAGAAGTAGGACAAGGAAAGCCGCCGGGATGATACTTTTTTTAAACTGTGTGAATTTATGCTTTCCTAAGATACAAAATTGTGCGTTGGTATTCTATTGTCCTTGTGGCGAAGAGCAAATCTTTTTTTTAAATAAAAAAAAAAAATATACATAATAACTTTTAATCTTGAAGAAAGAACGTAAAAGTGAGAAGAAGTTCAAATTTAAAAAAAAAAAAAAACAAATAGCTTAGACAATAATGTAAACGACTTCCGTTATTATAATTCAGTTTTATGGGTGTTGAGGGGAAATGGTGATCAAATTAATAGGACGTTGCTAAGTGGATTATTGAGGCACCTTGATATTTGACTTTTTTTTAAATTAAATTGAATTACAGATGAAGAAAATTTGGATTTGAATGTCTTTAGAAGTAATAGAAATTTGAAACAGCTAATTTAATTTTTGAAGAAAATGAGGGGTAAATGAATTTTTTTTTTGCGAATTTCTCAAGATATACGTATACATTTTTATGGACATATCATCAAGACAGAAATTACGGGTTACGAGATTTTTAATTTAAAGATATTTGACACTATCTTCGTACAATCAAGTGATGTTGACCTTTAGGTTCCTTTATTTTATAATATTTTGAGATTATTTTTTTAATTGAGTTCGTTGATTGAGTGTAATTTTTTTTATAATTCACTCGCGTATGTTTATAGACCCTTATAATGTTAAACACAGCACAGGCGATGAGGAAATCAGGTAGGGAGAGAAAGGAGGTGACGATGAACATTGGTTTTCAATGTTTGAAAATTGAAATAGCGAGGCAAAACTGTGCCGTGCCGGGTAAGTCATTCCATAATCGTGTTGTGAGACTAAAAAACGAATCTCTATATTTGACGGTACGACCAAAGTTAGGCTCAAGGGTGAACTGATGTGCATTCCTAGCGAAGCGGGTATCACGGGTGAATTGATAAAGGGGAGGAATGTAACTGGCTACTTCGAGGGAGAATTGCTTGTGAAAGAAGCGATAAAACTGGGAAATAATTGAAACATTCCGACGGTGTTCAAGAGATGGGAATGAATCCATGATAGCTCTGCTTCCAATCAGTTTTAACGCTCTGTTTTGAATTCTATCCAAGTATCGTCGTGCTACAATTGCTTCTAATGTTATTGTACCACTCTCCGAATTTGTTTCCATCATAGATTAAGCCTGTGTGAGTGTCCAGAAAACTCTTTTGCACATTTAACCAAAATATGTCTAGTTGTTTTTATTCCAGATGTACTGATCATATACCTCACATATCCTTAATAAATACATACGGGTACAGCCACCCAGGTTTAATCTTACCTACACCGGGAAATCCGGCTCGAAGGACCATAAAATTTCGAGTGCCACGAGACACAAGCCGGACAGAAAAGAAACTTATTTAGAAATTTGGAATTGCATTAATTGCCTGTAGGACACGATGTTTGACCATGACATAACCCACTAGGGAAGCCGGCATACGTTACCAACATGCTCGTAATACAACTTTATGCGAATTCATTGTGAGAAATCCACTCAGAAGTAGGGCCGATACATGATCACCAGGTTGAGATCGGCCCCAAAGCAACTTTTTAAAAAGTTTCTACCGATGAAGCTGAATATTCTAAAAAGGAGAAGTTTTATGACCACCTGGAACGAGATAAACTACTGGGTCAAAAATTTTTTTTGGGGATTCAATAGATTTTGAGAAGAAAATTCACAAATATTAGGACAAAATACAGTTAGTCTGCTGTGACTTTAAGACGAATCAACTGACAGAGTTCGTGAAAAACTATTTTTTAGATAAATACATTTTTCGAAAAACTGTGTACAGGTAATATTATAAAATAATTTTGGAAGGAGTTATTAATTTAAAACACTACCTTTTTCAAATTGACGGCCTTTCTTTAACCCCAAACTTATTTTAGAATGAGGAGAAATTCCCAAACACACTAGAACAAAAAATTTAGCTAACAAAAATGTAGTTCTTCTTACTCGCGATATATTAGGTACTATAGGGCAAGTTCTGCATTTGGAAAAAATTGAACTCGAGATTTTGATCAAAGTTGACATTACGATGATAGCGAAGACGAATAAAGTGGGTCGACAGTTCCGTCTATCTGTCTGTATGTCTGTACCTCGATCTAGAGCCTAAGCCACTCGACCTATTTTCTTCAAACTCGGTACTTAAGGGTCTTCCGTGATTGCCTAGAGGGGGAATTGAATTTTTTTTTAGCTCTAAAACTTACGGGGGAAATGTTATTAACGGTTCCTGTCATAGAACGTTTTTTTTGATTTTAGAATTTCTCATCAACTGCTCTAACGATTTTTACCAAAATAATGTATGCAGAAGCTTCTATGCAATTAAAAAAAATATACATAACGACGGTTAACTATAAATACCTCCTAACATACATTTTTGTAAAATTCACTTTTTGATGCAGTTTCGTTAATAATTTCCATCTGCTTAGCTGAATTTTAAAAATTTCAACTATTTCACATCATAGATATTCAAAACTGATAATTATGCACAAAATTTTACTATTATACGTTTTAATTTTGAGACTATAATCAGTTTTGTGTGTCCCCTGCAAAGTTTACAAAATGCGACATAGGAGATATTCATAGTTAACCGTCGATAATCTACAAATTTTTTTCGAAAAAATTGTTTTTGGATTTTTAAAAAAATAGTACATTTTTTTTTTGAAAATTCAATATCTTGAAAACGGATACGTTAAATTACGTTATAAAATTTATTTTATTGAATACTAACAATTTGTATATCAATTTTTCTTATAAAAATTTTAAGGAAAATTTAGTACACAAAAAACATATTTCAGTGTGCCTGTATGTCTGTACCTCTCCCTACAGCCTAAACCACTAGACCTATGTTCTTCAATTCCGGTAGTTAAAGATTTTAGGGTGATTCCCTAGGTATGAAATTGATTTTCTTTAGCTCCAAAACTAACGGTACCCCCCATACACCTGTATTGCAAAATCTTTTTTATCTCGAAAACGGCTCTAACGATTTTGATAAAAAAAATTATGTGTGATATTATGAACAAGGACTACATTTTTGTAAAACAAATTTTGGGGCAAAATGTTATTAATGGTACCTGTCATAGAACCATTTTTTTGATTTTCGACTTTCTCATTAACGGCTATAACGATTTTAATCAAAAATTTTCAGCAATAGCTCTCTTAAGTTTAAAATAATATTGTATATAAAAATATTCGAAAACTATTTTTTGGGTTTCTTGAAAAAAAAAAATTCCAAAGTTTTTTTTTTTTAAATCAATATCTTTAAAACGTGTGAACGCTTATTTTTTGAAATTATTTCCTAAAATCTATACTACTAAATATTTAAAATTTGCATCCCAAATTTTGTTCTCGAAAAATTTTAAAGAAATTTCTTATACAGGGTGATTTGCATAAGGTGTGACAAAAAGCTAGGACGTGTAGGTTAGACTTAGACAAGAAAAAAATCGTATGGGAGGGGGGTCTATTTCCCCCGTTTAGTAGGGAGGGGCAATTTATGAAAAAAATCACTTAAAACAGAAAAAAAATTATTAAAAAATAACAGTGATACCTAGAGAGAAGTGCTATAGTATTTTGAAAAGCCAGAAATACATTCTTTAATTTTGTTTTTAAATAAAGTTGTTCAAGTGAATAGTTTTTGAAAAATTAATTTTCAAAATTAAAATTTTGAAAAAAAAATGAAAATTTTGTTTTGAAACAATTTTTTTTCAAAATTATACGTAATTAAGTAATATTTTTTTATTCAATATTCAATGCTCTTATTAATTTTTGATCAAACACAAAAAACCGGATGTCAAAATGTTTTGTAGTTTTTGAGAAAATCAAAAATAACAAAAACTACTTTTGTTCTAAGAAAAGCCTTTTATTTTAGTTTTTGGATTCTTAGGTGAATTTACGATTGAAAGGATTAACTTTCTTTTTACTAGTTTTTTAATTATCGGTCTTATAAGCATACAATAATGTGACAAAGTACTGGATTAATCATATTTCACACATTTTTTCATTGAGAACACCTGCGTGAGTGCATTGGTTTAAAATTGACCTGCCACTTTTTTATTACGGTGGGGTCGACTTGGCTTAGGTGCATTTACGAAAGAAAGGATTAACTTTTTTTGTAATTTTTTTTTATTATCAGTCTTATAGGCATACAATAAAGTGACAAAGTACTGGATTAACACATCTTTTCATTGAGAACACCTGCGTGAGAGCATTGGTTTAATATTGACCTGCGAATGTTTTTTAAATAATGCAACGTTACACGCCCTAACTAGTGACAGAAAAATGCAACTGCGAAATAAGAACAAAAATGTTCCTGAATCTTGAAACCAGCATTGAATATTGAATAAAAAAATAATACTTAATTACGTAAAATTTTGAAAAAAAATTGTTTAAAAACAAAATTTTCATTTTTTTTTTCAAAATTTTGATTGTGAAAATTAATTTTTCAAAAACTATTCAGTCGAACAACTTTATTTAAAAACAAAATTAAAGAAAAAATATTTCTGGCTTTTCAAAATGCTATAGCACTACTCTGTAGGTATCACCGTTATTTTTTAATAATTTTTTTTTGTTTTAAGTGATTTTTTTTTCTTAAATTGCCCCTCCCGCCTAAACGGGGGGAAATAGACCCCCCCCTTTCACATACGATTTTTTTCTTGTCTAAGTCCAACCTACAAGCCCTAGCTTTTTGTCACACCTTATGCAAATCACCCTGTATAAAAAATTACTTTAATAATACAACCATTTTTAAACATTGTTTGCAAAAATTCATACTTTTCCGGAAATCAGATGGCAATTCCATGCATTTGAACATTTTTATCTCATTAAATCCATGTTTTATATGTATAGAATGTATTTTAAATTCCAAAGTACTTTTACATAAGAGCAAGTTCGTGCGATCCAGTCGTGCATTTTTTTTTTGGATCCGGTCTTATTTAATCGATCGTCAGTATCTAATACTATTAAGAGTAAATATTTCTAAAACTATTTTCTTTCTTCGTGACCTTTTATTTAATTAAATAATGTTTATCCTCAAGTGGGCTTTAGGTCAATATTTCTAAAACTATTCTTGCATTGTGTGGAGTACCTTAAGGAAGCCATCTTGGGCCTCTCATCTTTATTTTGTTTTAAAATGATTTATATCCCTCGAAAAGAAAATGTGCTTCCGCTGAAAACCAACTTAAATAATTTTTTTACTTGGTGACAAAATATCTTTCTGGAGCTATGAAGTAATGTGAAATGATTACTTTTTCCTGATAACTTCATTATTTGTCAGAGAGGCATTACACGTTTAGTCGATATGAGCCTGTTCTTATTGTTTACTCTATTCATTACCTGCGAGTCAGTTTTCACTGTCAATTATATTTTTATATTTTTATTCTCACTGTTACAGGAATAATTATCAAAGTCAAGGCAGTACTCAGTTACATAAAATGTTGAGCAATGTATTGTTCTTACGTCACTTAATACTTTTATGTTACTTTTGTAAGATCACTATTAGAATATGCCTTTCAGGTTTGGTCATCCTATGACCAAGTCTACATTGACCACTTCGCTTTTAGCGGACTTGGTTGGAATGTATATTTCCATCCTATTGTAGTGCTTTTTTTCTGAAACTATTTTCAATAAAATAACATCAACGTTGCAAATATAGTTTATAAGCGACAAATTTTGAAGGAAGAATAGAAACCCATATTTGGAAACATTTAGAAACAACAGTCACATCAGTCAACTAAATTGTACTGATCATTCTGGAGTAGAATAAAATCTTTGAGGTAGTTTATGCATTGAACTGTTTTAATATCATCCGCAAACATCAGAGAAAAAGAAGATTTATTAGAATCAGGAATATTATAATTAAAAAGCAAAAAAGGAGTGGACCAAAATGACTTCCTTGAGGTACCACAGAAGGCACGTATGTGGGATCAGAAATTAAGTTATTAAATGCGCACATTTTGTGTGTGTTGCTTTCAATATGATTCAAAACAATTCAATGTACTAGAATAAAAACCCAAGGCATATACATACATAACATAGCTACTTTAACAAGATTATGTGATTTACCATATGGAAGGCTTATGTATAATAAATTTATATAAAGTGATGTACTTTGAAGTTTATTTTCATGATTTTCAATAGTCTCATCAAATAAAATTGATATATTTGTAATATGTAGTTGTCAACCATCCTAAAACAAAATCATGCTTAAAAGTGTAATAAGTCACAAACAATGAAGGGGTCAATGTTCATAATATAGTTTTTCAAATAATTTTAGGATCTTTCTTGTTCGGCAAACACTTCCAAGACACCATTCTTTCAAGATCTTTCTGGCAATATATGAGTTTCTTAGAAGATGAATCTATCCATTTTTATATCAACGGATCGAAAACTGATGATGGAGCTGTGTACTCAGATATATTAAAACTATGTGTCTCTTTCGGACTTTCTTATCTTTGTAGCGTGTTCCAGGAGGAACTCATGGCGATTAAGGAAGTCCTGCCTTGACTCAACTAATCAAGTCCCTATCTTCTAGGACATTCAAGTGGCTATTTTACCTCTAAAATCTAAATCTACTAACTCTATAACAACTGACGTTCAGAAATTCAATATTCACCACTGTTTGGTGCAAGGGCATAGGCACATTCGCCGGAACTGTAGGGCTGACGAACTTCCCAAAAGTGGAACAAAATTAGCTATCTAATATAATATGAGTATACCCATCGCATGTAAGCATGTAAGTTTATGCTAAAACGAGATGCTATAGAGGGGACAAACCTAAGGAAAAAATCTCTAGGTTCATGTGGTAGTACAAAAGATCAACTCTTCTCTATAAGTGTGTCAGCTGTAACTCTAGCAGTCACTTATTTGACGATAGTTAGAAAGAACATGTTTTGAAGCATGGACACTACACTTACCTAGATGACTATGACAACAGATACTCTTAATTTTGATAGCTCTATTGGGTAACTTTTACCACCTCCTTTCAACTAACTGTTTCAATTAATATAGTGAGAGTCATTTCTATCAGAATGATTCTTTTGTTTAGCCAACCGTTTTGTGTATTTTCTTAGTCTTTTTCTGTTAAGGCTTTAATAGTTAAAGTGTCTCTTTGGAATAAAACCTAAATTTTTAAATATTTCTATTTAAAATCACCTGGAAATTATATCTAACAGTGATTTTTTTCCTGATTTATGAGGTTGAATTAAGATTTCCAAGGAACCTTCTCGAAGCATTTGCCATAATCCTTTATTCCATTTCTTTATATATAACTTCGCCAGTTTATGTACCAACTTCTTCCAGAATTTTATTCGAATTTGTTTTTTATTTCATTCAATAAACAAGTTTGACCCGGAGTTATATCATTAACGAACTTTATGATCTTAAATTTGATTAAAGTCTGCAATATTTTTATTTCTGCAACTTAGAAAATATAAACATCCATTTAAAAATGGTTCTCTACTCTTCAACAAGTTTCCTTAAAAAAACAATACAACAATATTTTCCAAAAATTAACCTCGCTCGGAAAAACAAATTTAAATGAACCTAACTCTCTTTCTTTCAGCAAACTCATTGCAATGGAAACAATTAAAAAAACAACTAATTATCCAAACAACATTGTACCATAAGCCGTCGAAAAGGCAAACCTCGAAAACATCATTATAACATATATGTAGAAACTCACATTAACTTGTCAAAACAAACCAATAAACCTTCATCACCATGCAGGCCATTAAACATACGCAAATAGCAATTAGCCAATAGAAAACAAATGTTCGAACAAACTTAAACAAAAACAAACCAACCTACCTCAACTCTCGATCTTCAGCCAACAGAAACTAATTAACAAACATCAATACAATGTTATTTAGTAGAGAAACGTACACACACATAAATAAAGGGTGACACTTAATTCCAATCAAGATGGTCAAATGGTGGAAATGGTGGACAACTTTTTCCTGAAACAAACGGCAGACCCTTGTACGAGTATTGCAAAACACACATGTGGTATTGGCATCCGGTAAGAAAGGACGACTTTCATTCAAAACGAAAGACCAAAGGACGAATGAGGGGAACAGAAACAAAAATTATATCAAATCCATTGAACTTGATGATAATGATTACACTCGGGTCCTTTTCCGACTGTCGCTGTCGTGTCCAACCCTATATTATGCGATTTTGGCAGTAAATAAAGTAATTTACAGTAATTACCCCATTTGGCCTAATTGGCTATTTGCTCTTATGATTTTTTCTACCCCCTTCTTTTGCCTGACTTCTTGATGGTAGCTATGCTCATAAATGCCTTGTCCGCCTACATCTCCACAGGGAACATATAAAATTGCTTGTGTGCGTTTATGACTTTGGCTCAGAGCCCCGCAGAATCCTTTAGCCATAATGTTTATGTTGCTAGGTGGGTACATAATATGTGAACCCATTGCCGGTTTATGGACTGCTAAGTAGGCATCTTATACAGACACCTTTCCAACGCTATCCTCGAAAATATTGCATGTAATATAAAGTGACTCCAATTCCGCAAAACACATTCACCATCATCTGCCAAAAATGGCCTTCAAGCGACCAAGACCAAAAGTGGTTATTCCCGCACTCGGGCTATAATTTCTTCCAAAAACCGAGCCCACCTATGTACTAACTCTCAATAAGCTTCACATGAGGCAGCAAAACAAAGTTATCTCTATAAGGGTTCATATAGTCCTTGCATGTGCGGCTAAGGTACATCGTTTTTGAAATATTTACTCATTTTATGAGGGCCAAAAAGTTATTCCGGACGAATAAGTTTATTGCCCAATGTTTTGGCAAAAGCAAGGACATTTAACATGATGATGGCTATAATGCGTTCTACCTACATATGCACATATCTATAAACACGCATGTACCGGAGGCGAAATAAGTCGTACATACATATATACAATCACTTACATTCCCATCAAAAAAAAAATATATACAGTACAGTCTCGATTAATTGCGACAAAAGGACAATTCGACATAACAGCCCCTGAGGAACTTAAGATTCCCGCATTTTCTCGGACTCTATAGGGTAGGTCTTCGTCAAGCCAAAAAACATTGCGATGATGGAGAATTGGAAATAAGTGGTTTTTGTAATTGTGTTTAGGCTTACATCAAGTAAAAAAACTTGACGGATGTACTTCAAATATCATTTAGTGCTAGAGAAACTAGTCCTAGAGGAAAAGTAGGAACTTTTGTGTTACTTATCGAAATACGTACGTAACATACCCAACAAAAAAAGATACTGGTGTGCCCCAGGGCTCCGTTTTGTCTCCGATCCTATTTATCATTTTTATTAATGATCTTTTGTCGTCTGGAACTTTTCATCCGCTTAAGTGGTTTGCTGACGATATTACTTCCAGTTTTTATTATTCGTTTAAAGATTCACACCCCCGCTTTTCGCAAGTGGAACTGCAACAACCACGTATGATAAACTCATTGAATTCTGATCTTGAAAGTATTCTTCAACAAGAAACCACGTGGTATTTTATGCTTCGAAAACCTAGTCTCACTGCGACTGTACATGAGGAAACTGACATTACCAATTATCTTCTGACAAATGAACACAGACATGATGTCAAGGTGCCGAAAAGTGTTTGGGTTTCATTCCTCGGGTCTAGAAATATTTCTGCTTTCTGATCTGGCTATTATTTATAAAATGTATATCCAAAGTTGGAGTATTATATAGATATATTAACATCATTGAAATATTGGACTAGCAAGTTGCATTCCCACACCTAAGCAATTCAACCGTGACACTCGTATTTTAAGGAATTCTCATCAATTTCCAATGACTCTTTCGCATAGATCCGGCTTAATTTGAGCGATGGCCTGTATTGTGTTCACCTTAAGGACATTGGTCGATTTTAGTTGCGACTTCAGGAAACTCCTCAAGAAAAAGTGTAGCGGTGCAAATCACATGATCTTGGTGACAAATTCATGTCATATCTGCGAGAAATATCCTCACTTTCAAATCGTTCATACAGATAAAAATTGAGGCGTGCGCTGAGTGGCACGTAACGCCATCCGACTGGAACCACACGTGGTCTTGATCCATCTGACTTCAACGGCATTTACAAAATATACATAGCAATAACACACCACTGGTCCAAAATCCAAACCAAATGTACGTTAAATTTTTGGAGTATGCCTTTTCACCTTGTGTGAACCTTGTGTGGGTTAGTGTTCTCCCATATACGGCAATTTTGCTTGTTGACTCAGCCATTTATCCAAAATTGCGCCTCGTCGTCGCTAAACATTATTTTTCGGCCAAAATTGGGATGCTCTTCCAAGCGCTCTGAAGCACGGTCAGCGAACAAACGGCGGCGTTGTCTATGGTCATGAACTTTTAGGTCCTGGATCAATTGGATCTTGTACGGCTCAAGTCCCGACGCAAAATTCGCCAAGTTAAAATCTGCGAACGGCCGAGTTCTTACGCACAGCGTGGAAGCAACTGCCTGGGGTTCTACTGTACACATTCACGGACTTCGACGATGTTCTCGAACGATCTTACATCCCTTTGAAATACGAATTTTGACTGATTGATAACTGAACCAGTCGTCTCAAATTTGGGCACCAAACATTGAAGAGTCGTCTGTGAAGGGCTACGTCTATAGTAAAATTGACGCCAAGCGGGCAACACTTATTTTAATAATAAAGTTTTTTTTTTCATTTGGACTTTCTGTTAAATCGTTTCACTTTCCATAGTGATATGGCATCAGTAACTGTATAATAAAAAACAGATTCGACAGACGCCACCAAAAGAACATGGTCGCCACAGGTCATTTTAATATTTGTATCTATCAGCGCCAATTGAAAAACTCTTTACTACGAGTATGTTGTTTTTTTATTCTGATAATATAAAGAAATTCAAAACCAAACCAATAAGCATCGGTACCTCCTTTCGTATCCCCTACACTTTCGCTTAAGCTTGCACTATACTATCTACTCGTAACATAAAAAGGGTATTTATATCTCCGGACGTAGTTAAACCAAGCATGTAGCCCAAACATCACCATAATCATCATCATCATCATCGGCTCGACAGTCGACAACCGGGTTCCGGTCCTGGCCTCTTTCAACAAGTCTCTCCACCTATCCCGGTCTCTAGCCGACGCCATCCAGTTGCGCACCCCAAGGCTTCGGGCGTCCTGGTCTACGCCATCTCTCCAGCGCAAGCATGGTCTACCACGCTGTCGTCTACCATAGAATGTACCACAAAGAACTTTCCGAGCAGGTTCCCCTTCACTCATGCGAGCTAGGTGCCCTGCCCACCGGAGTCTACCGAGCTTAATTTTTGTCACGATATCTGCTTCTAGGTAGATTGCGCACAGTTCATGATTGTACCGTCTCCGGAATCGTCCTTCCTCACATATGGGGCCAACAATTCTCCTTAAGACTTTTCACTCGAACGCAGCTAAGAGGTCGGAGTGCCTTTTGCTAAGCACCCAAGTCTCGGATCTATATGTGAGTACTGGCAGGACTATGGTCCTGTACAGCAGCAGTTTTGAAGTTATGGTGAGATTTCTGGATTTGAAGAGCTTTGACAGACTATAGTAGGCTCTGTTGGATTTGAGAAGCCGCCCGCGTATTTCTTCTTCTATATTGTTATCGGCTGCTACTATTGACCCAAGGTATTTAAAGGATTGCACCACTTCAAATTCGTGCTCCGCTACCTTGATTGTTTGACCAACTGTTCCTCTCGCATTCGACGCCACCATGTACTTTGTTTTACCTTCACTAATGTGCAGCCCCAGATTTTGTGCCGCCTGCTCGATCTAGATAAAGGAATCGTGTACAGCTTGTTCGGTTCTTCCGATGATGTCAATGTCGTCTGCGTAAGCCAGTAACTGGCTGGACCTGTTGACGATGGTCCCTCTTGTTGCCGTGCCAGAGTCACGGATTGCTTTCTCCAACGCCAGGTTGAAGAGGAGGCAGGCCAAACCGTCCCCTTGTCGGAGTCCATTAAAGATGTTGATTGGTCTGGATAGCAATCCGGCTATTTTTACTTGGCTTGTTACGTTGGTCATGGTCAACCTACATAGTCGTGTCAATTTATTTGGGATGCCGAATTCTCTCATGGCTTTGTAAAGTTCTACCCTGGATATGCTATCATAGGCGGCCTTAAAGTCTATAAACAGATGGTATGTTGGGATGTTAAATTCTAGATATTTTTCCATCGCCTGCCTAAGTGTAAAGATCTGATCAGTTGTTGATTTGCCTGGAATGAAACCACACTGATATTGTCCGATGACGGTTTTAGCGGATGGGGTTATCCGGTCTTGTAGGATAGAGGAGAGTATCTTATAGGCGGTACTCAACAACGCGTACTCAACAGTCGCTAGCTTGCATTCATCATCAAACCAGTCATTCCGATTTTTACGACTGCTGCCTAAGATGGAGTTGGCTGTACTAATGACAGTATTTTTAAGACGTGTCCACTTCTCATTTACGTCCAGCATACTGGCTCCAGGACTTACTCTCCCTAAATCAGGTGTTTCTAGGGCGAGTCCTAACGCATTACCAAAGGTGTTACTGGTGTATTCATTGCGCAGGGCAGCCGTGTTGATTCGAACCTGATCGGCGGATGCAATGCGTCTTCGCAAGGCAATTCGCCTTCGGAAACCATACCAACAAGATAGTGATCCGAGTCGATATTGGCACCTCGGTACGTTCGTACCGTCATCAAGTTCGAGTAGTGGCGACGGTCTATCAACACGTGGTCTATTTGGTTACGAGTGACTCCATCAGGTGATACCCAGGTGGCTTTGTAGATATCTTTACGCGTGAACCTGGTACTCGCAACGACCATGTTTTTCGATGCTGCCAATTCTAAGACTCGAAGTCCATTGTCATTAGTGTTCTCATGCAAACTATGGGTGCCTGCGTAATGCCTGAATACCGGCTCCCGACCTATTTTTCAAATCCCCAAGGATGATTTTAACATCATACCTTGGACAGGCATTGAGGGCCCTCTCGACTTGTTCGTAGTAAGTCTCTTTTTCTTCGTCTGAGGACTCCTCCGTAGGTCCGTGAACGTTAATGAGGCTGATGTTCGTAAATTTGCCTCGCACGCGAAGGGTGCATAGCCTTTCGCTTATAGCGTTAAAGCCGATGATAGTAGACTTCATTTTTTCGCTGACTAGGAAGCCTACCCCGAGCACATGGTGTTTTGTATGACAGCTGTAGTATATGTCATATTCTTTCTTCTGTAAAACACCATTCCCTGTCCATCTGATTTCTTGAAGAGCTGTTATGTCAGCTTTATACTTTGACAGGGCATCGGCTAGCTGCTGAGCAGCTCGAGCTCTATAGAGCGATCGTAAGTTCCATAAGAAAATTCGTAAATCGTTTTTCCTTTTTCTTTGCGTGGGTTGTCGTCGTGAGATCAGTCCGTTTCCGAGGCTTGTTGTCGTTCTCGAAATTCTCTTAGTTTTACGGGATAATGAATTAACCTGTCGCCAACCTGTGGAACCAGCCTGATCATATTAGCCAAACCTTTTTTAAAAGGCTTGTTTCTAGCGGCCGCCGCGGAGAGGCTATGATCACACTTCCACCAGTTCC
Organism: Chrysotoxum bicinctum; assembly: GCA_911387755.1. Lineage (NCBI taxonomy): Eukaryota > Metazoa > Arthropoda > Insecta > Diptera > Syrphidae > Chrysotoxum > Chrysotoxum bicinctum. The sequence continues at coordinate 209,750,424 of OU426989.1, read as the reverse complement.
GAATAGTTACGGCACGTGCATGTTTTCGTATGCTACATGTTGTTCCCCCTATTCGTCTGATAGCTGACCGCCTCACCATAATCAAATCACTAAAAAAAGTATCTGCTAGAAAAAGTGTCTCTATTTCACCTTTCAGTCAATTGAATTATCATACCAAAATCTCGTTGCGGTGACATTAGGCCAAGTGACATAAGGCCAAATTTGAATACTTGGCCTTATGTCACTTTACAAATGCGACAATAGACCAAATTTTAAGAGTTGGCCTTAAGTCACTTTTGCCAAGTGACAATAGGCCAATTTGGCCCTATGTCACTTTTAACTGTTGAATCAGGATTTTTCAGGATTTTCACTCCTTTTTCGGAGCTCACACCCGCTCACGCAACTCCGTTGCTCCGCTTAGGGTATGTTCAGTGGCCAGTTTGCATTTGTAGCAACAGTTTTGTATTTTACATTAATTGGAGTAAACAACTAACAATTTTTTTTAATTTGGCCTTATGTCACGGTTCCCAAAATTTCATACTCCATTACCAAGTTATGTATGTTCATCGCAGACTCATTTTCCGCCTAATTTATTTAAAAGCACCTTCAAGAAGCAAACCTTGACAGCGAGTCTTGAAAGAACTCACTAACACATATACAGAATTCGGCAAATGAGCTAAAGTGACATTTCAATAATTTTCCAAACTTTTGTTATTATCTACTAAATCCGACGAAAGAAAGTTGAACGAATGTCGGTAACATACGCTGCACCACCGACATTCTGTTCAACTTATCTGGTATTGCTAAAATCGCACTTCATACAATTTCTATCATTTTACATTCGCCCCAATTTCGGGACAATGGAAAACACAAAAATGTAAAACAAAAGCTTTTCATAATGAATGTTTAAACAACTAATCGGAAACAATTTAGAGAAATGGTGGAAATAAAGAAGACGCAACCGGATATAGCCAGAAATCTAATAAAAAAGGAAGAAAGCACACGGTTGGTATTGAACGGTTCCCAATCCTAGTACTAACGATGCACAATGATGCTTGATTACGCTGATCGATGGGAAGCGATGCTATTATCAAAGCCTAGGCGATGGCCACTAAATGTCTCTCACTGACAGTGTCGATAAGGTCATTTTAGGAATCGACAATGTTGTTCATCCGGCGAATTTCATAATTCAGTTTTACAGCGGATGCATAAGTTAACGGATCGTGTTAACTCACCGGGAGTAAAATTCTGTGAATTCTGTAATCGACATGATTATTTAATAGAATTGCAAATGGATCTAGTAACTTCAATCGTCAATCACGAATGATAACTATCCGTCTATATCGTATTTGAATGGTTATCAATAAAGTCCTGCAAATAAAATCCACCCTACAACCAGAATCTTCAACAGGTTACTTTAAAATTTTACATTCCTGCTTGAATCGCCACAAACACGCAAAATTTATAAACGCATGTAAAATTTACTATCAGTGTTGTACCCACTACTTTTTGTTTTAAAAGGCACTTTGTCGTGATAGGAAAAGAGATAAAGTATTAAATCTTCAGTTCAGATAGTTTGTTTAGGTCGTCGAAGAATAACTTTCCGAATAGTTGGGGTCTCATTTCGGCTAGAGCAGGACATTTTCAGAGGAATTGAAGGACTGTTTACTTTTCCAGCTGATCCCCAAAATTACATTAAGGAGTTGTCAAAAATTTCAATCGAATGAATAAAAGTTTCTACATCGAATTTATAACATGTATAACACATTTTGATGATGCAGACAAATGTAGAATTCTATGAACGAGAATAATTTCGTCTAGTATCAGCTATCGCATAAGACGCGCCATAAAACCTAGAGCTACGTAAATGCTCCAGAAACGAAAAAAAAAATAGAATTGGACATTTTAAGAGTGAGGAACAGTTTTCCTTAAAATATACTTGAAATGATGAACAATATTATTCAGAAAATCTTCAAGAATATACATTCTTGTATTTTGTTTTTAAATCAAGTTTTTCCCATTAATAGTTTTGTAAACTGTTATAAATATAAAAATATGAATATTAAAAAAAAATTACATACCATTTTTTTCAAAATTGTATCAAATAAGATACTTATTTCGATTTTCCTTTACAGTTTCCAAAAGTTAAAGTGTTTTTTTATGTTACAAAAAATAATTTTTGTCTCAGAAAATATTTATTGTTATGTATTTAAAAAATACCGAGCCCCTTCTACAACGTTTTTCAGTGTAAATTCCTTTGTGTTAAAAAAAACTATCCTTCGGTATACCACTTTGATGGAAGGAAAGAGTTCCAAATAAAACATTCTTTTCTAATAATGAAATGAGTAAGATAAGATGATCAGTTTATATGACCACTACTGTACAGCTAATATATTATTTTGACTCTATATGCCCACCTCGATGACTAAAAACTTTGAAGAAGAGCTAATCCTTTCTCACAAGTAAATGAGTTTCCTTTTCAGAGTTTTTCACTTAAGCTGTGTAATTTTCTCGTTGATTGCATTGCATTGCAGAGAATGCATCTTCACTCTACTCTGTCAGTTTAAGAAGCAATATTAGCAGAGCAGGTTTTGGGAAAGGGGCACTTTGTTAAAAGCTACCATGAAACTCGCAAGAGATTAAGACACGGTTTTCGGGCTTTGATAAAATGTTTAAATACCAAACGAAAAACGTGCTACGACTCATTGAATATGTGAATGTGTGTGGTGTTAGAGCTGTATGCTGAAGTATTTAACTTAAACATCTTCGTTGAATGCGAATAAGGACCATCTTCATCTTCTTGATGCAAGGCTACCCCAACCGAACGTCCCCTTTTATTCTCTTCTTTGTTTTCTGACAATAGTGTCGAGAATCGGGATAAAAGTTTCAATTACTTTAAGCGAGGCAAAAGCTATACAGCTTCAGTATTGTAAAGTGTAGGGGTATGTCGGTCTTGCACTTGCAGCTACTATCTATACCTATGTATACGAAACACCAAACCAAACTATGAAGCTATGTATAAAGAAATGACGGATCATGACGAGTTCTTCTGGTTAGTGTGTGTTCTTCGAGTTCCAGAATAATGGCACGAGAGTTGAGCAATTTTCGGTTATTACCAAACTTGTGCGGATTTGATGAAGGAGCAGTAAATAAAAAAACAAGAAACATAAATATAAACGAAATAACGAAAAACGAAAAACTTTTAAAATGGAGAAACTTTCCGTTTAAGCTTACAATTTTCAAGTTGATTTTGGCTTTGCTATGAGTTAGACGAACGAGATGGATCTTCGCCCAGCAAGCAAGAAATAATATAATTATAGCTTGCGCGAGGATGTAACGAGGATGTACCTATAACGAAGTTTTATTGTTTTCTGTTATGATATATAAGGGAGTCAACGTGAAAGTTTAGTTTCCTATAACAGTAGGTACCTACTTATAAGTCTTTTATTTGATGTTGGGCAATTTTTTGTTTGTTGTTCTTGAAGTAGAAGTACCAAGTCTATAAAGAGTGACTTTGTTGAGCAAGGAGTTTATTTGGTAGAAGTGATTCAATAGTTTTTGTTTATTTTTATGTGACTAACTGGGCTTGGAATAAGTTTTTCATTATCCGAAATCAATGCGAAAGAGGTGCAGAAATTATGTGGTTCATTGGATATGTTCGATGGAGAACTTAAATTGACTTTGAAGAACTGTTTTCTGTTGGAAAATATTTAAGTTCGTGTTTTATATATTTAGCTTAGGCTTAATGTTTTACGAAATTCTTAACGAGGTTTACCTTATAACTGATTAATTTTTGAAGGTATTACATACATATGTACAAGGTGGACCAAATTCAAGTTGCTTTTTAAAAATGCTATAAAATGAACAAAACTGATATTTTTCCATTTTGGATGGCTATAATATAAGTAAGACCAGACATTCCTATTGATTATGGAGTAGAATGTCGTTTAAGTGGCTCTTTTGGCTGGCTTTGGAGTAGCGCATTCTGTGACTCTAAGCGAATAATCTGAGATCTTTGTGCACGCTAGTGCTCGTAATTTTGAGCTGTTTAGATCGACGCATGGCGAATTGATGTTCGTGACTTGAGTCTCAAACAGGGTTGAAAAAGCTTAAGTCACTTTTAAGCTTAGGCACAAGCTACTTAGTGACTTATGAATGAAAAAAATTTAATTCATAAGCTAGTTGGTAGATTGGAAATGACTTAGCTGGTTTTGACTACATTTTTAGTTTTAATTATTTACGAAAGTAGTTTTCAAGCTTTTGGAGAATTTTGTGTGAGTTTTATTTTATCGATATTGCTTTTTATTCTATTCGTTGTCAGGACTATCGTTCTGCAGAGGTATAATACTGGCTTTCTGTCAAGATTTCGAGCGGGAAATAGCTGTCAGTGTCAAAGTAATCTATGATATAAAAAAAATACTAGATGGCCCACCCTGTATAAGCGGAAAAAACATAGTAGTCATCATCCAGTCCATGGCTTGACAGATGGTGAACGATCTATGTATATTTTGATGTACATATAGAGAATATTTATTTCGAAATTTTGCATTGTCTAGGAGCGTTTGGAGGAATAATGTTCATACAGCAATTTTCGTTTAAATTCTGTTAAAATTGGACAAAATACGAACTCAGACTAAATGTTATTTTCTAGCCTAACAATATAAGAACAAATTTATTTTAACAAAATATTTTACTATAAATATTCATAATGGTTTTATAAAAAAAAAAAAGAATCAATACAGTTACCGATAATATAAATTTCTAATGTTAATCGCCAAAACTTTACATCTCCATAATGTGAACTTCGGAGATTTGGCACTCTATTTTTAGCACTCTGATTTTTACTTGCGACTTATATGTACTATAAGGCAAGTTATGCATTCCTAAAAAAATAGAACTTGAGATTTTGATCAAAGTTGACATTACGATAATAGCGAAGACCAAAAAAGTGGTTCTCGCAATTCTGTCTGTCTGTCCGTCTGTTCGACTACAGCTAAACGGCTCGGCCGATTTTCTTTAAACTTGGTAGATATGGGTTTTATTTTTTCCCCGAGGATGTTTTTTATTTGTTTTTTTTTAAGACCAAAAATAACGGTACGTGCCATACGATTTTTTTCGAAATTTTATAAATTATTTTTTTTTTCTCAAAAACTGTCCCACAGATTTAAAAAAAAATTCATAAAATTTCGTTTAGTTACAAATTGTAATTTTGGTGTCGACAGCAACAAGAAGCAACAAATATGTGTAAGTATGTGTGGGGTGTTTGAAGGATACCAATATATCTTGTTGCTGGCGACACCAAAATTACAAGCTACAAGGTTAAAATACTAAATTCTAAGCTTTCCTAAGTTTTTAAATCATGAATATCTTGGCTCCCGTTTGTCGTAATGGACTCATTTTTTTTTTAATTTGAAGAAAATTAGCAGGACTATAAAACAAAAATCAAAACCTGGAAAGTATTTACCGTGAAATACAGTTTCTTTCTCAATAACTATGAAAAAAAGGTATCAAAAACAAGACAAAAAACGTTGAAACCAACGGTAACTTTTTATGTTTTTGCCCAAACATATTAAATTAAATGCAAGTTGATAGAAAATATTGTTATTAGCAATACAGTTTTTTATTTTCACTTTGCGACATACTGGGGCTGAGATATTAATTAAAACATAAAATCATAAAATGCGTGGGTGCGCTGACTTACCCATGTTCAATAATTTATTACTCGGCTTTCGTTCATCATAGAGTGTTGATTTTTTTTTTAAATTGTAGGGAATTACAAAAACTTTAATAATAAAAAATAAAAATTTTATCATTAAATGAGCTTTTTTCTTAATAATCACGAAAAAGTGATTTTTAAACAACAAAAAATTTGTTTACCTTACTATAACTTTTTTTTTCATTTGTTTAAACAAATGTGTTTTTTTAGAACATAATAGATAATGTTGTAAGGAATAAAATCATGTTTAATTTTTGTTTGTGCGAGATAGTGGGGCCGAAATATTCGCAAATGACCAAAAAATGACACAAAACACATTTTTACCAATAACTTTGGTAAAAAAAGTTGTCATGTGGTGCAAATTTGGTTTTAAGCTTTTCTCATAAGCACCTATCGATCCATGAAAAAAAAATTGACCATGTCTCTGCGCGCAAGGTCAGGCCCTTTTTCATGACGCTTTGACTGGACTAAGTGTACCTACCATAGTACGTTTTTTTTAAATTTTGAATTTCTCATTATCGACATACCTAACGGATTTTAGTGAAATTTTTTATAGAGATGTTTCTAAAAAGTTTAAGAAACATTGCATTTCAAAACTAAAAAAAAAATACTTTTTGAATTTTTGAAAAAAAAAGAATTTAAAAAATGATGATAATTTTATCCGTATGAACAGTTTTCTCTAATAACACTCGTTTTTAAAATTCCTAGTCTATTACATAGGAGCAAGTTCGTGCGACTCAGTCGTGCATTTTATTTTCCTTCACGTCGGCGTGTTTTCTGCAGGAATAGAGAAGAGCTATAATTGTCTGTCGAGTCTGAAAAGCATTTTCTAGATATATTCTTGAAAGATTTTTCATTCCTCCACAAGATGAGTACATTTGTGAAAAACACCCTGTGAAACACATTAGTAACTGGCGGCCGTTGAGAATCGAGTATTGCGTAAGTTCGATTTTTAAAATTAACTAAAAGTCGCATACAACTTCGGAAGTAAAGTGTTCTGCAGAGTTATCTTGAGTAAGCAATTTTAGCACTTCCATGTAGCTTGCTACGTGTTTTATGGGCAAGTTCTAATATGGATTTGGGATTTATGTCCCACTTAAATGGGGCATAAGTCTTTTCCACATTTTTATCCCGATTACTTATTTGCTTCTGCACCATTCTTTTTTCTCCCCATTTTCAATATTCAAAATTTCGAAACTTATGTGCATTGATGCCACCTATTAAATACTTCCAAGTTTCCTTGAATCTCGCACTGTGATAATCATCTTAAGAGCAGTGTGAACCCTTTTAGAGCATACACATTATGAATAAAAACTTAATTGAAAATATATTCTTTCATAAGTTTCTACCTCAAAAATATCTCATAGCTGTCCTTATAATAATTTCAATTTCAACATAAAACAAAATAAAATGCACGACTGGATCGCACGAACTTGCTCTTATGTAAAAGTACTTTGGAATTTAAGATACATTTTATAAATATAAAACATGGATTTAATGAGATAATAAAGTTCAACTGCATAAAATTGCCGTCTGGTTTCCGGAAAAGTATGAATTTATGCAAATAAACCTTAAAAAATCGTTTTATTATTAAATAAATTTTTTATATAAGAAATTTCTCTAAAATTTTTCAAGAAAAAAATGTGGGATGCGGATTTTAATTATTTAATAATATTGGGTTTAGGAAATAATTTCAAAAAATAGTCGTTCATAGGTTTTGAAGATATTGATTTAAATTTTTTTTTTTTTTTTCAAAAAAAAACAATAAATATTTTTTCGAATATTTTTATATACAATATTATTTTAAACTTAAGGGGACTCCTGCTAAAAATTTTGGGATAAAATCCTTAGAGCCGTTAATGAGAAAGTCGAAAATTAAAAAAACGGGTCTATGGCAGGTACCATTAATAACATTTTTTTGACCAAAATGTAGTCCATGTCCATAATATCACACTTAATTTTTTTTTATCAAAATCGTTAGAGCCGTTTTCGAGATAAATAAGATTTTGCATTACGGGTGTATGGGGGGTACCGTTAGTTTTGCAGGTAAAAAAAAATTTCAATTTCTCCTCTAGGGAATCACCGAAAACCCTTAACGACCGAGATTGAAAGAAATAGGTCTAGGGGTTTAGGCTGTAGTGAGAGGTACAGACATACAGACACACTGAAACATGTTTTTTGTGTACTAAATTTTCCTTAAAATTTTTATAAAAAAAATTGATATGCAAATTGTTATTATTTAATAAAATACATTTTTAAACGTAATTTAAAAATTTAATCGTGTATCGGTTTTCAAGATATTGAATTTTCAAAAAAAAAAAAATTTACTATTTTTTTAAAAATCCAAAAACTATTTTTTCGAACAAAATTTTAGTTCATATTTTTTTAAATGCAAAGCAGCTCCTGCGTAAAAATTTTTGTTAAAATCGTTACAGCCGTTGGTGAGAAATTCGAAAATCAAAAAAACCGTTCTATGACAGGTACCCCTAATAACATTTCCCCCCAAATTTTTTTTTGACCAAAATATAGTCCATGTCCATAATATCACACTTAATTTTTTTTATCAAAATCGTTAGAGCCGTTTTCGAGATAAATAATATTTTGCATTACGGGTGTATGGGGGGTACCCTTAGTTTTGGAGCTAAAAAAAAAATTTCAATTTTTCCTCTAGGGAATCACCGAAGACCCTTAACTACCGAGTTTGAAGAAAATACCTCCGGTAGTTTAGGCTGTAGTTCGAGATACAGACATACAGACAGACAGACGGAATTGTCGGACCCACTTTTTTCGTCTTCGCTATCATCGTAATGTCAACTTTGATCAAAATCTCGAGTTTGATTTTTTTTCCAAATGCAGAACTTGCCCTATAGTACCTATATCGCAAGTAAAAATTAAACATTTTTACCGATTGTCTTAAAATTTCTGTTCTGGAAGTAATTAGGTATTGCAAGGTTTAATTAAATATTTATGTAATTTGAATCCGATTCGAATTGTTGATTTCTGTTTTGTGTTGTATTTTCAAGAATGTCCCTTCCCCTGAATAATAATAAATTAAAAATTACCGCACAGCAATGAGTAGCGGAAAAAATACCATTTTAAAAATAATTCAAGATGGACGTGTATCCGCCCATTTGACTCCTATTCCATTCTCAGAATTTTGTAATTCTAGTACTTTAATTGATTTAAGTACTAAAGTTTCCTCATTAATTAGAGGTCTCTGTGTAATTTTACCGAAACCCGGTTAAACCAGATTGAAACTTCAATAATTTATTCACCCGAAATTCCCCGAACGATGAACATCATTAATTCATCATGCACAAACCCACACACAAACACACTGATTTATGGGGATATTTCCATGTGGAATTCGAATATCATCGTCCCTCTTGCGCTTTCATAAATTGCTCCACCACCACCACACCGCATCACATAACACCTCCGAACCAGCGTTGCCGCGAAGAAAAAAACATAGAGGGCCATTTCGAAATTTTTTGAGGGCCATTTGACAAAAGTTGGGGCCAAATATTTTACTTACAAATCTGTCCTTAAAACATTAAACTACAATACATGAATATGGGTATGTATTTATTTAATGCATTATTTATTTAATGCATTTTTTAAATCTATGTATGAAATAGGCAGCAGAAGCAGATCTTGACTTTGTCGTCTGATTTGATTTCTTGGGAATTACCTTAAAATATTTTTAAAAAAATATAAATCACACCAATAATATTATTTAAATATTTATAATACTTTTTTCATATTTTAATTCAATATTTGAATGTACAACGAACGAACAAACAACAAGCGGCGAAAAAAAGCAAATGTCTATACGATTTATTCTTTTTTTTTTTTATTTTATCAAGCAAATTTATACAAATAATATATAATCTTACAGACTACTGAATCAAATTTTTTTATTGAAAAATAGAAAAACCAAACATGTAATTTAATTAATTAGTGGAGCAAACAAAATAAAATTAAAAACTGAATCTAAAGTGCTTATTAAAAGATTCTCGACTTTAAGAAAAAAAATCAATATAATTACAAATAATATACTGTTGGCTTTACATCGAGTTAAAGGTTCATTTAGATTATAGTTTACTTGATGAGGTTCATTAAAAAGGAAACGGAATCGCAGATGCCTTGATCCAAGACACAAAAGGAAAGGGCAATTTTTCAAGAAAAGCTGATTAGCTAAACACCATTCAGACATGAAGATCATATTGGAGTAAATGAAAATCATTAATTAACGTAACACGACGGAATATTTTAATATGATCCGCAAACATCAAACAAGAAACATTTTTTTTAAGAAATCAATCATTGATCAGCAGCCAGAATAGAAGAGGGCCCAAGTGACTTTATTGTGTCACTCCTGATGTGACCTCAATTACATCTGAGATCTGATAGTACGTCATTAATACGCACAAACTGTCCTTTTCCGCTTAGGTAGGATTCAAACCACTTTAAAATATTTGAGTGGAAGCCAATTGATTCCAATATTTGTATTAGTGTATGGTGGTTTACTCTTTCAGACGCCTTAGCAAAGTCGGTATATACGAGTATGACATCTGTTTGGAAACCATTTTCAAAATTACTAATAATCTGATTACTAAATATTGCGAGGTTGGTCGTTGTTGACCTACCAGCAAAAAAACTAGGTTGAAATGGGAAAATAATTTCTTTAAGTACAAGCTATCAGCGACAATTTGTTCCAAAACTTTTGGTATCGTTGATAATTTGCTAATGGGGCGATAGTTAGGAACATCTTGCTTAGATCCTGATTTATGAATAGGAATAACGTACGAGATTTTCCAATCATTAAGAAAATAACCCTTTTCAAGAGAACTATTAAACAATAAAGTTAATGGCCCCGATAGAGCAGCTGCCCAGTTTTTCAAAATGATCGGAGGAATACCATTGGGTCCTGGTTGCTTATCATCATTTAGTCCAATTAAGACTATTTCAACATTTGACAGATATTGATTGAATTTAAACATGTAATTGCAGAAAGGTTAGAGGGAATACGTGAGAGATGTCAACACGCTGAACGAGATAAATGAAAGAATTTAGTTACATACATTTTAAGTATGGTTATTTGTATGTGGTGGAAACCCATTGTAGTGGCAATGCATCGCGATGGTTTATATTTAATTATTGCTAAGAACGATATGATGTGATGTTAAATCTTCTAAAATTTAGATTTAGGGGCCATTTCTAATTGGCCCGGGCAAAGGGCCAAAATGTAAAACAGAGGGCCAAATGGCCCGATCGGGCACTTCGTGGCAACGCTGCTCCGAACTCATCCCCTACAAATCCTATATAATGTAGGTAGGTATGTACGTTTATACATATAAAGAGAAAGGCTACATCCAATTAAGTTGCTCGACCTCCAAATTGCAAATCTCTATCCATCTGTCCCGAAAGACACAGTGTTCGGTTAAAATTTTCAGATTGCAGGCTTGGCTGACTGACACCAACGCAACGGCTGGATTTGTGGTTGAATTGAAGATGAGTTAGATGCTTTATAGAAGAAGCTCAGAATAGTGGAACGAAGTATTAGAAATCTTGTTACGAAGTCGAAACTCTTGAGTGGTGGATTTAACACTCATCAATTGACGGATGGTACCTCTATACTATAAGAACATTCATATAGAAATTTATGATTACTTGCGTTTGGTCTCATATAATTGACATTGTCTTCTCTCCACCCCTGGCATTAGAGACCCATGTATATGCAGTAAAAATCCATTTCAGTTCCAGAGTCGGCATTAAACTAAAACCCTTTAAAAGGAACCAGGAACCCAGCGTTGAAAGCACATTTTGAAAGCAATATGAGAAGATAAGCAAATACCAGGTATCGATCTGTAATCTACCGGTATACTGATACTCATACTGCTATTTACCAGTATATTTTACACTGTGGTTAACCATAGTAATTGAATCTGAGATCTTCTTCCAGCCACTTTGAGCCTGCAATTAATTGCAAATTACTAACTTTGATTAAATTTCTTATATTTAGAAATAAAGAAAGACTTGAATTGAGGCTAAAGTTTTGAGTACTTATTTTAGCACGGACCTTAGAAACACCGGAGAGTATTTTACCCCAGCTGGAAACTCCAAAAATTACCAATAAAATAGTGATATCCAATTAATACCAAACTTTTATCCCCGATTTTTCTCATTTTGGATTTTGAATTAGATCAGTTGATAACAACGAAGAAGTTGAAAGTATTCCATCCGTTAATTCATGAAATAAGCCCTAAATTTCTGGGGTGAACTACTATGTTTTATTTGAAAAATCTTTTCAAATTTTAAACTTAGCTACAGGATGTACAATTAAACAACAACGATTCATCAAATTTTCTTCCAATTTCGCGTGGTGTGCCGCATGGTTCTATTCAGGGTCATATTTTGTTTTGTCTTAAGTTAAATATTTTTCTTCATTTGCCAGTTAGGGATTTCAGAAATTAATGTTCTTTTTGCTTTCTAAAGACAGAAAAAAAAAACGTTTTTGTGTGGTTGTGCGGCTTTTTAAGCCTTAATTAAATCAAAACCCCCAAATGGCTCGAAGCAAAGTTAAGGATATGATGAATAACAGTTTCGAATTTTCACCATTGACAATGTTGAACTCAAAGCAATTTTAAGAAACAACTATTCAGAAGGTTTCACTTCAAACCTAATGCAACCCTGTCAATATCACAAAGCCGAGTAAAAAGAACTCCGCTCAGTGTCGACTGGTGACTGGTGGTGGTAGAAAAAGTAGATGGTAGATGGTCATTTCGTATTCAGGTGACCTAAAAATCGGAGCTGAACCGTTTAAGCATGTTCGGGGCCAAGCAGGACTCTTTAGTTCGATTTTGTTTAATATTTTTTTTCCATCTTCTTCCCCTACCAAGGACGACGACGAAAGCAACCGATTTAAACCAATTTAGTACTTAAAAATTCTGAAGGTGCGGGTTAGTCTGTGTGTGCCTTGCCTTCTTCATTCTGATTTGAATGACGAATAGGGTGGGCAAACTTTGACATTTATTAACCGGAGTGAAATTCATTCGTCATTCCATTGCTCGATTGTCTCGAATTGGGGGTATTGTCGTTCTTCTTCGTCCTCCATCGCCATCGAATACCTCCGCAATTAGCTTGTCAAATCTTCAAATTAAATGTCTGGGAACGAAATCTCATTTATGTGGCAAACTGAAAACGGAAAACGAGAAATGAACAAGGGCATCAGAGTCCTTGAGCTCAAATTAAGATTGTTTTGTAAAAGTTATTTTGAATTACAGTCTTGTATAGCTTATAGTTTATATCGTTAGAGATATATGTACATGTATAGCCAAGCTCAATGTGATGGTTGATGGTTGGCTGTAATTACATTGTTTGTTTGCCGGAAGAGCATTACAACAGATTGTTGAAGGGCCATGACATTTGTCCTTAGACGATGATGGTGCTGAGGTATAGGTCTGTAGGTATGACATAGGAAGACAGTTACCTACTTGTGTATCTGTCCATTAGATTACTTCTTTTCTGTATCATTATAGCGCGAAAGTCAACTACACAAGTAAACCTAATGTCGTTCTTCTAGAACTTTATAAAATTGAATTTCAACAGAGAGCAATTTCCTTTTACAGGTATACGTGTATCTCATTCAACCTGTCCCTGTCTCTCTTCGTCTAACTTCTCGAATGAAATTGCGAACAACAAGAAGTATATACCCAGTATAACATGGAATCCAATTATAAGCAAATTTTCGCTGCGAAATTGCTGCAGGAGAAGCGGCATTTAAACGATGGGAGCTCTACTGTATCGGGTGCTAACTATGAAAAAGCACTGAGGGGTCCGTCGTTGAAAAGTTTGTTCAAAATCCTTTAAATGGAAATCAAATTTTTCTAACAAGTAGAAGAGGTGGAAAATATTTTATTTTATCAAAAGGCGATCATAATTCATGTTTACAAAAACTTTCATATTGTCTTAACGCTGTTTGATTTTTATTTGATTTTTATTATATTTAAGAGATTTTTATTTTACAACATTTCCTTATTGGGAATTATTGGATATTTTCTGGCAGTCTAATAGCTCAATAGTAATAACCACACATCTTTGAATATAGGAGTCAATTGTATGATACATATACATAAAGCAAAATAAATAAAATGAATGTTTAGCAATACGCTATAACCAACTATGAGCTGTTTCTTACGTTGAGAAAGTCGTTGCGTAAGCTGTGGTAGGAAAACACTATTTGTCCTGTTCATTCCTAAGAAGGCGATTATTTTTTCCCTTCTAACAATCAGTGGTCTATTTTACCAAATTACAATTACAATCATCATCATCAAATTTGTAAGAAAAGAGACAAAAAATAGGGGAAATTGTAATTTACAATTACAAACAAAAAAAAACCGTTTTACCGTTTAATTTCCAGACTTGTAGAATACAATTTTTTCTCAGATTTGTAAGTCGGCGGTGTCAAAGAAAAGTTTTTTTCAGTCTCCGTGGTCCAATTTGTCCTATTATTTCCTCTGCCCTAACATGTTTCAAGCAAAACTTTTCGTTGCATGTAAAAGTATCAGAAAGTACCGTCTATTTAGCACGAAATTTTCACTTACATATATGATATATCACTATCGGTGCTACTATGCCTACGACGAAACGACATTCTTAAACTGGAAACGAGATTCTTATTGAAAATAACAAATTGTAATCAAATCTTTTTATTGTAAGAAATTTTCATAAACTGAACAAAATTGTAAAGTTATTTGATTTGGTGAAACACAAAATTACAAAAAAAATTATACATATTTTACAAAACTAGAAAAAAAATGAAATATCTACAAATTTCCCTTTGTAATCTACAACTACAATTTTGTAAGACAATTATCTGGTGAAACAGAAATAATGAGCTTTTCTACAAATATGTTAAAAAAGCACTTGTAATTTACAATTTGTAAGTTGGTGAAATAGACCACAGGTAATATTATTGGCGTCCCATCTTCGATTTTGAAAACGCGGATTGATCACTAGCTAAATAAAAATCTTGAAGATTGAAAGCTTTGAAGTGACAATCAAAAGACTTATCGTAGCACTGATGAACTCTTAACGAGAACAGGAACCAATATCTTCAACTTTTTGGAGAAAATGAAATTATTGAACTTGATATTTTGAAAATCAAGTTCTCTTTTCAAAGATACTTGCATTTGCTGCAAACGTACATTCGTGCATCTTTGGATAAAAATACTTTTCGGATCACTTAACAAAAGTCGTATTGGATGGTTATATGTCCGAAATTCACTAAATTAATGCTGGCGTGCCTCAGGGCTCCGTTTTGTCTCCAGGTTTCTTCCTCATACTCAAACATGATTTTTTGACTGAAACTTATAATTAAAGCTACTTTTTTTTATAGACGACAGTAAGCTCAGCTTTTCATATCCGTTCTTAAATCCTGTTCTTCGGATTTAGTACTGTAAAAGCAGCAAATGACTAGTTCTTAACAGTGGGAACAGCAAGGGAATACCTTTTATTTATTGGAAGCAATTTTCACGAATTTAAAATGTTGTACCTAGTTTTTGCGATTTCTTGTTTTTATTTATTTTTCGCACTAGCCGCGATAAAATATTTAATATTTAGCGAGTGGAATACTGTACTGCTTTTCACTAAAAATTGCATGGTCACCTGAAGCTGCCAGAAAAATCGTAAGCGATTTTGGCTGCCAATGTAGTAGCGATACGTAGAAGCTAGGAGGTTTTTTCTCTAGGTGTTGTTGTTAAGGATGTGTAGAGGGTTCGGAGCAAGCCCTACTCACTTTATCTTCGTGAGTTCTTAAGGCCAACTGAACTGTGAATTGTTGATGATGGGATCTCAGCTGCGTGATATTTTTTTTATAATTTGCATACACTCAAGGGATTTTGACTATCCTTATAATGTTATGGTGTAACACAACACCAGTGCGAGTGCTTAGGTAAAGTGAAGAGGACTTATTAGGAGATCTCGATGCATATTGGTCTTGAAAGCTTCTGTATCACAATGAATCTTTTAAGAAAACTTAAGCATTTCGCTGCAGTTTTCAGCTCTGTCGAATACATGTTCATTCAACAAGAGGTGGTCATTAACACCACACATACCGACTATGGAGAACTTATCAGTTTTTTTTTTATGCAAGTGGCATTCATGAATAATGCCATGGGAGGTATATTTTGTTTGGCCGACAGAAGAGACAGCTTTGTGTTCTTGAAGCATTAAATTCCATTTGCTTGACAGTACCCCATTGTATAATGCTATAGAGATCGGAATCTAATGAGCTTAGCATACGCTACCTTTCCAGTCCCACAGCCGAAGAACAGGGTTGTGAGTCTGGAAATGGAACAATCGAGTCAAGTCGATGTAATCGAGTATAGGGAGTTCCTTATTTGATTCAATCGAATCGAAAGTAATCGGCTGATCATATGAAAGAACTGCCTGTTCTCGATTGTATGGACCTAACTCGATCGTATTAAGTTACGTGCTAGGGTCCCAGCCAGTGTTACCACTTCCGGAAAAAAAGGCGAAGTAGATTTGAAGAAAAAAGTGAAGTAAACTGAGAAAAATCGAAGTAGATTTCAAAATGACTTTTTTTTGCATTTAGAAAAAGATTGGACTCGAGATTTTCATCAGTTATTACAAAACGAAAAAGTGGTGATTCAGTCTGTCTGTAGGTCTGTTACTCAGCCTGCCGTCTAGGGAAGAAATTATGTACATATATGTACTTGTGTTGACGCTCATATTTTTGAATGGAAATTCTAGGCTTACATACAACCTATAGTATTTTACTGATGGTGCGAAGTAGGAAGTAGATTTTAAAATATTCTGAAAAAAAAAGTAGATCTACTTCAATTGAAGTAAAGTGGTACCACTGGTCCCAGACTGCGAAAATGTAAGAGCGTAGAATAATGTTCAATGCATCTCGTTCGGTTGTGTCTCCTTTCTTTTTTTCTCGTGAAGGAATACGTGTACGTGCTAGGCACGCGCACCGTATCTAGAAGAATCAGTTTCGCAGTCGCAGTCAAAGAGTAGAGTTCAGTTCGTATTTGTGATTTGTGTCGTTAAAAAACAAAATCATTTGTAAAAAAAAACTTGTGTTGTGAAAACTAAAATAAAAATATCAAATTATATTATGATGTGAATTTTTTGTATTTATGTTGAAAATTTAGAAATTATCGTTGAAAAATCTCCAACACAAGTTGAATATTAAAAAATAAAAATCGCTTTGCAACTAATATTCTGAATATATTGTTTACTATTAAACATTTTTGTTAAGAAAATATGATATTTACATATTGAAAACGATTATGTATGTATGATGGGTTTTCAACGAATACATAGTACATAAATTTCATATTACGTATGTTAGTTTTTCACCGAATATTGATATACGATATACGATATACAATATACGATTAAATGCTTACTTTTTATGTTGATGAAAATTCAAAATTTCACCTTTCAACAAGATGTTTAAAATTAAACAACGAAAATTTCTATTGAAAATTGCTACAATTATTGTAACGGACCGGTTGCTTACAATAATTGTAGTAATTTTCAACAAAATTTTTTTAGAGTGTACATATAATTATTATAAGTTAGAAATAATGGCATGAAGCGTTGGAATAGGGTATCTCGTAAGCTCTTTGGCATTAGATCAGCCTTGTTTTTCATCTTCGATATTGTTATCAACTGCTATAAACCAAACGAAAGTCTTTGTAGGATTACAATACTTCAAATTCATTCCTCGAAGAATTCTTCTTCATTATAATACAGTTCTTATTCCTCTTTCTCGATTTCAAAACAAAATACAAAAAGTTAAAATACATGCAAACTTAATTTTCAGGGAAGATTTTCCAGCTAACATATTCATCTGTTAGATTTTTTGTTTTAGTTTGCCAAATAATTACCGTATGGCTCTCTTACTTCTTTAAGTTTTAGAATCAAAACACTGTTACTGAAAGATTTCCGATCAGAAATTTTCTAATAATGTACGATCACTAATGATTGACACATCCAGGGTATGATTCTCTTATAACGCCATTCAATTTGATTCTTGAATGACATTTATCAATTTTTAGTGATCGTGGGATGCCCAGCTTTAATCTATTTAAAAAATATCAAACCAAACAAGACTTCTGCAAATTCCAAGTATTTAACTTATTTTATTTTCCGCACAAATTTGCGTTCTACCTCTAAAATGTCATTTGTTGAGTTGTAATGGTTGTCTTTCAAACTTCCCGACACATAATTTATTAATTCGTATGTTCTTATTTTGCTGTGTGGCAAACTTTAATTCGACTAGAGTTTTTTCTTTCCGACCCCACAGTGCCACACAGCTTACTCAAAACGAATTTTCGTAAAATATAATGTTTGTTGTGGCAAAAAGAAAAAGAAAGATGCTAAACATGTAAACCGTCATCGTTGTCATTTCCTTTGGTGTGGTACCACTGGGTGGTGCTTGGAGCAGTTATACGGGTACCTAGCAACAGGAACAGCGAATCTTATAGCCAAGTAAAAAGCTCCTTGTACGAGTGAAACTATATAGCAAGGAATGCACAAGGAAACCCTCAAAGGAATGTTTTCCTGTTTATCTGTTTATGGGGAAATGGAGGTTTGTGCATCGCGTATAATATAATCCCAGCAAGTCGCCGGATTAAGCATCAGCGATAAGGATTAAGGATACACTCTCATACAATCTCAATATTACCAACACAACGATATGACGTCACAGGCGCAGCGACGATGTGATGCAAACCTTGTAGCTTTTCCATGAAAATGTTAATTATTTACATTTTAACAAATACACGTCCTCGTCGTCGTCCTTATCGTCGTCCCTGTATAGTCGACAGTCATCAACATTTGGCAGAAATAGTAACAGAGGCTAACACAGGGGAGTTCAGTGTATAAAGCGACATCCAACGTTATTGTAAAATAAAAATAAAAACATAAAAATAAATAAAAAAAAAAAACTTTTTTAATATTGTTTCCGAGGGAATTCTTCAAATTGGTGATTTTCTCTCCCAAAAGGCTTCGTTGTATGTGTGCGTGTATATTCTGCACTTGTGCGCTGCTGTTGCTCGTCCTATGTAATTGTTTCAGTTTCGAAAATCACCGCAGGGATTCGTAATTTCCTTTTATTTTTAATTTTAAATTTTTATAATATAGTTTTCTGTTACTTTTAATTTCATGCAAATTGTGAAATGAAACGTTCGCTTGTTTTCAATTTGTTTTTTGTGTTTTTGTGTGCTACTCCAACTTAAGTCAATTTTTATTTCGACTCAAAGGACCCATTGGACATTGACATCTGCAGGATTCGCATACAAATGAGCTTGGAGTTTATTTTTTTTTTTTTTGAAAACAAAGAAAGGAGTTTATCGTCAAATTGAAACAGAATATTTTTTTTAATTGACTGGGACAAGTTTTGTTTGCAAAATTAAATTTGCTTATTAAAATAATACGCGGAGGATTCTGATTCTTGTATAACGAGAACGATGTGCTTGAATTTTGGGAACGTACCTACAATTAGTTGTTGTGCTAACCACGTGTCATAAACCTTGCCCTAAGGCATTGCCAGTTAAGTCTTAGCAGGCATTATGCAGTGTTATAAACTGCACAGGTTAGGTTTAAGGGAGATCTATGTCCACCGTTTCGACGGGATTTGAGATTAAAAAAAATAATAAAATGGAAACAAAATTATTAAAAAATCAGTGACAATAAATATCATGCTATTGTACATACATTTTTTTAACGCTAGACATCTGTTCTTTCATGACATATGCAAATTAAGTTTGATCAGTTAAGTTGAACATATATTTTCGAACTCATTATTTTGAAAAAAAAGTTGAAACAATGTATATTGATTTTGTTTAATGTATTCAATGTTTGAAAGATAGTAGATAGAAGATTCTAATTCAAAATACATGTTCGACGATATGAATTGCTTAACTGCATACCTAATTTAAAATCAAATAATAAAGAAATAGAAGTAGCAGGAGGTGGGCTTCCAAAAAAGTACACATATGATGACTTACGTTCAAGAGAATTTGAAAACAAAATTTTTGAATTCACATTGCACATAAAATAATGAAAAACCTTAATTGAAATTTTGAAATTTGGGGAAAAAAAAACCTGTTTTGTACTTAAGTAGCGCGTCCAATCACTTCTTTAAGTTCAATTCAATAACGTTAAATCGTATACGAGGGTAGTCCCAGAAATACCCAACCTGACGTATAGATGGCGGTTGTTGTTTGAAAAGAATGACTATGGTAGAGAGTACCAACTTTATAAAGCTTAAGTTTGAAGTTTGACGACGCTACGTTGTTCAGTATTTATTTGACAGCCATCAATAGTGAACGCTCTCAGTGAGTTTGTAAACATGGAAAAAATAGGTCATCGTTATGTGATACAATACTTTCATCTGAAAGGCCTCAGTCTAACCAATATCAAAACGGAGCTAGATTCTACTCTATGGGAGTCTGCTCCTTCGTTTACAATAGTAAAATATTGGGTGGCAGAGTTTAAACGAGGTCGTACGAGCTGCCAAGATGAACATCGCAGTGGTCGATCAAATGAGGTGACCACGACGCCAGAAATGGTGAAGAAATTCCACAAAATGGTATTGGGCGACCGTCGGCGTCGTCGACTGAAAGAACGCGAGCTAGCAGACATGGTAAGCATTTCAAAAAGTGCTTTACATCGCATATTGACTGAAAATTTGGACATGAGAAAGCTGTGCGCAAGATGGGTGCCGCGGTTACTCACAATGGAACAAAAACAGCCTCGTGAGGATGTTTCAATCGAGTATTTGGCGAAGTTTCACAGCAATAAAGCAGAGTTTTTACGTCGATTCATAACCATGGGTTCAGCACTTCACACCTGAGACGAAGGAACAGTCAAAACAATGGACTGAAAGGGGAGAATCGGCTCCAAAGAAGGCGAAGACAGTTCCATCTGCAGGCAAGGTCATGGCGTCAGTTTTTTGGGATGCACGTAATATAATTTTCATTGATTATCTTCAGAAAGGAAAAACAATCAACGACGAGTATTATGCGAACTTACTGCAGCGTTTGAGTGATGAAATAAAAAAAAAACGGCCGCATTTGGCGAAAAAGAAAGTTTTGTTTCATCAAGACAATGCACCAGTTCACACATCCTTTATCGCGATGGCCAAAATCAGTGAGTTAAAGTTTGAATTGCTTCCTCGCTCACGCACCCTATTCCCCAGATTAAGCCCCTTCGGATTATTTTCTGTTTTAAAACTTGAACAAATTGTTCGGTGGTAAAAGATTTGCCAACAATGAAGAGGTAGAGTCTGCGGTTGATGGCTATTTTGAGGAGCTCGACACATCTCACTATAAACAGGGTATCGAAGCTATTGAACATCGCTGGGAAAAGTGTATCGAGCTAAAAGGAGACTATGTAGAGAAATAAAGATATTTTTCCCCAAATTTGTTTTGTTTTCTTTGTTAGGTCGAGGGTCTCGTATAATCTTGACCGAAAAATAATTTACAAAAAAAGCCTGGGTAATTCCTTTGAATAGGTGGGATGGTTGGAGCATCCTAGACCAAGTATAATGTGCAAAAAAGAAAGTAGTTTTCGATTGGTATACTGCGTGAAATATTTGAAAAATTAAATACTTTGTCGAATCTTCGTAGACCGTAGATGCGTCTTGTAGTATTGTTGAAGACAACATTAACCTTTCTTTTGCATGCGTAGTTTAAACTCGCAGCCATAGACCAAAATCGAAACAATTAAACATTTCGCAAGATTTGTTCGCGTCATCAAGATGAACAGTCGCATCATTTAAAACAATTTGTGGGATGTATGTTAAATCCAGATTCTTTCTAGATATAACCAAACGATTTGATTTAATAGGTTTAGTTACAGTTGCCAGATCGATAGTTTCTGAGCGGCAACCACCATCTTTAACAAGACCAAGACCGTAGCATAGGTACATCGGTATAAGATCTGCAAACAAATGTAGTGTACAGTTACAAAGGATGGAGGAAATATCATTAATGTAAAGGAAAAAAAGAAATGGGCCCAGAATGGATCCCTGTGGAACTCCATTAGTTATTGCAAACAAGTCAGGCAACTACCAACCTACTTACATATTTCAATTGTTTGGACTATTTCGGATATGTATATGAAGAAATAAACTTTACTGCCTTAGGCAAGAAGACTAATCCGACCTATCGAGGTATCCATTCGGAAGAAGTTTCAAAACGATAGTCCGTTCCGATCGGAACTTAGATTTCGTTCGAGGTATCCACTTCAAAACAAACAAAAATGAAGCATACAATCGCATTCATTCTATTGCATTTTTTCTAAAATAATCCGCAACTATTTTCTATCGGAGAATTTTCTAAGAAATTTAACGCACAACTGTCAAAAATTCTTTACTGACTGTACTTAATCGCAATGCGTTGATGAGCGTCACATTTTATCGGAAGATTGTCCGATATGTCAATCGGACAGGGTACCTCGGTAGAAAATTATCCGATTTCGAATAAATCGGAAAAAAATTCTCCGAACGGATACCTCGATAAGGCTAAATATATGTGAAGTTTATCTGCAAGTTTGCTGATATCCACTTTATAAAATGGCTTCGAAAATTGTAAGGGGACTTAAAAATTTTAATTTTATCTTTATCTAATTCTTGATGAAGGTACTCTATAATATTTATCAGACCATTTCGTTCGAAAATAACTTTCTCTTATAGCAAGAAGATTGTTTACTTGTAAAAAAAAATTCAAGATCTCTTAAAAAAATGTTGAAAGTAAAGCGAAAATTGAAATTGGCGTCATTTTATTTTTTTTTTTCAATTTGTTTATATTTATTTACTTATTTTTTGGTTTCAGATAGAACTTTCACTAAATTTTAATGTAAAGAAAACTATTATATAATAAAAAGTAGGCGTAAAAGTGGGTAGAAAAAAAGAGAACTAAACTACAAGATATTTGCTTTGTTAGATAGTTTAATGAGGATAAAACCTAAAAACCATAAAGTTAGTGAGAGTTAGCAGATTTTACTAAGTTAATTTTCTGAAACTTCGCGTAACGAATACAAAAAATCTCTTCATTCAAATCGGTTCAATATTTTTCGAGTCTATAAGTTCTTAAAAAAATATCATTATCATTAAATTCATAAGCATAGAATACTAGCTGAATGTTTACACGGTTCGTTAGTGGAATTTAGAAGTTAAGGCTATTTCAAATAAGGAGGACACAAACAGATATAAGAAAAGTGGGCGTGGTAGTAAGTGGATTTTTAACAAACTAACAAATGTAATACCTTAATTTCTCAACAGTTTGTTTAAACATTTTCGGAATAGTTTTATTTAAAAAAGGTGAAAATTATGAAATAAAATCAAAATGAATGTGGAATTAGCCTTATCTTAATAAAACAACAATACAATCCTTTTCTTTAATAATAAAGACAATGAGTTGAGTAGTTATTGTAATTTTGAGCTTGTTAATTACCTGGATCTGCACATTAAGACTTTAGCTCAGGATACAATAGACAGGCAGACCAAAGGATCATAAGCAGAAAAACCACTTTATGGCATTTCTCCGTCACATCAGTTTAAGGTTTCATTTAAACCCGACACCAATACTTGCCCTTCAAAGCCAGTAAAAAAGAATTAAATAACTTTTTCATCTTTAACTTTTCATATATAAAACTTAATGTTCCCGTTCTATTATACGAATAGCTCCTTAACCGTTATCATTTCTCGTAGTCGTTAACCTCTAAAATTTATTTATATGTGTTTTTTTTTGGAAGATTTAGTTTGCTCTCTGTATTCTGGATTTAAGATAGAAAGCTCGTGTATGTGAACCGTTAAAATTGAGTAAGGACTTATGAGATATTATAAGAAGATACGAGAAAGTTGAGATTTAATAGTATTAAGTGTCTACAACACGCATTGGATTTGTCCTTCTTCTCACAAAGGTTTTGTGTTAAATGGTTTTTTTTCTAGAAGGTCCTTTCAGAGAATTTTCCCATTTTAAGATTTAATTTATTATTTGTATGATATGATGTCTATAAGGGATTTTTAAGATTTAGACGTGCATGCTTGAGTGTAGTTGTAATTTCAACTAGTTCCATTTTATTACATAATAGACATAGGTACACTAAGCAGTACAAATTCTACACAGGTGTTATAGTTATGTCTTAAGGAATTTAATTTAAAAGATATAATGATTATTGCTTTCTACTCCTTTAAAATATTGTTATTGTAACATCTCATGTGATAAGACGAATGGTTATTGTTTTAGGAGACGTTGTTATTGTTTTTTTTGTTTGTTCAATGATTTTTGCGAGGAATTAAAACAG
The DNA here is from genome assembly GCA_911387755.1 of Chrysotoxum bicinctum. Taxonomy (NCBI): domain Eukaryota; kingdom Metazoa; phylum Arthropoda; class Insecta; order Diptera; family Syrphidae; genus Chrysotoxum; species Chrysotoxum bicinctum. The sequence continues at coordinate 209,726,378 of OU426989.1, read as the reverse complement.
GAATGGCACACGTTGTTAATCTGTTTTCTTAAAACTTCTGTTTGGTTTGGAAAAACTGTTTTTTTGACTTGCTGTGACTTGTAAAGATTTAAATCAATATTATTTCAAAAAGTGAACTTTTATAAGTCAACATTTTTGAACGAAATGTGTGGGTATCACAAATAAAATTCAATTTATCGTATGCATGAACTAGCAATTTTCTTATTTTTACTTCCGTCATATGTCATATGTATGTCGGTACTATATGGCAACTGGCAAGTTATGAATTCGTAAAAAACATCGAATTCGAGATTTTGATCAGACTTGATATTACGATGATAGAACAGACGAAAAAAAAAGTCGATTTCGCAATTCTGTTCGACTACAGCCTAACGGCCGCTCAACCGATCTCCGTTAAACTTGGTATTTAGCATTTTTTAATTTTTTTTAATTTTTCCCCCTCATGAGTTTTTAAACCAAAAATAACGGTACCTGCCATAAGATTTTTTCCGAAATTAAAAAAAATATTTTTTCTCAAAAACTGTCCCACAGATTTTTTAAAAACAAATTCAGAAAACACCATTTAGTTTAGATAGGTAACGCTTGAAAACAAATTTTCTAAAATTGGTTTTTAAGGGTAGCTACCCCCCTTCGACCAATGTTTCTTGTTTACTCAAAAACGTTACATGCAATGTTGATCATTTTTTTTATACTAAGGCTCTCCAATAGTTCAAAGAGTATTGTGTACTAAATTTAAAAAACTTTAATTTTTTTTTCAAAACTCAATATTTCGAAAACTCCATGCTCCATTTTCTTAAAACATGACGATTGAGAGTTTTTTAATACAGTCTACAAGATGAAAGAAAATTGATTTATTTTATTTGAAGATAATGGTACTTACCATAAAAATGTTCAAAAACTGGTTTCGAATATCGGATTTTTCTCGAAAACGAGGCCTAGAATTTTAGTAAAATTTTGTTCTTTCAATCAATTTCTATGATCTATAATGCAATATTAAAAACAGAACCATATGACTCTTTTTTTTTAAATTTTGAATTTCTCATTATCGGCATAATGAATTTCCTTGAAGTTGTTTATAGAGAAGCTTTTAAAAAGTTTGAAAATTATTGCATTTGAAAACTCAGTAAGTTTTTTACAATTTAATTTTTATTCATACTATAATAAAAACTTAACGCTGGCGTGCCAAATTTTTTTCTTAAAAGTTTTTGAAAAAAGTTGTATACAAATATTATTTTTTTTTAAAATCACATTGCATCCTGTTTTTAGCTCCAACTCCTGAAGGAGTTGTTTCATTCAATTACAAAATGAATTTTATGGGTATGAACATTTTTTTCTAGTAACGTTCATTTTTGAAATATTAAGTCTTTTACATAAGAGCAAGTTCGTGTGATCTAGTCGTCCATTTTATTTTTGTTTTGTTCGTAATTTTTACGAAGAAGTTTGTATGAAAGAATTTTTTTTGTTTAACAGAGTTTGAAGTCTCTTTTGACAGTTTCATGGTAACATATTTTCAAATACAAATCCAGCATTAAGTATTGATATTTTTCTAAAAAGATTTGAACTGAAACCAATATGATACCATATTTTTGATTCATTCAAAACCTTTAAATTCACCAAATCACTGAAAGAATCGGTTACCAGCTTATGAAATCACTTTTTCATGCAAAGAATGTGAGAACTTACTACCAAACGGTTGACCAGTTGCAACTTCCTCGAGAATTTTGTGAACGCAAAGGAAGAGCTCATACACATTTTCTCTAAAATTTAAAAGCAAACTAAGTTTTGTGAGGAATTTTGTGGATCAAAGGGCACGGTAGTGCCCAGCCAAGTTCTGGCACTTCACCCTTTTTACAGAAACAAACTCAGGCGACTTTTGACCCCTCTCTATCTTGAGTACCAATGAAGTCAGAAACTTGAAATTCCGAATATCTGCTAAGCTAGTCAGGCACAGGCGCCTCACCAAATTTCAATTTTCTAGCATAAGCGGTTCCTGAGATATAAGGCCTCAAAAATCACAAAAACCGTAACTGATGGAGTAAATTATGGAGCACTTCCCGACATCGTAGAATCTTGTAATTTTGCACAACTTGTCTTGTCATGCAAGTAGAGGAAAAAATCGAAAATTTGAATTTTTCCATTCAAGGGGTGTGATATCCGCCCACTTTCTCCAAATTGGTGTTGGTTGAATAGAGCACTTCCGACTGTTGTAAAACGATAAATTTGGTAAAACGGTAGGTCTCAAATTGCATATAAAGGATCAACAATAAAAATTGTGATTTTCTATTCAGGGGTCGTGGTATCCACCCACTTTCTGAGAAAATGTTTAATTTATATGGAGCACGTAGGTATGTTAGTGTTAGGTATCTTGCCAGGATTGGAAGAAATAATTGAAGCGCAAATCAAAACAACCAATAACAAAAAGAAAATATACCAAAAGAAAAAGGAAGCTATAAACTAAGTTGATTTTAGTAGGTAGGGTACACCCTCCTATCTTTCCGTATCTTTCGAGATTTTGACATGGCAAAATATTAAAATCTTTGCAAAAAGGAGTGAGATCAGACCAAAAACATAATTGTTAAAAAAAGAGCCAAGTTCTTCTATACAAAAACCTTTTTCTAACAAGTCAGCCGTGAAAAGTACTGAGATCTAAAAGTACGTCAGGTTCTTACTTCATGAAGGTTTAATACCGGATATTTTATTATTTAATGATTACTGACTAAAATTTGATGGGCTTACTTGGCAAGTTTTTGTTTATGCCCAATTCGAAAGGTTTTAAAAACTTGACAAGTGAACCCATCAAATTTTAGTCAGTAATCATTAAATAATAAAATTTCTCTATTACATTGTAGCTGTTTCAATATTATTCTACTTTAAATATCCGGTATTAAACCTTCATGAAGTAAGAACTTGGCCTACTTTTAGATCTCAGTACTTTTCACGGCTGACTTGTTAGATAAAGATTTTGTATAGAAGAACTTGGCTCTTTTTTTAACATTTATGTTTTTGGTCTGATTTTATTTAAAATAGATAGATCAGCGGGCAATGACAATTTTAATACCCGAGTGGGGTTGGAAAAATAACTTAGCATATTCAGATATAGCATCTTGTAAAAATATTGTTTGAACAAATCTTTAAGCACAGCATTTGAATCTGAAGAAAAAAACCTTGGCTGTAAGAGCTTGTCGATGAAGAAAGCGGTTTTCCAGCGAGCGGCTAGATTGTTTATTTTGCCCTCAATATTATCATCAGGAAGTGGAATGCCTTTAAGTTTGTGTGCATTCTGCTTACCGAATTTAACATCAACCATATCCAAGGCTGCGATTTTTAAATTACTGATTTTGTTTTATTATAGAACTGGGAATTATGGAACAGAATTGTTTTACCTACTTGGAAATGGGTCACGTATTCAAAAAGGCTAAAAAACACTGTGTTATAAAAATGTGTTTCAAAGACGACGCGGCACACGTAAGGTCATACAATTCGCATGGAAACACGAGCTGTGTTAGATATGGCCCCATCCTATTGGAACCACTAGCTCTACATGCCTAATTCATACAACTCGGACACAAATAGGGCAAATTCCTAAACGCATATCTTGCGCAAATTCTGCTAAGCAAACAGTTCCAAAATGCAAATACGAAAATCTCTGCTAAGCAGAGTGTCCCAAAATGCAATCGATGCTACTTTCTTGCGCAAATGCAGAGGCATTTGTGCAAATGTCAAATATTTTTTGCACAATTCTCTTACATATGCGTATTCTGATTTTCTATATCTGCTTTGCAAGTGTCTTGCTTTACAAATCTTGCGTTTAGGAATTTGGCCAGAGTTTCCCAATAAGTCTCGATAGTGGTCACGGGTAACTGTACCATCATATTTTATGACATTTTCAAAGAAATGTGGTCCAATGACGCCGCCAACCCAAATGGCACACCGTATAAGTACTCTACGAAGGTAGAGTGTACGTATCAATGGAGGTTTGCAGTGCCCTAAATAGCAGCTATTCTATTTATTATCAAAGTTAGCTAAGTCGAAATCCAAAAAACAAAATGTTTTAATAATTTCAAAATGCTGTTTCTGCGTTATGCGCTCCATAATAATAAACTTGCTACAACTGTCAAATGCAAAGTGGAAAATTTCATTCACACAAAAATGGCAACCAAATAAAATCGACAGGCAACGTAAGATACACCGTCTCGATAGTTTTTCTTATTTTTGATCGAACTTCACACTCTGAACTTTATCTTCAGTGGAATTTATTGAATGTATCATTCAAAATTGTTATCAGCAAGCGATTTTCAAATATGTAGTTGGTTTTCCCTCAAAGGGATATGTATCTACATTCTTCAAAAGAGGCATCATATAAGTGCTTAAGATTGCACTTCCGGTTTCACCCTTTTATTCCAGGAGTATGAATGATAAAACTGAAAATTTCTTTGGGTATCATAGTCCAATATTGACACCAATACTCCAAATGTACTTGCCGTGGTTAGCTCCAAATTTGAAAACATTATCAATCTTACAGTAATTCAATCTTATAGTTCCCATCAATATTAAATCGTGTAAAAGAATAATCAATTGTACATTTGTTTTTATGACACTTCAACAAAGAAAATACAATAAAAGCCATAAAGAAGCTGCTCCTTTTCTCACTATTTCCGAGATTCAGACACATTTTTTAAAAAATACCAAAACCAAATGTGACGATTTGAGACTTTTGGTAAACCACATAAAAAAAATGAATGCCCCTTTTTTTATTAAGTATTTAAATTTCAAAACGACTTCAACTATGTATCTTTTAAAACTATAAGGAAAGTCTTTGAGGTCATTAAGTTTGCCAGATGTGACCAAGTACTTCGGATGCTATCACTTGGCCACAAATTATCCCATAAATTCGCGTTGTCATCCTCAATAAACCAGGAAAACTCCCACAAAAATAGTTGCCAATAGAGAACATGGAGCTAGTATAAGTAAGTTTGGTTGGTGTTTTACAAGGCGCACACGACACAAAGCACGGAGCACATCGTGTGTGACAAATGTCCTTAAACAATTCAGTTCCTATGGAGAAAATTCCATTTCCCGTTTCCGTTTCTGTTTTTTTTTCAATTCGGTAAAGAGATAATTTTTGTTAGTGAAGTTGCAAACCCACATATTTGCGGTGACAGAAAGGACTGGAAAAGAAGAAGGACAACACACAAACAAAAAAAAAAAAAAAAACAAGAAATTCGGATAAGAAGAAGATGAAAAACAAGGATATGTGCGGGATATAGCGGGTTGAATGTGGGTAAACACAAAACATACCTACACTCGTACTCCTCAGCGCATATCCTTCATCTGTGCGAAGAATATTCAATTTGTCGCTCATGCATAAAACAAATGAAAGTGGAAAATGGCGGCAAACCGTGCCGGTCGTCCGCCAGGAACAGGATGTACGTACATTCCACACAGTGTGGCATCTTTTTTGTTTCTTAACAGAAAAAAAAATTAAGGACGTTTTTTTTCATAAACTCTTACATATATAAATTCAAACTGTTACTTAACTGGTTTTTACCGTATAACGTTGTGTGTATGAATCTTTTAGGAGATTTTACGAATGTGTTTTTTTTTTTACTTTTAGTGGCAAACACCGTTGCGTTATCCTTTGGTTTTTGAGCTTTTAAATCGTACCGTTTCTTATGCGAATTTTACGTTCATCAAGGGATACGAGTTTGTTGGTATTATTATTTTTTTTTTAGTTTTTGATTCTATTCCTTTTTTACGTGAGAAAAATGTTTTATTTTGATGCTAAGGAAGGAAATCCTTGTTGCAAAGAAGAAATTAGATAAAACAACATTTTGAAAATAAAAAAAAACACACACACACAACCTAAATGGGGTAAAATATGCTTAATTTTTCAGAGAAATAGAACATTACGGGTTTTGTATTTTTAAACACACACACAGCTCGGTTTATGGGGAAATGTTTTATGTAAAAGGCTAGGGACACACTTAAATTAATTGAAGATAAAGAATGTAGGTACATTAATTTAGGTTGCACGAATGCCAAATTGCGGTAATTAAGATGTTAAGATTTAAAAGGATTTTAATTGTTGGATAAAAGAGTCTTATGAGGATGAAGTTTGGCTATGTGTTGATGGGAAGAAATTGGATACTATTCAAAAGTTTTAAGTGCGGTTGGGTTTGAAATATGTTAACAGGAGTACCTATATAATTATATTTATGTCTGCAAAACTTAAATGCATGTATTTTTGTTGAAGACAGCAATGACATCTATTGGAATGTGCTGAACATCTTATTTCTGAATTTTCTTTTTAAACATTGTTTATATATGTATATATATGGGTAACAGGGCAGCAGTTTAGAATGGTAAAAATGTACTCGAATGGTTCCAAACGAAGACAGGAGTCAAGTTTATTTCTACTATTCATTGAAGACTTAGCGAGGGCACTACCTGAAGGTGTACATTGTGGAATTTTTATAAAATCACTGCTCATTGCAGTTGACATTGTGCTGCTTGCATACACCCCGAAATCGCTTCAGCTCATGACAAGCAAGTTGTCGGAATACTTCAAGAAATGGAACCTGGTTGATAGCAATAGGTGATCATATTAAAATGAAAGGTGCGGGCAAATCAGACTCAAACAAGTAATGGTGTTTCAACAACAAACAACGGTGTTGTTAAAGAGAATAAATACCACACAAAAAAACTTAAACACGTATAAGCATCTTAACGAAAAGCTGTTAAACGCTAAAACCGCCATTAATATGATATGGAGATAATGGGTTAACAATAAGAACATTCCCCATAGCTATAAATATGAAGCAGTAGGTATCTGATTCCATTCTTTTTCATGCAGTACAAGTGTGGAGGAAAGAAGTATAAAGCCGTGGAAAAACTGCTTAGGTTTTATATACAACGAATTTTTCATCTTTCTCCAGTTGGAAATAAGGTTGAAGGAGGCATATCATCATTATTCATGACCACCTTAAAACTAGAAGTGGGCTACATACTAAAAGTGTTGAATATGCCTATTATCGGCTTCGGCAAAGAATAGCTCTTCCAGCGATGCAAAGCAAAATAGGATGGTTTAAAGTCTGAGTGGAAAATGGTATGGTGTTAAACTAGATATAGATGAACAGAGTACATGGAAGTCAACTCTGTATGAGTTAGTCTGTTATTTTGATGAAAGATATAAAGAGATGTACATCAGAGATGAGGACTCAAGCTCGCTACGCCGGGGATGCTTATGAAGATTGAACCATTAACTCAACCAAAAGAATTATTTTCGAGATGATTTAACGATAGCACAAATCGCAAGCATGTTTTGACTCAGGCATGTTTCGACCGATTCTGAAAAAAAGAATCTCAAATAATATAATCAACCAAATAAAGGAACTATTACTCTCACAAGACTCTATTTGTAACACTCAATTGAAAGTCACAGAACTCGAATCAGATCTTCTGAGCGCAAAAACAAATATCACAACATTAAGCTCTAAACTATCCGAACTTAAAAACACTCTCCATGATATTGATGAAAAGCACATCGACACACAAAACGAAACCTAGGTGGTTAAAAGGCTTCAAAACTTACAAGAAAACGAACAGTGCCAAGCAATGCACTTCTTTCTGGCGTACCTCATGTACCCGATGAGAGTTTAAGATCAATTTTTAATGTCCTTTTTAATGCCTTGAAATTAAACCACCGATAATAAAAAATATTTATCGCACGAACGAACACTCTGTGTCCAAAGACACGCTCATTTCAATCACCGTAAGACCGAAATTTCGTTATGAAGTCGATCGCACTATTTCGGAAACAAAAACAGAGAGAGTTTTCTTACTTCATCAATTCATGAGCAGGTCCAAATCCTCAATAATAACGTCTTAAGCCTCTACGAAATACTCGTACATGTTCCTCTTAAAATCAAAAACGTTATACCACGGAATAAACCGAAATATTCGTTGGAAAAGATTTCGACTGAACGATATAAAACGAAAATAAAACTGTTCTTGAAATTCAAAAAGGAAGATCTGAATTATATTTTAACAAGTTCAATTCAAGTTTAAGTAGTAAGCATACGGGTATCTAAAATTTTGCGAAATTCCTAAAATAATTGGCGCAAAATTTTAATTGAATTAGTACGATACTAAAGCTGTTTTAGTATGATACTAGGTTAAAACGACGAATTTGCAAATTTTACTCGAATATAGCATCATACTTTCTCTACCCTTTTATTAAAGTTAAAATCATCGAATACCTACTTTATTTTTTTAGTATAGATATCGTGCTAGCTTCATTAGACTCTTTAACATTTGCAAACATAAAAAAGGTTCGTGTACTTACTTTTTTACACGAAATGTCATTGTTTTAGGTGTGTTCAGAAGCAATTTATTAAGAAAATTATTTTAGTACGATACTAGTTAGAAAAGGTTTGAAATTAAGAATGAGTTAGTAAACTACTATAAAGTTAGCAAATTCTTAAGTAGTATCATACTAATACCTTAATAATAGGCTGTTTAAAATTTTGTGCCATTAATTTTAGCTTTCTTAATGAAAAGGGCGCTGGCTCCCAAAATTCAGCTACCTCCAATTTACAAGAACATTTTTCACAGGAAAGAAGTTCAGACAACGAAAATACTTTCACCTTTAGTAATTAGTAATAATAGTTGTGTTTTATTTTCCCCCAGATCTGATCCGGATTGGATTTTGTTTTCAAAATAACATGTAAAACAACAAATACGAATAAAACTGGGCCTTGTGTTGTTTTTGTTATACATGTAATTTTGAATGAAGATCCAATCTGGATCAGATCTGGGGGAAAATAAAACACAGCTAATATTACAGTTGAGGATGTGGTAGAAGCAGTTGGACTTGATAAAATTTACCATTCTTTCTTAAAGTTGCTCTTACCTTTTCTTGTGCCTTATTTCACTTTTATATTTTCAACACTATTTTAACAACTGGAATATTTCCATTTCAGTGGAAAATAGCTAGGATTATTCCTGTTCCCAAAACCATAAAAGTTGATGAGTTTAAGTCAATTTCAATACTACCAATTTTGTCTAAGGTGTTTGAACAACGAATAAGCCGGAAACAAATGGATGTATTTTCAAAACGTGATAACTTACTCACTCCTTATCGATCTGGATTTCGAAAAAAATAGAATGCACCACTGCTGTTTCGCACGAACTTGCTCCTATGTAATAGACTAGGAATTTTAAAAACGAATGTTATTAGAGAAAACTGTTTATAAGGATAAAATTATCATAATTTTTTTAGTAAGAGACAAAAACAGAATGCAAGAACAAAAATTATAAGTCGTTGTAGTGGTTTCTTAATAAAATAAGGTTTTATATACAAAATTTTTAAAACAAAATTTTTAAGAAAAAAATTTGGTACGTCAACTTTAGGTTTTGAGATATCGAATTTTCCAAAAAAAAATTTTTTTTTTTCAAAAATTCAAAAAATATTTTCTTCTTAAAGTTTTGAAATGCAATGTTTTTTAAAGTTTTTAGAAGCATCTCTATAAAAAATTTTATCAAAATTGGAAGAAAAAAAATTTCAATTCTAGGTGCCGTTTTCGAGACAAAATACGATTATTGAAAACCCTTTTTTAACATTTGTATGGTGGGTACCTTTATTTTTAGGTAAAATAATTTTTTTCTCACATCTTGTAGATTATATTGAGAAACTTTTATTTATCAAGTTTAAAAAAAATCTAGCATGTGGTTTTCGAAATATTGAGTTTTGAAAAAAATTTTGATTTTTCTTTTTAATCAAAAAAAAAATTTGAAAATTTGAATACACAATTCTATTCAAGTTTTTCGGGAGTTCTAGCAAAAAAAAAAACCAAATGATCAAAATCAATGGTACCGCTTTCGAGAAAATCAAAAAAAAAAAAGTGGTTTCATGGGGGGTACCCTCAATAACCATTTTTCGGAAAAAAAATTTCAACCTTTAACTAAGTGAAATTTTATTTTTTGAATCAGCCGAAAAAAAGAGAAAAAAAAAATATTTATAAAATTTCGAAAAAAATTCCTATGTTGTTTTTGGTCTTAAAAATACGGCTCTAATTAGTGGTTCTGAACACATAAAGAAAGCTATTAATAAGGAAAAGGTAACTTTTCTGATTCTCTTTGATTTTTTTACTGCTTCGAACCACTCAAAGTTGTGTTCAAATGTTGTTGGTCCTACAAGTTCTCTGCAACTGCAGTAAAACTGGTCTTATCCTATTTAACAGGTCGACAGTAAGCGGTGGAATTTCATAAATCCCTGTCTAATTTTTACCACTCGCATGTGAAGTTCCCCAGCGATCAATTTTGGGACCACTATTATTTTCACTCTACATAAATTGACTTCCTTCAGTTATCCAGTGTTACTCTATCCGCATGTATCCAGATTATGTTCAAATCTATGTAGGTTTTAGGGCTTATCGAAAATTTTTCAACCTGCGTTAATGAAGATTTAGTAATAATCGTACAGTGGTCACAAAACTTTGATCCATAAAAGACTAAGTGCCTAATAGTATCTAAAAATATTCTTGATCTTTCCTACTTTCCTCGAGTAAACTTAAAGGATCCTTCAGTAGAATTTGTACAATCGGCTAAGAACCTGGGAGTTATTTTTAAAAGAAACTTGTCATGGATTACATAAGCAATATATTTACCAAGACATATGATGGTGTGCTCCGTGCACTTCAGTCCTACTACTACGTCAGTTTTTTGAAAACTCAATAAGATAGTAGAATTCATTGCCCCGAGATATAAAAAGAATAAATAGCTATATTAAAATAGAAAACGAAGTTAAACTTTATTTCCAAAACAACTAATTAAATTTGTAATTTAGAATTAATCTGTAACTATTCAACTGAATTTTTAAGGTAACATTTATAAAGTAGGTTTTAAGTAAAATCCTGTAATTTTTGATTGTTACCAACAAATTTACACTACGCAAATAAGATTCTGACATTTTTTGATATAATTACATACAAAAAAGCTTTGAAGAAATACATTGTTTAATACTTAATTTTTTAATATTTGACCACATTATAGTCTTCACCTAAAAGAGAATAATATTAAAAGTGCGGAGAAAAATAATTATAAACTGGCATCAGCAAATTCGAATTCGAAAATGCAAAATTTTATTTAGCATGGTCTGATAAACTATTGATACAGCGCAACAGGGGCGGCAGCACGAATGCAAGTACTCGATTCATCAAAATGCCGGTTGGTCAAAATCAGGAATCCAAAAATTTAGAATTCCTTTCAATATTGTAAGTAATAGAACTAGAGATTTTAATCAAAGTTGACATTACGATGACAGAGAATACGAAAGAAGTGGATGCCAGAATTTTATTAGGATGGTTCGTTCTTGTTGATTCTCATTTTTGCTATTAAGTAAAAATTAAGTGTGTAAGTTGAAACTAAATTAAATGAATTGTAAACAAAATTAATTTCAAACAAATTAAAAGACAAATATATTTTTCTTTGTTTGACCCTCCAAACTTTTGATTCTTTGTGAAAAATCCTAGATACCAGCAAGATAAACTGAGGTAAGAGAATAAAGATCACAGGGTTGTTCGTTGTCTGTTCCCTTTATGAGTTTATGGACTAGTAAATTCCACTTAAACCCGGAATGCTGTTAAGATTAAAATTTACACTAAAATAATAGGCTTACGAGATCATTTTGGAATTTTTATTTTCTACTTAATGTAGTCAAAACTACGGTTTAACAAATTTTACACTGAGATTAGTGGTTTTGGGTCTTGTTCAAGTGCACAATTTTATATTGTAATTCTGAGTAAAATACAATCTCTAAGTTTATTAGACAAAAACACATAAACTATACATAGGTTTAGCTACTCAGAAGCTCCTCACCGATGCTTTAATCCATTTTAAAATACTCGAAGCAAATTGTTGCTTAGAAGTTTATCGTTACATGCAGCGCCGGATTTAGCTTTTTTGGGCCCTAGGCCTGAAGAGTAAATGGTGCCCCCTTTGCATATATTCTCTTATATTGTATGGTTTACTTCATACAAAATTAAATACCTACTTAAGAAAACAAATTACAACGAATTCCATAAAAAATTAAAAATTAATTTTATTTATAATGGTAGTTACAAGAATGTGTACATATGTATACGACTTTTTTTTTACAGATTTTTACTTAATTTTTGAAATATTGTTTTCTCGTTTTTTTTTAGCAGCGAAGTCTTTTATAAGTTCATCGAAATCTATTTCATGAAGCAAATCACTCTCAATACAGAGCAGAGATCGTTAAGAAATTTCTTTATATATTTGACCTCTGGAATCCATTTGTATTCTTAACTTATCGATAATAATATAAAAAGCGTTTATTCGAAACTTATCGTTTGGGCTTAAATCTACATCGGGAGCATTACCATCGTTAGCATTTTTTTTTGCGAATTCGTTTTCGTGTAATCATTTAGCTGCCATCAGGTAGAAGGTCCTTAGAGCGCATTTCAAAAGTGTCGAAATTATCACGCATTTTGTCCAGTTGATCGGACAATGATCTATACAAATTCGCGCATGTCAGTAGTGTTACGTCTTCGCTTTGAAAAATCTTACTGACTTTTTGATAACTTTGTAAGATATCGTTCCAAATCACAAGCATTAAGGCAAATTCTAGTTTATTCATTTTGTTTAGTAGATCACCAGCTTCCCTCCTAGCATCTCCTTTTAATGCATTATCTTCAGAAATGTCGTTTAAAGTATCTAATAATTTATTATATGATTCAATGATGGCAAAAGTAGCTGCAGCATGAGCTTCCCACCGTGTATCTGAGAGTGATTTTATCACATTAGGCGTTTTTCTTTTAGTTCAGTATAGAGCTCTGAACAGAGTCCGAACATGTCGAGCATGTTCCGAACATTCTCTGAACCAAGCGTGCTCTGAGCGCTCTGAGTATATTTTGAAACAGACCTGAACAATTATGTAGCTGTCGCCATTTTTTTTAATTTCCATCTGTCAAATGCTTGTGTTAAGCATTTTACTCTGTCTGCTCAGTTATTTTATTCTGAGCTCATAGAGCGCACTCTGAACACGCTCAGAACATGCTCAGAACCAAAAAAGAAACACATTTTCGAAACTCTGAACACTCTGAACTAAAAAAGAAACACAATTTATTTTTTGACAACTCAGGTTCTGTTCTGAACTAAAAAAGAAAAACGCCTATTATCATTTTGAAGAGCAGATTTTAACGTTTGACATCTACTAGTTGATGGATGCAGAAAAAAAATTGTAAAGCGATTGTACGACAGAAAAAAAAATCAACTGCGATAGGACAGCAATCCACAGCGTCCATCTCTGTCGGTTATTTAAAGTTGTTTGAACTTCTCGTTCGTCTGCCTAAAAATCGAAGAATACGCATGGCTGTTCAAACACAACCAGGGTTCGGACTTCAGATTCAGTGTAAATGTGAAAATAAGAAGAAAAAGGAGTGAGGAAGTAGATTTTTTTTTTCCTAAAACAGAAGTAAATCTACTTCGATCGAAGTAAAGTACGAACCCTGAACACAACGCTTTTGAACTCAGCGCATACCGTTGCGACGGTCGCCGCAAACATGCTATATGAATTCACTTAAGGAGATTGTGCAAAAATGAGACCACAACCAACAGAAATTTACGTGTGCAAACGTGTTTGTGTTCGTGTTGTATATGAGCAGAGTATATCTATTTAAATATACTCTGTCTATGGGTATGGGCCCTTAAACGGATGAAACAGTTGCAACTAGCCAGTGGTTTTAAATGAACAAACAGTTACTACGAAATTACAGTTTTAAAAATCTACCCTTTATTATTGTATATATGGTATTATGTATGAAGCATAGCCGCATCCCGCATACAATATATGGGGCATTTCACGTGAAGCGGACAACGAAAAAAGTGATGGGCGTTGAAATTCATTCATCTTTGTGTTATTTATACTTCATTTGAATCTAAAAATACATTTAGAAGGATTTTGAATTTTGAGGTCTGGTACTCCAGTTATGGGCTTGTAAACTTTCGACAAGCAATGAGTTATGGTTTTTAAGAAAAATGTTGATAAATTAAAAGAAGCAATATAAAAATAATTTTAATAGTTGAATATATGGTAAAACAGATGTTCTTTTTATTTATGAAATCTAAACCGGAAATGCAATTTTTTCTTATATATAAAACCGGAAGTTAACATTTCAAATAAAATTTTGGTAAACTTGGCCCATTTTTATAATTTTTTTTTATGTCTCAAAATAAAGCCCACATATTAGAGAAAATACATGCCAAGTTTCAGAGTGGGATACCCATACGTTTAGAAGATACATAATTTTTAGTTCGTGAACCTCGTGCAAAAAACAGATTTATTATACCTATAGAAAACCGGATGTTGGCGATTCAATTTTAATTGTAGCTTAGACCATTTTGATATTTTTTTTTCTTTTCTCTTATTGTTCTTTATATAATAAAGATTCCAAATACCAAGTTTAAAGATGGGATCTCCATTCATTTAGAAGTTACATATTTTTTAGTGCTAAGGTGGCAACTTCGTGTCATGCGATAAGCCCCTCTTGGTCTAGCTTTCTCGCCTTCTCATAGTATGAAGAGACGCCATCTGTTAGGAGTGTAACTTAAACGCTAGAAAAAGAAAGATATAATATGCAGCCACGTTACAATAATTTGTATTGTATGTTTTTTTGATTTAAGTTCTTGCTTTAAATGAATACAACGTTTAGTTAGTTCGCACTTGAATTTAAGTTTAATAATAAATAACACAGACCCACAAAAAAAAAAAACTTCTCTGACTTTGGGATGTGAACATGTGTCTCATAGGTTTTTCGGGTCGCTGATTTCAAATCCGGGGTCCGTTTGACTCAATCAGGTCAGGTTTAAGGGCATTTGAAGGTCAAATCGCTAAATATTCGTTTACAAATCTGAAAACCTATATATATATGTTTTTGACATCGCTGAATTCGAATTTAGGCTTTTTTTGACCCCAAAATGTAAAGGTCAAGGTCAAACGAAGGTCAAACCTCTGCAATCTAACGATATGATATTTTTGACCCCAGATTCTGAAAGAGCGTAAAATTTTACGTGCAAATATGTGTTGACTTTTTTTTTACCAACCTCTATCATGTAGCGGTCATCCAAAATAAGACTCGTTTTTTAGATTTTGGCCTATGTATTGGCTGTGAATTGGCTATTCTGAAGTTATATGGATACCTTCAAATGACCTAGGGTCTGCAAAATGGTATTATTTGGATTCAGTGACTCCAAAAACATAAGAATCAAGTGGTTCGAGAGCCCAAATCCCTATTTACTGTCGATACATCAGCCGAGAGATCCAAAAGGAGTATTTGACCTTGGAATATCTTCCAGAGGTCATTCCAAACAACAGATCTAGATGAATTTAGATGTAAAATTTTACGCTCTTTCAGAATCTGGGGTCAAAAATATCATATCGTTAGATTGCAGAGGTTTGACCTTCGTTTGACCTTGACCTTTACATGTTGGGGTCAAAAAAAGCCTAAATTCGAATTCAGCGATGTCAAAAACATATATATATAGGTTTTCAGATTTGTAAACGAATATTTAGCGATTTGACCTTCAAATGCCCTTAAACCTGACCTGATTGAGTCAAACGGACCCCGGATTTGAAATCAGCGACCCGAAAAACCTATGAGACACATGTTCACATCCCAAAGTCAGAGAAGTTTTTTTTTTTGTGGGTCTGTGTTATTTATTATTAAACTTAAATTCAAGTGCGAACTAACTAAACGTTGTATTCATTTAAAGCAAGAACTTAAATCAAAAAAACATACAATACAAATTATTGTAACGTGGCTGCATATTATATCTTTCTTTTTCTAGCGTTTAAGTTACACTCCTAACAGATGGCGTCTCTTCATACTATGAGAAGGCGAGAAAGCTAGACCAAGAGGGGCTTATCGCATGACACGAAGTTGCCACCTTAGCACTAAAAAATATGTAACTTCTAAATGAATGGAGATCCCATCTTTAAACTTGGTATTTGGAATCTTTATTATATAAAGAACAATAAGAGAAAAGAAAAAAAAATATCAAAATGGTCTAAGCTACTTAAAATTAAAATTGAATCGCCAACATCCGGTTTTCTATAGGTATAATAAATCTGTTTTTTGCACGAGGTTCACGAACTAAAAATTATGTATCTTCTAAACGTATGGGTATCCCACTCTGAAACTTGGCATGTATTTTCTCTAATATGTGGGCTTTATTTTGAGACATAAAAAAAAATTATAAAAATGGGCCAAGTTTACCAAAATTTTATTTGAAATGTTAACTTCCGGTTTTATATATAAGAAAAAATTGCATTTCCGGTTTAGATTTCATAAATAAAAAGAACATCTGTTTTACCATATATTCAACTATTAAAATTATTTTTATATTGCTTCTTTTAATTTATCAACATTTTTCTTAAAAACCATAACTCATTGCTTGTCGAAAGTTTACAAGCCCATAACTGGAGTACCAGACCTCAAAATTCAAAATCCTTCTAAATGTATTTTTAGATTCAAATGAAGTATAAATAACACAAAGATGAATGAATTTCAACGCCCATCACTTTTTTCGTTGTCCGCTTCACGTGAAATGCCCCATATGCGTGTTGTACTTGTATAGTAAGACAACCAAAAGAGAAACAACGAAAACTGCAAGCAAGTAATGAAAAGTAAAAGCAGATTATGTTATTTAAGAAAACAAATACATGTGGTGCTATGTATATTGTTTGCTTGAAAATGAAATGTATTTATTTGTAGGTACATATATGAAAATAATTGAGCGTTGCCGTTTGCCGAATTTGAAGATTTGTGAAAATCTATTATCCATTTTGCTCGTATGAGCAATAAAGATTCAGTTGCTTCTACTTACTTTTGTGGCCCCTTTTTTCGTGATGCCCCAGGCCTGGGCCTGGTTGGCCTAAGGGTAAATCCTGGGCTGGTTACATGTTCTAGGAAGGTAGTTCTTAATTTGGCGGAACCAGAATGTTTAATTGCCCAATTTGACATCAATAATTAAACTTTTAATATAATAATATATAATTTAATAATCTTCTCAATTTCTCACACTTTTTGGTTAACTTCTTAAAAAACCCCAAAACTTTTTGGTGGAATTGAATTAAAAACTCCTAAAAAAATTAGCACAAAATGATTTTTGGTCGAAATTAAATACTTAAACGTTTCATTTTTTTGTGTGTATTTCTTTCAGAATATCTAATGCAATTACTAAAATCCCCCCTGAGATATATTTTTTGTTTCGGTTACTACATAAAAAAGAACTCTCAGCCTATTTCTTTTTCAACTCAGTAGCAATCTCTCTTAAGAGATTTCCCACGACCTTTTTGAAATAATGATTAACTTAAATGTACCTATCAATGATCATCTCAAATCCATTTTATAACTTGTAAGTCTTCCCTCAGGACATTCATCTCGTGTTCTATTTTTAATACCAAAAAAAATCTTTTCAACTTTTTCTTGTTTGTAAATCTCAACTAAATCCGTTTTACAAACTTCGCCAGTAAAAAAAAAAAACTTTGTCAATAACTCAGTTTCGCCTTCTTCCTGTATTCATATCGAAAATTCCATGTCATATTTCCTTTCTATCAATAAATTTAACAATTTAGATAAATTTTATTTTATTTAAATAATCTCCCAAAGCTCCAATTAAAATAGAGCCTCAAACCAGAAGCAGCGTTATCAGTACTATATTCCCGGGGAATTCCTTTTGTACAACTTTGGGACGCTGGGATTATTTACTGAAAGCCTTGACTCGGTTCGTTTCATAGATATACTTTAACATAATTTTTAATCACAATATAAAGTCACATATACATCTATGTATATATCTATACAGACAAAATCCATTATTGAGTTGGTCCCAAAAGACTATAGCGAATGGCAGCATGCCACTTCCCCCAGCTACAAAACCAAAACCTTGTTGGGCACACAACAAAACGCTTCGGGGAATTGTCGGCTCTTCGGATAAAAGTTGTCCAATAACATCGTAAACTTTTGCTGCTGAAACTTTGTCTCCATCGCTAGAAATCTATTGAAATCGAAATTTAATGAAAACTCCCAAAAGTTCCGCTTCGAGCCCTTTGGCTTTACCACATACAAACACACAGTGTTTTTGGCAAACCAAAGTTTATCGACGAACTCCGTCTCGTCTCAGAATATTTTGTTTTCCCAGTTAGCAGTTATTTATTTTTTGTCCGTTGGTCCTTAAATTAACATCATTGACTGGCAACCCTGATTTGAATTTAGTCAGGAATTCAAACGGAAACGCTGCTGCAGCATAATAATTGTCGAATATATTTCTGGTGGCGTTGTTTTTGGTGGCAAGTGGAACCATGGCAATCGAGGAAGGACTCTATTTCGCTCGAAAGATTTATCGCACTCATTTGGAAAACATTTGTCTCCTGGAGTATATTCAATTTAGGAACATACATCGTAAATGGCGAAAGTTTCCTTAAACATATCGTAGACATCGCCAACATCAGGATAAAGGGCAATGGGGTTATATGTTGGCAGGTATGAGTCAGTGTCGTGTGTGTCCTTTTTATGTCTTTTGAATAGATGGCTACGTTTGTAAACACTTTTGAAACACCTTTCCGATGCGGAATGAGAAAACTTTATTTTCCGTTGTAGAGGAACAAAAGAAGAACGCACAGGATACACACGTTTGGTTGGTAAGTTTTGCCGGAAACTTTGTACAAAATATTGACAACTACGATGGCAGAAAAGGAAATAATAAGGATCCTTTTTGTATGAGAGACAGAATTGACAACATTCATAGGTACACAGAGAGAGAGTGTTTTCTCGAAGCAGAAAAGTTGTCCGTATATGTATACATCCTTTTGCACATCATAAGGACACCGAACCAGGCAACGACAAGATGGTATTGCACAGATGGGTGCTTATGTTTGGCTAACAAGTTTTGAACAGTTGACATTTATTCGATTTGAACACTCAATAGAAGTTAATGTGATTTCAATGCGATGCGGTGTAGACCTATGTGGAGATACATACGTGTATAGTAGTAAACTCGAAGACTCAGTTATGATTAATTTCGCAGGACTTTTTGTTGGTTGAAGGAAGATTATTGCTTGATGTCTACATACAAAGAGAAGGATTAGAAGGCAGAAGAGGATATAACTTTTATGTCGATGTCGGTTGACTTGAATTTCGGAAATGCTCCTTTGGACTTAAAGTTTAAGTTAATTTCGTGTTCAAAAATCTTGAATTAACTTTAAAAATAGGGCTGAGAAGATAACGCTTATGTTCATACATAAGGAACTTCGAGACAAAGCAGAACAAAGTCAAGTAATATTCTGTAGTTGTAATTTGATAATAATTGTTTAGGTGGAAAGTTAAGTGCTAGAACAAATGTCATCTCCCTATAATTATTGTAAATGGCATCTAAGGAAGTTTTGCCTTTGACATTTGTGAATAGAACAGTAACAGGGTAAACATAAATTAACAGAGGATTAAGGGCGTAATTACTTCATTAATGTTATGTCGTAGTTATGGGGATCTTCACCAACTTAGCTCGGTGACCGGCTGGAGTGCAACACAAAATTACTGCTACGGGTCATTTTTCTTTTTGACATCAACTGGCGAATTCTTACAGTAACCGAAAATTGATGAATTAATATGAGTCTATAAAAATAAGCAACAGATCTTTTTTACTCTTAAGACAAACATTTGGCAAGATGAGGACAGTTTATTGCTTATTAATTTACTGAAAATCTTAGTATACTTCGGGTTGGAACAGGGTCTTATTGAAGGAGCTTCTAAAGCCAACTAGTTCGTAAGCTAGCTGTCTCCATTTTACACGTCAATTTGATGAAGGTCTTTCTCTCTTGCACGGTGCATTGGAATTCAACAAAAAGACTTTTCGGGCTGAAGCGTTTGGAATTATTCACTCTATATGGAAAGAACATGACACGTTTCATCAGGTCGGTTTCGCGTTCCCCTCTTCTCACAATCTATGCAAATGGAACAAAAATTTACCCAAAAATTTTAGTAAGTGTTATATAAAGGGACACCTTTGTCGCTCGAGAGAACAATTTTCTATTCATTTACTTCAATTATAAGCAGAGCTTAACATCCTCAAAGTTATAGCTCATTATGGCGACGTTCTGTCCAAGACGAGCGTCGGTGTTGCGTTTACTATTTTGATGACTTAGATGACTTATTATATACTAAGTCTTTCTCTCAAAACCCCATTTTCTTCGCTTTCATCTCAATACTCATAAAGGTGTCAAGCTTGGTGCTTGAAATGATGTCCATTTCGTCGGCGTATCCAGGTAATGGTACGGATTTTTGAAAACGGGAGGACTCTGCTGCATTAGTGGCTGTACTGCTGGCGCAGGATCACACGAACTTCCAGGCGGTCTTGGCATCTGGTTAACACAAGAGTGATTTGATTGCTCTTAATTCAAATCCTTATTATTTCCAAAACGGTGGTGTTGAAGAAATCACATGACAGTCTATATATAGTCCTGTCTCAACCTATGTGTTCCCATTTGTCATCCTGCACAAATGAACATGTTTGTTAGTGAATCCAATACTAAATGTGGTTTTATTTAATTCATACTTATGTACCTATGTATATTAAGATGCTTTTTTTCGTAGTTTTGAAATCGATTAAAAGGTGGTAGGTAGGTATCGATTTGATTTTTCTGTAATTTTACAAGTTCATTTCTAAATATTTAAATTTTCGAAAAAGTCGTGGAAAATGCTATGAAACGATGTCGAAATGTGATGTTAATGTTGAATAGACCAAGTAGATATTTTTTTGTCGAATAACTTTCGAACTTTTTGTTTATCTAATTAATTTCTTACTTGCGATACCTATATACATATCAATATATGTAGAAACTATGCATTGCATTATAGGGAAAGATATGCGTTCGGAAAAAAAATAAACTCGAGATTTTGTTTAAAATTGACATTTACGGTGACAAGAAATTTGGGTCTGTTTGTCTAAAGACTCGGCCCTTGTATTGAAAGCCATCCACATTAACCTCAACTTGTTCGTCATTTTCTCAAATATATTTTCCAGTGATCCTTTCTGAGGATATTTCACTCCATTGACTGCATCTAAGTTTGAGCATTTGACGTTCAACAATTATTTTTTCGATTTCCTAGGCTTCATATTCTGCAATTTTGTTTATTCACGTAACCTTTGAGGAAAAAATTGCCATATAACTCGTGTTTCTTTCGGAACAATTCTTGAAAATACTGAGCATACTGAATGTGTACTTGTGGATCATCTGCTTTCAAATCGTTAATCAATTGAATCTTATATGCAAAAAGTTTAACTACCGAATAATTCTTTGCAAAGACCACCTAGACGTCACCAACTGCTGGGAACGTGCGTCGTCGCCTGGCAAAAGTTCCGGGATTTGTCTTAATACTTGCTTGCATCTGGATTAGTGTTCCCATCATTTCGAGTTGCACTAGGTCTTCCGGCACGCTGAAAACGCTGAACCAATCAGTAAATTGTTGGAGCACTTAAAAGATGGCGTACCAAATTTTTTATTTTTAAATATTCTGTTTTGAGCTTCACTAACTTAAGGAATTGTTTTATCGTTTTAAAAAAATAATTTACTGCTTATGAACATTTTTCTTTGATAACATTAATTTTTAAAATTCTAGGTTTCTTAAATAAAAGGAAAGTTCATGCGACTCATACCCGGTTTTTACTTTTTACATATGTAGAAGAAAGTTCTTTGAAGTTTTAATTTTAAGTCCTTATGTGGATGGATTAGAGTAAATTTTTTGTAACGTACTAGCTTGCTCACATCCACTTCATTGAGTGAATACATCAATTATTGGTTTTCGATCCAAAAATAATTTAGGGTATGCCTTTCTTTCCAGTACATTATACTTTTACCTCGTGACTTAAATAAATTGCTGGGTCTCCTCGATGATTTTGAAGTGCCTCTTCCCAAAGACTTTCGCTCATATGAAACCGAAGGCAAAAATTTTTCTGGGGTACAATATGTTCCAGGTGAGTGGAAATTGTTCTATCTTGTAACCATACACCTAACATACATATCTTACTTGTTCATGTAACGCTTTATTTTCCAAACAGTAAACATTGGCTTAAATTTCTCATTCTCATCTTTTTTTTTTAGTAAAAATCCATATTTTTGAACTATTTTTTGTCAATCCCTAGTCACACACTTGACAGCATTGGGTTAGACTAAAAAGAGCGATACTACTGTTTTATTTACCGAATACATAACTTGTGATCCACTTCATTGTTTCTTTAACGACAGTACCTTCAGCTTTTCATATTCATTTCCAGGCTCACAACCCTGTTCTTCGGCTATGTCTTCTGTCACATAAGCGAAGTATACCAATCTATTATCCATGAATGGCGACACTTCCATCAAGGAATGATGGAATTATCATCGAATATCGTAACGGGAGCTGGGTAAAGCATTCCATATTCGTGTAGCACGGCTGAAGAAAGACTCTCTGAATTAAAAAGTAAATACTTCTGAAGTTGGATCAAGGTTTAAGATGAATATAGGCTTTCTAGATTGCACCCAGACCAGAGGGGGCAGAAAATTTCCTTTATCGCCAAAAGAAAATTATATACTTAGCAGCGTTTTTGGCGACATCGAATATGTGATCCTTCCACACAACGTGGTCTGTGATACACATGTTGAGAAATAATGCTGTTCGTTTCATTTATAGAAGTGCCGTTCATGAATATGGTACGTACATGGGTGCGGGTTTCATCTTAACGACAGAAGACATAATTACGTTTTTGAAACATTAAATTCTACGCGGTTTTTAATTTTCCATTCGACAATGCTATCAAGATCAGAATTTAATAAACTTCTCATACGTTGCCACTATTAATCCACATCAGAAGAACAAGGACGTGCGTCTTAAAATGAATTTAAGAAGCTAAGGGTTCTGTATCTGTCGTCACCAAAAGAATTTAATGAATTAGGAGTTTCAGACAAAAGATAATTGATGAATGTGAGAAAGAGAGTCGGTGGAAAAACGGAGCCCTGTGGCACACCAGCATTTACTTTATGAGCTTCGGACTTAAATCCGTCCAACACGATTTGTATTTAGTGGTTAAAAAGGTAGTTTCGAATGCAAGAAGAGATTCATCGAGAAGAGAGTTTCATGCAAAATTTCATCAAATACTTTTGAAATATCAAGTGCAGTGATCATACTTCCTTCGATATTAGGATTTGTGCCACTATTCGGTGACATATACCATTAGATATAGATATACCAGGGCACCTCTTGCTTCGAAAGATAGCTCTACTATTCGTCATTGAGGAGCTTCCGTTCTTCAAGATATTTCTTTTTTGAGGTCATAGTTTATCAGGGTTTCCATGATTTTGGAAAGAATTGGACGATAGTAAGCGGAGGAAGAAGATTTGCCTTTCGCTTTCTTAGAGACAGGCGTATAAATGCAGTTTTCCATTCACTTAGAAAGAGACCAGTAAAGTAATACAGATGGAAAAGCTTACGCAATGGTTTTATGAATATTGAAGAACACCCCTTCAGAACAATAGGAGGGATATTATCCGGGCCAGTGGAATTGTAAATATTGAGATCTTTCAGTCTTCTTGTAACTGTATGAGTGCCAAAGACATAAAATCGTTTACGCTCTCAATTACAGGAGGAGTCTTGACACTTTCTTCGAATTAACAGTTGTTGAAGACGGGCGTTGGGGCCGAAGCCAAAGTAGTGTTTCGTACGTGTTTTTACAAATAAATAACATTTTTTTACAACTTTTGAGATATTGAAGTATTTTTTGCGTTAATTGTTGGCCATGTAAAAATTTAAATCTTCGAATAAGATAATTAAAGCTACATCTTGCTTGTTTGAATTTATTCCGATTTTGCTCATGAGTTGACTTTATAACATCGGAAATTTGCTTTTCTAACCCTAATAACCTTCTTGCTGGTCGAATCAAACCATGAATTCTTTTTTGGTTTGATAGATCCATATTCGGGATAAAATTTCACATTCCGAAAAGAATTAAATTTTTAATCGTATCTGCACTGGAGTCCATGTCACTATCGAGAAAATATAGAGACCAGGTAAAGTTCCTGAAAAATCATAAAGAGCGTTCGAGTTGGGTTTCTCGTATTGCCAAACGGAATGTTTTCTCTTACTCAGGTTTGTTGACACGTCAAATTAGCAGATATGACATAAGGTCTGATGTGTCTAGAAGAGATAATACATAACATAATGCCATACATGGGCCTTCTAAAAAAATTTAAAGGATATCTCACTCACAGGTAATTTTAAATATAGGAAATTCTTAATTAAATAATGTTTATCCTCAAGTGGGCTTTAGGTCAATATTTTGTTTAGTTTTTTTATGTTGTGACGTTTCGGGTGTGGTTACACCCTTCTTCAGACCTATTTATTAATTGAAAAATAATTTAAAACATATATACATATATATATTAAATAAAGGGTGATTTTTTAAGAGCTTGAGAACTTTTTTAAAAAAAAAAACGCATAAAATTTGCAAAATCTCATCGATTCTTTATTTGAAACGTTAGATTGGTCCATGACATTTACTTTTTGAAGATAATGTCATTTAAATGTTGACCGCGGCTGCGTCTTAGGTGGTCCATTCGGAAAGTCCAATTTTGGGTAACTTTTTCGAGCATTTCGGCCGGAATAGCCCGAATTTCTTCGGAAATGTTGTCTTCCAAAGCTGGAATAGTTGCTGGCTTATTTGTGTAGACTTTAGACTTGACGTAGCCCCACAAAAAATAGTCTAAAGGCGTCAAATCGCATGATCTTGGTGGCCAACTTACCGGTCCATTCCTTGAGATGAATTGTTCTCCGAAGTTTTCCCTCAAAATGGCCATAGAATCGCGAGCTGTGTGGCATGTAGCGCCATCTTGTTGAAACCACATGTCAACCAAGTTCAGTTCTTCCATTTTTGGCAACAAAAAGTTTGTTAGCATTGAACGATAGCGATCGCCATTCACCGTAACGTTGCGTCCAACAGCATCTTTGAAAAAATACGGTCCAATGATTCCACCAGCGTACAAACCACACCAAACAGTGCATTTTTCGGGATGCATGGGCAGTTCTTGAACGGCTTCTGGTTGCTCTTCACTCCAAATGCGGCAATTTTGCTTATTTACGTAGCCATTCAACCAGAAATGAGCCTCATCGCTGAACAAAATTTGTCGATAAAAAAGCGGATTTTCTGCCAACTTTTCTAGGGCCCATTCACTGAAAATTCGACGTTGTGGCAGATCGTTCGGCTTCAGTTCTTGCACGAGCTGTATTTTATACGGTTTTACACCAAGATCTTTGCGTAAAATCTTCCATGTGGTCGAATAACACAAACCCAATTGCTGCGAACGGCGACGAATCGACATTTCACGGTCTTCAGCAACACTCTCAGAAACAGACGCAATATTCTCTTCTGTACGCACTGTACGCATTCGTGTGGTTGGTTTAATGTCCAATAAAGTAAACTGAGTGCGAAACTTGGTCACAATCGCATTAATTGTTTGCTCACTTGGTCGATTATGTAGACCATAAATCGGACGTAAAGCGCGAAACACATTTCGAACCGAACACTGATTTTGGTAATAAAATTCAATGATTTGCAAGCGTTGCTCGTTAGTAAGTCTATTCATGATGAAATGTCAAAGCATACTGAGCATCTTTCTCTTTGACACCATGTCTGAAATCCCGCGTGATCTGTCAAATACTAATGCATGAAAATCCTAACCTCAAAAAAATCACCCGTTACATCAAAATTCTAAAAGAGTATACTTACAACTTTAAAAATTCTTAATGTTAACCTTTTTAGTGTGTTTAGGGTTCTTTAATTTTAAGGATTTTTATGTTTGTTTTTAAACACTTACGTCAACTAATTTACTTTTCTTTGTTTTCACAATATGTCAGAGTTAAGTTATCAACACATTTGAATGTTTAAAATACACCCATTTAAGTGTTTACAGTGTCAAACTATTTAAATCACACATCAAAAATTGTTTTTTTTTTTGTTTTTAATTTAATATTCCAAATCATCACCATCTTAATATTAAATAATCTTTTTTGAATTTGTTGAAAAGATATTAAAACTACTTCCGATTTCGTGTCATGTAATTTTCTATACCTTCTGCCATTGGGTTTGCTGATATTGAAATTAAAACAAAGAACATTTGTGTATACAAAACTACAACACTATTTCCGGTAAAGTATATTTGTAGTTGTCATAGGCAGTCAGGGGACTGGGAGTATATATGTTCATTGAAAACAGCAGACTGGCTGGTAAATAAATCATTGAAAGCAATCATCAGGGAATAAACATTCCTTGCTAAGGATAGAAAATGCCGTGTATATTTGCATTCAATTCAAACTCTAAAGCACTCATTAAAAAACCAGAGGCCAATTACAGGGTAATACTGAGTGATAAAAGTTAAAAGTTTCGTTTGCACTGGATATCGAAAGTTTTTCTCTTATTTTAACTAAATCTCCACTGCTGGAATTCATCATCAACTATCATTATTTTCTTCACTAGTTGAACATTTTAGTGTTGTTTAAATGTGGATATTATCAATTGTTTTTAAGGAAAGAAATAACATGAATTTTATCGATCCAATAAATATTTTTGAATACTACATATTACAACAATCGTTATAGTTTATTTCGATTGATATTTAATATTAAGATAGTCAAAACATGTTTTCTGAAAGTTTTGGCATTCATTGTCAAACCATTTGGTAATTTTCAAAAGCTTAGAAGAACTTCTTGTAGCTGGTTGCTGACAATTTTATAGTATATATTTTGTATTGTAACAAATGCTCTATACTCTCGACTTCAAAATTCGGGGCATTTTCGAAGTTATAGGTCTTTGAATATAGCTTCCTATTAGCAAATCTTTCCACTTATCTTCGTCAGATTGACCCTCAAATTCTTCTATTGTTATACATGAAGAGTGAGAAGAGTACATCACACACTACATTTCCGAATCTTTAACAGATCGGAACCATATACAGTGAAATTCGCATATAGTGACTTCGGTTATAACGACATTTCGGTTATATCGACCATTATTACGGGGATTTTTTGTCATGAAGTTCGGATATAACGACGAAAAAGAGAATTTTCCCAAGATTATTCCTTTTACTTGTGGTGCGTTCCTAGGAATGATACAGTTAGGTTTATGGTTAGGTATCTTTAACACCAGAATAGTCATTTGTTGATCTGGCTTGGCCTTCTATAAACGTTAAATTTCCATTAAAATCGTTTTTTGAATCTCCACTAAGTATAAAAGGTCATAGTTCTGTAACATCTATATAAATAAATAGCCTTAAGTAAATTTTGTGGTGCCATTTTCTCCAAAAGTATTTAACCGATTTCGATAAATTTTATATGGTTGGAAAGCCACAGTTGCGGAGATGTGCAGAATATGCTTGAGATACACATTTACACACTGTGGGTCATTTTTGTTTTTGCACTGTCAAACACTGTGCACATTTCAAAAAATAAAATTAAACAAAAAACTTATTTTAAATTTCAAATAATTCAGATTTATTAAGCTACATGGGTTTTTGAGATTTCATTTTCTGTCGAATTTCGACACAAGGCGAAAGGCTAGTTTCTATTAAACGGTTGCCTTGTCTGTTGATTAAAAAAAGCTTCTGATTTTCTGTTCGTATTAAAATAATTGTCGAATGCAAGTACGAATAAAATGCTTAATTATACACATTTTAATAAGTAAAAAATACAAAATTTAAATGAATTAAGAAACAAGACACATGAGGGTTATAAATAATTTCTGAATTTTTTCTAACAAATCATATTTATTAAGTAGATATTTCAGACACACTAAGCGAATAAAGTAAAAGCAAACAAACACGAAAGGTGAAATATGAATATACAAATAAACAATCCACTTTTGAATAAGCTAATGAGGCGTTGGTTGTAAAGTATATGTTACTGTATGTAAAGTTGAAATAGAGTTGAAATTTATGGTTTATATGTTTGTACATAGGTGAAAAATAAAATTCTTAAGAAAATCCCTTAAGCTATACATTCGTTTAAGATAATGTTTGTTGAAAAAAATATCAAAATTATTAATTCACTCTAAACAAAAAGATATGGTTTGTGCTTGATTAAGACAAGACAAGACAAGACAAAATATCTGTCACACAAATGGAAAAATTATTAATAAAATCTTAATGACGTGCACATCATCATCATCATCGGCTCGACAACCGGGTTCCGGTCCTGGCCTCTTTCAACAAGTCTCTCCACCTATCCCGGTCTCTAGCCGACGCCATCCAGTTGCGCACCCCAAGGCTTCGGGCGTCCTGGTCTACGCCATCTCTCCAGCGCAAGCATGGTCTACCACGCTGTCGTCTACCATAGAATGTACCACAAAGACCTTTCCGAGCAGGTTCCTCTTCGCTCATGCGAGCTAGGTGCCCTGCCCACCGGAGTCTACCGAGCTTAATTTTTGTCACGATATCTGCTTCAAGGTAGATTGCGTACAGTTCATGATTGTACCGTCTCCGGAATCGTCCTTCCTCACATACGGGGCCAACAATTCTCCTTAAGACTTTTCTCTCGAACGCAGCTAAGAGGTCGGAGTGCCTTTTGCTAAGCACCCAAGTCTCGGATCCATATGTGAGTACTGGCAGGACCATGGTCCTGTACAGCAGTAGTTTTGAAGTTATGGTGAGATTTCTGGATTTGAAGAGCTTTGACAGACTATAGTAGGCTCTGTTGGATTTGAGAAGCCGCCCGCGTATTTCTTCTTCTATATTGTTATCGGCTGCTACTATTGACCCAAGGTATTTAAAGGATTGCACCACTTCAAATTCGTGCTCCGCAACCTTGATTGTTTGACCAACTGTTCCTCTCGCATTCGACGCCACCATGTACTTTGTTTTACCTTCACTAATGTGCAGCCCCAGATTTTGTGCCGCCTGCTCGATCTGGATGAAGGAATCGTGTACAGCTTGTTCGGTTCTTCCGATGATGTCGATGTCGTCTGCGTAAGCCAGTAACTGGCTGGACCTGTTGACGATGGTCCCTCTTGTTGCCGTGCCAGAGTCACGGATTGCTTTCTCCAACGCCAGGTTGAAGAGGAGGCAGGCCAAACCGTCCCCTTGTCGGAGTCCATTAAAGATGTTGATTGGTCTGGATAGCAATCCGGCTATTTTTACTTGGCTTGTTACGTTGGTCATGGTCAACCTACATAGTCGTGTCAATTTATTTGGGATGCCGAATTCTCTCATGGCTTTGTAAAGTTCTACCCTGGCTATGCTATCATAGGCGGCCTTAAAGTCTATAAACAGATGGTATGTTGGGATGTTAAATTCTAGACATTTTTCCATCGCCTGCCTAAGGGTAAATATCTGATCAGTTGTTGATTTGCCTGGAATGAAACCACACTGATATTGTCCGATAACGGTTTTAGCGTATGGGGTTATCCGGTCTTGTAGGATAGAGGAGAGTATCTTATAGGCGGTACTCAACAACGTGATACCTCTATAATTGCTGCACGTTGTGACATCTCCCTTCTTATGTATGGGGCATATTAAACCTTTTCGCCAGTCTTCTGGCATTTCTTCCTGCTCCCATACGTGTACTATAATATCATGAATTGCTTGACGTAAGGCTGGCCCGCCGTGATGGAATAATTCGGCTGGTATGCCATCGGCTCCCGGGGCTTTGTTCTGTTTAAGCCGGCCTATAGCCTTCTCAACCTCTTCTATGCTTGGTGGCGGCAACATAGAGTATTCTTCTTGAAGTAGTGGAGCCTCCACTTCTGCAGTGAGCTGACCATTTAGCAATTCATTAAAGTACACTTCCCATCGCTCCAGTATGCTTTCAGGATCGGTGATCAGATTTCCCTCTCCGTCCTTGCAGTATGTGCAGCGTGGTGTGTACTGCGTCATGTTTCGGACGGATTGGTAGAACTTCCGCGCCTGGTGCGGACCTCGCTCTCGGCTGTTTTCTATTTCACAGATTAGGTTCTTCTCCCAGGCTGATTTCTTTTGTCTGTGAAGCCGTTTTTCTATTCTTCTGAGCTCTTTATATTCCTCTTCGCGTGCCCGCGTTCTATGAGATTGTTGCATTGCTCGGTACGCAACATTCTTACGTTCAGTCGCTAGCTTGCATTCATCATCAAACCAGTCGTTCCGATTTTTACGACTGCTGCCTAAGATGGAGTTGGCAGTACTAATGACAATATTCTTAAGGCGTGTCCACTTCTCATTTACGCCCAGCATACTGGCTCCAGGACGTGCACATACACAAAGTCAAATAATGGAATTGGAAGAAATCAGCAAAGATATAATATTACGTGTGTTTTATAATCTGAAATTTCTCATAAACCCTATATGCAAAAACCAGCTTAACTAAACTTGTTGAAAATTTACGTTACCTTATATTAAAACAATGACAGTTTCTGATGACGAAAATAATGGCACATCCAAAAGTACATATACGGTAAAGTCACAAGTCTTTAATGAATTGAAAAAAAAAAAAATTTACAATTCATTCATGACATTTCGGTTATTTCTATGGAAATCTTTTTGTCTTGTCTGTTACGGAATAAAACATCCAAATCATGGATTTTATGGATTTCGTTGAATATCATCGCGAAGAATTCCAATTGTTTTTTCAAGGAGGAAAAATATGTCATTCTTATAACTTTTCATATGCTTTTTAATCTATTGGCTCACAGCCATCCTTCGATGAATTTCATACTCTAATGTGACAGATAGGTAACATGCAAACGCATAAAGAAACAACATTTTGACCATTGACTATTAACGATTACCGTCTAATCATAAAATGAACAAATATCACCAAACACATTCTCGAATAATCAAAACCCGCCAATGTCACCCAAAAAATATTTTCTGTATTTGAAAATTTGGTGGTACAACAGCTCGAAGTGGACCTAGTGACTTACAACTCTCAACCATTCCTGTGTGCGTGTTACCAGGAACGGAGGGGACCTCCAATTTTCAGGTGATTCCGAACGGCTAATGAGCAGAACTTTCCATGACAAGAAATATACTCTTAGAGGATTTGTCAATTCCTCGCAAGAGGCAGTAACACCACTGAAAAACTTTCTTGCAGCGGCTGAGAATCGAACTCGGAACCTTCCGCATGACAGTCCAACGCATTAACCATTATGCCAAGGGGTACTACATTTGAGCGTCATTCTAATCCAGACACTCCAAAACTTTATCAGCACTATTATGTGCACTCTTATTACACGCAGTATTCCCTTGTTGTTCAAAATCGTTAGAGCAGTTATTGCAGGGTACATTATAGCTAATGATTGTAAATTTAAAAAAAAAATTTGGTAGACGGGGGAGCCCTATGCGACATTCCTGAAATTAACCTCCGTTGAAGGTTGTCGATTTGAAAAGAAAATTCCATTATCGACCTTAGAAATTCGCATAGAAGTGGCTTGTGGTTTCACTAAGACACAGAACAAAGATAATTCCGTTTCCCCAAAAAGTTTGTTGATAAATGAATCGTCATTATTAGATGTCAAATAAACACCACTTTCAGATTTATAAAATAACTCTTATTCTCCACTCTGGAATTAGTTTCCTTAAGTTTGTGCCTCAAGGTCATAGAATCATGTCGAAACCTACGGGCAAATGCAGTTTGCTCCCGCTGCACTATAATTTTCTGGATTTTTAACATTTGTGTTTCATGTACTTGCATGTAGACTTTTTAAGTTCAATAATTCCTGTGAGTGCTGGAGGCATTAGCTTTGCAGAATTTAAACACACAGGCGCAAAATTTTAGTTGAATTAGTACGATGTTAAAGATGTTTTAGTTAGAAACTTAGTTAAAACGACAATTTTGTAACTTTTATTCGAATATAGCATCATACTTTCTTGACCATTTTATTAAAGTTAAAATCATCGAACAGCTATTAATTTTTTTAGTATCGTGCTAACTTCGTATGACACTTGGTTTACGGACTTATCGCGACTATTTATTTTAATCAAATTTATATTTGATATTGACCGACGTTTCGACAGGGTTTCAATTGTCGTGGTCACGGTTTTGACTCGTGAAACCCGTCACCACAACAAGCTAGTAATTTACTTAAAAGTTAGCAAATTGTGAAGAAGTATCATACTTGTACCTTAATACTAGTACCTTATTACTAAGCTGTTTTAAATTTTGCGCCACAGTATTTAATGTGAAGTTTTAAAACATTGATACCTATTAGATATATGTGTTTATATTAATTTAAATCTTTGGACTATAATTTTCCTTTGTGCACTTAAAATAATAGTTTAAACGTCACTGAACTAAAACTATATTTAGTTTTCTTTGTCATTTATTGTTTCCTCAATACAAAAACAAAACGATAGTTTTTTCTTTCAAACTCTGAAAGCATTCGACATTCAGTTAAGTAATGATACACGACAGAAAATTTAAATTCAATTGCATTTTTGGAAAATGAATTAAAAATTTAATACAAACCAATGCACCATGTTCACTGTGTCGTATACTCAATATTTTTGAAATTTTCTTAAAATATATGCCCATTTATTTTTTAAAAGGGTTTCTTTCGAGAATATAATATTTGTTAAACAATTTGTTGGAAAAACTAACTAAACGTAATATATTTACAAAAACGATAAATTGTTCACTATGGCGTATACGTATTGCATTTTCCTACAATGACCAATTGTATAAGAAAATTGAGTTCATTTCCTTACAATACAATAGCTGTGTTGTCCTGAATTCGGTGTTTTGTAATTTGTTAACCCTATTTGTTAAATGGTCCTAAGGCCAATTGCCACTTATCCAAATTCCAACAAAACTAAAGGGTAAACTTCATCTTTCCTTAAAAACAATATAACAAAACAATAATGCATTCCTCCCTTCCTCCCACTCACCTTACATTTCTATTTATGTTTAACTGAAACCATACAAATTCACAAAAGTGAAGACAAATTGACTTCTTTTTCTAAAATCCGGTGTTGACTTTTGCACCACCCTGCACAGCTATTTACGGGCACTTACAGCTCAAGCTGTACAAAACTATAACAGTTAAACCAACAAAAATAAAAAAAACACACCACACACTCAAAACATATACACACAGACATTATAATAAATATTTTCCATTATTTTTTTTCTGTGCAGTTCTTAACGACAACGAGCATAGAGTCAACTATTTTATTTGCTTAACTTTGGATATCAATCGAAGCTGAAAAATACTCATCCATTTTGAAGTGGTAGAATTGAAGAACAAAAAATAAATAAAACGAAATGCAAGTGCAATGTGCAGAGAGAAGCAAAATATTCCAAAAGGGGCAGAAAAAATTGAAAAGGAACGGGAAGTGAGAGACAGTACAAAAAAAAAAAAATGAAAATAAAAATTCAAACTCTATCACATGAAACAAGAGAAAATAAAATTGAATACAAAAAGGCATAACCAAAGGCTCGATGTTGAATGAAAAATCTGTTACGGAAAATCATCTGTACACACAAAGATTTTCTCTTTTTCTCACTTTTTTTTTTCAATTTTTTATTTTGTTTTAGTATTGTTGTGAATTTCTATGGTGTGACCAGAATGAGAAAAAAACGAGCTCTTGTTACTCAAATTGAGGTGTTTTGAACAAGCTTTTTGACTGCAAAAATATCAAAACAAAAAGTTAATTCTTAAATAATAAATAAATCTATGTATGTACATATATATTGAACTAACTGTTTTACAAAATTTCATGAGATCTTAATTTAAAAACGAGCAATAACTACTTTTCAAAATCGTACAAAAGTTGCAATGATGAATGCATAATAATAAATAAATATT
Source organism: Chrysotoxum bicinctum (assembly GCA_911387755.1). Classification (NCBI taxonomy): domain Eukaryota; kingdom Metazoa; phylum Arthropoda; class Insecta; order Diptera; family Syrphidae; genus Chrysotoxum; species Chrysotoxum bicinctum. Next base: position 209,692,505 of record OU426989.1, on the reverse strand, counting down.
AAATATCTTTAATCAACAACCCAATTGATAAAAGTTTTGGTCATTGTGAATGTTGCAGACCATTGCAAATTACAAAAAACAGTCATAAATATAAATGAATAGTTGGTAAGTTTTTTTTAAAATATGTTTTGAAAACCCAAATCGCAGTTAAGTGATTAGTCGATTAGATGATTTAGTCGAATTAGTATGATGTAAAAATTGTCTTAGTATGATACTTCGTTATTGATGTTTTTTAAATTTTATGACTTTTTAACATTTACAAAAATGTCAGAAAATTTCTGTGTGATTTGTTTATAATACGAACTGTATTTGGATTTTAGAAGCAGTTTATTAAAAAAAAATACACTAAGCACGATACTAGTAAGAAAATGTTTAAAATTAAGTAAAAGAAAGAAAACAACATTAAAGTTAGTTTATTATTATTATACTTATATGTACGTTAACACTCGGCTGTTCAAAACTGTACGCCATTGGGGCAAAATTTTAAAGAACATATTGTTAAGGGCTTAGCATGTTACTAGTTAGCAATTTGCTAAACATTTAGAAATTTACCAGATCTTTCTTTCACTAAAATCGGTGCATCTGCATCTGGCACTGGACCATTCTAAGTAATGTTCCTAAAAGATTAATCGTTGAACATATGTAGGTATATCCTTTGTGTTCCATTAAGCAGATAACTTATCAACATCAGCCTTTGCACTTGCAATTTTCTGTACATGCTGATTCTTCGAACATATCGAAATCTTCATCGTCAAAACATTTTCTATTATTTCATTTATTTGAAAAAAAAAAAAAACAATTAGGTTACGAATCATAACAAAGCACACAATTTATCCCATTTAAATAAAATTGCCTACAATTTTTTTTCGAGGAAAATGCAGATGTCATGTTATCTACTAAAAGTTAAAGTAGCCATTTTGTGAGTTTAGCTTTTGTAAAATTTAAGAGATAGTAAGATGCTAAAATCGTTTAAAATTAGGAAGATCTTCTTTTTAACTTAGTAACTTACTAAATCGTTTAAAATTTTTCGCAATTGTCTTTCAATAAATTTCGAACCAATTTTTTTTTTAAATGGTTTTCGAATAAAATGCTATATAAAATTTTATAAAGCATATTTGAGTTTTTCATGTTGGGCTTAAGATTAAATAGTAATAGCTTAAGCGTTAAAAGCGATGAAAATGAAATCTTATTAATGACGGATAACAGTTAACATATTTAAAGGCAATGTTAAGCATTGTGTTATTCAATAAAAGGAGTTTTTCTAATTTCTAATTTATAAAATGCTTGCTTTACACAAAAATACAACACTTTGCATGCAATGGAAAAATACCAGCAAAGTAAAATATTAAGTCCTTTAATATTTCCAATTTTCCTCGCCATTTCATATGAAATCTTTCTTATTCTACCGAGATCACTTCTAGTCTTGGATGCCTTAAATGCAAACCAATTTTAGCAAATTCTCTTTCTTTATTATTAACTAGATTAACCGGTGAACTTCGTATCACCTACATACATTTTTTGAAAAATATGGTCAAAACTTAATATAAAATTTGTATCCACATTAAATGCAACACAGTTATACACAAAATCAAATTAAGGCGGTGCTTAAATATACAAAGATGATGGTTTTCCGACTCGCGAGCACGCGACGTATAATAGCCCGTGCGCGAAACAGGGAAACTCCATGTTAGGTTAGGTTAGGTCAACGACTGGCCTTGCTATTTATTTATGGTCATCGCAAAGGCCAGATGGACGGGAAATTGTAGACGCTTAAAATCGTATGGCAAATCCGTTGGAATTATCGGTATACACAGGATCAAGACATCAATTGTCTCCTTTGTCTCGTTGCATTGTACGCACAGTCGAGGTTGATTAATGTTACACAGCATAATCACAACTGATCCTACTTTTAATTGTAAATTGTGAGGTGGTAGTCCAGGCAAATCCAGGGGATTCAAAAACTCTGTGGAATGGTTGACTACGTCATCATGTGTCAACTGATTTGTAAGAAAACAACTCTCCGGGAAAAAAAAATTCTGAATGGTTGCATTGAGATCATCGACATATTTGTTTTTGGCCGCCAATATTGCTCGTTCACTCAGCCAATTATTGTTTCTGAACTGTTGTTCTATGTCCGTAAAGTTCCTCTTTTGAATCGACGAAGTGACAAAAATCCGTGAGTAGTGTAATTAATCCGGTCGAGGTGTCAACTGCGACCTTACCATTTCCAATATTTAATAACTGCTTCGAAAACATAATCGCAGTTTCGCAGTTAGATCTTGTTGCAGAAACACTCGCATGTTAATTGTCAATTGGAGTGTCGCTACATGCCGCCACAAATAAGATGATTGTAAGCATTGGAATAATTGGAAGAGTCTGACAAAAATCACCTGACAACAGAATCATGGCTCCACCAAAAATGTTTGGTTGTCACGAAGATTTTTTAACGTTCTGATCAGTGCCTCCAGTGATCTCTTGTGTGCCATCGTACATTCATCCCATACGATCAAATGTTTCACAACTAGGAACTTTTTTTGTTGAAAAATTAAACTGTCGTTTTTAGTATTTTTCGTTACTTATTATTTATGTTTCTCACCGTTTAAACCTTCCCTGACATTCCACAAATATTTCAAGACCAAAATTAGCAAAATCGGTCCGGCCATTCTCGATTTTTAGCGAGACAAACGAACACCATTTGGTTTGTATATATATAGATAGATAGATAGATAGAAAGAGTAATGCTTGCTTTAAAAGACTGATATTTAAAATACATCTTTTATACTTTTATAAATTTTTTAGCTGAAGCAATTTTTAACACACAAATTAAAGCTGAAACTAGGAAAATAACAAAATAATAAAATAATCCTACTTAAAACTAACGTGATTTACTATTTTGAAATAGAGATTAATAGAAATCATGGTTTTCTTGGTATCATAAACTCAATTTCGTTCACGCAATACCTTAAAAATAAATTCATAAATAAAATATCAACACCTTGTACAAGATCTTACCTAATTGATTAACATCAATAAAGCATTTGTGTGTGTGTATTGTTGGCAGAAATGCTAACATCGAGCAGCTTTAAACGCGAATTTAAAGTTCTTAATTTGATTAAATACAACACAAGAAGTTGTGAAACTACTCAAAGTTTGAAATATAGCTAAAAGATCTAGATTTGAAACAAGGATATCCAAAAATACACGAAATGTTTTGACCCTCACACAATACCACGCCTATAACTTTTATATCAGTTTTCTGCTTATCTGCTAGCTAGTTTAGAAAGGTGATATTTTTTTATGTAAGGTTGGTTCCTGGATCATAGAATATGTCACGTCTATTTTTACTTGTGACATATAGATACTATATGGAAAGTTATGCATTCGTAAAAAAATCGATCTCGAGGTTTGAATCAAAGTTGACGGTAAGACTATAGCCTAAACGGCTTGTCAAATTTTCTTTAAACGTGGTAGATAGCATTTTTAAATTTTGCCCTACAAGTTTTTTTTATTTTTTTTTTCTTAAGACCAAAAATGACGGTATCTGCTATACGAATTTTTTGTAAATTGTTGAAAAACTGTTCCACAGATTTTTAAGAAAATATTCAAAATATTCAAATTTACTTTGTTAACGCAAGGTAATGCTTGAAACAAAATTTCTCTAAGATGTCTATCAATGGTATCTCTTGTAGAACCATTTTTTTGTTTTTGATCTGTCAGCGGCTTTGGCTTTGATGAAAGCATCGCTTCCCATTGATCAGCGAAATCAAGCATCATTGCGCGCGGTTGGTACTTGGGGGACCGTTCAAATACCAACCGTGTGCTGTTGACATGTTTTTCTTCTGTTGTTCTTTCTTTCTGTGTGTCTAAAGCCGATGACCTCAGTTGCCAGTGCTTTTCAGTGTCTCTACTTCGTAGATTTATGTACGGAGTAGTGTAAAATTTAATGTAATGTAAAGTTTTTGATTTTCTCAAAAGTGGTACAACCGATTCAAAATGTTAAAAAATGGTTTCAAAATGATAACATTTTTTTCTTTCAAATTAATTTTCGATCTTTAAGTCAACAAGAAAATTTTTAAAATTAAGATATTACTGACTGTAACTGCCATAAGGGCTTTTAATGGAAAGTTTTTTAAAAAGAAGCTTCTAAAGAGTTTGAAAAACTTTGCATTTCAAAACTTAAAAAAAATATTTTTTGAATTTTTGAAAAAAAAATCTAAGTCTAATTTGTCTTTCTCCTTTTTTATTTCTTGTATAATATTTGTAATTTCAGTTATAATATTGTTGTCTTGTTTATTCTTTTATTTATGTATGTTCCTTTGTTAATTGTTTTCTTAAAATACATTTAAATCACTTTGTATTGTATTTCTTAATTTTCTTAATGTTCTTTTAAATGTCACCTTAATAATATTGGCGCAAAATTTTAAACGATTTAGTAATATGTTAAAGTCATTTTAGTAAATGCTAAGGATTTTGCTAATTTTAAACGATTTTAACATATTACTATCTTTTAACATTTTACTAAAGTTAAAATCACGCACCGGCCTTTTTAACTTTTAGTAATTTGTTAAATCCATATGACTTCTGTCATTTGCCTAGAAAAAAGATTCTTGGCAATTTATTGTGAAAGAGTTAAAAAAATCGCTTGGGCTTGGGCTTAGTCTTTTGTTTCTCTTTCCAGTCATATCTTCCGCAGTGTCTTAAATTCACTTTTGAGTAATGGTTTCGGATTTGACTGCTTTCTTTTAGACATCATTGCCTCACTTCTTCTCAGGATAGTCTTCCAGTCTACATCTATTAAAGAATTGTATCCTTGATTCGTCAGCGTCGATTTTGAAACCAATATTTCAGAGAACACCTCACAAAAGGTTGTTTAGGAAGTCTTCCATTTAAGGAATTCCATTGAATATTTGTTCTCTTTTTTTTATTAATTGAATATTCAAATTCAACACACAATCATAAAAGGTGATAGTAGGGAGATTATTTTGAACAAAATTTATATTTTGAAACAACAAAGAACCACGGCAGACGACACAATTCTCACGATAAATATACGAAGCACAAAATAAATTGAAGGTTGTCACTTTGACTTCTGACAAATTACCAGATTTAGTTTTGTTTGATTCGTATTTTTTCACGAACTGTCATTGTTTGGAAGTGTTCAGATGTACCATTTTTAATAAAAGGCAATTAGTAATTTACTAGTTAGTAAAACGAAAGAAAAGGTTTAAAATTGTTAAAGAGTTAGTAAATTGCTAAAAGTTTAACAACTTGCTAACTAGTAAATTGCTATGCCCTTAATAATAGGTTGTTTAAAATTTTGCCTCATTAAAATTTAAGCTTTCAAACTTTTTTATAATTATTATAAGAATTTTAAGCTTGTTTCTATTTTATAAGATAATATCGTCGTCGTTCTATGAAAACTCCCTAAGTCCATTTAAAAAAAAAATGTGATGCAATTCTTATTTAATTCATTTTGGATAAACCATTTGCAAGAAATTTTATTGCACAATGCCTACGCCAAACAAATTCTACAATTGAAGCCTGAGATCATGCTATTCTGATAATTTTTGGACTTTTTTATATTAATTTCCAAGTTCAAATGCAAATATCTCAAAAAACCAAAAATGGACTTAGGGAGTTTTCATAGAACGACGACGATATGTCTTAATGTATATACATAAGCATTTCAAGAATAAATAAATAAATAAATAAAGGTTAATCCAAATACTAGAAGCCTCTAGATAAAGTTAAGTGTACACGATTGGTAGATCTTACAATATTGTAAGACCTGACAATGTCTGACAATTATCTACCAATGAGCTAACAATCAAGTTCTGTGTGTACACGGTTGGTAGAAAATCTACCAATCTCTTACAAATTATTGTCAGAAGTTGGCTGACTATTTATTTTCAAATAGCTGGCCAAATACCTACCAATTAATTGTAAGAGATTGTTAGATTTTCTACCAACCGTGTACACACACCACTAATTGTCAGTTTTTGTTGGTTATGGAATTTACTTTATTTGAAACTTGGCTGCAAATTGTCTGACAATGAAAAAATTGTATGATGCTAAAAAACGTACATCTTACAATTTCTTCATTGTCAGAAACGTCAGACAACGATACAAATTGGCAGGCCTGACAATAAATTGTGTGTGTACACGATTATCAAATACCTTACAATTTACTTTCTTACAATTAATTGTCAGATACATTTTCTGACAATTGATTGTAAGACTACACGGTTGTTAGACATTGTAAGCGTGTTTTTCACTGACAGATCTGACAATATTCTAAGATCTACCAATCGTGTACACTTAGCTTTAGTAATGCTACTGCTGTTAGGATTTTTTTGATATTTCAATTTGGGCAATTTTTAATGTATGTATGAGATTTTCATTTTATGTTTTGATAAAAAAAGGGGTTGTAGATAATTTTGGTTTGAAGCTGATTGAACTTGGGCTTTCTGGATTAAAAAAAAAATTATTATATATTTTTGTTAATTAAGTCAACCAAATAAGCATAAATATTGTGCAAATGGTCACCCTAAATTCTTTTTATTAATAGAAAAAAAGAAGAACAACAAAAATCCTTCACATACAGATATCACCAATGCACAAACAAACACTGCTGGATATTTTCCTCTTCTTTCATTCTGTTTTATTAGTTTTTCTGTGTTTTTTTTTATTTTTGTATAAATGATTCCAAAGCAGACTAAAGCTCCGAAATGAAATAAAATGAAATGAATGAATAATCAGGCATACAAAACCGAGAACGAGACCAACCGACCAACACAGCCAGTCGTCAAACAGAAGTCCTTTTTGTGTGCAAAGACAGAAGAGGGTCTAGGGATGGAGAGTGTAGGGTGGTGAAATTATACAACGACGGCGACGAAGTTAGAGTCGGGGGAGTATCATTCCAATGCACCTCTATTCCTACCCCTATGTCGATCCATTCATCCCAATAGCAAGCTTCGCCGAGTCACCCGCCCAGCCCAGCCCATCCATCCAAGTGAAGTGCAGAGCGCGCATTGGAATGGAGGTACTTACACTTTTTAATTACCTCGTTTACTTCTACTCAGGGATAAGTTTTAATTAAAATTATTTTCTGTTTTTGTGTGTTTCATTGCGGATTTGTTATGAATTTGTATGCGAAACAAGATTGTACCGATTTTTTCCTTTTTAATTCCTTTCTGTGGATGTGTATTGGTGTTTTACCATTACAACTATAAATTCGATTATAATGACAGTGCGAGGGTGGGGACTGAGATACTATATAAAGGCCTCGGGACGAAGGGATGTGCATTTCGAGTTCAATTACCTTCCATTCGATGGGAGCGGAAATCCATCCAATGTCCATGAAATTTGCGGCGTTGGATTTCCGGCTGCCGAGCATTTCAAGCTAACTGCCGGTCCTGGTTGTAGAGTCTGCTCAATGAAGCTGTACAGCAGCACTGGTGGAGCATCTGTAAATGAATATTTAAAACACGTTAAAGTAAATTCTTTTTCTAGATTTAAAACAAAAAGACAACAAAATGCTAAATGTTTAAAATGTAATTGCTATACAGTGAGTCCGAGGTTGGTTGCAAGTGTAGAAATCTCTAGACACAGATGCTGTGGATGGTTGCCAACTGGGTGCTGGGATAATTTCCAATTAAAGGCAAAAATGATTAAGTCCAAATGGGGGTGATAACGAGATAAAAGGAAATCCTCTGTGTTGCCCAACAGGATGGTCTATCTAGTTAGAGGATATGGTTTGCTGTTGTAACTCTACTTGCCTGGCCTGCCCATCATCATCATCAGTGTTGGTAATTGAGTTTGTGCAACGCAGTAATGGAGTTAATTCAATTAAAGTTGCGTATTCGGGCAGCAGACCAGAGAAAAAAAAAGTCTTAACTCCCTTGACTGTGTATCCTGACGAACTTTTTAGCAAAAAGGATGTTAGTTCTGGGTTTGGTTTTGTATATCAAGGATTCAGCTAGAGGTTAGTGGTGCATGTTCTTTGTGTTCAACTGCAAGTGATTAATGAAGTGCGCGACCAGCAACTAAGAAAAGTATGTTTTTTTTTGTTTTGCTTCAATAAAAAATTCTATTCCTGCAAGTTTCGTCTCGTAGATAGCGTCAGAGTCCAGCTTTTATGTAGGGTTTTTTGTGCCGTTTGTGACGGGCAAAAAAGACAAATTGTTAAAGTTTGTCATAGTCCTGGGAAAATCCAGCGATCCAACATCAACTATACCTATGCAACGACGACGATGCAATCTGTTGAAATCATTTGAGCCATGAAATTCGAAATAACTTTTAATTAACTTCTTGACAAGTAGGTACAGTAGATGATGGAACTTTATTCCTTTAATATAAATTCTTGCCACTATACCACCGGCACCGGCACCGGCACTACTATGGCAGTGGCAGTACTATGTTAGCAAAAAAGCTACTCAATTTTTTTGTCATGGTTTAAAGAAAATAACTATTTTTTTTCTTTCAGACTTTCCTGAGATTACGCGTAACTTTAATTGGATATAAAGACGAAAGCAAAAAACCTTGCTTGTTGCGGGTGTTTCTAATTTATTATTGTGTGTTAAGTTTTTTTTTTTAATCTAAAGAATGTACATACCATATCTTAGATTGAAGTAATTAAGAAAGTTTTCTTGGCGCTTCTTCAAGATTATTTGGTTACATCGAAGTTGGTAGGAGTTAAAGGAATTTAAGGTTATAGTGAGCTTGTATGCAGATTCTTAGTATATTTGTAAATGATTTGTGTCTTACAAAAGTGGAAGGTTACTTTCAAGGATTTATTTCAAGTTTTTCCACTTTCTTGAACAAATTTTATCACGTTTTAAGCACTATTTGTATTGTCTTTTTAAAAACTCGATCAAATAGATTTATTGAACCCGATTAGAATTGAATCAATAATTTAATGCTCAAAGTTACCATATTGGAAGGAATATAACTGAAGTAATTGACTCCATTTTTTCATGTTTTAAACTTCAATGTGTAACTTGATAAATCGAATGCTTAGGCAGGAAGATAGAAATCGCTTCCATGAAGTTAACACTAAAGTATAATTTGATACCACAATTCGATTGAACCTATGGAATCTTCCAGTTAGGATTGTATATGATTGTTCTGGTATAACCTGTGCTCAATCACAAGGAATCAGATCACTCATTCAACTGCGCCAACGTCTCCGAATCCATTTTTGCGTGGCAGCTTATTGTCCAATATTGAGGTGGCAAATAGTCTGGTTGATTGATCATCCGGGAATTGTGCACCATGAACCCTCGACAAAGCTTTCATCCTAGTAGCTCACGGTCTTAAAATCTAACAGATGAAACGGTACAGAAGTAACCGAAGTTCTTCCTAGAGCCATTCCGTCAAGTTACGAAGGGCTGATCCTGGCCTGACCAACTTGCAAGCACTTTCATTCTCATCGATGCCGCAAAGGCCCTGGAACCCAGATAAGAGTGATATTGAGGTTAGCATTGAGACTAGCAAGTTCACTTCGGTATTGCTGGACCAATTTGGAGGATGGTGTACTTGAATGAATGGCTTTAACAGCCGCCTGACTGTCTGTGATAGTAGCTGCACTTCGGTTTTAGTTTGGATCTTTTTTAAGTAACTTGAATTCTTCCCTGATTGCCAGTAATTCAGCGTAATCAGTCAAGTATTCAGGAGTGGTTGATCAATTTTACTTATTACCTTTATTAAGTTTTAATCGATAATTGATAAATATTGAAACTTTGTACTTTAAAACTCAATCCAGGCCTTTTTAGTTGCGTTATAGGTACTATACGGCAAGTTCTGCATTTGAAAAAAAAATCAAACTCGAGATTTTGATCAAAGTTGACATTACGATGATAGAGAATACGAAAAAAGTGGGCCCGACAATTCCGTCTGTCTGTCTGTATGTTTGTAAATCTATTTGTCTGTACCTCGACCTACCAACCAGCTTAAACTACTGGAGGTATTTTCTTCAAACTCGGTACTTAGGGGTTGTCGGCGATTCCTAGAGGAGAAATTAATTTTTTTTAACTCTAAAACTATCGGTACCGCCATACACCCGTAATGAAAAAATTTATTTATCTCGAAAACGGCTCTAAAGATTTTTAAATTCCAAAGTAAATAAGAGTAAGTACGTGAATTTTATTTTCTAAAGCACTAAAGGGACTTTAACTACCCTTAAACTTTTAAACAAAGTGCAAGCATTATGAAACCGGTAAAGAATTTAAGAAGAGTTGCCTATGCATAGCGCGTATCAAAATCGGACTGAAAAATAGACCTACTACATATGAATATGTATGTATGTAAGACATTCCACATGTTTTGCGGCTAAAGAAAGAATCTCTTTACTTAACAGAACGTCCGAAATGGAGCTCAAGGTTAAACCATAGGGGATTTTCTGAAGCGCAAGCATTTCGGTTGGATTGTCTTAGGGGAAGAATGGAACTGGATATTTTTCTAGACAACCTTTTATATAAGTAACGATACAAAAATTAAAAACATGAAACATGTCGGTATTTTTATAGCTTTAGCTGGATTATATTTGGATTATATTCAAGAAATTCAAGTGAGATATTGGAGCACCTGCTGGATTACAACCATATCGGAAAGGCTGAAAAATGTCTTGCAATTTCGAAGCATACATAAAAACTTAGGAGCATTTTTGACGACTTTAAATAAGTCATAACCCCACACAAGATGTTCTGCGATACACATATCGAGAACTGAAAACCGTTTGGGTTTATGCAATACAAGTGCCGCTCATGGATAGCTACATGGGAGTGGGTTGCATTTTAACGACAGGAGACAGCAGTACGTTTTTAAGAATTAAATTCTACGCTTTTTTTTCCATTTGAATAGCCATAAAATCAGAATTTAATGAGCTTATTATGCGCTACCGTTCTAGATCAATATCTGAAGGGCATGGACGTGAATCTTGAAACGGGACTCAGAGTACTTTCATAACCCAAACAATTTAATGGACTTCAAGCTTAAGACAAAATATTATTAATAAATGTGATAAAGAGATTAAGAGACAACAAGAGACGGATCCCTGTGGTACACCAGCATTTATTCTATGATTCCAGATTTGTAAACGTCCAATATAACTTGCATAGAACGGTTCGAATGGTATTTCTTAATCCAATGAATAAATGTTTTAAAAATAAAAAAAACGCTCGCTAAGAGCGCTTGGTGCATAACTCTTTTAAATGCTTTTGAAATATCAAGTGCAAAATTTTGCTTTTCCCAAAACGTTGTACAAATTTAAAGCACTTTTCTTTGAGATATACCATCAAATCACCAATGGATTTATCGCCGCGAAAGGCATACTGTCAGTCATTGAGAAGCTTTTATTCTTCCAGATATATCTTTAGCTGATAATTTATCAGCGTTTCTATGATCTTAGAAAGAAGGGAACTAGATGCAATTGGACGATACTTAGGCCGGTATTCACCGAGCGCTCATAACTTAAGAAGCTCATAAACCTATTCACCAAGCAATATTCGTGAAGATCTACGAGCGCTCTTAAAAGTTAGGAGTGGTCCCGACCACTCCTAACTTACGAGCGCTCTCTTCGAAAGTTTGTTCGCTTGTGCGTGTGCCACGCACGCATTTGACTCGAATCCATGTGAGCAATGCCAAGTACAAGAGTATCCATTTGCTGTCAAGACCAACATTCCACAAAATTTTACAGTTTGAGTATGCCTGAACAAGAGAAACACTTGCGAGTGGTTGGTGAATACCCCACAGAAATTTCAAGTTAAGAGCCTCGTAAAGTTAAGAGCCGTTTAGGAGCGCTCGGTGAATACGAGCCTTAGAGGGGTAGATGATTCGAGTTTGTTGGACGAATGGTGTTTTTCATTCACTCGAAAAGAGACCAGTCGAATAGGACAGATGCAAAAGCGTACCTAGTGCGATCATTCAGTACTCCTGCAACTGTACAAGTGTGAAAGAAATTTCACTCCATGAAATTGTCAGCGCTCTCGAGTACAGGAGGAGTCATGACACTTTATGGCAGTGAAGAAGTACAAGCAAACTGTACTGCAAGCAAATTGGCTTTCTTGAAAGAGCTGACTAATATTGAAGATGAAGAAGTGGAATTTCTTATGTTTTTTAGAAATATCAATTAAAATTTACTACTTTTGGGATATTGTAGAATTTTTGAACTTATGTATTTCAGTTTTTCTCAGCAGGGTGGTCTTTATAACATCGAAAACTTACTTCTTTTATTACTATGCTATACGATAAAAAAAAATGCATGAACTTTTCCAATGATCTTTTCAATGTTGCAAATCTAGTCAAGTACATCACGGAATTGTAGTTAAAAATGTTTCTATATCTTCAAAATTTCAAATTGATTTTTAACAAAATCTAAAGTCGTCTAACAAATTACGAGTATAATATAATAAATACTAAATACTGCATAATTGATGCAGTATTACTCACTATTGCTAGAGCATGCAAGACGCTCACATTTGTAAACAACTACTTAAGGACTTTTATACTAATTATTTTTTTTTACCAATCAAACCCAAAAATTGATGTAGGCTCTCGGTCTGTTATCGATGTATAAATTGTTGATTACGTGGACTCATCGAAACCCAGATTTTAATATTAAATTTGAGCTTAAGGGTATAGAAATTAATTTTAAGACAGTAAAGCAAACTCAGCAAGGTTAACTAATCACTGAACTACAACATAATTGGGCATCATATACCATATAGTGAGTGCTAGGAGCAGAAGGTTAATAGTTTTAGCACTAAGTAGTTGTTGAAAAAGTGTGTTAAACTATAAAAAAGCTAAAGAAAAACAAGCAGATTTCTGGAAATACTGAGGTGGTGTCTTATAAAAGTAAATGCATCAAATCATCAAACAAGTTTGGGTGACCGGAAGTATGCCTTTGAACTAGAATATCACCTCTATATTTATCATTAAAAAGTTTATTTCGTGAAAGAACTGAAGCTTATGCCTGCTAAGCGACTCGTATAAATATAATTCATGGAACTGTATGAGAGTCTACAATTCCGTATTAGAAAAGCAACGATATGGCTTTTAGAATGCCAGCGAATTCAGAGCTGCACATGAAAGCCTTTACTATCAGAACCTATGGCTGAACTCCCAATACCAGGAAAACTGTACTAGCTGTGTCGCAAGAAATTGGAAAATAAGCAATGCAATATGCAACAAGGGAATAGCTCCTCCGAACTATTATATATACCTATGTATGCACAGGGTTGTGGCAAGAAAAGGTGTCATCATATGTCTGGCTATTAAGGTATGCGGACGATATCGACATCAAATTGACCGTTCTCAATATTCCCTAATAGAGTACTTCACGGCGATTGAAGTAAACCAAGTACATCTTTCCACTAAATCAGGAAAAACTTCAATATCGATAGCAATAACTTTCAATTAGTTTAGGAGTTCATCTATTTCGGAGTAAACATTAACTATTCGAACGATATCTAGTGGATATCCAACAAAGAATTATCAAAGAAAACCCCTGAAACTCCACTTTGGAGAATTTAATGGGTCTAAAACTCCTATCGTGTAAGATGAAGCGCACACAACTCTCATGCTCTTATACCGACACTCCCCGTTTGGGGGTTAATTTTTCATCTGATTAATTAATTTGAATTAAATGATTTACGTTTTTTTTGTTTTTCTAATAATTATTTTGAAATACAAAACATGAGTGTATTTAAAAAAAATTACTTTAAGGACACTCGTGATTTCTAGAAAGAATTTTCAAAATCTGCAAAAGTGAAATATTTATCAAAGAGTCCAAAATTGACTAAAGAAAGGAAGTCTTAGACAACCTAAATATATTTACATATTTTCGTAAAATACTAGAACCTTATACACAACAGCCTTTTCTCTACAACCCGAACATGGCAATAAATTCTACCCTTGAGCTTGTGACCAAACGGAAAATAATATTTATATATTCATAAAATTAAAATAAAATATTATTTATTACCTTAATATCGAATGAAATAACCTTAAAAATTCACCAACTATACAAAAGTTTTTCACAAAAGTTTTTCACAAAAGTTTGAAAAAAAAAAAATTTATTACTCCGAAAAGAACTCCTGAGTTATTAAAGTACTTTTACATGACTTCATTCCCATGAAACATTTTCAAAGGTAACAAAAACTCGTGTTTTTATTAACCCTTTTGACCGTACACATAGGCTGACGACCTTTCAACCGACCTCCCAGTTCTCGGTTTAATTTTATATATTCAACTTTGAACCTACCACAATCCATTCATCAGAGTCAATTAACCAATCGTCCAGCAATTCACGCTTCACTAAAGAGTTAACAAACTGGTAAAATTGACTAACAGTTGATAGATTATAGATTGGAGCGAGATTGAGGGTGAGGGCTAAGGTGTGCCTAGACGTACCTGCGGAATGCCTATCCTTTGTATAAAATGATTTTTATCTAAACCCCTTCGGGTACCCCCTTACTCGTATACTAATCGACTATTTGACATGTGTATGCTACATGTGTACCCAATGGTAAAACTTTCACAATAAAATACGAATACATTCATTTGAAAAGACTGAAGATGGAATGGGGCGGGGGGACTTTTGCGGGGCTAGCGGGGAGAGGTTTTACTTACACATTTTCATATTCCATTTGTACACCATACGTTTAAATATCGAATTGGTTACGTATACACAACACACATCCATATATCCATATAATGCCATCCATGAAGAGAAAAACTCTTTTTAAAATTATTTCCCGGGGGTTCGGAGAACGTGCTGGGACTTATGAAGACTTTCAATTATCTCCCTGAATAGATTTTATTAGTCCTAGTGGTTGGAACGATGGGTATGGTTAAGTGAAGTATAGTGGGAGTTCCCTCTTTTTGATAAAATTCAACTTTTCTTTTTTTTATTTTATTTTTGTTGATTGGGGAGTGCAATCACCGGAAAATAGGAGTAAAGGGAGAAAGACAGAAGGATTCAACTGTTAATTAAACACAGAAAAAGTGCTATCAATTTTAAGTTGAATCTTTATTGTTGCCGTATTTTATTTAACGAGTTCGAAACGAGAGGTAAATTTCTGCTCCCCAAAAAAGGATTAAAGCTTTTGTGTTGCTGCTGTCAGTGACAAAATTGCTATTAAATGCTATCCACAGTTAGTGTGTATCTCTTGTGACTTAAATGGGTTGATGTGACAAGATATTATACATGTTCCTGTAAATAGGTATATATCTACTCATCTGTATGTACGTATGTTTGTATGTTCCTTTAAAAACACACATTTGTTTCCATTCAATTTCTTGTTAAACTCAGAACGTAATAATATACTCACTTCAGAAGTTCTTTAAGAAAAATTAAGGCACGACAGGAACGCACGAATTTGCTCTTGTGGTTCAAATCTGTATCGAGGCTTGACATTGAAGATAAATGATATTAATGAATCAATAGGTTCGTTCGTTCAACTTTACCCAGAGTTGACCCAGGTTTTCTTGACAACCCTCAGAGCTCTCAGAGCTGTCAAAAAAACCTGGGGTTTTTGGTTTTCAAAAAACACCCACGGGCTGTCAATTGTTTTGTTGACAACTAAAAGCAAGACATACATACTCGTAATTCTGTGCTCTGACAAAACTTTAAATTTGTTATAAATTAGTTTTAAAATTGAACAAAAACAATTTTGCGTTGTTGTTAAATACTTCATCTGATGAGTTCAACAAACATTTAATTGCAAACGCAAGCAATAACATCATGCAACATGCGAATCGCCAAACGACAACAAAAGAAATACATATGAAATCTCATATGACTTTTGACAGTTCGATCGTTACCTGAACTCGTGCCAGTAAAATACCTAGATCTACTTCAGGGCGACCCCAGGTCTCAAAAAACACAGAATTTAATCATCGGGCTGACTTCAGGTTTTTCAATAAAACGATTTAGGGCGACCTCAGGGTGACTCAACGAACAAATCTAATAAAAGGCGGTTTTCTTTTACTGATCAGAGCAGGCAACTGAGCTGTCAAAAAATATCTGTGTTTCATTTTTAGCTCAGAAACATTAGAGCGCTTAGGTTCTGTTTTTCTTTTCAATCAGAGTCAACTCGAAGCGCGCTACATGAGCTCAGAATATATGATCGAGCAGATGTAGTATAAAGGTGAGCGCGCCTAACTTTTTTGACAGAGACAAAAGGTGACAAAAAAATCAAACAAACAAATAAAAATGCAGATCGATTTATAAATCGGAGAACTCTGATGAAACTCTGTACAGTATCTACCTATAAACACATTGCTAAATACAGGGTAAGCCAGAAAGTGGTTTCTTTTTAAATCATAATATGTTATATTGACACAGCTGTTTCCCGCTCGAAATCTTCACAAAAAGTCAGTATCATACCTCCGCGGAACGAAATGATTCGCTTTTTGCTTGAAAAAATATATAAAAATCTTATTCCCAAAGTAAGTGCTGTGTAGCCCAAAGAGTTCACTTCTTGAAAAGAAGGTTTAGCCGTACCTACAGCACCTGCTGTAAGCAAGTTTGTGCAAAAAGTGCAATTTGCAATAATTTTGTTAATTTTATTGCATTTTTAAAAAGAAACTTGTATTTGGTCCACCGTTTAGATCTGTTTCATAACTTGGTCACAAATGTCATAATCTTTACTTTGATGAAATTTTTAAGCAAATACTGGCAGCATTTTGTCTTATAATATTAAATTATATTTCACTTGATTTTATTTTCATTTTTCAGTTTTACACCTTTCAGATTCATCAAAGTAATTGCTGTCACTGTTGTCGTAAAAGTTCTATATTATCTAACATTTCTACAAGCCAGTACAAGTTTTATTACATACCACACACACTGGCATATGGTGGATGTGGCGAGTAAAAAGATTTCAACTCAAGTTGAACCAAACCTATTTCAATATATCGCAAACGCAGGTCAATTCCAGTTGAAACGTAGTACAATCTCGCTTTAACTCTGTATACCTTTTCATTAAAGTTAGAGAACACTTAATTTTTTTATTATGGTTTATAATTTGTATATATTTTTTAATAGATATTCTAATTAAATTAATATAATAAAACGGCAAACATGTTTTTTGTGGTACACTTTTCTCCAAAAGTATTTAACCGATTTCGATAAATTTTATATGGTTGGAAAGCCACAGTTACGGAGATGTGCAGAATATCCTTCAGAAACGCATTTACACACTGTGGGTCATTTTTGTTTTTGCACTATCGAACACTTTGCATATTACATAAAATAAAATTTAATTTAATAAATTTGCTTGAAAACACTGCCAAATTTAATAATAAATAATAAATAAATTGGCACTCGAATTTCGAGAGCTGGGTCGGCTAGTTAAATTAATTATTCTTCACATCTGTGCGACAAAACTTCTCAAATAATTTATATTTAATGTGCCTTCATTTTTTATAGACCTAATAAATGTACCACAAGATAAATATGTAAGTAAAAATTAAAAAAAAAAAAAGAGAATATAAAATGTTCTCAAACATAAAAATGGTAATTGAAAAATAACCCACAATGCTATAGATATACACATGTAAATATAAACAGATTTAAGGCATCTGCCAAAGAAAAAAGTGACAGCTATTATAGTGAATTAGATAATTATGCAATGTCAGATGGCGTTCAGTGGATAATTAAAAAAATCAATGAAGATTTATGTCAGACATTAGTGTATCCCGTTAAAAATTCTTCCCATCCCGTTCAATCCTGTTACAGGTAAGGCTGAAAACACACCGGATAAAGCAAAACATGTTTTTTTGTTTCGTGAAACAAGAGAACATTGTTTCTTATGAGACTAAACACACCAAAGAAAACGAAACAAAACACATGTTTTTGTTTTGAAGTGTTACGAAGTTTGAAGTAGTTGTCGAAAATACATGCTAGTGTATATGCGCAACACACACCGAATGCAACAAAACTGTTTCGAACAAGGGTCGTTGACGATAATTATGGCGCAACGCACACCAAATGAAACAAAACCTAAAAACAAAAGCAAAACAGAAAAACATGTTTCGTTACCGTTTCGTTTCGTTACCTATTGTTTTTTGCAAAACAAAATTTTGACTCCTTTGTTTTTATTTTCTTCTTTCGTTGCACTTTACAGATTTATTTGCTTTTTTCTTATAAATAAACACATAATGTCTGTTTTGTAAACACAAAATTGTTATTTTTGTTTACTTGCCGTAGAGTTAAAATCTTTCAGCCGGAGTTAAGCTTTTACGATAGTTCGTATTTTGCTTAATTTCAACGAACACCAAACGAAACAAAAAAACAAAACGTTTTGTTTTGTTTTATTCTGTTTCGCTTGGTGTGTGTTCAAATAAAAAATGCTTTTTTGACTATCGAATAAAAAACGTTTGCGTTATCCGGTGTGTTTTCAGCCTAAGTTGAGCTGGTCAAGAAAAGACTCGGTGATTAAAATTAAAGTTGCAGATTCTTACAAAGAATGCACAAGTAAAGAAGAGTAGAAATGTCAAATCGCATTCAGTGAATTATTCAAATAACATTAATGTTATAGCGTGTTGGTCTATTTTTTATTCTATAGTGTCTGATATACTTAACTGAGTTTAATAAAATTTGGTAAAAACATTCCCTGCAAATGACAATGAACATAAGCAATTTTTTTGGAAATGTTGAGATAAAAATTTGACTTATGTCCTTTCCCATTAATTTCACTCAAAGACCTACTTAGTCTGAAATCCAATGGAACTGTGCTAACTACTACTACTGCTTCTGACTTGAAATCGATCGATAAAAGAGTAATTTTTTGTCCAATAAAATGATTTGAGAAGACTTCTCGAAGCTTCCGTATGTCCAATGGAAAATGACATTATTTTTGGAAAATTTTCTGAAAAAAGTAAGGGTTCTTTTTCTATGTGCATACATTAGTAAAATAAAATAAACTATTATACATACATATGTTATAGCTTTGTATATATTTATAACCTATAGTACTATCATGGAGCGTGCTTTTGTGGTGGCGCTGAAATTAACGCACGATTTTACAGTGGAGGGTAGGATAAGATACAAATCAAGTAGTAAAATAGAGAATACCTATTTTATTATTAAGTTTAGTACAGACAAATCTAACTGTCGGATGCCGCCCCAATCGTTCGTTTTAATGAGAGTACTATAAGTTTTATATACGAAGGTTATATGCATTCTGCAACATACATACGTTTAATTTTAATCACTGTATGCGTTCACTTTCTTAACGAAACGACATTTTAGACGTGTTTTGTTCGACTCTTTAATGTGTCAGATATTTAACGAATAACAGCCTCGTTAAGTGTTTTTTAATAAGTCATAGTAATTTTTCGATCAATATTTATCATCCATGAATGTAAATTGAAGTAGCTGCCAGAATCACAGCTGACACACTTAGACCAGAGTTGATCCATTGTGAATCATTCATATAGGAATTTACCATACTTGGAACATTTCTGAATGTGCAATAGTAAAGACTTGAACCAAAAGCACACTTTATGGAAACACGCACGCATTCAAGTATTGTCAAATTCTTCAAAAAAACGGCACTATTACAAGACCTATGAAAAATCTGGATATGCACCGGCTGTAAATAAAATACTCTACAAATGTCAAAGTATATACTTACTTATCATTTTTTGTGAATTCGTTAACTATCAAATTTCTATATAAACATTTTGAGTTTTTACTTATTGCTCCTAAAAGAATTGATTTTAGTGCCTTATGATGAAAGAAAAGTAAATTAGGACGGACTTATATAAATATAATAATAATAACGTATGAAAAAGGACCCTGTGGTCAATGGATGACAAGTTCATTTTCACTTTTCATATGGAGAAATCTGCAGTTATTAAGACGATATTTTAATGTTGGTTCTCTCTCTCATTTTAATAAATCTGAAAAGTCTATTTTGTATCCTCTTTTTCCGCTGAGCTGAACGTTCAGATACATGTAAGCCCCGTAATAAAATAGAATATAAAAATAGTGTGTTCCATATATGGCAGCCATAAACTGTCAAATTCTATAGAAGTGTGGTCAATGTTGGTGGATCAAAAGACCCATGAAAAATGTGATTAATACTACATTATGTTCCCATTAAACCGAAATCTGAGATTTCAGCTGAAAAATGTTGTGATTTCAAATTATCAGTGTTGCAAGATTTCGTTGTTTGTTGTTTTTGATATTTCTTTAAAATCTTCCTGAAATCTTGTTCTATGAGTTTGAAATATCAAAAGTTACTAGCCGAAATCTTGCATTTCGTTTTGGTGGGTTCCAAAAATCCAGTGAAATCGAAATGAAAACGAATTTTCAAATCGAGTGAATTCGTTTGCAGTGTTCTACATTTCACTCGCTTTCATAATATCGAAATCACTTACAGAGAAATTGAAAACAGCTGTCATCTGTCATCTGTCACTTTTCAGTTGGCAAATAAAAAACTATTTTTTCTGTAACGTTTTTTGACTGCTATTAAAATTTAGTGTGTGTAAATTTTGATAAAACTAATTTTATAAAATGTTGTAATGAGTGCTTTACATGCAG
Organism: Chrysotoxum bicinctum; assembly: GCA_911387755.1. NCBI lineage: Eukaryota > Metazoa > Arthropoda > Insecta > Diptera > Syrphidae > Chrysotoxum > Chrysotoxum bicinctum. Next base: position 209,671,954 of record OU426989.1, on the reverse strand, counting down.
AAGAATACAAATATTGGAAGATCACATTTTTTTTTACTTTTAATTTTTTTTAAATTTGTATCGATTTCAATCCCATTTCGAGTGAAAATGAAATGTAGAAACGGGCTGATAGTGTAACATCACTCATATGAAGGTTTGAAAAGAGTTTCAACGCCTTAATAAAACTGGGTCGAGTTGTTAGCATTTTTTTTAACACAGAAAAAATGTTTATAATGAAGAAACTAATGCATGCACGGTTAAAAATCCTGGCGTTAAATTTAATATTTTTTGGGTTGCATATATGACCAGTCCAAAATGGTATTTAAATGTAATACTTTGAATATATTTGATTTTCAAACTCAATAGAATACATATTCAATTTTAATACTGTTTTGTATTAAAAAACAAGTTCGTATTATTAAATAGTAACACGCATAAGTATTAGTATTTAAACCAAAAAAATAAAATTCATCACTTCTTGTATTGGTTTTAAATGCATTTATATTAGAATTTAATACGCTGGATATTGAAAACTTATATTTTTTTTATTTAAATTGAATATATTTTGTACTCGTTTTAAGCCCAAAGAGGGTTTAAATGTAATACAAGATTATTAAATCTTAATACTATTTAAGGTTTCATTGGATTACTTTTGAACCCACATAGTATTGAAAACTAATACCTATTTATTAAATTTCAATACTATTTATAAGATTTGAATGGATTACTTTTGAACCCAGATAGTATTGAAAATTAATAGCAGATACTCAGCTCCCGCCATCACTAACGCCCTTCGAGAAGAATCCTTTAGCGTACTCATACAAAATGTATGCCGCTTTGCTTGTTTTTATAAGTGCTTTTAATCCCTGTAAAATTAGGAAAATTTTATTTATATAGGTACATTAAATTTACTATTGAAAAAGTTACTTACTTCTTTGTATAAAAGAAGAGAGCTCCCAATTGCTGCTTCTTGTTTTTTTAAATTTTCACTTATTTGATTATAGGAGGCTCTCCATCAGCAGTGTCAAAAACCACAAGGAAGCAGGCACAGCCTGAATACTGCAGCACTATATCGCACAAGGAATCCATTGGAATCAGCACACCGTCTCGATCTTTCGAAGTAAATCCGTTCACCAGTTCTTCGTTTTCCAAGACTAAACAAAAAAAAATGACATAAATTAGCACGGCTTGCACTCTTCAGGAAATAAATATATGGCACTTAAACTTGCTATTTATTACTTACTTGAAAGAAGGATTTCTTCATTTGAAACAATTAAGGATTCAGATGATTCATGCGTCTGATTTTTTAAATGATTGTATTATTTTCCACGTTTTTCACTTTAATGTAAATCCCAACTAAATTTTCCATTAGGAACTCCATGTTGCCGACCGACGACGCCGACGTGTTGAAGCAAACTAACGGAGTTTTCTTTCGACAAAATTATACATAATAAAAATCAATACCTACATGTATTAAAATCTAATATTAATGTGTTCAAAATTAATACCTCGATATTCAATTCAAGTACGAGTTAAAAAGTTTTTCTTGAGCATTGAGTCCAGAGTTTCGGGCTAAATACAAAATTTATTGAATTTTAATACAATCAAACATTAAATTCCAATACTTTATTTTATTATACAGTTTCTACATAAATGTAATACTGAAATATTAAAGATAAGTATTGTTGTGTATTAGAATGTACTGTTCCATAAGTGTAATACAGCCGAGAGTTTCGCGCTAAATACAAAATTTATTGAATTTTAATACAATAAAATATTAGATTTCAATACATTATTTTATTATGGTCACTTTTAACCAGATATTTTACTAAAATCAAATAACAAATTATTGAAATATAAGTTTTCAATAATAATGGTAATACATTATAATATAGAAAAATTATATTTTAATATTTGAAGATTAAATTTTAGTGGAAAACTATTAAAAAAAACATTATAGTGGGATATGTACTGAGTTTTAATACCAAATTATTACAAAAAATGTTTAATAAAGTTGGAATATTAAAAACAAATTATTCATGTATTGCATACGGCTGTAATACGAGGGCCGTATTAAAAAACATCCCAGAATTTTTAACCGTGTGCTTAAAGGCGTCTTCAAGCAAAACTGGTTCTACATTTCCTTTTACTGGTAGGGGTTTCATCTGAAACTTTTAAATTTACTGAACCAGCAAGAGCTTGACCTCAAGTAATCGAAAAAATTATTTCGCTTGGATATATGATTTCGTTTTAAGATGCAATTAAGGTAGATTAAATTTTGAAGTTACCGAAATAAAATGATATTTTGTAAACTAAGCAAAGTGCTTCAACAATATACTGTTCTGTTTGCTTGTTTTCTATTTCTTTCAACTTTTAATAGAGTTCAAAAGCTTTCAACCTTAAATCATGCTATCCCACTTCTGATTTGTCTTATTAAATTTGTATACGTTTCCAAGGAAAATCTTCTCAAATTTAATATCTGACTCGAATCAAATTGTTTCAATTCAAATCTATTTAATATTTTAAATTCTAAAAACCTTCTGTTCAAGAATAGGTACATATAGACAAATCATTTGCAATCTCAGTTTCCTAAATAAATTCACTTTGCCCAAGCAAATATCATAAACGAGGACACAAAGAGCAGATAGAAAAAAAAAAAAGAAAAAAAAAATCACCAAAAATGATAATTTTCCAAAAAGAAAAACAAATAACGTCAGGAGGAATGTTGTCCGGGGGTGTTGGGGATGTATATTCTTTTCCTTGCTCATGCAAGCATGTCACCTCGATAGCTTTTTATTTTGCACCGAAAAAAGACTCCTGCTAGGTACGTGTGTATATGTGGCAAAAAGAATTAAAAAAAATAAAACCAAAGCCTGCACTCTGCAAACTCTACCATCCCATATGCCCGATGGAAATATCAACAGGAAATAGAAATCTATGAATTCTCAGAACCATCTTCGTTTGTCCTGCAATCATCCTGACAGACAACAGAAAGAGTCAAATGAGGTCAGACTTTGAAAAAACATTGAGAAATGCTTGGGACAGGTGCACCTCTGAATTTCTGAATTTATATACAGGTACACCTTTTATGAACTGAGCAAGAACCCATCAGTCAGTCATCTGAAAAACAAAAATGGATTCCTGAATCCTTGTCCGTTTCCACCACCACCATACTCCTTCCATACTCCTCTGTCGATATCAAAAATTGATTTTATTGGGAAATTTGATTTTTTGTGATTTTTCATTGATCCTTAGGTCGAGAACGTATTTTACTTTTTGTTTTTGTCAGACCTGCTCTAATATGTCTTATCCATCTCGGAATAGACAGATAGGAGAATCAAAGTGCACCCGGCTAATACAAAACTCTGCTCAAAAATGCTGGTATGGATAGAACGAGGTGCGAAGGCGTTCGGAGCACGGGATTCATGTTGAATGTGATGAATGAGGAGAATATTGAAACTGACAGCAATAAATTGGTTGCTATTGTAGATTACAGCACCAGCATCAAACTCTGGCCCTATTCATCGTCTTCGTCATCGTCATTGTCATCATGGTCCCTATCCTATATATAAAATGGTCAACCAAAGAGTATTGTGGGGACAAACTGAGAGAAGGATTTCTATCAAAATCCTTACTAATTCCTCGCACACCACTAACTACCGAAGATGATACCGCAATTTAATGGACTCTCAGACTATTTATATAATTCCAAATCTCCCCACACAACACCCCAACATCTATGTATGAGTAGGTGTATATTATTTTGCATTGTGTATCAATATAATTACCTCCGAGTTGAAGTTCAGCCGATGCCTGGAAGGTATCCCCTTCCGGACGACGCACCACACACTGATACATTCCCTTGTTCTCACGACTAACTCTGGTCACGACAAGGGTGTCTTCGATGCGTCCTGATGTTGGCAATTGTCGTCCATCTTTGTACCAGAGGATATTTTGCATACCCACCGGGCTGCCGTTACTCGTGACAATACAACGAAATTCAGCTGTGCCACCCATATGGACGCTAAGGACATTCGGTGAGATCTCCACTTGCACAGGAGTGGCTACGGTTAGTCGTAGTTCGGCACTAGCTTCACCACCGACATTTCCGGCGGTGCATTTGTAAACCCCGGAATCTTCGGCTGTAACTGCTTCGACGGCGAGTATTGGACCGAGGAGCCGTATTCGAGGACCACTTAGGACTGGCAGTGGACCTGGTCCATTGTGGGTGTACCAACTGCAATTAGACAAAAAAAAAAAAAAAATTCTGTTATTCAAGAAGAAAAAAAAAAATGGATTTATCTACATTTATTCAAAAAGCAAATTATTTTATTTGAATTATGTCGAAGTAACAAGTTCTAATGTCGATTTCCTTTACACATGAGAAATCAATTTCTGTGTGAAGATTTCGATCTCTCGACAGATTTCACGTTCCTTTACACCAAAAAAATCGATTTTTTTGTGACAGAGATCAAATCCCTCGAATCCGTATTTGAAGAGGGATTTACATGGATACGAAATACGCACACCAAAAGAAAAAATTTGACAAGGGATCAAAATCCCTAGTGAGTAAAGGAAATCGACATAACGAAGCTGGTATTGATTGATTTGTTTGACTTAAAATACACAAGTTTCTTATAAGATTATGTATGTACTCGTACATTATAAAGAATGGGCCAAATGCAAGTTTCTTTTTAAATATGTAATAAAATGAAAAAAAAAATAAAAATAATTTTGTGGGGCTTCTACGTTGGTCATCATCTTTTCTCTATTCTATATACGAAAATTCCTTTATAAAATTATTTTGATTATGTTGTGTTTTTTCGATTTTAGAATTCCACAGCACTAGATTCACTTATGTCTTTCAAAATGTTCACTTGAGAAAATGAAATCTCTGCAAAAAGGAGTGAAATCACAGGAAATAAAATGTACGACTGAGTCGCACGAACTTGCTCCTATGTAATAGACTAGGAATTTTAAAAACGAATGTTATTAGAGAAAACTGTTGATAAGGATAAATTAATTTTTTAAATTTATTTATTAGTAAGAGACAAAAACAGAATTCTACGAGTATGTAAACATGAATTTATGCAAGAACAAAAATTATAAGTCGTTGTAGTGGTTTTTTTTTTTTTTAAATAAGCTCTTATATACAAAATTATTAAAAGATTTTTAAGAAAACAATTTAGTACGCAAACCTTAAGTTTTTATTATGGTTCGAATAAAAATTAAATTTCCAAAAAAAATATTGAGCCGCTTTTGAAAAATCGAATTTTCAAAAAAAAAAAGATTTTTTTTTCAAAAATTCATAAAATACTTTTTTTTAAATTTTGAAATGCAATGTTTTTTAAACTTTTTAGGATCAGCTCTATAAAAAATTTGATTAAAATCCGTTATGTCGATAATGAGCAATTCAAAATTTAAAAAAAATTGTTCTATGGTAGGTACAAGCTGTAATATCTAAATTTCAATTTTTTTTATTAAATTAAAGATCGTAAGAATTAATTGAAAGAAAAAATTTTTTATCAAAATTCTAGGCGCCGTTTTCGAGAAAAATACGATTTTTAAAACCATTTTTTTTCACATCTTGTAAATTATATTGACAAACTATTTTTTATCAAGTTTAAAAAAAAAATAGCATGGGGTTTTCGAAATATTGTTTTCTTAAAAAAAAAATGAAATGCCGAACAGTTCTTGAGTATCTTGAGTTCTTGGTATATTAAAAAAAAGCAGTGTGGGGGGGGGGCGTTAATTAAAAATGATATCTACCAAGTTTAAAGAAAATCGGCAGCGTCGTTTAGGCTGTATTCGAACCGACATACAGACAGACAGACTGACAGAATTTCGAGACCCACTTTTTTTGTCTTCGCTATCATCGTTATGTTAACTTTGATCAAAATCTCGCGTTAGATTTTTTTACGAATGCATAACTTGCATTATAGTACCTATAAATCGCAAGTAAAAAACGTAAATGGTAAAAAAGGGCGCCAAGTTCTCATATGTACAAAAACCCTAAATGTAAATATTAGGCTGTGAAAAGTAGTGAGATCCAAAAGTGCACCAAGTTCTATATTTCTGAAGGTAAATATTAAACTTCTTAAGCTGAGTAATATCGAAACATTTCGAAATTTTGAGTTTTATTATTATTTTAAAGGCAATTTTAAAGGTTATGAGAACTTCACCAGTAAAGCCTCCACTATTTCTTTACTATGCCGCGAATATTTCTTTTTTTTTGCTCAATGTTCAATTAAAAGTCCTGACTTTACTCCTTTATCTCACGGTTTAGTATGTAAAATCGTAGAATAAGCGTTGTTTTATTAATTCCAACGCTAAGCGTTGCATGATGCCTTTTGAAATTATAAAGAACGTTTTAGCCAATTCAGAAAATTCTCAAATAATTTGATTACAAAATATGTAAATTTTAAAAATGATAATGCTAAGATCGACTTTCGGATAAAACAAAACGTTTGCTTAAAATTACAGGTCCGTTGAATATGGGGACATATTCAGATTTTTTTTTTAATAGGAGTATTTGTACTTTTCAGAACACTGAAGCTCCGGTTTTCCCGGTCTATTTCGAAAGCATTTAAAGATAAAGATTATTATAAGACAATACACATACAGTGAAGGAAATTCCCATAAAAACACATGGATTTTACGCATTTTTTGCTTGCTGCATGCACCTTAGCCATACATTTTTATGAAATAAGAAAATGTACTCAAAGTTGTTAAGAAAAATAATAATTTATTCACTTTTAACAAAATTAAATAAAAATTATTAAAAAAAAAAAACTAAAATTAACAAAAAAAGGGGGAAATTTTTACAAAAACACCTACGTTTTTATTAAAAATAACCGTGATAAAAATGTGATCAGAAATTTTTAATTAATTAAATCAATATTTTGTAGATCCACCAGTTGCTCTTACGACCGATATCATTCGAATCGGCATTGATTCCACAAGCTTTTCCAGTTCCGCGGTTGCAATCGCGCCCTATTATTAAATTATTGCGCCTCGAAGCTCTTGAACGTTGTTAAATTTGCGGACGTTGGCATAAACACGCCTGGCTAGTATTCCCCATAGATTTTCTATGGGATTTAAATCGGGACTTCGAGACGACCAATCGAGCAATGTTATTTGTTTCTCCCCAAACCAGTCTCTTATCTTTCGAGAGACGTGGATAGGAGCGTTTTCCTGCTGGAATATGAAGTCAGTTCCACACAACTTTTCAACTCTCTCAACCATAACTTCTTCTAACAACTCAGCATAACTTTCTGAGTTCATCCTTCCAGGCACAAATGCAATTTCTGTCTTTCTATTTGCAGAAAAAGCTGCCCAAACCATTACGCTGCCGCCGCCGAAGTTTCGACTCATTCTCACTTCTGTTTGAAGACGTTTGTCATGCCAATATGACTGAAATCCATCTGAATCATCCAAATTGAACTTTTTTTCATAACTAAACACAACTTTTCTCCACTCTTCGGTCCAGTTTATGTGACTTTCAGCAAAATGCACCCTTGACTGACTTAGGAGCTGCATCTAAAGGTGGCTTCTTGGATCTTTTTTTGTAAAAAAGGTTGGAGTTGGCTTTTAAAATTTGTCTAACGCGTCGTCGGGTTGAAACAGGCAAGTCAAGTTTCGCCTTAATTTGTGAAGCAAACAGCTTGTTTCTAATGGCTTCACGCGATATCATACGAACTTGACGTGTTGTAAGGTTTTTATTTTGCGCGTGGTTGGAAATTTTTCTATAACTTTCACCTAACCTTAAAAAGTTATGAATAACTGTATTGGATCTCCCTATTTTTCTAGCAATTTCACGATCAGAAAGGCCACATTCTTTGTATGCAGTGATTTTTGACCTTTCCTCCACACTTAAATTTTTTCCACGCGGCATTTTAAAGGCAATTTTAAAGGCACACAAAATGATTTCCTACCACTTTCAATCAAAAATTCAAACAACTTTATGAAATAACCACTTTTAATTAGTCTGTTTTTATACGAATTTCCGCCTTTAAATTTCACTTTTTAGATTTTATTTCACAAACAAAGACGAATAATGTTCCAAGATGATAAAAAAAAGGTTGAAAAAATAACGGTTGCCTTTACATTGGTTTGACAGATTATTTTGGATCCAAAAATAAAAAGTGCTGCCAAGTTTACAGTCGGTGCAATGAGTTAGGTACGGAAAGTTACAGTGTTTTTATGGGAATTTCCTCTACTGTACTTCTGCAAAAAAAGTTTTCAGGGGTGTACTAACTCTTGCAAGGAATTGTAAAATACTTCAGAAGTATTTCTTGTCATGAAAAGTTCTAGTTTTCCTCCATTCCTAGCGACTCACACATGAATGGTTGAGCAATGTAAGTCACTAGATTAAGGCTCTCTATGAGCCGTAATGGACTCCTATTTAAGTTTTATTTAGTATACACATGACAAAAAATCTGTTTGTTGTAAAATCGTAGTATTTATAAATAAAACCTACATACTACTGACGGTCCAAATTCCAAATGAGGGCCTTATAAAGGGCTGTAAGAATAAAAATAGAAAAAAAAAACTTAATTCATTTCCTTCTCTTTCACAAATAAACGATAAAAATAGAAAAAGATTTCTTTTATCAGTTGTTTTTTCTGCGGAAGATTTATAACTTTTGGACTTCTTCAATAAACAATTTGCTCGGGGACATAATTCCCCAATCAAATTTAACACTTATGCGATATTCTATCCACCATTGGGACATTTATATACGTCTATTTTTCTTGTGAGAGGATGGAACATGAGTACCAAACCAAAAGCATACATTTTTACCATTTTACCCTGTTGTAGATTATCCAGATATGTAGGCAACTGCCTTTGAGCCCTGCGCGTTTTCGCCTCTGGCCCAAAAGAAAATGAAGACAAAATAGATTTTATTTATATTTGATCCTTTCGTTTTTTTCTATAAAGTTTAGTTTGTTAAAAGAAATATAATTTCACAATAATAGTTCTACATTAGCAAATTTCTATAAGCTTATGAAGTGTCTTTATACTTATTTCCCAATTTTTAAATAAATATTTTTAAACCATCTATGTATATCATAGCCATACTTAAATGCAGTTGCAAATTTTTAGCTAGACGAATATTTTTTTCTGACGTTTATAGAGTATCAAGTTCCGAATGTCAATCGAAAGCAGCTGTTTGCAAAACAAAAGTACAAATTTTCGGACTTATAGAATTTGATGTTAAATGACAGATAGATGATTTTTTTTGACGTTTATAGAGTATTTTGTATAGTGTCAAACGAAATAATTTTTAGGTCTTTCAGGGGCTTTTCAATTCTCCAAGAGAGTGATAGGGGACAGAAATTGTTGTGACGGTTTTTTAGAGTTTTCAGTTCAAATGTAAATGTAAAATGAAATCTCCTTTTCTCGAAGTAAAATATTAAGAAAAAAATACGACTTTTGAGCTTTTTTGGCTATTTTTTAATCCATCTAGAGATGAGCCTCCATACTTACATTTACTACGATAATAAGTACCCTGTTTTTCTTTTGCGAACGCGAGAAAACTAGTTTATTATACAGATAAATATATTTTTGAAGGTTTATTAAATTAAACAAAGATATTAGTATTTAACTTTCTGAAGTTAAATTGTACACTCAGAATTTTTTGCACTGTCGACTTTCCTAACAAAGCTGGGGGCAGCAGGAATTGTCAATAAAATGTTTGCTCAATGCGATGGCTTGGTATGTTTTCGGTATTAGTTGCAATCTATCTCGTTGATTCCATTAAAAAAAAAACTCTCATCTGATCTGAGATCAGATAATCTGTTACTTCTTCGACAATATCAGTATTTAAGAATTAATGTAAGATCATTTATAAATATCGAAAACAACAAAGGACACAAAATTTAACCTTGCGGTATACCAGACTTTGATGGGAGAAAATTGGACAATTGAGAGTTGACATAAACTGCTTTAGTTCTTCCACTGACATATTGTTACTTGCGACTTATAGGTATCTACTATAAGGCAAGTTATGCATTCTTAAAAAAATCGAACTAGATTTTGATCAAAGTTGACTTAAGGATGATAGCGAAGACTAAAAAAGTGGGTCTCGAAATTCTGTCTGTCGGTTCGACTTCAAACTTGGTAGATATCATTTTTAATTTTTCCCCCCACGCGTTTTTTTTTTTTTAAGACCAAAAATAACGGTAGCTGCCATACGATTTTTTTTTTTCGAAATTTAAAAAAAAATTTTTCTCAAAAACTGTTCGACAGATTTAAAAACTAAAAACACAAAAAAAATTCATTTAGTTAAAGCTAGGTAATGGTTGAAAAAAAATTTCCGTAAACTGGTTATTGAGGGTACCCCCTTGGAACCAGTTTTTTTGTTTTTGATTTTTCAAAAACGGTATAACCGATTTTGATATTTGATATTTTGCTAAGGCTCCCCAAAAACTTAAATAGAATTGTGTATTCAAATTTTCAAAACAAATTTTTTTGGATTTTTAAAAAAATCTTCAAATTTTTTTTTTCAAAACTCAATACATATTTCGAAAACCCCATACTAGATTTTTTTTAAACTTGATAAATGAAAGTTTCTTAATATAATCTACAAGATGTGAGAAAAAAATTTATTTAACCTAAAAATAAATGTTAAACCATATTAATGTTAAAAAATTAAAAAAAGATTTTTAAAAATTAAAAACGGCGCCTAGAATTTTGATAAAATTTGTTTTCTTTCAATTAACTTTTATGATCTTTAATTTAATAAAAAAAAATTGAAATTAAGATATTACAGCTTGTACCTACCAAAGAACCATTTTTCGAATTTTGAATTTCTTACTATCCACATAACGGATCTTAATGAAATTTTTTATAGAGAAGTTTCTAAAAAATCTAAGAAACATTGCATTTCAAAACTTTAAAAGAAATATTTTTTGAAGTTTAAAAAAGAAAAAAATATTTTTTTCTTTTTTTGAAAATTCGATATCTCAGATATTTTTTTTTTAAATTTAATTTTTATTCGAACAATAATAAAAACTTTAAATTGGCGTACCAAAATTTTTTCTTAAAAACCTTTTAAAAAGTTTGTGTATAAAAGCTTTTTTTTAAGAAACCCCTACAACGACTTATAATTTTTGTTCTTGCATAAATTCATATTTGCATAGCATTCTGTTTTTGTCTTTTACTACTAAAAGAATTTAAAAAATGAATTTTATCCTTATGGACAGTTTTTTTTAATAACATTCGTTTTTAAAATTCCTAGTCTATTACATAGGAGCAAGTTCGTGCGACCCAGTCGTGCATTTTATTTCAGAAGCGATGTTTTAAAATAATTTTTTTTTAATTTTGTCTAAAATTATGAGCTTTTGAAAAATCGAGAAGCAAAAATTTGAAACCCGCTCTACCCGCTCTTTATCAATTCGATCAAATTTGATCATCAAAAACTCTTAGAAGAGCAGTGAAAGAACTATTATTCAGCCTTAAGCCAAATTGGACTGAAGAGGGCATTCAGTTAATTGGCAGATTTGATGATATGTATTTGTTTACTGAAATTTTTTTTTAAATCTTTTGAAATGAAAGATAAAACTGCAATTGGTTTATATACCTAAAATTTATTACAGAATCTTTCCAAGAATTTTGATAGCAGGATTAAAAAGAATTGAAGAAATGAACTGTGAAAAAAGTGGGCAGATCATCAATACAAAACTTAGGGACCAAACGGTTAAATCCAATTGCTTCAGACTTAATTTCATGAACTGCTTTGAAAACGTCTTATTATTCAACCCTGCAGGAGCTGAACTGATCAAGGTTGTCCGCCGTATCGGTATTCAATTCAATTCAATTCAATTTTATTTATTTATAAAGGTGCACAATATAAGACATAGTCTTTTATAGTACTTAAAGCTAATACAAGTTAGATCGGATAGATTGATTTAATGAGTGATGAAAAAAATGAAAATAAAGAGCTAATAATTACAAATCTTAAAAATAATATAATAATACAAGCAAAAAATTTAATGATAATAATTAAGAGATATTGAAGGCAGGTATAAGAATTTTTATTTACTTTTGATTTCATTTTTTTGAATTTAAATTTAATTTTGAATTACAATTTTTTAATTTCAATTTGCTGTTTGTCTCAATACTATTGAAAATTCAGAAATAGAAATAGTGCTTTTTTAAATTGATTTGTTCCTATTATTTGTCTTACAGTTACAGGTAGGGAGTTCCAAAGTCTAATGCCATATACAAAAAAAAAAATCTCGGAAAATTTGCTTGGACTTTTTCAATCTTCACTTAAAATGGTTAAATTTTTAATATTTAAATCAAAGAAGTAATTGACATTGTTTTGAATAATTCAATTTGTTCATCAAACGAAAGCAATAGACAAATATTCTCACAGAAGGAACACATAGCACTTTACTCTACATTTCATTCATGTCAATGGCCTTAATATCTCTATTTTGTTTCTATTTCAAATTATCAATTAAATTATTAATATTGTAAAATAATAAGATCATGCGAAGAAAACCTGTATAAATCATTTTTTTAAATTTAACAAACCATTATCATCTAGCATCTTCATTACTTCCTCTGGAATACAAGATCAAGATCAATCGAAAAAAAATTGTCAGAACTCTACAAGACATGGAAAGACTATGATCTTTCGTAGGTTCATTTACATTATAAGTATACTTTCAATACCAATGCGTTGGGTGCTCTTGTTCATTTTGAAATTCTCTAGGTCCGTTAGATCTAATAAAATATTAAACACAGAACTCTTTTTGAAGATGTATTGTATATCTTCATGTGGTAAAATATGAGATTCAAATTATGTAGACGTGATTTAAAAAAAAATTAGAGGCCTTTACGGCTGGTAGAGATCCTAAGCCGGTTGACAACTCTCAATCATTCCTGTATGCATATTAGCAGGAATAGAAGGGACTGACAATTTTTCGCAAATAAACAGCACTTTTTATGACAAGGGATACTCATATAGGGTTTGTCACTTAATCGAAAAAGGCAACACACTTCTGAAAAACATTTTTGCAGCGGCCGAGAATACAATCCACGACCCTTTGCATATTAGTATTGATTATGCCAAGAGATACTTCCAAAGGACCTGATACTTATGTCTTTGAAATTCTATGTTATTACTTTTTTGGGTATGGCCCAACTTAAGCCCAAACTAGAAAAGTGGCTCTTGAAGAATTCTGTTTCCAAGATCTCTTCAAAAAGACAATCAAGCACACCCTTAAGTTCATTCACAGTTCAGATAGTTATAGTAGACACCTCAAACGAAGTTTTTCTTATTCTATTCCCTTGTAAATCTGTCTTTCTTATCGATAGCCAGTCGTAAGGGCAACTTAACCAATCCCATTGAAGTGTGTTTTCTTTCCAATAACAGTCTTCACACATTAAGCTCAGAACATCTTAATATGTACCAAAAATTCTAAAACTCAAGCTCCGAATTTAATAATTTTCAGATTTGTATATTCACTTTTTTGTTCCAAGGTTCTAACATAAATAAATTAAAATCCAATCTAGAATGATTTACTAAGTCTCATTAGCTTTCAATTCAGGAAAGAGTTGCAAATCCCTTCTCATAAAAAAAGGTTTAACAAATTTCCCAAAAAAATCCACCTTCGATCCTTCCGATAAATATTCAAGATGTGATGGTTTTCCCTGAAGAAAACAAAAATCCCACCATCAGCAATTTCCTAAAAAATTCTATTCCTACGAACTTAAAAGCCACCCCAAGATCTTAAAAATTCATTGAATTCTGCTTAAGTTCCCTGCGATGAATCACAAACGTATCACATTTACCCCCAGAAGACACTAACAACAGCATCCTTCGCATGGGTCTGTGAAATGAATCTTGTAATTGAAAAAAAAAGAAGAACATCAACATTTTAGGTTTGCGATTAACGCTTAAAAAGTGCCAAGGAGAACCTAGGAACGAAAAGTTGTTCCTCTATTTTATGTATAAGTTGGTGGACTTTTTGTTTCATGTTTCTCCCTTGAATTCGTATTTTATATAGGAAGCCACAACGAGTATCGTTTTCGTTCATTCTTTCGTTTGTTCGTGTATTGGTGCGGTGTTGTTGATTTTTTGGCCGTCAGGCCATTTCGAAGGCGACGAAAAGTTGAAAATTGTTCACCATTATCGTCACTTTTGAAAGTTTTCTCTATTTTTTTTATGGGTTTTCTTGGATTTTTTTTCGTTTATTTATTTAATTTTATTCTGCTTCTCCAACTCCTTTGAATTTCGATATTATCCTTTTTGGCTACAGAACACCATCTTCTCCTTCGGGCAAGACTTTGCTTCATTGAAAAAGATAAAAACTTACACCAGCCAGCCAGCCAACCATCAAAGGTTTCGTATCTTTGTCGACCGGAAGTTTTGTGTTGAGTTAACACTTTTGGATAACGCCGGCCGGATAAAGATATAATCCATCATCACATTAATTTAAACATGCCGCCACCACCGTCCGTCGTCGTTGTGGTTGTCACGAAGTCCGAAGCTTTGGTCAAGTTTGACTGGGGGTTGAATGTTAAGGGGCTGAAGACGCTTTCAAATTGTTGCCGATTGACCCTCATATGTTGGCTTTGGTTCAGCATGTGTGTGCGTGTTTTATTATTTTTTTTTTCCAAGAGAGAGCGATATGGACTTTTGCCCAGTCTTGGGGTCACATAAAATATGCTATAGGTCTTCAAGATGAATGGTTTCATTTAAAATAAATGTATGTAGACAAATTTTTATTGAATTTGGGGATTTTTTTCTGATAGATATCGAGGGGTCGATAATGGCAGACATCCCCCGATTAGGGTGGGTTCTTATGTAATGTGATCCTTGCGAAGGGCCAACGAGTCAATCGCATTACTTTGAAGTAATGGAGATGCTTAAAGTAAATTGCTATTCAATATTCGAGACAAGATTGATATGTTTAAGATGTGGTCGTTTGTCAAATAAGTTTTTCAATATTCCAAAAAAAAAAACGACTTCATCCTATCAGCTTATGTTCCAATACATATTGCACTCAAGAGTTAAAAGGCGTTTACCCAAAACACCTTCAACCGACCTACTTTGTGGGATTTATCTATTTTCTTTTTGTTCTCCAGTTCTTAGTTGTTAATGTTGGTGCAAGGCGTGTGCCTTTTAACGGGAAATATAGTCCTTTGTAACTCACTTTGGGTGTTTTATAATAGTTTTCCTCTGTTGCTGTAGATTTAGGTTATGTAGTCTTTTTTTATTACCTCCTATGTCCTGAATCATCAAGGTTGGGCTATGCAGATAAATCAGTTGGGAGCATCCACAGCTTTCTGTTCTGTTTTTTTTTTTTCTAAAGAAGCTGTTATAGGTTTTGTCAGAGACTAGGCCAAGGTATTGGTATTTGATTCGGAGCTCTTTTGAAATACATTTGGAAAATTGGGGATCTTATCATGAAGGATGAAGCATTAAGGATATTAAAATTTTATTATCGACACTTAATTCTTTTGAAAGTATGGCTAAGGGTTCAATAATAAGACTTGAATATCAATCAAAATCAAAGGCAGAAAAAAAAACGTGTTTTCTTGAATGGAAATAGAAAAGAAATAGAAATATCGAAGTTTTAAATCATTGTGTCATCTTTTCTTATTATTCAAAGTTTGAAAAACCTTTTTAAATCGAGAGGAAGTGCAATTTTCTCAATCCTATTCGAAGCATTTCTATAAAAAGGACACCACACAACACTACAATATTCCAATATTGGCCGCACTAAGCTAACAAAAAGATTTTTCAATGTGTATGGACACCGAAAGTCTTTAGAATTTCTTATTAAAAAGCCTAACATAGAGTGAGCCCTAGAAATAATGACATGCATTATAAAATTAAACTTGGAATCAAAAATTACTCCTAGATTCTTATGAATATATATTTTTTGTAGTTGGCTTGTTTCTAACTTATAAGAAAAAATTAATGGAAAAAGAGAGTTGGCAACATTTATTGATATTTATAGATATATCATTACGACCACACCATTTATAGAAATTGTCTAAGTCGTTCTGAAGGTTTTTGCAATCATCAATTGATTCAACCCTTTTGAAAATCTTAACATCATCAGCAAATAATAAGTATTGAGAGAAAGAAATGTTAAGAGGCCGATCGATGATGAAAAGTAAAAATAACAAGTGACCTAGATGACTTCCTTGAGGAACTCCAGATTTATTTGATATTATTTCAGAATGACTTGAACCTAATGTGACGTATTGAATACGATTCGTAAGATAAATAGCTATCCAATTGATTAATGGGCCATTGAATCCGATATAACCAATCTTTTTAATAAGTATTTTGTGGTTCACTCTATCAAAGGCTTTTGCAAAGTCAGTATAAATGACGTCAAAATGACGTCAATTTTACCTCTTTTTCCATTGTACTCACACAAAAGTTTGTAAAAAGTGTTAGATTTGTTCCTGCTGATCTTCCTTTCATAAAACCATGTTGGAAAGGTGAGAAATGCTTATTTACGGCATGATAAATTTTGTCTTTTATGAGAGCCTCAAAAATCTTGGGAATGACTTGAAGTTTCGTGAAAGGTCTATAATTTTCAACACACTGTTTAGAGCCAGATTTATGAATCGGATTGATGTATGAATATTTCCAGCAATCTAAAAACTGTCCTCTTTTAGGCGATGAATTAACAAGCTTGTTAAGAGGTTTTACAAGATTAAGCTTACAATTTTTTAAAAATAAAGAAGGGATATTATCTGGAGGAAACGTAACATTATTTTCTTGGGTATTTAGTTCTAACAAAATCTCATCATCAGAGAGAAAAATACTTCCCATATCTATGATCCTAGGAAGCATATAATCAGTTTCTGCAACATCAGAACTGGTTTTGAAGTTATATTGAAAAAATTTAGCAAATGAAGAACAAATTTGCTGTGGATCATCACAGATAATATCACCATAAGTCATCGAAGAAGGAATCCCGAAAGATTTTCTTTTAGAATTAATGTGTTGCCAAAAACACTTCGAATTAGATTTAATTTTAGATTCTATAGACCATAATGTACTGAGTATTTAAGAATTTCTTCAAAAATTCATATTCCCGACGTAAGCGGCAATACTCTTCAGGAAAGCTTAATTGAACCTTACTTCTATTAGGAATCTTTGCCATTGCATTTTTTTAGGCGCGATAGGCTTTTGCAGGACCAAGGAGGCTTACCACTTTTTCTTATTCTTTTAATCGGTACATACTTTGAAAAAAACTTAATATATAACATCAAGAAAACATTTATAATTGAGAGACAAATCATCATGACAGAGTAACAAAACCCAATTAATATTACTTAAATAACTATTAATGTTACTATCATCGGCCTTATAAAAATCGTATTTAAATTTTGTACAATCATTATTGCTATCAGTTTTAATATAATAATTAAACTTTAAAGTTAAACATAAAGCATTATGATAAACATCATTTTTATCAACATTTAATAATGGACAATTTTCTTTACTTAATCGAGATCCTCATGAACGAAAATAAGATATAAGATCCTACCAAGACCATTAAAAATGTTATTTACTTGAATAAAATTTAACGATGACATAGTGTCAAGAACTAAAAATTCATTTTCGTGTGAAACATTATAAGGATGTAATATATTATTATCTTCACAATAAATCCACTCTACAGAACTTAAGTTAAAGTCTCCTAAGACAATTACATAAGAAAAAGCATCAATGTCATTACAACAAGCTTTAATATTATTAACATGAGAAAGGAAAACATTTGAACTAGATTTAGGAGGAATATAAGATACAAATAAATAAATGTTTCTGCAATTTATGTTGCTATGATATGTTGTGTCGGAAAATTCTATTTTTACAGAAATCTGTTCTATCAAACCTGAGGTATCGCAAATAGATATTTGCCTACTCTTAAAGTTAGATCTCACTGCTAAAAGAACTCCTCCTCCTCTTGTTAGTTGACAGCATGCAAGATCACGATCTCTTCTATAGACTAGATAATCACCAATACATAATTCTTCATTACAAATGTCATCGCTCAACCATGTCTCTGTGAGTGCAATTATGGACACAAGGAAGTAGTCCCGTTCTACGCTGACATTGGGTCAGTCTACCACCGCGGCTAAGAAGCCATCCCTGCCCACAACCCACGAAAATCACCACTGACAACCAGGAATGAACACAAATGTAAACTTTCATAAATATGTAGTATCTTATTAGTTGTAAGCCAAATTATAAATAGTAGGCGCGTTTTATTAGTAATCTATGTATATCTAGCGCAGTAATACAAGCATCAAAAAAACGCTTTATTCACTCTTTAACTCACTCTTCCTTGTTCCTTCCTATTTGTGGAATTAACTTACATGGATGTGTTCGAAAGATCTGTACCTCGTTTTTAAGCTGGAGTTGAAATATTCATGAAAATGCAGATCGAGTGGATTTAGAGTTTTTCTTACTGTTAAATTTGATTTAAAACTTACAAAAGTGTGAAAATATATCGCATATACATATATACTGAGTATTGGAGAAAAAAACATAGTACTCAATAAAATGACATTGGCGCAAAATTTTAAACAGCCTCTTATTAAGGTAAGTAGTATTATACTTCTTATATATTTCCTAACTTTAAAGTAGTTTTCTAACTTTAAACATTTTTTAACTAATATCGTCCTAAGGCTGGGAGCGCACATTCAATTTTTAGTTGCACAACTGTTTGGATACTTATATAAAACAGATTAACTATTTGGTTGAATGTCCGCGCAGGTGCATATAATTATATGTTACACAAAATAGGGAACTCATTTTAGGCAATCGTTTAGTTTGTCTCAAAATACAAACTTTTCAGTTTCTTGAACCAAACAGTTGCAAAACCGCCTAGACTAAGGCAATTTCTTTAAATAAATTGATTCTGAGCAACCTTAAAACAATAGGAGTTCGTGCAAAAAACTAAGTAAACAGACCTATTTTGACGTTTTTAAATTTTAAAGAGTCATATGAAGTTATAACGATACTAAAAAAATAAAATAGGTATTCTGAGAGTTTAGCTTAAATTTTTTCAGTTGTTATATTAATTCAGCATAATGCCGCAGTTATACGACATTTTTGAACAAATGCCAGTGAACTGATAAAACATTTCAATCGAAACCAATCGCCTTCGCGAAAATTGATTCAATATTTTATGACAAAATTAGTGGCAGTATGGTAAAGCCGGAATTATGGTATGAATTAAAGTTTTGCATTTGAAAAAATATTTGTTCTATAAATTTTGGAGCGATCACACTTTGGATTAGTAAAGGCAAAGTATAACAAAATAAATACCAACAAACACACCCTCAAGTATGCCACATAATATATTTTTTCGGACACCACCTAAACACCTCCTACATTTCAACATCCGAAGCTCCATCTTCACTAAATTATCCATTTCAATTACTAGCTTATTTTTATTCACTAATCGTTTGTTGTTGTTTTCCATGTTAAATTTTGCGATGTAGCATATTCACTAACCAATAAAACACGGCTAGTATGTTCAATAAAACAAAAATTGAATAAATTGATTGCAATTATGGAATAGGAGCATTCAATAAGAGAATTAAAAAAAAAAACACCGGTTTTTGTTCTCATCCCGTCTACGTTATGATAATATAGGGAGATAGAGTCAGCTGGTCTATAAGCATCCGCTTCGATAAAATCAGCAACAACATCAGCCACAACAACTTCAGCAACATCAGCATCAGCAACATATGTAAGAGAGTTTGTAGTCTTGAGCGAAAACCGGTTTTGTTATTGAGATGGTCTCGCAGGTCGCAGCAAATTGTCTTACCCGAACACCAGTTGGCCAAATCGAAGCTTGCATAAGTGTTTCGATGCAATTCTCAGGTATAGCGACTTTGAAGCTGATAAAAGAGTAATTAGCAATGTCAGCATTTTTCTTTACCAACATAATGCACTATATCAGATTAAGAGAAATATGCAAAGAGCTAGCAATAAATGATGAAATAGAGTCTTTAGTTGTGTTTGTTGCTAGTTGCGAGAGATAAAGCCATCTCGATTTTGGTAAAGTTACACCAACAAGCTGTGAGGCTGTGGATGTGTTGTTTCCAATAATATGCTTTTTAAGAAAATTGGTTTCACTATAGGGTGGTGTTCCGGTGGGGGGATAGGGGCACTAACATTTTTCTCTTCTTCAGAAGAACTTGAAGAATTTGTTGCAGCATTTGGTACACGCCGAGTGCATTGACCCAAAGGGACATTTATTTTAGAGTTTTTATCAATAGAGTTAGTTTCAGATTCAGAGAAGGTTTTTGAGTTTTTATCCGTAGGTACATTATTAGAAATAAATTATGTATGCAATTCACTTGCTCTTTAAGCTCAACAATATCATTCACCAAAAATTCGGCGTTGTGGTAGGTAGTTTGGCTTCAATTCTTGCACCAGGTGTATTTTGAAAGGCTTTACACCTAAATCCTTTCGCAAAATTTTTCACGAAGTGGAGTAACAGAGGCCAAATGCTGCGAACGGGGTCGAATCGGTAATTATCGAATTATAATTCAAGGTTATCCACTAACACTGACCGATACAGCTGCGATGTTTTCCCCAGTTTGCACTCTACGTAAGCGACTTGGTGGTTTAATGTCCAACAATGTAAATTTAGTGCGGAATTTAATCACAATAGCCCGAATAGCCGCCTCAGTAAGTTGATTAAACTGACCATAAATTGGAAGAAGCGCGCGATGAACTTCTTAACAGAGCACGCATTTTGATAATAAAATTTAATAATTTGCAAGCGTTGTTCGTTTGTACGATGATTCATGGTTAAATTATAGACCAAACTGAAGATGTTTCAAATTTTTACATGCGAATAAATCGATCTCCATTATTATGATGCGAATTCTTTACTTCCAAAAATATGTTTTATATGAAAAAGTGTAAGGTTTTTTTCTTAAGCTATATTACTACTATTAAAGATGTGTTTTCTATAAAAATCACAGTTGATCAGACATTCCCGTATAACCACTTTTGTAATATTATAGAACTTATTACTCTTTAAGTCCAACTACGTATTTATAAAGTTATCAAGTTATCACTCCTAGAAAAAAGAATAGGCAAGTTTTTTTAAGCTACAAATGTACCAATGGAGGAAATACTTGTAAAACCTTCCCATGACAATTTTTTTATAATTAACACGCGCTCAAGGGTTTCTTGAGACCCTTATAATGAAAAAAAAAAGCATGAGCGATGAGTAAATTAGAGAGGGACCGAAAGGAGATCTCGATGAACATTAATTTTGAATGTTTGCAATTTGAAATGGCAAGGAATAATTATTGAGCATCATACATTTTACCTATCTGAAGGATAAATTGGATATTTTCCTATGAAATATGGAATTATTCTTAGCATTCAGACAAAATAACTTCTAAATCTTGCACTAACCTTAAGTAGGTCATTCACTTACATAAAGTTGTTAATGGAATACTTAAAAACAACTTCATCACTAAGTTTCCAACTTATAATAACATTCTTCTTATTTTAACTAACTTTTCCCTCTCAGAGTCTCATACCGCCATATTGGCAAAAGTTGCCAAAACAAAAGTTTTCGATAATCTTTATTTTTTCTTTGTGTGGTAAATTTGATTTAATTGACTCCATGTTCATTAACATTCAGAAAGTACAACGAAACAATGTGTCACCTTCGCACGTTCGAATACCATAAAATACATCACGAAACAATCTGCTATCATCAAATAATTCTAACTTAATTAAGCTTCGTATATCAGTCCTTTTTCTATTACTCAATTATTATGTTTTTCCATTCATTAGTCACACAGCAACAGAATACAGAAAACAAAGGAAACCCTCCTCAAGGCTTACCTTTAACATCTTTAGAACAAACAATATAGAAAAGACCTTTTCGTAACACAATTAATCAACAACAAGAAGCTTCTTCGCCACTCAAATATCCTCCCTCACCAACACGCCCCACCCATTTTATATTCATTAGTCGTCACTACCATCTTATGACATATGTTACGTTACACCGCATAATTAACATAATAAATGTAGTCGCATAAAATATTAATTTGATAAGACACCGGAGGTGATGGAGGAGGTAGCGCCTCGAGAGATGAATATCAAGAATAACATTTTATGACCGAAGAACAATTTTCCAAAAGTTTCTTTATTCAAATAAGGAAGACATGAAAAACCCTCCTTAATGATGAAGTCCGCCTACTTCTGCCATCGCATTCAAGCAGCAAAATATTCGTAATTGTATCTGAAACATGAAAATGCTCATAATTAGCTTAGAACTCTTAGAACATAACTCATTTTGATTCCCACACGCACCACCAGCGGAACAACGAGAAGGAGGCTATGGAGCACACAGTGGAGAGAAATGGATCTGCTTAGCTTGTTTTGAATTTGAATATAACATCTTGGCCAAGAAGCTAATAATAGTAGTATTTGTGCATCAGTTACTTCGTGGTTCACTTCGTAGCACTGTCGTTCGTACTTATGATCTTTTGAAGCCGGGATGAGTACGAAGGACCTGTGTTCTGAGAAATTAAATTAGAAGACCAAACAATTGCAGATGTGTGGCAGGATGAGACTATAATTGGGGGTGCTGGTCTGGCATGGTACTCTCATCTGTGCATGCAGCAGCAGGGCGGTATCAGCCATATCAGTGGTACGGGGCCTTCAAAATAAAGGGGCTCCCCAAGATACAGAGAACCCGAAGCACGTGTAAAAAAGTAGCATGGTGATGAATACGATACACTATGAATCGTTCTTTTAAGCGATATTTGGATTTCTCAAATTAAACAAGGATTTCGGAGTCTCTATCTTAGTAGGTAATATGTTAAAGATCTTAGACAAGAACCGCGAAATACAAAAGAAGAAGATATCTCAGGTGATCTCTGCAAGTAGTAAGTTGGAGAAAACCCCTGAAATTGAGAAAATTCAATCGATAAGGGAACTTCCTGAAGTATTGCTGACTAAATTCGATAGTCTTGTTTCTAGTTTTTGAAAAGTTATTGTTGGCGCTTCAAGTTACAACAGCAACAGCTGAAGAACATTTTTAAAGCTTAAACTAGTTAAAACCTATTACACAACAAGAACGATTATTGATCTTGAAAACCCCCTAAATTTGATACTGGGCTCCTAAAGAGTTAGCTTCACCACTGTGCAACAGCAGGGGTTGATATAATGTCAGAGTGTTTACCTGACTTAAAGGCACTTATATGAAGGTAAACGTGCTTAACAAAAGGACTCGGCAAAATATCCTGACACATGACCGCTTCCACAATTATTATTTGCAAAATTGAAACAAAGACCAAAAGTTGTGGCAATTACCCTCAAGTTGTATCACAATACACTAAATATTGTTTTGATGCTTTTCTCTAAAGTGGGGGTGTAAGGCCTCTATATATGCTCGTATTCCGATTCTATACAAACATAGATGTGTAGACTTTCTTTTGAGATAAGAAATAGAGGAGTCAACGAAGTTTTCTGAGGTGAAGTAGGCTAAACGGAGTGACTGACTTCTTACAGTGGCTTCCCTCAGTGGGGCAGTGTGATGTGTTGATATAAAGAAACTACAACCACTACAACTAGATTTGTGTTTCGCACTTGAAAAGATGTTCAACTTAGAAAAGACACCAAGCTATTGCAACTGCAATGCATGTACATGGTTTTTTGGTTCAAGATAAGTAAATGGGCACTTCTAGGTACGATGACTTTCATCTTATAAAGTAATGTTGGGAAACTAATTTCAAAAAGACCAACACTTAAAATTTTAAATCGTTATGGGAAGCTCTTGAAAGAAGCGTTTTTTTTTGCGTATCATTTTGATGGACTATTTAAAAAGAGAAGGAGTATGTAGGTCTTGAAGTTGCGGTTCATGTTAAAGATGCAATAGACAGTTTGAGAGAGAGAAGGCACTTATTTGGTGATTTCATTTGGTTTTCGATAAATCTGTTTTTATAATCAAAGTTTTAATTTTTGATCAAAGTTCATGTTCGATATGATGTTCGAGAATATACGCATTGAGTTTCTTCTCTATAATCACAACTCGAATCGTTTATAGGAGCTCTACAGAGCCAAGAAAATGTATCGGTTTGTTATTGTACACCTTTTCCTTCAAGGTCACCAGTAAGAAGAAATCGGATGGTGCAAAATCAAGGGATCATCGGGGCCAGTCCATATCAATACTTTTTGTTATTGACTGAAAAAAATTCTCGTAAAATTCTTTTTGAAACTACATCTTCTGATTGAATCGATTCGGGTCATTCACCATTAGAGTTGTAAGCCCCAAAATCAAGCTGTTGGTCGAAGACATAGCTCTTCCAATGTAACCCCGAATCAGCTTTAACAAAAAAACTATCAATTGTGTTTATGTTGGCTCCATTATACATATAGAACTTGGTGGGTATAATATTGTTTGTACTCCGATTTTGGTGTTCTGTGTAATCCAACGTCCGAGACAATGCCTCTTAAACACCCAAATCTTTTGCATTTGAGATGGGGCAAAGTTGAACCACACAGGACATCATCCATTGACAATCATAGGCCGGAAAACAGCCATGCAGCATATAACCTTCACCCTGCTATTAAGCTGGCGTTTCGTCAGAGGAGAGGCTCCTAGCCTTGCCAAAAGAAGAATTTATATGTCTGTCAAAATAGAAATACTAATCCAACTATATGCCAAGGTACCTTACTACACTTTTACTTGCCAGTGGCTGTCCATATGTGGCCCTACGATCATTATCTTACGTGAGTTCTTCCTTGTATCTTTTGGGGCTCCATTCAACAGAACCCTAAACAAAAGAGTTTCAGATTAATGAAAGCTGCTTTTCAACTTCCAGTCATCCCAATATCGCTGAATCTTCTCGAAACCACGTTGCAAAAGATTTCTGATGACTTCGACCTTTGATGCTGTTCTGTACGATATTAGATCGTCGGCATACGCAATTGCCTGAGTTAGACTACCTATCAGATCGCAGGTAAAAACGCTGAATAGAATTAGAGAGTTGTCCGCTCCCTGCTGAAGAGAATTTATAAAATCAAAGATTACGGTCAAAGTTAAATTGGCAATTTTGACAAAAAACTTTCTCCCATTATGCATATCATAAACCATATATTTATAATAGTAGTTTACTTATGTCGAGTCTCGTCAGCCTTACATACCCTCTAGCCAGACATACCGGTGTCGAAAGCCTTCTCCAAATCAACCAGACATTTGCTTTTTAGTGCTGTTCCATTGGATATCAGAGACTAGTTTAGACGCGGTATTGTATCATCTTTCGCCTTAAAATCAAACTGAATATCCGATATGATATTATTATCCTGGGCTCGTTTGGACAGAGCTCTTTCATTCTTCGAATACTTACTGATACCCAGAAGAAGACTAATCGATCAGACATTGGCCGGATTGGATTTGTTTTTTCCCTTTTCCAATTTGTTTCATATACAATTTGACTTAAAACTAACTTATTATTAAATTAAATCATGTTAATTCATGATTTTTTAATATTACGAGTAACTGTATAATAATTTTTGATGAGATGGCCTTTTATCCCCTGTAGTACTGATTTTCGGTACCGCGACCCATAGTCTAATCCACTTAACAAACTTTGGTACGCCAATTTTAAGATTTTATTACTGTACGAATAAAAATTAAGTTTGCAAGAAAAAAAATATTGGGCCGTTTTTGATATATCGAATTTTCAAAAAAAAAAACATTTTTTTTTTTGAAAATTCGATATTTTTTAAAATTTTAAAAATATTTTTTTTAGTTTTGAAATGGAATATTTTTCAAACTTTTTAGAAGCTTCTCCAAGAAAATTTCATTAAAATCCGTTATATAATGAGACATTAAAAATTCGAAAAAATGGTTCTATAAGGTAGCTACATTCAGTAATATCTTAATTTCAATTTTTTTTATAAAATTATAGATCGTAAATATTTATTGAAAAGAAAATAAATTTCGAGAAAAATACTACTCGTATTTTTGAAAACCATTTTGTACCATTTGAATTTCGAAAAAAATCGTATGGCAGGTACCGTTATTTGTGGTTTAAATAAAAAGAAAAAAATGTGTGGGGGAAAAAATTAAAAATTATATCTACCAAGTTTAAATAAAATCGGCCGAGCCGTTTAGGCTGTAGCTGAACAGACATATACAGACAGAATTACTAGACCCACTTTTTTAGTCTTCGCTATCATCGTTATGTCAACTTTGTTCAAAATCTCGAGTACCTCTAAGTCGCAAGTAAAATTAATGAAAGAATCAGTAGGCATGAGCAGTGGACGTTCAGTGGCTAAGGAATAGAAGTGGTAAAGAAATACAAGTAGGGTAGAGTGGGGCAGATTCGACAGATCTTCTGTAAATTCCTTATAACTTTTATAAAAATGTATTTTTGAATGAGATTTTTGTTTTATTTGAAACTAAAGCAATTTTACTAAAGGAATTCACAAGGCTTGAAGACTTTACTCAAACCTAGGAG
This sequence comes from Chrysotoxum bicinctum, assembly GCA_911387755.1. NCBI lineage: Eukaryota > Metazoa > Arthropoda > Insecta > Diptera > Syrphidae > Chrysotoxum > Chrysotoxum bicinctum. The sequence continues at coordinate 209,645,473 of OU426989.1, read as the reverse complement.
TTTAAAAAAAATATGTTAAAAATATGTTAAGAAACTGCTTCAAAATGTCGAAAGTGCCCCATAGGTGGGGCACTTTTGTCGTACTCGTGGAGCACATTCGACGCAAATGTAGATGACACAGAATGTAGAACAAAAAAGATATTTGTTTGCTCGGTTATGGCACGTTGTTTCTTATTTATTTAAATAAATCAATCTTATATCTAAAAACATAAAAATTAAATAAGGTAGGTACTTCAGAAATTAATGTTTAAATTAAAATTAAAATCACATTCAGTTTTTATACGAATATACGCAGTATGTATCAAATAAGATCACAAACTATCAATAACTTATCGATGAAGGTATTGAATCTTTTTTTTAAAAGTAAACTTTGGTAAAAACGAATTCATTGAACGTTGTAAGAGTTCATGTCAACGTTCCTGAAAAAAATTAGATTAGAATATCTTAATGATCCAGCTGGGTGTTCTGGTAACGGCAGCTTCAACTCGATATCACTTCTGAAGACAAGAGATATATATTCAAAGAGGGGCTTAAAAAATTGCCAATTGTTCGATTTTTAACGGAAAAAATCTATATAAAAATTAAACTCGTTCGAGTTATCTGACCAACATAATATTTGGTAATTCGTACGTCAAACTTCACCAAAACATAGTCGCCAATGTTAAGTTTAGTGTCGCCCTTAATTTTATAATCACTTGTATTTGTTTCATCGATTTCGCAGCGATTAGTCTTCTTCTTATATGAGCGAATCATTCTAAAAAAAATTACAGAAATAACATGGGGCACATTCGACTATTGTCGTAAGTGCCCCACGTGCTATCGTCAAAAGTGCCCCACACTTAGTTTTTATAAAAAAATTAAATTTTTTTAAAAACTTCTAAACATAACTTAAAGAAAATATACCATCAACTACTTTTAATAATAGACTACAACTTGAATTGGACACCTATTAAATTCCGCTACCACAAAATAAAATATCGCTTACCTCGTGCCTGAGCAAAGTTACACAAAATCACTTAAATATGAAAAAAATACTCTAGACACCACAGCAGTCGAAAGGGAATTGTACGTATATGATAGGAGAGAACAGTGTGGCCAACAATACCATTAAAATTTTGATTAAAAAATCAACTGTCTTTTCACAGTTGTAAAAGTCAAATGTGCCCCACCGTCGAAAGTGCCCCACCCTACCCTACCTACCTCGGGTAGCATGGAGAGGCACTTGCGTGAGAAACTAAGAAATGCCAAAACTGCTATAAGCACTTCTTGGCAAGGTTGTTTTGCAAACAAACACGTATCAAACAGAATAAGTAAGTTTCAAGTGCTCAAGCGGAATTGGAGTCAATTTTATTTTACGCACCACAAGTTTGGGGTGTCAAGCAATATGACAGAGCGGGGAGGTTATTAAGATACTTCATAAAACGGATTTTTCATCTCCCGCCTTGCACACCAAACTATGCACTTATGTTGGAAACAGGAGTATCAACGCTTTTTATAAAGACTTTCAAGCTACAAGTGAACTAAATTCTGAAGTGATTAACTGGCCAAACGAAAGACTGCCAAAGCAAGCTGCATTCAAGAAAACTACGATTAAGAATGGTTGGTATGGCGAACGGTTGGAATTAGCAAGTATTTGTGGAATATCACTAAACTTTGAATTAGAACACCTCCGACTCTGAAACCAATACTCTATGATGTGATTGAGAATGTGGATTTGCAGTGAAGGAAAAAGTTTGTGGATGTACACAGACCAATGTGGATGTACACGGACCAACGTTTAGTGTTTTGGAGCATAACCTCTGCATAACTTCTGTATGAAGATCATCATTGTAAAAGGATCATAAATAAAAACTTTTAAAAAAGAGAGAAAACAAATTTAAGTTGTATGTTAAACCACGGTACGCATTTTTGGTTGGAATATAAGAGAGTTCCTCCAAATCCTTGCAGAAGTGTCTCCCTATGAGTTTGTTTCTCAGATGATATAGCGCAGGACAGTGACATAGGCAGTGAGGTATCCCCTCGTCACTGCTTCCTCTTCATAATTCGTCCATACTCAGTTTCATATTTTTCTTGTGGTAACTTAGTTGGTTGTGACCGTTGGTGATGCTCACGAGCAAAGACTTTTTACTCAGTTAAATGTCGGTCTTTTGTTTGTTGAAACTAGGCCATAGTTTTCTGGTTATAAGACAGGTATCGAGCAAGGTCCATCTCTCGATTACCTGCTTAAGATTACAGGGTGCGACCTGAACTGTTGTGTCTGCCTGATTAAGATCAAGTGTTGATCTTACCAGCTCGTCATCGTTTTCATTACATTGGGACGCCACTGTGACCAGTTGTGCTGTGCACCAAGAACCCTTAGCTCTTTGCTACAGCAAGTTACAAGCTTCGGTTTGTTTTCAATGGCGCAAATTGCTTTTATTTTAAGTTTGTTAAGTGTTACTTTTAGCCTTAGTCTCTATCAATGTATTCTGCTCTATGCAGATATGCAGTTTAATTCGAACTTTTGTCAGGTATGAGGAGCATTTTAAAATGTTGTAATGTTTTATAAGAAATGGTCCAATTTTGTTCTAAACTGAGACACCAATAGAGCTCTTTTCAAAATAGGGTTCGTGTTAAATTTTTCTAGTAAATATAAAAACATTTGAAACAACTACAGTGATCATTTCCTTATTCACAATCAAGTAATTCACTTCAGGAATTTGCAAAATACTGCAACAAAAGTTGCGTATCTATCATTGACACCATTCCAATTTCCGCGCACCTTGAAATAACTCGTTTTCTAGTCCTTAAAAAAGGTTAAGCAAACACCGATTTCTGCACTTTCCTCATTTTATTTTTTGTGTGAGAAAATACGAGAATATATCCTATCATCCTCAATCTGCTCGTTTGAATTTATGCAGCGTTAAATTGTATATTTTTCCCATTCCTATATTTTTTGTTTCCATTTATAAAAATACACAAAATACACCCAAGTTAAACCTAAATGAAATGGGGTTGAAGGCGGGTGGAGTGGGTGTAAGCTCACAGTTTGAAGTAGATCACTATTGCTGCCACCGTGATTGTGTGCTACACACGTAAACAAAAAAAAAAAACATATCCGTATATTAGTTTACGTTGATGTTTGTATATATTTTACTGTCCTTATTTTTTTCTTGGTATTTTTTTTTAAATGTGAGCGAAAATCAAAAATGAAATGAGTATTTAGAGAGAGTGGTTAGCAGATCCAGATCCAGGGTGTAGAATCACGCCTAGGGAAAGTCACACATCCTTTTTTTTACATCTCCTGTATCTAGTGATGGTGCTTCTGCCATCAGCCCAAGTTAAAGCCGCCACTTCCGCCCACTGTTGATGCTGCTCCTGCCACTCCTTTTCCGTCTGCTTTTTACAACCGAAGCCTTTAGCGTTGTATAGAGTTCTTCTGTCATGTGCAGTCATGTGGTAATGTTGAGGGCATATTACAAAATTTCTCTGCTTTTTACATTTTTCATATTTGCTGTTGTATAAGGACACTCGGTGTTTTATGTTTTTTTTTTGTGTGTTGTTGTTGTTTTCGTGTGTATGCCTAGAGTGTCATTTAACATCAACATCCATAGCAACACATACGAAAGAAAACATACATACACATACTAACCGAAAGGATGTAGATGAATATGGAGCTCAAAAATGATGATGGTGACTAAAAAATAATTACAGTGCTGTGTAAAAAAGGGCACTAGTTGTATCTTATTTTATTGTAAGTGCCTTATAGTATTTTAAAAAAAAAAATTTGGAGTTCGTAGTTCTGTAACCCTGCTTTCGAAATATTTTTTTTTTTAAATCATCTCCAAAAATTTTGGATATGCAAAATCGTATTTAAAATAAAATATAATCATGAGAATCTAAGTCATTCTAATTTAAAGTTAGATTTAAAGTTGAGTGTAATTCATCATACCCCTGTTTTTTGAGTTCGCACAATGCAGCAGAGGAAAGTCTAATATTAGTTTCTCACGTAGAGAAAGACTCAGCCAGCTAGTCAGGGACCTCACTGACGGTCAAATCTTATTGATTTAGACCAGGTACTTGACCCTGAATAGCAATTGTCATCTCAAGTATAAGACAATTTTTGTGTACACAGCACTGTACATTAAGTATAATATAAATAAAGAAGCATAAAAAGTAAGTGAATGTCATGGGAGAAGTAATAATAATGGCAAAAGCCGAGATAGAAGCTAAAAAGAAATATACAAAAAATATAGTGAACAGAAACATCACTGAACAATATCGACTTTAAACAAAAAAAAATAAATAAAAAACGAAAGACGAAAAGAAAGCAGATCATAAAACGTCATGACAAAGCACCCCTATGAGCCTTTTTACAGGAACAACTTCAAGGCTCTCCCTCACTACCTAGCTACCCACGTTGTCATCTTTCGTTAGGATGATGTTGTAAAACACACATGCAAAAGTGATGAAAGCAGGAGGTTCTTGGGGTGGGATAACACCATCAAGCCTCTAATCAGACAGAGGGACTGGGGCTGGTTAGGTACCTACAAACATATATGATGTATGTATGTAAAATTGCAAAACGTGCTGATGCATAACTCTATTTCATAAAGAGCGAAAAACGGGCCACACAAGGAATAATGAGCGATATATTTTCGCCTCTTCAATGTTGCGGAGGATTTGCCTTCGTTTTTGTGTCCTTTTTTTGTATCTTAGAAAGAACATTATTTCCTATGTGTCTTATATCTCAAAGTGAGGAAAAATCCAAATCAAAACCAGGAGAGAGGGATCGAAAAACGAAAAAAAAGTCTCTAAAAATTCAGGAAATGGATGAAATCCTCTTGCGAGGCATGAGAATGGCGGGGCTTTACTTCCCGACCGTTTCAGTCCTTATGGCATTGCATCAATTTATTTTGCACCCTATTTCAATGGAGTTGGTTTGGTCTGTATGTGGGGTTGAGGGTAGATAAAATGAATCCCCCTGATCCCATCGTTTATTTAATCACTGGCATAATAATAATTTAATAATAATAAAAAAAATAATATTGATGGATTTGGAATAAGGTCCTCCAAGTGTTATTTTTGTTTATTATTAATTTTTTTCTCTTCAATATTTTCGATACGCTATCATATCATCATCGTAAGACGATGATGGAAGAAAATTAGGATTTTTGAAAATTAATGATTCTGAAAGAGAAATATTGCGTCTTATTATTTTGTGTGAGATATAAAATTTATGGATTTTCTGCAGACTCCTCTTTGTAAATGACAAATTGTGAGTACTTATAGGTTGAGCAATATTTATTGTTGACGAGGATTTGGATAGTTGAATATTGGCTTAATTTTATCTTCCTATTTTTACTGGAGTGATACATAAATTATGTTGGGTTCTGTTTCAGTTGCTTTGAGATATTAGTAGTTTATATACAAATTCAGATCGTATGATTATGATACCATTATTGGTTTTATTGCCTCTATTCAATGAAGATCTACGGACACAAAAAACGGGAAAATTCTTCTTTTTTTTTTAAATTAAAGGAACAGAGAACAGGATAAACGGAGATATTGTTTGTCTTTTTCGCAGAAGGAAAAGAAAAGTTTTAATATTTGTTGCTGTTTCCCCATTTTTTTGTTTTTTGTTTTGGGGTTATGACTTTAAAGTGGGTCTTATGTTTCTGTATTCATCCATAAGATATGGATTATGAGTTATTATAGTAAGATTTACCGAAAATAACATAGCACCATCAAAAATCGGTTATATTTTTATGCATTTTACCAGATATTTGAAACATTACGCTTTTAAGTTAGTACCCATATTTAGTAGGAGTGGTTATCTATAAAAATCTCACGACTTTTCTTGCGGAAAAGTGAAAAATTCGCCAAGAGTATCTTTTATCATTAAAGTGCTTCTCATCTTAGGTATATGGACTCCTCAGAAAAGGTCCTTGCCATGATTGCCGCGGAAAATCATACATTGTTGGGATTTATAAGTTGCTGGGTTTCGGTTTTAGGAGTTGTTTGCATCCGACGTATCGAACTCAAGATTTTGAAAAGACTTGACATTACAATTCTGTCTGTACCTCTACAGCTCGGCGGATTTTCTTAAAAATTGGTAGATAGCATTTTAAAATTTTTCCTACCACATTTTTTTTTAAATAGCACAAATAACGGCAAATATCTTACCATACGAAAATTTTCGAAATTTTATCAAATATTTTCTTGCTCAAGAACTTTTTCGTAGATTAACAAAATAAAATCACAAAATTTCATTTAGTTTAAGCTTAGTAATGCTTGAAAAACATTTCAGAAAAATAATTTTTAATGGTACCCCTTTAAAAACATTTTCTTTGTTTTTTGGTTTACTCAAAAACGGTACACACGATTTTGATCATTTTGTATTCCGTTTATAAAAACATTTTTTTTTTGATTTTTAAGAAAGCTTAAAATTTCATAAAAAAGTGAATTTCTATACACTTCCTTGGGATTATGTAACTTTTAAATTGGTACACTGGGGCGTATGTGGGCTTTTTTTCAATTTTTCTTTTTCAAATTTATTATTAGGCTTAAATATTAGTGTACTTTTAGTTTTATTATGTTTTCTATAACTCTTCATTATATTTAGCAGAATAATATTTTGAGGGAGATTTACCTATAAGGTGTTTTTTTTTGGACACAATCCGAAATACTTTACATTAAACGAAATAAATACTGAAGGTCAGATGTGAAATAACAGATTTTTGGCAGCATTTGTCTACAATATTGAAGATTTTGCTTGGCGTTAATGATTAGGATTTTATTCTTGGTTGGATATAATATGTACTTAGTTCACATTGGATGTAAGATGAACTGAATTTAACAAAAATTGCGTATTGACAAGGCCCTCGCAGTCAACTGATGAATCAGTCCATATGAGATCGCGGGGACGAAAAGCTAATTTTTGTGGACTAAAGTACAAATAGTTATTCATGCACTTCAATAGATTTTCAAAATTAAGCTACGTTATAAATAGAATCAGCTAGAATCTTGATACAATTTTAATTCTCTCAATTAATTCCTACGATCTATAATTCAACTAAAATTTTTACTCAAGTCAAGACATTACTGATAGTACCTACCATAGAACCGTCTTTTTTATTTTTGACTTTCTCACTATCGGAAAAATGGATTTCAATCAAATTTTGTACAGAAAAGCTTCTAAAAAGTTAAAGAACATTGCATATCAAAACTTATAAAAAATAGTTTCTTGGTTTCGGAAAAAAATTTTTTTTTTGAAAATTCGAAATCTCAAACACTGATCAATTATTTTTTGGAATTTAATTTTTATAATAAAAACTTAAAATTGGAGTATACATTTTTTTAAATGATTTCAAAATTGAATACATAATTTTTGTTCTAGCATAAATTCTTATTTGCTTGAAAAATCATATGGCATTCTTGTCTAAGCTCCAACAACAAGAGTTGTTTAAAAACTGTTGTTTAAACCCTTAAGAAATACTACAAACATTTTTCATTTCAAATATATTTAAAAAAATTTTAGGTCCCTTAAAAATAACAAGAAGTTCTTACATTAATTTAATTTTCTTGGGATAAATAGATATGAATGTACTATTATGGCAAGTTTTACATTTGTATGAAAAATTGAACACAACATTCCTATCAAACTTGACATTATTGAAAACGAATAAAGTGGGTTGAAATTGAAAAAAAAATATTTTATTTCTCAAAAACTTTTGCACAGATGTTTATAAAAATATTCAAAATTAGTGAAAGTAAATAAAAATAATTTCATTAACTGAGCCATTTTTTTAATTTTTAATATTTTCAAAAATGTCAAAATTAATTTTGATCAATTTCATTTCACAAAAACTTCAAAAAAATTAAATGACTTCGATTTTTTTTTATACTTGACTTTTAAGCGATTATTTGACACTATATGAATCATTATTTATTAAAAAAACATGTGTTCTTATCATACAGGTGTTAAAAAATTTTTATGGCAAATTATATTTCACTCGAAAACCTTTTCAAGAATTTTAATAATATTTTGTATGTGTATTTTATTACGTATTCATTTTCTCAAATAAAAAAAAAAATATGTTTATCACTTGATGCACGGACATTGATACTTGTATATTGCATCGTTTGAGCATGTCTTACCCTCAAAATTTTTCCAGAACAAAATTTGGGATGCCAATTTTAAGTATTTAGTAGTATAAATTTTAAGAAATAATTTCAAAAAATATCGTTCACCCGTTTTGAAGATATTGATTTTTCAAAAAAAAAAAAAATGGATTTTTTTTTCAAAAAACCCAAAAAATATTTTTTAGAATATTTGTGTATAAAATATTATTTTAAATCTAAGGGGGCTCCTGCTTAAAAAAATTGGTTAAGATTGTTAGTGCCGTTAATGGGAAAGTCGAACATAAAAAAACGGTTCTATGACAGGTACCGTTAATAACATTTTGTCCTAAAATTTTTTTTAATCAAAATGTAGTCCATGTCCATTATAGCACATCTAATTTTTTTTTATTAAAATCTTTAGAGCCGTTTACGAGAAAAATACGATTTTTCATTACGGGTGTATGGGTGATACCGTTAGTTTTAGAACTAAGGAAAAAATTTCAATTTCCTCTCTAAGGAATCACCGAAGTTTGAAGAAAATACCTCCAGTAGCTTAGGCTGTAGGGAGAGGTACAGACATACAGACAGACAGAAGGAATTGTCGGATCCACTTTTTTCGTCTTTGCTATCGTCGTAATGTCAACTTTGATCATAATTTCGAGTTTTATTTGTTTTCGAAATGCAGAAATTGCCTTATATACCTATTTCGCAAGTTAAAAATTATGAGCAAATAAATAAAAACAGCTGACTTTTTGATTTAAATTTTATTTTTTCTTTACTTTTTAGACTTCAATATTCGCATACAACTTATCAATTTTGATAGAAAAAATCATTTTCTACATAAGGTTTCAATGTTAAAATTCAGTATTAATTTTCTAGTTGCATTAGATACAAACCATTTTTGAAAAGCAAAGTTGAATTTAATAGCATTTTGTGGCTTTTGAGCATGTTTAGGTCCCACTCCAACATTTTTTTTAATATTAAACTTTTGAATGCAATTAATATTCGGCCCTAGCGAGGTATCCGTTCGGAGCGGAAAATTCTCCGCAACACATACTCTGTCGGAGGTTAAAATTGCTTTCGAGGTATCCTATCGGAAAGAATAATAATACTAGCAATATCAGGTAGCTTTTCCATCATGCTCACCAGACGCTTGTATTGCGTGCTTGTTTTTTCGTTTGCACTTGTCCTTCAAACAAATTCAAGTATAAGTAAAAAGTTGCTCAAGTAAATAGATTTTCTTGGTTTCTTACAATTTTACAGTACTTAACTTTGTTGACTTAAATTTGTTCCGTGAAGAATTTGTATCGGACGAAATCGGAAAAAACATTTGCATTAAGCTGTCAGAAATTCTACAAATAAAGCACTTGATTGCACTTCAACGTAGTTCACCGGGTGCGTTAAAATAATGTCGGAGAAAAATTCCGAACAGCTGTTCGGAAGAACACACCGAAGCAAAAATCCTCCAAATCGTACAAAATCGGAGAACTTTCCGCCCCAACGGATACCTCCTTCAAGTTAAAAGAATATTTATTTGATCGTGTTGTCTACAGAAAAGTAAAAAAAAACTCTACCATAGAATACGGGTAAAGTTGTTGGTATTTAGATGTTAAGTTAGGTAAGATTAAAAAGTTGAAAAGTTCATCCTGATTTCGATTCTGGAAACATTTGACTTGAAGGTCGTGCAATACCAATGGCAAGTTGCTGGATCTAGTGTCCACTACCGTTAATGATGGAATCGTAGTGGAAGACTAAACTGAGCCTCTTGTTTTCGAAGACGGCGATTCTCCAAGTTTTTTGTATGGACTCTGATCGTTTTTGTTACAAATATTTTAAAAACTCCTACAGGTATAATTTTAAAAGACCGACATTGAAAACACTGAATAAATATTGCTACCACAAATAGACTGGTCCTGTTTTAATATTTGCTTAAAGGTTAATTCTATGGTTTTTTTCATATTTATATTTTTCCCTAAATGAAGTTCAGTTTAAAAACCATTGCAAAGCAAGAGATATTTTCAATATAACCTTAATTTTAAATATGTCAATTTGTCAACGGACTTGGCTCTGATGAAAGCATCGCTTCCCATCGATCAGCGAAATCAAGCATCGTTGCGCGCGGTTAGTACTTGGATGGGGGACCGTTCAAATACCAACCGTGAGCTGTTGACATGTGTTTTTCTGTTGTTCTTTCTTTCTGTCTGTCTCTCTCTGTTGTATTGTATAAGCCGATGGTCTGAGCTACCAGTGCTTTCAGTGTCTCTACTTCGTAGATTTATCTACGGAGTAGTGGAATATGTAATGTAATGTGTAATATGTCAATTATATTCAAAAGGTGCAGAGAGATCTTAAAATATTCCCAAATTTTTGGAAATTCATAAACAATTAAAGAAAGTTTGGTTCTTTCCTATCTAGTCTCAAGTCAAACGACACTTTTAGTCATGAACTTCATTTGATAGCACAATTTTTTTTTTCAGATTTTTATCCAAGTTCCTTTAACTCGTATATTAAAGACTATGATCAGTTAAACTGTGACATTTCTAACTGTCATTTTTTGACAAAAAACCATAACCCCGGCTTCTTAAGATCTTTCTCTTACTTGACAGATGTAAACTTTAATATTCATATGTATATACATCTTTGCGAAGCCTTTGTCTAACCTTGAAAGAAGTTATATACCAGACCTCGATGGTTTACCTTCCACTATTTTGTATTTTGGAAAACTGTGTTAATCATTTATTGTTGCCTTTGCCTCTTCTTTTTAACTTTTAAATGACTTCTTGTGTATTCCCATCTGTATGGAAAATTTATTTAATAATTCCTCTACATAAAAAATGCTAAAAAGACGACTGAGCCAATTGTAGATTTTATCGGTAAATAAACTTGTTGCATCTTTTGCCTCATATAAAGTTTAATATTCCCCAAAAAAAACTTGAGTAATTTGCCTGAATGCATACATATTTCAAACTATCGGAATAATCAACGGTTTTCTCCTCTAAACAAAATATTAAAGTTACATATATACCTACATAACATAGGTAGATAGTATTTTTGAATGAATAAAATATAAACGTTTCCTATTTTCGTCACTTTTTTGTTTGAATAATTATGTTATATGCCCTTAGAGGGTTTTAGGTCAATATTCAATATTGATTTTCAAAAGACCTGCACCGTTTTGGGTGTGTTTATACACTTTTTCAGGCAACTGATTTGAATTTTTTGTTTGGTCATTATGTAAATTTGACAAGTTAATTTATTTTAACTTTTTTTGCCAATCATACATAATTCAATTTTGTAAAACTAGTGGCTGGCTAATGTATATATAAATACATAAAAAAAAGAGGACAAAATTATTGGTCCACCGTTAAATCGGGTTAAAACTGCATACAAAATCTAAGGCATTTGGCCCTGCCATCTTTTCCTTGTCCGCACAGGAATAAAACAAGATGATCCTTATCCTATTGTTGAGACTGGCGGGAGTAAGCTTACTTCGTCATTTGTAACACCACCTACCTCTTAGACTATATTACCAAGAAAATTATAACATACGCAGTCAACTTCTGACAAAATTACCACTTGTGAACATTTTCGTTGTTGTGAAAGCAAAGTGGCATTTAAAAGGAACATACTCGTATCCTGTGCCATGGGTAGAACCATTATGATTGTAAAGGCACGTTCGCAACAAAAGTTCTATAAGAACCTTCGGCAGACAGAACAATATTTATGAATGACTTCAAACGAGCCATATACCTATACCACCTACACATACGAACACACGTCGCATTTGAAATAATAATAGTCCCATAGAGGACCACAAATTAATATAAAGCTTTCGCGGTTATTTTCCAACTGCTGCTGCTGCCATATCCATATTATAAAAACTCCTCGTCTGTCTGTCCGACAACGTCGTCGTCCTATCGTCGCTATATTGGCATCTCTCTTAGCTCGAAACCATATTGTACTCGTACAGTGCTCCCGGTCCCTATACTATTCGGCTATAGGATGCCGCCATTCATTTAAATCCCTTAATACATTATGCACTCTACATACATATATACGCTTGATATAGAGTGTCCTTTAAAACTATACAACTACCACTGCGCATATATTATAGCGTTCACCGTGATATATGAGATTGTGTTTATGGTTTTTGTTGTTGCCTCTTTTTCTTTTAATTATAGCAATAATTTTATGTTGGAGAATATATATTTGTTCCTTTACTCGCGTAAAAGGTAATAACCAAACCCAACCAAAACCGTCATCCCTGGGATACCAACAAACCGAGCAAAAAATAAAATGTGCAAGAAAAACACAGAAAAATCCTTTAAGGGAGCCATCCGAACGGCCCCATACAATTAGTATGCAGACGAACTCGAACTGGTGGTGGTAAAGGATTCAAATGAAAAATTGCATAAAATATAAAAAAGGCAACGGAAAAAATCATTTTTAAGAGCAGAGAAATATTCAGCCATGATTTGCGGGAATCCTCGAACCAGGACAGCTACTTCTTCTATATGCATGTGTTGAGTGTGGGAGGGCAGAGCGTAGCGCTAGGGCCAGACGATGATCATGGGTAGGTATGTGCACATTGCACATACATATATATGTTTTCTCAGCGGAGTAGTAATAGTATAGTTGTACTCCTACTGACTCCAGCAGGGTTGCCAAGTATGGTAGAAGTTTATAAGTAGCTCAATTTTAAGACAAAAGAAGTTATAATGAGTTGTTTTTCACACAGTGCGGACAGTTCAACTTATTTAGTATGTACAAAAAAATTAATCTATCCTGGAAGAAACTTAACTTTTGAGCACATAATCGAGGAAACAATTATTTGTGAACGGTGTTTTTTCTATGGTTTATGGTTTATGGTCCATGACCCTTCAAACATTTTACATTCTTCTTTCAACGAGAGATTTTGTTTTTTTAAATTTATTTTAAAGATAGGTAGTTTGTTCTAGAAAATATATTGTTTAACGTCTTAATTGAAAAAAAAACCTAAAAACTTTTCACTGAAATTTTTTTTAAAACCTTTGAATAAATAGAATTTTTAATTAATAAACTGAGCTACATATATACACATACTCCAAAAAGTCTCCGTACAGTAGACTAATTTTGTATTTATTTGCAAAAAAAATAGTAATGTGTAATAGAATAAATGAAGTGGGAACACAGAACGAGAATATGTTTTCTCCCATTATCTTTTTACCAAATCCCAAGAATTTTTATTCACGAAGGATGGCGTTTAACTTAAACTACAGAATGAACTGTGTTCAAGGTTTAAATGAAACTATGAAACCAAAAGTGGAGTTTAAATTCCCACTGTGAAACTGGGGGTAAGTGTTTTAAATAATATTTTAGTTAAAAACGTTCTTTTGTCCCAAGGAAATAAAAATGTCAACTAAAAAGAAGAAAATTTTCTTGGCTAACAAGAAAATTACTATCGACTTGAGGAATAAAGGAAAGTCTCTGGGTGAAATCGCGAAAATTGTGAAAAGACCGCATTCTTCAATTCAGTACGTGTTACAACAATTTTATAAAACAAAAACAATTGCAAACAAAAAGGATCTGGCCGACCAAAAAAAATTGATCGTCGTTTGGAAAAGAGAATACTTAGGAGTGTTGCAGAGGATCCCAAGCATAGTGCACCCGTTCTTGCAGGTAAATTATAAAAGATCGAAGACCTAATGTGTGTCCCCAGACAATACGAAATCTGTTGACCAGAAATGCATTTTATGGTCGAGTTAGCCGGAAGAAGCCATACATTCGAAAAGCGAATAAGAAATCCAGGCTGCATTACGCTATGGAATACTTCGGTAAGGACAATTCGTTCTGGGATCAGATTATATTTACGGACCAAAGGAAATTTAACATCTTTGGCTCAGATGGTCGTCGTATGCTCTTGAGAAAGCCAGGCACTGCTCTGTATTCTAAAAATGTACTATATAGTAGGGATGTATGGCTTCTTCGGGCGTTGGAAACCTGGTTTTTATAGAAAATACCATGGACAAATATGGAAACTTGGAAATACTTCAAGAAAATCTCCATGTTAGTGCTGGAAAAATGGGTATCGCCATCAATTTTGTCTTCCAACAAGACAACGATCCCTAAAACACTTCCATGCTGATTTAGGAATGGTTGTTATACAACGTTAAAACAAAGGTTAAACATCCCGCTCAATCTTCAGACTTCAATTAAATGGAGCATCTGTGGGACCACTGGGAAAACGAAATTAAGAGCAAAACAGACCTACTTTAAGAATGGAATAGAACTTCGCCGGATACGACTTAAAACCTTACCCATTCTATGCAAAACCGATTAAAGAAAGTCATTAAAAATAAAGGAGGTCCTACTAAATATTAAGTGTTGTTTTTTTGTTACGTTAAGTTAAATGTTTTACTTTTTTTTAAGGAAATCAACATAAAAAATCCAATGTACGGAGACTTTTTTGTTCCTTTTTTCATACTTTGTGCTCTGAATTATTTTTTATTTTAAGTATTTTCAATAAAGTGTTGTTTTTTTTTTACTAAATTTTTTTGAGTTGTTATCATTTATTTAATTTCTAGTCGTTTTTAGTTATATTATTTGTTCAAATTCAATAGTTTATCACAGATTAAACAGAAAATTTACTACTGTACGGAGACTTTTTGGAGTATGTGTATGTACATAAAGTATAACTAAGGATGATTTAACTGAAACGAAACTGAAGTAACTAATCTCAAAATAAGCTTTTATATGACAGTTTGGGCAGAGGAAAAAGTTTCGTTTCAGCGAACGAGTCTTAGATGCAAGTTGGGAGTTAACGAGAGACTTCTCAGATTAAATAAAATAAAATGCACGACTGGATCGCACGAACTTGCTCTAATATTTAATTAGAATTTTAAAAATTGATCTGCAAAATGTTTCAAAGCACAAAATTTGTTTTTAAAATGCTACAACAAATTTGCTTAGAACTCGATATTTATATCAAAAGTTGACATAAGAATGATAGAGAATAGAGATAGAGAAAAAGTGCGTCTGCCAATTCGGTCCGTCTGCCTGTTTGCCTATATGGTTTTACTTCAACCTACATCCTAAGCCGTTGAAGCAATTTTCTTCAAAATCGGTCTTCGGTGATTCTTTAAAGGAGAAATTGAATTTTTGTTTAGCTCCAAAACTAACGGTACCTGCCATACAGCCGTTATGCAAAATCTTATTTATCTCGAAAACACCTCTCACGATTTTGATAAAAAAAATTAAAAAAAATTCTTTTTAAAAGTACCTGTCATTTAATAATAATATTGTCTATAAGAATATTAAAAAATTAATTTTGGGTTTTTGAAAAAAAAAAATTCAATTTTTTTTTTTTTTTGAAAAAATCAATATCTTGAAAACGTGTGTACGAATAGTTTTTGAAACTATTTCCTAAAATCTATATTATTAAATACTTAAAATTGTTATTCCAATTTTTGTTCTTGAAAACTTATAAAGAAATTTGCTATGTGTATAAAATACGAATTTAATAATAAAACTTTTTTTAAATTTTGTTTGCATAAATACATATATTTCTAGGAATCATATGGAAATTTTATGCATTTCAACATTTTTTTTTTATTTAAATTCATGTTTTTATATTTATAATTTTTAAATTCCAAAGTACTTTTACATAAGAACAAGTTCGTGCGATCCAGTCGTACATTTTATTTATTATTGCGCAAGTAAAAATTAAATTAAAAAAAAAATAATTTAACCAGCAGTTTTTAAGATATCAAATTTAAAACCAAAATTTTTTAATTAAATGAAAGATCAAAAGAATAAAGTGAAAAAAGAAATATTGTTTTTCAAAATTCAAAGTGCCGTTTTCGAGGAAAATACAATTTTCGAAAACATTTGTACGGTGGTTCCTGTTATTTAAAAAAAAAGCAATGTCTTACTAAGTACATCTTGTAGATAGTTTTGAAAAATTGTTAATTATCAAGTTTCAAGGATACCGGGGATGTGTTTTTCGAAATAATGAGATATCAAAAAAATTAATTTCTTTTTAAAAATCCAAAAATAATTTTTTGAAAACAAATTTCAACTCAAACTTTTTAGGAGCTTAAGAATGAAAAAAGTTGATCAAAATCTGTTTAAAAATCCCAAAAATTGGTTCTTGGAAGGCTCATTAATAATCATTTTTTGAAAATGATTTTTCAACCTCTTACTATCTTTTACTTAATAACATTTTTAGATTTTCTTTAAATCTGTGCAACTGTTTCTGAGAAAAAAAAATATATTCTAAAATTTCTACAAGTATTTATGTCTACCAATTTTTAATATTTAAGTGTTATTTCAAAAGAACGAATGATATTTGGGTTGAAATATGCTGAAGAACGAGAAACTAATTATCTAATAATAATGTATAAATATGCAGGCTTAAACAAATCTGACTTTTACTCATGGTTAAATGAAAAACTATACAAAAACCAAATTATTAATATTTGGGACAATTTAGCATCGTAGCGGTGGTGATCAAAGGCACTCTACTAAATTTAAACTCTTTAGCATTGGTGGTGTCTGAGATATAGGACTTCAAAAATCGTTAAAACCGGAACTGACGGACTCACTGACAGATCATCAAAATTATGTAGCACTTCCCGACATCGTAGAACCTTGTAATTTCGCCTATTTGTATTGTGATGTATACGAAGGTAAATATAAAGGCGCAGTATCCATCCACTTTCTCAAAATTCTTATTAATTATATAGAAGTAAGAAGAAATACCTCCTTCCAGTAACAGGGGGGCTGTGAAGCATGGCCCTTCTATTACTACTAAAGAGAGTAAACCTCTCCAAACTTCGACACCGCGGTTCAGTGGTAGTAAGATTGTGAAGCATGGTCCTGCTACCACTAAGGAGAGTAAACCTCCCCGAACTTCTTTGCCTCATTCCAGCGGTGGTAGGACTGTGAAGCATGGTCCCTCCACCTCTAACAACTCCACAAATCCTAAAGAAGGCCCTAGGGGGAGCGGACGTAAGCCCAACCCTTCTAGGACACTCTACAAGGACATTCGCAATGCTAAGAGAATACTCAGGGTTTTTGGTGAACAACCTGGCGCCGGGGGGAACTCTCAGCATGATGCAAAAATCAAGTGGGCTAAAAGCTTTTTAGCTAATAATAGCGTGCAGGCCAGCGGAGACTCCACGTCGAAGCGTCAAAGGTCTATGGAGGGCACAATTTCAGTACCCAAACGCCCCAAAGTGCACAACATCAGCGCTCCATCACATCCCTGTGGAGGGAATAAGACCTTCAGTGATGTGGCTAAAAACAAAATCGTGGTCGCGATCATTGACGGGAACGACGTCGATGGCACGATCTCTGCGGAAAATTGGCAGGTGGTCAAGGGGAAGCTCCAGTTGAGCTTCATGAGTATCATGATGGAGAACCCTGGACCACCTCCAATCACAAACGATGGAGGCTGGCATCAAGGACATGTTAAGCTCATGGTTTGTGACGATCAGAGATCGTGTGATCTTCTATCGTTGGCCGTTAGCCGGTTAGGGGAAGTCTGGCCTGGTGCTAAGCTCGAGGTTGTTGCTAAGGAGAAAATCTCGTGCAGACCAAGAGCTCGCGCCATGGTTACAGCCGAACTCTCCAGCATGGATGTAATACTCCAGATGATCCGGCTATCGAACCCATCCCTTCCTACTCACAACTGGAAAGTTGCGAAACTGGAGGAGAAAAAGGGACCCTACAGAGGTGCAATTATTGTACTAAATAAGGAGTCCCTTGCTCCTCTGGCGCAGACCAAAGGTGTGATTAGGTTTGGGTTTGAGACCATCACACTGAAGGTGTATAAAAAGGACGCGGATGTTACTGGTGCATCCACTTCCTCCAACGTAGTCGAAACTGCTGCTGCAGACCCTGGTGCATCTATCACCTTCCCATCACTGGAAGAGGAAGAGGCATCCAGGTCATCTTCGGCAACAGTGGAGACAATAAAAACAGTCAGCGACATGGAGATCGATGACCACAACAATGAAGATCTTCTGAGTGAGGACGCTCTTCTGGGCTCAACCTCGGAATCGGAAGACTCCAACGTCACCGTGTTGGAGGTTGATCGGGAGGGTTGTAGCAAAGATGCTGCGATTTCTACAGATTAATCTCCAACACTCTATCAAGGCCTCGGCCTCCCTGCTTCTTCGTCTATCCAGCAGCGGAGAAGACATCGTCCTAATCCAAGAACCCTGGATTGTGAAATCCATCGTTCGGGGACTAAGGACTCCAAACTACTACTTGCTGTATGCATTAGATAAAGGTGAACCCAGATCTTGCATACTAGTTAAAAGTAGCCTAAATGTATTTTTACTACCTAATTTCAGTGATCGAGATGTAACCGTCGCAAGACTGGAAACAGCCAAAGGAACTTTCTGGCTGGCGTCGGCATATCTAGGCCATGACCACCTTGGCCCTCTCCCAGGAGACACTCTGAGGAGGCTTATCACTGATGCAGATAGGCAGAAGACTGACCTCATTATTGGAAGTGATGCTAACGCCCATCATACAGTGTGGGGTAGCACGAATATAAACGACAGAGGTGAGTCTCTTTTCGATTATATTTTGAACACTAACCTAACAATATGTAACGTTGGAAATGAACCCACATTTGTTACTAAAAACAGACAGGAAGTACTTGACATAACTCTTGTCTCAGATAAAATTTATCATACTATCTCGAATTGGAAAGTATCAAATGATCATTCTTTCTCTGATCATAGATACATACAATTCGAAATAATGGACGAACCTCCTAGCCAACCTTCCTTCCGTAACCATCGGAAAACAGATTGGCTTCTATATAGGGCAACTCTATTAAGGTCAATCAGGCCTGAGTTATACAGCATACCCTACAACACTGAGGATCTTGATATTAAAGTCAATGACCTCACAGCAGCCCTCAACAAATCTCTGGAAACTGCCTGCCCTCTTATACAAATAAGAGGTAAAAAGAAACCACACTGGTGGTACTCGGGGCTGGATCCACTAAGAAAAGAATGCAGGAAACTCTTTAATAGAGCGAAAACCTCCAGAGAAGCTTCTGATTGGGATTCATATAAAGACTCCCTCAAGTTATATAAAAAAGAACTGAGGAAAACCAAGCGTATGTCCTGGAGAACTTTCTGTAACAATATAGAAGGCAACTCAGAGGCATCAAGGTTAAGAAAAATCCTCTCCAAAAATCCAGTAATGCCAAGTTGCCTAAAAAACAATGACGGTTCCTGGACAAACTCAAGCGAAGAATCGCTCAATCTGCTCCTGGATGTACATTTTCCAGACAGCTCTCCTTACGTTAATAGCACTGATCCTGATCCTAACAACATACTCAGTAGCATAACTCCTCCACAAGGTCTGATTACAGAGGAAAAATTAAAATGGGCAATAAACAGCTTCAATCCATACAAATCTCCTGGGCCAGATGGAATAATTCCAGCGGAATTACAGGAAAATTCCGATATTCTGATACCCATTCTGGTAAACATCTTAAATGGTTGTATCGCTCTGGCTCACATTCCTTTGTCATGGAGAGAAGTAAATGTTATTTTCATCCCCAAAGCTGGCAAACCTAGCCATGTTAATCCTAAAGATCTAAGACCTATTAGCCTTTCATCATTCCTACTTAAAACATTTGAACGTCTGATTGAAATCCATTTGAGGGCAAACATTGATAAGTCCTTACTATCCAATGCTCAACATGCTTATAACAAAGGGAAATCTGTAGAAACCGCTCTACATACGCTGGTTCGTACTATCGAACACTCCCTTCATCATAAGGAGTTCACCTTAGTTGCTTTCCTGGATATAGAAGGAGCTTTTAACAATGTCGACGCATCCGCAATCACATCTGCGCTGTCATCTCTAAAGGTGGATAAGTCAATCAGTAATTTGATAAATCATATGCTGATAAGCAGGATTATTAATTCAAAACTGGGCGATTTTACTACTCGAAGGACTGTCAGTAGGGGTACGCCGCAAGGCGGCGTCCTCTCTCCTCTCCTTTGGAACCTAGTCGTAAATGAACTACTAGTGATTCTTGAAGGGGAGGGGCACAGGGTGATTGCCTATGCGGACGATGTTGCGATAGCGATATCTGGTAAGCATCCTAATACTCTGAAGGAACTCCTACAAAATGCTCTAAACAAGCTTACTAACTGGGCAGATCAATGTGGACTCGGTGTCAACCCCCACAAAACTGAACTTGTCCTATTTACCAGGAAATATAAAATCCCACACATAGACCCTCCCCTCATCAAAGGTATACCGCTTAAATTCTCAGACAAAGCAAAATATCTGGGTCTTATTTTGGACAAGAAATTAAGCTGGAAGCCCAATATCCAAGAGAGAGTCAACAAAGCCAACAAGAAAGCCGTAGGTAATAAATGGGGTCTACAAACTCATATAACACACTGGCTATACATCTCAGTCATTAGACCGATACTAACATATGGAGTGACAGTATGGTGGACTGCGCTGGAAACAGCAACTAACCGCGATAAGCTCAGCAAAGTCCAACGAACAGCCTGTTTAATCATGGGTGGAGCTCTCCGCTCAACTCCTTCTGCTGCACTTGATGTTCTTTTTCATCTCATACCGCTAGATATTTTTAGCAAACAATCGGCCGCTAACACAGCCATTCGACTTAAAGCCTCCTCGCAGTGGATCAATAATGATATTGGTCACTCTACTATACTGAACTCGTTCAGTAGTCTACCTAGTAACGTCGATTACACCACCCCTCATCCAAAATTTGATAAAAATTTTCAAGTATCCATCCCTTCCAGGTCTTCATGGGAAAATGAGTCGTTTTTGATAGACGAAGCAATTCATTTCTATACAGATGGATCTAAAACCGATGACGGGGTCGGTGGAGGCGTATACTCCGAAAAATTAAATCTTTGTCTATCTTTTCGTCTTCCCAATCACTGTAGCGTGTTCCAGGCAGAGCTTTTAGCAATAAAAGAAGTCCTCTCTTGGCTAAAAGAAAACGTTATATCGACAACCGATATACGTATCTTCTCAGACAGTCAAGCTGCCTTAAAGTCACTGGACTCTGTCTCCATTAACTCACAAACAGCCCAAAATTGTCGATCATCTCTGGTGGAGATGTCAAAACAGTTTAACATTCACCTTACATGGGTGCCGGGGCATAGAGACATTCCAGGAAATTGCAAAGCTGACGAACTTGCAAAAAACGGAACAATATTACCTTTGTTGGATAGCAAATCTAACATCGGTATACCCCTAGCTACTTGTAAACTTATGCTAAAGCAAGATACCATAAGGAAAGCCAACCACAGGTGGACCAGCACCCCAACTTGCCGGTCTACTAAACTGATTTGGCCATTGTTTGATGCTAAACGCTCAAAACAACTAATTTCTATTGGTAGATTGCATATTAGCTCCATTATAGGTGTCCTTACTGGGCACTGCCTAATAGGAAGACATGCTTCTCGTCTTGGAGTTCCTGCAAATGACTTTTGCAGAAGCTGCATGGATGAAGAAGAAGAGGAGTCAATTCCCCACCTTCTATGCTCTTGTCCTGCCCTAGCGCAAAGACGTAGACTCCACTTGGGAGACTACTACTATAACGATCCTAGTGATCTAAATGATTCCGACATTCACTGTCTCAAACGCTTCATTATTAGCTCAAAATGGTTTAACGAGTAAGGGGGATTTTTGAAATCCTTGTGGTATCACAACGGACCAAATATTGGTCTAAGTGTGCTGTCCTTTTCCGGTCAGCAGCCACTTTAACCTAACCTAACCATATAGAAGTTTAATGATGATATTTTGTAGGGCTGTGTTGACTTCTGGGTTTACACTTCTACTTGTCTTTATTTGTCTCTATTTGTAATGGTTGGGAGAAATTGTGGTAAATCCCTTCATAAGCAGCAGTTGGCACGCTTGTCGACGCACGGCTATTACTCGCCGGATGGGGGGGATCTTGCTGCATATACCATACAATTAATAAAATTTCGTGGCAATAAAAAAAATCTAAACACACACAAAAAATCTACTTTTGTCAACATCGCTATATTTTGTAAACACATTGGTGGTAATAGTGTTAGCCATCCGGCTATAAGGCATCCCTAATCCAATAGTGGTTCAAAACCACCTCCATACTACACTTGCCTATGATCGTTGTGCAGCCCCTTAGCTATTGTAAAATTTATCCGTTCATTAATTTCCCATTCTCATCTTTCCACCTTTACCTTCCCCAAAATATTACTTATTCCATCTTCATATTTAATTTAAACACATTTCAAATTTACTTCATACAAATTCATATAAATTTATTTTTACTCAAATCGATATAAAATCACAGCATGTAACTAACCTATCCTAATATGGAGTTCATTAACCTTAAATCGAGTATGTTAAAGATTTCTGCAAATTTCAGTTTAATACACACGACAATTTTGACACTTGGATTTGTGCTCTCAGAGTTCTCAATAAGTTGTGCAATGTAAATGATCATACTAAATCGATAACTGTTGTTAACACTGTATGTTAACTCAATGTTTAAAATGAGTCGAGTTATAAATCAAAAAAAAAGAGAGATTAACTACTGGAATTTGAGAGGACACCTTTGTGTACCCTGCCAATTTTGAATCTCACTCAATTATGATCTTTCATCGATATGACGTAACGTTAAGAGAAATGTATTTGATTAACTTACTCGTAGTTTACAAAAAAAAAAACTTAAATATTTTATCGCAAAAACAATTAATGAAATTTAATTAAAGATGATTATATATGTATTTTAGTAAAAAAAAAAGAACAACAGAATGAATTCTAGTTATCGTATGATTTTTTTTTGATAAACTTTAAATCAATGCAATTGTAGGTTACTCACATGAAAACAATAATGATTTTGATAGTCCATCCAACGATGTGCGCACATAGCCAATGTTGATCTCGATCCAGTTGTTTTTGTTTTTTTTTTGGTTTTTTGTAAATTTGATTAATTTTATATCTTCGCATAGAAGTGATTTTTTTTTTGTTTTTTCTTTTCACTTCACAAATTATATATATTTATATTAGCAATGAAAATATTAATACCTTAAAATGAAAATTTGTAAACGAACTCAGCATGAACTCTTTTGTTTAGATGATTTAAAAAAAAGAATATTTAATAGGATTAACTAAAAATTAAAAATAATGACACGACTTAAATGACCCTGGGTCAGTCAGTATTAATATTGTTGATTCCTGGGTATTGTCACGCAATTATAAAAAGTATTTTTCGCGTTTGTAGTCAAGCTTTGCGCTTCTAATTCTGCACTGATTGCATATATTTGCTCTAAGATTGGTGGGGGCTATTTGGAGCTTTGCTAGTAGCGTGGATGATGACGTTGTCGGCTTATCTCAATCCAGATCTCTTAATGAGCGTACATTTTCGAGAAGCCAAAGCTAATACAGACCGCTTTGGTATGGTTTTTTTGTTGTTTTTAACCAGAATTGATTAGTTTTGTAATAAACCTAATACGTCAATCGTCATAGGCTAGGTTAAATCTGGAAAAATCTAACTAAGCCACACTCGTGCTTTAATAGTCGATGCAACTGAAGATGGAATATGATGCTTTCATACAAGAATGAGTTATTTTATTTTATAAATAAGACTTACGTGGGTTGGGTTTTATAAACATTTAGGCCGGTATTCACCGAGCGCTCATAACTTAAGAAGCTCATAAACGTATTCACCAAGCAATATTAGTGAAGATCTACGAGCGCTCTTAAAAGTTAGGAGTGGTCGCGACCACTCCTAACTTACGAGCGCTCTCTTCGAAAATTTGTTCGCTTGTGCGTGTGCCACGCACGCATTTGACTCGAATCCATGTGAGCAATGCCAAGTAGAAGAGTATCCATTTGCTGTCAAGACCAACATTACACAACATTTCACAGTTTGGGTATGCCTGAACAAGAAAGAGTGGCTCTCATTTTCGAACTTCGAAAAACACTTGCGAGTGGTTGGTGAATACCGCAAAGAAATTTCAAGTTAAGAGCCTCGTAAAGTTAAGATCCGTTTAGGAGCGCTCGGTGAATACGAACCTTAGTTTTTCCTTTAAAACAAACATTCTGATACCACGTGTGTGTGACAATAATTCAGGGTGAATCTAAAACTTTTGGTTTTCTTTACTTTATACTCGAAAATTATAATGAATTTACTTTAGAATTTTAGACTCAAAGACAAAAATAAAAATTAAATAAAGCTTGTAGCTTTTATAAATTGAAAATTTTAACTTTAAATTTAATTTAAATTTTATAATGCAAATTCTATTCCACGATCTTTTACGTCTGTCTTTGGAGACTGCTAAGTTGGAAAAGAAAGATTTATGCCCGATTTCACGAAGGACTTTTAAACATTTAACAGGCTTCTAAACCTTAAAATGAGATGTTTTGGTTTCACCAAGCGCTTTTAAGTTAAACAAGCTTTTAAACACCCTTATAAACTAAATGTCCATTTTTGGCTCATTAAATTAAAAGTGTCATGGAAATGTCATCAGATGTAGATAACAACAATTGGTTATAGGTATAGCAGCTGAAATTATTAATAATCGTTCTGTAAGGATTTAGTGTTCAATTTTTGAAGATACAAAATAAATAAATTAATACTAAATATTTAAATGATTTGTTTCTTTATTTCGAAAAAAATATTGATCGTCTTCATCCAATAATAAAGTGCAACACAAAGTTATTCGCATAAGCAAGAATATTCCTGGTTCACAGAAATACATTATATGGCTTCAAAATGTGGTTCCGACTTTCCAACGCATCTGTGGATGAGTTTGTTGAATATGTTTGGTCTTCATTTGGAACCAAAACAAACCCAACAATGCAATAAAAAATAAATTAGATAAGTGGTTATTACTTAACGATTTTATGCCACAGAATATCAGTATCAGAATCTTTCCAAATATTTTGTGTGCATTTCTTTTTTTTTTTTTCATTTCTTAGCATTTGTTTGAACACATAACGCTTTCTCATTTCTTCTCATACATTTCGCTTGTTAGAAAGAAAAAAGCAATTTATTTTTCCCAGGGATGTGAAGAGAACTCAATTTTAACAAAAATTTCCCCAAAATGTCCCTTTTATAGATTGGTGAAACTAAACATTTTTAAGAGCCTGATAAAATTTAAGAGGATTTTTGATAAAAGTGCTTTTAGTGTTTGTTTATGAAATCGGCCATTAGGCTCGTATTCACCGAGCGCTCCTAAACGGCTCTTAACTTTACGAGGCTCTTAAGTCTTAACTTGAAATTTCTGTGTGGTATTCACCAACCACTCGCAAGTGTTTTTCGAAGTTCGAAAATGAGAGCCACTCTCTCTTGTTCAGGCATACCCAAACTGTGAAATGTTGTGGAATGTTGGTCTTGATCTTGACAGCAAATGGATACTCTTCTACTTGGCATTGCTCACATGGATTCGAGTCAAATGCGTGCGTGGCACACGCACAAGCGAACAAACTTTCGAAGAGAGCGCTCGTAAGTTAGGAATGGTCGGGACCACTTCTAACTTTTAAGAGCGCTCGTAGATCTTCACTAATATTGCTTGGTGAATAGGTTTATGAGCTTCTTAAGTTATGAGCGCTCGGTGAATACCGGCCTTAATCGAAGGAAATGATTAATTTTTAGTCATGGGGGTCGGTGAGTAAAATCATTTAAGGGTGCGTGTTTTTTACGTAGTATCTCTATTTGTTTCTTAGTGTACTCGAAATCAAGACATATTCTAAAGGTTTTTTCAACAGGGACTCTACAAAAGTAGAGCGACAGGGACAGCAAACGACGCCATATTTCTTGCCTCTCTTTTGACATTTCTCTTCAGTAAGATTTGCCATTTCATGATGGAAAGATATACGAGTCAACAACGAGTCGAAATTATTAAAATTTACTACAGAAATTCGGAGTCAGTGGTCTCAACGTTAAGAGCGCTACGCCCAATTTATGGTCGTCATAATCGTCCTAGCAGATCAACAATTGGGCGTCTAGTGGAAAAATTTAAATCCACAGGCACAGTACAAAATGGTACCGTGCCAGTGAGACAAAGAAGTGCCCGTAGTGTCGAGAATGTTGCTGCCGCTGAGGCTACAGTTGTAGAAAGCCCAAATGTGTCTCCCACACGTCGTTCTCAAGCGTTGGGCATCTCTGTGACGTCGTTGTGGCGAATTTTGCGAAAAGATCTTGGCCTACATCCTTACAAGATTAAATTGACGCAAGAACTGAAGCCGCTTGACCACCAGAAGCGTCGTATGTTCGTGAATTGGGCTGAGCAACAACTTGAAAATGATTCGGATTTTCATCGAAAAATCATCTTCAGCGATGAGGCTCATTTCTCGCTGAATGGCTTCGTCAATAAACAAAATATGCGGTATTGGTCAGACAGCAATCCACACGTACTCCATGAGTCATCATTGCATCCCGAAAAAATTATGGTTTGGTGTGGTTTATGGGCCGGCGGCGTCATTGGGCCGTACTTCTTCCGTGATGATCAAGACCGGCACGTTACTGTGAATGGGGATCGTTACCGTTCAATGATAACCATAACCTAATATTTTTGGCCCCAATTGGATGATGTGGACTTGGAGGACATGTGGTTCCAACAGGACGGCGGCACAAGCCACACAGCGAATGTCACAATCAATTTATTGGAAACCAAATTTGAAGAACGTGTTATCTCACGGAATGGTCCAGTCGCTTGGCCGCTACGGTCGTGCGATTTGACGCCGTTAGACTATTTCCTGTGGGGCTACGTCAAGTCTATTGTCTATGCCAACAAGCCAGCGATGATTGATGAACTTCGTACGAATATCGAACGTGAAATTGCAGCAGTATCGGCCGATTTATGCTTGAAAACCGTCGAAAATTGGGTTCAGCGTCTGGACTTCTGCAAGCGTGCCCGTGGTGGCCATGCAAAAGAAATCGAGTTTCATACATAATAGCATCGAACGTACTTTCACAGGAATAAAGAATTTCATTGATATCCAAAACCGTTTTTGTTTTATTTAAAAAAAACTTTTGTAGCGCTCTTATTGAAAAACCCGATATACATATATATACAAAAACTCTATACTGAGGTGGTGAAAGCTTAGCGATTCGATGTGTTTCAGTGCGGCTCCTAATTGTATATTATTGAAATTTCATAAAAAACTTATTTAAGCGTTAAATTTGAAATATTAAGTGTTTTGGAAACGATTATCTATTTTCTGAACTAATTTACTGGCCTTAAATCCTGTGATTTACGAATTTAAAAGGAATATTAATTTCTGATTTTCCTATTTAACAAATATAATTGGCATTTGAGTGATTTCCTTGTTTTTGCACATCACCAAAAATTCACCTCTTCTCAGAGAAAGTGCTGCATATACCATACACGCTCACAATCTAAAGCGGGACTGAACAGAACACACACAATACACATTATCAATTATTTGTGAACGTGAGTACACACAACTTAAGTATTAAATCATTACACAGTATACCCCCTCACATAAGTGTAGTAATATTTATTTTCACCACAAAAAAGTTCAATAAGCAAAAGCTCACTTTATCATATTTCGTTCCGAAGACAGCAACCCATTATTATTCACCACTGCACTCAAAGCTTGTTAGCAAAAACGACAACCAAACTTGTGTTGTGCAAGCAACTTTCCAAACCACGCTTAACAATTAGGTGCCTGTCAGGTTTTATCTTTCAATATTGCTGGTCTTGGAAATAAAACCTTATTTTGTAATACCGTTTTTCTTAGAGGTCATTTTGGAGGAGCTTTTCTTAACCTTGTTCGTGCGTACATCAACTGCAACCACTGGAGAAGCGACTTTGAAAAACTTATTGCATTTTTTGATGAAACAGATCAGAATAATTTCATATTAGTAGGTGATTAAATGTTAGAACTGGTACCAAAGGAAGTGTAGATGTCCAGCTTGGGAATGAAAATCTAGTCCACACAATCAGAATTTCAAAGGATAGCAGTTGTGATCGTAACGCAAATGCGTTTACAGAGTTCTTAGAAGAGATTGGAGCGTTCATTTTGAACGGAAGAGGATATGGAGACAGAACTGGTGAATTTACATTTGTGAGCAGCAGAGGGTCCCCGGTCATCGACTACTGTTGTCCATCATATAGCTCTTTTGATGCAATAAAAGACTTTAGAATTGGCTGTGAAACTTTCTCTGATCATATGCCCCTCATAGTAAGTCTCTCTACGCAGGAAGTTATAGTGGTCAATGATTCTATGAAACTTTTACCCAGACTTAAGTGGCGCGATGACAGAAAAACCACATACATATATGCAGTCTAGAAGAAAACATACCACACAAAATTACTAGTATTAACACAGGTGAAGATCTATGTCTTGAAATTAAAGAATGTGTTTACAGTGCTTATGGAGAAAATAGTCGAGTAAACCCAAATTTTGTACCAAAACAACCATGGTTCGATACAGCTTGTTTTTACGCTAGGAAAGATGTATTGAAAAACCTAAAAATTTACAGAAAACATAATATCGACGTTTTCAGAAGATACTACCGAGAGTCGAATAAAAAATACAAGGCCTTATGCGTGCTGAAACTACGCAATTACTATTTAAATATCGCAACTCAACTGGCGTTAGTCAAGGCAACAAAGGTTTGGTGGAAACTCGCTAAAATAATGCGCGGTAGCACTAACAATCGGAAGTCAGATATAACATCATCTGAGTTTAGAATGCACTTCCAAAACCTGCTAAATCCAACAACGCCTCCAGTAATTTCATACGAGTATACCTTAAATTCAGATATCCATATACCTTTGCTTGATGAAGACATTGAAATGGATGAAGTTCAATCAGCTATCGCATCAGCAAATGATAATAAAGCCTCCGGCATCGATGGTATTCCTTTCGAATTCTATAAAAATGCTTCGCCTAATTTAATCAAAGAAATCCACAGACTATTTTGTGACATCTTTAATAAAGGAACAATAATTCCAGATTCTTTCAAAACGTCAATAATGTTTCCTCTTTTCAAGAAAGGTAACCCTAACGATGTAGCCAACTACCGCGGTCTGTATTTTATGGACACTATATACAAACTGTTCACAACTGTTCTGTTGAATAGACTTAATCGATGGGTCAAAGAAAATCAAATTTTGAAAGAATTCCAAGCTGCATACAGACAAAACTACTAAACTGTAGACCAGATTTTCAATTTCTCCTGCCTTATACAACTACAACTCAATCAAAAAGGAAACTCTATGCGTTTTTCATTGATTTAAAAGCTGCTTTCGACAATATAAACACTAAACAGAGATGCATTATTCCACAAACTGAAACTTTTAGGAATGTCCACAAAAATGCTCTCAATCCTGAAGGCTCTCTATCACAACAACATTGCAACAGTATGGAATGGAACAAACATCAGCGACTTCTTTCCTATCAATCAAGGTGTAAAACAGGGATGCGTGCTTAGTGCTCTGCTATTCATCTTATTTTTGAATGATCTCGACTCTGAACTACCGGGTGGATTATCTGTTGAAGGCATATCCGTAAAAGTCTTACTTTATGCCGACGATATTGTTCTTCTCTCTGACAATCCCGCTTCCTTGCAAACAATGATAAATAGCTTCGCAAATCACTGTTCAAGATGTAATCTGGTTGTGAATTTAAGTAAATCAGAAGTAGTCATTTTTAGAAACGGTGTACGTCGGGCAGTTGATGAAAAATGGACTTTTAACAACGATGATATCAAAATATCCAACAAATACAAGTATCTAGGAGTAACTCTGACTTACAATATGTCGTGGACAGAGCATCTTACGCAGAGACTTGCAATGGCTAAAAACTCAATAAATGCTACCTGGTCAAACTTCATCAAAAACAAAAACATACAACACTCAGCTAAGTACAAAATATATGAAGCTGCTTCAAAATCACTAATGAACTACTGTGCGCAAGTTTGGAGTTATTCGGAACATAATGAAGTCCAAAAATTGCAAAGGTTTTTTATCAAGAGATGTTTTTCCTTACCTAGAAATACACCAAATTACGTGCTTAATCTAGAAACAGGACTTCCGAAAGCCTTCCTTTCAACACTCGAACTGCATTTCAAATACATCCAAAGAGTTAGTACCCTGCCCGAAAACAGACTACCGAGAAAACTTTCTGATGTCATCGTAAAAAAACAGATTTACTGGGCAAAAGAGTGGTCAGAACTCTTTAATGAAGTCAATACCGTGTTTAACTGGTCAACAAAGTCTGAGTGGAAAGCGTTGCATATAGAAACTTGCACAAAACTTGTAGAAAGACATTGGACGGAAAACACAAACAGAGCACATCAATCACGGTTCCACGACGAATACTGTAACTTGAACTATGCCGAGACGACAAACTACTTGCAAGACTGTAACTCACGCGAGATGATAAGCATGCTTTTAAAGTCCAATTTCAATTCAAGAGCATTTAGAAGAGATTCAGTAGGCATTTGTACAATCTGTAACCTTGATGCCACTGAAAATACATACCACTTTGTTGGAGTGTGCCCTTGTTTTCGGACTTAAAGAAGACAATTCTTAAGAAGTGAAAGCCTTAACCGTGACCAGTTCCTCAAAATTCTCAACGGAAAAAACTATAGTCAACTGTACAATTTCTTAAAAAACGCTCCAAGATATCGAAACCTAATTATTAATGAATTTTCTTAAAAATATAAACCATTCGCAAAGTTTTAATGAATTTATTATAAACACTTTAACCTGATAGGCAACTTTAAAAGTTATTGTCATTTAATTTAATTTTAAAATAACGAAAATCAAGCCTTTGTAAAAACTTTACGAAAATAAATTTTTTTATCTATTTATCTATCTACAAAAACTCATTTAAAAAAATGTCTTGATACTGGGAATTTGTTCATATTTAGAATTATTACTACTGACTAAAATTTGGGGGGCTCACTGATCAGGTTTGTATAACCTTTTAAATAATTGTGAGTAGTTAAATAAAACTTGCCAAGTAAGCTCTCCGTATTTTAGGTTGTCTCGATATTAATCTACTTAGAGCTTGGCGTACTTTCAGATTTTACTTCTTTTCATGGCTGACTTGGAGAACTTGGATCTTTCTTTTTAAACGTTTTTTGTTGTGATACTTTTTTGATGTCTTAAATTGTAAATATACCAATTTATTCAGTTATTTAAATCTAAAATTCTGTAATAAACTTTGTAATATACTTGTAAATGTAGTACCCCTTCGCATAATGGTTAGTGCGTTGGACGGTCATGCGGAAGGTCTCGAGTTCGATTCTCAGCTGCTGCAAGAAAGTTTTTTCAGGAGTGTACTGCCGAGAAATTGACAAATCCTCCAAGAGTATCTCATGTCATAAAAAGTGCTGCTCATTAGAAGTTCGAAATCGGTAGAAATTGTACGTCCCCTCCGTTCCTGGTAACACGCACACAGGAATTTTTGAGAGAATTAAGTCACTAGGTCCTGGTTCACTTCGAGCTGTTGCACCACCAAATTTATTTATTAACTTGTAAATAAAATTATTAATTTTAAATTTGATCCTTTAATTCTGTCCTTCTTAATTTCCGAACAAGCCACTATTATCTAAACTAAAAATATACAAAATGCTACTTCTAGAAAATGTATTACAGATGTTTTCTGAAAGCAATATCATTTGAATTAAAAAAACGTATGTTTGTGCAAAATTGAAAATAAATTCGTAGAGTCATTAACGAAGAAACGCTTAAATCGCAAATCGACCAAAACACTGTTCTATTACAGCCAATTAGGACAATTTTAATAGAAATTAAAAGAGTTGTTTTTGAGAAAAATTTAAGAAAAACCCCAAACTTGTGTATGACAGCTACGAAAATGTCGGGCTTCATGAAATACGGCCCCAATAAAAATCGGACCCAAAGCAAGAATGAAAGATGGCCTCGAAAAATGGGACCTTTTTTCATAATGAAAACCCCAATTTGAAGTGCTTGTGTGGTATATTTGCTCAGTAATATCTGTGTGAAGACTGAATATACCCTAAGCAGAGCAACGGAGTTGCGTGAGCAGTACTGAAAATCCAAGAAGGAAGTAACCATCCTGGAGAACTCGTGAATCAACGTACCCAAGAACTGTTAACATAGGCACCTGTTTGGCGATTGAGCATACCCTAAGCGATGGAATGGAATTGCATGAGCCGTTCAGATCACCCAAAAAAAGTGTTAAGATGCTGGAACCCCGCGTAGCGGTTCAGGCAGGTAATATTAATCAATAAATTGTTTGCTTTGCTACATTTTGCTCTTTAACAAAAAATGTACTTTTGTGGCCATTTTTCATTTTTTTTTTAAATTAAAAATATGGGCCCCCAAAAAATGAAAAATCACCCCAACTCAACAAAATTTTAAAAGTTTTTGTTGTTTTCGTTTTCCATACAAAATTGTGGGTCATTTTAAATTTCTGGTTTGGTGCCATTTTTTACTGTAGCCATATTTCATGGAGCTAAAAAGTCGAACCACTGGCGAATCACATAGACACATTTCAGCTTTAGATTGATGACCTTATGCAGTTTGCGATTGATATATGTACATTTATGATCAAAGAAACTATCTCTCCATTTCAACATGGCTTAATTTCTAGTATAGATCAAATTCTACCGAGCTTTCAGTTTTTTCTAACTTTGTTCTTTTCATTTATTTACGTTGAGAGCTTTAAGATTCAATGTCATTTATGGCTTAAAAAATTGTTTACATTTAAAAATTACAAGGAATGCTACACTTTTTGCTTATTTTTGACAAAAAAACAAAAACATAAAACGAAAAGTATTTACAAGGAAATTAAGTTTAAAAAATCGAGCATACAAATTTATCTTAAGAAAAGCTAAAATAAAAAAATATTAGATAACAAAGTTATACATTACATAATATGTACAGTACAAGGTAAAGTTATTTAAAAAAGAAAACAAAAAAGTTAATGAACGAATATAGAGTGAAAAAGTAAGGCAACGTCTGGTTTCTAGAGATGATCTTTAATAGAACTGATAAACAAATTCAAGTTATTTATGTTTTTAAATTGAGCTGCTAAACTGTTCTAGATCTTAGCACCAATCACAAAAAAAAAAAAGACCTTCGAGTGAGCAATGTTGAGCTTCTTGGGATATTCAAATTAAATGTTCGGGGTGATAAAGAAAATTGGAGTTTATCATATAAATATGCAGATGTTCTGAATCGAATCAATTTGAAAATGAATTGAACCGGATTCAAAACAAGGCAATTTCTTACAGCCCACTCATGTACCTTAAATCTTCGTTAATTTTAACAACTGCATTTTCCAAGAGTCCAAGGGGAAACGAATAATAAACTACGATGTCATGAGCATAAAGGTGGTATTGACAATGTACAATTACATTTACGACATCATTTATAAATAAACTGAAAAGAAGAGGTCCCAACAATGACTCTTGAGGGATGCCTATGTACTTTAAGTTCCAACAGGTCTGAGATGATAGAACCAACACAAACTGCCTGTTTTCGGTGAGATAAGAAACTATAAATTAATTTTAAGGCACTCAAGCAAGTCTTTAATTTATGAGTTAAGATTGAATGGTTAACTGAGCCGAAAACATTGTAGAAATCAAGTAAAGTTAAGATAGATACTTCTTTCGAAAACCTGATTGTAATGGAGACAAAAGGTTATTGGGCTCGATGTAATCAGAAACCTGATTAAACATAATTTTTTCCAAGCCCTTCGAAAGGAACGGCAAAATGCTGATGGATCGAACATTTGACAGCACATTACTGCCACCCTTCTTCTGCAAAGGAACAACTTTCGCAACTTTCCAGGAGCTTGGAAATATATACTAACTTAGTCAAACATTCATTTCAAATATTAGTAATTATGGGAAGAATCAATGGTAGCAGCAAACGAATAAATTTTGGTGAAACATCATCAAGAGCAATTGCATTGGAACTAATAGAAATAAAAGAGTTAAAGTATTCATCAAAGAAAAAACATTTTGAAATGTCCGTCCTGATAGGACGGATTCAGTTTGTGTCTGTTGATAATATTCTTTCTTATTTCGTTTATGTGTCAGGTCAGGTGTCCCCCAAGGCAGACATCTTGGACCGCTCCTCTTTCAGATTTTTATTAATATCTCGCTAGCGATTTTGATCCTAAGTTCAGTTATGTTAAGCACCTTGAATATATTACTGCAAAGAGAAATTCCAGGTTTGGTTTCATGAACTATTGAGTTCACAGACCCAAATACTCTTAAAACTCCATTTCGCTAACTAAGAGAGAGCTATCTATTCCGTAAAAATGAACCTTGGCTGAATTATGCACTTAGTGAGCCCATAACTCGTTGTATTAGGGAATCTAATTATGTGTCTAATTTGTTAGATGCTGCCACATGCGGTAATGATTTTCCTGACAATCATTTTAAACAACTGCATCAACAACTGTTACTTTCTCCAGAAGTGGAAAACAGCGAAGATTGAGCCAATTCCGAAGAAAGGTGCTTCCAACTTAGTTTCCAACTAAAGGCCAATATCACTTCTCAACAATCAATGTCACCACTAATCGCTGTCTAAAAAGTAGAAACCCACATTAACAGACTCTTCCAATTCTACCACAAATGGGGCATCCGAATCAACACTTCCAAATCGGAACTTGTCTGCTTCAGGAGACTTTCAACTGGTAGAGGCCTTCGCACCGCAACAATTTGCAGAAATCTGGTTCTAAAACTCCCTGACGGATCCTCCATAGTGGCAAATCTAAATGTCAAGTACATGGGAGTGCACTTCAACGAGTTGCTAAGGTTTAACCTGCACTCAAGAAATGTTCTGAAAAAGGCCAGCTGGACCTTCAGCCGTTTGCACCCATTGCTAAAAAAAGAAGATCAGGTCTTAGCCAACCGACAAAGATATTAATCTACAAGCAGCTCCTGCGACCAGTGATCAGCTATTCCTTCCCAGTCTGGTTTTCCATCTCGAAGACAGCTATGAAGGAACTTCAACTATTCGAAAGGAAGATACTGAGGATCTGTACTGGAGTCTACTTTGACCGTCAATGACAGAAACACTACAGGAACGAGCATCTCTACACAGAAGCGAATTTAATCCCACTCAACGAAGAAATAAATGGGGAACATCATAGACCACCCTAATCAGCTTATGAGAAGGATGACCGCAGAATGACGACATCCCGAACCGAGGTACCTCACCTCAGTGTGATGACAACGTAGCTACACAAATATGCGCAACTACTTAAATATGAGTTTTTCTCAGATGTGAAAAAATATGTTTCACCAGTTGGTGTAATTAGGAAGGATATCTTACCTACAAAAAGGATTACCAAAATGGCTTCAAAGAACTACAGTCTTTTAAAAAACTCAAGGTTTTACAAATATCTTACAATTTATGTACATAGGTCTAAATCAAAGTGCTGAAATGGAATAAGAAATTATTAATTTACTGTTAAAATTTTTCGACGAAGGAAACTAATTTGAAACATTAAAACCCCACATTCAAGCAATAAAACTAAGTTTTAATTGTTTAAACTTAAATGACAACTTGGCAACATTGTCGCACATCATGAAAGCAATGTATATATGTACAAGTAAACATACATATATCAACATTGCAACTTCATCGAGTCTGGAAAGCAGATGGTAGAGTTAAAAATTGCTGCAAGAAGACTCCGTTTGAACTGCACGGACAAAAACCCATAATCATTGTCATTAATTACTCTCAATGTGAATACTCTTACACACAAACAAACACACACACACACACACTCTAATACTTCAACAGTTCGGTTGTATTGTAATTTTTTTGCACTCTGCTTATATTTCATCATCATAATAATTATTATCATCAGCATCTCCATCAAAAGCAGGCAAGAGCTGGAGCCCCGAACAGCGGCAATAAGTATAGCAGCAGCAGCAGCATCATCATCCCATTCTAACAAGCCATGCTCTTAGCTTATTGTTGCTTTTGTGTCCCAACTATGGATTCGCATTAACGAGACACTATGTGAAGTTGGGCTAGGCAAGGATCATTCATAAGGATATTCTTCATGTCACGTTCTCGTACATAAATGGGGGGAATGGATTTTATCGTATGTGCGTATCCCACCAACGACGACGACGTTGCCAGAGCGTCGTACTATTAATATTCAGAGAGGCGAGCTTCCGCGGCTTTAAGTCCTCCATTTTTGTGAACTAACGTCAACACGTACCTATCATCATCCAAAATGTGGGTGCACACAACCATCAAGCATTGCCACCTTAACCCAACGCCATTTCAAAGAAATAATACTAAAAAAAAAAAACACAAAGCCAAATTAAGAATTTTTTATTGTTAGTTTCGAAGTACGTTCGGGAGAGTTTTTTTTACACTTACATACACAATCGTACACACACACACACATAGGAATAAACGTATCCTGTTGATACGGATGCCATATACCTATCCTTCTTTACGAAGGGAATGAGTATGGATATTTGCTTCCCTTTGTTTGCTTTTTATATTCATGTTCATCCTCCCACAGTTAAAAGGATAAAATGGGATTCCCATTATCCCGCAGCTAAAATTTTTTTAATTTTTTTATTATTTTTTTTTTTAATAACAAAAATGAATGCATTGAGTGCACCACGGACAAGGGCGGCGGCCTGCATCACTGTTGTCTTTTCCATTTCGATTAAAAACGTTGGTTGGTTCTCACATACATTTGTGCCTTGATATAGGCGCATTGAATCTTGCATGCGCCTATATGAGATTTGAACTCGAGAGCAGAAAATTTATGCAAATTTTATCCTTTCGAATGCATCTAGGTCTTGGTCGTGTTCATGGTCGAATAAAGAAGGATCGCGTGTTGCAGATATTTTGTTGTTTGTTGTTGGCTTTTATTTGCTTTTTTTTTTCTTGTTTCAATTTTCTTTTGCATTACCATTGCAACTTTAACCCCATGAACAGTTTACGGCTGCAAATAAAGGTAGGCTAAGGTAAACGTTATTAAAATAAGGCCAATACCTTACCTCTGGCTACCTATGGATGTGAAATTCGCAAAGTTCTTTCGTGGGAATTATGATTTTTGTTTTGAGTTACGACTTTGGCTTAAGATTTTCAATCAAAAATATTGTCAATAAAAAAAAGTAATGCCAATATTTATCTATAGGTAGGTACAGAAATCAATGGTGGTAATCTTTTTTGAAATAATCGGAATTCATTATTGCGGTTTTTTGTTAATTGAGAATCTAGAGGGAAAAGTAAAGATTCTTTCGTTCAGTTCTACAAATCACTGAACTGACCTTCTCTGTTCCGGAAAATGGGATAAAGAAGGCTGATGGTATCGAAGGTGATGGCGGAAATTTGATGGAGATCCTCATTTTTAGCGTTAATAATCTGAGAGACAACCGTAAGATTCCCAATATTTTCAAAATTTTAAAACGCAAAGTCTAAAAAAAAAAACGCGAGTTATTGTCAAGAATATACAAAAGTCTTTCAGATAACTGATTTTGTATACAAAAAAAAAATGTCCACGGACTTTTGGCTTTGATGAAAGCATCGCTTCCCATCGATCAGCGAAATCAAGCATCATTGCGCGCGGTTAGTACTTGGATGGAGGACCGTTCAAATACCAAACGTGTGCTGTTGACATGTGTTTCTTCTGTTCTTCCTTTCTGTCTGTCTCTCTCTCTCTGTTGTATTGTCTAAGCCGATGGCCTCAGTTGCCAGTGCTTTAAGTGTCCCTATTTTCGTAGATTTATCTACGGAGTAGTGTAATATGTAATGTAATGTATACAAAATAGTCCTAGCTTTCATTTGATAGCCCGTTTACAGTAGCTTCTTACTCACTTAAAGTGGCGCTACAGTCGGGTTGAACCAGAGCCTGAACAATTAAGCTTCTACAGTTAGCTCGGTCCTTAGCTACCTGTATCCAGTTTCGCATGAAAAGTTGGTTGAGGTCCTCTCCCACCCGAGTCGCGGTCTTCCTCTACTGCGCCATACCTCGGAGTTGAATTCGAAGACTTTCCGGGCCGGAGCATTTGGGTTCAATCACTCTACATGACCTAGTCATCACAGTTATTGGACTTTAACTCATTTGAATAGGTCGGTTTCGCTGTACAACCTGTACAGTTGATTGTTGTATATTATCCTTCACGCCTATCATTTTTATAGCTCTCTTTTGAATTCTGTCCAAGAGACTCAAGTGGGTTTTTGGAGCACCTGCCCATCAGATATGAGAATTGTACTCCGGCTTCGGAAGAATAAAAGCTTTATATACAACAACCAGATCAGATGGGGTAAAAAACTTCTTGCATCGGCGGAGAAAGCCTAAACACTTAGCAGCGTTTTTGCCTACGTCAAATATGTGATCACTCCACAAAAGATGGTCTGTGGTGCACATGCCTAGAACTGAAAGCTGTTCAGTCTCCTCGATGCAAGTATCACTCATAGAAAGTGGCATTGGGGGAGGGTTACGCTTCAGTTGAGTTTTCGAAGCATTAAATTCTACACGGTTTTTGATTCCCTATTGGACAATGCTATCAAGATCAGAATTTAATGAGCTTATCATACGCTGCCGTTGGAAGTCCACATCCGAAGGACAAGGATGTGAATCTAAAAACGAATACAAAAAGCTGAGGGTACTGTCGTCAGCGAAGCAATTAAGTGGATTAGAAGTTTCAGACAAAAGATCATTAATTTGTGAACATAAGGAAGAGTGTCGGAGACAGAACGCAGTCCTGGGGCACCCCATTTATTGTATGAATAACAGACTTAAAACCTCTCAGTACAACTTGTATTGCGCGGTTTGAAGGTCAGGGTGATCGAAAATTGAACCACTCCGATGCGTGTCAACCAGCGGTCATTTCAACAATGTCATATTACACACATAATGATTATTTGTTTTATTCGATTTTGAAATGTATACTAGCAAACAATTTAATACCAATATCGAAATTTAACGAGGTTTTCCATCGGAAAATTTAGATTTCAATAAAAAACTGTGTTGGCATTAGTGGGAGGGTAAATTTTGCTGAAAAATTAATTTTAATTTTATTTTAAATCGAAAAATATTTAATTTTTCTGTTGCCCAATGGAATGCAAAAATTGCCAAAAAAGTCATTTTAACATCGAATCGAAATTGATCTATTCTACCAATGGAAAAAGAAATAAGTACATCAAACAGTTGTTTTTTTTTAATATTTTATTCTTGTATGTTCATATTGGGATACATTTTTGTAGCGTTTCATCACAAAAACAGTTCTGTGGTAACGTTACTGATCATTTTTATCCAGTTTCACAATACATCGCTCCTCCACTGCAACCGGTACTGTAAGCGTTTCCATGGGCTACGCAACATGCGTCCTTTTCAGGATCGATACGAGGACACACTTCATTACAGGCTGGCTCATATACTATATAAGCTTCAGTTCCGATTGCAATGATCATGACACACACAAAAACCGCAAGCAAAATGGTCGATTTTTTTAAAGCTGCCATTTCTTTATAAATATTGCTTGAATCTCAGAATAAAATTGAATTCTGTTCTGTGATGTTTCGAACGACTACACTCACTATTTATACGAATTTAAGTCAAGATTTTGCGTACTGAAAACTTAATCGCTTAATACTTAACACAAATTATTTGTGTTTATTCAAAAAAGCTGAAAGATACGAGTAAATAAAGCAATTGTAAGTTATAAATTAAAACGTCAAAAAACTTTCCAGGAATCTTTTTACGACGCACAAAATTTAAACAAATACGACTTATCTACGCCATAAAACATAAATACGAGTATATACATACTTTTGCTTATGTGAATATTTTCACTGCGCATTATAATTATTGGATAAAAATTTGTTTTTTTCATCCTGAGGCGGAAAACTCTTGTGTCAAATTACTTTTGGAAATTCGTGTCGAAGGGCCGGAAATGTATCGGAACGTCGTATTTATTCCTTCAGCATCCTGTCAATAAATGTTGAATTCTAACAATTGAATTCTAGTGAAAGTTCTTTGACCTTAAGTCGCACAAGTTATCCCACTTCTGCAGTGTATTCAGACTATAGGAATAGAACTCTTGGATTGTCAAGCCTTATGGGCACAGGAATATTACGGATTTTATTCCAATAGACTCCCACTGACTACTGCACCTTTAAAATGGGTATCAGTAAAGATTTTAAGGTTATGTTCCCATCAACAAAGGACTGGCTTGATGACGTTTTTATGAAAGACTTCGACATAACTATCTTTACTTATTGCTCAAAGATGGAGCGTGGCGTTGGTTCAGGAATCTTTTCTGTGACTTTGGATATATCCAAGTCGTTAAGGCCGCTCAACTTTGCTAGTTTTTTCGAAGCGGAATTACTGGCTATTAGGGAATCACGCAATGTACTCAAACAAGATCCAAGCCAGATTCGGAAGACTACTGCTATCACAGTCGTCTGTTAAAGCTATTAATTCTAGTACATCATCCTCCATATTAGTCCAGCGATGCCGGAATGAACTTGCTAGCCTCAATACTCGTATTAACCACAATGTCAATATTATCTGGCTTCCGAGTCATTGTGTCATTGATGGCAATTAACGGGCGGATGAGCTGGTCATGAAGAATTAGCCCTTCATAACTCACTTGCGTCAACAAAGAGTCAACATTTCACTCGGAGTTATATAGGGCAATACGAGTATTCACTCAATTTTTCTTAACGAAATAAACAGTAGAGTGAGCAGTTTACCTAACTGCATTAAATCTAGGCAGATTTGGTACATCTATAATAAGTTCAGAACGTATATGATCTGATAACCAAGTATCGTTGGTACCTATAGCGGACATTGGCCAATAGCAGCGAAATGCCGCGAAGCTAGGCATTCCTCACAAAACTCACTGTCACAGCTGTGGGATCGGCCAGCGGGAAAAGGATACAGTCCTCCATTTCTTCTGCAAATGCCCTGAGCTGGACAAATTTAGAGAAAAATCAGTAAGAAGAGAATTTTTTGACGACATTGACGAACTTTTGAAAATGAAGATCAAAAGAGATCAACTTTTCTCAACGCGACGAATTTCGATTACTTCTGTGCCCTTTGATTCCATTTATTTCGAACAAGCGGACTGAGGGCTTAGCAGGAAGTTTACAGTGCGCGGGCGGGAGCGAATGATAACTCAAACGGATTGTCTACTTGGCTTCTGTTTCATCTCCACTCAACAAGCTGCCTAGCTTGGCAGAGTGTAAATGGTGTCGGATGAGTTGGGTGGTCCGACTGAGTGAGTGATCTATTTTCCGGATGATAAGAGACATCAAAACGTACTAGATCAATATTTTTGAACTTAATTGAAACTGGATGACTCTGTGAGAAAGTTCATAATTTCCCATATCAATTCTATCCACAGGTTCATACGAGTTCTGGCATCAAAATATTGCACTTTAGCGCTAATTGGTCCACAGGACTAGACTGCCAGTAATCGCCATTTCTACCAACCTACCTTCCAAACTTTCCATTGAATAATTACATTAAATCAATGTTTGTATTATTCGTAAGAGATGTATAGGTCCATCTGGTCATTGACCGAACTTTTATTAATTGCGTTGTTAAAAACCGAATCCTAAGTGAGTTCTTCGACTTTCATATTAAGTTAATCTTCCAACTTGACCACTGCTTCCACTAATTTATATATGTTATGTCTAACAAAGAAGTTTTATCTATTTTCCAAGTTGGACTTTTAAAAATTGATTCCAACTTAACCTATCCACACTTACAGTTACATTGCGCTTATTTCGAATTGATGCAATCACTCTTTGAAATAAAATTTAGTTTTTCTTCTTCTACACCAGAAAAGAAAAGACCCTCATTTTTCAAGATGTCCTCCTCTTTTTATTTGCTTGTGAAACGGAAGTTCAAGTGCAATCACCTGCACATTCCATGTAGTAATTTTCAAAAGAATATTACGAGGTCTTCTGAATAGAAAAATTTAACTTGAAATTGAAAAGTAAGAAAAATAAAATGCACGACTGGGTCGCACGAACTTGCTCCTATGTAATAGACTAGGAATTTTAAATACGAATGTTATTTGAAAAAACTGTTCATAAGGATAAAATTAATTTTTTAAAT
Organism: Chrysotoxum bicinctum; assembly: GCA_911387755.1. Taxonomy (NCBI): domain Eukaryota; kingdom Metazoa; phylum Arthropoda; class Insecta; order Diptera; family Syrphidae; genus Chrysotoxum; species Chrysotoxum bicinctum. The sequence goes on along the minus strand of OU426989.1, from coordinate 209,603,290 downwards.
TCTTTTAGTAGTAAGAGATAAAAACAGAATGCTATGCAAATATGAATTTACGCAGGAACAAAAATTATAAGTCGTTGTAGTGGTTTCTTAAAAAAAAAAAAGATTTTATATACAAACTTAAGAAAAATTTTGGTACGCCAATTTAAAGTTTTTATTATTGTTCGAATAAAAATTAAATTTTCAAAAAAAATATTGAGCCATTTCTGAGATATTGAATTTTCAAAAAAATAAAAAATAGATTTTTTTTTAAATTCAAAAAATATTTAGTTTAAGGTTTTGAAATGCAATGTGTTCTAGACTTTTTAGAAGCTTCTCTATAAATTTTTTTATTAAGATCCGTTATGTGGATAATGAGAAATTCAAAATTCGAAAAAATGGTTCTATGGTAGGTACAAGCTGTAATATCTTAATTTCAAAAATTTTTTTATTAAATTTAAGATCGTAAAAATTAATTGCAAGAAAAAAAATTTTAGCAAAATTCTCGGAACCGTTTTCGAGAAAAATACGATTTTTGAAAACCATTTTTTTTTAATTTTTAGCATTTGTATGGTAGGTACCTTAATTTTTAGGTAAAATAAAATTTTTTTTATCACATCTTGTAGATATTATTGAGAATCTTTTATTTATCGAGTTTAAAAAAAATCTAGCAGGGGGTTTTCGAAATATTGAGTTTTGAAAAAAAAAAATTGAAGTTTTTTTTTAAAACCCAAAAAATTTTTTTTTGAAAATTTGAGTACACAATTCTATTCAAGTTTTTGGGGAGCTTTAGCAAAAAAAAAATTATCGAAATCGGTTGTACCGTTTTTGAGAAAATCAAAAACAAAAAGAAGAGTTCCTTGGGGGGTACCCTCAATAACCATTTTTCGGAAAATTTTTTTCATCCAATACCTAGCTTTAATTAAATAAAATTTTTTTGTGTTTTTATTTTTAAAATCTGTCGAACAGTTTTTGAGAAAAAAAAATGTTTATAAAATTTCGAAAAAAAATCGTATGGCAGGTACCGTTATTTTTGGTCTTAAAAAATCGAATCAAAAAACATCCGGGGGTTAAGAAATTAAAACCCATATCTACCAAGTTTGACGAAAATCGGTCGAGCCGTTTAGCTGCAATCGAACGGACAGACAGACAGACAGACAGACAGACAGACAGACAGACAGACAGACAGAATTGCGAGACCCACTTTTTTGGTCTTCGCTATTATCGTAATGTCAACTTTGATCAAAATCTCGAGTTCGATTTTTTTTACGAATGCATAACTTGCCTTATAGTACCTATAAGTCGCAAGTAAAAACAGAGGAAGAGAGAAAGAGAAATAAAATAATTTTTTTTTGTGTTTGCTTTTTGAATGAATGAATAGAACATAACGAATGTTGAGCTTAGCGGTATCTACGTGTTAAAGCAAATGGTTGACTGTTTCCGCCTGACACGTTTATCCTTGATCACATCCCTTTGTGTTTAGAGGTATGAATGTTTGGAATGAAAAAAAGTAAAAAATTGAATTCGTGTTGTTTTATATGCAATTTTATTTTTTTTTTGCTTGAATACCTGGATGGAAATTATATGCGCTTTTCCAGGGGCTGTATGATTCTTTTTGTGTAGTCAAATGCAATTTGAGCACAGAATAGGTACCTTTGTTACATGATGTTGTTGCGTTAGAAAAGGTTTTTATTTTATAGGAAACTGAAAGACAGGAAATTTTACATCAAATTTATGGAAAAAAAAACCCGAACTTATTTATGTCATTTGTAACAACTTTGACGTTAAAACTTCATATACACATAACGCATAAAATTTAAGCCATAAAGCCCATATCCGTGTCCAAATTTAACAACAACAAAATTTTTAGCGCGTTATTAAATTTTCAGATTTGGATTAAAGGTTTTTAAGTATAAACTTAAAACTCATACCCTAATAGCATAGAAGGAGGTCAAATGGAAGGACAGCAGCATTTTATCCAAAAGAAGTAACTCCTATCATACTTTAAATGTCACGATTTTTTTTTTTTATACAAAAATGGCGAATTAACATCGCCAACATCCGCGACTGATGCTACTCGTATAATGATTAACATTAGATATGAGAAAAGAAACATAAAATTTCTTGCACCAATAACCCGTATTTAGAAATATTGGGAAATTGGGATGCGTTCACGCGCGGAAGAATTAATAAAAGAGGTTAGGCGTGCCCATGCACACCACGATTGGGGCCAGGGCCAGCATAAAATATACATGAGAAAAGAGATGATATGAGATATATGAATTAACATAAGATTCGAATAAAAAAAAATGACATTTGACAGTTTGAAGTTGGTAAAAAGGAGCATTATAGGAAAAAAATCTTGGATCTAAACAGCTTTGGGAAAAAATAAAAACTTAAGGGTTTGGTAAAAAGACCCCCTCGGTTGTTGTTGGTGATATTTATATTGAGGAGTTAAAAAGGCATTTTTCGTCAACTTCCCCTATTTTATCGAGTAGCTCCTAAGCTCAATTTTCCCCAGATAATTCTGAAAATGCTTTCAATCTTTACAATTCAGAGTATTCAACCGTCGGCAATGCTCTTTTTTCAATAAAATTAAGTATGTTGGTTTTGATAACATCCATGCTTATTTTATAAAAATTCTTCAGTATATCACACACATTTTCAACACAACCTTTACAACATCAACTTTTCCCGCAGAAAGGTTCTAAAAACTTAAGAGAATTCAGACTGATATCAATTTTGCCTTTTCCCTAAAATGTGTTCGAATTTATGGTGAGCAAGCAAGTTAAAGCGAGAACCGATGTGCAAGGCTCATAAATCAGCAGCAATCAGGTTTAAGACCAAATCATAGTTGCATAACAGCGTTATGAAAAGTTTCAAATTATATGTGTCGAAAATAAACTATCTCTGCTCGTCCTATTAGATATTTCAAAAGCTTACGATTCAGTTAAACACAACATTATTTCTTGTAACGAAGTTTCATACTTCAGCCGCCGCGGCACGCCGACGACGCTATTACTCGGCAACTCACCAAATGCTGCCTTTTCTGCCGAACCACCCAACAACATAACATACCCCTAGGATTCAGCTGGAAACATATCAATACCATTGCATACTTTGAGGCGCTCACGAAGATGTCCATATAAAATACATGCAATGATGATACGACAACAAAACACAGTGGGCAGTTTCTGTTTAGTGCTCTGTGTTCACATTTGCTGTTGCCCATAAATATGATATGGGAAGGAGAAAATCGAATTCATCTTGCCTACCGTTGATAGTATAGTACCAATATAGAGTCCTGAGGTAAGAGCTTTTCCCTTGAAACAAGCTGCTGGGTGCGTAGTGCATCAGTAAGAACTAGAAGTTTCTAGACTTTTTAGGCTTTTTTTTTGCCTTTTCGGCACCTTCCCCTTATTTTGTCACAAACTGCCTTCGTTGTTTAAGGCTAGGGATTTAATCCAACTTGCGTTTTGCCTTTTACTTCGGCTAGGGAAATCTATCCAACTTTCTGCGTTTCTGCCGCCGAATCTTTGTTGTTTTCCCCGAATCTTTGTTTGAGGCTAGGGATCTAATCCCAAATCTAAACCTTGCTACGATTTGAGCTGAGGCTAGAGATTTAATCTCACCACCGTTTTTGCTCGGCATTCAATCAAAGCTACCCCGTCCGTGCCCTGTCGTTGTTTAAGGCTAGGGATTTAATCCCACCTGCATTTTGCCTAAACGTCAAGGCTAGGCATCAGCGTTACCACTTCCGGAAAAAAAGTCGAAGTAGATTTGAAGAAAAAAGTGAAGTAAATTGAGAAAAATCGAAGTAGATTTCAAAATGGCTTTTTACTTGCTTTTAGAAAAAATGTTGCAAACAAACATTTTTTTCCTTAAATGAATACATAGTACCTATTAAATATGTTTTTAAAATTGTCAATACATTTCTTTTAATTTTAAAGAAATTTCGCATAAAATTACTCATTTGTGTATTTGGATTGTGTTGACGTTCTTTTATTTTATGGTAATTATGAGGTTATAGTATTTTGCTGATGGTGCGAAGTAGGAAGTAGATTTTAAAATATTTTGGAAAAAAGAAGTAGATCTACTTCAATTGAAGTAAAGTGGTACCACTGCTAGGCATCTAATCCCACCGTCTCGCTCTTTATTTGATATACCGTCTTAATTATTTAGGTAAATGAAACATTTGTGAATTATATGAAATACCGTGTTAAGTATTTAAGAATTTGATACAATTTTATACTCGTAAGTATATGAAATAAATTGTTATTTGTTAAACTGAATAAAGTCGGACATTATTTGGAGTTCTGAACTTTCTAAAACCGAGTTTTGTGCTTTCTTCGGAATGACCCTGGACAAGCTGACGCTACCTCAGCCTTTGAATAAAAAAGCCTCACAATCTACCACAAACTTCTCACGCAATTTAATTTTTCATACCAATCTGATCAAGAGTTATCTTAGCCACCGTGTTCAAGCCGTTTCACATAATACGAAGCTTTCATCATTCCTCTCTATTACAAGAGGTGTGCCACAGGCATCTATACAAGAACCTTTGCTATTTTCTCTTATTATTAATTTGCCTTAAGTCTTAAAATTTTGCAAATTTTATATTTACGCGGATGATGTTGAGCCTTATTTGAGATTTCTTCGGAATTTTATTCACGATGTACTGAACAAATTGAACGAAGATTAACATTCAGTAATAAGTTGACTTCGTCAAAATCTGCTCATATAAAACTCTGATAAAACCAAATGTTTACCCATCGGTAGGTATCTACCAAATCCTGAAGATTTTCAAACAAGTTTTTTATTAAATTCACAAATCGAAATGGTAAATAAAATTAATATAGTTTTTAGTTTTTAACAGAAGTGTGATATGGGGCGATCATACACATATAACTTGTGCAAAATATATTAGAGAGCGTTATTCCTCCATATATTTCTAAGCATACCAAAAGCAGCCTTTGCCTTCCCGATTCGACTACTGATGTCCTGTTCGGTGCCACCCTTTGTAGAGATGATACTTCCAAGGTATTGGAAGCTCTGTAATTTCTATACTGGTTGTTGAGAAATATTTATTTCCTAGGCTGATCATCTTTATTTTGCCGGATTTGATTTTCAGCCCCACGATTTCTGCTTCTCTCTCCACCCCTGTTGTCATTTGGTGGAGATCCATGATCCTATGAGAGAGCAAGCATACGTCAAGATGTTTCAGGTGATACGTCAGAGTCCATCGAATTCCTCCGTTTCCCGTCAAGGCCGCTCGCAAGACATCTGTTATCACCAACAGAAACAATATTGGTGACTGAATGCAGCCCTGTCTGGCTCCACTTTATACTTCAAACTCTTTGGACAGCCTCCCTTCGCGCAAAACGTGACATTTGGATCCATCATATGTTGCCTTAATAATAGCTATTGATTAATTGTCCGGGATACCCCTCTGGCGTAAAGCAAGCCAATAAATTCTCTATTGACGCTATCGAAAGCCTTCTCAAAGTCAATGAATAGTCAATGAATGAAGTGGTGATCGATATTCGACGCATTGCTCAATTATGATCCTTAAAGTATTGATATGATCAATGCATGAGAATCCAGTGCGGAAATTTGATTGTTCGGCATCGAATGTGACTTCTAGATGTTCCCTGATGCGTGCCAGTACTATTTTCGTTAATATTTTGGCAACAGCAGGCAGGGCGCAAATCCCCCTCCAGTTTTCGCACTCTGTTAGGTCTACTTTTTTAGGGAGCTTGACTATCATTCCCTTTTTCCAATCATTCGGAAATCCCTTGGAGACCCAATCTTTCTTTATAAGTAGATGCAGGAGTTCGCTCGATGTCGTTGGCGCCGCTTGTAGATGCTCTGAATGATTTAAAAGTTAATTTCACAAAAATTGTTTGATGGAAGGAATATATTCTTAAGGGACACGGAGTATGAACCCGTAGAGGGTGAAAGGTAATCTAATTGATTCCAGTTAATATTCCAAAAAAAGAAGAAGTCTAGAAACGTTTCTCGTTCACTTTTCAGCTTAAGACTGAAAATATGGTCCGAATATTTAAGAAAATCAAAATATGATATAATTTGTTCCTTTTAGAACAAATGTTGACTATCCCATTAAAGGCTTCTTCAACAAAGACGGTTAGATGTTGAAATGGAATAAAACAAGCTGTGTGTGACGTATTAATAAAGGCCATATTGTTAAATATGACATCGTTCAAATGCCTGCCTCGGATTCTTACGGTGGCGAGAATCGGAGCGTTCCAATTTTTAACGACTCATCTGCATAGATCCGGCTGAAATTGAGTGATGACTTGTGTTATGTCCACCTTTAGGTCATCAGTCAATTGCTTTATTGGTTTATTGGTGTATTTTTATAGACCTGCGATTTCAGAAAAGTCCACAAGAAAAAGTCTAGCCAAATTCACGTCACCTCTGCGAGAGAATGTCACTCATGGCGTCCGCTGTGTGGCACGCAGCACTATCTTGCTACAGCCACTTGTCGCCTAGGTCCATATGGTCCAATTTGGGCAATAAGAAATTTGTAATCATCGGTCTGTAGCGCTCAACATTGATAGTGACCAATGTCGTTTTCTTAAAAGTATGAACCAAACCAATGGCGCTGACAGTCTAAAATCTATATTTGATTTTTTTTTTTTCCAGAAATCCAAAAAAAATTTTCTTAGGTTTGAAATGCAATATTTTTCAAAATTTTAAGAAGCTTCTCTATTAAAAATTTTATTAAAATCCATGATGCCGATGATAAGAAATTTAAAATTTGACAAAAAAAAAAATTGGAAAATTTGAATACACAATAATATTTAAGCTTTTCGGGAACTTTAGCATAAGAAAAATGATTCGATTCGGTTGTACTGTTATTGAGAAATCAAAAACAAAAATGGTTCCAAGGCGGGTACCATACCTAATAACCATTTATCGGAATTTTTTTTCAACCATTAGCTAGCTCTAACTAAATTAAATTTTTAGAGTTATTTTTGGTCTTAAAAAAAAAAGAAAAAAACGGTGGGGGAAGAATTTGAAAACGATAACGAAAATCGGGCGAGCCGTTTAGACTCTAGTCGAACAGACATACAGACAGAAAGAATTTCGAAACCCACTTTTTTCGTCTTCGATATCATCGTTATATCAACTTTGATCAAAATCTCGAGGTCGATTTTTGTTACGAATGCATAACTTGTCTTATAGTACCTATGTATGTATAAGTCGCAAGTAAAAACTAGAAAGGAGAGCTTTTTCTACCCGCTCAGTAGAGATGTGTAAATTTCTATTCTATATCTATTCAATTCTTTAAGTTTATTCTTCAATCAAGTTGGTTAATTGCAAAGTTTTTTAAAATTAATTTAAAATTTAAAAAAAAAAAAATTGAATTATCAGTTTGTTAATTATTTTTCAGTGCCTTTTGCAAATACATGTTACATTTTTTAAACTTTAAAATATTCATAAAAAAAATTGACGCATAATGGGGATACAGAAAAAAGTAAACTTAATAAAGTTTAACTGATGACGACTATAGAATTGAAATTTATAGTTAACTCGACTCGTAGAGACCCTTAAAAAGCGAAATCCCCTGGCAACCTGATGAATTTATTTAAGTTTAAATATTGAAATGGCATTAATTAAATTGCAATCGTCTCACTCCCCCATGCTCGTTATCACATCATGTCTGATGCACACAGGGAACTTGCAGGGAGAAGATGAGCACTCTTATACAATCAAATAATACTTAAATTTAAATCCACAGTGACAGGTGAATCAGGGGGTGCTGCAAACCCACTCAGACTCCAACTCCTACTGCATTTCCATTCCATTTTTCATAGCCTTAATCCAATCAAAATACAAAGTGAAAAAAACTCTTCATTCTCATATACCAACACATATATTTTCTGTATATTGACAAACGTTTTGATCCTCTGGAACTGAGCCAGAATACTTAATTGAAGAGCAGGCAAACGCAGGTACAAAAAAAAAAAAAGAAATAATAATAAAATTAATAATGAATAAATAAATACACACATTTTTCAATTCAAAAATAAAAAAAAAATGGAAGGATGAAAAAATAACTTCCCTACATATAAGTACTACACGCCGCCGCCCATCATACACCTGCAGCGTTTTCGATCAGGACACTTCCATCGTTCACCTGTGTGTGCTTTATTATTTAATTCAATAAGCATTCAAGTCCGTATTACGTGTCCTTTCCGGGGTATTTTTCGAAAGTGCCCCATTTTCAAATTCTCGCTTTTGGATTTTCCACAGTAATAACCAGAAGGATGAAATATATACATATATAGGTACCTACCCTAGGACACACATACACACTGAAGCACATGCGGACACAAGTTATTTTGAATGAGAAATTTGCGCAAAAGGAAGTGCACGACAAGGGATAAAAAATGGAAACAGATTCGAGGCAGATTGTATTTATTGAAGCGTTTGATTAACCTGGAACCACGTTTCTGTTTTTTTTTCTTCCTTTTTCGTTCATTTCCATTCTGCCATTCATTTAAACGCTTTCAGGCAGCTTACAAAGAATATTTTTTTAAAAATTTATTTGAGATCGAAAAAATTAGGACACAAATTTGCCCCAAGTTCCTGGCAACTGGAATACGAATACGTATTAATCGATTCTGAAAGATGAATATTTTTGTATGAAATTTGCTCCCAAAAAGATTTACCCACAAATTTATCTGTTGGATGTAAATGTATGCCTAATATTCTTCGTCGTCGGTCTTCTGGAATACCTTTAAAAATTTTAAAGACTGGATCGTGCGAACTTTCTCCTGCTGTTTAAGGCTATAAAGTGGCCAAATACTGAAGGCATATTTGACGTATTTTTACGAAAAAGTGTGAAATACTCGTAAGTCAAAAGTTTTAATAAAATTTATTTTTTTTTTATAAAAACAGCTTTTTTGTTGTAAGATTTTGGAAGCCAATACTATTTGTTTCTTTTAGAAGTATAGGGTACGTTTTATGTTCCAGACCAATTTTGTTTGGTAGCCATTTTTACTTGCGACTTATAGGTACTATAAGGCAAGTTATGTATTCGTAAAAAAAAATCGAACTCAAGGTTTTGATCAAAGTTGACATTACGATGATAGCGAAGACGAAAAATGTGGGTCTGGCAATTCTGTCTGTCTGTCTGTCTGTCTGTCTGTCTGTCTGTCTGTCTGTTCGATTACAGCTAAACGGCTCGGCCGATTTTCTTCAAACTTGGTAGATATGGGTTTTGATTTTTTACCCCCGGATGTTTTTTGATTTGATTTTTTATGACCAAAAATAACGGTACCTGCCATACGATTTTTTTCCTAAATTTTATAAATATTTTTTTTTCTCAAAAACTGTCCCTGCGATTTTCTTAAAAAAAATTCAAAAAATTTAATTTAGTTAAACCTAGGTAATGGTCGAAAAAAATTTGCAAAAAAATTAGTAGTTTTGGTACCCCCCTTGGGATCATTTTTTTTGTTTTTGATTTTCTCAAAAACTGAACCACCGATTTTGATCATTTTTTTTATGCTAAAGCTTCCCAGCAGTTTGAATATTATTGTGTATTCAAATTTTCCAAAACAATTTTTTTGCATTTTTAAAAAAACTTTCAAAATTTTTTTTTGAAAACTCAATATTTCGAAAACCCCAAGCTCGATTTTTTCAAAACTTGATAAATAAAAGTTTGGAAAAATAATCTACAAGACATAAGAAAAATAAATTAATTTTACCTAAAAATAACGGTACCTTCCATACAAATGTTCAAAAATGGTTTTCGAAAATCGTATTTTTCTCGAAAACGGTTCCGAGAATTTTGCTTAAATTTTTTTTCTTTCTATTATTTTTTAATATCTGTAATTTAATAAAAAAAAATTTGAAAACAAGATATTACTGACTGTACCTACCATAAAACGATTTTTTAAAATTTTGAATTTCTCATTATTAGCACAACGGATTTTAATGAAATTTCGTAGAGGGAAGCTTCTAAAAAGTTTAAAAAACATTGCATTTCAAAACTTTAAGAAAAATATTTTTTTGAATTTTGAAAAAAAAAATCAATTTTTTGTTTTTTGAAAATTCAATGTCTCGAAAACGGCTCAATACTTTTCTTGTAAATTTAATTTTTATTCATACAATAATAAAAACTTCAAATTGGCGTACCAACATTTTTTCTTAAAAATGTTTTAAAATTTTCTTATATAAAACCTCATTTTTTAAGAAACCACTACAAAGACTTATAATTTTTGTTCTTGCATAAATCTATATTTGCTTGAATCACATGGCATCCTATTCTTACCTTTAACTACTAAAGAAGTTTTTTTTAGTCATTTAAATAATGAATTTTATGCTTATGAACAGTTTCTCTAATAACATTCATTTTTGAAATTCTTAGTCTTTTACATAGGAGCAAGTTCGTGCGACCCAGTCGTGCATTTTATTTTACTTGCGACTTATAGGTACTATAAGGCAAGTTATGCATTCGTAAAAAAAATCGAACTCGAGATTTTGATCAAAGTTGACATTACGATGATAGCGAAGACTAAAAAAGTGGGTCTCGCAATTCTGTCTGTCTGTCTGTCTGTCTGTCTGTCTGTCTGTCCGTTCGATTGCAGCTAAACGGCTCGGCCGATTTTCGTCAAACTTGGTAGATATGGGTTTTAATTTTTTACCCCCGGATGTTTTTTGATTTGATTTTTTAAGACCAAAAATAACGGTACCTGCCATACGATTTTTTTTCGAAATTTTATAAACATTTTTTTTTCTCAAAAACTGTTCGACAGATTTTAAAAATAAAAACACAAGAAAATTTCATTTAATTAAAGCTAGGTATTGGATGAAAAAATTTTTCCGAAAAATGGTTATTGAGGGTACCCCCCAAGGAACTCTTTTTTTTGTTTTTGATTTTCTCAAGAACGGTACAACCGATTTTGATAATTTTTTTTTGCTAAAACTCCCCATAAACATAAATAGAATTGTGTACTCAAATTTAAAAAAAAAATTTTTTTGGATTTTTAAAAAAAACTTCAAAATTTTTTTTTCAAAACTCAATATTTCGAAAACCCCATGCTAGATTTTTTTTTAAACTCGATAAATAAAAGTTTCTCAATCATATCTACAAGATGTAATACAAAAAATTTTATTTTATCTAAAAATTAAGGTACCTACCATACAAATGCTAAAAATTTAAAAAAAATGGTTTTCAAAAATCGTATTTTTCTCGAAAACGGTTCCGAGAATTTTGCTAAAATTTTTTTTCTTTCAATTAATTTTTACGATCTTTAATTTCATAAAAAAAAATTTGAAATTAAGATATTACAGCTTGTACCTACCATAGAACCATTTTTTCGAATTTTGAATTTCTCATTATCCACATAACGGATCTTAATAAAAATTTTTATAGAGAAGCTTCTAAAAAGTCTAGAACACATTGCATTTCAAAACCTTAAATTAAATATTTTTTGAATTTTTGAAAAAAAAAATCTATTTTTTATTTTTTTGAAAATTCAATATCTCAGAAATGGCTCAATATTTTTTTTGCAAATTTAATTTTTATTCGAACAATAATAAAAACTTTAAATTGGCGTACCAATATTTTTTCTTAAGTTTGTATATAAAAGCTTTTTTTTTGTAAGAAACCACTACCACGGCTTATAATTTTTGTTCCTGCATAAATTCATATTTGCATAGCATTCTGTTTTTATCTCTTACTACTAAAAGAATTAAAAAAAATAATTTTAACCCTATGAACAGTTTTTTCAAATATCATTCGTATTTAAAATTCCTAGTCTATTACATAGGAGCAAGTTCGTGCGACCCAGTCGTGCATTTTATTCTGTATGATATCTGCCACTTGGTATTTGGCAGTTGTAGAGAGTGGTCGATAATAATTTTTTAGGATGGCAACTCTGGAAGAATGTAAAGTGACATCTAAATTATAGTGCTCTATTTAAATATTGTTTTATTTTAAAAAAAGAAACCCTATAAACCCAAAAATAATTTAAAAAAAATTAATAGTGTTTTGTCATATAAAAATACAAAAGTTATCATAACTTCAGTAAATATAGGTGTAAATGAGTTCAAAAAGACCTCTTGCTTTCACTTCAATAGAACATTGTAGTGCATCTTCTAAAAGACAACAACAACATCAATAATAACAATGGCAGTAGGACAAATGTCACTAGATGCGATTTGAAAACGTTTATGGGAAATCTTTTGGACGAAAAAAATGCAAAATTGGCAACAAAAGAAAATATTACATACATTCATGAGGATATCCAAGAACTCAGAGTAAAAAATTTGGAGCTCACAAGTAAACTGGAGGAGGTTCAAAATCAGTGTGAATCTCATAAGAGAGAAGTAGATTTTCTATCTAAGAAAACTTGTGAACAAAATATCATCGTTCGCCTTCCCAAACAACGAAACATCGATCATCGTGAAGAAGTTAAAAAGTTGTTTATTTCACTTGTTCCAAATGAGCCGACTTCTATCTTTTATGCATGTGCTAACCTCAAAATACGAAACTTGCAATGTTTTGGTGGGCGACAGTCATTGCTGCGTATACGAAAGGCGATCAAAAATTGTAAACAAAATGAGGAAATACAAATCAAAGGTGAAACGTTGGTGGTGGCTGGCAGGAGTTTCAACTTGGCGAGAGAGAAGGGGCTATTAAAGGATAGATCTGTCAAATGAAGAGCTTTTACGGCCTACAAGAATTGGAGCAAACATCAACGGAAGCGGAGACAACAATCATTCAAATGTCACAGTAAATAATCGACCGCCTGGAACTATGCAACGAAAATTAAATGTAAATTCTGCATGAAAAAGAAACGTCTGCCAGTTTAAAAATTTAGAATAAAGAACATATTCACATGAGAGCGACCAACGAATAAAAACACAAATGGATTTAAAACATATACCTATAAACATAGATTCTTCACAAAAACTTTACAAAAGGGTAGCAATCTAGTATAATTTAATGTTAATTTATAAAAATTTGCATTTTAATTGCTAAAATGAGAGAAATTACATTAACTTTTTTGGACCATATGTCCATAACAGTTTCTATTAATATAACGAAAGAAAGACGGGAAAACGATATTGTTCTTTTTGTGGAGAGAACGAGATAAAGAAATTTATCATGCAAGACTTGATGAAGCAACTTTGCGAACTGATTTTAGTCAAGCCAACATCAGTCAACAAATTGAACTTTATATCGATGCTATCAACAATTCAGTTACCCAAACTGGTAAAAGGTACGTAGTGTCAGGAAATAAAAATTGGTTTGATTTGGAATGTGAGAAAGCTAGGGTTTAATCTTTTTAGCTTCTGAAACTTGCGAAGATTCGAAATGGGGAGTTATTTAGAAAACCTTATGTTAGAGCTAACAAGTACTACAAAGAACTTTGCAAAACAAAAAAAAAAAGAATACTTTTTGAGAATTGCTAAAGATTTAAATTCTGTGAGAGATTCTTCTCAATTCTGGAAGATTGTTAAAGAACAAAATGGAAACAAATTTAAGATTGGCTGTTTATTTTAAAAACCTTTTAAATCCTATATTCGTCTCAGAACCTGTACACTTTGCTGAAAACTTAGTGACGGTGGGCGCGATGGATGAGGATATAAGCTTAGAAGAGATACACGTAGTTTTAAGCAAAGCCAAGAACAACAAAGCACCAGGAGACGACAGAGTTCCTTACGAGTTCTTTAAAAACGCTCCCAATACTTTTTTAGAAAACTTAGCGAATACATATTCTCGTATATTATACATACAATTGAAGTATCTGAAACTTTTAAAAAATCAATAGTGTTCCCAATTTGTAAGAAAGGTGATATAAATAATGTCGAAAACTATAGGGGCATTTCTTTTATGAATGCTATTGCGAAAATATTTACAGGCATCATCTTAAACAGGCTTGAAGTTTGGGTAAAGGAAAACAGTTTACTCTACGAGTGCATGCTACTCTACGATAGATCACTTGTTTGCGTTACAAAACATAGTCGATTACTACCTTAAAAACGGAAAAAAATTGTATGGTATATTTATCGATTTTGACAGTATATATCGGGAATCACTATTTTATAAATTGAGTGTATTAGGTATATCGTCAAAAGTCTTAAAGGTTATAAGAAATCTCTATGAGAATACTTTGTCGGCGGTTTGGGATGGCGAGCAAATGTCAGAATGGTTTAGAACTATAAGTGCAGTGCGCAAGGATGTTTATTATCCCCACTTCTGTTTTTATTACATATGAGTATAAATGATATAATTGACGCCTTGCCAAACGGAATTCGAGTTGCAGGACTCACAATAAAATTTCTCTTAAATGCCAACGATCTAGTTTTGTTTATAGACTCGTCAGGAAGCCTTCAGCTTATGAGAAACAAACTGAATGGATATTGTAAACTGTGGAATTTGCTGATAAATATATCAAAGTCTAAGGTTATGATTTTTAGATCAGGTGGAGGTAGGCACTGTATGAATGAAAGATGGTTTTTGAATGGAAAAACATTGAAGTAGTGCATGAGTATACGAGTAACTACCATGGTATGATAATCACCCTTCCAGTTTGATTCAAACCTTAATTTTCCTTTTTTGATTAGATAAAACCAATACTTGGCTTATTGAATTAATAAAAAACACTTTATAATACCAGAAAGTGTTTTAATCTGTGAACACTGAGTATTTAAAGGTATTTGCAGCCAATTTACTTAAATGAGTAAAATATACCTTGGGATTCAAAAGAACTTTATTCACTCTCGAAATTCCGATCTTATTTTATTGAAAACTTCTTCCAATTGAATGGTTACGAAGAAACACTCTTTGAAGTTCGAGTGTATAAGCAGATAATACATTGACCTTCCTATTCGGTATTAGTTCCTGGTTGACTGACTTTTAGAAAACGTTTTCCATTGAAAGACAAATTTAGAAGTATACGTCCGAAGATGACAATAGGGCTTTGTATATTTAAGTAACTATTAAGACATTTTTGTTTTAATTAAATTTAATTTGAACATATTTTTTCATAAGAGCTTAAGGTATATTAAATTCATGTTACCCCACAGCCCTGAATCTATAAGCATGAATTGATTGATGCAATCTACCAAAAGTCTTTCTTTCTTAATTTAAGGAATACCATTTGAAATTGAGTTGCATCCTCATAATGCTACATTGTATGAGTTCGAATATGTCCGTGTGGAACTTTTTGAGTGACAATTAATCTCAGACAGACGATCCACGGCAAAAATTGTTTTACGGTATTTTTGTAAGAGATGAATGGACCATCCACTCGAGGCATATCCGTGGTAATTGTCACATATGAGATTCGATGCACGGTGCTTTGTGAGGTTATTAAGCCGTTCTGTAAGACTTTAGTTGACGAGTAACAGAGTGACTTCCGGCTCGGGAGATCGACCAAAGACCAAATATATTCTGAAAAAGGATCAACGAATTTCATGTCGAAACTTATCGTCTATTCATTGATTTCATCGTAAGGAGATCTTTATGGCAATGGCAATATTCAGGATCTCGCGAAAACTGATCCAACTGTGTTACGTAACATTGAAAAATCTGTGGTGCAATGTGCAACTTCTGTTCGATTCCAAACATGCACATGGTTTCAGCAAAGAGATACATTATCATGTACCTTCTGCAATCTAGTTCTAGAAAAGATGGCCTACAGGGCAGGAGTCAACAACGAAGGGAATATATTCAACAACTATTGCGGCATAATCGATCAAAGTTCTGTAAAAGAGTCTTTTACGGCGATTGAAGATGAGGCGATGCTTTTTTTTCTTGAAGTAAATGGGAATAAAAGCAATTATCAATAAACAAACAAATATCTGCCCGCCGACTAGCAGAAACGTTCATCTACATCGGAGTTAATATTGTCTCTACGAACGACATCTTGTGAAGATCCAATGAAGAATTAGCCTAGGAAACTGCTTCGGCTTATCCAAACAAATATTGACGAGCCGGGAAATGAGTTCTGTATGAAAAAAGAGTGGAGACTTCGTTCGAAGGAACACTTCATGACAATTTTTTACTGCAAAGAATGACCTTTGCTTTCACATCTGGCAAGAGCATTTTACTATCGATCTCGATGGCCAATTCATATCGTCTTGTGAATTTTATAATTCACACGCGCTCTAGGGTTTTTAAAGAGACCCTTATAAAGTTAAACACGCTGCGGCGTGGGAGAAAGAATGGAGGTGTCGATGAACATAGGTCTTGAATGTTTGCAAATTGAAATGGCAAGGGCAAACCGTGTATAGGACCCGAAAAATTATTCCACACTCGTGTTGTGCGACTAAAAAACGAGTCTATGTACTTGACGGTACGACCAAAACTAGGCTCTAGTGTGAACTGATGAGCATTTCCACTGAAACGGAATCAAGAGTGAGTGGGAACGAATGCAACTAGCTATTTCGAGTGACATTGCTTTTGAAAGAAACGATAAATCAATGAAAGACATAAAGCATTCCCATGGTATTCAAGAATTGTGAATTTTATCCAATAAGTTAAGAGAAGTTTGTGCTTCACCTGTCCAAAGATGTGAGTTATACTCGAGTTCTGAACGTATAAGCTCCTTATAAATTATAACCAGATAAAAGGGGTAAACTTTTTTAACACCGATACAGAAATTCTAAGCATTTAGTTTTCGGCGGTCTCGAAAATATGGTCGTTCCAACGACAATCGTTGTTGACACACATATTGAGTACTGAGAGATTTTCGGCTTCCTCGATGAAGGGTCATTCAAAGAAAATGGCATAAGGGGTGCATTTTGTTTCAACGACAATAAACAGCTGGAGTTTTCGAAACATAAAACTCCACACGATATTGTATACCCCATTTAACGAAGCTGTAAAGATCGGAGTTCAATGAGATTATCAAACGATACCATTTCATTTCCACTTCTGAATCAGATTAATGTGAGAACAAGTATGAAAAGCTCAGGGTATAGTTGTCGGATTTACCAATTGCTGAGGAACCCATTCATTCACAATATGATTTTTAGACCAAAACGTGTGAAATGTTGCTAGAACAGAAAACCCTCTTTCATAACATAATTTAATCATTTGCCTAATTGACAGTAGTAGCTTTAACCATATGGTCTTTTATAAAGACTTTTTGTTTGTTAAAATCGTAGCAATCGTTTTAAAAAAAAATTGTTATATTTAAATTTTATCGAAAGACAAATTAGTCAAGTTAAACTTTAAAGATAACGAAATAAGAAATAATTAGTTCTTCAAAATACAAACATCAGTGTCTATCTCTTATTAGTTATATTTTTATTTATAAGAATCCTATGTATGGTGTTCCTATGTTCGTTAGAAAAATATTCTGATTCGTGATCTTCTTTGGAACACTTTGACGTTCATAGTCAAAGCCATGTAAGCAGTTTCATTTAAATAATTGAGTTATGTATGTAACTTGTTTGAAAAGTTTTGAGAAGCTTATAAAATGTGGAGCCTTCTTGTCTAAACGCAAAAAGGATACCATGTATAATCTGATTCATGAATATTATGGAAACTTTCTCTTGACAAAAGCTGATAGGAACATCATTAAGCTGTCACCTGGGGTTTTTAACAGTTAATTTTATTTTTGCAACTTAAAATCTGTCAGCGAGATAAGATCCATTTTGAACTTACCTATACTCTGGTGATGGACATCCTTGTGCCACGCACAATAAGACAGCACCTTCGTCGTGTGACACAGCCACGTGTGAGGTATGCTCAACAACGCTGGGTGAGATGATCCCACGATGAGCTATAACAAAAATGCCAAACAAAAAAAAAAAGATTATTCATTTTTGAATTTTATGAAATTAAAATTTTCCCATTCATTGTGTTTTTGGTTCGAAAAAAAACCCCAAAAGTGTCCTTAACAGAGATAAGACCTCACTCAAAATTTGCAGAGATATACCAAATTGTCAGGAGACAATATATCATACAAACACAAAAAAAAAAAATTAAACCCCTAAGCGAGTTTGCACGCTCCCTTCAAGACCATGTACGAACATTTCTTGACGGGAGACAGAACTCAAGAGCTAGGATAACTAGAACACACACACCCCACCACTCAGACGTTGAAAGGCAAAGCAATGCAACAGAGCACTTAATGCATCAAATACATATACTTATATATATATATAAATATCCTTTATCCCAAGTGCGCTCGCATACAATTAATACTCGGAATAGATAGGGAAATGTAGTTTTCGAGTGTTGCGCAAACATTTAACATGACCAGGACCACACTGCAATTATTCAATTCAGAAGTGGGATTGCTCTACTTATATGACAGGAGAGTAATTTAATATTGTCTACTTTGTTCAGGAGATATCCTTCGGTTTCGTGAGATGGTGAGACGATGGTGACGGTGGCGATGGTTGTAAGAGCAGAGAACCAGACAATCTTTGTGGGTTGGTTTTGTGTTTTTGTGACACAGATGGATTCAATTTAATCTCAAAAATGTTGGATATACCTAAGGTTTCATTCGTACCCAGTAAAAAGCATAAATCTTGTTGTTCTATACTTTGCCCCAAAAAACTCGGCTAAAGTAAACAGAGGACCCTAACAAAATGGGTTTTTGAAATCTGATAGAGGAGAATGATGACGTGTAGTTTGTATACCCGAGTAGTTTTGAAGAAATATTTTAAAGTGTGAACAAATACAAATTTACGATGATAAACGATTGTTAAGTTGTTCGTCTTTATTTTCTTGAAGAATTGGAATGATGGATTTGTAAATGAATTGGGTTTTCAGACTATTTATTTTTTTATTTTGCTCATCTTGGATTTCAAGACATGTGTTTGCCATTAAGCAAGTTTGTAATATTTTTGTTTCAATTTTTGCAGCGCAGTCGCATTTGCATTCATTTCAGTGATTGAGCACTTAGTGTTTAAGGGTTATTTCATCATTCAAAGATCTGGCGAATTCTGGGGTGAGATGTGGACAGTTTTAATCGAACAGGCCCTGAAACATTGGACATCATAGAGGAACGGAGCAGTTCAGTGGTATTTTCTTCAAAATAAACAACTAATACGCCAAGACCTTGGTGTTGCCGCAAAAAAATAAAATAAAAAAAAGACAGCCAGGATCTCTTTTTAGAGAATACTTTATTGTGTATCCTTAAATAGAAATATGAATGCCGACAACGCCGTGAACTATTCAAGCAAAAGATCAAGAGGGTCAAAGTTTTCCACATTCGAGGAGTGTGGCTAAGGAAATGAGCTCTATATTTGGTATATCCGAAGTTAGCCTCATCCGTAACAGATATGCATTCATAGAATAACGAGTACTACTTAGAATAGTTTGGTGGATAAACGCAAAATATAGAAATAGAACAATGAAAGACTTTACAGTGGTGTTTAAGGGAAACAAAAGTTTCTTCCATGAACGTGTCTCGTGTAAGTTTTAGGGCTCAGTTCTGAATTATATTCAATTGATTCAAATGCGTGATTTGGAAACAGGGTGACCCGCTCAGATATTAGAGTTATAGTCGAGTTTTGGGCAGATTTATATGATTAGAGATGATAGCAAAATCAGAAGAAGAAACAAATTTCTTGAATATTATAAGAAAACCTAATGATTTCGTTCAAAGAAATGACTTTTAAAAAATTTTTAACTTGACCACGAGTTGTGGATTAGGTGTAAGGTTAGGTAACGTTAGGTTAAGGTGGCTGCTGACCGGAAAAGGTCAACACACTTAGACCAATATTTGGTGATTTTTTAAATCCTTGTGATATCGTTGTGATTTCAAAAATCACTCTTACTCGTTAAACCATTTTGAGCTAACAATGAAACGTTTGAGACAGTGAATGTCGGAAATATTTAGATCACTATAGGATCGTTATAGTAGTAGTCTCCCAAGTGTAGTCTACGTCTTTGCGCTAGGGCAGGACAAGAACATAGAAGGTGAGGAACTGACTCCTCTTCTTCTTCATCCATGCAGCTTTTGCAAAAATCATTTGCAGGAACTCCAAGACCGAAAGCATGTCTTCCTATTAGGCAGTGTCCAGTAAGGACACCTATAACGGAGCTAATATGCAATAGAAATTAGTTGTTTTGAGCGTTAAGCATCAAACAATGGCCAAATTAGTTTCGTAGACTGGCAACCTGGGGTGCTGGTCCATCTATGGTTCGCTTTCTTTATGGTATCGTATTTTAGCATAAGTTTACAAGTAGCTATGGGTATACCGATGTTAGATTTGCTATCCAACAAAGGTAGTTCCGTTTTTTGCAAGTTCGTCAACTTTACAATTTCCTGGAATTTCTCTATGCCCCGGCACCCATATAAGGTGAATGTAAAACTGTTTTGACATCTACACCAGACACGATCGACAATTTTGGGCTGTTAGTGAGTTAATGGAGACAGAGTCCAGTGACTTCATGGCTGTCTGAGAAAAAACGTATATCAGTAGTCGATATAACGTTTTGTTTAAGCCAAGACAGGACTTCTTTTATTGCTAGAAGCTCTGCCTGGAGTACGGTACAGTGATTGGGAAGACGAAAAGATAGACAAATATTAAATCTTTCGGAGTATACGCCTCCACCGACCCCGTCATCGGTTTTAGATCCATCTGTGTAGAAATGAATCGCTTCGTCTACCAACAGTGACTCATTTTCCCAGGTAGACCTGAAAGGGATGGACACTTGAAAGTTTTTATTAAATTTTGGATGAGGGGTGGTGTAATCGACGTTACTACATAGGTAGAGATCTGAACGAGTTCAGTATAGTGGAGTGGCCAATATCATTATTGATCCACTGCGAGAAGGCTTTAAACCGAATGGCTGTGCTAGCGGCCGATTGTTTGCTAAAAATATCTAGCGGTATGAGATGGAACAGAACATCAAGTGCAGCGGAGGGAGTCGAGCGCAGAGCTCCACTCATGATTAAGCAGGCTGTTCGTTTAACTTTGCTGAGCTTATCGCGGTTTGTTGCTGTTTCCAGCGCAGTCCACCATAGTGTTACTCCATATGTAAGTATCGGTCTAATGACTGAGATGTATAGCCAGTGTGTAATATGAGTTTGTAGACCCCATTAGTTACCTACGGATTTTTTGCAAGAGAATAGGGCTATGTTGGCTTTGTTGATTCTCCCTTGTATATTGGGCTTCCAGCTTAATTTCTTGTCTAAAATAAGACCCAGATATTTTGCTTTGTCTGAAAATTTAAGAGGTATACCTTTGATGTAGGGAGGGTTTATGTATGGGATTTTATTTTCCTGGTAAATAAGACAAGTTCAGTTTTGTGGGGGTTGACATCGAGTCTACATTGATCTGCTCAGGTAGTAAGCTTGTTTAAGGCATTTTGTAGGAGTTCCTTCAGAGTGTTAGAATGCTTACCAGATATAGCTATCGCAAATTCGCATAGGCAATCATCCTGTGCCCCTCCCTTTCTAGAATCATTAGTAGTTCATTTACGACTAGGTTCCAAAGGAGAGGAGAGAGGACACCGCCTTGCGGCGTACCCCTACTGACAGTTTTGAATTTATAATCCTGCTTATCAGCATATGATTTATCAAATTACTGATTGACTTATCCACCTTCAGAGATGACAGCGCAGATGTGATTGCGGACGGACGCGTCGACATTGTTAAAAGTTCCTTCTATATCTAGGAAAGCAACTAAGGTGAACTCTTTATGATGAAGGGAATGTTCGATAGTACGAACCAGCGTGTGTAGAGCGGTTTCTACTTTGTTATAGGCATGTTGAGCATTGGATAGTAAGGACTTATCAATGTTTGCCCTCAAATGGATTTTAATCAGACGTTCAAATGTTTTAAGAAGGAATGATGAAAGGCTTATAGGTCTTAGATCTTTAAAATTAACATGGCTAGGTTTGCCAGCTTTGGGGATGAAAATAACATTGACTTCTCTCCATGACAAAGGATCAAAGGAATGTGGATTAGGTGTAAACCAAGGGGAAACTGAACTGATGCTATTTTCTACCAAAACCAAGCTAAAGCCCTTCGTTTTGCCCTGACTCAATGGCCAAACACTTTTGTTCTTTTTCAGTGCAACATGTCTAGGTATTTGTTATTCAGGACCCTCAGTTGCACTGGAAACTAAATATTGAGGAAAGAGTTAAGGAGGCCTGCCTAGCTTTCTACGCCTGAAGTAACCTTTTGTTGAAAAGTGGGGTCTTCAATCTAAGATGATTTTGTGGACACACACAGCCATGGTACGACAGATCCTCACGTATTGTTCGATTGTATGGTAGCCCGAACTTACCAAAGCATAAAACATCGATCAACTAAAGAAGGTACGAAGATCTGCTAGCGTTGACACTATAGGGGCTCTAAGATCTTGCCGGACTGATAACTTAAGCGTTTTTCTGTACTTTTTTCCACTTGATTTACACAATAAGTATCAGTATCTTGTAGTGCATTAAGACTTAAAGAATCGAACTTTTGGCCACAGTTATATTAGATACGGAGTTGATTCCAATGGAGGTTTTTGCGACTCCCACTAATAACTGCACCTCTAAAATGGGCATCAGTAAAGATTTTAAGGTTATGTTCCCATCAAGAAAGGACTGGGTTGATGACATCGTAACGAAAGATTCCGACACAACGATCTTTACTGATGGCTCAAAGATGGAGCGTTGAGTTGGTTGAGGAATCTTCTTTGTGATTTTGGATGTATCTTAGGCTACTCGACTTTGCAAGTGTGTTTCAAGCTGAATTACTAGCTATCAGGGAGGCATGCAAGGTACTCCAGTATTCAGGTAATTCAGCAACGCCATAATCAACTTTTTAGCCTCAATATTAACCAGGATATTACTCTGTTTTGCGTTCATGGTAATTGTGACATTGATGAGAATGAACGGGCGGACGTGCTGGCCAGGCAAGGATCAGCACTTCATAATTCACTTGTGGAAAAACTCAAAATTCCGCTGGGACTTATGAAAGGCAAAATTATCTCCATTTTTTTTAGCGAATCAAACTGTAGGTGGGGCAGTTTGACTAACTGCATTATATTTAGAAAGATTTAGTCCACTTATAATAAATCCCGAACATTAGGAATTTCTCATAACACTCACTGTCATAGCTGTGGGGACCAGCGCTAAAAGGAAACAGTCCTCCATTTCCTCTGCAAATGCCCTGCTCTGGTCAAAAATAAAGCACAATCCTTAGGAATGGCATTTTTTAACGACATTGAAGAACTTTCGGAAATGAAGATCAAAAACTTGATTTCTTTTCTCAACGCGACGAAATGGCTCTAGGACGAACTCCGGTTAATTCTGTGCCGTGCCCTTCGTTTAATTTCTAAGATCCCGACCGAGAGAACTGAGGGCTTTAACGGAAGTTTACGGTGCTGCGGCCAGATGATCACTCAATCGGATTGTCTAATGTTTCAACACCAGTCAACAAGTTGCCTAGCTTGGCGCAGTGTTGGTGATGTCGGATGAGTGTGGCGAAGAGACATTAAAACCTACAAGATCGTTTCATATTTTTCAACTAAATCCAAACTGGATGACTCCGTAAGAATGCCAACAATTACCCATATTAATTCCATCCACAGGTTCATATAAGTTATGGTATCAAAATGGCATACTTTAGCGATGTCACAGGACTAGACTGCCAGTGGTCGCCATTTCTACCTTCCTACTTACTTTCCTCGAGTAGGAGTCTTCTACGTACAATGTAGCTATAAGATTTTCAATTCTTTATGAAACACTTTTGCGAAAAGGTAGGAAGTTAACGCTTATCACTGTTTAAGAAGAGTTGTGAAAATCTGAGAAAGCTCTGCCATATAATCCTGTGAGCATGGCCGTTGATGGATTGTTCTTTTTCATCGAGTTATTTGTATAGCTGCAGCTACCCATTTCCAAATTTATAACGAGCACCTACTTGAAATATATTGAATCTATAATGAAATGAAGGCCGCCTTGGTGTTCAATGGCTATGGCAAACCGACAACTATAGATGCTGAATATGCTTGGTGAATTGATAGACGAACGACAATGTTATGAAGGTTATGTACCATCAGGAGTGTTTTTATCTAACGATACAAGAAGAACCGCATCTTGTTCTGGTTGACATCCATTTAAGAGACCATTTACGGTACCAGTTTCTCGTTCCTCATTTGTAAAAAAAATAAATTCTAATGGTACCGCCATGTCATAAGCCGCATCAAATAGTCAATCCTTGTGGATCCATTGATGGTGAGTCGAACACTTGTAGACTGGCTTCACACCAATAGTAGAAATTTGGTAGTTGAATTAGCTGCTGAGCCAGAAATGGAAGTCGTTCGAGAAGATGATTATTTGGTCAACATCCGGATCCCTGGAAAACTATTTCAGCGCCCGATTAATGAACTCATGGCGTTGCGTAGAGCCGTCGAGGTAAAGTG
Source organism: Chrysotoxum bicinctum (assembly GCA_911387755.1). Classification (NCBI taxonomy): domain Eukaryota; kingdom Metazoa; phylum Arthropoda; class Insecta; order Diptera; family Syrphidae; genus Chrysotoxum; species Chrysotoxum bicinctum. The sequence continues at coordinate 209,578,948 of OU426989.1, read as the reverse complement.
GCAAATCTTACAGAATATTTTGACAGCTGAACGTTAAAATGATAACAAACTTTCACAAAATTGAATGATTTCAGAAATGTTTGTGTATCACTCTTCGACTGTGTAAAAGTTGAATGTGAAATATCTTGTACGAACACTCGTACTTTTGAGACAATATTTTTGATCCAAACTGAAGATAATAGCGCTAGGAAACATTGATTTGCCTTTTCGCCGTAAAAACTACTTTTTCTTGGAGTATAATTTCCTCTACATAGCATTCAATTCAACAATTCTACTACACTACCAAAAACCCAGAAAAAATTAGCTTTATCTCAAGGTAGGCTTATATCACTTGAAAAAGGATCCAAGAAAATCATGTTGTTCATTCGATTTCTTTTCTACAGTTACAAGAATAGCTTGTCCATATCTTCCGTTTATCATGACGATATTTTTTGCTTAGACCATAGTTTCTGGCTGAACTTTGTGACCCTTATACTCGTAGATATGAAAGTTTGGATGTTGTTTTTTAAATAGGTTTTTAGATGAATTTATTAAAGGTCAATAGTCTCATAATGCATCCTTGATATGTGTTAACCTATATATGTGTATCGACATCAACAAAGGTTGTTTCGGTTTTTCTGAGTATATACCGTTTGTTTTACCTATAAGCTTCAAGGTCAATATTTGCCCGAAGATTTCTGAAGTCTTCAAGGTGGATTTGTCACGAATTGACTTCTAGCTTTGAGTGAAACATTGGAATACCTAAAGAAATTTGGATTGTTTTCTTTTTGTTATCCTTCCATTAAGTTGTTATTGTCTTTTATTGTCGTTAACACAAATTGAGTTCACATCACAGACTCCTTATAAAGGCTGATATATATTGAATACAAACACAAGGATCCATCGACTCAACGAATCCTATTCTTATAGAAAAAGAAATATGGAGAAAAACTTCACCTCACGAAATCAATCAATCTGTTTGCCTATTATTTAGTTTCATATCATGCTCCTTTCAAGCGATGGGCACTTCTTCCCCAAGAGGAAACAAAATCACACAATCACACACATACCAACACACAAATGCCACTTAACTGGAGAAATTAAAATCCCTGATGTAATTACACAAATGTGATTTGGAATTATGAAAATTATTTGAACATAGCTCTTGGATTCGATTTGGTCTCTGATTAATCAATAGCTATAAGGAATCAATAATATGGACATAAGAGTTTCTTAAGGATCCATTTTTTTTTTGTAGAATATTTCATAAATACCTTTGCCATATGTTGCAAGATTTGACCTTAAGACACAAGTTATAGCAAATATTAAATCCTGTGTGGTTTGTATCTATAATTTTACAAGCCCAGAGGCCATCACAGAGAGGACTGATGGAAGTACAACATGCGTATATATGAAGGTATTTGCTTGCTCCATATCCTTTCTGTGCAGGGTTGACCTGGTTCCAGGATATTTATTATCCCAAATGTGCTTTGGCACACACAGCAATACACAAACCCTTCACTTACAAATGCACATAATCGCCTGCAATCTACAAGGGGACTTTAACTCAAAACTATTATCCAGGTCCAGGTTCGGCTTCCGTTCGAGGGACGACACAAAATTTCTATAAATTCTCTCTCGCACACACACACACGTACGCACACACAAATGCAAAGGCCCAAAAGGAGTTTTGCACTGATATTCACATTTATGATTAGAGTAACTTACCATTAATCCGTAGCCTAGTTGGAGAACTAACCACAACCTGCCTAGTAAGCCGGTGCATGCTCCGGCACCGAAACGATTGTGATTCATCACTATCCTGCAGATTATGTATGAGCAATTCGCCGGTGGGCAATAAATGGAACTTCCCATCTGTGGAATAAATACAGTAAAATGTCTCCATTAGTAAAACAAATTCTTGGCACTTGAATTGGTAATACTTAATACTACTACACAAATTTACAGTACAAATTATTATCCTGCCAAAATACATGCCATTGCTTCTAAACTTCTAACTGTATTTATTATTGCTGGTATTATTTTACTTAAGGGACCAATTTCGATAAATATGATTTGTATAAGATGGCTTGCAGTATTGGTAATAATTTGTTCAGCTTTGTACAGGACTGTTGCAGTTTTAATTTGGCAAATTAAACTTTTTATCAATAAAAAAAAAACACGATACATAGTAAGTCCAAGCAATAATAACAAAGGCGAATTTTGATTGTCAAAATCAAAGCGAATTAGAATTACAGCAATAAAAGTGTTGCCACCACAGTTATGCTCATCAGTCGCGTGTGATCAGTTTAATCGGTGATTGATTCAATTGATGAATAAATATTGATATGTTCATATCAAGGACGAAGATGATGAAAATAATAATACTAGAACATTATTTGAAAAACTTAAATAGGAGTAAAATCCAAGATTTTTAAAAGTGAAAAACTTTGAAAATTCCGGAAAATGGATCGTTATTGATCGATTCGAAATGGACAAGGAAAGTTATATGCGGAGTATGGTCTCTGAATTTTCTAAATTACACGAAGAAAAAGCCAAATGAAAATTTTCAATAATGAGAAAATCATCTGACGAAATAATAAACTTAAAAAAAAGTAGTCTTAAATTTCCGCTACTTCCGACTCCGTTTGGTAAAAAAAACTTCAATTTTCACAAATCCTTACCGGTTTTATACTTATGCAAGTAGTAATTTAACACAATTGTAAGCTTTGATACTTTTTTACCGATTCTCTGATTATTCAATAATCTTTGTGGAAGTTATTTCATCATTATAGACGACCCTTTCCTCTTCTTTATTGCAGCTCTCCAGTGATTTCAGTCACTAGTCCTAAGAGAACAGTTTGGTAATACTAGAAAGCCACCAGGGACGGCCTCAACGATAAGTTTCGGAAATAATAAGACCAACCTTACTGAGGAACCCATTGTAGTGTATTTGTACTATTAAAATGTCGAAAAACAGCAATTTTTGTAAAAACATATACGAAGTACAAGTTCGTCTTCTATTCCTAAGCTCGTCTTTAATGGCGCACTTATGTGAGCTCACAAGAAATATAGATTTTGCCTGCAGCATTGTTTACTGTTGGTTCGATGTTTCCAAGAAGTGTAATGACTCCTCTTGTACTTCACCCCCCCCCCCTGATGAGTTTTACGTTGTCGTCGTGGGGGGGCTTAAGTCTATTTCTCTGGATAACCCAGCTGGATATTAAGACAACTAAGAAAACTCTTAGGATTATCGTTCCTAGTTCCTAAAGGGTTGACAGGCCCTGAGTTTTGCAGTAACTCATCTGGAAGTGACCTTGGTTGGCCTCGGTTGCGAAGCTCCACCGAAAGCTATATTCTGATACCATGGGAGATAGTGCCCAGAAGATTGAGGGCTGTTGCGTCTTGGACACTTGGCTCGTGCCTACCCCTCTTTCTTCAAACTATCTATGAGGTAGGCTCCCTTGTGGGAGTATCGTGGTGGCGTGGTTTATTCCGAATGCGGAGACACATGGTTTTCAAGCTTGATTGAATTCAAGAGGTGTTTGATAGACCTCGCCTCCGAGCAAGAGGTGTGCACATGCTGCAACATGTCACAACTTTGCTACTGAGTTGGCTTCGGCTGACTCGGGGTTAATTGTCAGGACCCAATCTGACTACGATGAGGGTAGACCACCGTGGAATTAAATCATAAACGACAGGTGTTCACGTTAAACCAAACATATGTAGGTTCCTCTTGTACTTGATAGCCTTAACGATTTCATAGGAAAAATCTTCTTTAGCAGTCGTACAGTTACAAGAGTATTGAAAGATCTCTATACTCGCGTATCCACTGGCCTGTATAGTATCCTCCCTATTCTTCCTACTGCTCTGGGGAGGTGTTCTTCAACGCTGGCAAAACAATTTGGTAAGCTTTTTCATCTGTACTGTTCTGATCTCTTTCCGAGTGGATGGAAAACAGCATGTGTTCAGTCTGTCTTTTAAAAAAAAGGCGAATCTTCTTCTCCCTCTTACCATTTATCTAGTTTCCTTTACGTCAATTTTTCCAAGGTCATAGACACGCTAATAAATTATATCAGGTCAAGAAATGTCTTGAAAAACGAAAGCTTTTCTATGACCGTCAGTATGGCTTTCTTAACAATGGATCCACTGGTGATCTAGATGGTATATCTCACCGAACAGTGGCACAAATCTTCACATCGTTTTGGAGAAAGTAAGATTATTGCACTTGATATTTCAAAGGCATTTGATAGAGTTTGGCATCAAGCTCTCTTATCGAAAATGCGTGCATTTGGTATCGATGAATCGCTTCTGTTGGATTAGAAATTACCTTTCGGACCATTCACTACAAGTAGTTTTGGACGGTTTCAAATCTGATATCCACAAAATAAATGCTGGTGTACCCCAGGGCTCCGTTCTGTCTCCGACACTCTTCCTTGAGTTCACAAATGATCTTTTGTCTGAAACTCCTAATCCACTTAATTGCTTCGCTGACGACAGTACCCTCAGCTTTTTGTATTCGTTTATAGACTCATATCCTTGTGCTTCGGATGTGGACTTCTAACGGCAGCGTATGATAATTTCATTAAATTCTGGCCTTGACAGCATTGTCCAAAGGGGAATCAAAAACCGTGTAGAATTTAATGCTTCGAAAACTCAACTAAAGCGTAATCCTCCTTTAATGCCTACGAGTGATACTTGCATTGAGGAGACTGAACAGCTTTCATTTCTAGGCATGTGCATCGCAGACCATCTTTTGTGGAGTGATCACATATTTGACGTCATCAAAAACGCTGCTAAGTGTTTAGGCTTTCTCCGCGGATGCAACAAGTTTTTTACTCCATCTGATCTGGTTGGTATGTATAAAGCCTTTATTCTTCCGAAGCCCGAGTTCAATTCTCATATCTGATGGGCAGGTGCTCCAAAAACCCACTTGAGTATCTTGGACAGAATTCAAAAGAGAGCTATAAAAATGATAGCCGACCGCTGTCTAACTGAAACATTTGTATACCTCGAGCACCGCCGCAATGTTGCATGTCTATCATTACTTTACCGCTATTTTCATAAAGAGTGCTCTAGTGAAATAGCCACTTGTATTCCTCCCCTGAAACAATTCAACCGTAATACCCGCACTTTTAGGAATGCTCATCAGTTTACCCTTGAGCCCAATTTCGGACGTACTGTCAAGTACAGAGATTCTTGAGTCGGCACTCTGGAGGTGTCAGTGTAATGGTTTGGAGTGATTTTGGTTTTCTTGGTAAAATTCCGTTGAGGTTTGTACATTAAAGTTTTCAAATTAAATTTTTTTTTCAAACTCAATATGTATTTCAAAAACCCCATGCTAGATTTTTTTAAACTTGATATATAAACGTTTATTGGTAGAATCTACAAGATGTGAGAAAACAAAATTTATTTTACCTAAAAATATCGGTACCCACCATACAAATGTTAAAAAATGGTTTTCGAAAATCATATTTTTGTCGAAAACGGCGCCTAGAATTTTGAAAAAAAAATTCTTTCAATTAATTCTTAAGATTTATAATTTAATAAAAAAAAATGTTGGTATTAAGTTATTACTGACTGTACCTATACCATAGAACCATTTTTTCAAATTTTGAATTTCTCATTATAGACTTAAGGGATTTAAATAAAATTTTTAATAGAGAAGCTTCTAAAATGTTAAAAAAAACATTGCATTTCAAATCTTAAAAAAAAATTTTTGAATTTTTTGAAAAAAAAAATCAATTTCTTTTGGAAATTTCGATATCTCAAAACCGGCTAAATATTTTTTTGGAAATTCAATTTTTATTCGTAAAATAGTAAAAACTTTAAGTTTTCGTACCAAAATTTTTTCTTAAAAATGTTTTAATAATGTTGTAAATTAAAGCTTATTTTTTTTTTTAAGAAACCACTACAACGACTTATAATTTCTTGCATAAAAAAATGATTGTTTGAGAAATCATAAGGAATCCTGTTTTCGGCTCCAACTATTAAAAACTTTGTTTTAGCCATTTAAGAATAGGAAAAAAAACGCTTTGGCTGTTGATGAGGACATCGAGAATCTCAAAATCTTCGACTCGGGCAAAACGTCACGATGGATAGGTACAACTTCGAAGTCATCAAGGGCTTTGTCTACCTGGGCTCGACTATTACTTCGCAAAATCACATCAGTGCCGAGATCAAACGAAAAATCGCTCTCGCCAATCGCTGAAGGCATTTGAGTAGTAAAGCTCGCTCCCAAAGAACCAACGACACCTTATAAAAGACCCTAATCATCCTGGTTCTGCTGTATATGACAGAATCATAAACCCTCTCAGAAGCGGATGAGAATCTGCTTGGGTGCTTTGAAAGAAAGATTCTTCGGGTGATTTTCGGTTCAGTATGTATCGACGGATTCTGGAGAAGAAAATTCAATAACGAGTATTACGCGCATTACAGCGATGTCGACCTGGTAAGAAAATTGAAAATACAGCGGCTGAGATGGCTGGAACACGTGGAGTGTATGGACCAGCACCAGCCCGACGAGTCTTCGAATCTATCCCTGATGGTCAGCGCACCGCACACAAGTGGAGACCGACCTCAAGCAACTTGGAGTGCGTATCTGCGGAGAAAGCTACCTATAGGTGGCTGGAGTAATCAATCCTGGTTTAATGGTCTGCATTTTTTTTGTGCTAATAAATAAAGCAAAGCAGAATAAATGCGACGTTCCGATACATTTCCGGCTCTTGGACACGAATTTCCAAAAGTAATTTGGCACAAGAGTTCTCCGCCTCGGGATGAAAAAAAAAAAACAATTTTTTATCCAATAATTATGACACTTGCTTTGAAACTTTCGAAAAAATACGCAGTGAAAATATTCACTTAACCAAAAGTATGTACAAATATATTTATGGCAAAAATAAGTCGTATTTGTTTTAATTTTGTGCGTCGTAAAAAGATTCGTGGAAAGTTTTTTGACGTTTTAATTTATAATTTACAATTGCTTTATTGTTCTTTCAGCTTTCTTAAATAAACACAAATAATTGTATTAAGTTATCAAGACTTCAGTACGCAAAATCTTGACTTAAATTCGTATAAATAGTGAGTGTAGTCGTTCGAAACATCACAGAACAGAATTTAATTTTATTCTGAGATTCAAGCAATATTAATAAAAAATGGCTGCTTTAAAAAAATCGAACATTTTGCTTGCGGTTTGTGTGTGTCATGATCATTGCAATCGGAACTGAAGCTTATTTAGTCGCTGTGCCAGCCTGTGATGAAGTGTGTCCTCGTATCGATCGTGAAAAGGACGCATGTTGCAGAGCCCATGGAAACGCTTACAGTGACGGTTGCTTTGGAGGAGAGATGTGGTGTGAAACTGGATAAAAATGATCAGTAACGTTACCACAGAACTGTTTTTGTGATGAAACGCTACAAAAATGTATCCCAATATGAACATACAAAAATAAAATGAAAACAAACAACTGTTTGATTTTCGTTTATCATGAACTTATTCGTTTTTCCATTGGTAGAATAGATCAATTTTGATCAAATCCGATCTAAATGTGTTAAAATGACGGTTTTGGCAATTTTTGCATTCCATTGGGCAACAGAAAAATTAAATATTTTTCGATTTAAAATCAAATTAAATTTAATTTTTCAGCAAATTTTACCCTCCCACTAAACACAACAACAATTTTTTATTGAAATCTAAATTTTCCACTGGAAAACCTCATTAAATTTCGATATTGGTATTAAATTATTTCCTAGTAGGTACATTTCAAAGCGATGCTTCGGGTTCAATTGTCTTCTAGGGCAATGGTCGTTGGCAGCTAATTAAATAAAATGCACGTCTGGGTCCCACGAACTTGCTCCTATGTAATAGACTAGGAATTTTAAAAACGAATGTTATTAGAGAAAACTGTTCATAAGCATAAAATTAATTGTTTAAATGACTAAAATAACTTCTTTAGTAGTTGGAGGTAAGAATAGGATGCCATGTGATTCAAGCAAATATAGATTTATGCAAGAACAAAAATTATGAGTCTTTGTAGTGGTTTCTTAAAAAAAGCTTTTATATACAAACTTTTTAAAAGATTTTTAAGAAAAAAATTTGGTACGCCAATTTAAAGTTTTTATTATTGTTCGAATAAAAATTAAATTTACAAAAAAAATATTGAGCCGTTTCTGAGATATCGAATTTTCAATAAAAGAAAAAATAGATTTTTTTTTTCAAAAATTCAAAAAATATTTATTTTAAAGTTTTGAAATGCAATGTGTTTAAGACTTTTTAAAAGCTTCTCTATAACAAATTTCATCAAAATCCGTTCTGTGGATAATGAGAAATTCAAAATTCGAAAAAATGGTTCTATGGTAGGTACAAGCTGTAACATCTTAATTTCAAAATTTGTTTTATTAAATTAAAGATCGTAAAAATTAATTGAAAGAAAAAAAATTTTATCAAAATTCTAGGCGCCGTTTTCGAGAAAAATACGATTTTTGAAAATTATTTTTTTTAATTTTTAGCATTTTTATGGTAGGTACCTTAATTTTTAGGTAAAAAAAATTTTTTTTTCACATCTTATACCTAGATTATATTGAGAAACTTTTATTTATCAAGTTTAAAAAAAATCTAGAATGGGGTTTTCGAAATATTGAGTTTTGAAAAAAAAATTTTGAAGTTTTTCTTAAAAATACAAACATTTTTTTTTTTTTCAATTTGAGTACACAATTCTATTTATGTCTTTAGGAAGCTTTAGTAAAAAAAATCGGTTGTACCGTTTTTGAGCAAATCAAAAACAAAAAAAAATGGTTCCACGTTGGGTACCCTCAATAACCATTTTTCGTAAAACTTTTTTCAACCATTACCTTGCTTTAACTAAATGAAATTTTTTTGTGTTTTTATTTTTTAAATTTGTCGAACAGTTTTTGAAAAAAAAAATATATATTTAAAATTTCGAAAAAAATTCGTATGGCAGGTACCGTTATTTTTGGTCTTAAGAAAAAAAAGAAAAAACGAGTGGATGGAAAAAATTAGAAATGATATCTACCAAGTTTAAAGAAAATCGGCCGAGCCGTTTAGGCTGTAGTCGAACCGACAGACAGACAGACAGAATTGCGAAACCCACTTTTTTAGTCTTCGCTATCATCGTAATGTCAACTTTGTTCAAAATCTCGAGGTCGATTTCTTTTACGAATGCATAACTTGCCTTATAGTACCTATGTATAAGTCGCAAGCAAAAAGAGCTGCGACTTAAAGAAACTTCATAAAATAAAATTCCTACTTGGTTAAATGGCACAATATTATTAACTCTTTTCAGGAATGGGACCAAGTATCTGGCGAAGAATTCTGCTTTCGAAAGAAGTCAGTACCAGTTTTTACTTGCGACTTATAGGTACTATATGGCAAGTTATGTATTCGGAAAAAAAATCGAACTCGAGATTTTGATCAAAGTTGACATTACGATGATAGCGAAGACGAAAAAAGTGGGTCTGGCAATTCTGTCTGTCTCTCTGTCTGTATGTCTGTCTGTTCGATTACAGCTAAACGGCTAGGCCGATTTTCTTCAAACTTGGTAGATATGGGTTTTGAATTTTTACCCCCGGATGTTTTTTGATTTGATTTTTTATGACCAAGAATAACGGTACCTGCCATACGATTTTTTTCCGAAATTTTATAAATATTTTTTTTTTCAAAAACTGTCCCTGCGATTTTCATAAAAAAAATTCCAAAATATAATATAAAATCAAAATAATAGGTAATGGTCGAAAAAGAATTTTCAAAAAAAATGAGTAATTTTGGTACCCCCCTTGGGACCATTTTTTTTGTTTTTGATTTTCTCAAAAACGGTTGCACCGATTTTGATAATTTTTTTTATGCTAAAGCTTCCAAGCAGCTTGAATATTATTGTGTATTCAAATTTTCCAAACCAAATTTTTTGGATTTTTAAAAAAACTTTCAAAATTTGTTTTTGAAAACTCAATATTTTGAAAACCCCATGCTCGATTTTTTCAAAACTTGATAAATAAAAGTTTGGAAAAATAATCTACAATAAATGAGCAAAATAAATTCATTTTACCTAAAAATAACGGTACCCTCAATACAAATGTTAAAAAATGGTTTTCGAAAATCGTATTTTTCTCGAAAACGGTTCCGAGAATTTTGCTTAAATTTTTTTCCTTTCTATTATTTTTTAATATCTGTAATTTAATAAAAAAAAATTTGAAAACAAGATATTACTGACTGTACCTACCATAGAACGATTTTTTAAAATTTTGAATTTCTCATTATCAGCACAACGGATTTTGATGAAATTTCGTAGAGAGAAGCTTCTAAAAAGTTTAAAAAACATTGCATTTTAAAACTTTAAGAAAAATATTTTTTTGAATTTTGAAAAAAAAAATCAATTTTTTGTTTTTTGAAAATTCAATATCTCGAAAACAGCTCAATACTTTTTTTTGTAAATTTAATTTTTATTTTTACAATAATAAAAACTTCAAATTGGCGTACCAACATTTTTTCTTAAAAATGTTTTAAGATTTTCTTATATAAAACCTTATTTTTTTAAGAAACCACTACAAGGACTTATAATTTTTGTTCTTGCATAAATCTATATTTGCTTGAATCACATGGCATCCTATTCTTAACTTTAACTACTAAAGAAGTTTTTTTTAGTGATTTAAAAAATGAATTTTATGCTTATGAACAGTTTCTCTAATAACATTCATTTTTGAAATTCTTAGTCTTGTACATAGGAGCAAGTTCGTGCGACCTAGTCGTGCATTTTATTTCTTTTTGATTATAGGTTCTTAAACAGCTCTAGTATAATGGTGGTTTTGTAGATTGTGCGTTTCGCCTTATTTTTGAAGGGTTTTGAACCCATTTGTTTCGTAAAAACTAAGTTATCTTTTGGCCTAAGGTATTATGTTTAGTGAGTAAGATGAACTTCTTAACTTTTTTACCATGGTTGCTGGTAATGTTTGGTCCAATTTGGTTGCAATTTTTTTTTTGTGGATCGTTCTTTTTGCTTTATTTTTTTTGATTAATTTTTATTACTTATTAACTTATAACTATCTTCAAGCTAGACAAAAATTCATAAAAACAAGCCTACTTATGAATTACTGACTATTAGTTTACGGGACCAATGCGGGCGCTCTAATTTATGCTATAATATCTTAATTCTTTTGCCTTTTGGCCTAAAAATAACAATACTAAAATTTATATCCGATTTATTTTGCTCCGAGAAGAATCTTAAAAAAATACTTTTTTATTTGTATACAGTGGCCGAAGTAAGTATAAAGACGGCCATTCTCAAACTGTTCAATATGACGTAAAAGTTAAGTTCCAAAAGTTGTGTTATGCTTTTATTCGCTAAAAGCTAAATAATTCTCTTTTAAATGCAAACAAAACTCATACCGTCATCCCCAATTTCAGTTGAAAGATATAAAAATAACACAGCGAGCTTCATCTGTGCTCCCTCCCTCTCCGCCACTGTATACATTGTATGGTAAAAACCATACAGTGTTGCATTAGACTATACAGTGCAGGAACGGATCAGTGTGCTTTTCAACAACACTCTAGACTTGTTCCTTACCTCTGCCCCTGATAAATACACCATAAGTGTTTTATCGCCTCTGGGCACATCAGACCATTGTGTCATATCTGCGAATTTCTCGTGTCAACAAACCCCAGTTAAAGAAAAAAACCCTGTGAGAATCGTTTGGCTGTACGAGAAAGCCAACTGGGGTGGTCTTAACGATTTCTTCGGGAAATTTAACTGGCCACTATGCTTCCTCGATAGTGATGTAGATTCCAGTGCAGATATGGTCTCAAATCTGTTTTTTTACGGTATGAGAAATTTTATTCTGAAAAGGATAAAATCTATCAAAACGAAAGAAAACTCCTGGTTTAATTCGAGCTGTAAAGAGGCTATTAGGTTTAGAGAAGTAAATTTCCGTACTTTAAAAGCCAACCCTACTGAGGAAAACCGAAATAAGTACAAACAAGCTAGAAAGACCTATAACGTGCATATCCGACGAACTAAATTTTTACATGACCGAAAACTATGGCAAAAAATACTACCATGTCCCAAAGGTAGTAAACATTTTTGGCCACTTGTAATAAACGTACGAAATAGTACGAAATCGTCAGTTCCAACGCTCGTTTTCAATGACACTACTGTTGTAAGCTCGATAGATAAAGCCAATTTGCTTAAAGCTCAGTTTGACATGACTCCTCCTGTACTTGAGAGCGTAAACGATTCTATGGGACGAATTTTCTTTCGCACTCGTGGAGTTGCGTAAGCTTTTCCATCTATACTACTCTACAGGTCTCTTCCTGAGTGGATGGAAAACAGCATTTGTCCAGCCAGTATATCTTACCGAAGAGTGGAACAAATCTTTACATCATTTTGGAGATAGTAAGATTATTGCACTTGATATTTCAAAAGGATTTGATAGAGTTTGGCGTGAAGCTCTTTTATCTAAAATGCGTGCTTTTGGTATTGATCAATTTCTTCTTCGTTGGGTTAGAAACTACCTTCAAAACCGCGCAATAGAAGTTTTACTGGGAGGTTTTAAGTCTGTTATTCATACAATAAATGGTTTGCCACAGGGCTGCTTTTTATCTCCGACTCTCTTTCTCATTTTCGTTATTGATCTTTTGTCTGAAACTTCTTTTGCTGACCACAGTACACTCAGTTTGTCGTATTCTTTTCCAGATAGATTCACTTGTTTTTCGGATATGGATTTGATTTAGAACGCCAGCATATAATCGGCCCTATTGAGGTAACCGTCGGAGCGGAATTCTCTCCGATTTCCTACGAATGGGAGCCATTTTGCTTCGAGGTATTTTTCCGATCAGCTGATCGGAAATACTGTCCGACGAAATTCAACGCGGGACAATCGTGTGCGATGCCTTGCGTTCAAGCACTTCTGATGGTCTTATTTCTGACACATACAAACAAAATTTTTTCCGAAGTCCTCCGACAAGTTTTTGTTGCGGAAAGTATTTTTTTTTAAATAAATAGTTGATTAAAATGTAATAAAGAAATAAACTTTATTTTCGGTAACTTGTGTTACCAATTTATAATAGACTTTTTTTTCTTAGACAGAACGAAAAATTAAGTTCGCAACAATATGAGTGGATTACACCAAAAGGATACAAGAAATTCTGGCTGTGTTTTGGGAAGATATGGCCCAATCAGTTAAATTAATTGTGACCAAAACAAATGGATGTTTGGATGGAAAAAATTATGTTCGTGATCTTTTGCATTGTGCATTGATCCATTTCTGTTGATTGTATAAGTTGTTGAGTATAAGTCAAATAAATATAAAAGATTTGTGTTTCAAAAGATTTTTTTTTTTCAATTTATTCTTCTTTGACCTGTCAAATGAAAACAAAAAACATATGTATTCAAATAGGGAAGGCATTTTGTTCGATAGTTTTGATTTCAAAATCGGTGTATTTAATTACATTTCTTAAAAACGCTAGTGCATTAAAACTGAAAAAAAAACTCAGTATAAACAATAAATAACATTCTCTCACCCATTTTTCATGGTTTAAAATGCTTATTGTGTTTATTTTATAAAAAAATATCGAAAATGTATCGCTTTTTCGATATATCGGTTAATTAGTACATCTCTGTCTGAAAATTATATCCATCGCAATGCGTCGCTGAATTTCTGTAAAATTTCTTCCGATGAAAGCTACCTAATTCTACTTCGAACAGAAATTGAATCTCCGACGAAGGATGCGTTGCGGAGAAAGTTCCGCTCCGACGCGACGGTTACCTCGGTAGGGCCGAATAAGATAGCATCGTCAAATATGGAACCGTAAACAGCGTAGAATTTAATGCTTCAAAAACTCAATGCTGTCTTCTGTCATTAAAGTGTAACCGAACCCCCATGCCGCTATCCATGATTGGTACTTGCACTGAAGAAACCGAACAGCTCTCAGTTTTCGGAATGTGCATCACAGACAAACTTGTGGGGAATGGCCACATATTCGACTTCGTGCTAGGTGATTAGTTTTTCTTCGACGTTGCAAGAAATTTGTCACCCCTTCTGATTTAGCTGTAATTTAAAAGGGCTTTATTCGTCCAAAGCGTGAGTACGATTCCAAAATTTGGGCAGATTCTCCAATAACTCAATGGAGTCTTTTGGATTTAATACAATAACGAGCTTTGAAAACAATAGGTGATAGAACTTCAACAAAAACATTTGAATCTGTCGAGCACCTTCGCAATGCCTTTTATTATTTTACCTTTATTTTTATTAATAGTGTTATCGTGAAAAACCCAGTTGCATTCCTGCCCTTACACAATTTAATCGTAATATTCGCTTCAGGGATTGCCCATTAGTTAACTCTTGAGCCGGACGTACTATTAAATTCAGAGATTCTTTGTTTAGCCACACTATGCGAATATTGAATGTTATGGTCAACCCAACCCATTATTTTATTCAGATATTCAAAACCAATGCGCATCGGTATCTCTTTTTAAATTCTCTCCATTTTTCCTAAACAGCCCGCACTATTGTCAAACATTTAAAGGGTAGTCATAATCCCTTAAGTGCGCACAAAATTATAAAATAAAGCCAATCAGCGGGTGTGGTTTTCGGTTGAGTCATCGTTCAGCTATTCTCCGCCATCTGAAGAACTAATGCAGTTCAAAACCAGCAGTCTTACTTACTCGCATTATCTCTCTGGCTTTTGCATTCGAATTTTCCGCTTGTTTCATTTTCAATAGTGGAGAATTTTATGAACGCAACCAGTCATAAATGCCAATTTTCGGAATAAAAATAGTTTCAAAAAACTAAAAACAAATTCTATTTCGCATGGCGTTCATTTTTCGCCTAAGAATAATATTAAAATACCTTTAATATTGAAAATCTGCTGGAAAATTAAGCTCCACTTTACAACATTTTAAAAGGCAGTTATTCTCTACTTCACGAAATAAGTGATTGGGCTTTCGTGCTGGAAATTTCGGGTACATCACTTATTGGTATTTTTTGCAACTGCGATGAAAGTAGTCTTTAGGCAATCGATAGAAAAAACAATATGACTGCTGGTGCGGATGGCATATGACTTAAATTTTCAGTTTAAACTGGTCTGTGTAAAGTAAGTTCGATGATTGTAACCTTGACGTAGTGTATCCGTGAATAAAAAACAAGAACGGAGATACTTTTAAACTGCGCCAACTTTAGAGTTAGATCTAGGCCTTAAAAATACTGCTTTTGGCAGATAAGCTTCCATTATTGTAGCAACTACATCGATCGGATTTTCAATTTCCGATAGATTTAAGAAACAAAAACTGAAGTTGCATGTAAATTCATCTCTTAATCAACTTCCAATACTTCTGAACTCTGATAGTTCAAATACGCCATCCATCGTTGTCTTGCGATAAATACCTACGGAAAAAGCTAGATTCTTCGTCAAAGTCTAGTTGACCGAAGTTTCAAGTAATAACCTTATCCAAGTGTCACTTTGCTTAATTTTAATAATACAAATTCCAGACACTCTCAAAATGTCAACAAGAAATTTGGAGTCATTAAGTTTAATTCTCTTACCAGTCTACTTAAAAAAGTTAATTTTCTAAGTCAACAAAACCATAATTTAAATTTTAAAGTTAACGAAGCATTGGCATGGGAGAACGAGCTATGTATGTATATGTAGGTACAAACATTTATAATCTTCTTTTTTTTTTAAATATATAATATAAAGAGTATTTTTGCAGATATGTTTACTCCTGCGTACGTACCTCCTTGAAGTGATGGGTAGATGTAGATTGCGGGTTCATGAACCCAGGAGACCACTCGAACTAGTTCCTTAACAAAGGTTGGCACCACACATCGCAGGATAGCTGTGCAGCCCCTCGAAGCTGATAGCACTTCGACGTCCACTTTGTAAGCTTGTGCCACCACTGTAAGTACAAATTCACACACACATACACATAATGATAAGTCACAATATAGTTACATATAATAACACAAACAAATTAAAAAAAAAAATTGCTTAAAAGGAAGAAAAGACGAACAAGAAAATTAAATTCTATTTTGTTTAGTCCTTTTCGTCCTTTTTGCGGTGAATGTTGAATCCGTAGCCGCAAAAATGACGACAACTCGTGTGGCTGAATATTTAATGTCATAATTTTACATACATATATTTTAAGTATGTGTTGGGGTATGTGCCCACATAGCACACCAGAGGGCGTTAAAATCTACTCTACTGCTACTCATATACGACGACGGAACGAGCGGAATATTAAGTGTGCCCAGATTTTAAGATTATAATTATGCCATGAATACCCGATGATGATGAGGTTTTGAGAACGGGAAGGAGGTGAAGAGAAGATAGTGTTATGGCAAAGCTATGATTCGATATTGAAATTTTAGTCGGGCACAAAGTCTTCTTCTTGGTGGCAGATACTTGACACTTTAATGGGAGGAAAAGTAGGAACAACTAGGGTAGGTTTATGCGATGATGATGACGATGACGCCGAAGTGAGAGAATAAAAAAAAATATATTATAAACGTTAGGTAGACGTTCAGACTTTAGGAACTGTGGCATTAATGCACACACAGAGAATAAGCAAAGCTAAGAATTCTGATATAGTGATGTTCGGTGCGGAATAATAGGAAGTAATTATGGAGAGAAGCAGCAGCTTCTAGAAAGCAGAAGTTCTCCACTTTTTTCCTATCAGCTTGGTATATGTTTTTCTTTCCCAAAGAGGTTTAAACTGATTGTTTCAAATTTTGCAGCCGAGATTTGTAGCAGGAAGTGAATTATTTTAGATAGACGAACTTGTGGGAAGTAGTTCAAAAGTTGACGAGATTAGGAAGATGGCTTATTCAGTTTAAGTGCTAAGGAGAACCGTACTTATTGCAACATCATCATCTGGAAAAGCTGAAGCAAATGAATAAGCTGGTAACATATACAAAGATTCGCACGGATAAGCTAGAGTAGTTATGAAGTGCATTTGATAATATAAAGTTAATTGAAGGATAAGAAGATTTGTTCTTTTGATAATAAGAAGAAATAACTCCTGCAACACTAAATCGCAAGGACTTGAAAGATTTTAATCAAACCTAATGTAAAGGTGTTGGTGAGGGAGAAAAAACGAAGCTCACACGCCCTGTCTGTATCTGTGTGCTTTTCTTACTGTCTTATTTTAATATATCTTGCCTACGTCATTCAGGATTATGGCAATCACAGAGTATATAAAAATTTCGTTCTCCGTGATTCTCATCCATGTGGGGGATTTATAGTTCCTTATGGTAGGTTCCGGATGGATGGAGAGTAATCCACTCAAACGCCTTGTGACAATGTTTTTTTAACAAGTTAATTGCATTATGATAAATGAGTAGGTTTCGAGTGGTGTTTTTGTTCTTGTATCGAAGTATATATGTATGTAAATATGTAGAGAACTACAAAACTTAAGTTCATTTAAATACTCACTAAGAGAGGATTTTTTGAAATTGTTCATAGGGAAAATGGGGTTCAACTAAATCAAGATTGAATGTATGTTTTTTTTTACAGAAGGAGAAATTATTTATTTTGCATTGCATGAATTTTGAAATAAAATATTCGTTTTCAAGAAATAAACGTTTAAAAATACAAAAATTGATATTTCATAAATATCTAAATCGCTTTCAATCAGATATAAGTTGATTTAATATGCTTTTAACATCTTCAAAAAGGGAGTGAAGAAATTAGTTACCCTTTGTAGTTTTACTGTTGTGTTCTGGGTGTTGGGACATTTTGAAATAGAGTGACTTTTTGAGAAGGTTCTGATCTAGCTTAGGAGTACCAGGCAGTGGCGGCTGGTGGGCTGTTGAACAGGTGGTGCACTTTACTTGCTCACTAAGTAGGTATGTATTAAGATTAGAAATCGCAAAAAATCAACAATTTACATGTATATGTTTATTTTTTATTATTTTGTATAATTGCTCGAAGAATTTCGACCATGTATAAAACTGACACACTTATTACATTCAGCAAGGAATCATGTTTTTTTATTTTTTCACTTAAATGTGTCAAATCATGGATTCAGGTTTCTGTCTAAATCGATTCTCCGCCAAAAATATTGCATGTAAAATTTAAAAACGGCCTTGGCGATCCGGCTAATTTTATATTAACTTTATTTTAAAAAGATTTATTACTGTCTTTAATAAACCTAATCACTGTTCATTTTATCCCACACCACACACTGTACACAGTACAGAATCGAACCAAAACCAAAATAAAAAACAATTACTAACCTAACTCCTACAAACCAACACTATTTAACCAGTCACGGATAGAGCGAAACAACATTAATATTCGCAGGCGCAGCGCATCCTAGTCAAACATTCTTCGGTTCTCGTGCGCCGCACGAGAGCAGGCTCATTTCTCGATACATTTCAATGAAATATCTTTTGTCTCACGCATCAGGGATATTAGCTTGTAACTCATACAAGTTATATCAGCAGTCCTCGTGCGCTCGCCGAAGCGCACGAGAATTTTTACTTGCAGGCAAAGTAAGTCTTAATAGTAAAGCAAAGCGCTTACATTGTTTCGTCATAATTGGAAATTTTACTTGTTTATGTTCTTGTATGTTTAAAAAAAAGATTGTGTGTACTGACGTACGCGCGGTTGAAGTAAAACTTCTTTTTCCTCAAGCAAAGCTTCTGTAAGACTATAACCTACGAACAAACATTTTGTATTCTAAAAACATGTCCCTGTCTTTGACGGATAACGTGACGTTTTGACATGTCACTGACAGCTGCATAGAAATTTTTGTACCCCCAACGCCGGAAAAGAAGTTTTACTTCAAAAATAAATATTTACATGGTAATCTAAAAATAAAGATGCAGTAATATTTTGTAATTTTTAAATATTTTGAATTGGTGGTTCAGCGCACGAGCGCACTTAAGGTACAGCCGCCACTGATACCAGGTACGATTTGAAATTTATGAAATCGATGGGAATTTTAAATTTTGACATAAAGTACAAGTCTAAGGCTTCGGCCACGCACTGAGCGACGAGTCGCTGAGCGACGCAAAAAAATTAAAACACATGAAATTGTATGGAGGTGGCCACGTACACCCTGAGCGACTTGTCATTGTTTTAAGCGACAGAGCGACGTCGCTCAATCGCTCAGTCGCTCGTCGCTCAGTGCGTGGCCGAGGCCTAAGATGTCTAAATGGAGATATTAAATTATTAAAAAGCGTTTATGTGGCTTTAAGGTGTATTTTCGTGTTATGTTTTTTAACAGATAGTTATAGAAGGCTGAAGTATCAATTAATAAATTAAATTATAATAACTAAAATAAAATTTAATATCTAAATTACGGACTAATCGGATCTGTAAGTGTGCCATCAAAAGTGTACAAGATATCTCACAATTTTCAATACAAAAGTTGAACACATATTTTGCCTCAAACATTTATCTACAATAATGGGTATGAATATAATAGAAGGGCAGTAGCCGCACTTACATAAGTCAAATGTTCATTAATGAGTTTGATTTAAAAAAATGCACCACTGTATCGAATGTACTTGCTATTATGTTCAATAGGCTTAGAAGTTTAAAAAATCATATATATTATTATTATTAGAGAAACGTACTCAAAAGTATAACATTAATTTTTACTTGCGATAAACATTTGTACGGAGGAACTATATGGCAAATTATGAATTCCTTAAGGAATCCAACTAGAGATTTTGAGCATTACGATAATAGTAAAGATGAAAAAATTCTGTTTCGGAATTCTGTTTGTTCGCCTAGAGCTTGGGCCGTTTTTCTGCAAACTTGGTAGACAGCATTTTGTACTTGCGATACAAATTTGTTTTAAAACTTTGGAAGAGTTTTTGTCTCAAGAAATGTTCCACAGTTAAAAAAAAATCCAAAATTTCTTTAAATTCAAGCTAGCTTATGGTAATCCCTATAGAATCAATTTTTATATATTTGATTTTTTCGAAAATGGTGCAACTTTGAATAGTATTGTGTATTTAAATTAAAAAAATATGTTTTTTGTTGCTTCAGTAAAAATAAAGTACAAGAAGTAGAAAAAAGAATGTTTCTTTTTCCCAAAAAAAGGTACCATTCACACATTTGTTTTATTTAACTTAATTTTTCGATCCTTCTTTCAATGGAAAAAAAATACATTAAGACTTACTATCAGTACCTCACATTATTAGCATAACGAATTTATATTAAATTTTGTATATAGAATAAGCTTCTATAAAGTTTAAAAAACATTGTATATCATCAAAACATTTAATTTTTAATGAGAAAAAAAAATTATTTAAAGGATTTAATCAAAAGACCGTTTTTCAAAAATTCAATTTTGAAGTATTGTGAGAAGGTGAGAGAAGGTGATATCTATGATGTTGTTTGTTATATACCGATTGTACCACCAACAAAACCAGAAAAGACTGTTGTATACCTAGTTGTCTTGGAGGAACTCCTGGGGGGTCATTCTAAACGATAATCGTCAAAACGATAATCGTCGACGATATCGTCCATGATTTGCTTCACTTAACTCGACTACTATCGTCTCGTCTATCGATCACAGTTTTAAAGATTTGTATGCATTTCAGAAACTCTCAAACTGTAGTCAATCTGTCAATTCAATAGAAAACAATAGAATAGGGGTATTCATGTAATCATGTAAGCGCAGAAAACCCTCGTAAACCTCGTAAATCAGATAATTTTATCTCCTCAGAAACGAGCTGTCAAAATTTGTATGGGAAAAAGTTTCTGCAAATCGCATAAAATTATCTCACAAATTTGCTGCGGAAAGTGCAGAAATAAACCTCGTAAACTAAAGAAGTATGGATTCTGACTTTTAATTTGACATTTCACAAAATATTCCCCACATTTACGCAAGTATTTCTTAGGGGGTGTTCATGAAAACATGCTGCGGAAAGTTATATCTTTCTACAAAGCGGAAAATTATCTCGTTACATGAATACCCTTAAAATGTCTATTTACAGTGGAAACTCAATCACTCAACTACAGTTACAGTCGCCTACAAAATTCTAAATTAATGCAAGACGAAACCTATTTAGCTATCGTCCAAACGCTATCGTTTTGACGATAGCGTTTTGACGATTATCGACTTACGCGAATCAAAAAAAGGCAACGCTATCGTTCAAACGATATCGTCTGACGATAATCGAGTATTCGAGTTTCGCTTTCGAGTTACGGAATGACCCCCCTGACTAATTAAGAACAGTTTATCAATTTTCCCACAATAATATAAAAGACTATAAGTTTTCAAATTTTTCGATATAGTAAAATTTTATTGTAACCGAACACTTTTAAATATTTTCGATGATTTACATAAATTTCATACTATGTATTACTCATAGCCAATTTTGTCGAAACAGAATGTGAGCTGTAAAAAAATAAATGAACAATGAATAGGAATATAAAATCAGATTAGTATTAAGTACATAGTACCAAATTTAGTATTGAATGAAAGTACTGGTTAAAGTTAAATCAAAAAGTATGCAATTAATAAATCAAAATGAATAGGAAAATGAAGTCCAATTTTAGGATGAAAATTCAAATTTGAAATTTAACAAAAAAAATTAATAATGTTGGTTACCGTATTTTATTTAAAATTGTTCTTAGTATTCTTAGAATTTTCTTCAAATATAATTTAATTTAAATTAAGAAAACGTCAGAAATTAAAAGACAAAAGTTTTATAATAGGTTTAAAACCATTTTATTCATGTTTCACAATATTATGTTCCACAATAAACGATTAACAGATAATAGGTTTAAGACCACTAGGGGTCCAATGTGTTTTTTAAATCTGAAAAATTTAGGTCTTAGAACCTGCAAGATTATTAATCAAATTACTAATCACATTTTAGAAAAAAAAACAAGCATTTTTCACCTTTCTGATCTAATGTAATCTATATTCTTTCACAGCTGGAGTAAAGTTCACACATTTGAGCTGGTGTCAAAACAACCCACTTGAATCTCTTGGATATAAGCCAAAAAAAGCTTTAAAAATGATAGGTGAAAGAACTATAACGGAAACATTTGCATCTCTCGAGTGAAATAGCCAGTAGCATTCCTCCTCTTAAACAATTCAGAGACTATCCATCAGATTACCCTTGAACCTAACTTCGTACTTACAGTTAAGTTCAGAGATTCTTTCCATAGCCGCATTTTACGAATGTGGAATGCTTTACCTGGCTCAGTATTTCTCTATCACTGCAATATTCAGACATTCAAAACCAATGTGCATGAGTATCATCTTCAACTTTCCTAAACGTTTGTACTGTGCTCAGACATTTAAAGAATAGTCACAACCTTTTGAGTGTGCGCAAATTTAAAAAAAAGGGAACAAATCGAAAACAGATCTTGAAGGTGGAAACGTTAAAATTTAAAGGTTAAGAAGTTTAAATATTAAATTCGTTCTCTGGGTAAAATAATATTGAAAACATGTTTTTTCGCAGTCATGAATATTCTCTTATCAAACTATGTACTAAGAAAATTTTAAGCAACAAAAAAATCTGCTAACAATGCCATCTTAAAGCATCTAACGTTGCACGCGATGTATGGCAATTTGCATCTCCTGTCTAAATACACATGTTTTCCACATCAGTAGCTTCGATTTTGCATTAAAAATAATAATCGATTATATCATGCTCTTTTGATGCGCACTAATGACTTTAATAGCGCATCCTTCGTTGTCATGAATCAAATATGAACCAACGAAGGCGCCACGAGGATACAAAACCGAAAAGTCACCTTTTGTTAATTAGCATACGCAGAGAAGTGGAAACGTGATTCTGCAGAAAGGAAGGCTTTCAAAAACAGTATCAACTTTCTGTTGCTCTGATACTACGTTTGCAGTGGTTAAGCAGAATAATGTTGAAAATTATGATTGAAATTTTTAAAGATGCAGTTTTTAAATAACCGTTTATTAGTAAATGTTGAAGGCTTCAAATGCCGTTTGTCGATTATAAATCTAGTAACAATTTAGAATGGGTCTAAATAAAAATGTTTACTTGTTTCGTAAAGGGTGTTTCCTTTAGAATCGAAATACTTAAAATTGGCAACAATGTCTCCTGTGAGAGTGGATTTGAAAATTCTCGTTGGTTTTGAAGTGCATTTGGTTTGACAATTCACAATGAATGGACTCAAGCCGCAGCCAATTTATTTTGAAAATCATGGTTCAATTCGACAAAGACATTGAGCATAACGTGCGTTTTGTGGTGCTCGTAATCGTCCACCAGAGCAAATAATTTGTGAAATTATAAACTGTCTTCGCAAAACGTTTATTCCAAACGATAGCTAAATGCATCCCGCAAGACGTTATACAGTGGGCAATTTGTTATTGTGCTCAACAACTAAACTTGTAATCATATAGCCTAATTGACTGTGATCAGTGTGTGAAAACTAGACCTCCAGATTCAATCTTTGATAACAAATGTTTATCTCTCAATTAAAGCTAATTTCATTGATATTAAAAACATTATCAGGTAATAATATAGTTTTTTTTAAAATAATGAATAATGAATAATGAAAATTTTTTTTTTTTATTTTCGAATTTTGGCCGAATTATAGAGGGCTGAACGTCGACTCATCAAAAAATACATTATCCCATTGCGGACAGTTAATCTCAGGATTGGCTGGACTGAAACAAAAAAAAAAACAAAGTGGGTTATTTAAAGGAAGGTTTCTTACGAGACAATTTACCACAATTTGTTTAAAAAGTCAAAAACAAAAAAAAATGTCAAGCTTTGAAAACATTTTTTTTTTTTTGGAAATTTTGTTGGCCATTTTTGGGTTGCCATTTTTTTGTTCATAACTTTTTGTGTCAAATTGTGGTAAACAAATTAGAAAACATAAAAACAATCAAGTTGCAACAAGTTTTTTGAAAATCGGTTCAGTAGATCCGGAGATAAACTGTCCGCAATGGGACAATGTGTTTTTTGATGAGTCGACGTTCAGCCCTCTATAATTCGGCCAAAATTTGAAAATTAAAAAAAAAATTTGTTTTGTGCTCTTGACACATGTATTCATTATTTAAAAATAAATTATCTTATTACCTAATAAGGTTTCCGAGAAAAAAAATTTCAAATATCGTACGTTTTTTTGGCATTCTAGACCGTTCTAGTACCGTAAAGTAGTTCGCCTATCAAAAAAATCCTTTTCAATCAAGACTTGGTTTAGAAAAGGCAAACAAACGTGTAAGAAATACTTCTAACCATAGCTACTGGAAGAGCAGCAGAAATGTTTAGTGGTTCTTTGCCATAGACCTGTGACTAAGAAAAACCCAGCAAGAAGAAGTCTAACAGAAATATTTTCACATCATCGGTATAAATTAAAGACACAGATTTACTCAAAACAGAAGGAAGATCGTAAATAAATAAAACAAACAATAAAGGACCAAGATGACTACCTTGTGGTACACCCAAATTTACAATAAACCAATAGTTAATGCAGGATGGTGGCGATCTTCTTTCACAGGTGTTATTTCACTCAATAATACTGCAGCATCAGAGTTGGAGACATAAGAGAAATATACAAGGTCCAAAGTTCTGCCAAATTGGTTACTAACTCCGTTTAATTGATCAAGACCAAAAGAAGCCGTTCCGTCGATAACGAGAAACTCATTGTTGTTCGATTCGTCAATAGGTAGAAGGGCATCACAGTGAGTAGATTTTGATCATTTCAGGTGAGGTAGATTGAAATCTCCGATTATTAATAATTCATCTGCATCATCAATTTATTTTAATTGAACTAGTGGAAGGTGCGCCTATGCACTGAACGTGGAATGTTTTATAGCAGTTACCATGGCACATTATTGCATCAATCATAAAGTCGCAGATTTCAGGACATTTCTCACATTTAGGCTAGCTGCGCACTGGCAACTGTGATCGAAATCAAATAATTTAATCACCAGTTGATAGAGTACCGCGCACTGGCAACTCTTTACTCACGCTCACACTCTTTTTCTCTCTTGCGCTTTTAGAAAACAGCTCAATTGTTGCGAATTAATTTAAGGCAATCGTTTAAATTGTGTCAAACACACAAACTTTTTAGTTGCTTGAATCGAGTTGCTCCAAGTGCGCGATATTCCATATAAGCCTATATGTTTCATTTTAGCAACTAAACAGTTGCGAAACTAAAAATTGAATGTGCGCGCCTGGCCTTAGACATTGTGTTAACTAATAATAATTTAAATTTAAATTGGGGTGCAATTTGAGCTACGGCCCTGTGTGATTTTCAGAGTAATTATAATAAACCTACAAATAGCGCAAAAGTATGCAATATATTTCAAAAGTATGCAATCATTTTTGTATTTGCTCAAATCTTTCATATAAATGACTAAAGTATGTAATAGCAAAATATCATAATCCAGAGGAAGAAACAGCGATAGTTATTAGGCTTATTTCCACTCAAAAAAAGAAAATGAAAAAAAAACAATAATCAACCGTCATACTTCAGAAATTTCTATCGGAAAATCCTTTACTCTTCTGATCCAATACTTTTAACGAATCGATCAGAAATTTACAATCGACAAGAAACGATTTAATAATCGACAAATTTCGATCATAAAGAACAAAAAAGATAAACATCGACTCATAATATTGCATCTTAGAAAGGTACGACATCATCTTGACTGATGAGTCCAACTGTTGTGCCTGGGTTAAAGGCATTTAGACTAGTCTAGTTGCAAGAACTTTCAATTGAAATAAATTACAATCGCAATATGAAATACAGAAAATGACGATCGATAATGTCGATTAGTTACTCGATTACTTCAATAAAGCTTTATTTGTAGGCCTAATTCTCAGTTTACAATTATCTTAATGAGTCGAACATAAATTTCCTAATCTTTCCCAATTTTAACGCTTAAGTAATACTTACTGTGACTTTAAAAGTAAGCCTCTATTCCTTCTCTACATTCAGTAAACCAGACAAAAACTACTCCATAGAACATTAACTTTTAAAAAATTTTCTGTTAGTAAAATAGAAAAAAAAAGTAAATAAAACATTTTCCAAGTTATCTGCTTAACTTTTTCTTGAATCATTAGGATTATTAACAGAACTGTTTTACGGTTTCTTGCAATTTTCTTCATTAATTTTAATGCAAACTCTTACTTCCTGTTTCCTTCCTGCTATTTCAAAAAAAAAAAAACTGAATATGAACAAAGCCATTTAAATTACCATTTATATTTTAAGTCCTAATTTTTAAGAAAAGAAAATGATAAAACACTATGGCGAAGAGTTAATAAAAAGATTTCCTCAATCCCTTCTTAGGTACCTTTTTCGTCCATGATAAAATAGACATAAGTTCGGAGTTACCTAGATAATACTTTCATAAAGCCAAAAAATGATTCCTTGAAATTCGAAACAAACAAAAGGACTCTCAATGAATGTCTGAAGACATAAGACAGACAGAAAGACAGACCGGCATTAACCAATAGCAAAAATGGCAATAACACTGAAATGTTTTACGCCCGCTCATTTCCAGCTTCACAGCCCTCCTCATTACACGTGCTTCCTCTCAGTAAATGAGTTCCTCCATAAAATGCAAATGAACTTATTTCCCACTAAATGAAAACTCCTTCCACTCGCGCGGATTGTCCCATCAAAATAAAAATAAAAATAAAAACAAGAAGAACAATGAAAACGTTTGAATTGCTTCGTCCTACAAAAATAATCAAATTAACTTACCGGCTCTAACTTGCACATCCCTCGATATAATTCGGCCAACAGTATTTGACGCTACGCATCTGTAGATTGTATTATGAATGTCCTGTCGGTAGGCGGCGGCAGGAAACGGCATTAGCACTAAAGTGCCGTTCCTAAGCACCCGTCGAACTCCGTTTATATCGGCCACTGGTGACCCATCCACCGTAATCCAGTCTATCACGGGCTGCGGACTTCCCGATGCCGAGCAATCAAGCCATCCACCTGATGAATTCGAGAACTCTAAACGAGCGGGTGGTTCCATCACAAAGCCAGGACCTCGCAGATGTGTCTCAAATACTTCGGACAAGATTATATCTGTAAAAAAGGACAATTATATAAATGGTTGTTTATTCAAGCAAGAGGGGAAGGACAACTTGGGAACGGGGCGACCGTAATACGAGACACAAAAACTCACATACATAATAAACGACTTGCTCAGCCGGAAATTGCTACAAATGCAATCTCGGTGCAGAGTCTGCATTTAATGCTATAGCTGCATCGCAGTACGTATTAGCTTTAACGCTCCAAAAGCTCCAAATAGGTGGGTTGCCAAATCAGGGAAACAATGTTATCAAGTGCACTTAAAGGCACACAACACTGAGAGGGTGAGGAAACATAAGGACTAAATTGCTACAACTTCTTACTACACCATGAGGACGAACAAGATGACGAAGACGATAAAAATGATGATTATGATGATGGAGATGGGGACGGTTATGACGATGACGATGATGACTACGACGACTTCGACGTCGATGTCGATGAAGACGACCACTTGAATGTGCTGCTGCCACTGCCGATGCACACACACGACTTCATCGATTGAACGGGGTTTCCAGTTCTCAGCAAAGTAGGGGGCGGCTACATAGTATCACTTTACAAACATTACATTTAAAAGTTGACAAAGTATGTTATCTTTGAGATTATAAGTGACTTCCTTTAAAATGTTGGCAAAAAGTTCTAAAGTGTTTACAAGAAGGTTCGTGGTTGTATGAAAGGTAGATGCCTTCTTTTCAATGGAAATTTTATTTTGAAGGAAAGTTAATGCTTCTGGATCCTTTTTTGGATAAAAATGTATTATTTGTATTTTTCTTTAAATTAATTGAGTAAGTATTTACATTTCGCCTTTCAAGAGTTTGTATAAGAGGAAGATGCCATTTCGTTGGCTTAGGTGAATGTTTGTGTAACTGTCTGAAGACTTGGAAAAGATTGATATATTTTGGAATTTATTGTTCTATCGATGTATATATATATATGCACTTATTTTTGTTACTTTGCACCGAAAACGTCGAAACGGATTGACCTTTTACCTTAAAACTCAAAAGTACATTTCTGATAGTGAAGTTTGGTCAAAATTCGTATTTGCGTTTGCAAACGAAACGTATTATCGCTCGTGAAAAGTTGTTTACTTTATTTGTTCGACTGTTGGTATGTTCTAGGCAGTCTTTAGGCCCGATTTTAGAAATTCATTTTTATTTGAAAGACTATTTTTTAAGGATAGCCTAGGGTTTAAATACTTTTCAAATTGAAGCTATTTATGGGTTATGATTTCTAAAAATTCTTATTTTTTAACTTGGAAAGCTAAATTAAGAGCATAAATATAAAATATAAATAAAAAATAAATAGCTTAAGGGTTAGATAATTTTTAAAATCGCACTGTTTATAGGATAAATTGGGGAAAAAATCCCATTTTAAAAACTATTTCTGTGTTTTGAAATTTAAATGAATATAATCTATGTATGAATTAAATTCTGATATGTTTAGGGTGAATTGGGGAAACAAAAAAAAAATGGTTTAAATTGTAAAAAAATCGTTTTTGGTCTAAGGATTAAATATTTTTAAAAGTATAGCCATTAAAATGCCAAAATGACGGAAATACAACAGACAATAGAAAGCTAACATTTTAAAATTCTTTTTTTTTAGGGCGATGAAACTTGCAACATGCTTGATTCTTTCCTTAAGCCTCATTTAGTCAGTAATTATTAGACTAAAATATACCTTATTATATTTGGTTTGGATTTGAAAACCTTAACCTTGAAAATTCGATCCATGGAATTAAGCTTCAAGAATCTTACTTGAAAAATTTTGGAAATTTTTAAAACATTTTTAAATTAAAATTGCTCTTTTCTGTCAAATCTACATTTAAATGCCCTACATTCTTTGTACGGAAGTATCGCAGAAAACCACGAGTAATTGTAATTTATACTTGCGAGGTACTATAGGTTTTCCAATTTATTGGCAGGGGATTGTGGCCATATTGTTGTGGCTTGATCTTTAAACTAGGCTGTTATTTAATAAGCCTGTTTTCCCAAATCCATGTGGGGAGTAATAGCTTTGAACAAAATGTGCAAATGATTAAATTCCTTCTGTGAGAGAGGATCTTCTATTCGAAAAACATAAAGCGCACTTCGTTCATTTGACGGTCGCTATAATAGTCTGTCCGACTATTGAAACGGCTGTGCAATGTGGTGGATGAATGCGAGTTCAGTGAACAATCCCTCAACAATCATACGTCAATGAACCGCACGATTCGCCGAAAAAGTCACCGTTATCTATGAGATTGTGCAAGAGGATTCGAGGCATTAAATTCCACACGGTAATTTGGCGTCATAACTTGGCATTACATCAGTAAATACATCCACTGGCCCAGGAGCTCAAAGTTAACGACGGGTGTTTGCTAACTGGGCTCTCAAACATCTGGACGGTGTCCTTAAGGTAATAATCCGCTAAGGAGTGTGTAACAATTCACCAGAGGGGTGCATATTCTTGGTTGTGGTTTCTACCTCGACTATAGCTGGGTGCGTGTATGTCTGGGGCTGACAGGCCCTGAGTTTGGCAGGAACTTCATCTGTAAGTGACGAAGCTCGACCGGAAGCTATATTCTGAAGTCTGAGGGCTATGGCGTACGTCTTTTGGCTCTCTTATTCTATCTTCGGATAGTGAACTGCAGCTGTCGCGTGTGTGCTCTCTTTCTCAGACTTTCTATGATGTAGGCCCCCTAGTGGGAGTATCTTGGTGGCTTGGTTTATTCCGAATGCGGGGACACATTGTTTCCAGGTGTACCTGGATTCAAGAGGTGTTAGATAGACCCCGCCTCCTAAGCAAGAGGTGTGTTAATGCCTGCAACATGTCACATATTTGCGACCGAGATGGCTTCGGCTATGTCGGGGTTAATGGTTAGGACCCAATCTGACTCCGATGGAGATAGGCCTTCCGTGGGGTAGAGCCGGTAATCGGCAGGTATCCACGTTAAGCCCAAAGACGATCTGGGCACTCAAACAGTAAGAAGATGATCCAAATTTCTGTCGAAAAATTATGTTAATCTAAGAGGCCCATTTCTGGATGAATGGGTTGATCAACAAAAAAAAATTGTCGAATTTGGAACGATCACAATCCACAAATCACTGACTTATGTGGATTTTGCGCTGAACGGTATCATTTGAACATGCTCTTTGGAGAATAACGTTGGTCACCACTATCGGTCTCTATCGGTCGATGAAAACCAATTTCATTTAAGCCGAATTGGATGATATGGAGACCGACGAAATGTGGTTTCAACAGGACGGCTCTACGTGCCACCCAGCATATGCTACATGTTGATGCTTTATGGTGGAAAGTTTGTTGTCAAAAGTGTCAATAATTGATATTAAAAATGGTCTTCAGCAGGGATACTATTCAGCATTTACACCAGCGGTCTGATAGTTAGTCCAACTCAGGCATATTCATATGCCGATGATCTAATGACGTACTGCGTACAGAACAGCTCCAAGTGTCGAAGTCATCAGAATACTTTTGCAGCCTGACTTCGACAAGATTCAGTGATATTGCAATGAATGGATGTTGTAAATCAACTTTTTTAAATCTGAAACTATTCTTGTGAGGACTCCGTCCCATGGAGCCACAAGGGGTACGAGAAAGAACTTGCACAAGTTAGTGATCGCAGCGCCACTGGCAAGTAAAATCATAGTTTAGTTTACCTTGGCATCTGATTGGATCATTATTTGTATCTCGACAGATATATAAATGCTCCTTTTGACAGGGCTCAAGGCACTTCTGCCCTGACGAAACGGTTGTTTTACAGCAGTGCTTGATTGCAGGGTGAATTTGATTTGCTATATTGCCCTTTTTCGGTCGATGATTGCTTATGGATGCCTAGTGTGGTTCAACGTTGCGTTATCTCAAATCAAAAAAAAAGTGTCTTAGACTTTGCCTTGGATTAAACAGATTCAAAGTGCACAAATTATTATTATTTCAATCAGGTTCTATTTAACTGCTCAAAAGCTGCTTCGGGTTCACATTGCAAAAGTGATATCAAACAAAAACAATTTAATTTTTGATGCTTACTACCCTAATGATGAGTATTATGAAAGTGTGCCTCTAAGCGGCTTCATCCAGCCCAATGCATTCCTCTACTAAAACAGTCGAAGGCTGGTTGAGGGATAGAATGGCAATTCCTCTAATCTACTATGTTGGCCGTAGAACTGTGGATAGGCGGCTCTTTTATGGTCCAGGGGGAGCAGGGTTCCTTCGTTTCTTTAGGACTATGTCCGATCGGGACCGAAGAGATACGGTGAAACAGCAGAACCAGTTCTAGTGGTTATCTTATTGATATTGAAAGGTGTCTAGGATATGTATGTGTCTTGGCTGACTTACGTAAGTTGAAGTGTAATTTAAGGTATGGACAGTCAGGGTGGCCAACCAACCAACAACCGACAAAAAAAATCATTGGATATTTTCACGAGCGATTTCGGAACATGTTTATCTCCATGGCCATCGAGATCCTGCGATTTGATCCTGTAAGCCTTCTTCTTGTAAGGTGTTCTTAAGTCACAGATCCATTCCAATGAACCACCACTGCAAATACCATAAAAAGGCAAATACTGGTGAAATTGAAATTTTGAAGTCATTTGAGTCTAGAAGGCTAGGGCTCTCCACCAAGGGAATGTACTTCGTGCACAAGTTTATTCAATTTTTCCACATTTTTGACGAAAATTTTACAGCTGCTCGATGTTAAGATAACGTTCTTATGTCGTTCTTAAAATACAGACACATTGAAATTGGTGCACTAGGGCGTATACGTTACATTTGTAAATTTTATGTTTTTATTTAGTATGAAAAAACAAACCTTTGTTTTGTGCAATTTGCATTTTTATAATTTTATAAATTAACAGAAGACCACCTACATAGTTTAATCATATCCTTAAGATAAATCGACTTAAAAATCATAGTAAAAGGGATAAAGGCAGCACAAGTAAAAGCAGTTGGTTACGTTTTACAATTTTTCTTAATTATATGGATTTCATTAATTAAAGTAAGTAAAATTATGTTGATTTGAAATATAAAGTAATCAAACAAAACTGCTCCACAGGAATAGAATTTTCAATACTCTATTGCAAGAGTTTGCTCCTACATTTCACACATTAAAGGCATAAGGTTTATTCTACTAAAACATTGTTAGATGAAAGTGTTACAAAAATTGCTAAATAAATTTTTTCTCTGACTTTACTTTAAGAAAAAGTTATTCATTTGGAAGGTTTTAGAATGTAATTTGTCATTATTCTATGCATTTTTTGGTAGATAATCAATCTTCATAATATTGAAAGAATCATCGAGTAAAAAACGTTTTTTAAATGGCGAATCGAGTAACAAAAGTTTCTTAAATGGCGAATATTATAATGTTAATTACATCATTTTATAAGCCAAAACTCTTACCAGGTTCTGGTTCAGAAAGTGATGTTAACAACAACGCAAATACTGTTGAATCAAAACTAAATTGAATAAGTTCATATTTATAATATGTCCCCAATTTTAAAAATATAAACAGAACTCTTCAGTAAAATATTTCTACTGTCAATTGTCGAGCAGGGCAAATCTTAGATTCACTTTGTAAATCACTGACGGAGCAAAATCATAGATGGGGTTCACATTGGACTAATTCAGCTGACTTTTGTTTTCATTTTTCATTATTAACGTTATGGTCATCACTAGCACGAAGGACATTAAACACTTCGGGGTCTTTTCTAACCATAAAACTGAATACCTCATTTAAGAGTCAGTTAAGTGACATTACGCCTTACATTGGCATTGGAGTATACCCTTCACTTCTTTTAATCTTCTCTATTTGCTTTTCAGTTTATATCATCTGGAGTTGGTTTCAAGTCAAAAAAGAATACTCTGATAAAAGATGCTTACGAGCTCAATAATAGCTAGAGTTTTTACTAAACTAGACATAACCAAAATCAAAGTACTACACCAATAACACTAAACCGTATTTTTTTCACTATTTCAAAACTAACAAAAACTACCCTTTTAACAATTTCATTAAATATTTCAAAGTGACCCAATTCACACGGCGCTCAGTGTAGCATGAGCAAACAAAAACAAAAATCATAACCTCCACGTTATGTTGTATTTCGCTTCGAACCCCAACTGTCATCATCAAATTCATCCAACATAATGCAAAACATGAATACGTATTCGTACACGTTGAGTATAAGCCTTGTCATGCCAAAGTTATATATGTATGTATATGCTCGTGTGTTGTGGATTTGACTTTCAAAAACATGCTTTAGGCAGGGAGCACATATAGACCCCAAAGGACTTTATGCCATAAAAGCTACATTGGAGAGGAGGGACCCTGATATGCAGAAAGAAGCTGGATACAAAACAATTCCTTATGACGAATGACCGTAAAAATGATATTCATGCAGAGTCCCATCCCATCCCATGCCAGGACATACCATCGCCCATTTATTAATGCTGATGTTCTGCTGTTGTTGCAACAAAAAAAAACCTTCGGGTTGTATTTTATGTAGTAGTAGCAATTATGCCCTTTGGAACTGTTCTTGTATTGTCCTGCAGCTATACAACAGCTTCAGAGCCTCCCTCAGCAATTATTATATTTCTTTGTGTGTGGACGACTTTCGTGGGTGTTTCTTTGCCTAAAACAATTCTCCGCTGCCGTTGTCGCCACTTAAGAGTGAACATACACCCCAAACGCCCTCCAAATTGTATACTATTCTTCACATCATCATCCAAACCAGGTGAATTCCACCATTACATGCCTTTCTTCGATCCTCAAATAAGCCACTTGCTATTGCATAAGCAGTTGAAGATGTTAAGAACTCTTTGCCTATATGTGCTTCCGCTTCCTCTCCTATCGTCTTTCTCGTATTTTTGTTCGTTTCCTCCATCGGAGGGCTTCACTTTGTTTTCTCCGACAATCTAGCAGTCGACTACGGTACGTATCCTACTTCTTCCTTACGTTCTTGTCTCGTAATTTTTTTTTACGTGTGTGCACTTGCCGGTGTGTTTTAAATTTGCTATTATATTTGTAGAGTATTTGTAACCCTCATTTCATTTTTACACCCCTAGAATTTGTAGGTAGATAGGTATTGTGGCATGCCTGAAGCCTGGCGGGAGCTCAGCAAACATACGATCTCGGTCAAAGTGGAACCCTCACCCAACCCACTTACTCACTAAAGGCCATAAATGCAGCAATCTACCTTCTTTATGCTTTATAGGGTAAATTAACTTTGTCACATTAGTTTCGTAACAAAAAGAAGAAAACTGAAATAACAACATAAAAACATTAAACGTCATGCCTTGATGTTGTTATTTCAGTTTTAAATGGATGTCAAGTCGACTAAGATTGGCACTCAAATATATTTTTTTTAATCTGAAAGTAGCTATGTCTTGGACATAGAATACCAAAATTCGAAGACAAGCAAGTTCCTAAGCTTTGCTAAAATGTAGGCATGTTTTTGCTATGGAAGATAACTACAATTACAGTTGAGTTGTGACTCACCAATCCTTGTTATTGATCAAAACTAAGGGATTTTCCATAAAGAGTTCAAAATTGGAAAACTTTTAAATCTTTGTCGCAGCTTTGCTGGGTGCATCAATCAGGCTGAATTTAGTCCATGCTTTTAAAGTAGTGGTGGTTTGTGGTTTATTGGCATTGTCCTGAGACTTATGAAAACTCTACAAGAAGAAGTCTAACGGAGTCAAATCGCAAGATCTCGTTGGTCAAATCGCCTCAGTATGACATTACCATGTTCGGAAATCGGTCATGCAAAATGTCCATAATGGCATGGGCTGTGTGGCACGTAACGCCATTCTGTTGAAACCACATATTGTCGGTATCCATACTATCCAATTCAGGCCAAAATATATTGGTTATTATCGACCGATACCGCTCACCGTTGAAGCTGAAGCTGTACAAGTCGTACAACCAGGTTCTCAAAGAAGTATGTACCAGGGTTGAAAAAGCTTAAGTCACTTTTTAGCTTAAGCTTGGCTTTAATTCACAAGATAGTGGGTGACTTATAAATTAAGAAAAATGTAATTCAGCAGCTAGTTACTGAATTATGAATTAAAAAAAATTAATTCATAAGCTAATGGATTAAAAAATTATTATTTGGAAAATTTATAAGCTAGCATGATAATTTTATGACACACAAAAGCTTGAAATCTACCTTCGTTAATAATTAAATAATTATGTAGTCAAAACAAATTTAAACATTTACAGGCGAATCTATAAACAAATCTTAAAAGTTACTTAACTTTAAAATACCTCTAAACAGCTCTTAAGTATGAAATCGGTATCTATAATCAATTTTCACATTTAAGTAACGTTACTTAAAGGCCTCTTAACTTAAACGCCATCAACCGCGTTTAAGGGTCACTTAGAGGCATTTTAAAATGTATTTTGACATATCTATTGTCATCTTTGAAATTTTGAAGTTTCAAATTGGGAGTTTGTAGGTATTGTTTGTTGTGATATTATATTAGAATAATTATAAAGTGCAACGATTTAAGAAACATAAAATTTGTATTGATTAAAGTATGTGTACGCGCAAAGAAATTTCGTCCACGCTTCCCGCTTAGCCTTTGAAGTGTTTGTATCGACACTTTCTTCCTCGTTGTTGGAAGAGAATCTGTGGATAAAATAATTCTGTTTTGTAGTGTATTATTCCAAATTCTAAAATAAAAAAGTTTCCTTGTAGGAGGCATCCCAATTTTCAAATCTTTTTCTTTTATTTGTGGCGGCGGATGTGGGTGTGTGTTCGATAGCCATTTTTTTTTTTGATTTCACAAATAAAAAAATGTGTCTTTCAATTATTTACTGAATGAAGGTGTCACAAAACAGCTGTGCTGTATAAAATGAAGCAGCATTTGTTTTTTTTCTGTACTAGATTTTCACATTCTTTTACGTTACGTGACACAACCATTGTTTAGTTAAGTACCAACGAAAAATCGATTATAGATACGAATTGAAGTTTCGTCATTTAAAGGCAAATTAAATATTTAAGTATGCTTAACTAAATAACCTCTAAGATGCAGTTTAAGAAAATCTTATAGATACGGCTGTTACAATTCACCAACTAGCTTATGAATTAATTTTTTTTAATTATGAATTCAATTTTTTTAAATCATAAGTCACTAACTAACTTATGAATTAAATTTTTTAAATTCACAAATCATCTACAGACTTATGACTTATGATTTTTTTAGTTCAAAAATTTGTAACCCTGGTATAGACCAATGATGCCGCCATCCCAAAATCCACACCAAACAGTGACTTTCTCGGAATGCACTGCAGTTTGGAGAATCTCGTGTGGATTATAATTGTCCCAAATTTGACAATTTTGCTTGTTGACGAACCCGTTGGGCCTGGTCGCTAAATATGAATTTTAGGGTGAAGCGAGTGAAATGTTGTTCGAACAGAAAATCCACTGTCATAAATCAATTTAAACATTTGCGAATGTGACAGTATAACACTTTTGGAAAAAGTCAGTTTGACAGATGTATCTTGAACAAAATGGCCAAAATCACCACCTGTCAATGATTCTTAACTTATATATCAAAAGCCAACCATCGATCAACCACGATACAGCTAACAAAATGGCTGTCATTTTAAGTTATGTAATGTTATTATCAGGGCAAGGATTTTTATATTAAAACATATTTTTTTTGATAAACATACAAGAAAACAAATAAGATACTTTTTCGAATCAGTGAATTTCCTTAAAAATGGCATTCAATCGTTAGAGCATATTTTTGCATATTTTACTATAAATGCACATATATTTGCATTTTTCAGTTTATTGGGCATATTTTAAAATAAATGCATATTTTTAGTGAATATTTTTGAAATATTCAAACAATTTAAATCTTTACTTTTACAAAATTACGTGCGCACATTAACACTATAAATTCCCACTTTAATAGAAGTGCCAACTTGATAGCACTAAACACAATTCCATTTGTCATGTTTTTTATTCCCGTTTTTTTTTAAACCAATTCTATCTTAGGCGTTTTTCTTTTTAAGTTCAGAGGTGAACTGAACTGTCAAGAAAAGATCTGTGTTTCTTTTTTAGCTCAGACAAAGCAGAGCGCTCAGGTTGTGTTTCTTTTTTCAATCAGAGCTAGCTTGGAGTGCCCTCTATGAGCACAGAATAAAATGAGCGAGCAGATGGAGTAAAAATCTGAGCTCGGCTAACTTTACTTTTTTTTCCACTGATATGACAGAAACAGACGGCGAAAAAAAACAAACAAACATATAAATGTGGACATCGACTTGAAAGTTCAGTGTACCAGACTTGGATGGTTCTGAAGCTCTGTCTATTTAAAAACAAAAGGAATACTTAACTTAAGGAATACTTAAAAAAAAAATTTAATTTTTATAATTTTCCAACTATGGTTTTCTTAATGAAATATAACTAAGCCGCAGGGACGGAACACACTGAAATTGATGTGATGGAAGATACATTTACATAAATTAATTAGGTTTAAATTTCGTTATTTTGAAGAAAATTAAAAATGTAGTGAAGAAGTTTCTTCACTCAGTTTTATTTAATAATATCGAATTATTTTCGGTCCATAAGAGACAGCAAAGCGTCTTCAAATGTCCTCGAAACAGTTTATTATACAATTACCAGCCACCAGAGCCCCGAAGGTCTTCAAGTGTCTTGGTATAATGTCGAAAAAAATAATAAGAGACTTTGTTTTAAGTTTAAAGAGACGAGACGTCTTTATTCGTCGATGGATCAACTAATAATAATTTTAAAAATGCTTATAATTGATCATTAGCTTCTTCTTGTAATAATTCTGAACATATTTTACAGTTAGCATTTACTCAGAGAGAACAATCAATTATTATTTAAATAAAATTTCAAATATCATAAACTGCAATAATTTTCTTGTAGTTAAGTTTTTCGTTAAGTAACAATGAGTCAATGATTTATTTATACAGTGCAAATTTTAATAATTCATGAGATTTTATTTAAAGATTTATAATAATGAAAATGTAAATTTATAATTGATTTTAATTTAATTCAGTGAAAAAACTATAAAAAGGTTATTTAATGATATTGGCTCGTTACAAAAATGTTTTAAATAAAAACGAAGAAAAGAATTTTCCTGTCACTTCTGTTGTGTTGACGTTGAAGATCAATTTTAATTTTTAAAACTTTTTTTCGCGACCAAATAGACGAAGTTTTATTTTTGAAAATTTCGAAAAAAAACTGTATGGTATAATATGTGAACAAGAGATATTCAAAGAATTTGAACAATTAGTCCTTATATACTGCAAGTTTAGGTAAATTTTTGTCTCCCAAAACTAAGACGGAATCTAGAAAAAAATGAGAATTTCACTGGCTCCATGGCCAGCACTGAGAGCGTTACAAATTGTAGTTTTGGTTTTATTGTTTTCTTTAAAAAAAATTCCTTGTTATAATGTAACGATCTTCAAAACCATCAAACGCAATTTAACAGAAAGAATTCTTTATTACTGAATCGACTCAGAATATTATATTTTTTTATATAATTCGGAAAATCATTCATTTAAACTTTTACTCTTTAAAATCCACAGTTACATAATTTTCCGAAGTCCTGGGAGACGTCGATAAATATTGAGTTTGAAAATACTTTCTCAGTAAAATTTGTGGGCAATTTTGAATTTCATCTGTATTTTATTTAACGTATATAAGTCCAAAAAGAAATCGATTTATTTCAAATCGCCAATGTCAATGAGAGGCTTGTTTCCCTTTAATAATAATCTTCGATTATGGATCATACGGTGTTATATCAGGTAATGAAAACAAGAAATAACTTTAAAATTATTACAACTCTAATAAATACTCGACTTGGCAATGGGAGTGAGCGAGGTGCATCGTCATTGTTCCTTATTCCAATAATTTCCGTCAAGAATTCACATGGAAAATAAAATTTGTTGCCAAAATTCAACAAAGAACCAACAGTGTGGTGATAGTTCAGTGTAATATGTGCTTCCACCTTATATTCTTATGAAGTTCCACTCTTACTTAAGTTTTCAAAAATAAATCAGCGAATTTTTCGAAATCTCCAAACATTTCAATTCAACATCGACTGGTTCTCGCAGATAAAGGTGAACGTTCGCTAGACGTAATACCAATTCGTCCACACTCTTCAGGGAAATGTTCAAGTCACATTCCGCTAGTTTTTTTTTTTCGAAAAATTACAAATCATTAAATTTGAGAGATTTAATATTGTACCAAAGATAACATGAGTAAGAGAAAAATCATTGGTGCGTAAAATATTTTCTCATTCGGAAAATGTATCGTTCTGGAAACCATTATTTTTTCTACAACTTATCAACGTCGTAAAACGTACGAAAGTTTTAACGTGGCGTCTATAAGATGTTGAAACTGTTTAAAATTTCTTTCATTTGATATGATATCTGGGCTTCTTATTGTTTTTATTTTTTTATTGGTTTATATTTCATTTCTTATGAAAGTTCTGTTTTATTGAAAATTTAAAGTAAGCCTTAGTGGATAGAGAAAGTTTATTGTGTTTCGAAAGTTTCAAATTAATTATAAGTTAAGTGCGCTAAAATAATTTAAAAACGGTTTCAACGACTCATATATTTTATTGAAATTTATATCTCGGTTACTAGGTTTTTGACCCTCTTAACTTAAAAAATGCTCAATATTTACTCCAACTCAATAAGCCATTGACATATTAGAACAAAAACCCAACAACAACTAATAGCCCAATTAAAAAAAAACGCATGGTGTTAAGTTATTTTTTTAAATTATGTTTATAATTTAATTTTCTTTTGGCTCCAGTAATTATTTGTTTTTGTTATTTTTCACAAAAAAATTTTTATTCGGTGGTCTGTAAGATTATATATTATTTGTATAAATCTGCTTGATGAAAAATAAATAAATATATTCATCTCTTATATTCCTCTATTTTATTTTACTGAACCATTAAATGGGAGTTCAGTCGCAGCTCATACTTTTATATTAAAACAAGAAAAAAGCAACATTTTTTGGGAATAGCAAAATGACGTTTCTACTACAATCGTTAAGAATTCTCTTCTTTGTATTTTATATCTGGATAAATTAATTTTTTGTTGTAAATGATAGAAAATAACTTATTTATTCTTTCGCTAAATCATCTTATTCAATTTCTTAACTTAATCGCAGTTATTTAGCGTCACTTAGCAGAATTTTTGTTTAATTTATTAATTTGTACACTTAGGTAATCCAGGAATTTGAATGTTAATGTTTATAAAGTGAAATTCACGACTTTATTGCACATACATACTTGCTCCTATATACAAGTACTTTAGGATTTATAAATTGTTTAAAAGCATTAATTAGAGAAAAGTGGTCATATTCATACAACTTTAACACTAAATACAAAATTAAAAATATCAATAACTAAAAAATATGAAAAAAACGATGATAAAAATCGTTATCTGAGTCCTTTAATTTTTTCCTTAAAAGAAAAAGAATTAAGTATAAATTTTTTCATTATTTAGTTATATAAATTTAAGACAACAATTTGAACAAAAAAATCGTTCACCCGTTTTCAAGACATCGAATTTTGCAAAAAAAAAAATTAAATATTTTTTCTCAAAA
The DNA here is from genome assembly GCA_911387755.1 of Chrysotoxum bicinctum. Classification (NCBI taxonomy): domain Eukaryota; kingdom Metazoa; phylum Arthropoda; class Insecta; order Diptera; family Syrphidae; genus Chrysotoxum; species Chrysotoxum bicinctum. The sequence goes on along the minus strand of OU426989.1, from coordinate 209,538,373 downwards.
ATCCAAAAAAAATTTTTAAAAACTTTTCATTATTGGGCCTTACCAATTGCTAAACACATGTTTATGGACACATCAGGTTAAACCTTACAGACCACTTAATTTGCGCGTTTACCAATAACCAAGTTAAATACGCCTTTTACAAAACAGCGCTCTATTACAAAATTCACTGCATTCGCTGTTAAAAAGACGTTTGTTGCAAAGACATTTGTGTTATTTGAAAAACAAAAACATTCATTACAATGACAGTACAAACTTGGAGTCGAAATCGATGTTGCATTAAATGAGAAAATCGAAAATCACAAAAGTCGGTTCAATCACAAGTACCATTAATAACATGCGAATTTGCGAATTGTAGGTACTATAAGGCAAGTTATGCATTCCTAAAAAAAATCTTACTTGAGATTTTGATCAAAGTTTACATTGACGGAAGACGAAAAAATTCGGTCCCGCAATTCTGTCTGTCTGTTCTACTATTTTCGCTTTTCTTTAAACTTGGTGGATAGCACTTTAAAATTTTTCCCCCACACTTTTTTTTTTAAAAAGACCAGATTTTTTTTCCAATTTTTAGATTTTTTTTTTTTAATATTTGGAGAGTAATGCTTAAAAAAATTTTAAAAAAATTTAATAACCGTAGCCCCTAGAACAATTTTTAACAATAAACAGTTTTCTTAATACAATCTACAAGATTAAAAAAAAATAATTTTATCTAAAAAAATAACGGTAACACCATATAAATGTTACAAAATGGTTTTCGAAAATCATATTTTTTCGAAATTCTCACCTAGGGTTATGAGAAATATTTTTTTTGATTAAATTTTACGATCTATAATTCAATAAAGTAAATTTTGAAAGTAAGATATTTCATACTAGCTGTTTTTCATAAAACCTTTTTTTTTAAGATTGTGAATTTCTCATCATCGGCATAACGGATTTTAATGAAATTCGTTTTTGAAAAACATTGCATTTCAAAACCTAAAAACAAATATTTGCTGAACTTTTGAGAAAAATTATTAATTTTCAATATATCTACAATCCTACTAATATTATAAATGTGAATGTTACGATGTATGGATGTTTGTTACTCAATAACGCTTGAACAACTGAATGGATCTTGATAAAATTTAACACACAAAAAAGTTATAGTCTGGATTACCGTATAGGCTACTTTTTTTTTGTATTATCAGGGGAGGGGCATTGGGTGGTCGAAACACCCCAAAATTATTTATCTCTACTTCTATCTTCGTATTGCACTGAAATGTAGTACATATACATAAGTAGTTGCATTGAAATGCCATACTTTGGTGGTGCAGGCCCAGAGGAGGGGCATTGTTTGATTAATTTACCTAAGCAGTAACGATAAAAACACTCAAAAAAGTTAAAAAAAAAATATTACAAAAATAAAATTCTCCGAATTAAAAACAAAACAAAATTGACAAATATTTGTGTCTTTGAATTTAAACTATTTTAAGGTACATAAGTTAAACTTTATGTGCCTACAGGTTTAACTACATACATACATTGTTATAGGATAGTTACATACGTATGTGATTTTTTTGAAAATATCCTTCGCTTGGCTCCATTACCTTTAAGAAAAGGACTTGATTGGATTTATTGGTTTGCTGTTTTGTTTTAATCCATTTACATGCATACGTTAAATAAAAATAATTCGTACGCTTTCAACTTCTCATGTTGAACAGGAGATCAGTTGTGACAGTTCTTGGCTAAGCTAAACGTGTTTATTATTTCAGTGGTAAGTCGTCTTTTTCAAATAGAGCTGTTCAACGATGACACACAGAAGTAAAATAAACACCCAAAAACAACATTCCGTACTTCATACAAGATTTCCATTTACACAAGATTTCCAATGCAAGAAAAACTGAGCGAATCTACAGAAACTTTTAGACACATGATTTATTTTGAAAAACTTCAGTTGAAAAAAAAAATTTGCTTGCGGGAGTTGCCGCACGGCACGGGTATGCTAGTATAATATAATATAATATATATATATATAATAATATAATTATTTAAAATTCGATATCTTAAAAACGGGTTTTTGTATTTTTTTTGTTTTAATTTAATTTTTATTCGTACAGTAATAAGAACTTTCAGTTAGCGTACCAACATTTTTACTTAAAAATGTTCTAAAAATTTAGTATCTATAAAAAACCTTATTTTTCAAGAAACCACTACAAAGACTTATAATTTTTGCTTTTGCATAAACTAATAGTTGCTTGAATCATATGGCATCCTATTTTAAGCTCCATTTGCTAATGTATTTGTTTTCGTAATTTAAAATACAGATTTTATGCTTATGAAAATTTTTTCTCTAGTATTTTACATAAGAGCAAGTTCATGTGACTCAGTCGTGCATTTCAGTTTTATCAAAACCGTAAGAGCCGTTTTCGAGATAAATAAATGTTTTTAATATTGGCTGTATGCAGCGCCGGATTTAGCTTTTTTGGGCCCTAGGCCTGAAGAGTAAATGGTGCCCCCTTTGCATATATTCTCTTATATAGTATGGTTTTCTTCATACAAAATTATATACCTACTTAAGAAAACAAATTACAACGAATTCCATAAAACTAAAATTAATTTTATTTATAATGGTAGTTACAAGAATATGTACATTATGTATGTATACGACTTTTTTTTACAGATTTTTACTTAATTTTTGAAATATTGTTTTCTCGTTTTTTTAGCAGGGAAGTCTTTTATAAGTTCATCGAAATCTATTTTATGAAGCAAATCACTCTCAATACAGAGCAGAGATAGTGCATCAAGTCTTTCCTGCGTTATCATTGTTCGACAAGGACTTTTTAAGCGTTTTAATTGACTAAATGATCTTTCCGCAGAACAATTTGTCACCATCAGACTTAAAAATAAACGTAATGCCGTGTCTACGTTCGGAAACGCTGATGTAATTTTATCTTCCCACATAATCTTATATAAATTAGCTTGACTGAAAAATTTAAAATTATTGCCATTTTTATGCATCACATAACGATGGAATTGTATTAACTCGTCAGCAAGTTCTGAATTTTAATCTTCCGGATAATTTGACACCAAACGCTGGGCACAGGCTAAAACGTTGACTTTTTCATAGCTTGTGCAAAGAAAATCAAATCGTTCAGAAATTTCTTTATATATTTGACCTCTGGAATCCATTTGTATTCTTAACTTATCGATAATAATATAAAAAGCGTTTATTCGAAACTTATCCTTCGGGCTTAAATCTGCATCGGGATTCGGGAGTATTACCATCGTTAGCCATTTTTTTGCGAATTCGTTTTCGTGTAATCATGTAGCTGCCATCAGGTAGAAGTTCCTTAGAGCGCATTTCAATAGTGTCGAAATTATCACGCATTTTCTCCAGTTGATCGGACAATGATCTATACACGTCTTCGCTTTGCAAAACCTTACTGACTTTTTGAAAACTTTGTAAAATATCGTTCCAAATCACAAGCATTAAGGCAAATTCTAGTTTATTCATTTTGTTTAGTAGATCACCAGCTTCCCTCCTAGCATCTCCTTTTAATGTATGATCTTCAGAAATGTCGTTTAAAGTATCTAATAATTTATTATATGATTTAATGATGGCAAAAGTAGCTGCAGCATGAGCTTCCCACCGTGTATCTGAGAGTGATTTTATCACATTATTATTTTGAAAAGCAGATTTTAACGTTTGCCATCTACTAGTTGATGCAGAAAAAAAATTGTAAAGCGATTGTACGACAGAAAAAAAAATCAACTGCGATAGGACAGCAATCCACAGCACAGCGACCAACAAGATTTAAAGAGTGTGATGCACAAGGTACATAGACTGCATATGAATTTGTCAGAAGAATTTGCTGTTGCATCCAGGGGCGTATTTACCCTAGGGCTAAAAGGGCTACAGCCCGGGGCGGCAAGGCTGGTAGGGGCGGCGCAAGCCGCCCATAGCAATTGGCCAATTTATAATATTTTTCTTGAAGCGATTGAACTCTAAGAACATACAAGCAAAAGGGCGCAAGCCCAATGAAACGAAAACATTATCAAAAAAACAAAACACTTGTTGCTATGTAGCTCTAAAAAAAAATGGGCTAGAAAAACTTTGGGTGTACGGATCTTAATTTTTTGTTTCTAAGCCATTTAAAAAAAAATTATAAAAATTCATCAAGCCGAATTCTAGATATAAGGTCACACACAAAATTGTATGGTTTTTATATACCTAGCAAATCATGCTGACTCGTTTTGACTGACTCGTGTCCCTATATACAAATACCCTTCCCTTCGGCAATTCAGGACAAGGAAACACATCATATTTGTCTTTGTCTGAAAAGAGTATAAAAATTATGTCAGTTAGAGTCACAAAAACTATTATGGAACAGCTTCAAAGATCTTAATACTTCTCGTTGATTCGACTCCTGACATAAGCAATGTAGACCAGCTTTCATTAATTTTAAGGTATGTTCAAGAGAACAGAGAACCCGTTGAACGATTTCTCTGCTTTCTGCCAAATACAGGCCATAAAGCAGATGACGTGTTACTCGTACAAGCAATTATGGTTAGTTATAAGTCATTAAACATTGACATAGAAAATTGCACAGAGGTCAGTCTTATGATAATGCAATTGCTTACAAGCAAAAATTAAAGAAAAATGTAAGTATGCAACATACAGTGACGAGCAAAAGTGGTCAAATGTTTTCACTTACTTGAAAAATTGATTTAAAGTAAGAGTTTTTAATAGAATTAAAATCTTTTTTTAGTTTTTTCATTTTGTTTATTTAACTAAATTTTATTATTTATAATAACTTTTTCAAAAAATAATATATTATACAAAACAATAAATATTTCATTAGTTCTTAGACTTGTCCAATTATGCACGTTTAAAATCAATGTTTTTTCTTTAGTATTTAGTCCTTTATTTTTAATTACTTGGGAGCAACGCTTTGGTAAACTTTCCATCAAATTATGGAGAAATTGCTTTGGAATACGGCCCTATTCCAGCTTTATTCGTTGCCAAAGCTCCTGAGTGTTTGATGGGTGACTTTGTGCTGGCCAAACCGTCGCTTCACAATTAACCATAAATTTTCAATTGTATTGAGGTCAGGGCTTTGTGCTGGCCATGTCATCGTCGTAAACTGTTGATTTCTCAGCCATTCCGAGACAATTTTTGACGTGTGTTTTGGATCTCCGCCCTGCTGAAAAGTTATTTCACAATTATTGAAGCCTGTTGATGCAGTAAAAAATGGTAAATTTGTCTTCAAAATGTCCAAATATTTTTATTAGCTCATGATGCCATCGATTTTCACTAAAGGACCAACAGAGTTCCATGAGAAACAGCCCCAAGCCATCACCGAATCTCCTCCATGTTTCACGGTCTTTTTAACTTTATGTTGTTGAAGTGGTTCTCCAGGACGTGACCAATAAAAGGATCTACCATCCGTTCCTATTCTATTGACTTTCGTCTCGTCCGACCAAAAGACTATTTTCCTTTAGTCAATTGTCCAGTGTTTGTGCTTTTTAGCAAAAGCTAACCTGGCTTAAATATTTTTCGCTGAAAGCAAAGCTCTCTTCGGTTTCTCTTTAGCGTTTAACCCAATTCTTTTGAGTGCCTAGCGGCGTGTAGTCCATTCACTAACTGGCTTGTCTATGTTTTGGGCTGCTTGCTTAGGTGTTTTGGACCCACAACTTCTCAACTCTCTTTCCATTCTTCTAGCTTCCAAATCAGAAAGTAGTCGTTTCTGTCCTTTTTTCATTGGGGGGACATCGATGGTTTTGTTTTTTTAATATTAAGCACAGAAGTTTTTGAAATTTTCAAAAGTTTGGACACTTCACGCGATTCACCACTTTTTAGTAAAAAAAATAGCGCGGTCGGTGGTATTTTTTCATTTTTTTTTTTCATTTTGACAATAATCAGCTTTACACGTTTTAAACTGAATGATTTACCCACAACAAACTAGCAACAAATAAAATTATCTTAACTGTTACTTGTTAAATAACAGTAAAACAAACAAAACACAATAGAGAGGAATATCTCTCAATGAACAAACGTTTAACATCTCTTGAAACTAAAACGTGCATAATTGGATAAAACCAGAAAATTATTATTATTATTTTTTTGTATAATATATTATTTTTTGAAAATTCTACCATACATAATAAATGTGAGTTAAATAAACAAAATAAAGAAAAAAATTAAAAAAGATTTTAATTCTATTAAAAAATGCTTACTTAAATCAATTTTTCAAAAAAGCGAAATCATTTAACCACTTTTGCTCGTCACTGTGCGTAACATGCGCCGCACATTCTTTAAATTTGATCGGATCATCGGCAGCTGATTCTTGCCCAGAAGCTGCAAAATTTTTTGGCTTATTACAAAAAATATATGTTTTTTTTTTTTACGGCATCAACAGAACGAGCAAAGCTCCTTAATTCCGAAAATGTCACATTAAAAAATTTTTCACTTACCCGTTGGTCAGCCCGAGACGATGCCTGTGCGAGCTTAAACAGAGATTGGGATCAGATAATATCGGCTCTCAATACCAATAAAAATGATGCCCACCAGAAAGCTTTAGTGAAAACTGAAGCCAGCGGTTTATTGTCCCAATTGAAGTCCCTTGATACAGCAATATTGTCTCAATTTTGGGGTTCTATACTCAAGCAACTCAATATTGTATCAAAAAAATTCAAGGTGTTGGTACAGACGTTGAAACTGTGTCCAGGCTCAACGAGGCACTCATCTCGTCTGTGAGAGAAAAACGAGAGTGCTTTGATGTTTTTGAAGAGATTGGAAAAAGCAAAACCTCTGAAAATTACAAAATGGACCAAAAAAGAATTGTCAAGAGGAAAAAACGAGATGATGAGTGTCGCGAATGGAGGTTCTTTTTTGTAGTTGAAAATTTAAAAATAAATACATTCATTCCTATTTGCGACCAATTATTGAGTACGCTGATGAGAAGAAATTAATCCTATGAAGCAATAACAAACACATGAGTGAAGAAGCAATTCGAAAAAATGCAACCACTCTTCAGAAATTATACCCGGTTGATTTTGGGGAAGATTTTCAAGAAGAGTGTGTCTTACTTAAACATTTTCTGGAGCAAAAGAACACTGAAAATATGAGTTTAAGACAGCTTAAACTTCATATAAGAGAAAAAGAATTGAAGGAATCATTTCCATAATTATGTTGAGGTTGTTTTAAGAATATGCTTGTGCACTGCAGTGACAAATTGTAGTGCAGAAAGATCGGTTTTCGTATTGAAACGAATAAAAACCTATTTAAGGTCTCGCATTAGCGAAGAACGCCTAAGTAGTTTTCTTTTATTAAATATAGAAGCTGAACTGACAAAAAATTTAGATAACGAATCTATTGTTAATGCGTTTTGTAATCAACATACACACAGAAAAAAAAATTTAAAACATCAAATATTATGCATTTTGTATTTTTTTATTACTTTATTTTCATTGTTATAAGGGGCGGAAAAATTTATCAGCCCGGGGCGCCAAATCCTTAAATACGCCTCTGGTTGCATCCCTTTATACTGACCGGACATATTTATTTATTTATTTATTTATTTGGAACATTGTCGTATGTTTGCCCTCTGCATTTCAAAATTGATATGTTATGTTCACTCAGATACTTTAATGCTTGATTAGCAATACCGGATCCAGTATGAGAATGCATTTCCAAAAACGTTAAGAAGCTTTTAATAAGCTGGCCATCTTTAACATACCGCATAACAATACTCAATTCATCCACATGAGACAAATCTGGCGTAGAATCTACAGACAAGCTAAAATACCCAGAAATATTTATTTGTTTAATGATTTCCTCGCGAACTCTTTGAGCCATTATTTCAATCAATTCTTCATATATAGTTTTAGATAGATATGAAGTTGCTCCTGAACCAGGATGTCCGAATTTTGAAATATGATTGGACAAGAAATGATCAAACTTTGCTATTAATTCAAGAAGATCCATAAAATTGCCATTATTTGATGAACCAAATAATTAGTGAACACAAAAAGTATCGTAAAAGCCAAAAACGTTAAAAATAACGTAAATTTGGCAACATCAGTGTTTAGTTTATAGTCAGTTAATTATTGCATTTTAGAGCTGTGTCAAAAAGTATTGATGATCGAAATCAATCATTTCAATCGATCTCAATCTCAATCATTTAGATGATTCTTGATTCTTAATTCTCGATTTTCTATTTCAATCTCAATCATTTCAATGAGTCTCGATTTTCGATATCAGTTAACTCGATTAACCATGATTTACTTGATTCCATTTGTTCTGATTCAATCAATGTGGATTATGAATGCCAAACGGACGGTGGACTGGAATTCCTGGGTTGAATTCGGCATTGAAGCCGCAAAACAATTGTTGGGTTGAATTGATGTTAATTGATGCATCAGGATCCGGTATGTTTAATGTGGATTTCTGGACGTTTCTTAATTCATCGACATCGTAGCCATCCTTTGATGGAATTTGACAGTTGGTGACTTGACAAATGGAGGACGAATTCAGTTATGACGTACAAAGTGTATTTCGTACAAAATGTCAGTCGAAAGCCCTAAAACTGCTCTTTTCCGGAGCAACAAATAAAATCTCTTTTTCTTGAATTTTTTGACACTTTTTAATCCATGTACAAAGTAGCCATCATTCGATGTTTGGCAATGTATGGCTTGCAATAATAGAATATTTTCTGAGAACTATCAATGCCACAAGTCAATCTTATCATCGAAATTAAAATCGAATAGGAACAGTATTGAATCATTTCAGTGTAATGAAAATGATCGATCGATTGAAATGATCGGATCATTTTCGTAATCGATTGTTGAACGATTCGATCATTTGAAATAAACGATTTACACAGCTCTATTGCATTTGCAGATATATAACTGAATACTGAAAATAAGCTCGTTCGGATTTGTAACTCAGGAAGAAAACAAAAAAATGTATTTCCTGTAAAATTTATATTTTGTCGCTTACGATAATTTGGCGGTTAGGGCTCGATATGCGTGTTGTACTTGTATAGTAAGACAACCAAAAGAGAAACAACGAAAACTGCAAGCAAGTAATGAAAAGTAAAAACAGATTATGTTATTTAAGAAAACAAATACATGTGATGCTATGTATATTGTTTGCTTGAAAATGAAATGTATTTATTTGTAGGTACATATATAAAAATAATTGAGCGTTTCCGTTTGCCCAATTTGAAGATTTGTGAAAATCTATTATCCATTGTGCTCGTATGAGCAATAAAGATTCAGTTGCTTCTACTTACTTTTGTGGCCCCTTTTTTCGTGATGCCCCAGGCCTGGGCCTGGTTGGCCTAAGGGTAAATCCTGGGCTGGCTGTATGACAGATACCTTAAATCTTGGAGCTATACAAAAATAACAATTTCTGCTCTAGGCAATTACAAAAATCACTTAAGTTTGAAGAAAATCTCTTCAGCTAGTCTTCAGAAATAAAGACAGATATACGGAATTAAAGGACCCCCTTGTTCGTGTTCGAAATGATAATTTTGATCAGAATCTCGAGTTCAATTTTTTCCAAATGCAAACCTTGCCCTATGGTACCTATGTATATCTCAAGTTAAAGGGATATACTTGATACTAATCAAAGTAAAGTTTGTCGCTAATCTGTCAAGTTTGATTCTATTCAGGAATTAAAAATCGTCCAATTTTATTTCTCGCTCCGCTCCGGAACAAGCTATTTAATAACTTTCTAGTGACGATAGTTTGAACTTAATGCGTTTTAAATTAGTCTTTCAATCTGTTTACGCTTTGGGAAGACCTAAAAAAATTCTTTTAAGATGGCCTATACGTACTTATGAATTGTCTTGGTAGACACTGGACTCTTCTACAAATTTACAAATTTTATCGGTACTATATCTCGAGTGATATATATTTTGATTTTATAATAATTATTAGATGTCAATTAAATTTTACTAAATTTATTTATCGACTCCTAGTGGCTTACTGTGTTATAGATTTCCTCAAAACTTTCAGCAAAACAAAGCTGCATCATCTGCTTAAGGCCTTCTACCATCATGCTGATTCATGGTCAATTATATTGAGGATTTTACCCAAAGACACTTAATTATAAAGATTAGAAGCATTGGTTGTCATTTCGTTTTAATTACAAGCTAAAATCAGCTCTTGTCAGATAAGAAATGAGAATTTATGAACAAAAATTTCGCATGAATTATTCTACATCCACATAACGCTCGTTACGTTTGTTGTCCCGTTACACATGAAAATTCATGGACATGAAATTGCAAATACTACAAATAGGTTTTATACTACATTTCCACTGACCTCTAAGCTAAGATTAAATGTGATTCGCCTTAAATTTTCACACAAAATTATTTTAATAACCTAGGAGGTTAGAAGTTATAATTAATCTTGTTATATAAATCTTACAGGACCAATAGTTTTACAAAACAAAAAAAAAAAACCTTAGCCCTTAGAAAACATTTATTTGAGACTCCATTTTTTGTATCATTTGACACAAATTAATCGTTGTATCTCACTTCCACTTCTTAACAAAAAGTGAAACACCATTTGCATTTTGAAAGGTGCTGTCAAAGTTATTCTTCTTTTTAATCATTTTTGCGGTGGAAACATCGCATTGATTCACTTTCAGTGGAAACTTAGCATTAGATGGTGAAGACAGGGTTCATATATGGTGGTTGCTGAGAGGGGGAATATTGTATTTTGGTCTTCTGCTATCTTGGACCACTTTTTTGTATTTAGTTTTATTTAAAAAAAAATATAAATCCAAATACTTCCTACACTTATTTGCCTTTGATGTTATAGATTTTAAATTCGTTATTCATTCACACTTTATCTATACTTCATGTATCGTCTAAACTAAGTTTTCTAGCTCGTAAGGAGCTTACAAAGAAAAGAGTTGAGAAAAACAAATAGTATTTGTAATCATTTTTCAAATTTTTCATCCCAGTCATGTTTCAGTTTCCTACAATTTCATTTTAGTCAAAGTTCAAGAGATCTAACCTTTTGGTCAAAGAGTGGAGAACAAATCTGAACCGGTTTTTATATGAAATCTTTAAAAAGCTGTCTTTCTTGTCTTTAGATTCAACATGTTGCCAAAAATTGTTCTTAAGGTTTTACCCCTTTATGTTTTGTTTTTTCTGAACCTCCGATGATTTGTAGCTTGTGTGCTATGAACTACACACAAACTGCTAACAAACTGCATACAAGTTGAACACAAGCTGTTCACAAGCCGTAAGTAAGATTTGTATCGATGAGGAGAAGCTACATATGTATGTAGGTATGTAGAAAGCTTGGCGTAGAGCAAATATCACGAGGTGCTTCTTGAGCAGAAGGCCTGAGTTAACATTGTAGGAAGGTAGGGGTCTTTTGGCAGAATTATGTTTAACATTTTTTATGTTGCATATCGTTACTTTGATTTTTGGTAATTCGCTGTTTGTTGTTTCACTTTCTGTTATATCTCTTTTTGTCATGAAAAGTACTTCTTATACAAGCCGTTCGGACTCGGCAGAAAATTGAAGGTTTCCTCCATTCCTGCTAACACGCATAAAGGAAGAGTTGTAAGTCAATAAGGCATAGGGATAGGATTTCTACGGGCTGGAATATCCTCTAATTTATTTATTTTTGTTCCAAATAAGCGGAGTTATTGTTTTGGCAATGTAAGTCCACAAAAATTGAGGCCATTTGGGGCAAGTTTATTCATATAAATCAATAGTTAATTGGCAAGAACAGTTATTCATGAAAACAAATATAATTGGGTGCAACTATTAATATATCTAATAAAACAAATGTGTCTACATACATATGTTGATGTTAAAATCAAAATATGAAAAATTTAAATTTTGTATGTTAACGTTATGTTAAGCTTTTCATTATTTCAAAAAATAAAGCAAATACCTTAATTTGAAAGTTTGCAATCGCTTTTACCCCATAAAAACCCCACATTGAAAACCATACAAGAATGTGTGTTCCGTCCGTTTGAGCAAAGATTTTCATTTCTCACATAACAATAGGGTATTTCGAAATCGGCTTTAAATTCAAACAAAGGCCTCTTTATGTGTTTTTGTTGATTGGTTGCTCTTTGGAATAAAATTTTCAAGAAATCGATGGGGACTTGGATTTTGTTTGTCGGACACAATTGACTTAAGGCGTACATAGAAATCGATGTGCTGCTCCTGCCACAGCCTCCCGCCACCACATCGCCAGGAGTGCTGTTGGTTCACCTCGTCAACGTCGTCATCGTCCTGTTGTAGTCCTTCCGGTGCTATATATTCCCCAAGTTAAGTGGAAGAAAAACGATGGCGCACTTTGCGTATTGTTGGTTCAAGCATTCGATTGGGTTACAGTTTGTACATGAAAGCGTAATGTTCTTTGGCTCAAATCGAACAATGAATGGTAGAGGAAAAAAAAAAAAAAAATAGGTAGGTAGGTAAATAAAAGAAGAACAAAATTGAAAAAGAAACTTAGAGAAGAGTCCTTGTGCAAGTAGTAGCTATACCGTTACCGTGAGTGTTGTGTATTTCAGCTTATTTGAGCGCTTATTGACATATTTTGTTGAAGGAATTACTCTCTGCAAAGGACTAAAATATACGACTGCTACAGCTACTATGTTGTATGAGTTGGAAGAGGCTTGTGGCTGTGGGTTTGCAACGTTTTTTTTTATGTTTTGACCGATTGTTTGAAGAGTCGCAGGTGGATATGCTGAGGAAGTCCTGGAATGGAATCACAAGCAAACATTGTCGTTTGTCATTAAAGCACCCCATTCCAGATTGATTCGAGGAAAAATAGATACATATACTCGGGCAAAATGTCATTACACAGAGAATGGAGACGGAGAGGTCCTGCTGTGGATAGAATTGAATGTACCCATGACCATGCCAATACCGATGGCGATTGAATAGGTGTCAAAGACGTTATATTGATAAAACTGCCAAAATATTTCAGTTTAAATGTTGACTTATGTCAAACAATGTTAAAAGATAAGAAAATGTTGAGGGTAAAAAAGGACTTAAATGGAAGTCAGTTTTTGAAAACATTAACGTTTGTTTTTTTTTTGCGAGAAGAAAATAGAATACTTATTGATTATTATATATGTCTATCCAATCCACGGAGTCATTATTGATGATTGAGAAAGATGTTTAAGTGGGTGGATAAGGACAACTCGAAAATGTGTTCGTATCAGATCTTAAGAACATTAACAAAATATTCCACGATATTAAGAGTTTGTGTAACACTTTCCTATAACTGGGAAAATATATGTTGAAAACGGTTTATGCCAATAATAGATTTTTGAAATATCATTCGAAATTAAAACTGTCTCTTGTTAATTTTAAAGTGTCTTTTTTTCATAGATTGCAAGGAAATATTTTAAAGATTTTGTGAAAACATTTTCACCCATATAAAACAATGAATGTATTCTTAGTCCATCCGGTCAACAAATTTTTTGAATATCTACATTTAGTATAGCTATTTAATAAGCTAGTTATAGTACATCTTAGCATATTGGTTAGTACGTTGCAGATGGTCTTGTGTTCGATACTCAGTACTATAAGGACAGTTATGCATTCGTTAACAAAAATCGAACTCAACATTTTCTTCAAAGATGACACCGAAAACGAAAAAAATGTATAAAATTGCCGTCTGATTTCTAGAAAAGTATGATTTATGCAAACACAGTTAAAAATCGTTTTATTATTGAATTAATTTTTCAAGAAAAAAAATGTGGGATGCCAATTTTAAGCATTTAATAATATAGTTTTTTCAAAATAATTTCAAAAAATAATCGTTCACGCGTTTTGAAGATATTGATTTTTCAAAAAAAGATTTGGATTTTTTTTCACAAAACTCAAAAAATATTGTTCGAATATTTTTTGTATACAATATGGTTTTAAATTTAAAGGAGCTTCTGTACAAAAATGTTGGTCAAAATCGTTCGAGCCGTTGATGAAAAAATCGAAAATAAAAAACGCAGTTCTATGACAGGTACCGTCAATAACATTTTTTCCCATTTTTTTTTTTGATCAAATTAGTTCATTTCCATTATTGTACACCTATTTTTTTTTTTTCAAAATCGTTAAGGCTGTTTTCGAGATAAATAAGATTTTGCATTACGGCTGTATGGAGGTACCGTTAGTTTTGGAGCTACGAAAAAATTCAATTTCTACTCTAGGAAATCACCGAAGACCCTTGAGTACCGAGTTTGAAGAAAATAGCTCAAGTAGCATAGGCTGTAGGAAAAGGTATAAACATACAGACAGATAGGCGGAATTGCTGGACCCACTATTTTCGTGTTCATCGTAATATCAACTTTGATCAAAATCTCAAGTTCGATTTTTTTTTTTTTCAAATGCAGAACTTACTGCCCTATAGTACCTATTAAGCAAGTAAAAAGTGGTCTAGAATTATGTTAACATTTTTGTTCTTTGAATTTATTTTTACGATCTATATTAAATAAAAAAAATTGCAATTAAAATATTACTGACTGTACCTGGCATGGAACCATTTTTGAATTTCTCGCATCGGCATAAAGGATTTTAATTAAATTTTTTATAGAGAAGCTTCTAAAAAGATTAAAATCATTTTGTTTTTTTTTGAAAATTCAATATCTCAGAAACGGGTCAATTTATTATTCGTACAACAAAAAAAACTTAAAGTTAGCGTACCAAAATTTCTTCTTGAAAATGTTTTAATATGTCTAAGCTTATTTATTTAACAAACCGCTACAACGACTTATAATTTTTACTTGCGATGTAGGTACTATAGGGCAAGTTCTGCATTTGGAAAATAAATCGAACTCGAGATTTTGATCAAAGTTGACATTACGATGATAGCGAAGACGAAAAAAGTGGGTCCGACAATTCCGTCTGTCTGTCTGTATGTCTGTACCTCAAACTGCAGCCTAACCCACTGGACCTATTTCCTTCAAACTCGGTACTTAAGGGTTTTCGGTGATTCCCTAGAGAAGAAATTGAAATGTTTTTTTTTAGCTCTAAGACTAACGATACCCCCATACACCCGTAATGCATAATCTTATTTATCTCGAAAACGACTATAACGATTTTGATACAAAAAAATTAAATGTAATATTATGGACATGGACTACATTTTGGTAAAAAAAAATGTAGGGGGAAATGTTATTAACGGTACCTGTCATAGAATGGTTTTCTGATTTTCGAATTTCTCATCAACGGCTCTAATGATTTTTACCAAAACTTTTATGCAGGAGCCTTTGCATTTGAAAAGATATAATCTAAAATTTTTTTCGAAAAAATAGTTTTTGGATTTCTAAAAAAATAATAAAAATTTTTTTTTGAAAATTCAAAATGAAAACGGATACACTAATAAATTTTTAAATTACGTAATAAAATGTATTTTATTGAACAATAACAATTTGCATATCAAATTATTTTATAAAAATTTTAAGGAAAATTTAGTACACAAAAAAGATGTTTCAGTGTGTCTGTATGTCTGTACCTCCAGCTACAACCTAAACCAATAGAAATATGTTCTTCATATCTTCTTCCCGGTAGTTAAAGTTCTTCGGTGATTCCCTAGAGGAGAAATTGATTTTTTTTTTAGCTCCAGGACTAACGGTACCCCCCATACACCTGTAATGCAAAATCTTATTTATCTCGAAAACACCTCTAACGATGTTGATAAAAAAAATTATGTGTGATATTATGGACATGGACTACATTTTGGTCAAAAAAAAATGTTGGGGCAAAATGTTATTAACGGTACCTGTCATAGAATCGTTTTTTTGATTTTCGACTTTCTCATTAACGACTCTAACGATTTTAACCAAAAATTTTCAGTAGGAGCCTCCTTAAGTTTAAAATAATTTTGTATATACAAATATTCAAAAAATATTTTTTGGGTATCTTGAAAAAAAACTCCAAATTTTTTTTTTGAAAAATCAATATCTTAAAAAACGTGTGATCGATTATATTTTGAAATTATTTTCTAAAATCTATACAACTAAAAACTTAAAATTGGCATCCCAAATTTTGTTCTCGAAAATTTTTAAGGAATTTTGTTATATAAAAATTACTTTAATAATCAAACGATTTTTAAACTTTGTTTGCATAAATTCATACTTTTACGGAAATCAGACGGCAATTCCGTGCATTTGAACATTTTTATCTCATTAAATCCATTTTTTATATTTATAAAATATATTTTAAATTTCAAAGTACTTTTACATAAGAGTAAGTTCGTGCGATCCAGTCGTGCGTATTTTATTTTTCTTGCATATATTTTCTTAAAAAATCAAATGGCATTTTTTTTATCTCTCACAACTAAAACAGTTTAAAAACAAAATTTTATCTGCATCTGCATTTTATTTTCAAGAGTGTTCTGCTTCCTGATAGGAAGTACCAAATTCTCCAACAGTAATACTTGCCGTGAAAAGTATTGCTTATTAGTAGTTCGGAATCGGCAGAAAATTATGGGTCCCCTCCATTGTTGCTTACACGCACCCGGGAATAGTTGTGAGTTGTAAAACTACGACCCATAATGACCTCTAACTTATTTATTAAATTTTATTAAATGCTAATTTGTTTGTGCAAGCCCCGCATTTAAAACTCGAATAGCTATTTTCCTTAAAAGTTTCCACTAAAATAAGTCTGAAGTTAGTGCACAGACCTTTAAAAAATACAAATTTAATCGGTTCCTGAATCTGAATAAAACAAAAAAAACACCAAGCATTCAAAAATTATAATTTGAAAAAAAAAAACGTACACGATTTTTAACAGTCTAGGTAATGATAAGATGTTTACAGCTGAACATCATTAACAAGGAACATCACAGTTACTAACTAAGAACTTTCTAAATTTAAAGCAGTTAAGTAACTATATTTAGAGAATTAGAATCGTATTGTTTTTTTAATAATCTGCCTCTGGTGTTGATTTGCTTATGTACACTTTTTCCTTCAAATACCGCCATGAGAAAAAATCATGAGGCGTCAAGGCAGTGGATCGTGGGGGCTTGGCACATGACATCAAAAAAAAGTGACGTAGTTTTCGCCGCGTATTTACAATTAACACTTTATTTTATAAACGGTTATAATAATTTCAACACGTTGTTGCATTCTCTACGACTGTCAAATGGCAACTAACAAAAATTACGATCAAACAAAATCTACCTGGAACATAAAACACACCCTGTATAAAATGAATCGAAAAAAAAAAATATTTTCCTGGTTCCGATTTTTTAAAATGGACGATTTTTCAAGGAATAACCGAATTACCTTTGGGAATGCCGCATTAATATTTGTTTGTCTCTGACTTTATTGGTTTTGCGAATTACAAGCTAGCAATTAAAAAGGTTTGGATTTCATTATTTTGGAAATTGAGAAGTCCAAAAAATGAAGAAATCTGTAAATACTCGTAAGCATTTTTGATTTGGCGTTTCCTGCCGTCATTTTTTTTTGAAAATTTTCAGATTCTATCTCGAGTAAGAACATGCAGATCAATGTCTTAAGATCACTAAACGGTTGTAGCCATAAATAAGCACCAAATCACACAGTAAACAAATTGTCATATTGATGTTTATTATGTATGATTTTGAAATATTTTCAAATTTTTCATTTCAAAATAGAAGACATCTCAAAATTGAAAGCTATTTTTGAGTTTCCACAGAAAAATTTAGTGATCACTGCAAACAAAGGCTTTTCAAAAATCAAGCATCACCATTATACTGATCTTATCACGGCGCATTGATCTTCTTCAGTCAGAAGTTACTTTTAATACAGCTCGTTCACAACTCAGCATCTTCCGAAACCTCGTTTCTTTCCATATTTTCTTATATACTTATGTTCAACCAATATTTTGTCTAACGTCTTAAACGGATAGAATGATAAAAGACTGATGGTCCTCAAATTCCGAGGGCTTTTTGGGTTAAGGTTTTTGAAATTGGAACACATTTGGCATTTTTAATGAAATTCACAAATGCATAGGTATACAGAAATTGAATTTATGCACCAGGTAAGTATGAATGAATTGTATTGGGGATTAATTGCACTGCGACCTGTAGATCTATTGTGCTTACCAGGTAAGTAAGGAGAACTGGAAGAATTATTTTTTTGTTAATTTCTGGGACATATCATTGCATTTGACTTGAGTGGTTAGAAAAACACCCTATATTTGTATGTGTCTACTTGTATATTTCAAACCACAAAGACCAAAGCCCCAACCACATTTCAAATGCACATCAACATTGAATGTCAGAAAACTTTATTAATTAATAAATTTCAACATTCATATCCCATTGATTTCAATTAATACTTTGAAACTTAACAACTCTGACCAAACTAATCCATTTAAAAGTTTTTTATTCACCAGCAAAAAAAAAAAAATAAAAACTAAACTACACACAGAGCAATTAGTAACATAAACCACGCATCACTTCCATTTCGCATAACAAATCTAAATATCCACCACAAAATATTCCCATGAACTATTCCCATCCTTATATTGCCTACCTTCCTTCCTTCCAACCCAGTATTTCAGCCCCCTGCCTTGAATCATTAATTACTCGAAAGTCAATAGCAAACGATGGCAATATTATGCAACTAATGCAATTTAATTGGAAACATATCTTCAGGAGAATCCCCCCTGGCCAGAGGTTAACACTGAAAACGAGTTCAGAGAAAGCATCACACAACCGCACTACATTGTGCCCTGTTCCTATTTTGTAGTTCCACAATTTACAGTAAAAAGGATTTTACACGAATCCATTGGTTTCACTTGTTGGTATGTTGTGTTGTGTTCTGTACTGTTGTTGGTGCAACGAGGACCTTTTAACAAAATGGCCCCCAAGTGCATAATGTTGAACACAGTTTGTCAAACAACGTTGCTGATTTCGGGCAGACTTATGCAGGATGGGTGGTGCGCTGCGGTGATGTTTTTGCTCTAAACTTTGTTTGTTATTTGGATTAAGGATATCTTTCAATTTAATTACAGTTGCATAAGCTATACCACAGATTCCAGACCTGAGGCCCATGGTTTCGGCCAAGTTTCTTAAACAACCGGAGCGACAGTTCTATTCATATAATAGCCCCGCATCTCTCCTTATCGCACACAGTAAACCGCTTAAGAACAATCTTTCAATTCGGCATCAAGTTCTTATGTGGGTTTTGTTCTTTGTTATTGGCGGCGCTGGCGCTGGCGCTGGCGTTGACTAACAGTAAAAGTTTTATAAAACTTTAATCTCAGATCGCAAAGTTTTAAAGTTTTATTTCTTCTCGTCCTTTCTACGAGTTTATCTTCTCACAGCTACGTTAGACGAAAAGATAATGCCCTTTGATTGATAAAACGAAAGTCGTTTAAGTCGTCTTCCTTCGGTAGACAGAAAAAAATAAAATACAAATACAATGAACATTATGATGTTGCTGAATAGCTGAATACAATCACTTCTGGCCATCGTCATGGCTGCTGTCAAAAGTCCTGATCAGACAATCAATCAGAGGGCAAGGCGTAGATTTATACGAATAGCATCAGGACTTTGATTGAGATATAGCATAGGACTGCTGTATTTTAATCAATTTATATATTCCAGAGTAGTTATTGGTAGATATAGTGATTGCCTTTCCTTTTTTCTAAATCAACTGTGTGCTGAATATCTTATTATAATATTCGATTCAAATGTATAGAGAAGATATTGATGGTATGTCCGATCCGGAACAAGAACTGATGGGCGAGATTAAGCGGAACTTCCGGGTCCTTTTTGAGGAAATTGTAATATCAAAAAGAAAGACAGAAAGATACTCGTAGGTATGTTGATTGTTGTTGATTATTATAAATCAGACTTCGATTAGATTTCAAATATATATATGTATTCGTCGAAAATAAAGCAGGATGTTTTTTTCCAGTTCTGAAATGATTAATAAGAATAGAAATCAACAGGATATTGTTTTAGGCAATCCGATTTTATGAAAACAAGAAAAAGAAAAGGAGAAAATAAACGAAATATTTAGGAGAGAAAGAGAATAATTTGTATATTTTATGCGGATCGTATAGTCTGTGAAGTTGAGTTGCATTTGTTGGGTTTTTTTTCAAAACAATCAAAAGGTACTGATGGGATTAGAAGATTTAAAGTCCCGATGAAGAAAAGGAGTTAGCTAGCATTTTGTTAATCCTTTTTTGACTTTTTGACAGACTTTTTATATTTTTCCGAAAAGTTTTAATCAAAATACGAGCTCAAGGGTTTATTTTGATACCCCTATAATGCTCAACACAAACATAGCACGAGCGATGGGAAGTTAGAAGGGGCGGGCGGGGTATAGGAGATGTCTATTAATATATTCATGTTGTTCGACTAAAAAACAAATTTCGGTATTTGAAGATACGTCTAAAATTAGACTCAAGTGTGGACTGTTTGAGGGGAGGAATGCAATTGGCTATTTCGAGTGAACATTGTTTGTGAAAAAGCGATATAAGAAGGAGAGAATATGTTAAAAATTAGGGTGTCCTATCAACTAATGTATTAACAGTTGCTGGTTGAATCAGTCAATTTCAGGGTTTCAACGTGAGTGATAAATGATCTTTCAATTTGCATGGATACAATCAGCCAATATTCGTACGTCGAACGCTATATCACTTGAGAAAATATCCGCATTCCGTAAAAGTGAGAGGAATCCGAGACAGTCAGTGCGTTACTTCTGCCACACAGGGCACGCTACGATTGATATTGTGCATAAACGATTTTAGGGTACCTAGAGGTGACGCGAATTGGCCACCAAGGCCACGCGATTTGACCCCGCTAGACTTTTTCTTGTGAGGTTTCCTAAAGTCGTAGGTCTATGCAAATAAACTATAACCGACCGATGCCCTTAAGGAAAATATAAAATAGGCCATTGCTCAAATTCAGCAGGATCTATGAAGAAGAGTCTTTGGAAATTGGACCATTCGGATCCGTGTCACCATAAGAAGCCGGGACGGACATTTGAACGACGAAATATTCCATACATACCTTACAACAGCTTGTTTTATTCCATTTCAACATTTATCCGCCCTTATTGAAAAGATTTTTAAAAAAAATTATTGGGATTTGACTTCCGATGAAAATCCCTTGTAGATAAAAGGGAGCGTTTGCAGCATCCTAGTTCGAAGAGTCTGGTTACCAATACAACACTCAGACGTTTTATAAGGTCGGTTTTCTCTATTGTTCAATTTGCCGGAAACTCTAAAGTTGGCCAATTCTTAAGTTGGTACAAAATCGAGAGTTGAGCCGTAAGTTGAAAATTGCTTTTCTTCACTACCTTAATTCTCAACTCGGAAGTTGAAATTTGAAAGTTGGCCATCTTGAGTTTTTCAGAATATCCCTGGGATATTTGTGAAATATACATATGTCATATGATGTTTTTTTTTCTAGTTGTAGATTTGTTCGGTATAATTTTTATTGGCAACTAAAATTTAAAAAGAAAATAAGCAATGAAGGAAAAAACTAAATGAAAACCCAATAAGATTCACAAATTGTCAGAGGAAAGACAGTAACATTTGGAAACTAAGCATAAAATTGAATTGGAAATGCTGGACGGTAAAAGGTATAACCTATAGTGTGAAAGAGCTGCCAATACCGTCTCTCATTGCAAAGCAAAGAATCCTCTACTATAGCTGAAACACTATTCTTGTGGTGGGCTTTGAAAGACGAAAATGATAAACAAAGTCACAGTTGTCCCATTTCTCGACTCCAACACGTGGAGTGGTACATTGTCTTATTTCAGGACTCGAAAATTCATCTTCGCTTTCCGAAGCAGCCGTCTTTCACAAAAACAGTTTCCTCGAAATATTATAGTTTCAAATTAATTTATTATGGATATTGAACGCTAAAACTACTTTTGATTAAACTAAATCTAAATTCTAGTGGAATATCTCAAGTTTGCTCGCCCTACTTCTACTTTTTTCGGGAGTTGAGAAAATCGAAAGTTGATAAGCTCTAGAGTTGAAAATCAGAAGATGAAACTGTCAACTTTGAGTAAAGAAAAACAAAATCACAAATTGGAAATAAAAATCCTCAAGTTGAGTTCAACTTTAAGTGAAGAAAATCGCCTAAAACGACTTCACAGACTGGATGCGGTTTTAACCTATTGTTCGAACCACTTCCACATGCAATATTTGGAGTATTCCAGCAACTATTTCCACAGCTACTACAAAGGCATCATTTAAAGTGAGAAAAAGGGTAAGAAGATAACCCACTTGCAGTCAATGAAAAACCAGTATAAGCACAGATATAAAAGAAGATGTACTCGTATCGTAATGTATTATCCGTTAAGATCTTGAGATACGAAAGATATGTCTTGGAAGGGCGCATCCATTAAATCATCAAAAAAGTATGGGTAGAAGAAAGTATGGCCGATGACTGTCGGGTACCTTCGTCCTATCTACAAAAATGGGACATTTATCAATGCATATTCGTACCAGACGTTGAATATAAAATACAAGTTTATTCCTCTTAAGCCGTTTTGAACAGTATAGTTGGGAAGTACCAGTGTGGTTTCCGGGCGTTTAATCGACCTTAAAACAAACCTTCATATTGATAGAAATCCTGTTTATTCAACATCTAGAACTCTTAATCTTGGCAAAACTGATCCAGTTGTATAACGTCACTCTGTAAAATACTTGAAGCGATGTGCAACCTTTATTAGTACTATTACTATTCCAAACATGTACATGATTTCGGCAAGGCGATTGCTACCATCTGAATTCTTAAATTTCGTTCCTGAGCAAATAGTGAACAGAGCAGGAGTTAACAAGGAGAGCACTATTTTCCAAAGCCGCATACTACAGTCCTTCGTGGGGATTGAAGAATAGGTGAAACTTGGTTTGTCTCAAAGTAAACGAGAAGAATGGATTTGTAGTAAGTAACTATCATACAAGTATCTGTCAAACGTCTACCAGAAAACGGCAGCAACTTCGAACTAAAGATACGGAGCTAATCAACCCGCGGATTAAATGTTATTTCCACGAACAAGACTTTAGTGGAGTTAATCTAGGAGACCACTGCTACTTTGGTGAAATGAATTGATTCGGTTAAAGGATCAAGCGATAAACAATGCAAGATGAATTGGTCAGAATGATTGAAATCACTGTGCTTGGGATCGTAGAGGATGAAAGACCACCGTGTTTCATGCTGCAAGTCTTCATGCATTGGGCCAGTATGACTCTCTGAATAAGTCCTACAGTTATGCATCATGATTTTTATAATGGAATAAAATATTGAAGAAAATCTTTATCATATCTATCTTATGTTGAAGGAAAATGGTTTTCTAAAACTAAGTGCTTACAACAAAAACGTTTTATCAAAAGAAAAGACTCATTAGGGAACGAGATTCGCAAAGGAGGCCTAAATACATGCCTGGTTTCGAATGCTTTTTGTTCATTTCAACCTATGAAATTATGCTCGCTTAAAACAAAAACATTTCGGAGATTTTAAAATCATTCACGTTTAATTTTGAGCATTCTCCAAAAGAATCAGAAATTTGCGATCAACTTTAAATATTACAAAATGAGAGGATTTTCTTTTATCTTGAAGTTTTTAAAATTTCACCAGAAAAGGAGTTTTGTCAGGGTATCCTCCTTCAGGAATGACAACTTTTTCATAAGTCTCTCTTTTCATATTCGCAGAAATCTTCGGGATTTGTAAATCACAACAGCATGATTCTCCCCAAGGTATCGATCCACTAAATGTATTTATTTCAAAGAAGAGTTTTCAGAGAGATCGTATCAGTATTTTTATCTTTTAACATTTTTATGTTACTTCGTAGATGAGAAATTCGCAATTTTTCTTATTTACCTCATATGGAACGTTTAGTTTTTATACAACGTTTTTGTTTTTTTTTTAAATTATCTCAATTATAAATAAACTTCTTATCTGGCACACCCAGAACAGTTCCATGAATCTGAGTTCCAGGTTTTTGGTAAAAAATAGAATATATGTTTATTTATTTTAGGAAAATTCCAATCTTTAAATGCAAGATAGGCAATCAATAGTTCTAAGGAAGTAGTCCGAATAATTCTTCCATACTTAGCTAAAATTTCCTTTCAGCAACTCTACCTCCATGACTATTCGAAAACAGTAGGCTTCAACTCTAGTTGAGAGTGGTATCAAATAAATGGAATTTATTCCTTCTCTGATAATATAAGCAAAATAATATTATTTTGTTTGTCTCTTGTTCTTTTTTTGGTTCGATGATGAGCCCAAAGGGAACTTATAGGATCAATCAACTAAGCATAAAATTGTATCGTATGAGATTTTAATATTAACAAGAAGATGTCAAGCTTATTATTTTTTTGAATTCAGTTGTACACGAACAAAATTTAATCTACTTTGTTTGATTTTTGTAATGTACATACATAGATGCTCAAATAAGTATGCTATTTTAGCGGGAGATAAGATAAAGTTAAGTATCTGTGTCCTTCAGACGACTTATTCCTTTTCAAGGCGAAGACACAAATTAAGAAGAATACGTATCGATATTTTCAATAGATTGTAGATGGTAGATTAAAGACAGAAGATAGAATGCAAATTGTTTTCTGATTTCTTGGAATATTGTTATTTACATATGTATTTAATAAGGAGAATCTATACAGGGCTTTTTTGGGTGAATTAAAGGAAGACAAAGATCGTTAATTTTTTTAAGTATGTACCTTATAAAAAAGTTTAGTCTGTGATAGGTTTCTTGGGTTTAAAAGTTTAAAACAAGTCCTTTTTTAAAGGACTCGGAGTTTAAAAAAGGATATAACTTTTACAAATACGAATATTTAATTAAATACCACAAAAACATTTACAAAACTTCAATATAGAATACGGACATGACAATTCTGACGTTCGCCGAATATGAAAAAGTAAATTTTATTTAAAAAGGAATAATGTAATTAGAGGACAGTTATAGGTAACTTTGAAACACATAATTGAAAATTTTATTTTCCATTTTTAAGACGATTAAATAAACTGCAATGGCTTTAATTGGTACCAAAATGAAGCTAATGAGTAGTAGAATTTTATCACTCAAATTTTGATTTAAACTTTCTTTTAATTCCAATTTTATTTTTCACTGATAAAAATCAATTTCAATGAACAGCTGATTGTCTTTCTTTTAACTTCTTGGAACACAATCGTTCAATTCTCAAATGTCAGTTTTGCTTTCAATGATCAATTCTAACCTCAAAAACATAGAATTGGTTGTTATCCGTCACTGACAGGATCTTTTACTGAAACCAATTTTCCAATGATTGCTATAACGGGCTTGTCAAAAAAATTAAGTCAGCATTCGACTGATTTTGTTTCAATGATGCATTTCAATGAAAGATATAACTAGGGCCTTAATAAAATTATTTGGATACAAGCTAGAGGTTGCAATAATAATTATTAATATTTAAGAATATTAGAAAAAGAAGGTGGTCATCATGATATTTGCACAATTTTAAATGATTTGAAACATTGAAGGCGCACCCTTTCATGCACACAAACTTCATACGTAATGTATGGTGGTATGAATCGTAATACATCCCTGCAGTAACAGTTTTGTACTTTGGATACTCGTCTATTTGACTTTTAACTATATCTCTTAAGAACGAAAGAAAAGTCTATTTTCAAGGGGGATACAATTTGCAGAACCTAGCTTCTCTACATGCTTGGCCTTTTATTTTTAATTCCATCGTCCGATTAGTGAAGATCATTTTTTCATCTGTACTAGTTTAAGGCAAGTAATATTCGCAAAGTTCTTACCTACTTATCTTTTATTAGAAATCGTAGAGTTTTGAGAAACATCAATCAAAGGGGGCTGACAAATACATAAGATTGATCAAGTCTCAACTTCATGTTATCATGCTTGATCTTTTCGTATGTCGGTCTGTTATGATCTGTCGACTATAAATAAAATTATTATCACTTCATATCTTCTTAACATATCCAAAAATTGTATGGGGTTGAGAAGCCAATGTGCCAATTGAAAAGTTGAAAAACTGTTAGCCGGAGAGTACGTCACTACAAAGAAATTTTCTCCTGTACACTTTGAAGATTTCCGACGAAGTGAAATGTATTTTCCGATGCATTCATTTAACAAAGTGTAAATATACCATCAGTATCTCTCTAGAATGCTCTTCCGCTAAGATTTAGAAGCCCACAATGAGCTTTGAAAATGGAAAAAATCATATATGGGTTGTAAATTCAATACATTGCTTCCTTCCAAACTTTGATACTCATAGAAGAATACTATGTAATTCATGCCATTTGAGCAAACTTTCGTCACCAGGAAGATCAATCGACGTTCCATGAAAAACATCCAAGCATTTCATAGCCCAAACGATTTATTTCTCGTAGTATTTATGGCGTCTGATAAGATTCTACCATTCCAAAGAGACAAGCTTCTTCTAAGAAAAGAAAAGTGTAGCTTTATAGAGACGTTTTGATGAGCAAAGAATAGTTCGGCATGTTATCCGGTAGCAGGAAGCATCTCTTTATAAATAATTGTTACAATTTTTTAACTTGGTTGTATTCACGATATCTTCATAACTGAATACATTACAACTGCTGAAAACTAGGCCCAGATATTGGTACTGATTTGACATATTATTTGGTCACCATTTTTTATAAGCGGGTCTGCATCCTCCATTTCGAAAGATTACTACTTCGGATTTACAAAGTTTAACTTCAATATTATTGCAGTTAGTAATAAAACTAAAATAGAGGGACTATCCAATAAGAGGAAAATATGCAGCCAAGATTATCAAAGATTTGTTTTCTAAGGAAATTATTTATGTCCCGATTTTAATTCTTAAGAAAAATTATGTATTGATGTCGAAGTTAAGATCGGGCAAAAAAATTCAGGAACTGGGCAGAACTTGGACTCCCCAAAACAGATGCTAAAAGTTGGTGGAAAAATTTCCAAGAATACATATACCAAGCTACTCTAAAAAATTTTGGATGACGAACAAAGTATCAACTTGAAAATTAAGGAAATGGTGTGATATCGTAAGTTTTCTGAATAAAGAATTTGTTGTCTTTATAAGTTCTTAAAAAGTGTATGTAAGTATAAAAAAGCTTAGATACAAAAATTAACTTTGCCTGCGACACTTTGAAATCTAAAACCGAAGGAAGGAAAATTGAATTATTAACGACAGCATCGGTCGGAGCTAAAAAGTAAGTTTTGGCTCGTTTGGTTTTCTGTCATAATTATTGTAGGTTGACACGGAACGATGAAAGTAGAACTCTAATAATCACAAACTAAAATATTTTTTTAAAGTTAACCCCAAAGAAAATTAGTTTAATTTTTAGATTCTTACCCCCAGTTTCACAGTGAGAGTTTAAACCCCACTTTTGGTTTAAACTTCAGTTCAACAACAAATTTGGTTTCACAGTTTCATTTAATCCTTGAACAGAGTTCATTCTGTAGTTTAAGTTAAACGATACTATTCTGCCGTTTAAACCTCAGATCAACAATCCCTTCGAACATTTGAAAATAAAATTTATTTTCATATTTTAATTTGTTTTCCTGTCACAGGTCACAACTAAAACAAAGCACACTTTCGTTGATTGTTTTTACTTTGATTCAGACAGAAAGAGAAAACAATTTACTTAAACTACGTTTAATCAACTGAAGTTCAGATTAGACTGTGAAACCGGACGAGTTGATCTTCAAATTTAAACTCCAGTTCAGGTTCAGCAGAACTTGAGTTTAAACTCTCACTGTGAAACTGGGGGTTAGAATCAGAAATTCCTACCTTGCTATAGAAACATTAATACTGTTGTATTTAATAAGTTAGAAATAAACTATTCTATTCTGTGGCAGCTGCAATATTAAACAATATATGATCAGGATGCGAAGGAAGTATTGTATAATTCTATTTCTCGGAAGTGCATCATATACATCATTTAATAGATTTGCCTCAAATGTATCGTTCTTTTAAAAAAGCACTGACAATTGCTGTTTTTCACCTTACAACTTTAATAAAAGCCTGAATGTCTCTTCTCTTTATTTTGTGGATTTGGAATGCAAGTTGTAGTTATTTTAACAAGTTTTGAATTAAAAAACGGACTGATAAATATTTTTTAAATATTTAAATTAAATTAAATAAATATTTAATAAAAAATAAATAAATATTTTATAAAACATATTTGAGGCTTTATTTTTAAGGTAAAAAAAGCATACAACAAAACAAGAAATATAAGAACACCTCGAATGAAATCTGAGAAAATGGAAAATGTATAACACTATTTTTCTTTAACTGGGAGTGTTGGTTGTAGAATTTATCCCAGTTTGTGTTTTAGCCCCAGTCTAAATATGTACTATTTAACATTAATTTAGACTGTATTTATATTTTTAAGCCACGTTTTGAAATCAATAAACCGAGCTGGGTTCTTTCGGTGGAATTTTGTTCGGTATTTTTCATTTACCTCGATCAATTCGCTAGTTATTTTTCTACATATCTTTACTTTGTTAATTCGCTATTTGTTATTTTACACGAAATTAGTTTTGAGGAGTGAAACATTAGCGAGTAAGATAAAAACAAAATGAAAATTGGAGAGAGATAAACAAAAATAATTGTCAATATGGCAAAGTTAGGATTATCGAAATAATTTTTGACTTACTGCTGGTCCTTGACAAACCATTTGGTTTTTAATGTGTTTTTTCTTATTTATTTTATATTTAAATTCAATATTTATTTTCCTAACAAACTAGAACTGGAAAAACTATGAGAAAAAGTGAGTCAATACTTGATTCTATTTTAAGAATTAGAATAATTTAATTTTTTCTAGAAGACTTTAATTTTTATTTGTCTTTCCAAAAAAAATATTCATCATTACTTAAGCCTTATGCGTTTAAACAAAGTTTAGACTTCCACATCTGCTTCCGTAAGCCCCAAAGGATAGAATTTAAAACAGAAATCAAAGACCTTTTTTAACTAAATTATAGCTAACCCAAAAAAAAGGTAGGATACATAATATCAGCAATTCTATTTCGTATTTTTTTCCTCATACTTTCATACCTACTAACTACCTAATAAAAAAGCTAACAAAATATAAATATGAAAAACACTTCAAAAATTATTGGCTCTTGGATCCTTTTTGCCAAAAAAAGGATACCGAAATCTCAATAATATTATCGCCAAAAACCTCTTTTCATAAAATAGGACTATTCAAACCATAATTTGCAATCCCTATACTCGAAGAAAAATGGGACCATTCAAATAAAACCACAAAAAATACAATAACAAATCCTTCAATATATGTAGGTTAAAGGAATCCAAGAGCAACAACAAAATGAAAGATTATAATAAAGGACGATGATGGAGGGAAAAAAAAATCTCAAATGTTCACCAATCTTCCAGTCAATTAAACCCAACCAAATCTAACCGCGCCAACAAAATCCCCATTTCGTCCCCGAAAGATTCTATGTATATAGAGAGGTATTTGGGGATAGAGTGCTTTTTCAGTGTGACACATCAGTAAGTAAAAACTGTATCGGTCCTTCCGAAGGTCCCTTATCATTTCGAGCCCATCGAAATGGAACAAAACAAAATTAAAGCGCCCTGTTTAAAAAGGGAGGTATGTGAGAGGACGACATTAAAGAAGGACGAATGAAAACAAATATTCCATAAATATTTTTTTTTTCACTTTGGTATGTAAATTAAGGCTACATAAATATATTTTCCTGACATTTCTGACAACGTCGGTCTAAACCTCCCCCCTTCCCCCGCACACAATCAAAAACATAATTTGAAAGATTATTGTTATTATTGCTTATCATCGCCAACTCATGATATTCCAACTCCCCTACAAAGTGATATCTCAAAACCCTAAATGAGCCTCTGCAGGACCAAAGGACCACCAAAAAAAATGTCAAATAATAAAATTCCTCTCAGATTTCCATTGGGTGTAGTAATAAGCCTAAAATAATTCCCAGAACGATTCATAATTTTTTCATTTTTCTTAACAGCACAGTGAAAAAAAAAGAAGAAAATACCGGCTTAAGGCCATAAGAAGAACACATCACTGCCATGCATACTCTCACGCCGCTTCTAAATGAAATGGATTCGTATTTTTTTGTGCTTTATCCCTCTTAAGAACGAATTGCGAAAATATCGTCTCCTTTAATATTTTGTAAACAATAAAACTCTCACATTCTCAGGATTTGGCAAACACCACACTCTCTAAGAAGTTGGGTGTTTTTTTTCGTCAAGGCGTTTTGAAAGAAAACACCGAGAAATAACCCACCCACACCATTCACACACAAACACACGCCAATACCCACACAGAAAAAACCCGTTAAGAGGAAAGGAAATTTGGCTGAAATGAGGAGGAATTCTTATGAGTACAACCAATACATACCGATATTAAACAAAATCATTATAGCAACTACATGGCAACTAATCCACATGTTTTTTGACTGAATGTTTGACAGTAGAACGCGATGCACAATTTTTTTTTAAATTTAGCTTTGATTTTTTTCTCTAATTTTCGTATCCTTGCGGAGATTTTAGTACACCAGAACTACTCACACACTTATAGGTAGTGTTTTTTTTTTTTTTGATTTTGCAATGAAAATACAGATATCCCGATAAGAAAATAGGCCTCGACACAAAACCGTCACAAACTTCGACCTCACTTGACCCGAAACTGCACGAAGTTTTTCAAGGAATTTTGATATCAATTCGCTTCAGAAATATCCTTCAAACACTTTGCACACCGAAAAATCCCGTTTTTCAAAGAAAGAACTCGAAGTGACGTATATAGACACAATTTCGTTACAAAAAACCGACAAAATCAAACGAAAAACCAAAACACAAGGAAAGTGCACGTTTTTTTTCTGTTTGTTTGCAACAAAAAGGATAACAGAAGGGAGGTCAACAACAGGAAGATTGCTTCAAGAAAATTTGGCGGTTTCCTTATGCAAATTAGATATTCAATGTGCTTTTTCTTAGAAGTGTAGGTGCGCTATAGGTTTTTGTATGAATAGAGAGCGAGGTAGATAGATGTGTATTTTACAGGAGCGGTTGTGTTCCTTCCTTCACCTCTTCTTTTTGTTTCCACTTCTCTATGTGTATAACTCTGTTAAATACTCTCTTTTTCTATGCTGCGCTCTTTGTTAAAATTTAAAACCGTCGACGTTTCCGTAGCAGCATTTCCAAATGCGTATCCTTCGAACTTTCCTCAATAACTGAATCCAAAGATTCGCTGGCACATGATTTTTGGTTTTGACGATTTTCCGCTAAAGCAAGTTATTCACCTCGGAAAAGTGCATCCATTGTTGTTATTATACTGTGTGCAGTTTGTGTGTTTACTGCGGCGAATCCACCACACTTCTTGTTTCTGGCTCGTAGGTCGGAGGTTCGATGGGGAGGCGGGCGTGGGAAATTGAGTATGGTAATGGAATGTTTTTACAGGAAAAAGGATATGTCTGTCTGGTGATGATGATGGAGCCTCGAGTCTCCCCGTTTTCAGTTGTGTCTATGTGTGAGTGTGGTGAACAAAAAATGCCTACATACATACATCAGTCAGAAGTTATTGTCAGGTTTGCAATCGCCATGTTGTTTTTATTTCTTGTCATTGTTGTGTATCAAAGATTCTCTTTTTCTCTCTCTCTTTCTCTAGAATTTTCGCTCTCAATTGAAAGTGTCAGACTATATGGTATGCGGATGGTTGAGTTTTGAGAGGCGCGCCGAATGGAAAATGCGCCAAAAATAGGTTTTCCCTGGAATGTGTCATTTTGTTTTGGGGGGTTTTTGGGTTCAACGTGTTCTCTACCCCTCAACACCCTTTAGTTTCTGGCAAGTCATCAAGTATAGTGTTGTCGGTGAATGATTTTTACTCTGTTGGTGGTTGTGTGGTGGTTTCTTTGAATGAACGAAGGGCAACCGGCACTCCTACCGTCTTCCGGTGCATGCTGCCATCAAACACCCACCCCCTCCTTTAATAATGATAATGATGATGATGGTGATGATTATGATGACGTGTAGTATAGTAACCACTATGGTTCGTCATAAAATGTGACATAGAGCGACTTGCATCTAACGAACCGAAGATTTATGTGTAATGCAGGTCGGCAACTCTATAAGAAGAGAAATGGAGAGAGTTTGAGAGAGTTAACGGGGGGTTTTAACCCCCCACACCTTACATGTATCTAGTATAAATGTGTGCGGTCAGATATCAAAAGCAAAAGCATGGATTATGATGGACCGTAAACGTGCTAGATGATAAAAAATAAGCACGATCTTTGATGAGGATTTATACTCGTACATTGTGATGACAAAGTGGGGAGGAGATAGATACATATTCCCATAGTTGATGATTGTGTTAGTGACGACTGTAAGGACTATTCATCATAACCCGCTAGGGATCTCCCTATTCAGCAGCAGCTGGTGTATAAGGAATTCCATACCAACGCACACGATTTCAGCTCATTAATGCACAGGTTTTTCAAATAGTAAATTTTTGCAATGGTCTGAGTATGAAATAATGAGTCAGGGATGGTTTACCGTGTGTGCTGGAATGTGTGTATGAAACTAGATGATTTTATACGTCCCACTGGGTCACTTTTCGGAGGATAATTTTTCCACCATGTTGTTTTTTTTTTACAGTTTACATTTTACTCGAGGAAGGAATGAGGAGGAGGAAATTAGGGAAGAGATGGAACATTATGCAGCCATCACATATATTGAGAGTGTTTTTCTAGTCCCAAGGCGATGTTTGATATTTTGCATTGGATTTGTTTTTTCAAGTAGACATTAGCTTGGCAGCAAGTAGATACTAGGTGGGTATACCGACACAACTCATGTATGGGCATGAGGAGGGGTTGTTGGTGGTATACTTTACAGCAACAAAAACCATATTAAGCTGCTGCATGCCAGCTGGCATTAATTAGTAGATAAATTAACATTTTCAATTGGGGATTCATAATGTTGATTGGAAATTGTGCACAAGCCCATTATAGTTCATTATACATACCTACCTACCTACCTATGGGCGTATTGGTGTGGTTAATGATGCACAGGAAGAGTGTTAATTTTTTTTTTCAATTTTATTTGCTTGCGCACTATTTTTTGAGCCGACTTGCATAGTTGTCAATGTTTTTTTTTTGTTTTATTGAAATTTGTGTGCATACACGTAACAAACGGAGTTTTTGTTTTATAAGCGTGGGAGGATTCATTAGGATAATGAAAAGCCTTTATGAAGAGATGTTAATTGATTTGTTAATATTTAAATTATTATAAATTACATGTATTGTTAATTTAATGAAAATTTATTGATGCCATAAATATTAATAATACATACAAATAAATCTGGGGCCAAGAGGAAGTCCAACTTTAGGGCAAGGATGATGGAATAATTCCGTATTCTGTGAACTTAATTTAAACTACTGAAAGACCCAGCTAGTAAAGAGATTTTATTAGAAGCATTTAATTACTCGTATGCCCTTTGATGTTAACTTCCTTGCTAATCCTAAACCTTCTCTACTCCTTGAGAAACCTGAAATTATTTCTTGCTATTGGATCTTTTCGGAGCAGTGTTTAAATTATGTCTGTCGATAAAGGAATGATTATTCAGTCAAATGTGATATTATATTCCCGCATATCCCGGCGTTAGACAACCTATAAGATTTCTGTTATGAATGCTAAAGAGAATCTCTGAATACCGATTCTGCATCAAAATGTTGGACAATGCTGCTCTACCACTGGGCATATTATATGTACAGCACAATTTCTTCGAAAGGAGGTTAATCCTTTATCATTTCCTTTCCTGGGAAAAATCTCGCCACCCCCACCTAATAACTCAATGATTTAGACGCTAAAATTATAAAACCGCCAAATATAGTACATTTTGTTAACCTTTCTGATGAGAAACATGGTTTGGTTTCTGTAAATAAGAAGAGTAGAATCGGTTTACGGTAACTATGTGCAGAATGGGTAAACTGTACACACAGCAGATTTTTCAAAATAGAAATCGAAATTAGGATTTGCGAAAGAAATATCTTGGGTGTAGCGTGTGGTTTCGAGTTGAACTAAAGGGATTCTTAGGAACGGTGGACTCACAAGGTCAGTTTAACTCTCCATTCAATACAGCCATGAGAATTCGTCTTCAATCACGGTCTCTAAATATTAATCTGAAGGAATACTGATCTGCATCTCATAGTGGTCGGTTGAGTGGAAGAGTCGAAAAACAATACCCTCGCGTCGCAATAAAAACCGTAAAAGTGTTAGTGAAAGTGCAGTTATCAAGAAGAAAAGTCTACTCATGGAAAATAAAATAAATTGACTAACACAGTGAGCGGTATCCTATCCAAAGAATTATTTCTAATTTTCCGCACAGTTAAATTGTTGTTTAGGGCTATTTCAATGTACACAATTCTTCTTGGCTGCGCTATTCTGGTCGAGGTTTTTGCTAAGTTAAGCAACTTGATACGGCTCATTCGCGAGCCTACTCGCATTTCATTCGTTTCAGGTATGTTAGCAAACACTCTAGACACCTCTGACCACTATAAGTTTATTTTCACTTCTTGGCATTTCAGACCATAGTGTCATATGCATATGAAAATTTCGTGGCAAAAAAACTCAGAGAAGAAATTTTTAAGAGAACAGTTTGGCAATACAAGAAAGCCGACTGAGACAGCCTGAACGATTTTTTTCAGAAAATTAAAGTGTTCACTATGCTTCCCCGATAGTGCCGAAACTTGGAGCATACATCAGTGTATATTAACATCATGTTTCGTGACTCCATCAAATACCACAACTATATTCAATAACATACCAGATGCCTTTAAGGAAATAGTTAAAACTATATTGTAAACAATTGATATCTTATCATAAGAAGCTAGATCCTAAAAAAGTAAAAACATTAGCCAGAAACTTCGAAGGAAACTTCACACCCAACCACATAGAAATCCAGAGTTTTTGAAAGAAGTTGAGACATCCCGCGAATATTTACTAAGCTATGAAGCTGAACATGGATATAGTAAGATTCCACAGCAAAGCATATGCACAATTCCAAGGCAAAAAAAATCAGTTGAATCAGATGGAGTCTCTAACTTCATTCTGAAAAGGCTTCTACAATGATCCTTCTGATGATCCTTCTCATAGTTGAAGCCAAAAGTGGAATGCAGCAGAGATCGTAACAGTAATCAAAAATTCTTTATGTCTTTTATTATTGTATCGCTATTTTTGTAAACATTTTTTTTAGTGAAATAGCCAGTTGCGTTCCTCCCCTGAAATAGTTTAACCTTAATACTTCCGCTTTAGAAAATGTCAATCAATTTACCCTTGAGCCTAATTTCGGGTACGTATTCAGTTCAGAGATATTTTTTAACTAAACTACACGAATATCAAATGCTCAATATTTCCCTCCCATTGGGATATTTAGACATTCAAAACCAATGTGCATTGGTACCTCCTTATAAATTCTATCCAACTGTCATTAAAGTTCGTGCTTAAAGATTTTAAGGGTGGTTATAACCTCTTTGAAAAAATGTAAATATTAGAAGAAAAGATACTAATATCGTCTTTTGGTTTAACGTGAGCACCTGCCAATGGCTCAATCCCACGGGAGGCCTACCTCTATTTGGAGTCAGATTGTGTCCTGACCATTAACTCCGACATAGCAAGCTATCCCGGTCGCAAAATTGTGATATGTTGCAGCACATGCACACCTCTTGTTTTGGAGGCAAGGTCTATCTAACACCTCTTGAATTCAAGAAAAGAATCTTGAAAACCATGTGTCTCCGCATTCGGAATAAACCAAGCCACCATGATGCTCCCACTAGGGGGTCTACCTCCTAGATAGGGTTTGTGCCGAGGGTAAAACTCAACCCCCGACTCAAATGGGCAATATCTTCTATGGTACCAGAATATAGCTTCCGGTGGTGCTTTGCAACCGAAGTCACTTACAGATGGGCGCCTGCAAAACCCTGGGCCTGTCAACCCTTAGGATACACATACCAAGAAGTCGGCCGGGGTAGTAACCAACAATTTAATGTGCTTCCTTTCTTCATTCGCCATGCGACGAACTAGGAAAGACACTCCTAGTCTTTTGCTCACCTTACGGCAAACTAGGAAAGACACTCCTAGTCTTTGTTCTAAAGAACGAAGACGACGATCCTCCTATTATTTGCTACTGCAAATAAGATCTCCAGTTACGCAAGTAACCGGAGACATACCCTTATTACACCTTAAATAACCTTAAAAGTCTCCAGCCACGTAAGTAGCCGGAGACCTCACCAGTTAACTCCGTTATAACCCAGAAAAACCTTAAAAGTCTCCAGCCACGCAAGTAGCCTAAGACCTTACCAATTTAACCCGTCATAACCCGATAAAACCTTGGAAATCTCCAGCCACGCAAGTAAAAGGAGACTTCGCCAATTTCACCCTTCAAAAACCTTAAAGATCTCCAGCTACGCAAGTAGCCGTAGATTCATCGATCGCAACCATTTTGACACCTACTACTCCCTTGGGTTTTCTTAGTTGTCTAAATCTCTAGCTGGAAGAGCAGCTAGAGAATAGACGAAGGCCTCCCCACCACAACAAGGTGAAACCCGTCGGGTAGGAATTGATACTAAGGAAGCTCAAGTAGTACTGCAGTGAAAACACAATCAGATCCGACAAGCATTTCTTCTTTTGAGAAAAACACTCGACCCTAGATCCGCTTCTGAAATTTCAACACGATATAATCATAGCGCTCAACACTCATATAATTACTGTCAGGAACTTCCTGGATTTTCTGAAAGGATTCGAAAGTATATGGATAAAAGTTATATTCCATAAGCTCTATTAATTAGGACTACCTTAATCAAAAATAAAAATTCCACAGACGGAAAAGCCGCTCTTCAAAGATCTTTCTGCTTTGCACAGCCAGATACCGGCAACTCGAATATTAAAGACATCAGATTACAGAGTCGACAAGGCTTCGAAACTGGGTATATCTCTCTCCAACTCTGTATCATCCGAGCAAACTATTCCAGAATGGAAGATCTTTCTCTATGTAGAACTCTTGGTCATCTACAACTAACTCAGCTGGAAATGGGGTATACATGTCAACACTTCCAAATAGAGTAGAGTCTCCAGGCTGAAATAGTCGGCAAAAACAATGATTGGCAAGTCGCTGCAATTGGAATAGCACTCAAGGAATGTGCTCAACAAAAACAGGCTGCGCCTTTAATTGTCTGCATCTATTAATCAGAAGTAGAACTGAACCTAAGCCAAAAGACAAATATAGTCATCTACAAAACAACTCCTGATACCAATAATCAGCTACAACTTTCCCGGTTCGGTATATGATACATTCTCCGCTGACTCAGTCAGTCTACCACTGTGGCTGAATGCCAGCTCCACCCAAACCCACTTCAACACACCACTGTTGAAACGGCACTGTATGAATGGAGGACGCAATAGTCAACTGACTTTAAATATACGAGTAGGTACCTACTCACCCTTCCAGATCTTCCTCCCTTTTCTTGAGGATCGGTCAAAAAGATCTAAAGTTCCATTCGCCTGGAATATTTTCATTCGAACATTATTTGGAAGGATGAGTTGTTGCATACCTCCTCCTAACAAATCGATTGCTGGCTTTTTACTTTGAAGCACTCGGACAACAAAGCTATCAACTAAAACAGTTTTTTTTAATCATAATTTAAACCATAGGTATTATCTTCAATTCACTCAAGATGGATAGATATAATAGTTTGTCTAAGGTCCGGCGACGTAGTGTGCTTGGGAGTGGGACTTGATTCATCAATTTACAGAAAAGATTTTTTTGTGTGCCCACCATCCATTCAGATTCTATTACAATGTTTCCTTTAAAGAAGGCTTCGGTTCGGGCCTTCAAAAAATGAGAGGTCCTCTTTACCATTCGGTTGAATCGTCATCCATTGGTGCGGTGCAACTTTGTATGCCTCTTGATAAGCTGAATTTGCTTGCCAATACTCATCATCAAATCAGGGGTAAGATTGTGTTGGGAGTGTCAAAACTATCATGTCAGACGGGGAATTGCTGATGGCTTCTTAGTAACGTTGTTAACAACATTTGATGCTGTTAAAACAGTCCTCTCAGGAGGTAATCAAGAGTTCTTGATCGGCACATAATAAGAATTGATTCAAACCTCGACTTGCCGTGAAGATCAATGAAATATTTTAATGTAATAATAATTGGCAGCCGTATAAAAGACCTTTTGCAAAATGTTAAACCTCAGAAGCGTCACTATAGCTATGAAAAGCAAAGCCAATTAAGTTCGATTGAAGTCATGGCTTCAACATCATTTGTCCTCAATTAAAATAAAATCCACTTAGACCCACTCGCCCAAAAAAAAGACTACCACGACTTTTAGGTCAAATGCCTACCTTAGCTTATTAAAAGATTTTCTAAGTTTCACAATTGCCGCGTCCTTATATTTACATCTTAACCAAATTAATGCTCTCATAAATTAAATTGCAGCTTGCCCAGCTATTTTTCGTATCAATCTTTTATGCTATTAGCCCCGGAACTAGGTCATAGACCTTATTTATACTTTCAGGCAAAAAAAAAAAAAAAAAAAAAACAGAAACAGAAACAAACAAATCCAACAGAAATCCTTCACTTCTGGATAAAACAAAAATAAAAAAAAATAAACTTCTTGTTTCTCATTGTTTCTGTGAATATGGCCAAAAGAATCACCATCCTAGCTAAATGAATTATGCCATCGTGATGGTAACGATGATGGCGGCAGCAGTCAGGACTCAGGAAGGAACTTTTTCAACCCTTTTGGCATTTTATTTTCCCATCATTTCCGTTGCAGTCAACCATGCCTGTTCCTCTATGCTTTCCTATATAGTCTTACTCTATTTTTCCCTCTCCCTTTGTGATGCTGTGTGCAAAGTTAATTAACATAATTATGGCATACGAAACGTGAGCAGGTGTACTTATGGAAACTTTAATCCATTATAACTCCTATTTTTCGTTATACGTTTCGCTCTGCAAGGACTCGTACAGCTATAGCTATCTGCTGCATGCAACACAATGCATTTGTCATTTTGTCACATTGGACAGCAATTAGCCCCTAAAATGATAAATGCTCTGCACGAAGGGATTAACTTTTCAGTCTCTTATTGTACCCGAAAAAAACAAGGATAATTATTCAATTTTTTTGTTAAGACAAAAAGGATCAAAATCCCTGAGCACAACAACCTCACGTATCAAGTGAAAACCAAAATAATGAAAAACCTCCCGCCGAGCGTCAGCAAGATGTGTGCCTAATCGCGGAGAAAATTCACCAACAACGCGTCAAACCTTAAATAACCCGTCATAGTCGACGTCGTCATCGTCGTCGTCGACGTGCTGTAGTTATGGTTGGGTGTTGATGTGTCCCGGTTTAATGACACCTTCCACACAGCACGCACACAACGCGGGCACCGCATAAATTTGTATCCCCGTGCTTATGAAGTTAACTGAAGACCTTAACCACCAACATCTGCACACAGTACCTATAGAAGGAATCGTTCGTTTATCCCCGTTGCGCCGCCATCACTGCCATTAGCATCAGCAAAGCGAAAAGCACACATAACAAAACGTCACGTTGGTAAGGGCATGCTCCAATCTTATTACCGTTGTATTTACGTAAAATATGAACAGTTTTAGTGGCACATCTCTTCAGCTTATTCACACGATCCAACTCCGGAGTGGAGAAGACGTTTCTGGCTTCTGGTTCTCGGTCTCCGTCTCGGTGTACCTGAAGCCTGAGTTCTGGGAATGTCTTCAGCCCACAATTCAGGGTGTTGACTGTTCGCCCTTAATCCATTGCGCCACGTCGCGTCGCGTTGTTGGTCGGTTAAATTGGAATTTTAATTACCTTTTCCATAATGTATATGAATTTATAAATCTACCGTGAAACACTATTTCGAAGGAACAAGGCTTTCGTCGGGATCGGGATCGGGACACAAAGGCACAAGAACGACTTTTACAAGAACAACGACGACAACACCATTCCTTTAGAAAGCAAGCACAAGGAAGTGGAAAAGTCATCTATATTACTTGGGGTTGGAATTTTGATGTCGTGCACTTAGGGTGACAAGGAACACCTTGTCTTTTGCACCACCGAAAAGCGACAACGGTTTCGACCCATTATGTGTGTCTGCTTGGTGTTTCTGCTCCTTGCCACCACACCGCGCCGCAGCCGTTGACATTGCAGGAAATGAGCTTCAACTATTCTGCCAACGAACGATGCAAAATTAGCACTATTCTTCGTCGTCGTAGTTTTTGCAAGGAAATGTGTTATTGGTGCTGCTAGACTGCTACTGCTACTGCCACTGCCACTACAGGCAATGGTTGCATATTGGTATGGTAATGGAATGGAATTGTGGACTTTTGGCTGAAGAAGTGAAAACATGAAATATTCGTCGAGGTCGAAGTTGCGGGGATGGAAATGCGACAAAAGGCATTTTGTAGTATTTCCTTCTTGAATCCTTTTACATTTTGCAACAGGTACAGAGTGGTTTGGATGTGGTATTGGAGTGCAACGTTCAAGGAACCTATTATAGTTCAATGATGTTGGAGTGTTTTTTGTTTGTAAGTCAGCTAAGAAAACCGCTGATTGGAATAATTTAATCGATCGCTGAACGCTGTTGTGTCATATTAGGTATGGGCTTGAGCAGTCTTCATGGAACTTTCTAAACATCTTCATTTACATAATATGCGAAAATATGCTATAATTTGTATTGATTTAAACACAAATTCAAGGTACCGCAAAATTTATCATCCAATTTTGTTTTTGAATTACTTTTTGAAGTAAAACTTCTTTTCCGGCGTTGGGGGTAAAAATTTTTTTATGGAGTTGTCAGTGACATGTTAAAAAGGACACGCTACAGCGACATGGTTTTTACAATTATTGTTCGAACTTTGTTAGAGGTTCTTTAAAACACTTTAAAAACACACTTTATTGCCGAAAAAGAATGTTCTTTTAATAGAATAACCATAACAACTAACCTACAAAGCAATTAAAAACATAATTTCATTAAAATATCAGTTAATAAAAGCTTTTTTAAATGACTTATGTGGCCGAACAATTTCTCGATCGAAAATCACTTTCGTTTGTACAAAAAAACACAAACAAATATATATTTTTTATTGTTTTATTTATTTCAAACAAAAACACTTGTAAATAAACTATCTGCTTTAGTCCTTTCTGTTGTCAAATATAAACTAGCATTGCAATATGCGAAGAATTTTAAATTCGGTGTCCAAATTAAATTAGCGTTGCCTACAATTTATTTTAAAATCCTTGGGCTCCAACACAATGAATGAGATAAGAAAAAAGAGATGTGAGCGTGATGAAACATAGTCGTTATTGTAAAATCAGTTTCAAACTATGAAAGCAGACGAGGATATACGCAATAAAGCATTATGTAGTCGTCACGTTAAGGCTAGGCGCGCACATTCAATTCTTAGTTGCACAACTGTTTGGTTGCTTATAGAAAACAGATGAACTATTTGGTTGAATGTCCGCGCAGG
The DNA here is from genome assembly GCA_911387755.1 of Chrysotoxum bicinctum. Lineage (NCBI taxonomy): Eukaryota > Metazoa > Arthropoda > Insecta > Diptera > Syrphidae > Chrysotoxum > Chrysotoxum bicinctum. The sequence goes on along the minus strand of OU426989.1, from coordinate 209,496,905 downwards.
CGTATATAATTATATGTTACACAAAATAGCGACCTTAATTTAGGCAATCGTTTACTTTGTGTCAAAAGACAAACTTTTTAGTTGCTCGAACCAAGCAGTTGCGCAAATAAAAATTGAATGTGCGCGCCTAGCCTAAATGAAATTAATAAATGAAGTAAGAACAATCGCGCACATTAAATTTTTAGTTGCACATCTGTTTGGTTGCTGAAATGAAACATAAAGCCTAGTACGCAGATCGAAACAAGACAAATTTTATCTCTACAATTTTAATCTCTCCAAATCTCGCCCAAAAGTTTGAATTTGGAGAGATAAAATCTAATTAAATGTGTTTTGTTGTGTATCTCTGGAGCGGGTTGCGTTACAAAAGTCGTTCATACCTTTTTGGAATCTCCTCTTGATTCTTTCAAGAGAAGAGTCAGCACCTTTTACATAAAACCAGTTTTGACAAAAATCACTTTCAGAAATACTGTGGCTGTCAAAATTTGTCCCGCAAAATAATTCTTGTTGCATTCTTTTTCCTGGCAAAATTTAGTGAAGACATTTTGTACAGCAATGCACAAAAGTATGAATTTTGCACGGAACTGCTCGGGAAAATATACAAGACAAAATTTGTGCCAGAAAAAAAAAATTTATGGGAGACAAAATTTTTTCCGATCTGCGTAGAGTCGTTTGGGGTAAGTGAGCGCAGCGGGGAAGTGTACGCACAGTTGATTTCTCGAAAATGACAATGAATATTAAGAATCTGTAAATGCACAATTCTGTAGGTATCTGTCCTTTGCCTGGGTCAGCTGTTTTGCTGCACTTTAGATTAGTTTGTATTGTGAAGGGAAGCCAAACAAAAAAAAAGGTTAGTTTTACTAAAATATTTCTCAATTTTAAAAACGTGTTAGTGTTCAGTTATTTTATTATAACACATTGAGTGCTAATTATTTATTGAATATATTATATATACATTGTACTTGAGTGAAAATTCTACTGAATTTGTTGTTAATTTGTTTAAAATAAACAAAATATTAAAAAAAGTGCAGTGGGGGTAAGTGTGCGCAAATCTTTTGGGGCAAGTGTGCGCGTGCGTACACTTACCCCGACAAAGAAATGTGAAAGGAAAACAAGTTTCTATTTGAAGATATATTATTAAGGAATATAGTTACATAGTGTGTATACGGGTTAAAGAATAGAATTTTTAATTGATGTAATTAATTAAAAACAAACTCATTGTGTATTCACTTATATATCTATATAAATTTTTTGAATTTTTTCCTAAGCCGCTAGGTACCAGTGGAAGAATGGATCCAATGTATTAAATGTGACATATGGTGGCACGAGGACTGCACTTCCTATGAAAAAGAAGCAGTATTCTACTGCGATTTTTGCTGTGATCTGTAATTGAACTGCAGATATTTTTTTAAACATGAACCTCCTTTTTGACTTGCGATATAGGTACTATAGGGCAAGTTCTGCATTAGGAAAAAAATCGAATTCGAGATTTTGATCAAAGTTGACATTACAATGATAGCGAAGACGAATAAAGTGGGTCCGGCAATTCCGTCTGTCTGTCTGTATGTCTGTATGTCTGTACCTCGATCTAGAGCCTAAGCCACTGGACCTATTTTCTTCAAACTCGGTACTTAAGGGTCTTCGGTGATTCCCTAGAGGGGAAATTGAAAGTTTTTTCTTATCTCCAAAATTAATGGTGCCCCCCATACACCCGTATTGCAAAATCTTATTTATCTCGAAAACGGCTCTAACGATTTTGATAACAAAAATTATGTGTGATATTATGGATATGGACTACATTTTGGTAAAAAACAAATTTGGGGCAAAATGTTTTTAATGCTACCAGTCATAGAACCGTTTTTTTGATTTTCGACTTTCTCATTAACGGCTCCAACGACTTTAACAAAAATTTTAACAGGAGCCCCTTTAAGTTTAAAATAATATTGTATACAAAAATATTCGAATTTTTTTTTTTTTTGTTTTTTGAAAAAAAAAATCCAATTTATTTTTTGAAAAATCAATATCTTGAAAACGTTTGAAAAATTATTTTTTGAAACTATTTCCTAAAATCTAAGCACTTAAAATTGGGATCCCAAATTTTGTTCTAGAAAAAATTGTAAGAAATTTGTTAGGTATATAAAAAATTACTTTAAAAAACCGATTTTTAAACTTTATTTGCGTAAATACATACTTTTCCGTAAATAAGACGGCATTTCCATGCATTTGAACATTTTTATTTCATTAAATCCATGTTTTATATGTTTTATATATTTCTGTTTTTTTTATGAAAAAAAAAATATTTATTTTTTAACAAAAAAAGAGTCACAAATAATAAAACTTAAACGCTGGACATTTGCACCACAAATCATGCGTACACTTACCCCACATCATGCGTACACTTACCCCTAGATAGGGACAAGTGTACGCAATCTGACTTGCTTTGGTTTTTTCAATAATAATATAAGTTAATTGAAAAAAATATATAGTTTTCCTTTTTTTTATAAATAGCCAAATGTGCAGCTTTGTAATTTAAGAAAGCCCTATATTTTATCTTCTATATTGCGCTTGGAATCATGTTTCAAAGTCGAAAGTGCGTACACTTACCCCTAACGACTCTACTAGGCTTAATGGCTTATGTTTCATTTTTTTACTAAATAAAAAATAAAAGATTTTGAGTGATGAAAATCTTTATTTGGACCTTAACAATTTTTTCTGTTAAGTGGAAAAGATGATATCCGTTAAGTGGCTATCGCCACATTTGTGCCCGTTTTATCGCATTTTCCATGAAATTCCGCAAGATTTCCGGTGATAACTTCTCGCAATCCAATATTCCCTTAAAGGGCTGCGATTGTCTAAGGTTTTTTGGCATAAGCTCGCGACTTCAAGTAGCCCCAAAAAAGGAAGTCTGGAATGAATGAATCGGGCGATCTTGCTGGCAATTACGCGATAAGGAAACGCTTCCTTGACAGTATCCATTGTGGCTCGTGCTATCTGTGTGGTTGCACCTTCTTGTTGAAACCACTTGTTCATCAAGCCCCGCTCATACAATTCTGGCAGTAAAAAATCGTTTATCATGGTATTGTAGCTTTCGGCAGTAACAGTGAACGTAAAATTCATGGCATCCTCAGAAACATACACCCAATCACTCCTCCCGCGTGAACCCCTCACAAAACAGTGTTTTTGAATCCATGTAATGGCTCTTCGAGCATCACACGTGTCCTAAAAGAGAAGATTTTTCTTACTGACGTAACCGCTTAAGTGGAAATTGTTAAAATAAGTAAATTTGTACTGTAACAGATATCACTTTGTTCAAGATAGCATAACCCGTGTTCAGTTACTTTTGTAATTATTTTATTTGCTTAAATAATATCCTATCCTGTTTCTGAAACTCAAGCTGTGCGTTTGTTATTTTCTCCGTTTCTAATTCTTGTTATCTGCCTGCTTTCAATTTACGTTTTTCATCAGAAATACGCTTCGTCGCGTGGCTCTTGATGATTTTCGACACAAAATAGTCCTCTTCATTGTTGAGATTCACAAGTGACGGACGGTAAGCAGGCACGCATTTACTGATACCCTGCTTGCACTTTGTACGGAACATACACAAGTCTTTCACTAAAATTTACTGTAAGGTCCGTCTGGTGAAGTCCAATTTTGTGGCTGGTTATCTGGTTGATGTTCCTTCGTTCTCAGCGACATCGGCATTCACAGTCGCGATATTCTCGGCCAAACGACCATTCCGGTAGCGGCCACGTCCTGCATGGTCTCCTGTAGTTCCAGCCTGTTCGAGTCGAATAGCTGCGCTTACACCACCGACCGATTATTAGTCAAAAAAATCGACACAATTATTCCACAATCCACACTCTTGCGGAGTATAGCGCTCCCTTGTTTGTTTTTATACTTCAGCTGTCTGTCTAGTTTACAAATGTCAAATATGATTTACGTACGACGCCATTTGCAAAAATTATAACATCTTCCGATAGGGTGACTAATTTTGTGCTACCTTGTATATTTTAAAACAGAGTGTGTTTTTATTAATATACTAAGAATATGAAGGTTATTAAAGAAATTTTTAAGAAATATTTACAAAAGAGATAACTACTATTTATAAAAGTAGATATAATTTTAATATAAAATAAATATCTAGTTGAATTTTATTTTACAGTAAATAATAAATTAAGTTGAAAAATATACATTTTAAAATAATTTCAGGATGTTTATAAGTTTTCTAGGGATTTTGCAAAGAGGTTTAAATTTTTTAGTCCTCTCAGGTTGACGGGCAAGGAGTTCCAAATTTCATTAGCATGCAGGAAAAACTGACGTTTAGAGTTAGGGACAATGAGACTATGACTTTTTTATGATACTGGAAAAATAAGATTTACGAATAGATAGTCGGGATCTTTTGTATGAATAATTTTAAAAAGAAATTTTAGTGTTAGCAAATCCAGATATTTGTTAATAGGCATATTGCATATACAACTTGGATAAACAGAAGCATGATCAAAATGACGTAAGACATAAATAAAACGAGCAATATTGTTAAACGTTGAAGCTTACGCTTACTAACACTATCCAGGCAACAAAAATCGAGTCTCCATATGAGTGGTAGGATAAAAGTATTAGCAACTGTCACTTTCGTAGAAACTAGAAGACAGTTCCCAGGAAGGTGCAAAACCCGCAAAGCAATATAAGCTCGATCAACAGTACAAGCCAAGATTTTTTAATGTTTTGACGTAGTTTCACGGTGATCCCTCAAGCTTTCACTATGACATATCGAGAGTAATGTTACCAATCACAATTGCCTGAACTTTATTTGAATATAGTTCTAGATAATATATCTGAAGACCACTGACTTATTCGAATCAAATCTTCATTTATTCTGGCTATTGCATCTTCAACCATTCCAATTCGATACTGAAATAGATTTGTACATCGTCTGTATACATATGAATTCTGCAATGCTTAAGTATGGATGGTGAATAAAATTGGATCTAAAATTGAACCCTGAGGCACACCAGCAGGAGTAGAGACAAAATCAGATAGCTTAGAAATCGCGAAAACTGCCTGAGCTCTTTGACTAAAGTATTGCTGAACATGGGATAAAGCTGAGGTTTCAAAGAAGAAACAATTTTTCAACTTCCGTTAAAAAGAGTACTGAAATCTTTGAAGAAGTCTAGTAAAACTATAATATCGTTACATGATCTTTATCGATTTTATACCGTATGTCATCGATTATTTTGAGAAGCGCAGTTGTGTCGTGCTCTAAAACCAGATTGCGCAAATGTAAACAGACTATGGGTATAGATCTGTCGACTCACAAGCTTTTCAAATGCTTTTGAAAGGAAAGGTAAAATAGGAATTGGTCGATATTCTTTATAGGGAGATTTTTTTTTATGATTCTCATATGTGCAAGCTTGAAAACTTGCACATGTAACTAAAAATATTTTGGATTCAAAAAAGTTTTTTTTTTTTTGGCCTTTAGTCCACAAAGATTGGCACACCGTCCCGGCGATCTCACATGGACTCACTAAGGATAGGACCGCACTTGCGATTTTTTGTCGAGGCGATTAAAAAGTCGTAGTCGCTACAAATTATTGTCATGCACGCACTTGTGATTTTTTTGAGCGCGATTATTTTATCGCGAAAAATAAAACACACTACTTCTTATGTGATTGCACGCATTTGCTACAAAAAAGTAGCGACAGAAAAATCGCTTGAAAAAATGGAACTTGTTTCATTTTTATAATCGCTACGACTTTTAAGTCGCATGTGCGTGTATTCACATTTAAGGCCATGTGTCTTACTTTTTGCGACTAAAAAATCGTGGATTAAAAATCGCAAGTGCGTGCATGCCAATTTCTCTTTGAGACTACGATTTTTAAGTCGTAGTAATTTAAATCGCAAGTGTGGGCATATCAATTTGAGTACACGTGTTTCATTTAAGTTTACGACAATCGCATCGCAAGAAAAATGAAACAAATCGCGACTTTTAAATCGTCATGATTTGTTGGTAGCAAGTGCGTTCATTCTCATTTAAATTCATGTGTTCTATTTTTGCGACTAAAAAATCGTGCGATTTAAATCGCAAGTGCGGTCCTAGCCTAAGGGCCTTGTCAATTCGAAATTTTATAAATTCAGTTCATCTTGCATCGTTTTTCATCCAATGTGAACTATGTATGTCCCACCAAGATTAAAATTGTAATCATTAAGGCTGGAAGATTTTTCCCGTGGCCTATAGAATTGGTTTTTTTGTGAAGGTTTTTATAATAAAAACTCTATATATACTACTGAAATAAATCAGCCAACTAGAGGACTTAGCACTTTCATTTTGTGGACTTAAGGACAAAGACAAACAAAGCTATTTTGAAACAATCATTCAACAAGTCCAATAATAGTGCTAAGTCTTCTACTTGGCTGATTATCAGTAGTAAATAGGGTTTGTTTCATAAAAACCTTTATAAAGTGTGGTTAAATTTTAAGGGCCGATGTTGATTTTGAATAAAACACCATTCACAGTAACTGCCTGACCGGCCTCCTTTTTGGAAAAAATACGGACCGATGATACCGCCAGCCCATAAACCGCACCAAACAGTCACTCTTTGTGGGTGCATTTGTTTTTCGACAATCACTCTTGGATTATCATTCGCCCAAATGCGGCAATTCTTCTTATTGACGAATCCACTGACGTGAAAATGTGCCTCTTCACTAGAGATGATTTTCTTCGAAAATTGATCATCCACTGTTACCATTTCTTGCCACCATTCTGACCATTGACGACGCCGACGCTTGAAATGGTCAAGAAGCTTTAGTTCTTGAGTCAATTGAACCTTGTAAGTATGTAAATGCAAGTTTTTATGCATAATATTCATCAACGACGAGCGTGAGAGGTGCAATTATTGGGCACGACGACGAGTTGAGGTGGACGGCTCTTCAGCCACACTATCGCGAACAGCAGCAATATTTTCTGCAGTACGAGCTGTACGAGCATGCGCTGGTGTTTTCACATCTCCTACACACCCGGTTTGCACAAATTTTTGAACGATTTTCCCGATTGTACGCACATTTGGACGATTAAATTGACCGAAAAAATCACGAAGTGCACGATATACATTTTAATTTGAACGTCCATATTCATAATAAGCCTGAATAACTTTAACACGTTGCTCGATTGTGTATCTTTCTATGGTTCAAATTGAGTTAGTCTGAAATTGAGAAATATCAAATGAAATGCAGAAAAAAACTTGACGTTTAGGTGTGGTTCACATTCCACATCGGCCCTTAAAATTTAACTACCCTTTACAAATATTTTATTGAAATTGATGGTCGACGACGTACCGATGAAAGTTCATTTCATGCTATTAAAAAATATTCGGAGCTTGTGAAATAATACGAACAAAACTTAAGCTGTATTATATTTTTTTTTTAAATCTATAAGGCTTATGTTTCGCTTGCTCGGGTTTTTGCGCTACTTCATTTCTGGATACTGAATCACTAGCTACAGAGTTACAGGTTCCTTTCACTGATATCGATTGTGAGTTCATGTATTTATAACGAGTATGTGTGTTGGGAATGCGGGGGCTTATATACAATGGATTTTTTAAAAGGTAGTGAACGCAAGCTATAAAACTTTCATGCGAGAAAACTATCATCCGAGAAAACCATCTAGTGAGAAAATTATGATGGAAAAAACTGTGTTTCAAGAAAACTATTATGCAAAAAAACTATCGTGCTAGAAAATTGTCTTGCGAGAAATATTTTATGCGAAAGAACTATCTTCTTGGAAAACTATCATGTGAAAAACAATCATGCGAGCAAACTATCTTGCGATAAAACTATCATGAGAGAAAACTATCACACGAAAAAAAATACTATGCGAGAAAACTATCATTCAATTTTAGCATATATTTAGGTTTCTAGCAATACATAATTTAGATGAGGCGTACCGAGGTGACACACTTTATTTAAGTCCAACCGTTCTTATATTCAGTTATGTACATTTGTATACCTATGAGCTTGAATTAGTATGTTTAAGGTAACTTTTGAAACAAAAATTTAAAAAAAGATTGTGTGTACTGACGTACGCGCGGTTGAAGTAAAACTTCTTTTTCCTCAAGCAAAGCTTCTGTAAGATTATAACCTACGAACAAACATTTTGTATTTTAAAAACATGTCGCTGTCTTTGACGGATAACGTGACGTTTTGACATGTCACTGACAGCTGCATAGAGAATTTTTTACCACCAACGCCGGAAAAGAAGTTTTACTTCAAAAAATTGAATGTGCGCGCCTAGCCTTAAATGAAATCGAGAAGAAAAGTACAAAACTCCCATGCCACTTGACAAGCAAGTTGCCTCGCTTTGTTTGTATTACCCTAGGGCTGCACGTGCAAGTATTGGCAAGCATGTTTTAATCTTGTAATGTACACAAGCATTTCTTATTAACCCGTACAAACCCGAGCAACTTAGTAGTCAACTGGCATTAATTCAGTATCCAGGCAACTTGGAAAGCAAGTACACTGACAGCGGCACTCTTGTAAAATTAATTATTAAAGTATTTGATTGATTAGTCGGGTGACGTTCAAATTTATAATAACCAAAACAAATGTCGGTGGCGTGTGCGATTAAGAGAATAAATATTATTAAAAAGTATAATTTCAAAACTTTCAGGCAACCTGATGGTCATATGGCATGCCGTTTATGACAGCAAGAATACAAATGGTAGTGGATATACCCAACTTTTTGGCCAGTACTTTGTATGCGAGGGTTAGGTGTTGGTAAAATTTATTTGGATTGCAATATACTTGTCAATAATTATTCGTGTTGCATAGCCATTGCGCGTCTGAACCTATAGTTTTATGTTTATCTTTGAATGCAGCCATTTGAAATATGTAAATTCTAAATCGTATCCAACTTCATGTTATAATTACTTTGTATTCTAAAAACATGTCGCTGTCTTTGACGGATGGCGTGACGGTTTGACATGTCACTGACAGCTGCATAGACATTTTTTTACCCCCAACGCCGGAAAAGAAGTTTTACTTCAAAAATAGATACTTGGATATTAGTTTTAATAAAAAAAATTTAAAAATAAATTCTGGCCGTCGATTTACAGACTGAGACATCGCATGGACGTATTAACCCTTCAAACGAAGACAAATATTTTTTGGTCGTTGTTATTTTGGACTAAATTAAAATGTCAAACATTTATGTTGAATTTATCTCTTACAATTTTCAACCACTACATACTTAAGAATGACTTTTCGTATCATTCAACCTTCAGTTCGTTGATTACATTTTAGTTATATTTGAAAGCTTAATCTTAAACCCTTTTATAGAAGTAGAATTTTGTACGATGAAAAATTTATCTGATATATTGTTGAATTAATTTTTTCCTTAATTTTATAGATCACTCACTTTTGATTGCCACTGTTTGCACAGTCTTATCGAGTTTATTTACCTCAAACATCTGTGATAATTTATTTAAAACTTTTGTTTACAAAAAAAAGCTTATATACCAGACACCTCGCTAACTATTTATTATTGGCATAGATACACTCGTATGAGCAATAGTTCATCAAAGAGATAACTTGCAAAAAACCGGTCTTACCCTCGAGTTGTTAATATAGTGATGATTATACAGTATACCCGTGCACACACCCATTGATTTTCTGAGAACAAGTTGTGGGGGTTTTTCATCTTAACTTGCAACTTATTGAGGCAGGTGACTCTGATAGACGACATTGATTTTATGACTGGATATGTAACTTATGTTTATAAGCCGGTTTTTTGTACTTGAACTTGATCGTTACAGGTTGAAAAAGATATTATGAAAACAAATTTACTGTAGAATTATACTAAAAGATTTGCCAATTAGAATATCCCAACTTTGGCAGGTGATTGCGGATATATATATTATGATAGCTTTTGTTTATGAAGTCTTATTTTCCAAATAAACATAAAGAGAAAAAAGGGTTTAATAGCTTGAAAAATAGTTTTATGAAAGTAGGCCTTCTTCTAGAGCACCATTTCGTGCACTTACCATAATCGTCCTTGCAAGAGGACTAATTTGCAACATAGTTGATAAATTTGAAATACCCATGCAAATATGTACATTTGCAGAATATTTCGCCGCTGTCTGTGAGAGGTTGCGGGAGAATCCGAGGTAGTCAATTCGGCACCGCGCACAAAAATTCGGCTTTTCCCAGACCACAACTTGGCGAACTTTGCGTCAAGACTTGGCTCTATACTCGTAGAAGCAAGGGGAGTTCAGAGTTAACGACCGTATTCAATGACATATATGGTTACTGCCTTACTGGTGGCCTTTCGAGCAGTTGGAAGTTGAAACTTGATATTTCATAAGTATTTAATAGAGTTTGACAAAATGCATGCATTTGGTTTTGATCAATTTCTTCTTCATTGAATAAGAATTTTTGTTTCGAACAAAATGTTTTAGATGGTTTGTATTCTAATATTCAAAAAATAAATGCTGGTGTGCCCCAGGACTCAATTTTGTCTCCCACTTTCTTTCTTAAATGTATCAATAAAATAAATGAATCAATGATCTTTTATGTGAAACGTCTAATCCATAACATTGTTTTTCCGACGGCAGTACTCTTAGCTTCTCATATTCGTTTCTAGATGCACGTCCTTTAAATTCTGATTTCGAAAGCATTGCCAAATGGGGAACCATTAATCGGGTAGAATTTAAAGCTTAAAAAAATAATGCTATTTTCTGTTGTTAAAGCGCAAACCAATCCCAATGCCGTGTCTCACAGCTCGTGCCACAATGAACTTTTGCACGAGCGATTTCCGATAATGGTTACCTTACTAAGCGAATTAGCCACACCGATATCGTTACGATTTGATCGTCTTAGACTTTTTCTGTTGGGGTTTTCTTAAGTCATAGGTCTATTTCAGTAAAGCATTTCATGATGCAAATCAAAGTTTAACTTAAAGACTTCACAATTTAATTTCATTTCCCTTAAATAACCGATTTCTTAGAGAAAACAAATTAACTTTAAGAAATTCCTTGTTTGATATTTTGATTACCTCCCACGGAAACCGCATTGAACCGTACACCCACCGAAAGCACTTCAACGCACTTTATACTCTCAATTACGAGGATAAATGTCAATGCTTACGTATATTCATACCAATTCTTATTAAATCTAACCTCAAAATGAAGAGCATGACTTCCTTACGCACATATATACATCATTATACCTACAACACAGTTTTGTCATAAAGTCAAGGGCTTTTTATTATTCTCTCCTTGAAATTGAATTCAAACACTCATATGTCATAAGCAGCGAGGAAGCAAGGAAGCGTCATAAGCTGAACCAAATAGCCAACCAATCAAAATGCTGCTCCTTGAGTTTGCTGCTAGCTACAAATTTATTTTTCATACATTTCTGAAATGTTTGGATTCCCACAATCCTCTAAACAACAATATTTTTACACCTTGCGTGTGTGTAATAGTAGAACCTACATATATTTATCCTTCCTTAAGTTGTGAATTTCTATTCTCCTGATAAAAATGAACCCCTATACAAGTTATGAGTGAGGGGGGGCGGGAGAAAACAGAAAGGCAGACGATGGAGTTTGTATTGTTGTGGCAGCAAAAATGTATATATGTATATTGGGATCATTTAAGGGTAAACATTTCTTTACTTGAGCAAGATTGAATTTACCTTCATCTTTTCTTTCAATCATTCAAGAGGGTAGATAGAGACCCTTAGGGTAATTTAGGCTTTCGAAGAAAAATTTTCAACTCCAGATGTTATTTTTGTTGTTTTTTATCATATGTATGTTCCCTGTTTTTCTAACGCTAGAAATGAAGAAAATATTTAAGGGTAGTCAAAACCCCTTTAAGAAAAAGGGAACTCTTATATCGAAATACAAATGGCAATTGTTCTATTTTAGGACCTCCTGCTACCTGACCTAAGTCTTACTGAAGATGTTACGAGTACGATAAGACTTCCTTCTGCAGAGTGCCCCTTAATTCGTGCATAATATTTTAGGACGTGATTCTTGGTTAATTCTAAAAAAAAGGGCTTACTGCACACCATATGTAAATAAATGTGGGATATTGGTCTCGTAAACTTGTAAACCAAAAAGACACTTGAATATTCTTGGCCTATAGAAGAAAACAGTCCTATAACCAGATTGATACACTTATGAGTAAACGACGGACCATTTACTGGGCAGATGCGAAGCACTAACAAGTGCCTGGGACTCTACCAGGTAGAAAAAAAATAACTTATACTCTCTGAAGAACAGCTGTAGTTATAGAAACTCATCTAGATCTGGATGGTGTCACAATAAATCTTAAGTTGTCAGTGCAATGAACCCCCAAATATTCATTCAAGGATATAGCCCTCTTTGGGGGTTTGTCAATGGGTTAAATTCACCATCACGTAAAAATGTCCAGTTTTTAAAGACAAGAGTGGCCTTGCATAAATAATTTCACTATAGGGCAACCAGGAACGTGAGCGGATGCCAGACTAGGAAAAGAAGCGGAAAACAAAAATAGCAAAAGAATTGTATTGATCCCAGAAAAAAGGTCGGTCAAGATAGCACCAGCAAATCGGAAATCCAAAAATATAACGATGCAAAAGCTACGGTCTATTTGCTGCAATCTTGGCTGAGGACTTAAATCCCTCGCTTTCAAACTTTTGGCGGTGCTAACTTGACTTCAAGCACCGCAATAAACTAACGATGTAGAAAATATTTCCTATTTGGGAGCTACATAATTAGGTCCTGGAATCTTAGGTAAGTAATTAATTTCCTTACCCTTTTCCAAACACCTAAATCGCCTAAAAATTGCACCATGAAAAAAGTTTACTCGGAACTTAAGAAAATTGGAGCCGGTGTACCACAAGGAAGTGTCCTAGGACCAACCCTGTATCTGTTATATACAAGGGATATTCCAGTGGACAACAACGCTATCATGGCGACCTTTGCTGATGATACTGCAATATTGGTGCCAGATAAATCCGTTACGAAGGCTACACAAAAATTGCAAAATGCAGTCGATAAAGTTAGTGATTGGACGCAGAAATGGCGTATCAAATTAAACGAAACAAAATCGACGCATATAAACTTTACAAACAAAAACATAAACAATGTTCCAATATTTATAAACAGTACAGAAGTACCTTACTCCAATACCGCCAAATACCTTGGAATGAATTTGGATGCAAAGCTTAAATGGAAAGAGCACATCAAAAAGAAAAGAGAAGAACTAAACTTAAAGTACAGAAAAATGTACTGGTTACTAGGAAAGAACTCTGACCTATCTATCCAGAACAAACTAATGTTATATAAGCAAGTATTGAAACCGGTTTGGACATATGGCATCCAACTATGGGGATGTACAAAGAAAACAAATGCTGAACCCATCCAAAAATTCCAAAGCAAGGTCCTTCGTGGAATAATAAATGCCCATTGGTATATAAGAAATAGCGATCTACATTGTGACCTTTAAATTGAAATGGTTACAGAAGTGGTTAAGAAACACGCTGTATCACACAATCAGCGACTGCAAAGTCACACTAACTCTGAAATGGAGACCGTATTAAATGTACGAGACAATGTTCGGAGATTAAGAAGAACCAAGCCTCATGAGCTGATGGTCTAAAAGTTATGGGAAAGTGTTATTACATTAAACTTCCCCCAATGCGATTTAAAAATTAAGAAATAAAAATCATTTGTCGATCTTTCATAGATTGGTCCTGATTCACCGGTGGTTTTAGTGCGGTAAGAGTCCCACACTACTCGGTACCGATTCTCACCGAGTGTCTTTTGAAGATTTCCATCGGATAAAAAAAAAAAAAAAAAAAAAAAATGAAAAAAGTATAAGCAAGTTAAAGTCCTACCTAAATCCTCTTCAAAAAGATAAATTTCAAGAATTTACTTCTACTCTTCCATGTCCAAACAAGCTTGTGAAACTTGTGGCAGTGATAACTTCACGTTATCGCTCTTAATTAGCCCCTAAGTAACACCTCAATCCTGCATCATAAGATTTTTTAATTTCCGTTGTGGCGGTGCTATCTTCACGGAGCTCAAGAAACGAGAATAGATTAATATCTTTTATAGAAAGTTTGTGAAGTTTCCAAGTTGAAAGCCATAAAAATATCTCGCAGTCGAAACAACACTTAGAGTTCTTAAAATAAAACTCAGCAATTGAATATTTGCTTGAAGACCTGAATGCAAGCTCTTCGAAACAGTGCAGGTAACAGAGTAGGAAAGCTAGGCCAGTACCAAATATATACAAGCAGTATTTCTACCAGCTGTTACTCGTAAATAGTCACTATGCAGACGCAGAGGGATGAATAGGGCAACAAAGGACCCAGATAATTAGAACTCAGTTCCACCCCTCAGCATAGAAGAGGAAGACTTAGATTTAAAGAAAAATATTAAGAAAAGCATGGCCTCTTCAAGTACGAAAAGGGTTGATGAGATGTATGTATGAATCAATTCAGAAACCAATCATGGATGAAAAGAAGCATGTCCCAAGACTAAACCAATTCCAAAAATGCCAATCATATGTCCTGTAATAACTATAGTACTACACAACGTACTGCTTGAGCTTTTTAAGCTGTTCTGTAATACATACTTTGATCGACAGTAGTCATATCTTCTCACTAGACAAATACTGGAATATCTCAGAAAATTTAAAATCAACAAAACCAAGTGTATCGTATGTAAGGGAAACAATTATAATAAAAAATACAAACCATCTCTCGAGGTAAAACAAAACAATTACAGTGGAAAAATGTTACAAAAAACCACTTTTGATAAACCTTCTCTTCTCATAGTCCTGCACACGCTGCTCTATAACCTGCCCACGCTGCTTGATCCTGCTCACTAGCCTGCTCACCTGCTGAAATATGACTGTGAATGACTCTCAAAATTAAAATTCTCAGAACATTCTCGTTTCTTTCGTTAAGTTTTACTTTACAATACAATAGAATTTTTATATACGTTTATACATTCGCTCAATACATCGAATGCAGAGTGACCATCCTCATGCAGTTCGATACACCAAGTACATGCTATCGACAAACAGACATGTGTGAACCGCTTATGACAAAACGTTACTATTGATATGGTATTAGCAAATTCTGGCATATTTAAAGAGATTAGATTAGATCAAAACTCCTTACACATAGGATGAAGTACACACACGTTCTACAAACCTTCTATCACCAACAGGGCTGTCGAAGTACTGAAATTGCAGTATTTGTACTGCTTTTTGAAGCTCCGTACTGCCGTACTGCAAACATAGCCGAAGTACTGCTTTTTTTTCTCGTCAACTTTTCCATACAAAATCTTCAAAGCTTTGTTTAAATGCACTTAAAAATTATTACGTGCGAACATACCCAAAAATCAAATTGAAAGCGACAAGGCATTCGTTTTTGTTTCTGTTTCTGTCGTCATACCTATAAACCGTTTTAACATTTCTTGAATAAACTCTTTGAACGAAACTCATAAAATTTCAAAAATCTACCACGTGCCACTCATGTATACGTAGTTCAAATTTTGTAAAACACTTTTTAGTACTTCAATTAAAAATTCAAATTCTAAAATTCTTTTTTTTTGAAGTTTCTTTTTGAACGCTTCTGTATAAAACATTTCATTAAAATTCTATATGATAATGCCCACAATGAGAAAGTAAATAAAATGCACGACTGGATCGCACGAACTTGCTCTTATGTAAAAGTACTTTGGAATTTAAGATACATTTTATAATTATAAAACATGAATTTAAAATGAAATTGCCGTCTGATTTCTAGAAAAGTATGAATTTATGCAAACAAACTTTAAAAAATCGTTTTATTATTAAATAAATAAATTTTTTATATAAGAAATTTCTTTAAAATTTTTCAAGAAAAAAATGTGGGATGCAAATTTTAAGTATTTAATAATATTGATTTTTGGAAATAATTTCAAAAAATAATCGTTCATAGATTTTGAAGATATTGATTTTTCAAAAAAAAATTTTTTCAAAAAAACCCAACAAATAATTTTTCGAATATTTGTATATACAATATTATTTTAAAATGAGGGGGACTCCTGCTGAAAATTTTTGGTTAAAATCGTTGGAGCCGTTAATGAGAAAGTCGAAAATCAAAAAAACGGTTCTATGACAGGTACCGTTAATAACATTTTGCCCCAAATTTTTTTTTTACCAAAACGTAGTCCATGTCCATAATATCAAACCTAATTTTTTTTATCAAAATCGTTAGAGCCGTTTTCGAGATAAATAAGATTTTGCATTACGGGTGTATGGGGGGTACCGTTAGTTTTAGAGCTAAAAAAAAAATTTCAATTTCCCCTCTAGGGAATCACCGAAGACCCATAACTACCGAGTTTGAAGAAAATAGGTCCAGTGGCTTAGGCTCTAGATCGAGGTACAGACATACAGACAGACAGACAGACAGACAGACAGACAGACAGACAGACGGAATTGCCGGACCCACTTTATTCGTCTTCGCTATCATCGTAATGTCAACTTTGATCAAAATCTCGAGTTCGATTTTTTTTCCAAATGCAGAACTTGCCCTATAGTACCTATATCGCAAGTAAAAATAGAAAAATGGTTCTACTGTAGATACTGTCAGTAATGACTTAATTTGATTTTTTTTTATTAAACTGTAGATCGTACAGACATTTTTTTTATCAACATTCTAAGGGCTGTTTTCGAGAAGAATACGATTTTCGAAAAATATTTTTTAACATTTCAATAGGCACCGTTATTTTAAGATAAAATAGTATGTGGTTTACGAAATATTATGTTTTAACATAAATTTGAATGATGATCATCTTCTGTTAAGTATTAAAGACGTCTAAATTGGGCCTAAAGCGGAACCCTGATAAAAGTAGAAAATATGTCTATAACACGAACTGTTGAAATAAAATCGATTTGCCTAAACTATTATAAAACTTTTTGCCAGGATATACAAAAAATTCAATTTTAACGATAAAACCCTAATAGTAATACAAAAACTAAGCCCAAGAAATTTAGGTGAAAGTTTAGTAGAACTCATCTCTTTATTTCCAAACCTTGTGCTAAGCATTAGCATTGAGGATCGGGAATTTGAGTGAAGGGCTCTACTGAATTTTACAGATTTGTCTAGAGAGCTTGAACTAGAATGATTCCAGGATGATGTATTTTCAGCCAGAAATGGTTTGGGAGAAGATCGTTTCCCTAATATAACAAAATTTTTATAGGTTCCTTGCTTGTTTTGCCACACAGTAGTGGTACTTGTGAGCGAGTTTTTTCAAACGTAAATTTGATAAAAACAAACACTAGAAATTCCTTAAATGTGACTACTGTAGGCGTACCAGATACTTAAATGGAAACTATCTTCAAATTTATTAAAACGATACAAGAAGACTCAAGCTTTTAAAATGTGATATGTACATATGTAAATTAATAATTTTGTTTAATTACATCTAAGCTTTATTTTTGAGATCCCCAGACAAATAAATTATTTTTGACATGTGCAATCTAAACATAATTTTGCTTATTATTTAAATGTTCCAACGTATGTATATAAAAATATAAAACTCATTAATATTATAAGATTTAAATCCAAAGCATATATTTATATATATAAAAAATTCAATAATATTGTTTTCGTTTGTATAATTCTTTATTGTGAATTTGATGAAAAAAAACCTTATATTTTTAAAAAAAATTCAAGGAGATAAATTTTTTTTATAAAAATAAAATAAAAAAACATATTTTATGAAAAAAAGTTTCATTTTACTGCCGTACTGCTGCGCACTGCTTTTTTTTTCTCTTGAAGTACTGCTTTCTCACAGAATGAAACGACAGCCCTGATCACCAATTCTGCTTTATGTCTAACTTTAACTAAAAATAGAAATTCGAAAGAAATACTCTTCGAAAAATATTTGCTTCTATTTCCGAGAAAAGTGAATGGAAGTGAAGATACAGCTTCAAACTCTATGAGCATTATCAAGACGTGAATGTAATTCAAATATTCAAAAGATGGCGCACATAGACAACAATAGAGTCTTCAAATCCGAACCCCAGGCTCGAGATGACAAAGAAAATGTTTTAAAGACTAAGCAATGGTGAATGGCTGCAAGTAGCTTGTGTCGGAATCGTAAAGGATGGAAAGCTGGCATGTATCAGACTGAAAACCTTAACTTCTCCGGTAATTTTGTATAATTATTCTTATAAGCAGGAGGATCTAATTTCTATACTGTATACGCTTCTTATTATTTCATTTTAGTTAACATTAACACGAAAGATCCAAAAGGCTCCTAACGAAAGGCATCTATCAGTTGCTTGAAAGACTTCTTTTTTCATTCCACTTAAAATCCATCAAATTTTTGCGAATTTTTGGCAGAAGTTCAACTTTTCTTAATTACATATATACGATAAACCTACCTTTCCAACAGGACATATGACGTTCAGTAAGCCAACCATGTAGACAGACCCTAAGACATCAAGTAACGTACAGCCAACCATCATCATGCACTTTATATTTCAACTTCTTATTATACGAGTAAACAAAATATTAGAAAAGGCATTTACAAGACGCGAAAGGCAAGGATACATTGTATTAAAAAGAAAATAAAATACAAAATAAAGGAAAACTCAAATAAGACCTTCACATATTCTCCAAGCAATAAAATTTTGAGCTTGAAAAGGTTTGAGTTTTGACGCCACGGCATAAATGAAGAAGGAGCCGAAGAAGGAAAAACATTTTATTGCCTTTTTGCCTTTTGTGTTGTTAATCATAAACCCAGGCCGGATTATAGTAGTTATGCAAAGCCAAACCCCCCCAAAAAAGGTTATTTTTTTCCATCTTACAGCTTTACTCAGTCGCCTTTAATCTAACCTTGGGGAGCTAAACAGAGTTATTTTATTTTGCTTAAGAATTAGGGTTAGGGCAAGGGGAGAAATACCATCATCTTTGGTTACCTTGCCTGCTGTTATTTTTCTTTTTTCCTAATTCTGTTGCCTTTTGTAAGGCAATAGCGATTATGAAGTTAACATTTTGTTGGGAAAGATTAAACGGCGCAAAATTATTTGTGCGATGGAAGTTACCCTTGGTAATATATAGCATTACAGTCTTATCGTAAAGAAACTTACAAACTTCAAATTTAGGAATTTATTTTTTTTTGTTTTGTCTTCTTAATTTTATTGACAATTCAACACTAGCCAAATTTCAAATCCTATAAATTCCTGTTAGAAATGTCGAAGTATATGATTCCTCGTCAACGGCCTTGGCTTTGATGAAAGCATCGCTTCCCATCGATCAACTAAATCAAGCATTATTGCGCGCGGTTAGTACTTGGATAGGGGACCGTTCAAATACCAACCGTGTGCTATTGACATGTGTTTCTTCTGTTGTTCTTTCTATCTGTGTGGCTCTCTCTGTTGTATTGTCTAAAGCCGATGGCCTCAGTTGCCAGTGCTTTTCTGTGTCTCTACTTCGTAGATTTATCTACGTGTAAAATGTAATGTAATGTAATGTAATATGGTTCCTTGGATAGTTTGCTATCGATCACGCTGAACGATTGAACGGGTTTTAATGAAATTTTACATTTGTGGAGAAATAGGTTCAATAACAACTTTAATAATGTAAGGAGGTTTTGAGGCTCAATGAAATGGAGTATAGGTAAGTCTGAAGATCGTATGATGACAGTAAGAGATGACGAAAACTTCACTTGAGCAGTTGAAGGGCATGATAACGTGTATATTCACCAGAAACACATCTTTACTAAGGACGACAACGAATCACTTCATACTGACACTCAGTCTCTATTAGCCAAAAACAAGGAGCTTACACCAAGAGCCTGTGGTTAGAAGTAGAAGCCCCATGCACATTTCTATAAAACTCAATCGAATCAATGCAAGTCAAAAATCTGAAAAAAACCTTACTGTATGCATGTTAAACGTCCAAGGAGAGAACTGCACTGAGAAAGTAGAAAGCATCTGCGCTAATCTTATGCAGCTTGCCCCCCATGACAAAGTGGACCATGTTCACCAGCTGCCTGCAAATCCAAGGAATAATGGAATCGTCATCTTCGTTGTTCAATTGAAGGAGTCAAAAAACTTCGATAAACCATAAACCAAAAAGACCTCCCACAATCAATAAGTATGACAAGAAGCAGGTTGCTTCACATTCAACCAGACAATCAAAAATCATGCTATCAATGCAAAGGTCAGCGTTGGTTATGATAAAGTGTCCTTCGGTGGGAAAATCTTCAACTGGTGTCCAGAGGTGTGTTTGAGATATGGAAATAAGGAGGGTTAACAGATTATGATAAATAGAGTTGCGGAATACTGCGATCTTTGAGATCGTGATGATCTCAAATCAGAGATTATGATATTCAAAAGTGGTGGAGTTTAAATGTCCAGAGCTGAGAAATGAATATTTAAGAGAGAACTAACCGAAGAAGTTAAACATACGACAATTAATTAAACTTTAAAATTATATTAAGCTGATAGTGCAATTAGCTCAAAATAGAGAAATTGTTTCCAAAGTATTATCTCGTATAAAACAAACCACCAAACCTTTGAATCAGTGATATTAGCGGATAAACTTCTTACTACCTGGATGCTCACTAAATTATATTTTGCTGGTTAAACAGGAATTTCCGCGCTTTAATATAAACTATATACTTAAGGCAATCAATATGGAAGCCGACAGACTACCGCAATAACTTGTTAACTTTATAGTCACCAATAACACTTTTTGGTATAAAAAATTCTGGATCTAGCCCTCCTCAAATGGACTGGGATCCAGGAACCGAATATGGAAAGAAATTTTGAACACCTTCATTGAACATTATATTATGTATATGTAAATGACTCCAATTTTCAAAGACCTTGTTGATGGTTTCGGGCAGTAGCTCACGTATTGGTATTGCTTGGATGATATTGGTCTTAAGTGCTTAATCATTTCTGGATTGTTGGCATAACATCAGTCCTTCACGGTTACCAACAAAAAAAAATGTCCAAGGGGATCAATCGCCAAAACGGCTGATAACACGATTAGGTAATTTGGTGCGCCAAAGATCGATTGTGGCATGGGCTGTGTTGCATGGTGCCTGCATGAATCAGAGGTCTTCCAAATCCATGTCTTTAATTTCATTAAAAAAAGGCAATTAACATGGCTCTGTAACGCCCACCGTTGACCGAAAAGTTGTTCCCAGCCAAATTTTCGAAGAAAAATGGCCCAATGATGGCACCACTCCATAATTCGCACCAAACTCACTCTGTGTGGATGCATTGGCTTCTGGACAATATCATGCGGATTTTCCGAGCACCATATGCGGCAATTTTGTTTGTTAACGTAGCCTCCGAGATGAAAATGCTCTCGTCAGATAAAGATGAGTTTTTGCCCAAAATCTTTGTCCAATTTAAGCTGCTCTAAGGCCAAAACTGCGAAGCGATAACGAAGCGAATGGTCATGCGCCTACAATAGTTCATGAGTTCATTGGACTTTGTAAGCGAATAATCCGAGATTTTTATACAGACTTCTCTTCAGGCTTGTTATGGCCACTAGTATACCAGTTTCACGATCTTTTTGAACAAAATTGTGTACAGCAGGCGCGGTAGATGCTTCATTTCGACCAAAACTTATTTTCAAAAACGCACTGTTTGGGCTACACAGCACTCACTTTGGAAATAAGTTTTCAATATTTCCCAACGTTGCTCGAGTGTAAGGGGACTAATTTCGTTCTACAGAGGTATGATACTGACTTTCTGTCAGGATTTCGAGCGGGAAACAGCTGTCAGTGTCAAAATAACCTATGATTAAGAAAGACACCACTAGATGGCCTACCCTGTAAAATTTTGGTTTTTAATTTTTTTTAATTTTAGATAACACAAGGAAATTTTGTAACGAAGCGTTCCATGCTACCCCACTGTATAGTACGTTAGTATTTATACCAAGAATTATACTTCACCCAAATACAATTCACACACACACCGCAGCCGCATGACGTCACAGGAAAAACAACAACATTATTATTTTTCATTCGCCACCTACATAGTTCACATTCAGTTTTTACTGAAAAGTCATCATGAGGACCTACTTGAGTCAGGCGGCACTGTAAATTGATTGCATAAATCTTTCGAAATCCAGTCATAGACAAGTAGTACAGACGAATTGGTCACGTTAGCTTCTCTTGCTTTTGCGAGGCTTCCCCCCACCAGTGGTGAGGGGTTTTGTAGAAAGACAAGTTAGTCAAGTGAGATTGTCCAGCTATTTCTTATTAAGGCTTCCCCCCACCAGTGGTAAGGGGTCTTAGTTTTTTTTTTTCACTATCAGAATTGGTCGAAGAAAGCTTATAGCAAGCTCCGTCTTTCGACCAATGGTTTGCCAACACAGAGAACTGTGTTATACCACCGGCTCATCATTTAGTGCAGTGTTAGTTGTTAGTAGGCAAACTCTATAACAATTAACACTGACACAAGAAAACATGAAAAATAAACAAACAATATTACGTATGAACAAAACAATAACATAACATGAAACAAAGAACATTTAGGAGCGTGGACCACTGGTTTTGAGTAGTTTGAAGTTTAATGTCCTAATTTCCACCAGGGGCTTCGGTACCTGCTCATCAACCAGAGCGTTTAAGCCTGCTGTTCTGGTGCCACCAGAGGCGTATAGTACCTGCTGATTAGTGCCACTAGGGGCGTTCTACTGTTGGATCCCGTCGTAAGCCGATATCCGAATGATAGGACCAATTTGAAGCCGAATTACCAGAAACGAGAATACCCGAAACCAAGTACTATATCCGAATCATCACCAACCAGTAC
This sequence comes from Chrysotoxum bicinctum, assembly GCA_911387755.1. NCBI lineage: Eukaryota > Metazoa > Arthropoda > Insecta > Diptera > Syrphidae > Chrysotoxum > Chrysotoxum bicinctum. Next base: position 209,474,097 of record OU426989.1, on the reverse strand, counting down.
GAGCGATACGAAGCAGCAAGATCACGTCGATTATTCAACTACCCGGAATAAGTGAAATATTATAGTAGCAGTATATATTGTGTGTTATAGATTTAAGAGTTATTTTCAAAAACAGATTTTGTTATAAGGTTTGAAGACTTTTTACTCTGAAGTTTCGTGTTTTCTTCAGGACGACTCTGGCGAGACCGGCGAGCAGCACCTCGGCTGGAAAGCAAAAAGCACATCACAATTTACAGTGCCTTTAAATTTCAAGGATATCAAGAGGATATGTATTTCCATTAAACATCCTACCCGATCGAAGTGATCCACCACTCATATTCAAAATGGTACAACGAGAGGGTTCTGTACATTTCGTGGGAGTATGTCCAGGGCACAGTCCATAAATACTAGACATGGGAATTGGACTCGAGTTTGGAAAGATTTCAGGCTTTATATTACAGCCAGATCAGAAGGGGTAAAAACTTAGTTATGTTTTCAAGGTTCCATTAGAGAATGTATCAGTTGTAAGATTTTCAAAAAAGAAGGGTCACAAATTAATAATTTAAGCTACATAAGTTTCAATAGTTGGTCATATATAGAAATTTTTTACCAATTTTTGAAATTTGAGTTTAAAGCCAAAGAAATTGCTTTGTGCAATTTAATCTAAGAATGAAATTTGAAAAATAAAAAAGGCAGTAAAAAGTCAGCTAGGTTTCATCTGGTGAACCAGATGATATAACTCTTCTGACTTTAAAAAACTTTGGCAGACCAATAACTGCAACTAGTTGATCTTTTTATCACACAAAGTTAAACACGCAAAAAGATGCAATATTTAAACTTCTGCTGCCTTGAATTTGTCAACCAAACTGTAGGTAGGTACATAGAAACCTCCTTAACCACGTGGCAAAAGGGATTAAGCTTCATTTCTTTCTTATGGTAATGAAAAGCTGTATCAAACTAAACCAAACCCCATATAGTAATAAAATGTGAAAGAGTGAATGTTGAAAAATCATTTCATTTAACTTGCAAGGATTTTCTATGGCCTTTTGATTAAAAAATCCCCAAGAAAATATTCAACAACTAACTCTCATCCTACCTCTCTCTCTTTTTCTCCTTGGTTCTGTGCAGAAAAGGTTAAACCACACTTTAAATGTGACCCCTTTCTGCAGTAAGTTTGCCTTCATTTGCACACAGAAACACACCTTCTGCTCCTACAATAAAAAAGCTGCTTGCCCATTTTCACTTCTTATAGCCCCATTTGTTGTTCTATTACCGTTATTGTTTTCCTTCTAGTATTCTATGTGCAGTTATAGGTAGATCTAAGCCTGTTTTCATATGGTTTAGCACACGAAAAGCATGTGAAGCCCTACATTAGTTTAGTGTCGCCATATTAGGTTACCTCTTTTTAGCCCTTTTGCCTATATAGGTACAATGGAATATGCAAACGGGCGGAAGGGAAATGAAAGAGGAATTGTAGAGAAATTTTAAGTGACGGCCGATTCGAAGAATTTTATTATAAAGCTTTCTTGTTGTTCTTTGCTGCTTGAGATTCTGAGTCCTGTTTAAGGATATTCATTGGCTCGTACCTACACAAAGTTCATGGGCAGTTGACATTGATGCCATTTCTTATATCCTTTTAGTTAAGGGAATACCTACACAAACACACCCTGCCGTTCCTAGAGGATATGTAGGTAGGTAAATTCTGTTTTTTTTCTGTTATTTTATGTTAACTTTTATTACATTTTCTTTTGTTTTGTGTTTACTGCAGAACATGGACGAATAAATTACATATGTTTGTAGTGGTAGTTATATATATGTATGTTATCCTGATGGCATTTTGCTTTTTGGGGTTTAATTGATTTTTTCTTGCGCTGCTCTCTGATTCAATTTCGAGCTATGGGAATCCTTTTAGTGTACCTACACTTTTCCACAGAGACAAAGAGGTTCTTTGGAACAAAATTCTTCTATAAAAGTTATTGTTGGTCTCTATAGAGACACAAAAAATATCCAGAACCATAATATGAGCTGCTACGTATACGTATGTGCACTGTAGATATGTTTCATGTTTTATGACACAGTTGGTAATATATTTTACTTTGGTTTTAATTTAATAAAAAAAAATGTAGGTATTCCATCAAGGATGAAGACAAAAAATGATGATGAAGATGATAAAAAAAATATAAATCGACGACCACGGCCAAACACCATCATCATAATCATCATCAAGCCAGCAGGAGGGCAAAGGAAAAGTCCATGCAAGGAACCTCAGACCTATGGAGGAATGCTTCTTTTGTATTTATCTGCTTGAACGGAGTAAAGTACCTGTAATGGTAGAGGGGTGGGGTGGGGGACTTACAGCATGGCTGGATCTATTAAGTGCACTGTGTTAACTGCTAAGAAAAAAAAATCACCCACTTGGGTAGGTATTCCAATGAAAACTTTTAATTTAATTTGGGAGAATCTTCGAAAAATGTCAACTACTGCATACGATAAGACCATTCCATTATTAAGTGGAAATCGACGTAAAATACAGAAAAATTGAAAAAAAAAATATTTGAAATGGAGCCCTATATAAAAAAGAAAGGGGACATAATTTTAACATAGCGACAAAAAGTAACTCAAAAATAAAAACTCATTCAAAAATATCAGCAGAGTGGAGTACTATTTGACGAAACACTAACAAGTCCAACAAATGAACTTGTCCGTGTGGCGATAAATAATCTCAAATAATGAGTTTCGAGTCCAGGGAATGGAAATGAAATGGCCCAATGGGGATGTAGAAAATTTTTGTTCATGATGGCTGACTTTGATAACTTAAGGATGTGTTCGTTGATATTTTTAATTTATGCTTTGTTTACACTACAATCGAAATGTGGTTGTCTTGAAAATTTACAGACGAATAAAAGTCAACGTATTAGCTTCCTAAAGCCACAAGCAAAACTATCACTTCACACAATACTCAACGTAGATGGTTTTAATCTATTTCAACGTGTGAACACTTAAGACTTCGGTTCTGAAATCAAGTACGAATTTTTCATTCTATTCTTTTTATAAGCAGATATTTCAGTTGCTGAACAATTAAACCCACCATTAGTGATTTCTGTGTGACAGTTTCCAACAAATATTGTATACATATGTATATGTACATAGCAGCCCAATCAACTTATCGGATGATATTACAATGTTTGCAAATGGCGGTAAATGTTGATTCTACTTTGAAATTTGAGAAGAAAACAAATTCAAAGTGTGTGAAATTTTATCAAATGATGGCTGTAATATCGATGGGTTTAAAAACTTCCTTTCTCCCTCGGACCATTTCTAACTCATACCATTGACTCATTAAAATAAATAAAAAAAATAAATAAATTTTTGGTGGTGCAACAGCGCGGAGTGAACCAGGACCCAGTGATTTATAACTCTCAACCATTCCTGTGTGCGTGTTACTCATCGAAAATAAGCTGAATCAACTAAATGATGAGTATATTCCCGGCCTAGACTCTCACTCTCTTTTCTTTTAAAAATCTTCGGTTTATTTTTATCTCAACGAATATTCCCTCAGTTATGGAATACCTTTTACTTAACCCCAATACATAAAAAGGGCTATCGTCCAATCGCTAAGCTTTCACATATTCCCAAAATCTTTGAAAGCATTTTGTATGATATTTTAAGTTTTCGTTGTAAGTCTCTCATTTCCCCTAGACAACACGGCTTTGTCAAGGGTAGGTCCACAATGACTAACCTTGTTGAATTCCTTCTCTGATGATTTCTTAGCTACCTCCGGGGTTCCACAAGGCAGCCAGTTGGGGCCTCTCCTCTTTATTCTTACTATTAACGATATTATTGAAATGGTCATTGAACATTGCAAAATTTCACTCTACGCCGGCGATACAAAGTTTTTCAAGACCATTTCTTCCACACATGATACCACTCTTTTACAACTTGATCTCAACATTTTCTCTGTCTGGTGCCTGAATAATTGCTTAGAACTAAATATGTATGTCCAAATGTCAATCAATAACTTTTTCACGAAAACGCATCCGATCTACTCCCCGTCTATATCTTCTACATTATCAACCCATATTCGGCGCTGAGTTAATTCGAGACCTTGGTGTTTTATGTGATAGAGAACTCCCCTTTCTCACACTTATTGATGAGATTATACTTAAAGCAAACTCTACACGTTGTGGTCCAAAGAATTCTCTGACCCCTAAGTGACCCTTTCCTTATACATAACCTTTGTTCGCTTGCTTCTTGAACACGCCTGTCAAGTATGGTCCCCTTATGAACAAACTCATATTATCCAGAATCGATAGCATTCAACGCCGTTTCCTACGATTCGCACTTCGTGGTCTGTCTTGGAATAACCCTCTTATTTTACCTCTATCAAGCTCGACTTCTGTTAATCACTTTGAATACGCTGGAAGAACGAAGAGCAATAAGCGACATTCTCTTCATTCATCGATTACTTTCAGAGTCTGTTGACTGCAAAATTCTCTACAATTCCATCTCTTTCAACACTAATTCCTGTAACATACGAAATCCTCGTCTCTTCTATCTGCTACTCACTGTACCTCTTATTGCTCCAACGAACCTATTACTTCCATGCTTCAGGGAATTAATTATAACATTAATTGTTTCGACCTTAACCTCAATTCACCCTGCCTGAAACTCCGACTTAATCATCCTTCCAATTCCCAGCCCTAGAATTAGCTTGTAAGCCTAATAAATGGGGTTATTGCCCACACCAAAATTATTAAAGTTGAAATCATCAAATACCTATGTAGCTAATTTATTTGTTTTTATTTTCGTGCTAACTTCATAGACTCTTTGACATTTACAAACGTTAACAAAAGATATGTTTCCTTTGCTTTTTGACACGAAATGACATTCTTTTACTTTTAGGTGTGTTCACTTAATTGAAAAATTAGCCTTAAAACGATACTAGTTACAAAATGTTTGAGGTTAAGAAAGAATTAGTAAAGTAATTTAAAGTTAGCTTATTTTTTAGTAGAAGTCATAGAAACATTAGGACTCTTAAAATGTTGCAACAATGTTTTTAGTGAATAAACGATTATGACAAACAATTTTTTCCTATAGAAAATTACCTTAGCCCAATGTTTTCACATGAAACTAAAATATCTTAAGTCAACAATGTGACAGCTAATGTAGACGAGACAGAAGAACAAAAGCAGTTTAGTTGAACTTAAACATTTAAGTTTGGTATCAGCAAATTTATGTAATCCAATTTTTCGTTGAATTAATATTTTAAATGAAGTGAGGTTTATTTCTCACTTATATTTTTTTCCATTTCTTTTAACTCTTACTCAACTCTAATACAATTCAATCTTTAATATGAAATTAAATTCAACTTGACATAAAATACAAAAAAAAAACTTTTCCAACACATCCTTAGGTCTCGTCTTCTTTTTTCGTTCTCAAATACTTTTGATAAAACTAAGCAAGCCTGAAACCTAACATAAGACCTGTAAAAAATATTAAAATTTGTTACAATAGTATGTTATGAAATGATTTATAACCTTTACCTCTCTTGTTTCCTTATTCATTTTCGTTTTACTTGAGATATATTTACATAGGTACTATAGGACAAGTTTTGAATTTGAAATAAAATCGAACTCGAGATTTGTATCAAAGTACCTACATAGGTCCCGCAATTCCGTCTATATGTCTGTACCTCGACCTAATACCTTAGCCGCTGAAGTGAATTTCTTCAAACTTAATATTTAAAGTTCTCCAGTATTTCCCTAGAGGATAAATTGAAATTTTTTTGGTTCAAAACTAACGATCCATACAGCGGTTATGCAAAATCTTGTTTATCTCGAAAACGCCTCTAAGGATTTTGCTAAAAAAAAAACTGGATAAATAAATATAAAACATGGATTTTATTAGAGAAAAAGGTTCAAATGCATAAAAGTTCCGTTTTAAAAAATAGAAAAGTTTGAATTAACGCAAACAAACTTTAAATATTTGTTTTATTATTAAATTAATTTTGTATGTAAGAAAATTTCATTAAAATTTATATAAAAAAATTGGGATGTCAATTTTAAGTATTTAATAATATATATTTTAGGAAATAATTTCAAAAAATAATCATTCACTTGTTTTGAAAATATTGATTTTCCAAAAAAAAAATATTTAACTTTTTGTTTTCAAAAATTCAAAAAATATACTTTCGAAAATTTGTATACACAAGATTAGTTTCAATTCGTAGGAGCTCCTGTACAAAAATGTTTGTCAAAATCGTTAGAGACATTTTCGAGATAAATACAGAAAGACAGACGGGACTGACGGACCCACTTTTTTTCGAATTCGCTGTCATCGTAATGTCAACTTTAATCAAAATCTCGAGCTCGATTATTTTTTTTTTTCAAAACTTGCCTATAGTACCTATATATGTATAAAGTGAAATCAGTAGGCAATTAACATTTAATAGTAGAGTAACAATGGAAAGATAGGTACAAGTTGGATTCTTTGGATGCCAAGAAAAAGATTTTCCTTTATCTCAAAATGAAGAATTACAGTAAAGCCTAGCTTAAAAAATGCTTTAGTTGATTTAAATTCATAAGACTTGATAAACAATTACAAGGCGAGTTTGTTAAAGTTATGTGTAGTCTTGTTATTGCATTATGATTGTACACTTGTACGCAGATTATTAAAGGCATACTTGGACATGTTATTTCACTCTGGTTTACATGCAATCAGTCATAACATTGCCATATGATTAGTTTTACAAGACATCATAATATGATATATCAAAGTCACAGTATCCCATGTTAATTTCTTCCCTAGATTATAATGTTATTTCAAAAGTATTTAAATAAAACAAAACTTTGAAATCATTTACCGTGTTAAGGAGTTAAGATGATAAAATGTATTGAATAAATAGCAACCTACCTGGGTAACCCGGTTGATAGAGTCACCATTAAAATATTAATGCATTCTGGTATAACAGCTTCTTACTTTGTTTTTCATTGTAAACTTTACTTATTGCATCAATTTTGAGTTTCTTTAGCATCTTTACATCGCGGCCTTCAAGATAGCAATTATAGATACGTCTCTGAACTAAAAAGTTTCATAAACGGCTTCTTTAGCTAGCTGTTTCAGTGTCTTTTTGGATGGTGTACTGCTGCGCTGCTCCCTTTGAAGGACTTAAATGAATCCTCCATGGATCGTCATGTAAAGGGAATGGGCACACATTTATAACAATACAAGATTTCGCATCCTCTGTTTTTTTTTTTTTTTTTGCATCCATCCATTCAGCCAGCAGCCCTTTGGTAGACCATTACCAACCCTATCTCTTTTTGCCCAGACAGGTCGGATGGATGGTGTTATATGTATGTAATAGCATGAGTATGAGTGGGTGGGTGTGTGCAAAAGAATCTGGATGCTGTCATGTTTTGGGGCAGAAGAAACAAATGAAAGTTGTATTACTCTCTTCTCTTTTTTGTTTTATTTTTTATTCCCATTTCTCTTCTCTTTTTTTTTTAAGTAGGATATCCTTCCAAGGCGAAAACACCTGTACTTGTAGGTATTTAGTGTTGTTTCTGGTTGTTTGCACGTACAACGAGTATAAAACTTGTATGTTTTAACTATTCGTGAAGTAGATACATTCTAGAGTGTCCTTTAGCAGAAGTAGCAGCAGGATTCATCCGCTAAACTGGAACAAATCCCAAGATGGATGGATGCAGAAGACACATCTATATCCGAAAAGAAACATGAAAACGACCAACCGACAGAGGCAGACTACGACGACACGTCGAACGAGTAGTCGACGATGCTTGAGAATCGCTTTTCTCCATGGGATTGTACACAACATTGCAACCACAGATTTTTTATGATTTCTTGGTTTAATTTTGTCTTTAAAGAAAAGCAAACTAAAGGACGAACGAGATTTTTTTTTTTTGTTTTTTATTTGATATAAGTTCTTGGAATAGTGTCGGATTTTATGGTGGCAGTTATAGAAGTTTCATTTTACTACAAGTAGAGTAGATACATCGTAAAAATATTTAATACTCACACAAGAAAAAACTAATATTCATGAGGTACTTACAAAATATAATCGGAATTTTATAGATCTTATGGAATCTTTTATTTGAGGACTTTTGACTCGTTTTCTATAAATAAAAATAATGTTTTAACCTGAAATTAAGGGGAAGAAGTTGGAATTTACCGTAAAAAAACGGGGCGCCCCACAAACTCAACCACAGTTCTTTTTCTTAAAAGATAGATCTAGAAATTCTGATAGTTTGAATTCTCATAGAAATTGTGGGAGATCCATTGAATTGTTTTTACTATAAACTGCATTTTCACTGCACTCTTCTGGTGAAGAAAAATTTAACTGCAGCTTTTAAATTTATATAAAATTAGAAATGTAAAAAGATGGGAACAAGTACGTTTTTATAAAATTTATTTCAACATACTTGCCATTTCCTTGATTCCATATTCTCTCTCTTTTATAAGGACCTCTTAACTAATAAGACGTATTTCGCATCAAACAAAATTCTAATCCACTTTTGGACCCGAAATTGACTTGGTGTACTTATGTTTTCCGGAACAACCCTAAACTTTGAATTCTGTTTCTGTTTCTACACCAAAAATTGGTCCTTCGAGCCGGATTTAAAGTTTCAGCTCAGGATAATACTGGGCTGCGCTTGCAATATGAATTGGGTTATTGCATGCATGGGGTGCAATCAGTACCCCCAGTATAGTAACACTAAGACATATTTTTGGACATTTTCGGGTGCAAAACTTGTTGCTGAGGGATAATCGGCTGATAATGTGACTTTTTCGTTAGTGATTTAACCGATTTGAATACAAAATTAACACAAAAAAGCTTATAATTAGAAAGAATAAAACTGTTTCGTTCTTAGGAATCTAAGCAAAATCCGATGCTTCATTTTGTTGAAAAAAATTAAATCCATTGACGATAAATAGAAAATGAACTTGGAGCTTTATTAGATTGTTTTTGAATTTACTCTAAGATCAATTTTGCTGTTCAGACAATCGCCTATAGTATCTCTCTATATTTTTTACGACAAGATTCAGATAAGAGAATGTGCAGTTCAATGAAGAGAATTTAACTTCGTAAACTCTAACATTAATTAGAGCAATAAAAAGCTTATATATTTGTCTTACTTAATTATTTCGAGGCGCTGATTGTCGTTTCATCATTTAAATGTGACTTGTGGTGAAGAAGACATAAGTTATATCCTCATTTTTTTTTCAGTTTATACCTACAAAAATTAAAATTTTATTTTGCATTAATATCCCAAATATGGAAAAGTAGTAACAAATTTCAATAAACACAAAATTACGTATACGCCCCAGAGTATCGTAAAAATTATAAATAAAATAAACGAAATAAATGATGTGCATAAAAATATTGTTTATTTGGTTAAGCACATACATACATTATGTTTTATGTATATGTACCATTGATTAGCACTGAGCCACTTAGCCACTCGAACTGCGTTTAAATATTTTAAGTACGAGTATTGTGTTGTTCGGGAACAATATTTTTTCTGGAAAATAAAATATAAAAATTCATTTAGTTCGAAAATACTTTAAAAAGAAGAACTTTTCTTTGTATATGATTTTGAAAGCGTCTGATTCTTGGATGGTGAAAATAAAAGGAAGCTTTGCTTTCATTATCCAACACCTACAAATCAGGACATCAACTTTTATAATCCAACACAATATGTTGTAATTAAAAGCACCGTTTGAGCATAAGATCTCCCGGGTTGTGGTGCTATTATCAATACTGGCAAAAATTGCCTTGATATTTTTTGCATCAAAAAGTAGAGTTATCTAGTGTTTGAATAAGAAAAACTTAGCTGCGTTCGAGAGAAAAGTCTTAAGGAGAATTGTTGGCCCCATATGTGAGGAAGGACGATTCCGGAGACGGTACAATCATGAATTGTACGCAATCTACCTAGAAGCAGATATCGTGACAAAAATTAAGCTCGGTAGAATCCAGGCAGGGCACCTAGCTCGCATGAGCGAAGAGGAACCTGCTCGGAAAGTTCTTTGTGGTACATTCTATGGTAGACGACAGCGTGGTAGACCATGCTTGCGCTGGAGAGATGGCGTAGACCAGGACGCCCGAAGCCTTGGGGTGCGCAACTGGATGGCGTCGGCTAGAGACCGGGATAGGTGGAGAGACTTGTTGAAAGAGGCCAGGACCGGAACCCGGTTGTCGAGCCGATGATGATGATGATGAAAGAAAATTAAAAAAGTGCCGGTCTCCACTCCACTTTATCATGAAGCTTTTCACCCTTCCTCAATTTTTTTTTTGTAACTAGTACTTACAGGTAATATACGGTAAGATATGCAATCGTAAAAAAATCGAGCTCGAGATTTTGATAAAAGTTGACATAACGATGATAGCGAAGACGAAAAAATTGGGTCTCGCAAATTTGTCTGTCTGTCTGTTCTACTACAGCACAAGTGGATCGGCCAATTTACTTTAAACTTGGTAGATATCATCTTTAAATTTTTCCCCACCCACGTTTTTATATTTTTTCTTAAGACCAAAAATAATGGTACCTACCATACGAACATTTTTCGAAATTTTATGAATAATTTTTTTCTTAAAATCTGTTCCACAGATTTTTTGAAACAAAATGCAAAAACATTCATTTAGTTAAATCTAAATCTAGTTAAATCTAATTTGAAAACAATTTTTCGAAAAGATTTATAAATGGTAGCCCCTTTTGAATCATTTTTTCTTGTTTTTGATTTGCGCAAGAACATTACAACCGATTTTGATAATTTATTTTTTGCTAAAGCACCCCAAAAATTTGAATAGTATTTTAAAAAATTCCAATCTACAAGATCTCAGAAAAAAATGTATTTTTTCAAAAACGAAAATGGATTTTTTTTTTTCAAAAAATACAAAAAATTTGTTTGCGAATAATTTTATATACAATTTTATTTTAAAAAAGTTGGTTAAAATCGTTGGAGCAGTTGATGAGAAATTTGTAAATCAACAAGCCGTTATTTGAGAGGTTGATAACATTTTTTCCAATTTTTGTTTTGCCTGAAATGTAGCCCATGTCCATATTAGCACAACTAATTTTTTATCGAAATCGTTAGAGCCGTTTTCGAGATAAATAAGATTTTGCAGTACGGGTGTATGGAGGGTAGCGATAGTTTTGGAGCTAAAAAAAATATTAAAAGATACAGAAATACAGACAGACAGATGGAATTCCTGGACACACCTTTTTCGTCTTCGCTATCATCGTAATGTCAAATTTGATCAAAATCTCGAGTTCGATTGTTTTTCCTAATGCTGAACTTGCCCTATAGTATCTATATCGTAAGTAAAAGAAAGACTTAAAAAACGATTTGCTTTGAATTCTGAAAAAAAGATCTATTTTATTTTTTTAAAAATTCGATATCTCAAAAAAGAGTAAATATTTGTTTTTGAAATTTAATTCTTATTCGTACAATAATAAAGACTTTAAGTAAGCTTATTTAGTTAATAATTTTCTCTAATAAAAAATTTGAAGTTTAAAATTCTTAGTCTTTTACATAAGAGCAAGTTCGTGCGACCCAGTCTTACATTTGATTTTATAAGAACAAATTTCTAGCACTTTAAAGTGGTCTTAAAACCTTTACTTTGTAAATTTGGTCATTAAGAGTAGAACTGAATTTACTATTTATTGAAGGCAGCCATATCGATTTAAATTAAATGTTTGGAGTTTACTTGTATATTTTTGCATTCCTGATTTAAAATAAATTATTTATCAGATATTGAGTTTTGCGATTTAATTTTTTTATGTCTCGAAAACGGAGTTTCTTGAAATTTTCTTGTGGATCTTAGACCTTATCATATCCTCAAAATCTAAAGAAAACAATTTTATTTCCCTATCTGTTCATTATTTCAAGGAGATGGAAAACAATAATTATTGTCTTGTACCTAAAAAACGCGTATGTTCTACTCTTTCTAATTATCCTCCAATAGTGCTTACGTCTCTTCTTTCAATGTCCTCGAAGTACTGATTATTCATCAACTCAAGAAATAACTCGAAAAACAAAAAATTATTAATATACCGTACTGCGATAACAATAGGTCCATTGGAGATCTCACCAACAGTAGAACTAACCTTTAATCTTCTTGGAGAAAGAATGATTATTGCGTTTTATATCTGAAAAGCATTTGTTAGAGTTGTGCATCAAATCCCTGGAATTGATGAATTTCTTCTTCGTTGGATCAAAAATTACCTTTCAAATAATTCAGTATTCGTATTGTACATCTTGTTGTATTTCGAGTACATCTTCGGATTCCATATTTATCCGAAGTACTCGAACGTGAAACGGGAGGATTATACATCATAACGTGGTATATAAACTTGAGTCCCCCACCTTTTCTACTTCAACTCCTAACACTGTGGGAGTTATTAGGGCAATCAGAGGCAGTTAATTCCGCCACGTACATAGGAACTCGGTAGGGTATTTTGGGTTATGACTTGGGTCTATACCCATACAAAATTCAACTTTCCCAGGAGCTCAGACCTCAGAGTTAACGTCTCTAGACAACGGCATATGTTTGCTAACTGGGCTCTTAAGCAGTTCGAGGTTTTTCCTAATTACGGTTGAAAAATCATATTCAGCATCGAGGTTCATTTCTGGATGAATGGGTTCGTCAACAAGCAAAATTGTAGAATTTGGGACGATCACAATCCACACAAGATTTACAAAATTTGCAATTCATCTAGAGTTTGGTGTGAAGTTTAAGCTGGTTGATGCTTCTTAGAGAACGACCGACGTGGACCGGGCCATTGCCGTCAACTGCGGGTGCTTTCGGTCGATGGTGACCAATTTATTCTGGCCCGAATTAGATGATGTGGACATCAAAGAAATGTGGTTTCAAGAGGACGGTGTTAGGTACCACAAACCACGTGCTGCACATTTTGCACGAGATTTCCGAACATAGTTATCTGAAGTGGAGGCGAAGCGAATTCGCCCCCGACATCGCGCGATTTGACCCCGTAAGACTTCTTCTTGTGGGGTTTTCTTATAGGTTATAAGTCTATGCTAAGAAACCGCAACCCACGAAAGCCAACATATTCAATGCCATTGATCAGATTCAGTCGGATTTGTGCGCCATTCTTTTAGAAAATTTAAAGTTTCGGATGTTCGCCACACAGCAACGATTTGGCGAATATTTTAATGATGTTATTTACCTGTTTTAGATTTTCCCAAGTATCATAACATGTATGGGTTTTTGGGTGCAATTATTTAAGAGTTTTTTTTATTATTAATTTGTTCATCAGGTAAAAGTAAGAAAACTTTATGTTTATTACGCATTTTTTGAAAAAAAAAAAAAAATTTACCTCAAAGTGAAAATTTTGCTCGGGAAAGAAAAATTGAACACCATTTAAAATTGAATATCTGGAAACCCTAAAAATACATTAGCTCAATTTAAACGTAGTTTTAAAGATTAGTAATTCTTCTAAAAAAAAGTCCAAAAAGAGGTCCCTGTTACTCACTAGTACTGGCAGAGAAATTTACCTTAACATGGGTCAGGGTACACCAAAGTTGGCCTTTTTTTAAATCGTCAAAAAGTGATTTCAAAGTTGAAAATCAGACTTTACTGTAGAACAATTTTTTTCTTAGAATAGGACCAAGAATCACATCCTAAAGTATGGCACACGAATTACCGGACACCCTGTATTCATTACATACATATTCATACAATGGCATATGGGACTTCTAAATAAATGATAGATTTCAAGGATATCTCGTTCACAGTTGGTTTTATTTAAATTCAAATAGTTAAAATTTAAAAACAAATTAAATTTGCTGGTGCAACAGCTTGAAGAGAACTAGGACCTAGTGACTTAGAACTCTTAACCATTCATGTATGCATGTTACAAGTAATAGAGTTACCAACAATTTTCTGCCGATTTCGAACAGAACTTCTAATGACAAGAGATACTCTTAGAGGATTTGTCAATTCCTCGCAAGAGGCAGCACATTCCTGAAGAGCTTTTTTGCAGTGGATGAGGATCGAACACAAAACCTTATGCATGACCATTATGCCAAGGGGTCTACTGAAATATGTATAAAATGCTTAATGAAAACCATTTTATACGGATTTCGTATCCCAAATCAATAAAACAAATTGATCTTTTAAGACCGTTTTCTTCCCTCTGCGGTGATAGATTGTTTAAAGAGATATTTTGTTTTTATCTCCACCACTAAAGTGCCTAGATCCCGGCTCCCTATAGAAAAATGTATATAAGCTTTCTTTATTACCAGTCAAGCAGACAAATTTGGTACATCTTTTTTCAAAGGTTCTGGATTAAGTATTCCTTTGAACACAATATTGAGAGCTCAAGACCTTGACATGTCGTTCAATTGTGTTTTTTTTTTAAATGTACTTACTTAATTCCCCAGGAGCCATTTTCATAATGATTTCTCTGAAAAAGAAAATATATGTACATTAATATGATATAAAATTCCCTCACCAAATGAATTGAGCCTTAAACATGTGAATAATAATAACGTTGATATATTTTTCACATTTCACAAAAACTCAAAAGCGAGTGCTTTATCCTTGGAAAATTGATCTCCCCCATGGGATCTATTAAACAAATGAAACTTCTTCCAAGAAATTCTCTCATCGAAATTCTGGTCCGATTGACTTGACATCGAGTAAGTGCCAGCAGTACCTTCGTATATTTATATGACATACGAGTAGACATAGGTAGAGGTAGGCAAGAAAAGATTATTATTATCGACGGAATCCTTAGTGCGATACATCATTAATATTAATCGCCTGACGATATTCGATGAAAATGACGACTTCTCTGGATGGATAAGATATAAGTGTGTCTACATATGTATGTCCTTTCTTGCACAAATAGAACCCGAAATTATCGTTCGGTAGGTTCGTCCTTCGATACATCATCATCATCACATCAGGATCGTCGTCGTTCTCAACGTGTGTCGCCGCCGCCGCCGTTCGTCGTCTCTCAATTCACATGTCAAAGGAATTATTATCCAAAAAATGAAATAATCACAAAAGCAAAACAAAAAAAAAACTTCCTACACACCAAAGCAGGGAAATCATAAAAGTGAAGTGAATAAAAAAAATTAATGATTCACATTTATCCTAAAGGATCACCCCCAAACACGGCGATTTTTCGCCTATGCCAACGCCCGTCGCACTTTCTCCCCAGGCCAGGCCAGGACTTTGTGTTTGCAAAAAAATTATACACATATAAATAACTCACACAAACTCAAACTTCAGACCGATTTCATAATAATTATTGCTATAGTGCCTGGCTTTTTTTGTTTTCCTTTTCGTCGTCCTTGTTGTTATCCTGTGCCTGACTAATATGTCTAAAAGCATAGATTCATTTGTTGACATCCCACCAAACGTTGTTGGGCCTGGGATATCATGAGATCTGATGACGTGAGTGTAGTGTGTTTTGCCTTCGTTTATATCCAGCATCCAGTCTTTGTGTGCCTGCAGGGATTCATGGCGCTTTTTTAAAGATTTTTATTTATTTTTTGTTCGTTTTTTTTTTTTTGCATTTTAAGGACTCTCTTCGTCTTCTTTTGTTTCAAGCGTTGGGGGATGTGTTTTCTTTATAATGTCCTTCAAGTGCTTGGTTCCGCCATGTGTAAATAATGTCGATGTTGTTCCTCCTCATCACTGTTGCTGCTCCATATTGTTTGAGGGTGTGGAAAAGTGGAAAGGGAAAGCGAATCCTTATACCTTGCCTACCTAGTTGTACGCAATCAGGATACGTATTGCATTGTGTCGGCTAAGACACTCGCATAAACGCCTCTTCTTTTGGTTTAAAGAGTATCAAAAAAAATCAACAGCCAAAGATAAAAATCCCCTGCAGGGGGTCATAAATAGCGCCCTCTCTTGGCAGCAGGTGAAGTTGGCTCGAAGATTCAAACAAAAACTCACCATGTCAGTTCTTTTTGAATGCGATTTTGTTGTTGTTGATTTTTAATGCAAATTCGGAATAAAGGATAACAGCATGAAGTGATGATGAGTGCCGGTGGAGGTACCTATACTCGTATTTTCGTCATCGTTCTGTAATGAAAGTGTTTTGCATAGGTGTGTCGAGCTAGAAGATGACAATTCTTCACACACATACGTGGGTACAAGGTGGAAGAAAAAGATAAGGATAATAATAATATTCAACCAACATATCGCATATTTTCGTTCGCGACTTAAAATATATTATGAAAAAAAAACACTGTACACACATGTATGTATATGCACAGGTATAAGGGAAACAGGACTCTTATCGTATTCTTGCCCCTAAGTCGTATTTTAATGATGAGAGACGGAGTGGAATCCTTAAAGAGAGCTCTTCTCCGTCATATCTTACTACATAGCAGGACGAACGAGTAGTAGCAGTGTTTAGCATTTTTGGAGTCAAGCGCCTTTGTCGTTAAAGGTGATGACATGTTTCAAAAGTCTCATGCTTAAGACGATGATGGTTTGATAGCGGTGTGGTTGTGGTGCCCAGCCTAAACAAGGATCACAATCACAGTACAGGTGAAAGGAGCAACCATGTCGACGATGTACGGCGACGTTTCAAATGATGGAATTGAGTCCTTGTTTTTTTTTATTTTGTATTCCGGAAACGAAGGCTATTAAACTGGAACACGACCTCGGCTATAAGTGTGCGTCATGGGTTAAGAGCACACAAGGGGTCAGTTGCAGTTGTTGGTTGTTGTTTTTTTAGAGAAAGAAAAATAAGCAGAAATGCAAAAACGATGACGGAAAGTCATTTCGAAAGAAAAACAATATTTTTATATTTAAACTTGCTTCATGGTTCAAAGTTTTATTTATTTTCTTGTAGGTATTTGTTTTTTTTTTATTATTTTTTTCTATAATTAAATTAATGAGCACGCGTCTCGTGCGCTTCAGACAAATGCCCGTAATTGTGGTTCTAATTGCGATTTATTTGGTACCTACAACATTGAAATGAATGGGATTTATTGCGAATAGAAGAATAGAGGGCGTCGCGTCGGTCGTCGTGCGCCGCGCCGCCACACATTCAAGTTGGTTGCGGCAAATGGATACTTTTGCAAACAATTTGCAGAGACGTAATTTTTTTTTCTTCTTGAATTTAAATTAATGTGTTTATTTTAATTAAAGAAAAACATACATTGGAAATCAGGGAAAAAGAAAGAAATCTGTATACTTATTCCGACGCCATCGCCACACGTCACACCATCTTTTTGGTTGTGTTATTGAAGGACAAGAAGTTGTTGACTTTTTTAATCCTTGTGGAAACGTGTGTGGTATTTATTAAAATAATAAAAAGAGTGTTGGAAGTGATGTTAAGAAGACTTTTATCAGTTGGACACAAAGTCCAACAGGATAGGGCAAGTATAATAATAAAATATTGGTTTCTTGTCAGAAACACCTTCTGTAGTTTTAATCAAAATTAACAAGGCGATTAAGCAGAAGTTCAAAAAAGCGATTGTCATTATAACATTGCTTGGCTTGTGCAGCAAGTGTATAATGCCATTAATTGAGCTGAAGCCAAAAAAGTTGGCAGATTTGGTTAAAACACATATCGGTGTTTAAAATCAAGGGTTTAAAAGAATATACGGTCCAGTGATCCGAGGAGAGTACTATAATTCAGGCGACAAAGATTAATAACGGATTTGAATAGATCAGTTATTTACAAGCATTTTTAAATATAGAAGGGTGGTCTGGTCCCATTTGAGCGGTAGGGACAATTTTGTAAGAAAAAAAACAACACTCATCATTTTCTTTCAACTAAAAGTGTATTCTATCATCTTGTATTCAAATCAAGGAACTTGCATGAATAGTTTAAAAAAATAAAAATATTTCAAACTCAAAATTTCGGAAAAAAAGGTTTAGGTATATTGTATTTACTCAAATTATGAGACTATTTACTCATTTCGACTTCTTACTTATAGGTTTGTTATACATATGTAAAGAAAAGTGGGTCTCCCAATTCTGTTTGTCTGTCTGTTCGACTATTAAAAGAGTTTTTCCGAAAAAATGTTATTAATTGTACCCCCCTAGCACTATTTTTACTTGCGACCTATAGGTGCTATAAGGCAAGTTATGCATTCGTAAAAAAAATCGAAATCGAGATAGGTATTGATCAAAGTTGACATTACGATGATAGCAAAGACCAAAAAAGTGGGTCTCGCAATTCTGTCTATCTGTCTATCTGTTCCACTACAGCTAACTACTTACAGCTAAACGGCAAAGCCGATTTTCTTTAAACTTGGTGAAAATGGGTTTTAATTTTTTACCCCCGGATGTTTTTTCTTTTTTTTTAAGACCAAAAATAACGGTAGATACCTACCATACGAATTTTTTTTCGAAATTTTATAAATATTTTCTTTTCTCAAAAACTGTCCCACGGATATTTTTTAAAAAAATTCAGAAAATTTCATTTAGTTAAACCTAGGTAATGGTTGAAAAAAAATCTAAAAAATTATTATTCATGGTACCACCCTTGGAAGCTTTTTTTGTTTTTGATTTTCTCAAAAACGGTACCACCGATTTTAATCATTTTTTTATGTTGAGGCTTCCAATTAGTTTCAATATTATTGTGTATTCAAATTTTCCAAAAAAAAAATTTTGGATTCTTAAAAAAAAATTCTAAATTTTTTTTTGAAAACTCAATATTTCGAAAACCCCATTCTCGATTTTTTTAAAACTTGATAAATAAAAGTTTCTTAAGATAGTCCACAAGATATAAGAAAAAAAAATATTTTACCCAAAAATAACGGTACCCTCCATACAAATGTTAAAAAACGGTTTTCGAAAATCGTATTTTTCTCGAGAATTTCGCTTAAATTTTTTTTCGTTCGATTAATTTTTAAGATCTATAATTTAATAAAAAAAAAATTGAAAACAAGATAATACTGACTGTACCTACTGACGATTATTTAAGATTTTGAATTTCTCATTAGGTATTGGCATAATCGATTTTAATGATATTTTTTAGAGAGAAGCTTCTAAAAAGTTTCAAAAACATTGCATTTCAAAACTTTAAGAAAAATATTTTTTTTGAATTTTGAAAAAAAAAAATCTATTTTTTTTTTATAAAATTCATTATTTACTTAACGAATTTATATGAAATAAGAAAATTATTTCAATTTTTTTTTTTTTTTTAAGCGGAGTGATTGAATTTATTTCAATAGAAAGTTTGAGCGACCTCAACTCCAAAGCGCGTTTCGCCCTATTCTATTGAATAAAATTCATTATCTCAAAAACGGCTCAGTATTTTTTTTTTGTAAATTTAATTTTTATTTATTTAAATTGGCGGACCAAAATTTTTTCATAAAAATGTTTCAAAAATGTTTTATATAAAAGCTTATTTTTTTAAGAAACCACTACAAAGACTTATAATTTTGGTTCTTGCATAAACCTCTATTTGCTTGAATGCAGAATCACATGGCATCCTATTTTTACCTTCAACTACTAAAGAAGTTTTTTTAATCATTTAAAAAATTAATTTTATGCTTATGAACAGTTTTTCTCTAATAACATTCATTTTCGAAATTCTTAGTCTATAACATAGGAGCAAGTTCGTGCGACCCAGTTTTTTACACTTAAGACAGATCACAATAGAAGCATGGCAATGAAAATTACTGATCAACACGTGAACTGATTAATCTCCCTTATCTGGAACAGATGGAAGCAGACCCCTATTTTAGGAAAAAAAAAATATCTTTGGTCACTAGATCCGTTTGTGACGTTAGGCAAAAAGGTACGAGTAGTAATGGAAAATAAATTTAATCTTGATTAGCAAATAATTATACAATCTTAAATTCCATTTTACGGAAAATTGAAATTTATGACCTTAGAACCTTTTGCTTAACGTCAAAGATATAAAGTCAAAGTTCGGTGTGAGAGCACTGATACCCAAATTCGATGAAATGGATGTAAACGACATGTGCTTGCAATTGGACACCTTTATGTGAGAAGCAGCTGATGCCACAATGTACATTCTGCTCGAGGTATTTGAGATCTTGATTAATTACGGAGAGGTGATGTGAACTGGTCTCATTTGAAGTTTTCTTCTACAGTTTCATTGAATTGCAGGTTCTTGCTTCATCAAATTCGGCCTAATCTATGCTTCAGAGTCTTTCCTTCCAAGTAGAAATGTAAACATCGGTTAAGAAAAATCTGTTTGACAAAATTAGCAGACCGTTTTATTTCTGAAAGCTTGGAAACGAAAGTATGAATACTTTTTCTTTATTTTGAATTCCAAAATTCTGTAAATATATTTTCGTTACTTGCGATGAAAAATTGCATCAATCAGAAAATGAACAATGAGTCCCAAATTTTGTTTCAAAAACAAAAATGTTTGCTCTAACGAGCAATGGGAAGATTTTTTTGAATTTTCGTGTCAAATTGAATTTTCGTGATTGGGAAAAATATACCCCTATGACAAATTGTGACACAATTTGCTCAGAGAATAGAAATAATTTTAACAACGTTCATTATAAAAACGAAGAAATAATGATCTAAAGCCAACATTTAACAATAAATTGTCGTTTTATTCTTGTTGCACAATTTTTCATTTTTTTTCCGCTTTGTTTAATAATTATTAGGAATTTTTCGAAATAAATAGACTGAAAATTCTAATATTGGTATTGAGTTTTTTCAACAGTGACAATTCAAATATACCTATGGCCAATATCACAGATTTATTTTGTGTCTGTTTCAGAAAACGCGGCATTCAAAACATCAATTTGTTTAAAAAATTGAGTTTTTGAAAATTTCTAATCGACCATATGTATACAGGGTGTCCCACAGTCACCGCTCCAATTGAAAACCATGGATTCCTGAGAGCGAAAAAAATTAATACTCATTAACGTGTTTTTTTGAATAAAATGATATCAAAGTGAAAAAACAACTTAAAAAACGAAAAAAAATTGGATTTGATGCAAAATTGCGGAGAAACGGTTGTCCGCAGAAAAAAAAGTTTTGGGACAAACTAAAACTGTAATAAATTCTTGATTGGTTATACAAAAAATCTTACGCATCGGACGTAGTAGAAAAATCGTTATAACTCGAAAACGGGACGAAAAAGTCAAAATTATCCCTTAAGTTTTTCGACTTAAAATGACCTCAGGAATCCATGGTTTTCATTTAGGGCGGTGACTGTGGGACACCCTGTATATTAGCCGTTTTTTTTCGCAAGTCCATATAAAATTGTAGAAAAAAATGACATCGGGACTTAGGGGCTTCTTTCCAAATAGCTGGAAGCACTGTGTACGCTACGGCATTTCTCAGCTATATTGACAACTAGCATCAACCAGCATACATAAACGTTTCACTTCTCTGAACAAATTATCAATAACATATAGATAATATTATTTTGGCACCATGCTTTTTATCAGGTCTAGGATTTAGTCTCGAAAATTATCTGGACTTTAGCTAAGACTGAATATGTAGACTAAAGTAGTTGTTGTTTTTACATGATGTAGATCGCTTAGTCCCGATATCGTTTTTACTTGCGACTTATAGGTACTATAAGGCAAGTTATGCATTCGTAAAAAAAATCGAACTCGAGATTTTGATCTAAGTTGACATTACGATGATAGCGAAGACTAAAACAGTGGGTCTCGCAGCTAAGCGGCTCGGCCGATTTTCGTCAAACTTGGTAGATATGGGTTTTAATTTTTTACCCCCGGATGTTTTTTGATTTGATTTTTTAAGACCAAAAATAACGGTACCTGCCATACGATTTTTTTTCGAAATTTTATAAACATTTTTTTTTTCTCAAAAACTGTTCCACAGATTTAAAAAATAAAAACACAAAAAAATTTCATTTAATTAAAGCTAGGTATTGGATGAAAAAATTTTTCCGAAACATGGTTATTGAGGGTACCCCCCAAGGAACTCTTTTTTTTGTTTTTTGATTTTCTCAAAAAACGGTACAACCAATTTTGATAATTTTTCTTTGCTAAAGCTCCCAAAAAACATAAATAGAATTGTGTATTCAAATTTTTAAAAAAATTTTTTTTGGATTTTAAGAAAAACTTCAAAATTGTTTTTTCAAAACTCAATATTTCGAAAACCCCCTGCTAGATTTTTTTTAAACTCGATAAATAAAAGTTTCTCAATAATATCTACAAGATGTGATAAAAATAATTTTATTTTACCTAAAAATTAAGGTACCTACCATACAAATGCTAAAAATTAAAAAAAAAATGGTTTTCAAAAATCGTATTTTTCTCGAAAACGGTTCCGAGAAATTTGCTAAAATTTTTTTTCTTTCAATTAATTTTTACGATCTTTAATTTAATAAAAAAAATTGAAATTAAGATATTACAGCTGGTACCTACCATAGAAACATTTTTTCGAATTTTGAATTTCTCATTATCCACATAACGGATCTTAATAAAAAATTTTATAGAGAAGCTTCTAAAAAGTCTAGAACACATTGCATTTCAAAACCTTAAATTAAATATTTTTTGAATTTTTGACAAAAAAAAATCTATTTTTTATTTTTTTTGAAAATTCAATATCTCAGAAATGGCTCAATATTTTTTTTTCAAATTTAATTTTTATTCGAACAATAATAAAAACTTTAAATTGGCGTACCAAACTTTTTTCTTAAGTTTAAATATAAAAGCTTTTCTTTTTAAAGAAACCACTACAACGACTTATAATTTTTGTTCCTGCATAAATTCATATTTGCATAGCATTCTGTTTTTATCTTTTACTACTAAAAGAATTTAAAAAATTAATTTTATCCTTATGAACAGTTTTTTCAAATAACATTCGTATTTAAAATTCCTATGTCTATTACATAGGAGCAAGTTCGTGCGACCCAGTCGTGCATTTTATTTTTTTTACAATTCCTTATGGACTTGCAAAAAAACACGCCTTTTTTAAAAATCCTAACCACATTATAGAAATAAACCCCGATAGCAAGTTAGCGCTATTCAGTCCGACTGAGCAACATGATTTTCAGCCCCAACACTTTTATTAGCTTTTTTAACAGCAGGTCTTACGACTTACTCTTACCTTTTATTTATTGTTTAGATATACTATACGAGCAAATAATGATGTCAATTCTAAAAATACTTTACAAATTATTATTCAAATTGTCTGCGCATGTCTTCTAATCTCATCAAAAGGTGCATATTTTATTCTTTTTGTAGAAGAAATTGTCTCACTTTTGGATGACAAGTAAATCGAAGACACCTGCCAAAGAAAAACAACAGAGAAAAAAAGTCAACTTGAAGCTGTGTCTATGTATCAGATTCATTCATGATGTTTACATTTAAAACCAGTTTCTGTCATAAACTTTGATTATACTTAAAGCTATAAATGGGCGTGAAACATTTATAACCAGTTACGGTGAGCCAAGATCTGCAATAATCCCTTCAAACACTTCTTATTAATAAATCCCCATTTCTGCAATTTGCTTGTGTTGATTTTGAAAATGATAAATAATGATTACCAGTTGTAAAAGATTTAATATGTTTATAGCGGTAATCTGAAATGTTGAACTTGTTTTTAGCTTGATAGATAGACTGGTGACGAGGCGCCACAAATGATATTTTAAGTCTTGAAAATGGTTTTAACTGGTGTGTTATCTTTTGTGCTTACATTGTACATATTTATTCAAGAGCGATTGTAAATGGTTGTCCCAGGTTATGGTTTTGTTAATAATAATCGTTAAAAATAATCTCAATTTTTTGGGAAATGGTACCATTTCCCAAAAAATTGAACACGACCGACTCAGTTGGTATTGCCATGTTCAAAGGAGAGATCCTGAGAACCCCGTCAAAAAGGCAATATCATACAACGTTCCAATTCGGAATAAAAAGAAAGGTAGGCCTAAACACTCCTGGTACAAACAAATGCAAAAACACCAGCATTCAGTTGGCCTCAGAAATGGAACAATACAAAACCGGGAGGCTTGCCGCCGATTTCTGAGGTCAACCCGGCGAACCCCACAGGCGGATCACTAGTGTGAAGCAGATACGTGGGAGAGTTATGATCCCCTCGACATCGAGATCATAACAGCGCCGAAGAAAAGGAAGAAGAAGAAGAATCGTTAAAAATAATCTCAAAATTGGTTCTCACTATCTTAATTTGATTAACATTTAAAAAAAAAAATGGGGATTGGGCATGGGCATGGTCGTGTTTTTATAAAATAGAAGAGTGAAGAGGAGTCTAGACCAAAATAATTGCCCGAAGTCAAAAATTAAAAAAAAGGCGGACGCTTGAATTTTAGTGTTCGTTTTTTCCACTTTGTTCGCTCTTCTGAGCGCTGTACAAAAAAAAGTTTCTGACATATCAGCCTGATTTTGATTCAGACTCCAATAAATTTAATAAGCTTTAAAAAAAAAAAAATTATGACGATCCGTCAAGTAGTTTTAAAGTAATCGTGGCCAACATTTGGAAACACGTGGTTTCGAGAAAAACTCGTTTAAAGTTTTTTTTCGAGTCATGGCTCATGTGGCGACACCTGGTAGTTCATGTCTCATGTGTCTAAGTGTCAACATGTGTCGACACCTGGTGGCCCAAATGGTAGCTGTGCTTACCATGGTATGGATATATAGGCGCCAGATTCAAAAATATTTATGTAAAACCTGCTACGCTCAAAATACCGCTAAATGTCAATTTTTGAGACAAAAACGCAGGTCTCGTTTTTGTTCTACAAATTAAAGAAAAAAAAAAGTACTCGGACAAACGGTTTAAGATACATATTCTACACATATTTTACTAGAAAAAAAAATGGAAAAAAATGCATTTTTGGTCGCCGAAAAAGGATAACCTCCCCTTAAATTGCCGTTTGCTATCTGGAGAATATAGATGTTTGTAAAAAAAAATTTAAAAATCGTCTTAATAATTTTATTTCTTATATACAAAATTTCTTTAAACATTGGTTTCCCAATTTTTTCTATTTAACAGTATACATTTAAGGAGATAATTTTAAAAAAATCGGTAGTTTTGAAGAAATTGAATTTTGAAGAATACAGAAAATTAGAGAAAATAAATTGTGGTGAGACGTTCATGAGAATTCAAAAAAAAGGTTCTATGACGGGTACCGCTGGGAACAATTTTTGTTAAAATTTTGTTTTACTAAAATATAAACAACGCCCGCAATAGTACATATTTTTTAGTTGAGACACATAGGTACTATATGGATTCGTAAAAAAATGGATCTCGAAATTTTGATCATACTCGACATTACGATGAAAGGGAATGACGAAAAAAGTGGATACCGAAATTCGATCTGTCTGTTCGTGTTCGACTGCAGTCAAACTTCTTGGCTGATTTTCTATAAACTTGCTACATAGATATTTTTGTTTTTTAAATTTTAATAGGTAGTGTCCCCCATAGAAGCATTTTTTTGTTTTCGATATTCTCAAAAATGGACAAATGACATATTTTAAGCCTGACAGTTAACGATTTATTTATATTTTCAACAAGATGTTAAGTTAAATTGTTATTATGTCTAAAAATAACGGTACACACCATACAAATGTTAAAAATGTTATATACATATGTTAAAAAATTTTAAGAAAATCTCTTTGGAACGCCAACTTTAAATGTTTAATATTGTACGAATAAAAATAAAATGGCCAAGAAAAATACTGACCCATTTTAGAGAAATCGAATTTAAAAAAAATATATTTTTTTTTCCAAAATTCAAATAGGTATTATTTTTTTTTTAAGTTTTGAAATGCAATGTTTTCCAAACTTTGTAGAAGCTTCTCTATCCAAATTTTCATTGAAATCTGTTATGCCGATAATGAAAAATTCAAAAAGCCAACAAATTTTGAATTATAAATCGTAAAAATTAATCGTAAGAAAATTGTTTTATTAAAATTCTAACCCCCAGTTTCACAGTGAGAGTTTAAACTTAAGTTCTGCTGAACCTGAACTGGAGTTTAAATTTAAAGTTCAACTCGTCCGGTTTCACAGTTTTATCTGAACTTCAGTTCATTAAACGTAGTTTAAGTAAGTTGTTTTCTCTTTCTATCTAAATCAAAGAAAAAACAATCAAGGAAAGTTTGTTGTGACCTGTGACAGGAAACAAAAATTAAAAATGAAAATAAATTATATTTTCAAATGTTTGAAGGGGTTGTCGAACTGAGATTTAAACGGCAGAATAGTGTCGTTTAACTTAAACTACAGAATGAACTCTGTTCAAGGACTGTGAAACCAAATTTATTGTTGAACTGAAGTTTAAACCAAAAGTGGGGTTTAAACTTCCACTGTGAAACTGAGGGTAAGTTTTCGTTTTCGAGGAAAATTTGATTTGTATAAATATAAAATTATATTTGTATGGTACCGTTATTTTTAGATAAAATACATATTTTTGTCACATCTTATAGATAGTATTAAAAAACTTTAAAATGTAAGGTTTAAAAAAAATCAAGCATGGGTTTTTCGAAATATTGAGGTGTGAAAAAAAGGGAGAATAGTTTTTTAAATCCATTTTCTTTTAAATTTGAAATTTGAATGCACAAAACTATTTTAATTTTTTTGAGGACCCTTAGCATAAAAGAAAAAAAAATATCAAATTCGGTTGTACCGTTTTCGAGAAAATAAAAAGCAAAAAAATGGTTCCATTGAAATTTTTGATTTTTTTTTAATCTGCTGAACCTTTTTTGAGAAAAAAAAATATTTTATGAAATTTCGAAAAAAAACTATATCTAGGCTATCGGATTATTAAAAAAAAACTTTTTTGTTAATAATATAAGAGACCTTCACCTTCCCTAGAATTTGACCTTGACGCGGTTGGAAGGCTTACGTACTGTTTTCTAGCCCAGCACTCCAGCTGGGGTAGCAGAGACAACAAACAAAATTCAAAACCCTTTACAAACCATGGAAAAAGCTAGTAAAAAGATAAAATTCTAACGGGGATATACGTTCAAATGTCGGCAGGAGTCGCGACTGCCGGCACGGGCTTGTCCTCTAACGAGGATAAGTCGCCAGCGACTAATATAGCTTTATGTGACGAAACGGCTCCCAAGTCTGGCGCAGTCTGCGAAACAACTGTTAAGACAGGGTCCGCGGACTGTAGCAAGACTGGTAAGCTATGCACCTTTGGTAGTACTGGATCCGAGAAATCCAATACTACCAATAAACCCCACTTCAGTGGTAAGGCATCCTTGAAAAAAGGGTCTGCTGGAACCACTACGAGACATCCTTTCTCTCCCAACAAATCAAAACGCGCTCACGATTTGCGGAATGCCAGCAGAATCATCAAAAGACTAGGTGATAAACTAGAGACTAATGGTGACTCGAAGCAGGAAGCAACTTTAGCTTGGGCCAAAAACGTCATTGCTAAGATGCTGAGACCGGTGGCGACTTCACGTCAAAGTGATAAAGGTCTATTGAGGGAACCACTTCTTGGCTCCTTTACTGGCAACTAAAGGTGTGATTGGGTACGGATTCTCTTCGATTACTCTGAAGATTTAGAAAAAAGATGAGGGTAATCCCGTTCCTCCACAACCACTAGGCACTTCCACAGTCGTCCGATATTGAAAATAAAGTTTAATAATGGTGTTAATAAAATACAATAAATACCATGTCTGTAGTTTTTATATTTTGGCTTTTTCCTCGTGTAACCTATCAAGTTCAACAAAGATGAAGGAATGTTTTTGCCCTCTTACACCTAAGATATGATAAAGTGAAGATTATTTTGGAAACCCACTATTTGTATATTTGAATAATAATAAATATTATTAAAATAATTTGTCTATAAATAAAAGAATCCTTCTTCTAGATAGGATAGTTTTTTGTTAATTCATTATTTGAATTTAATTTATTCTTCACTGCCCTCATCGAAATCCGTTTAATTTTCAACCCAAAAATAAGTGTCTACGAATGTCTTGTACTTTTATAAAGATAAGTGATTGCGAAGTGTGGATTTACATTCAACGATTTTAAATTAGACCGTAATTTCTCCCAACACTATTACATAATTTACTATTTATTCAGCCGATCTCAAAGACTTATATGGTTGTCTTTGACGATGCTTATAAAGTATAATATTTTTATCAGAATTTTGTAACTTTAAATTAAGCTTATCAACATTTTTGACAGCATCAAAATGTTGTAATATTTTTATGATTAGTTCGAGAATATTTTCTTAAAACTGAATACATACATAGATACGAGTACTATGTTCTTGAGAAAGAAACTTGACTTTAAATGAAAAGCTATATGATTCATAACTTAAATTTAGCTTATTAACAGATTATTTCCATTTTTTAGATGTCTACCAGTTATTTTCCATTATTAAGACATCGCTTGAAGTCTGCTGATATGAAAATGAGCAATGGTTTTTTATTAAGTCAGGTATACTATACGCCAATGACTTTTGTTGTTTGACCTTCAATTGAAGGAGCTTCAGTCGTCTCTTCAGAATTATTGTTATGATGTTGAAAATAAATATTTTGACTAAACAAAAAGCAAACAAATAAAAAATATATTTTATCAACGGCTGTCGACGAAGATTTATTGTTGTTTTATAAAAATGTACTATTTTTATTAGCAATGCCTGACTAACTGACAATTTAAGGTATATGTACTTCTGAATAATCTTGTCTTTGTTTTTTATTATTATTTTGGATACAAATCTTTTGGTGTGGTAAGCTTTCTTTAAATTTTAACAATATTAGTTTTCGGA
Source organism: Chrysotoxum bicinctum (assembly GCA_911387755.1). Classification (NCBI taxonomy): domain Eukaryota; kingdom Metazoa; phylum Arthropoda; class Insecta; order Diptera; family Syrphidae; genus Chrysotoxum; species Chrysotoxum bicinctum. The sequence continues at coordinate 209,445,454 of OU426989.1, read as the reverse complement.
TATTGACGCGATTGGTCTTTATCATATCATCATCACCATTTAACGGCAAAAAGTTGTTCAGTTAAACTTATCACAAGTCACTAAACAAGTGGCAATGGGTACTATTGGTAATCGTGTTAGTTTCCGTGGAGAATCTTCAACTCTAGTCTATTAACTTGGTGGTAGCATGCTTAAGGTTTTGTTGTTTTATTCAAAAAATTTCAATAACTAATTGAATGTTCCCTCATGGTAAATTTTTTATTAGACTAATGCAAGGAATACATATTTATTAATGACTCACGTAAGCCTTAAAAAAGTGTGTTTCAAGCATGTTTATTCTACGGATGATGAGGTAAGAGTTAGTTTAACTCTTAAGTGTAGCTCTGATTTGAAAATTTTATGAAAAGTTTATTTTAAATATTATTTACGTTACGATTTATTATGCAAGGGATTCGCAATTATTAGTATTTTTAAAATCAGAAAAGAATATTTTGTATGAATAAAAGTAATTTTTTCAACAACAAATTGACATTGAAATTGAAGGCTGGAGGGGCTTCATTTTAAATTAAGATCGGGTTATTAAGTCAAATATTAAGACAAAAGTTATAAATTACATAAATTATCCATATTCATTCTTTTCATAAGTTTGGTATTAAATAATGGTGTGGAAGTTTGAGAACGAAGAACCAAGTATTAAGCAAAGTTTTTGTTTTCCAAAATGGACAGGTAGATTTCGACAGTTCATGGCAAACTTGTTGTTATTTACCCTGTTTCTTTTATATTTTAAACACTAAGAACAATTCACAATGGACAAGTAAGAACGTCGAGAAACGAACGCAAATAAATGAACTTTATTATCTGGACCTATTAGATGTGTTTTCCGATTTCAGCTAAATGTACAACTGAATGGCACAACTTGCTCTAATGTTTAGGAGACATTGAGAGAATTGGAATTTAAGAATTATATATGTACATAAAAACATGGATGTAATTAAAGTAAAATGCATATCCGTAATTTATTTTGTATATAAAATTATAAAACAAAAATTAAAGAAAACTATTTTTTTTTAATCAAAACTAAAATATTTTTAATATGCAATGTTTTTTAAACTTTTAAAAAGTTATTATTATTATTATAAATTCTTTATTTGACTAAAACTCGATATACATTTTAAATACTATACAGAACATTAGCATGGCAAAAACTTTATTTGCCGTCTGCCTGGAAATTGACATTTTTCGAGAATAACAAAAAAGAAAGTTTAAGATTAAAAAAAGTTTATAAATTAAAATAAATGTAGACAAATAAATAAATAGAATGCGTTAAAATAATTATAATAACAAGTTTACAATACAAATTTACTCGTTTCACCTTAAAGAAAGATACATAAATATACAATATTTAAAAATTTTAAATTTACTCTAAAAAATTTTTTCGATAACCTAAGGCATGACCAATAAAACTGTAAAGGTTCTCCCAACCCCACTCTCCATTGAAAATTTGTTTCGCTTCCTGGAGATTGAGAAAGCTCTTTGAAAAGTAAAGCCTTTGAATTTCTTGCAGAACTGGGCAAACGGCTAAAAAGTGGTTGACATTTTCGGTTTCATTTCGATTGCAGAGGTTACATCTGCTATTATCACTTCTATGAGGTATATAATTCAAGTTTAGCATCTTTGCTTTAAACAAGGTACCAATTTGAATTGCAGAAAGTTTGTTGATTGAGTTGCTTGTAGACCAATCTGCTCGGAGAGGTACGAGCCCTATTCAGAAATGATCCTGTGAAGTATAGTTTCTGTACACAAAATTTCATTAAAATCCGTTGTGTCGATAATGAGAAAGTCCAAAATTGAGTAGCTGGTTCTATGGTAGATACAGTATATAATTTCTTGATTTCAATGTTTTTTTTAATCAAATTTTAAATCGTAAGAATTAAGCGAAAGCAAAATATTTATCAAAATTCTAGTAATTCGAGTAAAATACAGCTTTCGAAAGCCATTTTTTAACATTTGTAAAAATAAAATGTATCACAACTTCAAGATAGTATTAAGAAACTGTTAATTTCAAAGTTTAAAATATCAACCAAGTGGTTTTCGAAATATTAGGTGTTCAATTAAAAAATTTTAAAATTTGAATGCTAAATACTTTTCAGACTTTTTAAAAGCTTTAGCATAGAAAACCCACAATCAGTTCAACGGTTTTTAAGTAACTCAAAAAAAAATATGGGTCTAAGAGGGGTACCATTAATAACCATTTCTCGAACATTTCTTTTTCAACCATATAAGGTAGCTTCTGTGGAACAGTTTTTGGTTAAAAAAAAATATTTTCTAAAATTAAAAAAAAAAATAAAATGCACGACTGAGTCACACGAAATTGTTATGTAAAAGACTAAGAATTTTCAAAAATTAATGTTATTAAAGAAAAACTGTTCATAAGCATTAAAACCATTTTTTAAATGACTACAACCACTCCTTTGGTAGTTGGAGCTAAGAACAGGATGCCATGTGGTTCAAACAAATAATAGTTTATGCAAGAACAAAACTTATAAGTCTGTACTGGTTTCTGAAAAAATAAGGTTTTATATACAAAATTTTTAAAACGTTCTTAAGAAAAAATGTTGGTACGCCAATTTAAAGTTTTTATCATTGTTCGAATAAAAATTAAATTTAAAAAAAAAAAATATTGAGTCATTTCTGAGATATTGAATTTCCCAAAAAAATTGATTTTTTTTTTAAATTCACAAAATATTTTTTTTTAAGTTTTGCATGTTTTTTAAACTTTTTAGAAGCTTCCTTATAAAAAATTTCATTAAGATCCGTTATTTCGATAATGAGAAATTCTAAATTTGAAAAAATGGTTCTATGGTAGGTACAGTCAGTAATATCTTGATTTCAAAAAAAAACTTTAGCTAAATTCTCGTAACTAGAAAAATACGATTTTCGAAAACCATTTTTTAGATCTTGTAATTTGTGCTAAGAAACTTTTATTTATCAGGTTTTAAAAATCGAACATGGGGTTTTTGAAATATTGAATTTAAAAAAAAATGATCAAAATCGGTTGTACCGTTTTCGATAAAATCAAAAATTAAAAAATGGTTCCATGGGAGGTATTTTTTTAGATTAAAAAAAAAATTCAAAAATTTTTTTTTGAAAACTCAATATTTCGAAAACTCCATGCTCGATTTTTTTTTAAAACTTGATAAGTAAAAGTTTCTTAAAATAATCTACAAGATATGAGAAAAAAAAATTATTTTACCTAAAAATAACGGTACCCTCCATACAAATGGTAAACAATGGTTTTCGAAAATCGTATTTTTCTCGAAAACAGTTCCGAGAATTTTGCTTACATTTTTTTTCTTTTGATTAATTTTTAAGATCTATAATTGAACAAAAAAAATTTGAAGACAAGATATCACTGACTGTACCTACCATAGAACGATTTTTTTAAGTTTTGAATTTCTCATTATTGGCATAACGGATCTACTTCTAAAAAATTTAAAAAACATTGCATTTCAAAACTTAAAAAAATAATTTTTTTTTTGAATTTTGAAAAAAAAAAATAATTTTTTTTTGGAAAATTCAATATCTCGATAACGGCTCAATATTTTTTTTTGTAAATTTAATTTTTATTCGAACACTAATAAAAGCTTTAAATTGGCGGACCAAAATTTTTTCATAAAAATGTTTCGAAAATGTTTAATATAAAAACTTATTTTTTTAAGAAACCACTACAAAGACTTATAATTTTTGTTCTTGCATAAACCTATGTATATTTGCTTGAATCAAATGGTATCCTATTTTTAGCTCCAACTACTAAATAAGTTGTTTTACCTAGTAATTTAAAAAATGAATTTTATGCTTATGAACAGTTTTTCTCTAATAGCATTCATTTTAGAAATTCTTAATCTATTACATAGGAGCAAGTTCGTGCAACCCAGTCGTGCATTTTATTTTTTTTCGAATGCATAACTTGCCTTATAGTATCTATAAGTCGCAAGTAAAATTTGTATGAGAGGTGCCGTTATTTTTGGTTTAAAAAAAAAACGTCTTGGTGGAAAAAATTTAAAATGCTATCTACATACAAAGTTTCAAGAAAGTCGGCCGACTCGTTCTGCAACCGAACAGACAGACAAACAGGATTTGTTTCGTCTTCACTATCATCGTAATGTCATGGCTGATTAAAATCTCGAGTTCGAGTCTTTTTTACGAATTTGCGACCTTGTCGACTATCCCATTAATAATTTCGAAAATATTTCACTCACCTAACAAGGTCACCTTAGTTCACTCTAGGTCAGAAATAGGCAATTTCCTTTAACATTTAACATTTGAAAAATCGATGTAAATTTGTAAAATTTTCTTTAATACTGTACTACTTGAATTTTACCAGGCATAAAATTGAAGCAAAAGGATAAAGGGTTTTCAAAATAGCTTAAATAAACAGATATAGATAAATAAATTGGATGATGCCATTTCTGTGAAATAAAGAATACAAACGATTTATTTTATTTATTTTGTTTGTATACAGAATAAGTAAATAGTCATCAAAAAGACGAGTATAATACTTTTTTTATTGTCTTTGTTTATAGAAGTTGATATTTATTGCACATTCAACTGTTCACAACAAATATGCCAAAAATTAAGTCAATGTTTGTTTGGATTCTTAGCACTCAATTATCAATTCAAATTCGTTTATAAGCAAACACATGATGCACCTTTTTGGTTTATTTTCTAATTAACAAATCGTGAATAACAAAACAACATTCAAGTGCCTTAATGCCCGGTTCCTCCGAACGGTTTAAACTTATTTTCTGAGGAATCAACTTTCTGTACAGGCAAATCAGGAACCACCAGTTTCAAATAAAAATATTTTGTTCTTAAAAGTGTTGGTGCAACTGGGCAAAGGTATTAAATTTAGAAGCTTGCAAATTAAACATCTTATTACCTCTTATTATTGAATTACTATACATAAATATCTTCAAACTGGTAAATTCGTTCAAATTCAATGAAATTCGGCATCCTATAAATAGTGAGGGATACAGCTTTGATCTTCACAAACAAAAATCATCTTACCAAGATTGTATCTTTGAATTTGAATTTCGTACACCTAAAATATATTTCGAATAAAAATGGTAGCCCTCAAGAAGACAACCTTTTTCCTTTTGTTCCTTGTATTTGCAATGATCTTTGCCACTGGAACTTCTGCTGCCAGAGTTGAAGCTTGTGACGAAGTTTGTGATCGTATCGACCGCGAAAAGGACAGCTGTTGCAAGTCTCATGGATATGATCGTTATTCCAGCTGCGATGGAGGAATGCAATGTGCTTAAAAAATTGCAAATTTGTTTTTGGCGAATAAAAAATAAATAATCAGAACATTTTCAAAAACGCATTTTTAATTTAGGTACTTACAAAATAATTGACAGCATTTTAGATTTTACCAATTTCTACAAAATAATATAATAATAGCAAGTGTCAAGCGTGTAAGTGTTGGAACTTTTTAAAATATGAATTTACTGACCTATCCGATTGGAGTTAAACAAAGTAAAAGTAACAGTCACACATTTTGTTTCATTGCAAAAATTCTTGTGATCAAAACAGCCGACGGAAAACATATTTTCAACTCAACATATTAAAATTAAAATTAATTAATAATTATTATGCTTCATACAGGAATGGTGTCAAAAATTTAAATCCAGAAACCCTAAATTGCTAAATTCGCAATTTTGGGTTTTCTAGTGTTTGGATTTCGGAATTCTATCTGACTCACCTATGTCCTTAAATTATTATTCATTTAAAAAAACCGAGGACGCAAGGTTTTCAGTACAGACCACACATTTTATGATATAAATAATTTCATAAAATTGATTTCAGCAATTTTTTCTCACCATAAGAAAAATAAATTAGGGGCCATTACGGCTCTCAGAGAGTCTTACTTTAGTGACTTACAACTCTCAACCATTCATGTTTGTGTATTTGTAGGAACTGAGTCGGGAACAGCAATTTTCATCTCATTTCGATCGGATAATGATACAAGAGATACCCTTGGAGGATTTGTCATAGCACAATTTTGCCCAAGACCATATGCATCACATTCCAACGCACTTATCATTATGTCAAGGGATACTTCAATCTTACTTACCATCTCTGTGGCAATAATTAAAAAAAATAATTTGACGTCTAATGTCAGTTCGACTTGTATTTGGCTGTTCTTTACATGCAAATTCAGGGAATACGTTGCAATTTGAGGTGGAGAATTTTTTTGTATTTCTATTCAACTTTCAATATTTTCGCTGTTTCAACTGTCTATGGAAAATAATAAAAACAAATAATCCTGCCCAATGAAGCCAGAAATAAAAATGTCTGCAATCTTTGCTGAAATAAAAATCGCTTTGGAAGTGAAGAGTTACAAACAAATATCTCAAGAGGGACGTTGCGCGATGTTCTTGAAATTGCTACTTGATGGTGGGATTGTTTCCATAGTATGTACTTCCAATTCGAAGGTCATTAGAAGTGTAATTAAAAGCGGAAAAACTATCATCGAGGAGCTAACTCAAAAATTATACGCACTGCAGTCAAAATTTCTCGACTTATGACACTCAGGCCTCATTTATGCACACAACCAGCTTATTTATTAATTAAAAGGTTTTGGTAAATCTGTCAGCCTGAATACTTGATACACTTAGACCATAAGTTTGTCCATTGGGAAACCACATGAAGCAAGTAGACACTCTACTTGTTGAACCACTTAGAGCGCCTTACGAAGCAGGTGATACTCGTATTACTTATGCTTATATTTGGCACGTGTTATAGTAGAACACTTTCAGATCCTACGTTTTTGAAATAGAGCGGGAAATGTCCAGAAAAGATGAGGAATCGATTCTTCCTATTCCTCCCCAATACGGCTTTTGCAAAAATAGTTAAGGAATACGCCGAGTTTCATTGCATTTTTACAATGTCTGGTTATGACCCCTATTACGGAGTCGATGTGTAATCTGCATGATAAATAATTACAGTGGTTGCCAGCAGGGGTGTCATTTCCACTATGGAAGGTCTGGACACTTCCATATCTGTAACCTTAAAAGATATGGAATTCCAGACTTAAGAATATGAACAAGAAAAAACTCAACTACCTCTCCCCAAAGCTGTTAACCCCACAAAACCGGGGCGCATTGAGGCCAAGCTCTCGGAGACGATGCCGTAAAAAATTCAAGCAGCTCTCCACAAAGCTCTTAACCCCACAAACCCGGGGCGCAGCGTGTGGTTAACAGCTTCCGGGAGAGCTGCTTGGAGTTTTTATGGCATTATCCCCGATCTCCGAGAGCTTGACCTCGCAACTTCGCTTCTTGCATGGAACGTTCAACACACTAATCATTATGTCAAGGAGTATATTGAGGACATATAACTCCAGGGATAATCCAATAAATAGGATAATTTTCCCAAAATAACTCGACATTCTATTACCTTTATGGGAACAAATTAAAAAAGAAAGAATTGTTTTGTGAAAAAAATTCTATTTACCAAATTTGAATCAAATCGATCTATCCGTTTAGGTTGAACTCTAACTGTACTGTGGAAACATACTCGTATACCCACAATGGAAGCTGTGATTAAAACCAATTTTTGTGGATTTTCCATCATTAATTTCGCTTATCTTACATGGGCAAGTGGACTATGATGTTAAAAATGATAATAAACCATCCAGAAAGTCGCAAGCACGTAAACAGAAATGTTGTTGGATTTTTCGATGACGAACTTTGAGATAATTCTTATTTGAACTTAATGCCCTATTCATAATAAATTATTTGATAACCATTTTCTTAAAAAGGGATAGTATTGATTTGATTCACATTTAAAGTGTAGAATTTGATAAGAGATTTAAAATGTTGTCTATCTCATCGTGAATACTTGGAAATGAAAACAGGTAGGCTTAGCGAGCCCAAATTCTAAAAAACGCTAATAAACTATTTGCAGATTTTATAGTACCTGCCATCAATTTCTGATTAATATCCCGAAAAACTCCCAGTTCTTATGAATAGAAGTCACTAAAGGCCAATTTATATCAATTCTGTTTATTTAGGAAGATACTAGCCGCGTTTTATTATCGCCAATGATCCATATACATAGATTAACTCTTGAAAATAAAACGATACAGATCCTAGTGACAGTTGTCTTGATGTCTTGTATGCTCATCTCCCTTTTTCTTATGTTTGTTGATTTTTAAATGTTTCTTGCCTTTTTCCTTTGCACTGTAGTTTACACTACCTTACCATAAAAATCCATCTACTCGCCAGAGAAAGAACTAATTTTTGGATCTTTGAAATAGATCCAGATAGAGATCAGGATCCCAAATTGTTTTTGTAATAGGTACATGTTCAAAATTAATTCAGATCCGGCTCCACATATACGAGTACGTAGTTCCGTATAATAAAACGCTCCAACTGTCCATCCTGCCCTGTACGCGCGAGCATACTTCGCGCAACCGTTGTTTCAAAGCCGCCTGAAGAAGTTGGATATTTCATATTGTTAGGACTGTTATAATTTTCCACTTCACTGGTCTCATTTTGAAATTAAAAGTATTGGATACATGAATCAATCGAACTCGAGATTTTGATCAAACTTCTTATTAAGATAATAGGGAAGACGAAAAAAGTGGACCTCGCCACTATGTCTGTCTGCCTACTGAACATTGTTGATAACATTTTAAAAAATTTCCAACCACAATTTGTTTTTTTAAATATCTACCAAAATTTTATTTTCCAAATTTTATAATATATTTTTTTTTCAAAAACTGTTCCAAAAATAATTTATTCAAAATCATAATTTGTAAAAGATAGGAAATATTTGACAAAAAATTCTAAAAAATAATTATTAGTGGTACCTCCCATATAACCATTTTTTTGTTTTCGATTTTCGTAAGAACAGTACAACTGATTTTGATAAATTTATATGAAAGCTTTTAAAAAGATTGAATGTTATTGTGTATTCAAATTTCAAAACAATTGCTTAAGATAACAAAAAAATTAAAAAGATAAATACTCGATTTTGTCGAAATGACAATTAACAATTTTTTAATAATTTTTCAATTATGTTGAATACAAATTACTTGGATACTTGGACACTTTTTTTTGGTTTGCTTAATTTTTACGATTTATAATTCGGTACAATTTTTTTTTTTTTGAATTTAGACAGTATCTACAATAGAATATCGTTTTTTTTTTATTTTTGACTCTCTCATTATCAATGTAACGGATTCAAATGAAATATTTTGCACGAAAGTTTTTTAAACACTCCATATCAAAACTTAAAAAAAAAACATATATTTTTTTGGATTTGGATTTTTAAAAAAAAACCACTACAACTATCTCAAATTCTTATTCTTGAATAATTGCATATTTTCTTGAGAAATAACATGACATTCTGTTTTAAGGTCCAACAACTATGCATACCTCTATTTACTACAAAAACGATGAAAATGTCATATATTTTTTATATGTATGTATGTACATAGGTACTATAGGGCAAGTTCTGCATTTGGAAAAAAGATCGAACTCGAGATTTTGATAAAAGTTGACATTCTGGTGATAGAGAACACGAAAAAAGTGGGACCGGCAATTCCGTCTGTCTGTCTGTCTCGACCAATAGCCTAAGCTATTTTTCTTAAACTTGGTACTCCTTAGAGGAGAAATTCATTTTTTTTTAGCTAATTAACGGTACCTGCCAAACAGTCGTTATGCAAAATCTTATTTATCTTTAAAAACGGCTCTACCAGTTTTCCTAATTAATAGCTCTAACGATTTTGACGAAAGTTTTTATACAGGTTTTTTGGGTTTTTGAAAAAAAATTCATTTTTTTTTTGAAAAATCAATATCTTCTTTCTATATATAAATCTTCTTCTTTCTATATATAAATCTATATCACGAAATACTTAAAATTGGCATCCCAAATTTTTTAAAAAAATATTTTAATAATAAAACGGTTTTTATACTTGGTTTCCATAAATCAGACGGCAATTTCATGCGTTTGAACATTTTTGGCTCATATTTATTTATAAACGATTTTTAAATTTCAAAGTACTTTTGCATAAGAGCAAGTACGCGAACTAGACAAAAGTGTTGTAGATAGGGCTCTAGAAAACCCACGGTTTTCCAATTGGGGCTTGACAATTTTGAACTCTCAACGGGAACGCATTCCTAAGCCAATAATCAAACTGTCAATGTCAAAATAATGAATAGAAACTTTTACAAATAATTAAACAGTGTTATCAAAATTCCGAGTCGGAGACGCTAACTTTAAGAATGTTACACATCTCGTCAATAGACATAGACATGTCGTTCAAGAAACACCACTTCGCAACAATTAACTGTATGGTGTGCCTTGCATGCCGGTGGGTGGTAACATTTGGCCGTTTTTCTTTTCGTTAATGAAAATGACCGGTATCTACGTTACTGTCGATGAACATCGCTACAGAGACATGTTGCAACCATATTTCTTTGGTCATTTATATGAATTCGACATTTATGATATTATGTAGTTTCAACAAGATGGTGACACAAGGCACAAAGCGAGTGAAACAAACTAATTCAGCGAATGTGATATTTCGAGAAATGGTTCTTTCTATTCAACACCTAGATCGTATGATTTAATAGATCTAGACTTATTTGTATAGGGCTACAGTAAATCATTGGTGTTTGCCAAGGAGCTAGCATCGTTAGAGGAGCTAAGAGTATATATATATATATTGAACGAGGTATAGCGGCCTTATCCGTAAAAAAGTGTACCCGCGGCATCGAAAATTTGATTCGACAAATCGACTGCTGCAAAAGGGCACCTGTTGAATATATGATCAACGTCAAATTCAATGACATGGTCTAAAACAAATAATAAAGTTTTCGAAATAGCTCTATTATGAGTTTAGTTTTAAAAAAAATTTGAGTCCTTATTGTAAAACCAGATATATAATAGTAGAACAACAGCGATTTCTTGATTTAACAACACATTATACTTTTTTCTTTGGATTTTGTTAAATATAAAGTCGCGAAATTTAAAACATTTAAAACCTGCTCTAAATCAATTTTAGAATGGGAGTCGACTCAAAATATTTTGTACAAAACGAGAACCGACTGTTTGTTAATTTTAAAGCACATAAACTATGCTTTAACGTTAAAGAGCTCGTCTAACTTTAACAGCAGAAAATAGCTAGTTTATCTTTTAAAAGTATACTTTATCCATATTGACAATGGTCATTTCATACCAAAGCAAATCGAAATAAAAATGCTTACTGATGTTTTATTCGATTTTTTAAAAGATGTGCTTTGTAAATAGACTGAATCACTGAATATTAGAAATTTGAAACAATCGTACAAAAATGCTCAACAGGTACACTTTTGCAGCAGTCGATTCGTCGAATCAAATTTTGGATGACACACGGGTACACTTTTTTACGGAAAAGGCCGCTATACCTCTAACGACGCTACCTTCTTGGCAAACACCAATTATTTACTCTAGCCCCATACGAAGTGGTGTTTCTTGAACGACATGTCTATTGACGAGCTGTGTAGCCAAAAACTTGCTTACGCCAATAACGACTAACAATTTTCGTTAACCGTCTTCGACTAGAAATTTTAATAAGAGTACAGTTTAATTATATGTATGTAAAAGTTTCTACTCATTGTTTTGACATTGACAGTTTAATTATTGGTTTAGGAATGCGTTCTCATTGAGAGTTCAAAATTGTCAAGCCCCAATTGGAAAACCGTGGATTTTCTTTAGCCCTATATACGACACTTTTGACTAGTTTTGTATCCACATCACGCCTCATCACATGACTAAATCGCACGTACTTGCTCTTATGTAAAAGTACTTTGGAATTCAAAAATTGCTTATAAATAAATATAAAACATGAATTTAATAAGCCAAAAATGTTCAAACGCATAAAATTGCCATCTGATTTCTAGAAAAGTATGAATTTATGGAAACAAAGTTTTAAAATCATTTTATTAATACATTTTTTACTTGCGATATAGGTACTATAGGGCAAGTTCTGCATTTGGAAAAAAAATCGAACTCGAGATTTTGATCAAAGTTGACATTACGATGATAGCGAAGACGAAAAAAGTGGGTCCGACAATTCCGTCTGTCTGTCTGTATGTCTGTATGTCTGTATGTCTGTATGTCTGTACCTCGAACTACAGCCTAAACTACCGGAGGTATTTTCTTCAAACTTGGTAGTTAATGGTCTTCGGTGATTCCCTAGAGGAAAAATTGAAATTTTTTTTTTAGCTCTAAAACTAAGGGTACCCCCCATACACCCGTAATGCAAAATCTTATTTATCTCGAAAACGGCTCTAACGATTTTGATAAAAAAAATTAAGTGTGATATTATGGACATGGACTATATTTTGGTGAAAAAAAATTTTGGGGGGAAATGTTATTAGGGGTACCTGTCATAGAACGGTTTTTTTGATTTTCGAATTTCTCACCAACCGCTCTAACGATTTTAACCAAAATTTTTATGCAGGAGCTGCTTTGCATTTGAAAAAATATAAACTAAAATTTTTTTCGAGAAAATAGTTTTTGGATTTTTAAAAAAATAATACAATTTTTTTTTTGAAAATTCAATATCTTGAAAACCGATACACGATTAAATTTTTAAATTACGTTTTAAAATGTATTTTATTAAATACTAACAATTTGCATATCAATTTTTTTTATAAAAATTTTAAGGAAAATTTAGTACACAAAAAACATGTTTCTGTGTGTCTGTATGTCTGTACCTCTCACTACAGCCTAAACCACTGGACCTATTTCTTTCAATCTCGGTAGTTAAGAGTCTTCGGTGATTCCCTAGAGGAAAAATTGAAATTTTTTTTTTAGCTCCAAAACTAAGGGTACCCCCCATACACCCGTAATGCAAAATCTTATTTATCTCGAAAACGGCTCTAACGATTTTGATAAAAAAAAATTAAGTGTGATATTATGGACATGGACTACATTTTGGTCAAGAAAAATTTTGGGGCAAAATGTTATTAGGGGTACCTGCTATAGACCCGTTTTTTTGATTTTCGACTTTCTCATTAACGGCTCTAAGGATTTTAACCCAAAATTTTTAGCAGGAGTCCCCTTAAGTTTAAAATAATATTGTATATAAAAATATTCTAAAAAATATTTATTGGGTTTTAAAAAAAAAAAAAAATTTTAAATCAATATCTTCAAATTTTTATTATTATATATTTATTATTATTTTTTGAATTTATTTCCTAAAACCAATATTATTAAATACTTAAAATTCGCATCCCACATTTTTTTCTTGAAAAATTTTAGAGAAATTTCTTATATAAAAAATTTATTTAATAATAAAACGATTTTTTAAGGTTTATTTGCATAAATTCATACTTTTCCGGAAACCAGACGGTAATTTTATGCATTTGCACATTATTATCTCATTAAATCCATGTTTTATATTTTTAAAATGTATCTTAAATTCCAAAGTACTTTTACATAAGAGCAAGTTCGTGCGATCCAGTCGTGCATTTTATTATATAAGAAATTTCTTTATAATTTTTCAACAAAAAGATTTGGGATGCCAATTTTAAGTATTTCGTAATATTGATTTATATATAGAAAAAAGATATTGATTATTCAAATTTTTAAACATTTAAAACCAACTCTAAATCAATTTTAGAATGAGAGTCGACTCTAAATATTGTGTATAAAACGAGAACCGACTTTTTGTTAATTTTAAATTAATTAAATTAAATTAATTTGAATCTTGAATCTTGAATCCATATAGACTATTGTCATTTAATACCAAAGCAAATCGAAGTAAAAATGTTTAGTGATTTTTTAAAAGATGTGTGTTTGTAAATAGACTGAATCATTGAATATTAGAAATTTGAAACGGTCGTACAAAATCTTAACCGGCAGTACTATACATACAAAATGTACTTTTTTTGGCGAAAAATTATTTCGTTTGAAGTTGTCTGTTCTTTTTATTTTTTGTTTTGCTTGTATAGTTGTGTTTGAGTTATGTGTATGTATATCTGTCAAATTAAGGGTTGTTCAACGTGAATAATTTGCTTAGGTTCTGTTGTAAAACTCACGTTAGTTAAAAGAGTTCTCTATCGTGTTTAAAATTATGAAAAAGTTATACCAAGTCTCCAAGCTAAACGATTGTGTTAAGTAGAGCCGGTTTTATTGCTTAAACGAGAACTTTTTAAAATTTTGTGCCAAAGTCTTTAAACATCTTGTTGTTAAGGTATTAGTATGATACTAAATAACAATTTCCTAACTTTAAAGTAGCTTACTAATAAATTCTTAATTTTCAACGATTTCTCACTAGTATTGTACTAGAACAATTTTATTAATAAACTAAAACAATGACAGTTCGTAAGAAAAAAACTAAGTAACAGACCTTTTTAGACGTTTGTAAGTGTCAAAGAGTCATGTGAAATTAGCACAATACTAGACAAATAAAGTAGCCATTTGATGATTTTAAATTTAATAAAATGCTCGAGACAGTTTGATGTTAAACTTACGAGTAGTTAAAATTTTGCGCCTGTTACTTATAGCTGTGACTGTAATTCGTAAAAGAGATAAATAGATAGATATGTATGTATTTTATTTTTTTATTTGACTTAATTTAAATTACAACATTTAAAATATACTTTAAAAATAAAAAGACATTATTGACGACAAAGGTATTTTTGTTTTAAACTGTGACTAGAATTATGTTTTTATAAGTGAAACGAAAAATACAGCCGAATATTTGTAAAACTATGATGAATCACTTTATCAAGAGAATGACATTTAATTTTCAGATTATTTATTTCATTATTAAGCTCAGAGAGATTCTACTTTGTAAACTTTTTATGGAAATTTTGAGTTTTTCTATTAATTTAAAATAACATCACCTCTTGTTGAATGACGCTATAGATATCGTTACATGTAATTGTTCCCATAAACAGAATAATCAAACCAGTTATCCATCTTGAAGTGAGTTTATCCCTTTTTTATTGTCGAATCGATTTTTTATATTAATATTAATTTTTTCCTAATATGCAATTATATTTTAACTAAGCATTTACATTGTCACACAATTCTGTATAATTAGTGGATAAAATATCAAACATCACTAGAAATTAGTAAGTGAAATATCGTCAAAACAAAATGATTGCAAGATGAAATCAATTACAATATTGAAATGTGAAATATGTACCTAAGTAGATAATATTGTATAAGCTCTATAAATGGAAAGTAATTGTCAATGCCTTAAAGATCACTACACTACACAGTGAAAAAACGAGTTGAATTCAAGAAATTCCATGTAAAATCAAGTTGACGAAATCTTACTTAACTCTGAACTTCTTAAGCCAATAAAAGTATTTTATTTTGAACTTATTTTCCATGAATCAGCCTTTATTTGACCAACGTCATTGATTATATTTTGGCGTTGGCTTTCACGGCAGTGGTATTTGGGGGTTTATTGGCATACAACTGTGACTTAAGGAAACCTCAGGTGAAGAAGTTTAACGGATCGAATCGCACAATATTGGTGGCCAATTTACATCGCCTTCGCGTGAGAAAACCATGTTCGGAAATCGCTTGTGCAAAATGTTCATTCTGGCACGGGCTGTGTGGCATAACTTTCATAAAACAATTTAATCATTCGCACAAGCTGTTGAGCAATATTACTCCCTTTTGGCAATTTGGCAAACGGCAGGTATTTTGACAGATGGTGCTCCATTGCTCCAACAATATGACCACAATCATCTGTTGATGTTTAGAAATTTAGAACTCAAGTATTAAGATTCAAGTTTTCAGATGTTCGTTATTGCATTAAAAACTAAAGGTATTAATTCGAATTTGTGACAAAAGCCCAAGGGAAATAAGCCAACATTTTAAGAATTGCCCTTGTTATGCTACTTTTGCAAATCTTCATAAGAATAATTTGGCACTTTGTGACTGTGAATTGTATGTCCCGTTACCAGACAGACACCAAAATCAACAGCTTTTTTTTTAATCAACAGTGACTGTCAGACCAGTATCATGGTTGCAGAGGATATTAACTCCCCTCTGCCCCACTCAGGAAACTCCGTTGCTTCACTTAGTGTATATTAAGTCGTGACCAAGTTGATCTTTCTTCAAACCAGATTTTGTGTTTGCTTAGTTACATTTTAACAAATGCAATGCAAAACCAACTGTTATAACTTCGGCTTATTTCGCTTCCTTAAAGTGAATTAAGGCCTAGCACCCAACTTTTATATTATCTCACAGAACCAACACAAAATGCCAACAAAATATTAGCCCGCGTTCAAGCAGGATTCTAGCTTTCGACTTTTCTTCGAGTGTAGTCTTAGATTCAGTTCTTGTCATAACCAATTAAAATGCAATAAAATAAATCAAGACTCAATAATTATCTATGATAAACTTAGTAATTAAAACATTGTTTAACCAAAGCAAAAACATATAAATAGTGAGGGAGGCAGCTTAGATCTTCACAAACAAATATCCACTCAACAAGATTGCATCTTTATATTTCTCGTAAGATTTCAACAACAACAACAAAAATGGTGGCTTTCAAGAAAACAACTTTTTTCCTTCTGTTCCTTGTGTGTGCAATGATCTTTGCCACTGGAACTGGCGCTGACAGAGTTGGAGCTTGCGACCAGGTTTGCAGCCGTATTGATCCCGAAAAAGACGAATGCTGCCGAGCTCATGGATATGCCCGTCATACCAGTTGCGATGGCGGAATGCAGTGTGAACATTAGAAAATATTATTTTTGTATCTGTTCGAAATAATATAAACTAATAAACAGAATATGAGCATCTTCAAGGATATTTTTTTCATTTATTTCAAATAGCGTGTTTTTTGTAAGGAGAGTCTTCGAGTATTGCTCGACTAATCCATTAGATATAATGAAGTAAGGTGATTTGAAGTTATTTCAAATGAAATAAAACCAGGTATACAAAACTTGCTCGTTTTTCTAGGACTGGCCAGAAATGGAAAGAGTCTCAGTCCAGAAAACATTACATTTATTTAAAAAAAACCTACATGTAAACTTAAAAATTAAATTTAAAAAAAAAAAATATTTTTGTAATATTGAGTTTTCAAACAAATCTTTTTTAATTCAAAAATAGTATTTGTTTTTAGAAGCAATAGTATTTAAATTTTTAAGTAAAAATATTGACCGAAATCCACTAGAAACTAGAAAAGTGAAAATAAAAAATAGAACTCGGGATTTTAATCAAACTTGATATATAACAATGATAGAGAAAACGAAAAAATTGAGTCCCGCAATTCTATCTATCTGCATGAGTATAAGTGTCTCTATCTGGACCTAGAGCGTATTCCACTTAAGCGATTTTCTTCAAATTGGGTACCTACTAAGGGTTATGGATGATTCCCCAGAGGCAAAATTGAATTTCTCTTTTAGCTTCAAACTAAGTTTTCTGTAAGATGGCATGTCCACTGCTAGTGCCAACAGCTTAACTGTATGAACGAACACATTGGAGATGATTAAGATGCATCCGGAAAAGCTGTCAAAATATTGAAAGCTTACAAAATCAATGTTACAAACACAACACAATACAACGAGGCTGCTAAAAATGACCAGGTTTAAACTTTTGCATGTACCATTTTTGAAGTCCTCATGTATGAGCCAGTTTCCCGAAATCGTCTGATGGCATCCCCAACCGTAGTTTTAGGTACACCAAGCGTACCAGCAATGCAACGTTGGCTATACCTGGCATCAGTTAAAGCTCTAGCTACACCAGGAATATCGAGTGGCATTTTTCTAGAGTCCCAAACAATAAATTACCAGTATAGACGAAAAATTAAGGTGGTCGGATAACGACAGTCTTCGTTGGAATGTTCACAACAAATTCTGAATATCGTCAAAGACGCTGCTAAATGCTTAGGATTTTTATATCGATGTAAGAAATTATTCACCCCATCTGATCTGGCAACCATTTATGAGGCGTTAATACTTCCAAAACTCGAGTACAACTCACACATTTGGGCAGGCGCAGCACAAACTTCTCTCCACTTATTGGATAGAATTCAGAACAGAGCCTTAAAACTGATAGGAAACAGAACTATCATGGAATCATTCCCATCTCTTGAACACCGTCGAAATGTTTCATATATTTCCTGTGTTTTATCGCTTTTTCACAAGCGATGCTCACTCGAAGTAGTCAGTTGTATTCCCCTTTATCAGTTCACCCGTGATACCCGCTTCGCTAGGAATACTCATCAGCCTAACTTTATTCAAATATAGAGATTCGTTTTTCAGTCGCACAATACGATTATGGACTAACTTACCCGGCACGGTTTTCTCTTGCCATTTCAATTTGCAAACATTCAAAACCAAAACCATTGTTCATCTATACCTCCTTTCATTTTTTAAAATGATTAGAATCGAATTCAATGAAAAACCCTCACGACGATGTAAATTCCAGAGATTAAAAAAAAAATGATTTTGTAATTACCTTATCACATACAGAGTATGACTTATCGCAAATCAGATTTATTTCTGCGTAATTCATGAGGAAATACCCCACTTTGATGCAAATAAACTGTAAATTATTGGATCAGCTGATGGTATAAATATAATTAGATTCTGTTTGGTTTAACATTCACACAGTAAAATTGGTCTGATCAACAAGGTTCTTTTAAGCTAGGTATTCGTCTTAAAAATCCACCGACAAAATGGCCGCTTTCAACAAAACTACTTTTTTCCTTTTGTTCCTGGCATTGGCAGTGATCGTTGTTGAAACTGAAGCGCAAATAGTTCGTGTCCCAGCATGCAACCAAGTTTGCAGTCGAATTAATCGCGAAAAGGACGAGTGTTGCAGAGCTCATGGCCACTCCCGTCACCACAGTTGCAGGGGAGGAATGGCATGTTTTGCCGGTTAATAACAAATTTTGTAATTTTCTTTGCATTGAAATGTGTTGTAATAAAAACTTTGTAATCTCTTAAATGAGTTATTTATTTTATTTATAAATTCAATATGGAGTCACATTTTAGCTAGCTTAATATTCGGGCATGGTACTACATAAGGATTTTTTTATTTTCCTATTGCCCATTTTTTGTATCTATTTTTTGCGAAAAGGCTCCAAACTGTCAAATTCATTCACCAAAATGGTTGCTTTCGATCGCCCTGCAATGTACACATATTTTATGCACGCCTAAGATATGTCTAACTAGATAAAGCATTCATAACACAAAATCAGACTCGAGATTTTGATCAGTCTTGACATTCTTTTTATAATTCACACTCGCTCAAGTGTCTTTTGAAACCCTAAAATAAACTGTCCGTTTGACTGCACTACAAAAGGCTAGGCCGATTTTCTTTTAACTTCGCAGGGAGAATTTTTAATTTTTTAAGTCGATCCACGTATGTTTTTGTTTGTTATTTTGAGAGAAAAAATAACTGTATCTGCACTACATTTTTTTCGAAGTCTTAAGCGGCAAATACACACGACACTTGTGTGCACACCGGTGTGCCTACACCGGTGTAGCATTCCACCACACACGGCATACCGAATCGTGCACACTTTAGTTGTGCAAGAGATCTCATACATCATACTGGAGAGATCTAACCATAAGTGATATGGACGTCGCCCATTAGGCGATGAGGTTGGCGGTTTAATGATGTCGATAATAATGACTAATTCAAAATTTGAAAAAATGGTTCTATGGTAGGCACAAGCT
The DNA here is from genome assembly GCA_911387755.1 of Chrysotoxum bicinctum. Taxonomy (NCBI): domain Eukaryota; kingdom Metazoa; phylum Arthropoda; class Insecta; order Diptera; family Syrphidae; genus Chrysotoxum; species Chrysotoxum bicinctum. The sequence goes on along the minus strand of OU426989.1, from coordinate 209,425,769 downwards.
GTTATATCTTAATTTAAATGTTGTTTATTTAATTAAAGATCATAAAAATTTATTGAAAGAAAAAAATGTTATCAAAATTCTAGGCGCCGCCGTTTTCAAGAAAAATAGGAATTTTCAAAACATTTTTTAACATTTCTATGTTGGGTACCTTTTTTTTAGGTAAAATAAATTTTTTTTATCACATCTTGTAGATTATATTGAAAATTTGAATACACAATACTTTTCAAGCTCTCAATAACCATTTTTCGGAAAATGTTTTTAAATCTGTTAAACATTTTTTGAGAAGAACAAATATTTATAAAATTTCGAAAAAAATTTGTATAAAAGGTACCGTTATTTTTGGTCTTAAAAAAAAAGAAAAAAAACCTGTGGGGGGAAAAATTAAAAATGATATCTACCATAGTTCAAAGTAAATCGGCCCAGCCGTTTAAGCTATAGTCGAACAAACATATAGATAGAATTGCGAGACCCACTTTTTTCGCTATCATCGTAATGTCAAAATTTCGAGTTCGATTATTTTTCCGAATGCATAACTTATCTTACAGAACCTTTAAGTCGCAAGTAAATTTTTCGACGTGCTTTACCGCACAACGATTCGGCTGCAACTGAATAGTGAATAGTGAACAGCGTTACCACTTCCGGAAAAAAAGTCGAAGTAGATTTGAAGAAAAAAGTGAAGTAATTTGAGAAATATGGAAGTAGATTTCAAAATGGCTTTTTACTTGCTTTTAGAAAAAATGTTGCATACGAAAATTTTGTTCCTTAAATGAATACATATTACCTATTAAATATGTATTCAAAATTGTCAATACATTTCTTTTAATTTTAAAGAAATTTTGCATAAAATTATTCATTTGTAAATTTGTATTGTATTGACGTTCTTTTATGATAATTATGAGGTTATATACTACTACTTAGAGTGCAATAGAGAAAAAGAAGTAGATTTGGGCTTTATTTTGTAAAATTGAAGTAGATTGAAACAGAGATTTTTAAAATGAAGTAGATTTCAGTATTTTTCTAATGGTGCGAAGTAGGAAGTAGATTTTAAAATATTTTGGAAAAAATTGAAGTAAAGTGGTACCACTGATAGTGAATACTGAATAGCAAATGTGCGCGCACATCGCCATACACATCACACCGATCGAGACACCGACACCAAAAATCAAAATCTTTTGATTTTACCCACACGGTGTCAGACACCGAAAATCGGTGTGCGCACCAGCCCACAGACGGGACACATTTCCGTACACCGACACCGGTGTGCACACAAGTGTCGTGTGTATTTGCCGCTTTAGAATGTATTTTTTTTTCTCAAAAACTGTTCCACAGATCCTTCAAAATAAACTCAAAAACTTTCAATTAATAAAAGCTAGCGAACACTTAAGAGATTCAAGTGGAAGCTACAGAGGCTAAATTCAATACAACCGGGACAACTTTCGGCTATGCAAAAACCAAAGTTTGAAACAGATAGCTTAAAATATCCTGGAAAGTTGTTGTTCATCAATATCCTCCCTCCACTGCACACTGGGTCTGTCTTTTTGATCGCTCTTCGTCTTTTCTTATAACAATTTTTTCGTCTTCATTCCTCTTAATAAGAAATTATTTTTTAATACCGGTTTTTTACAAGTTCTTTTTTTTTCTAGACGCCGCCGCCGCCGCCGCGCCGCCTGCTCGAATCGTATGTCTCTACGGAGACCTACAGTATTTACATATAGACGAATAAAATCGCATCCGATGAGGTTGAACAAACTTACAAATTCTTTAAACGAGTTTCGATTACAACATACAAAACGTTGGCTGTCGACATATTTTTTGGGGACTGTTGGTTGCGTATCGAACCGAGCTGATCCGCGATCTGCAGAGGCTAAATCCGCTGATTTCTATGTACGACTAGACTAGACAGAGAAACCGCAAAAGAACAACACATCTTATTTTCTGTGGATCAGCAAGGAAATGAGAGGAGCCTTCGAAAGATCCAACTTCAAACTAAAGTTTGACATAAGAAATGCAAAAATAAGAATTCTTTTTCTACCTAACCTACTGACATTTTTTTTTAAGGATAGTTTAAAAAAAATCTGTATTTTAGGGTTATTCTAAAATATTTTACAAAAAATAGATTTTTTATCATTTTGTTATTAATGCGTTGCTATTTTTAAAAAAACAAGGCCAACATAATGCAATTCATTCATTTAGTTTTCCAGAATTTATCGAAAGGAGTTTGTGTCATTAAATATTGGCCTGGTCTTTTCCGGTACGTGTTTTTACCATTTTGAGGAAATAACAAATAACACTGCAAACATGCAAAACTTTTTGAAACAACTACAAGGAGTCTGAACGGTTTCAAAGCTCAAAAGCCTTTGTGGAAGGACAATAAACTACCAAATATCAACTAAGATTTTCCATTTAATTTCGTTCCGAATGCATTTTCTTTAAAAAATCATCATGAACTTTGAATGGATTTAGGAAAATTGTAAGAAGATCGCTTATCTTATTTACAAGATACTTGAAAATAAACCTAAATTTACGTCACCATTATCTTAAAAATAAGTCAAAATAATATTTGCATTATGCGAGTTTTTCGTCAAAAACTTGAACCGCAGATAACTGGTGCGAAGTTTAATCGAAATCCTTAGAGTCATTTTTGAGAATATTTGGAAAACCTTAAATCCCATTTTGGATGTGCTAGAACAAAAAGTTGAACTTTTTCTATAGAGAATGCACTGCAGCAAGTTTGAAGAAAATTCACCCATCATTTAAATGCATGGAAAAACAGCCTGAGGGAGAACGGACGGACGGAAATATTAATGCAAATTTTGATTAAAACTATAGATCTCTATAACGAAAGAAAAATTAAATTTGAGATTTCCATTAAATATGACACAAAATCAATAGGGCTCATAATTCTATCTTCTTCTCTGTGCTTGTACTGTTGACAATTCACTGGCTGGACACAATAAAACGTAGCTCTAACTGTACACCATATATTTCTTGCTATCTACAGATGAACATTGTACCGACTGATATTGTGAAGTAAAATGTACCCCTTATGTCATTGTTCTTGATTTGCACTTGTATTGAAGAAGCCGAATAGCCCCCAGTACCCGGTATGTGTGTCAACGCCAATATTCGTTGGAATGACCACAACAAATTCTGAAGATCGTCAAAAACTCTGCTAAATGCTTAGGATTTCTATACCGATGTAACAAATTATTCACCCCATCTGATCCGGGTACTATTAATGAGCCGTTTGAGGCGTTAATACTTCCAAAACTCGAGTACAACTCACACATTTGGGCAGGCGCAGCACAAACTTCTCTCCACTTATTGGATAGAATTCAGAACAGAGCCTTAAAACTGATAGGAAACAGAACTATCATGGAATCATTCCCATCTCTTGAACACCGTCGAAATGTTTCATATATTTCCTGTGTTTTATCGCTTTTTCACAAGCGATGTTCACTCGAAGTAGCCAGTTGTATTCCTCCCCTTTATCAGTTCACCCGTGATACCCGCTTCGCTAGGAATACTCATCAGCCAAACTTTGTTCAAATATAGAGATTCGTTTTTCAGTCGCACAATACGATTATGGACTAACTTACCCGGCACGGTTTTCTCTTGCCATTTCAATTTGCAAATATTCAAAAATCAAAATCAATGTTCATCGATACCTCCTTTCCCTCACCGGGGTCTCTTAACATACCAATTAAAGCGTGTGAATTATAAAAAAAAATTCAAATGTCAAATGTTAAAATGATTAGAATCGAATTCAATGGAAAACCCTCACGACGACGTTAATTGTAGAGATTCCAACGAAACTGATTTATTAATTACCTTATCACACACAGAATATGACTTATTGCACATCAGACTTATTTCTTAGTAAATACATTCCCTAATCACTCAAGTCGTTCACCACCCCACTTTGATGCAAATAATCTATAAATTATTGGATGAGCTGTTTGGTATAAATAGAGATTCTGTTCGGTTTAATATTCATACAGTTAAATTAATCTGATCCAGAAGGTTTCTTTAAGTTATTCGTCTTAAAAAATGGCCGCTTTCAACAAAACAACGTTTTTCCTTTTATTCCTGGCATTGGCAATGATCGTTGTTGAAACTGAAGCGGATAGCCTAGTTCGTGTTCAACCATGCGACCAAGTTTGCAGTCGATCTGATGCCGAACAGAACGAGTGTTGCAGAGCTCACGGACACTCCCATGGCTACAGTTGCAGTGGAGGAATGACATGTGTTCACCGTTGATTGCACCTTCTGTAATTTTGTTTGCATTGAAAAGTGTTGCAATAAAAACCTTGTAATCTCTTAAATGAGTCATTTAATTTTATTTATAAATTCAATATGGCCCCTCATTTTAGCTAGCTTAATGTTAGTATATGGTACGAGTACTACTTAAAGGTTTTCTAATTTTATTTATTTTTGATTATTTATCTGAGATGGACTGTTAATTTTCATATTTTATACATGCCTAAGATTTGTCTAACTATATATGTATTCATATTACAAAATCAGACTCGAGATTTTGACCAGTCTTGACATTGTTTTTATAATTCACACTCGCTCACCCTAAATAAACTGTCCGTTTGACTACACTCCAAAAGGCTAGGCCGATTTTCTTCTAACCTCGCAGGGAGAATTTTTAAATTTAAAATTTCCGTCGATACACGTACGTTTTTATTTACTATTTTGAAAGAAAAAATAACTTTATTTGCACTACATTTTTTTCGAAGTCTTAGAATGTATTTTTTTCTCAAAAACTGTTCCACAGATCCTTCAAAATAAACTCAAAAACTTTCAATTAATAAAAGTTAGCGAACAAACAGTTTGGAGATTCAAGTGGAAACTACAGAGGCTAAAGCCAATACAACCAGGACAAATTTCGGCTATGAAAAAACCAAAATTTGAAACAGATAGCTTAAAATATCCTCAAAGGTTTTTGTTAATCAATATCCTCCCTCCACTACACACTAGGTCCGTCTTTTTTATCGCTCTTCGTCTTTTCTTAGAACGATCTATGTCTTCATTCCTCTTTTTACAACTTAATAAGAAATTTGTTTTTAATGTCTGTTTCTTACAAGTTGTTTTTTTCTACACGCCTCGCCTGCTCGAATCGTTTGTCTCTACGTAGACCTACACCATTTACATATAGACTACTTACAAATTCTACAAACAAGTACCAATACAGAAAACGTTGCCTGCAGACAAATATTTTGGGGCCTGTGACCTTAGTTACTTTTGTACCCCTTGGTATTGGGTTGGCCATACAGAGGGTCTTGAATCCCATTCTAAGCTGCTGTACAAATATTTTTTTTAGAGGTATACTCCCTATTCCGAGGAAGTCACAAATATCCCTCAGGTCCCCTCCATTTCTGCTAACAAGCCCACACAAGCTCTGTATGAATCGAGTTCTACATTTAATACAAACCTATTTTGGGTCCAACAATATTGCAACAAGATCGGTTCAACAATATTGCTCTCTCTTGGTCGATATTAGGCGTTTTTCTTTTTTAGTTCAGAACAGAGCCTGAGTTGTCAAAAAATAAATTGTGTTTCTTTTTTAGTTCAGAGCGTTCAGAGCTTCGTTAATGTGTTTCTTTTTTCGTTCTGAGCATGTTCTGAGCGTGTTCAGAGTGCGCTCTATAAGCTCAGAATAAAATAACTGAGCAGACAGAGTACAATGCTTAACACAGGCATTTGACAGATGGAAATTTAAAAAAAAAAATGTCGACAGCTAAGTGTTCAGGTGTGTTTCATAAAATACTCAGAGCGCTCAGAGCACGCTTGGTTCATAGGATTTTCGGAACATGCTCGACATGCTCGGACTCTGTTCGGAGCTCTATACTGAACTAAAAAAGAAAAACGCCTATTAATGTCAAATTCGATTAGGACAAATTGTTGGATACGTTATTTTCTTTAAACTTCATTGAAGAACCAAAATATATTAAACGGAATTTAGCTTAATTTGTTGTAATTTATGAAAAAGGAATATATCTATTTAACATTTCTATTTTCTAGAATTTTATTTCTGATTTTTAATTTTTATTCAGTATTAACTCGGACTGAACACGATCCACTTTCAGTGGAGAATCCATTTAAAAAAAGTTAAATATATTTCATTACCACCACTTTTTATAAACAAATTCTTAAACGATACAATTATCGACGAACACATCTCATTCCGCCGCTGCAACTGGAGTGACGGGCGTGTCCATGGGCTCTGCAACATTCGTCCTTTTCACGGCCGATCCGGTTGCAAACCTTATCGCATGGTGGCACACGAACGGTAGAAGCTTCAGTCTCAGCAACAATCACTGCCAATGCCAGGAACAGAAGGAAGAAAGTTGTCTTGTTGAAAGCAGCCATTTCGAAGATTTGAATGAAGATTGATTTACGCAAAAACACTCTTGAAGAGATCAGATTTTGCTTTGTAGAGATTCAAGCAGTTGTACTCGCTATTTATACGCAAATCTGTGTGGCAGTTGTGACTTATTGGAACATAATCTTATTCCACAAAAATGCGGTAAGCCTCAATGATTTGATGACCATTTCGGAATTCCCCACGCACACAATCTATATTTTTTGTTTTGTTGTGAATGAAGTGAAATCAGAAGCTTTACAATTCACGACTTTTAATTTTTGTTTTGTAACGGGTGATTTTTTTGAGGTTAGGATTTTCATGCATTAGTATTTGACAGATCACGCGGGATTTCAGACATGGTGTCAAAGAGAAAGATGCTCAGTATGCTTTGACATTTCATCATGAATAGACTTACTAACGAGCAACGCTTGCAAATCATTGAATTTTATTACCAAAATCAGTGTTCGGTTCGAAATGTGTTTCGCGCTTTACGTCCGATTTATGGTCTACATAATCGACCAAGTGAGCAAACAATTAATGCGATTGTGACCAAGTTTCGCACTCAGTTTACTTTATTGGACATTAAACCAACCACACGAATGCGTACAGTGCGTACAGAAGAGAATATTGCGTCTGTTTCTGAGAGTGTTGCTGAAGACCGTGAAATGTCGATTCGTCGCCGTTCGCAGCAATTGGGTTTGTGTTATTCGACCACATGGAAGATTTTACGCAAAGATCTTGGTGTAAAACCGTATAAAATACAGCTCGTGCAAGAACTGAAGCCGAACGATCTGCCACAACGTCGAATTTTCAGTGAATGGGCCCTAGAAAAGTTGGCAGAAAATCCGCTTTTTTATCGACAAATTTTGTTCAGCGATGAGGCTCATTTCTGGTTGAATGGCTACGTAAATAAGCAAAATTGCCGCATTTGGAGTGAAGAGCAACCAGAAGCCGTTCAAGAACTGCCCATGCATCCCGAAAAATGCACTGTTTGGTGTGGTTTGTACGCTGGTGGAATCATTGGACCGTATTTTTTCAAAGATGCTGTTGGACGCAACGTTACGGTGAATGGCGATCGCTATCGTTCAATGCTAACAAACTTTTTGTTGCCAAAAATGGAAGAACTGAACTTGGTTGACATGTGGTTTCAACAAGATGGCGCTACATGCCACACAGCTCGCGATTCTGTGGCCATTTTGAGGGAAAACTTCGGAGAACAATTCATCTCAAGGAATGGACCGGTAAGTTGGCCACCAAGATCATGCGATTTGACGCCTTTAGACTATTTTTTGTGGGGCTACGTCAAGTCTAAAGTCTACACAAATAAGCCAGCAACTATTCCAGCTTTGGAAGACAACATTTCCGAAGAAATTCGGGCTATTCCGGCCGAAATGCTCGAAAAAGTTACCCAAAATTGGACTTTCCGAATGGACCACCTAAGACGCAGCCGCGGTCAACATTTAAATGAAATTATTTTCAAAAAGTAAATGTCATGGACCAATCTAACGTTTCAAATAAAGAATCGATGAGATTTTGAAATTTTATGCGTTTTTTTTTTAAAAAAAGTTCTCAAGCTCTTAAAAAATCACCCGTTATATGCTCGTATTTAAAGTGAATAACATACGAGTATTTACATTGCAAACAATAAATACGTATACAGCCCTGGTCCTTCTAGCTGAATAGTCGAAGAAGCTGCATTCTTGTATTCTGGTTCTGGTGACTCGGCCGTGTCGTTCATTATGGAGTTTGCTTCAACTCAAATCTAAGCCGACTCATATGGATGTGTCGAGGTTGGGTATTGTCAGCATTGGCACTTGTCTAAATCGTTCCTCCTTTGCGATAAAACACAAGCCATTATCTTTCAGTTTCATTGCTTTTACTTCAAATTTCCTCTGTAAATTTATCAATTTGAAATATAAATTTATAACATGTAACATTCGTTTTTTTTTATAATGTAATAAAGTGAAACTATTTCTTTATTTCTTTTTTGTATGTCTTCTTTATTTACTTAAGTTGATCTTTTTCAAACGTACTTTAATTCAAAAAATGTATATTTCGAATAATATTAATAATGCTTCAGATGTAAGATAAGTGTATTCAAATCGTTGACTGAAAAAATCTTCAAAACTGTTTTGCAAAATAAAAAAAGAAAAATTCGTTAATCGTAAGGCTTTTCATTTCACTAGATTCAGCACAACAAAAAAATAAAGATTGTGTGCGTGGGGAATTCCGAAATGGTCATCAAATTGATTGAGGCTTACCGCATTTTTTGTGGGATAAGATTATGTTCCAATAGGTCACAACTGCGATGCGATATAGGTTTGCGTATAAATAGCGAGTGCAACTGCTTGAATCTCTACAAAGCGAAATCTGATCTCTTCAAGAGTGTTTCTGTGCGTAAATCTATCTTCATTCAAATCTTCAAAATGGCTGCTTTCAACAAGACAACTTTCTTCCTTCTGTTTCTGGCACTGGCAGTGATTGTTGCTGAGACTGAAGCTTCTACCGTTCGTGTGCCACCATGCGATAAGGTTTGCAACCGGATCGGCCGTGAAAAGGACGAATGTTGCAGAGCCCATGGACACGCCCGTCACTCTAGTTGCAGCGGCGGAATGCGATGTGTTCGCCGATAATTGTACCGTTTAAGTATTTGTTTATAAAAAGTGGGGATGATGTTTTATTAAATACCTAATAAAAAATGTATTTAAATGAAATATATTTAACCTTTTTTTCTATCCAAGTTAATACTGAATAAAAATTAAAATTCAGGAATAAAATTCTAGAAAATAGAAATGTTAAATAGTTAGATATATTCCTGTTTCATACGAGTAATTACAACAAATTAAACTTAATTTCGTATAAGATATTTTGGTTCTTAAATGAAGTTTAAAGAAAATAACGTATCTAACAATTTGTCCTAATCGAATTTAACATTAATGTCGACCAAAAGAGAGCAATATTGTTGAACCGATCTTGTTGCAATATTGTTGGACCCAAAATAGGTTTGTATTAAATGTAGAACTCGGTTTATTTGAACAAGATTCGTCATAAGCAAGATGGCCGGTTAAACCCGACTTTATTTTTTCCGTGAGTAGATTGAGGCTTGAGAAAGTAGATAATTTAGAGGCCATTACGGTTCATACAGAGCCTAGGCCATTCCTGTAGACTTGTTAGTTAGCAGAAATGGAGGGAACCTACAATTTTCTGCCGAATAATAAGAAGCACTTTTCATGACAAGAGATACTCTCGAGAGATATTTGTCACTTCCTCGGAATAGGGAGTATACCTCTAAAAAAAATATTTGTACAGCAGCTTAGAATGGGATCCAAGACCCTCTGCATGACCAACCCAATACCAAGGGGTACAAAAGTAACTAAAGTCACAGGCCCCAAAATATATGTCGGTCGTCAACGTTTTCTGTATTGTTACTCGTTTGTAGAATTTGTAAGTTTGTTCAACTTCATTGGATGCGATTTTAGTAGTCTATACATAATGTAAATGCTGTAGGTCTCCGTAGAGACAAATGATTCGAGCAGGCGTGTAGAAAAAAACAACTTGTAAGGAACCGACATTGAAAACAAATTTCTTATTAAGTTGTAAAAAGAGGAATGAAGAGGAAAATCGTTCTAAGAAAAGTCGAAAAGCGATCAAAAATACGGACCCAGTGTGCAGTGGAGGGGGGATATTGATGAACGACTTTTGAGTATATAAAAAACTATCTGTTTCAAACTTTGTTTTTTCCATAGCGAGATGTTGTCCCGGGAGTATTGAAATTTCTTCTGATTTCAACTGAATTTAATAAATTCAATTTAATCAATTGATTTCAATAAAACTTTCAAATATGTATGATATAAATGATGCCATACAGAAATCAAGAAAATCTGAAAAAAAATTATCAAAAGACTTGAGATTTGTAGCTAGAAAATTTTGTACATAATGTTCTTTTCAACAATAAATCGAATCCATTACAAAAACAATATTAAAAAGGAGCTCAATTTCGTATTTTTATATTCAATGGTTCCATGCTCGATTTATTTCTGTCCGGTGATGTCCAACACAGCACACTACTCGATACATGATCCATACAAATATGTTCAACTCGATTTTTTAAAATTATTTTCAATAAAATAAAATTATTTAAAATAATAAGAGATAAATAGTTGAGATGCCGCGAATAGTTACTCGGTCGAATACCGAATAGTCGGCCACACTCGTCGGCCGAATACCGAATATTCGGCAGTCGAACATTCGGCCAATGAAACGATGTGTTGTGGTATCTATCTCCTATGTGAATTTTGACAATTCACAGCAGTTTATGGGAATGTTTTGAGGAAGATGCTATAGACAAAATGATAAAGATGTTGAAAAAACTGCCATTGAAAACAAAATAGATTTTTTTTAAAGAACTTTTCGCCAAGATCGGATGGCAGACCTCTACAAGTGGTGGTCAGCAAATACAAAACTGTTTCCCAATTTGACAACTTTTTCTGAAATCTACCTCTCGTCTCCTGGTACTAGTGTATTAGTGAGAGGTTATTTGAAGAAGCTGTAATTGATTTCGAATAAAGACGTGACATAAAACGTATGCTACCAACGAATGCTGAAAAAGCTGTTTTTATTCACCACTAACTTACCATTAGTAGATTTTAAATACTAAAATAAAAAATTTTAATAAAAATACAACATTTTTGTGAGATAATAAATCTTTTTTTATTCTCCATTTACTATTCCGTATTCGGCCGAATATTGTGAACTATTCGGTCGAATACCGAATATCAAAAAAATAGGCCGAATGCCGAATAGTGACCGAATATTCGCGGCATCTCTAATAAATTGTGTATTAAATTGATAACAGAAATCGGCTGTGGAGTGTGGATGTGCTTTAGTCTCTGTATCTTCCACTTGAATCCGCTAACCTCTCACTAGCTTTTATTAATTTAAAGTTTTTGAATTTTCTTAATGATCTGTGGAACAGTTTTTGAGAACAAAAATATTTTATAAGATCTTGAAATAACTGTAATGCAGATACAGTTCTTTTTTCTCTTAAAATAACAAAGAAAAACATACGTGTATCGATTGAAAAATTCTCCCTGCCGTGTTAGAAGAAAATCGGTCGAGCCTTTTGGAGTGCAGTCAAACGGACAGTTTATTTAAGGGTCTCAATAAAAAAAAATTCAAGACTGATCAAAACCTCGAGTCTGATTTTGTAATATGAATGCATACCTATCTAGTTAGACATATCAGACCAGAAACATAAATTATAAAAAAAGCGCCAAGTTCTTCTATACAAAAACCTTTGTGTAACAAGTCAGCCGTGAAAAGTAGTGAGATCTAAAAGTACGCCAAGTTCTTACTTCATGAAGGTTTAATAGCGAATATTTAAAGTAGAATAATATTGAAACAGCTACAATGTAATAGAGAAATTTTATTATTTAATGATTACTGACTAAAATTTGATGGGCTTACTGGTCAAGTTTTTAAAACCTTTCGAATTGGGCATAAAAAAAAACTTGCCAAGTAAGCCCATCAAAGCCCTTAATTATAAATACGAGTACCTACCTCTGCTCAAAGTCATAAAAAAACAATGAAGGTAGCCCATTAATTAATAGCCTAATTAGTGGTATGATTAAAGTTCACATCACAGTTAAGAGTTTTTCTTTATGTAAACTCATAATTGTTTCACGTATGCAAATGTTTTCTTCTTTCATTCTTGTTAAAATAACATAAAGTATCAAATCGACCACTCTAGTTCTAAGAAATGTCATGAATTTTCAAAATGCATTTACAGTTTCAAAATGACAACAAAAAGACACTTCGAAAGAAAAATCTTAGATTTTCTATTAAATTTTTACCAAATTTCATCATTCTACAGCAATCGGAAGTGCTCCATATAAATTAAACATTTTCTCAGAAAGTGGGCGGATACCACGCGCCCTGAACAGAAAACTTCAAATTTTCGATTTTTTCCTCCGCTAGCATGACAAGACCTTCCGTAGTGCAAAATTACAAGATTCTACGATGTCGGGAAGTGCTCCATAATTTTGATGATCTGTCAGTCAGTCAGTCAGTCAGTCAGTTACGGTTTTTGTGATTTTTGAGGCCTTATAACTCAGGAAACGCTTATGCTAGAAAATTAAAATTTGGTGAGGGGCCTGACTACCTTAGCATATATTCGGAATTTTAAGTTTCTGACTTTATTGGTACTGAAGATAGGGGGGGGGGTCAAAAATCGCCTGAGTTTGTTCCTGTAAAAAGGGTGTAGTGCCAGAACTTGGCTGGGCACTACCGTGCCCTTTGATCTTAGGCATGTATAAAATATGTCTACATTGCAGGGCGATCGAAAGCAACCATTTTTGTGTTGTCGGTCATGAATTTAACAGTTTGGAACCTTTTCGCAAAAATTAGATACAAAAAATGGGCAATAGGAAAATAAAAAATCCTTAAGGTGTACCATGCCTTAACATTAAGCTAGCTAAAATGTGACATTGAATTTATAAATAAAATAAATAACTCATTTAAGAGATAACAAAGTTTTTATTACAACACTTTTCAATGCAAACAAAATTCCAGAAGGCGCAATCAACCACGTTTAACACATCTCACTCCGCCAGTGCAACTGTAGAAGTGGGAGTATCCGTGAGCTTTGCAACACGCGTGCCACTCGGCTTCAGATCGATTGCAAACTTCGTTGCATGCTGGAACACTATGTAGGCTATCCGCTTCAGTTTCAACAACGATCATTGTCAATGCCAGGAACAAAAGGAAAAACGTTGTTTTGTTGAAAGCGGCCATTTTTTAAGACGAATAACTTAAAGAAACCTTCTTGATCAGATCAATTTAACTGTGTGAATATTAAACCGAACAGAATCTCTATTTATACGATCAGCTCATCCAATATTGCATCAAAGTGGGGAATGTATTTACTAAGAAATAAATCTGAGGTGCGATAAGTCATATTCTGTGTGTGATAAGTTAATTAATAAATCAGTTTCGTTGGAATCTCTACAATTAACGTCGTCGTGAGGGTTTTCAATTGAATTCGATTCTAGCCATTTTAACATTTGACCTTTTAAATATTTTTTTTTATAATTCACACGCGCTCATTGGTTTGTTAAGAGACCTCGGTGAGGGAAAGGAGGTATCGATGAACATTGGTTTTGATTGTTTGCAAATTGAAATGGCAAGAGTAAACAATGCCTGGTTAATTATTCCATAATCGTGTTTTGCGACTAAGAAACGATACGTCGAAAGGTAGGCTCGACTGTGTTCAAAAGATGGGAATGATTGCAATAAGTGGAAAGAAGTTTGTACTGCTCGAATTTCATTTTTTTCTTGCTCTATAGATTTATAGTTTTAATCAAAATTTACATTAATGAATATGAATTTCTTTGCAAAGTCACCATTCACTTCTGTCTGTTCAACCAAGCATTCGGTGTGTATTGACGACGGTTGAAATGGTCAGTGGGCTTCAGCTCTTGAGTCAATTGAACCTTTTGTAAGCGTGTAAATTATTTAAAATTGCGCACAATTCCACCGATTGTGTACACATTTGGTCGATTATGCTGACCAAAAAAATCACGATGTGAACGAAATGCATTTTGATTTGAACGCCCATTTTCGCAAAAAGCTTCAACAATCTTAGAGCGGTGCTCAATTGTGTACCTCTCCATGGTTGAATTTGTCAAACACTGAAACAAGGGCAAAAAACTTGACGTTAGGGTGTGACTCACAATTAATATCGGGTTGGACCACCCTTTCCCAGGACTTAGTCCAACATATGGTTTCATGTCGTAACAATCTGGGTTACAACATGAGCGTCAATCTGAATAATTTAAATTCTCATCTGGACCGTTTTCCTGAAAATATCGGCCACGTAAGTGATAAACAAGGAGAAAGATTCCACCAAGAGATTCGTAACATCGTGGAACGTTTTAAGGGTAGGTGGGGCGTGAATATGTTGGCAGATTACTGCTGGTATTCGAAAACGAATCGCCTTATCATCTCATTTAAGAAAATCATCAAAAAGAATCTTTTTTGGGTGATCTTGGAGAATAAATTTATTGTTGTTGTTGTTGCATATGGAAGTGTTTTTCTATAGAGTTATACACATGCCATATCTCAAAAACGAAAGCTGATGGATGAAAACGTGGTTCATTTTCGGATTCACGATGTCGAATATCTACAGAAAATGCACTTATTTTTTCAGAAAAAAAAACGTTGTAATTATGTGTTATGAATAAAACGAGAACCGACTTCTTGTTAATTTTAAAGGCCATAAACCATACTTTAACGTTTAAGAGATCGTCTAACTTTAACAGTAGCAAATAGCTACTTTATTTTCTAACAGCCATATTTATAAACTCATTATAGTGAGTACATAAGGCTATGCAACCCTTATAATGCCTCTAAACGCAAAATCGTTATTTATAAAACTTATGTGACGTTGAATAGAGGCATTATAAGCTAAACGCGTTTGGAGGTTGAATAGTGCCTACATAAGGACATTTTAGTATTGAACTGTGACATTCACTTTGACATCACATTGAATTATAAAGATTATCAACAAAATAAAATGCATTTGACTTGATATTGAAACTTAAAGTTTGTGTTATTTTTATTTATTGAAACAAAAATGTTATGCTAATATATTAAAAACAAACTGAATTGAATATTGTTTAGAATTAAATAAATAAATATACTTGTTGGTGATCTCTCTCCACGCATCCTTCTTCATCCGGTGTGTTAGTGTTGTAATTATTATTTTGCATTATTGAATTTTATCCTCAAGAACTTGTCTGAGGAGTATTCCAGCTATAATGATACGAATAACAATTTGATTTGCAGTATTGTGCTAGAGATAATAACATACTTTATCTGATGAATCAAAGTTAATTGTTGGAATTCTTTTAGCTTTTGGTAGTTTCGTTTTTATTTATTAAATTCGATAGACAGACAAGATATTTTTTTTTTTGTTTTTTGATAAACAGCTACATACGTGTTATGAAGGCTAAATGTAATAGATTCTTACTTTTTGCAGGGTAGGAAAATGTTTTATAAATATGAATTTGCATAGTGGATGAATAAGTCCTTATGCATTGCATAACTATTCACGCGTTCAGAGAATTCTAATAAATAAGGCTGTAAAAGTATACTTTATCCATATTTACTATTGTCATTTAATACTAAAGCAAATCGAAGTAAAAATGTTTATTGATTTTTTAAAAGATGCGTTTTGTAAATACACTGAATATTGGACATGCGAAACAATCATACAAAAGTGTTCTACGATCCTAAACTTAGCAATATTGCGATGTACATAAATGTATACATGAATGAGTATGAGCCAAATGAGTTTACACCTTGCAACAACAAAATTGAGTTCATATTTTGGTAATCAGCAAAATATACTTCACTTTTATCTTAAATAGTGTAAATAGCTAATAAACAATCAAAATCTGTACGTAAGTATTAGTTATGTAAGATAAACTTTTTTGGGCGAAACATTATTTGGTTAGAAGTTGTTTGTGTTCTTTTTAATTTTTTTCTTTTTTTTTTTGTAGCTGTGTTTGACTTCTTTATCTGTCAAATTTATGGTTGTTCAAGATAAATTCGCTTAGATTGTATTGCTAAGCACGCATTAGTTAGAAGGGTTGTCTAATGTGTTTAAAATTATGAAAAAGTTAGACAAAGTCCCCAAACTAAACGACTGTGTCTGACTGGTTTTATTCCTTAAACGAGCAACCTTTAAGATCTTACGATTATACATATGTTTAAAATTTTGGTTTTTCTATAGCTCAAAGTTGTCCCGGTTGTCTCAAAATTCGCTCATATTTCAATTAAATGTTAACCACTCGATTGATTTTAATGAAACTTTCAAATATGTAAATAATTTCATACTATCAAATCATGAAAATCCGCAAAAAATTATGAAAAGACTTAAGATTTGTAATAATATTCTTTTCAACAATAAATCGAAACTATTAAGAAAATAACAGTAAAAAGGAGCTCCATTTCGTATTTACATTCAACGGTTCAGTGCTCGATTTATTTTTGTCTGGAGATGTCCAACACAGCAAACTTCTTCAAACTTCTTCAAATGGAAATTTAATATTTGATTAAGAAAATGTTACTTTACTCGATACATGATCCATACAATAGGGCATATTCATAAACATTTAGTAAAATTATGACTTCTTAATCCATAGCTTTAAGCTAAGTGTACAGGATTGGTAGATCTTACAATATTGTTAGATCTGTCAGTGAAAAACATGTTTACAATGCCTTACCACCGTTTGGGGGTGGCCGTGGCGCTATGGATGTGTGCTCGCCTGTGAAACTCATGATCACAGGTTCGATCCCTGCCGTCGTCTATGTCGTTTTAATTCCATTAAAAACCTTCTAAAATTGTCATCAATGGGTTGCTGGTTTACTAATTACATGTTGTTCAGGCAGAACACTAATAACATGTAATTGAGTTAAGCTAGTATGCCCAACAATGATGAACACGAATAAAATAATGTGAATTATAAGCGACATAGAAATAAGACTTTCACTTCACTGTTCCGCTTTAGTTCAGCCGCCATCCCTGGAGATAAAATATCTGAGACAACAACCTTCAGTCTCAGAACATCGTGCCACACATCTTTCCTATCCTTCTTTCTGTTCATTAACTTCACGCCCGCGTTGTGTTGAAACATTTAAAGGGTAATCTAATCCCTTGAGCGCGGGTAGATTATAAAAAAAAAAACCTGTAGTCTTAACTGTCAGAAAATGTATCTGACAATTAATTGCAAGACGGTCAATTGTAAGGTATTTGATAATCGTGTGCACACACAATTTATTGTCAGGCCTGTCAATTTTTATCGTTGTCTGACGTTTCTGACTATAAAGAAATTGTAAGATGTTCGGTTTTTAGCATCATACAATTCTTTCATTGTCAGACAATTTGCAGCCAAGGTTCATTTGAAGCAGTTTCCATAACCAACAAAAACTGACAATTAGTTATGTGTGTACACGGTTGGTAGAAAATCTACCAATCTCTTTACTTTTACAATTAATTGGTTGGTACGAGTATTAAGACGGCTATCTGAAAATAAATTGTCAGCCAATTTCTGACAATAAATTATAAGAGATTGGTGGATTTTGTAGCAACCGCGTTCACACACAACTTAATTGTCACCTCATTGGTAGATAACTGTCAGACATTGTCAGGTCTTACAATATTGTAAGATCTACCAATCGTGTACACTAAGCTTTAAGGCCCAACTATAATAGACTTAATCGAGCTTAAGCCAGATTAAGCGAACGAGCCAATACACTGTCTTATATTTCACTAACCATACTAGACGTTCTACTCAGTTTCGTTAAGTTCCTCTAAATTTCGCCAAATTAAGCAAGAGCCATTAAAATGGCTCGAACTTACGTAAATGTCAAATTTGAAACGCATTTCAACTAAACGCAGGTTTACATGTTGTTGTCTCTTATTAATAATTTTTGTTCCTTGTCAATTTTGCTCATTACGTTAGATATTAGTAAACAAAAAGTACAATAATAATAATGGCCGCGCAAGCGCAATTAGAATGTGATTTTTTATCTAATTTAATTATTTTTGTAAGATATCATAAATATTTGTACGATAAGAAACATCCTCTCTATTTCAACCATCTCGTGAAAGAAAAAGCTTGGAATGATATTTCCATTAAAGTCAATAAAACAAGTAAGTAAAATCTTCAATTTTCAATTGTTTTGTTTACATATTATGCACATATTATTTATTTATTTATAGCCGATCAGTGCAAATCGAAATGGAAAACTTTGAGGGAGCGCTATGGAAAGGAACAAAAAAAATTAAACGCTCCCTCAGGCAGCGGTGCTAGCTCAAGTAGTGTGTGGCCATTCATCCAAGAAATTAGAAATGTCTTTCTTGAAGGACTGTGTGGCACCACGAAAGTAACGATTTTTATTTTGTTTGTTTGTTTTTTTTTAGCGCTTAACTTTTTCCCATTGTTTTAGAACACGCTGCAACTCTGATGCAAAAAGAAATCTTGAAGATGAACCCATTCTGACTCAGACTGATTTTAGTCAAGATGTTTCCACCGAAAACATAAATTCAACTCCGACTCCTGCTAAAAAAAAAAAAACATCTTTTGAAAATTTATGTGAAAAATTTGAAGATGCAATAGATAAAATTGGACAAGAGCTAGAACCATGTACACAAAATATGGTGGACGGAGACGAACTTTTTTTGAAAACTATCCTTTCTCTACTGAAAGATATTCCGATTGCACAAAAGGATAGTTTCAAAACGGAAATGTTCTCTAAAGTCATGCTATTAAGGCAAGCAGTGAGGACAGATAATACACCAAATATGTATTAAACAACCATTTCTTCCTAAAAATGTAATAAAATTTGCAACTCGACTTATTAAAATAAGAAAGTGTGATAACGTGATATTTTCACCTAATACTTTATTTTTGTGTTTAAGTTTTTGTTTTTAATGAATGAATGATTTTTTTTTTAGTAACTTTTTGTATGTTTCATAAATTAATAAAATAATAATAATATTAATAGTAGTAACATTAATGAATATTTTTGTGATCAATAAATACCCATATAAGTATATATAAAAATCAAAAATTCTAATTTTCTTTTAAAAAATTGCATAATTTGTTGCGCGTATTAATGGAAAATTGTCCTCCGTAATGGTGAAAGCTAGGAGATGAAGCGATCGAAGGGACGTTATTTGCCACTTCGCTGCGCCACAACCCATCATGTTGAGTTCCATCGATGTCCTCCCAATCGGTGAAAACGCTCGGGGCATAATTGGAATTTGAACAATTTTCGTTATTAAACATAATAAAATTGTGTAATGCTATGCACGCCAACACGATCTTTTCAGCATTTTCCGGAAACATGTGCAAAGTTGTCAACAATACTCGCCAACGTGAAACAAGGATCCCGAACGTATTTTCTATTGTTCGGCGAGCTCGTGACAACCTTTTGTTAAAATTTTCTTTTTCGGTCGACAAAAGTTTACCTGGATAAGGTCGCATTAGATTAGGGCCTAATGGAAATGCTGCATCCCCTACAAAGTAATGAGGAAGTATTACCTCACTATTAGCAAGGTTTTTTGGTTGGGGAATTGGGAGGGTTCTGTTCAGGAGTCTTTTTCCAAACTTGCTGTTCTGAAAAACACCTGCAAGAAAGTAAAATAAAAGTCGGATGTGAAAACAATTACAAAAATAATCTTACCCCCATCGCTTTGACTTCCATAAGCTCCTACATCAACGAAAGTGAAGCGATATTTTGCATCGCATGCGGCCATCAAAACTATGCTAAAATACTTTTTATAGCAAAAATATTCGCTGCCACTTTTTGGAGGGCACCTGATGGCAATGTGATTGCCATCGATTGCTCCTACGGTGTTTGGCATATTCCATAATGTCCAAAAATCATTTTCTATTCGATTGAAGTCATTTAAGTTAGGTTCACTAACGTACACTGGGTACAAGGCCTGCCACATGATTTCGGATGTTTCCAAAACAATGGAACGTACTGTTTCTTTCCCTAACTTAAATGACCAAGCGATAGATTGTAATGATGTTCCTTGCGTAAGATACCTTATGAAACATTAAATAATATTAGTGAAAAGTAAAATGAACAACTAAATAAAAGTGTACTCACAACAAGAGAACTGCCAGTCGACATTCTGGTTCGATAGGCTCTCTTATGGAAGTCTTTCGCAGCAATGGTACAATCAAATCCAAAAGATCGTTATACATTTTCGTTGACATTCTTGTGTAGATAAAAAATTGGTCATTGTCCAGTTCCTTAATTTTTAGGAATGTGACGAAAAAGAAGCCGTTGCGTTGGTCTTTCTATCGCGATTTATAGGACGGACACTACAAGATCGCCTTTTGAGCTTTTTTTTTTCCTTTAATTCTTTTATTTTTTGTAATAAAATGAGTGCTCAAATGCAGAATGCATAATTTTCAATGTTTTATACTTTTTAAGTTTGGTTTTGTAATACATTTTTAAAAAAAAACACAATTCACCAAAAAAAATTCACGAAACAAAGTTTATATCAGCAAAATTGAATTGTGACATTTGCTTAAGTAACCAGAATCCATTATGGTTACTGTTTGTTTTAACGATAACTTTGGAAAACTTTTCTTTCGGTTTTGACATTAGCTTAAGCTCGGTTAAGTGTATTATAGTTGGGCCTTTAGCCTCGTCCGTTAAATGAACACGGCTGCTATTCATAGACAATTTCGTGGTCAAGTTTTGCTGGCAACAGTTTATATGTGTATTCTACTACAATTATTCTTCACTCGATGAGAGGACAGCTACACAAAATTTGTTAATTTCAAAACGGATAAAATAAATATTTTGGGAATAATTTCAGATGAACAAAGAAAACATCAAAAGAGAGAGAAAATTGGACGCAAACCGAAAAGGAATTTTTGCAGAAGCTTGTACGTCGGCATATCAATGTCATAAACGACAAAAGAAATGATGTAAAAATGATCCTAAAAAATAAGCCAGAATACGAAGGCTGCTGGTTTCAACAGAACGGTTCCAAAATTAAAACAACAATGGCATCGTATGAAGGTTGCTGCTAGAAAAAGTAACACCGAAATGCAAAAAAGCCTTCGAGCTACTGGAAACGTTGTAGTGGTTAAACAACCACCGGAAGAAGACTTAGCAGTTCAGGACATGATAAGAGAGGATTTAATGGAGGATTCTATATTGATTGACAGCAACACAGATGCTTACGAAGTAGAATTCCTTCCAGAAGTTATGCTGTCATTGCAAAACGACTCATTAGAAGCAATAGATGGCCATTTTGACCCAGTCGTGGAGGAAAAAAGTATTGAAGATTGTAAGGAATATACTCCTTTCCAAAAACTTAAACGTTTAAAGAAAAAAAAAAAGACCCAAAGCCAGTCGATGTTCTGCAGCAACGCTGCAAACAAATTGTCTGTCAAAGCAGCCAAGATCAAGAACTTCATGATCTTAAACTAGAACAGCTGAAAAATAAAATTAGACATGTAGAAAAGATATTCGAAAAAGAACTAAAAATAAAAAACACAATTTTAGAACGAGAGAAGCTGGCCTTGGAAAAGGCAATGAAATAAAACTAATTTAGTGATTATAATATAAAATATAGCGAAATTTTTCAAAATATTCATCATTTAAGGTTAGATGTCCGGATTCTCTCTTTCATCTACTAAATACTATTTCCTTTTGGCCCACTGGAATTATTATGCATGAGTTTGTCAACAGGAGTTCGCAAAAACAGCCCTCCCATTTTCCTCAACAACTGACAAAGTATGCCTACCGCTACAAAAACAGCAAAAACTGCTAATTTATTATCAAAATGTAAATGGACTACGAACTAAAACTAATCAGATTTATAAAAATGTAAATAACTTACCTCACGACGTTATTGTATTAACTGAAACCTGGCTATGTAACTCAATTGCTGACACAGAACTTTTTGACTTGAATTATCAAGTTTTCCGGCGTGATCGACATTCAAATGACGAATCTACAAGAGTTGGAGGAGGATTAATAATAGCTGCTAAAAACTCTTTCATAAGCTCGTTGGTAAATGACTTCCAACAATTTGACCTAGAAATGTTGTGCATAAAAATAAAAATGGACTTCGGCAATCTTTATATAGTTACCGTCTACATACCGCCAAGTTCTAACTATAATACATACATATCACAAAATCTATGAAAGTTCTATGAAAGTTTGGACAATTTATTTGAAAATATAAATCCTGAGGATGAAATTTGCGTAATTGGTGATTTCAATCTACCTAATCTTGAATGGTCGAAGAATGAAAATAAAGAAGAATATTTTGCGATTAACCCATCCAATAATATTGAATTTTGTACCATCGACACAATGGCCTCACTAGGACTCATTCAACTTAACTCAATCAAAAACCAAAACAACAAAATACTTGACCTTGTTTATATTTCTGACATCGTAAATGCTGACACTGCTGTTATTCAAAGCGACATAATACTTTTAAAAGAAGATCGACATCATCCTGCATTGACAATTTCCCTAAACTTAAATTTATGTAATCTTGATATGACCTATGATAATCAGATTGAATTTGACTTCAAAAAATGTAATTTCACTCAACTTTTTACCAATTTAAATGATTTGGACTGGGATACAATATTTTTAAATTTAAACTTAGATGATATGGTTCTGAAATTTTATGAAATATTATTTAATTGTTTTTTAGAAAATATACCTCTCCGTAAAATTAAACTTAAAGGTAACAATCCACCATGGTTTGATCGGCATCTTAAAAGCTTAAAAAATAAAAGGAATAAGGCTTGGGTAAAATATAGCCAGTCACTTAGTGATGTTGATTATGGTCTCTATCTAGAAATCAGAAATGAATTTGTAATATATTCAAATTGTGTTTATGACGAGTTTGTTGCAAATACTGAACGTGAACTTAAGGTGAATCCACGAAATTTTTGGAAGTATGTTGACTGTAAACGAAAGTTTGACGGGTATCCTCCAAACATGACATATAAAGAAGAAACAAGTCACAATCCTAAAGTGTTGTCCAATATGTTTGCTGATTTCTTTAAAAGTGCCTATGAAGACTCTTTTCAAACTAATCATAGCTCACCAGTTATTACTAATACTTATCAGTTTCCCCACTTAGCTCACATAAACCTAGGAATCTCTGAATCTACTATACTTGACAAAATTCTAAAACTTGACGAAAACTTCAATCCTGGTCCTGATGGCTTGCCATCATATATTCTAAAAAAATGTGCAAAACAACTCTCATACCCATTGTTTATTCTGTTTAACCAATCGTTTAAATGTTCTCGTTTCCCCCTCTTATGGAAATATGCGTTCCTCAAACCAACCCACAAAAAAGGTCCCAAACATTTTATCTGCAACTATCGTCCTATAGCTAAGCTGTCTGTTATCCCAAAATTGTTTGAATCGCTTGTTTGTGACGTTCTTTCCTTTAATTGTTCCTCGGTTTTCTGTGATAATCAACATGGATTTGTAAAAAGAAAATCTACTGTTACAAATCGACTCGAATTTACAACATTTTGTATTGACGCTTTCGAGAAAAAACAACAAGTTGATTGTGTATTTATAGACTTTAGCAAAGCATTTGACAAACTAAGCCATAAAGTACTTTTGAGTAAATTAGAGCAAATCGGACTACATGACAAATTAATAGAGTGGATTTCATCTTATCTTACTGATAGACATTATAGTGTTATCTTCAAAAATGACTATTCTAATTCGTTTATTGTTAATTCTGGAGTACCTCAAGGTAGCCATCTTGGTCCGTTGTTATTTGTTCTGTTTATAAACGACCTCCCTTCTATCTTAAATAATTCAATGACATTAATATACGCTGATGACGTGAAAATATTTCGAATAGTTGATACCTTAACGGACTGTGAATTATTACAAGATGATCTACATCGACTATGGGAATGGTGCAATACAAACCGTTTAACGTTAAATATTGACAAGTGTAAAACAATGAGTTTTACACGCAAACATAATGTTCTTAACTATGACTATTTGTTAAACTCTTCGTACCTTGAAAAATTGTCTATCTTTTCAGACCTAGGTATCATTTTGGATTCAAAATTATCTTTTACTGACCATTTTAACTACATTGTAAAAAAAGCTAATAAGACACTAGGTTTTATAAAAAGATTTGGAAGGGAATTCCAAGATCCTTATGTCCTTAAAACTCTATATGTATCATTTGTCAGATCAGTCCTTGAATACGGTTGTATAATTTGGGCCCCTTATTACTCGAATCATATTCACAGACTTGAAGGTATTCAAAGAAGGTTCTTAAGGTTTACACTGCGTTTTCTCCCATGGCCACATGAATTAGCTTTGCCTCCTTATTCTGACAGGTTACAACTTATAAGTCTTCCAACGCTTACTAATCACCGCAAGTATTTGCAACTCTGCTTCATTGTTGGAATTCTAAATGGATCCATTTCATCACCATCAGTTTTGTGTCGTTTTCATTTTAATGTTAGCCTAAATAATTTAAGAAATCCAGTGCCGATTCGAACAAACTTTAGCCGATCAAACTATGGTTGTAGCAGTCCAATTAACCAGTTAATAAACATATATATAATCATAATAATTTTCTTTTAAATTCTGTAAATCAAAATGTCAAATCTAATAGTTTCAAAATTAGTTTTTTCTCACATTATTTTAATTCTTAATTTTGTGTTTGTTGTTGTATCACTAATGTTTAACTTATCTTTATAAATTTGAATGTATTACATAAATCATTTATTTAGTTATAAGTTTTGTTTGTTAACTAAGCGTTAGTATTTAGCGTAAATAAATAAATACCTAGTTTTAAGCGTTAAAGTTTTTTGTACCTATACATTATTTGTGCTTATCAATGGACTGATTAGTTTTATTTTTTGTTATTACCAATGAATTAAATTTGTTTTTTTTAATTATAAGGTTTTTTTTAATAATATGATTTTATATTATTTTTTGAAGTTCTTAAGTATAAGAAAATTAAATAAATGATTAATGAGATTTTGTTCTTATTTAAATTATGTAATGTTGTTTTCTTTTTATACGAAATTGTTATTTATAAAATTCGGTCGAAAAACTCTAGCCGGTATATCTCTTCTTTCGGAAACATTTTCGGCTTCTATATCACTAGAAAATTGAATATCCTCGTTGAGAACTGAAATAAATAACGATTTTATTCGAAATCTAAATGCTAGTATACTTCATAGGTACGAGTATATACTTACAAGACAAATTTCTTTCCTAAGCTATGTTATGCAAAACAGCGATAGCTACAACGACATTTGTTGCAGTATCTAGATCAACTGTCAGTCTCTCGAGAATAGAACGAAATTTTGATTTAATTTGTCCATTCAAACAATCAATCTTGTTTCTTGTTGCGATGTGACATTTGTTATATTTCTCTTCCTGTAGAGTCTGCGGATTCCTGAAGGGAGTAAATAGTATTTGAGGCAAAGGATACCCTTTACGTCTGTCTTGTAGAAAAAAAATCAGTTTAGACAATTTTACATGTTAAAAACATCTTAAACATATCATTACCTTTGTTTAATATAAGACCACAGGTTTTGTCCTAAGCTTTGGTTTAGATTTATTTATGAATATCTTAAACTGTGGATTAGCTTAGTTTCTACTTGGCAAGAGTTTAGTAAACATCTATGAATATGTTTAACTTGTTTTTTAAAATTATTTCCAAATTATTTCAATGAGCCATAAATACTAAGAGCTAAATATTGTATTAATTTGATAACAGAAATCGGCTTTCGATGGGCCTTAGTCTCTGTATCTTCCACTTGAATCCGCTAACCTCTCAGTTGCTTTTTTTAATTTTTTTAAGGATCTGTGGTACAGTTTTTGAGAGACAAAATTTTGAAATAATTGTAACGCAAATAAAGTTTCTTTTTCTCTTAACATAATTAAAAAAAAACATATGTGGATCGACCGAAAAATTAAAATTAAAAGTTAAAAAATAATCGAACAAGTCTTTCGTAGTGCAGTCAGATGGACAGTTTATATAATGTCGTTTTTATTTGGCAATCCGGAATCTCTCTCCGATCCGGAATCCCAACTGAACACTTTTTCTTGATTCTGAAGTTTTTTGTCATTGTATATGTGAAACATCAAATGTGGACAGTAATCAAGAATATGATGAAAGGTTAACTTCCTGCAATTAGAATACAAAACATCACAGCTGTTGAGTTTGACGTTTAAGTATATGAATGTGTGAATGCTTCTGGTTTTGATTCTGATTTCAAATCCAGAAGCAAAATTCTCTTTTTTTCAGAATCAGAACTGTCATTTTTTTTCCAAGTGAACACTTTCAGAAGAGTCCAGAAGGCTTCCAGATTGCCAAATAAAAACGACATAAGTATCCAAATAGACACTTGAGCGCATGTGAATTATAAAAACAATGTGAAGACTGATCAAAATCTCGAGTTTGATTTTGTATCTTAGGCTTCGGCCACGCACTGAGCGACGAGCGACGAGTCGCTGAGCGACGCAAAAAAATTAAAACACATGAAATTGTATGAGGTGGCCACGGCCACGTCGCTCAATCGCTCTGTCGCTTAAAACAATGACAAGTCGCTCAGGGTGTACGTGGCCACCTCCATACAATTTCATGTGTTTTAATTTTTTTGCGTCGCTCAGCGACTCGTCGCTCAATCGCTCAGTCGCTCGCCGCTCAGTGCGTGGCCGAGGCCTTAGGCGTTTATAAAATATGTGTACATTGCAGGGCGATCCAAAGCAACCATTGTGGTCTTGTCGGTCATGAATTTAACAGTCTGGAGCCTTTTCACTAAAATTCGATACTCAAAATGAGTAGTTCCCCTTAGCATAATGGTTAGTGCGTTGGACTGTCATGCAGAAGAACTAGAGTTCGATTATTAGCCGCTGCAAAAAAGTTTTTTTTTTTCAGTGGTTTACTGCCCCTTGCGAGGTATTGACAAATCCTCCAAGAGTATCCCTTGTCATGAAAACTGCTGCTCAATACCTGTTCGGAATCAGCAGAAAATTTAAGTCTCCACCACTCCTGGCAACACGCAAATACAGGAATGGTTGATAGTTGTAAATTGTAATTGTAAGTCACTAGGTCCTGGATCTCTTCCAGCTGTTGAACCACCAAATTTATTTTTTTAAAAATGGGCCACAGGAATTTAAAGAAGTATTCGTTGGTACATCGTATATCAATAAACAGCCTTTCTTCTTTTTGAAGTTGAAAACCATTCGTGTACAACTTAAACGAAATGTTTTTCTTTTTAAAAAATTGTATAAATTACTGTTTGTTGAACTGGAGCTTATCCCAAGTAAAGTGCGCTTTAAAATTAGCTTGTTCGCTCAAAATGTACTGTCAAATAATCAAAAAAAAAAAAAAAAAAAAATAGAAAACCCTTAAGTAGTACCATATCCTAACATTAAACTAGCTAAACTGAGGGGCCATATTGAATTTATAAATAAAATTAAATGACTCATGAGATTACAATGTTTTTATTGCAACACTTTCCAATGTAAAGAAATTACAGAAGGTGCAATCAAGTGCGTTTAACACATGTCATTCCATCATCGCAACTGTATTCATGGGAGAATCCGTGAGCTCGGCAACACGCGTTCTCTTCGTCATCAGATCGACCGCAAACTTGGTTGCATGCTCCAACATAAACTAGTGTATCTTCTGCTTCAATTTCAACAACGATCACTGCCAATGCCAGGAACAAAAGGAAAAACGTTCTTTTGTTGAAAGCGGCCATTTTGTTTATATATTTTTTTAAGACGAATATTTTAAAGAAACCTTCTTGGTCAGATCAATTTAACTGTGTGAATATTAAACCGAACAGAATCTCTATTTATACCATCCGCTCATGCTCCAATATGTACCTATTTCCCCCAGAAATACGCAGAAATAAATTAGATGTGCGATAAGTCAATCTGTGTGGGTTAATTAACGTCGTTGTTCACATTTTTGTATTTATTTAAATTGTGAAGCTTTTCGATAAAACCTGTGATAACATCTTATCACAGACACTCGTAAATTCTTGAATTAACACAAAACAAATCATTAAGATAATTTTTCTATTTTGCTTCCCCTTTTCTTGATCATTGCTGAGACGCATAGCTGATATTTTTTTTTTTAATTCGTATAATTCAGACGCGTTTATTAAGAGCCCCTTAATATGTTTAATAAAGCAGGAGCGATGGTTTATATTTCCAAGAACATTGGTGTTGAATGTTTGCAAATTGAAACGGCAAGGGAAGAAAGTGCCTGGTTAATTATTCCATAATCGTGTTTTGCAACTAAGAAACGATACGCCGGAAAGTAGGCTCGACTGTGTTCAAGAGATGGGAATGATTCCGTGAAAGTTCTAGGTTTGTTCGTTGAACTTTACCCAGGGTTGATCCAGGTTTTCTTGACAACCCTCAGAGTTGTCAACAAAAACTGGGGTTTTCGGTTTTCAAAAAACACACAAGGGCTGTCAACTGTTTTGTTTACAACTAAAAGCAAGACAACAAAAGAAATACATATGAAATCTCATATGAATTTTGACAGTTTATTCTTTACCTGAACTCGCCCCAGCAAAATACCTAGATCTACTTCATGGCGAGTTCAGGGCGACCCCATGTCTAAAAAAAACCCAGAATTTGCTTACCAGGGTGACTTCAGGTTTTTCAAAACATGATTTAGGGCGACCCCAGGGTGACTTCAGGGCTCAACGAGCAAACCTTTTGTTTCCTATCAGTTTTATCGCTCCGTTCAGAGTTATATCCAATAAGTGGAGAGAAGTTTGTACAGCTCGAATTTCATTTTTTTCTTGCTCTATAGATTTATAGTTTTAATCAAAATTTGCATGAGTATTAACGTCCGCCCATTCTCCCCTCAAGCTGTTTTTCTATGCCTTAAAATGATGGATGAATTTTCTTCAAATTTGCTGCAGTGCATTCTCTATAGAAAAAGTTCAACTTTTTGTTCAAGCACATTCAAAATGGAATTTTAGGTTTTCCAAATATTCTCAAAGACGACTTTAAGGATTTCGATCGATTAAACTTCGCACCAGTATATTTGCCAAAAAAATTGCACAATGCAAATATTATTTTGATTTATTTTTAAGATAATGGTGACGTTTATTTAGGTTTATTTATTTACCTAACTTGTAAATAAGACAAGCAATATTTGGTAGTTTGTTGTCTTTCCATAAAGGCTTTTGAGCTTTGAAACCGTTCAGATTTCTTAGAGTTGTTTCAAAAAGTTTAGCATGCTTGCAGTATTATTTCTTCAAAAGGGTAAAAACACCTAACGGAAAAGATCAGGCTTATATTAAATGACACAAATTCCGTTCAATAAATTCAAAACAAAAAAAAAAAATGAAAGAATTGTATAAAGTTGGTCTTTTTTTTTTAAAAAAAAAAGAACTGCATTAATAACGAAATGATAAAAAATCTATCTTTTGTAAAGTTTTCGAAAAAAACCCTAAAATACTGAATTTTAATCAAAATCTTAAGAGCTGATTTCAAGAAAAATTTAAAAAAAAATCATAATAGTTGTATGACAGTAGGTTAGGTTAAAAAAGAATCTTTATTTTTGCATTTCTTATGCCAAACTTCAGTTTCGAGGGCTCCTCTGCTTTCCTCGCTGATCCGCAAAAGTTAAGATCCGCTGTTCTTCTGCCCTAATGACAGCCCAGTCGTGCATAGAAATCAGCGGATTTAGCCTCTGCATATCGCGAATCAGCTCCTTTGGTTGTCTTGGGATTTTCTTAGAGAACTCGTCCTTTATTACCCTATCTCCCCTGAACATATCGCTAGAGTCGAAATAATAATTCTGACACTGAGTGTGCTGTCGTCAGAAAAACAATAAAGTGGATAAAAAGTTTTAAACAAAAGATAAGATAAGGAAGAGTGTCGGAGACAAAATGGAGCCTAGAGGCACACCAACGTTTATTTTATAAATATCATACCATCCAGAACAACTCATTAATATATTTTTAAATCAAAAAATCCACAAACAATGAAATAGTGCTAAGAATTCTAATTAGCTGATTTAATTTAGTTCTAATATAGTATAGAGTTAGTATTATAAAAAAACACATTTTTAATACTTTCCCATTACTATATTGTTATATTTGTTTGTTTTTAATAGAAAAAACCCATTTTTGAAATGTAGACTATAGATTAAGTAAAATAAGCAAACCTGATTAACATTTATAAGATATATCTTATTTGGACATAATTTCCATTCTTATAAAATGTAAACTTTAAAAAAGTGTAAGCTTAGATTTAAACTAAAAATGTTTAAAGTGTAAGCCCTTTTTAACCATAAATGTCTAAGGCTAATAGATAACACGGTTTCCATTCTACTCCAGTGCTACGTGCTCTATTGCAATGTTTATTTAAGCCTAAAATTTAATTACGACTTGTTCAATCTTTGACCCTAATCTAAAATATTAATTAAGAAAAAAACCTAACTAGTCATAATTTATGCAAACTAAGAAAATACAACTGATAACAATGTTGATTCGAAAAACCCCTGGCAGTCATTAAGATTATATATGAAATTCCTGCACATCACCAGATGAGTATATTAAGCGAGTGCAATCACTTGAATCTTTACAAAACAGTAGTTGATATCTTCCAGAGTGTTTCTTTGAGAAAATCATCCTTATATTTATTTTTTAATATTCATAAAATGGCTGTTTTTAACAAAACAACTTTCTTCCTTATTTTCCTGGCATTGGCAGTGATCGTTGCTGAGACTGAAGCATCCACAGTTCGTGTTCCACCATGCGACGAAGTTTGCAACCGAATCAACCGTGAAAAGGACTCGTGTTGTCGAGCCCATGGGCACTCCTATCACTATAGCTGCAACGGCGGAATGACATGTGTGCGTTAATATAAATTGTTAGTTGGGGTTACTTTAATTTTGAAAATAAAAATAAAATTTTATTTTAAATTGAACTTTTTTAATGCGAATTTGTAGATTTAACCAGAGATTATCCAACAATTTTGGGCTTTTCATTCAAATTTGTTCGATATCTCCTCAAGAAATATATTGATCCCCATTCAAAGAAAAAAAAAATAAGATTCACAAAACTTAGCTTAAAGCGGCAAATACACACGACACTTGTGTGCACACCGGTGTGCCTACACCGGTGTAGCATTCCACCACACACGGCACACCGAAGACCGAATCGTGCACACTTTAGTTGTGCAAGAGATCTCATACTGGAGAGATCTAACCATAAGTGATTTGGACGTGCGTCGTCCATTAGACGATGAGGTTAACAAGCTGTTCTGTTATATCTTAATTTAAATGTTTTTTATTTACTTAAAGATCATAAAAATTTATTAAGAGAAAAAAATGTTATCAAAATTCCAGGCGCCGCCGCCGTTTTCGAGAAAAATACGATTTTTCAAAACATTTTTTAACATTTCTATGTTGGGTACCTTTTTTTTTAAGTAAAATACATTTTTTTCTCACATCTTGGATATTATATATAAAATTTGAATACAATACTTTTCAAGCCTTAGCAGAAAAAAAAATTATCAAAATCAATGGTACCGTTTTTGATAAAATCAAAAATAAAAAAAAATTGTTCCATGGCGGGTACTCTCAATAACCATTTTTCGGAAAATGTTTTTAAATCTGTTGAACATTTTTGAGAAGAACAAATATTTATAGGTAAAATTTCGAAAAAAATTCGTATAAAAGGAACCGTTATTTTTGGTCTTAAGAAAAAAGAAAAAAACCTGTGGGGGGAAAAATTAAAAATATCTACCATAGTTCAAAGTAAATCGGCCCAGCCGTTTAAGCTATAGTCGAACAAACATATAGACAGAATTGCGAGACCCACTTTTTTAGTCTTCGCTATCATCGTAATGTCAAAATTTCGAGTTCGATTTTTTTCCGAATGCATAACTTATCTTATAGAACCTATAAGTCGCAAGTAAATTTTTCGACGTGCTTTACCGCACAACGATTCGGCTGCAACTGAATAGTGAATAGTGAATTTTTTTGTGAAAAAAATCTTCAAAGAAAACATGGTAATATTCGGTACCAAGTCGTGTAGAGTCACACACACAGAGTCACAGCACGAAAGACACCGTAATCATGACGAGACCAATTAATGAAAGATCGACAAAATATTTTTTCTTTATTAATTTAAAATCACATTGGGTGAAGTTTAAACTTTTGCTACTTTCCCTTACTTTTAGACCATCAGAGCTCATGTGGCTTGGTTCCTATCAATCACCGAACATTGGTTTTTATACTTTTGAAAAGTTTTTTATTTCGGAGTTGGTTTGACTTCGCTGATTGTGTTTGTTTTTTAGCTTTCTACCACCATTTTTATTTGAAAGTCACGATGTAGTTCACTATTTCTTATGCACTAAGGGGTATTTGTTGTTCCACTAACTATTGTGTTTTTTTGAACTTTTGGAGGGTCTCGCATTTGTTTTTCATGTAATATTCGTAATCCTTTTCAGAAAAGATTGACAAGACAAACAATTTGTCGCAATTAATTGATATATTTTATCAGAATGTAAGAGGTATTCGGACTAAAACCAACAAGGTCTATTATACTTCTTCGATCTGCTCCTATGATATTATTTTTTGCACGGAAACCTGGCTACATGCGGGAATAAATGATTCTGAAATGTTTGACGACACATTTAAAGTGTATAGACGTGACAGATACTGTGATCCAAATATCGACACTGTTGGAGGCGGGATTCTAATAGCTGTAAAATCTTCTATGTTAACTTCTCTGGTTAATGTTCCTGTTTCAGTTGACAATGAAATTCTCTGCATGAAAGTATCATTTAAAGACAACAACCTGTATGTTATAACTTTATATATAGTTCCTGGAAGCCCACAAGAGGTTTATACCAAAGCTTTGGAATACTTAAGCTTTATCTATGATTTTTTGGAATACCAGGATGAAATCATTTACCTTGGCGATTTCAACCTTCCCAATGTCGCTTGGACGCGCTGTCGAGACACAAATGGTATGTTACCAACTGGTAATCTCAGATCCAACGACTCTAAGCTAATTGATGATTTAACTTCGCGTGGACTTATTCAATTAAACGATGTTTTAAATATTAATGGAAACTGCTGGTTCTACCAAGTGTTTACCACCATTGACGATGAGATTACAATACAAAAATCCACCGAGCCTTTAGTGCCTGAAGATAACCATCACCCATCATTGATCTGTTCACTTTTTAAAAAATTTAATAATTTTGATAATGAGTTGTGTGATAACTTTTACTCTTTTAATTTTATAAAGACTGATTTTTTAAAACTTAATTCTTTGTTATCACAAGTTGGTTGGTCTTGTTTGAATAATTGCTTAAATGTTAGCTTAATGGTGTTTAAATTTTACAATATATTGTTTGATTGTTTTCTTAGCGATTATATATACAATAGGGGTATTCATGTAAACGCGGAAAACCCTCGTAAACCTCGTAAACCAGATAATTTTATCTCCGCAGAAACGAGCTGTCAAAATTTGTATGGAAAAAGTTTCTGCAAATCGCATAAAATTATCTCACAAATTTGCTGCGGAAAGTGCAGAAATAAACCTCGTAAACTAAAGATATATGGATTCTGACTTTTAATTTGACATTTCACAGAATATTTCCCACATTTACGCAAGTATTTCTTAGGGGGTGTTCATGAAAACATGTTTCGGAAAGTTATATTTTTCTACATAGCGGAAAATTATCTCGTTACATGAATACCCTTAATATAATATCTAGTTAAAAGTATATAAATTACATTCAGAAGGTGCAAAGAGATCTAAAAATGAATCCAGTGTTTTTGGAATTTTATTAACAGCAAAAGAAAATCTTTTCTTTATCCGTCTGTTTTCAAGTTAAATGACATCTCAAGTCAGTTCTATAATAACTCTTTGGGTATATTTTAGGGCAATTTATCATAACGAAATTATTCCGCAAATAAATAAAGAAAATTTGAACCTACAATGTCAAATTGGCCAAACAGTTGCTTATTCTTTTGCATACAACATATTCTGCGCAATTTTCACTTTCTGTTGACTTAATCAATTTTGAATAATAAAGGGTGGTCGAACGAAAACGCACGATGTTAGTTGTAAATAAAGCAAAAAGTTTTAGGAGAATTATCTTAATATTTTTTATTATGATAGAAAGATCTATGACAATAATGTGTGAAACAAAATATTATATGCTCGCCACGGCTTCGGTGGCATACCTCTATCCGATGGTCCATATTTTGAATGACTCTGACTCTGAGACATAATTGAGGTCCAATGTCTATAATGTGGCGAATTATCTCATCCTTTAGCTCTCGAATTGTTCTTGGCTTATTGACGTACACTTGTTCTTTTAAATATCCCCAAAGAAAGAAGTCCAACGGTGTCAAATCACATGATCGTACATGCCATAAATAATAAGAGCTAAATATTGTATTAAATTTATAACAGAAATCGGCCTTGATCAGTTTTTGAGAAATAAGCATATTTTATAAAATTTCGAAATAATTGCAATGTAAATAAAGTTTTTTTTCTCTTAAGATAACAAAAATAAAATGCACGACTGGGTCGCACGAACTTGCTCCTATGAAATAGACTAGGAATTTTAAAAACGAATGTTATTAGAGAAAACTGTTCATAAATATAAAATTATTTTTTAAAATTCTTTTAGTAGTAAGAGACAAAAACAGAATGCTATGCAAATATGAATTTATGCAAGAACAAAAATTATAAGTCGTTGTAGTGGTTTCTTTAAAAAAGCTTTTATATATGTACAAACTTTTTAAAAGATTTTTAAGAAAGAATTTTGGTAAGCCAATTTAAAGTTTTTAAATTATTATATTATACTTATTATAAAAATTAAATTTACAAAAAAAAAATTGAGCCGTTTCTGAGATATTGACATTTTTTTTTTTTTTCAAAAACTCAAAAAATATTTATTTTAAAGTTTCGAAATGCAATGTGTTTTAGACTTTTTATAAGCTTATCTATAAAAATTTTCATTAAGATCCGTTATGTGGATAATGAGAAATTCAAAATTCGAAAAAATGGTTCTATGGTAGGTACAAAGCTGTAATATCTTAATTTCAAATTTTTTTTATTAAATTAAAGATCGTAAAAATTAATTGAAAGGAAACAAATTTTAACAAAATCCTAGGCGCCGTTTCCGAGAGAAATACAATTTTTGAAAACCCGTTTTTTTTTTTAATTTTTTTAGAATTTGTATCGTAAGTACCTTAATTTTTAGGTAAAATAATTTTTTTTCTCTCATCGTATAGATTATATTGAAAAACTTTTATTTATCAAGTGTAAAAAAAATCTAGCATGTGGTTTTCGAAATATTGAGTTTAAAAAAAATTGAATTTTTTTTTTAAAATCCAAAAACAATTTTGTTGAAAATTTGAGTACACAATTCTATTCATGTTTTTGGGGAGCTTTAGCAAAAAAAAATGATCAAAATCAAAAATGGTTCCATGGGGGGTACTTGAGCCGTTTAGGCTGTAGTCGAACAGACAGACAGATAGACAGATAGACAGACAGAATTGCGAGACCCACTTTTTTAGTCTTCGCGATCATCGCAATGTCAACTTTGATAAAAATCTCGAGTTCGATCATCGAAAAATCATACGTGGATCGACCGAAAAATTAAAAATTTATTCCTTCCAAGTTAAAAAATAATCGGCCAAGCCTTTTGGAGTACAGTCAGACGGACAGTTTATCTTCTTCTTCTTCCTTTGTTTCGGCGCTGTTATGATCTCGATGTCGAGGGGATCATAACTCTCCCACGTATCTGCTTCACACTAGTGATCCGCCTGTGGGGTTCGCCAGGTTGACCTCAGAAATCGGCGGCAAGCCTCCCGGTTTTGTATTGTTCCATTTCTGAGGCCAACTGAATGCTGGTGTTTTTGCATTTGTTTGTACCAGGAGTGTTTAGGCCTACCTTTCTTTTTATTCCGAATTGGAACGTTGTATGATATTGCCTTTTTGACGGGGTTCTCAGGATCTCTCCTTTGAACATGGCAATACCAACTGAGACGGTCGTGTTCAATTTTTTGGGAAATGGTATTCTTAACATGAAGGCTTCCTCGGATCTTCGTACTTCTAATTCGATCAAGCTTTGTAACTCCTGCTGTCATACGAAGCATCTTCATCTCAGCTGCCGTTAGCTTACTCTCATACTTTTTGTACATTGTCCAACATTGCGAACCGTATGCGAGTGCTGGACGCAAAACTGAAGTGTAGAGCTTTCCTTTCAGCTTAGGGGGCATTTTTCGGTTACAGAATATAGCAGAATTTTCCCGCCACTTCATCCACCCTACGCTTACGCGATGATTGATATCGTCATCACAAGTAGCTTCGTTATTTATCATAGACCCCAGATATTTAAACTTTTCACACTTGGGAAGCACTACTCCATTCAAATAAATGTCTGGAATAGGCCTGTGTGGATCAGAAAATGGGCAGCATAGGTATTCTGTCTTTTTCGCGCTTATGCGGTACCCACTTCCTTCTAGAACATCCACCCATACGTCAAGTGCTCGTTGTAGGGATATCGGGTCTTCACTTATGATGGCTCCATCGTCAGCAAAGAATAACTGATGTACTTTTGGCTCCGTCACTTTGCCTTCAAGCAGGTAATCAAGAACTGTAATAAAGAGCAGGGGACTCAAGACACTTCCCTGGTGTACACCTACTATTGGAAAGTATAGCCTTGGAAATTGTTCGTTTAGAAGTCCGTCACAATACTGTCGCCACCTGTGAAGAATTTCGTTGTCTTCCACAAGTAGTTGGCCTTGAGCATTGTTAATGAACTTTGGCGAACAAATCTCCTGGGCATTTCTTCTTCTTTGAGCGGCTATTTTGAAGATAGTTGCGCCCTTATTCGTGTTTTGCCGTAGCTCTTGAATAGCACCAGCTGTCGGGGTAGAAATTTCATCCAGCTCCCGATACAGGTTTTCTGTATTCTTTGCTTGAATTTGGGCGCACTTCTTCTTCGCTTCTTTCTTGCAGTTTCTATATTCCACTTCGAGGCGTGACTTTTGCTCTGTATCATTAGAGGGGCACTTCGACCAAGCCTTGAAAGCCATTTTCTTTTTACTTATAACTGATTTAGCTTCATCATTCCACCACCATGTTTCTTTGCCTTGTTGGTTGTGTCCTTTTGAAACCCCTAACAGTGTTTTGGCTTTTTCTTTGCAAGTTCTCTGTAGGAGATCCCACATACTTTGTGCTGTACTCTCTTCATTTCGAACTATATCGGTGTTGTTATACAGAACGTTTTGCATATTCGAAATAAAAGCTTCGCCTTTTTCCTTATCCAGATTATACCATTTGATCTTCCCAAAAGTTTTTGTATGTTTGTTGTCGTTCACTGTCTCCATAAAAAATTCTGTCAGTAGGAGACGGTGTTGGAGGGCGATCGCTTCTCCTAGTATCACTTTGCAATCTTTTACCCAGGGTTTCATGAAACTAGATACCAAATGGTAATCAATCTGGGTTTCATTTCCACCACTGCTGTAAGTGACCAGGTTTCGGCTTTGTTTGACGAACATGGTATTTAGTACGATAAGACCGTATGTTTTGCACATGCTCAGGATGTCTTCACCAGGAGGGTTCCTGGTGCCGTATCCGAGGCCTCCATGGCAATCTTCATAGTCTTCGTTTGTCTTCCCGACATGTCCGTTCAAATCTCCGCCCACGAACAAAAACTCTTCCTTTGGGATGTCCTTAAGTAGATTGTGAAAGTCTAGCCAAAATGCATCTTTTTGCACCTGCTCACATCCAATTTGGGGAGCATATGCAGTGAAAATATTCCACAACTTTCCTTTAACCACCAATTTAAGGGACATCAAACAAATTGTTTTTCTTTTTAAAAAAATGTATAAGTTACTGTTTGTTGAACGGAAGCTTACGCGAAGTAAATTTCAATAACAACCGGGAAAATATAAGTTGGAAATCTAAAGAATAGTGCGCTTTAAAATAAGTATGTTTGCTCAAAATTTACAGTTCATCTAAGACAAATGGCAAAAAATAAAAAAATTAAAAAATTTAAAATCCTTAAGTAGTACCATGCCCCAGCTAGCTAGAATGTGGCACCGTATTGAATTTATTAATACAATTATTTAACTTATTTAGAAGATTACAAAGTTTTTATTAAAAAACTTCTCGATAAAAAGAAAATTTCAAGAGGTGCAATCAACGGTGAACACATGTCATTCCTCCACTGCAACTGTAGCCATGGGAGTGTCCGTGAGCTCTGCAACAAGCATTCTGTTCGGCATCAGATCGACTGCAAACTTGGTTGCATGCTGCAACATAAACTAGTCTATCTGCTCCAGTTTCAACAACGATCACTGCCAATGCCAGGAACAAAAGGAAAAACGTTGTTTTGTTGAAAGCGGCCATTTTGTCTGTAGATTTTTAAGACGAGTAACTTAAAAGAACCTTCTTGATCAGATCAATTTAACTATGTGAATATTAAACCGAACAGAATCTCCATTTATACTATCAGCACCAGTGATTATGAAATGTGTTTCCCCAGAATTACGCAGCAATAAATCAGATGTGTGCCATATGTCATTCTGTGTGGGTTAAGGTTATTTATAAATCAGTTTCTTTTGAATCTCTACAATTAAGGTCGTTATTCACATTTTTGTATTTATTTAGATCGTGAAGGTTTTCGATAAAATCTGTGATAAAATCATCACAGACACGCGTAAATTCTTGAATTAAAACAAAACAAGTCTGGTTGCTTTCATCAAAATAATTTTTCTATTTTTCTCGAAAAGTGCTAAAAGTTGGCACAAGAAATGTTATTAACGTGCTTTTAGTAAGCCGAGACTGCATCATAATTCCACCAATTCATGTTAAACTCGGCATAATGAAACAATTTGTGAAGGCGCTTGCCAAAGTGGCGAATGTTTCAATTTTCGTTTGGATAAGTTTCCAAGAGTAAGTACAAAAAAATTGAACGCCGATATTTGTCATGGCCACAAATTAGACAACTCGTAAAAGATCCAAACTTTGTTAAAACAATGACTGAAGCCGAGTCCAAAGCTTGGAACTCGTTTGTTTTGGTTATGAGTCATTTCCCTGGTAACAAGAAACCTGACGATCGTGCCCAACTTGTTGAGGGCATGCTGTCGAACTTGAAGGAGCTAGCATGCAACATGAGCATAAAAATTTACTTCCTACACTCTCATTTGGACAGATAGAAAGATTTCATACTGATATTCGGACAATGGAAGAGCGTTATCGGACGGTGGTATTCACATATTATGCAGACTGCTATTGGAGCTTGCTACGAGACTTACCTAAAGTCGTTCATTCAAGCAAATGCTATGAAAGATCATTTGATAGTGTTCAATAAAAAATATCTTCAAAATCATACTAATTATCTTGTATTTTTTAATCAAAATAATAAAACTGTGTATTTAAAAAAGTAAAGCTCTTAGCAATTACCCAGTATTTTTTTCATCATAAGGGCCAGAGAAATACCCAATAACAGTACACAAATTTATTTATTTATTTAATTTTTGCATCAAACGGATCTTACATTTACATATAAGTACCTTATGATTATTAGATACATCCCTTAAAGACTAAATATCAACTGAGGCTACTTACTTACCTAAAACAATTAAAGTAATCAACATGATTACAAACAGAACTAGGTTCTCTTAAACATCTTGTAAGAGGCTCTTTAAGCCCATAATTGGTTCTACAAAACGGTTCCCAAAATAAACTTCTTGTCCGCAAATGTCTTGAAGGAGCATAGATTTCAATGAAAGATAACAGAAGGGGGCAATTTATGTGATAACATAATAAGTCTCTAACAAACATAATGGACAAATATTTACGGCGATCAGTAAGCTTAAGTAAACCAATAAGTCTGTCTACGCGGGCATTCTGATATTCCAGTGTAAACGCTTGATTACCATTTTTGCAAAACGTTTTTGAATGTTTTCAATCCTTAGAGAACTTGTTTTGTAGAAAGGACTCCATATAACCAAACAATATTCTAAAATAGAACGAACAAGAGCAATGAAGAGAGATTAAAGAGTGTAAGGATCACTAAACTTCTTAGAATTTCTGGAAACGAATCCTAGCATAGAATTAGCTTTAGCTACTATACCTAATCAGAATGCAGATTTAAATTAAGTTAAGGATCAAATAAAACACCAAGATCTTTCTTTTCATCTATTCTGCAAGGAGCTATGTCATCAATTTTATAAGAATAAAAGATGGGAGACTGGTTACGAAAAAATGACATAATTTGGCATTTTGAGATGTTCAAAAATAAGGGATTTTTCTAACACCACTCTCCAAGTCTATCTTCTTGTTCTTCTTGAAGAAGAATACATTCAGAAATAGATTTTATGCGACAGAATATTTTCAAGTCATCAGGAAACAACAATTTTTCTGAAAGTCGAATATGAAGTGGAATATCATTTATTAAAATTAAAAATAAAAGGGGTCAAAGGTGGCTTCCTTGAGGAACACCAGAGGTAACATGAATTTGGTGAGACTTAAAATTATTTATGTAAACGTAATGAATACGATCGCATAAATAAGATTAAAGCCAAATCAAAAGACTAGAATGACAACCTAAATTTACCAATTTTTGCATAAAGATCTTGTGGTTTACTCAATTGAAGGCCTTGGCCAAATCGGTGTAAATGACATCACATTGAGATCAACTTTCGAAACAATTAACAACATAATTACTGAAAATCATAAGATTTTTCGAAGTTGATTTTCTACTGACAAATCCATGTTGGTATGGTGAGATAATTTCCTTGAAAACAAAGGACAATTTAAAGTGAAACTATTTCTCTTTTTTGTATGTCTTCTTTATTTATTTAAGTTGATATTTTTCAAACGTATTTTCTTCAAAAAATGTGTATTTCGAATAATATTAATAATGCCTCAGATGTAAGATAAGTGTATTCAAATCGTTGACTGAAAAAATCTTCAAAACTGTTTTGCAAAATAAAAAAAGAAAAATTCGTTAATCGTAAGGCTTTTCATTTCACTAGATTCAGCACAACAAAAAAATAAAGATTGTGTGCGTGGGGAATTCCGAAATGGTCATCAAATTGATTGAGGCTTACCGCATTTTTTGTGGGATAAGATTATGTTCCAATAGGTCACAACTGCGATGCGATATAGATTTGCGTATAAATAGCGAGTGCAACTGCTTGAATCTCTACAAAGCAAAATCTGATCTCTTCAAGAGTGTTTCTGTGCGTAAATCTATCTTCATTCAAATCTTCAAAATGGCTGCTTTCAACAAGACAACTTTCTTCCTTCTGTTCCTGGCATTGGCAGTGATTGTTGCTGAGACTGAAGCTTCTACCGTTCGGGTGCGACCATGCGATGAGGTTTGCAACCGGATCGGCCGTGAAAAGGACCAATGTTGCAGAGCCCATGGACACGCCCGTCACTCTAGTTGCAGCGGCGGAATGAGATGTGTTCGACGATAAATGTACCGTTTAAGAATTTGTTCATAAGAAGTGGAGATGATGTTTTATTAAATAATAAAAAATGTATTTTAATGAAATATATTTAACCGTTTTTTCAATGGATTCTCAACTGAAAGTGGATCGTGTTCAGTCAAAGTTAGGTTAGGTTAGGTTAAAGTGACCAATATTAAAGACCAATATTTGGTCCGTTGTGATACCACAAGGATTTCAAAAATCCCCCTTACTCGTTAAACCATTTTGAGCTAATAATGAAGCGTTTGAGACAGTGAATGTCTGAATTATTTAGATCACTAGGATCGTTATAGTAGTAGTCTCCCAAGTGGAGTCTACGTCTTTGCGCTAGGGCAGGACAAGAGCATAGAAGGTGGGGAATTGACTCCTCTTCTTCTTCATCCATGCAGCTTCTGCAAAAATCATTTGCAGGAACTCCAAGACGAGAAGCATGTCTTCCTATTAGGCAGTGCCCAGAAGGACACCTATAATGGAGCTAATATGCAATCTACCAATAGAAATTAGTTGTTTGGAGCGTTTAGCATCAAATAATGGCCAAATCAGTTTAGTAGACCGGCAAGTTGGGGTGCTGGTCCACCTGTGGTTAGCTTTCTTTATGGTATCTTGCTTTAGCATGAGTTTACAAGTAGCTAGGGGTATACCGATGTTAGATTTGCTATCCAACAAAGGTAATATTGTTCCGTTTTTTGCAAGTTCGTCAGCTTTACAATTTCCTGGAATGTCTCTATGCCCCGGCACCCATGTAAGGTGAATGTTAAACTGTTTTGACATCGCCACCAGAGATGATCGACAATTTTGGGCTGTTTGTGAGTTAATGGAGACAGAGTCCAGTGACTTTAAGGCAGCTTGACTGTCTGAGAAGATACGTATATCGGTTGTCGATATAACGTTTTCTTTTAGCCAAGAGAGGACTTCTTTTATTGCTAAAAGCTCTGCCTGGAACACGCTACAGTGATTGGGAAGACGAAAAGATAGACAAAGATTTAATTTTTCGGAGTATACGCCTCCACCGACCCCGTCATCGGTTTTAGATCCATCTGTATAGAAGTCAGTCAAAGTTAATAGTGAATAAAAATAAAAAAAAAAAATCAGGAATACAATATTCTAGAAAATAGAAAAAAATGTTTAAAAGATAATATTTCTTTTTCATAATTACAACAAATTAAGCTAAATTTCGTATAAAATATTTTGGTTCTTCAATGAAGTTTAAAGAAAATACATATATCTAACAATTTGTCCTAATCGAATTTGACATTAATATCGACCGAAAGAGAGCAATATTGTTGAACCGATCTTGTTGCAATATTGTTGGACCCAAAATAGGTTTGTATTAAATGTAGAACTCGGTTTATTTGAACAAGATTCGTCATAAGCAAGATGGCCGGTTAAACCCGACTTTATTTTTTCCGTGAGTAGATTGAGGCTTGAGAAAGTAGATAATTTAGAGGCCATTACGGTTCATACAGAGCCTAGGCCATTCCTGTAGACTTGTTAGTTAGCAGAAATGGAGGGAACCTACAATTTTCTGCCGAATAATAAGAAGCACTTTTCATGACAAGAGATACTCTCGAGAGATATTTGTCACTTCCTCGGAATAGGGAGTATACCTCTAAAAAAAATATTTGTACAGCAGCTTAGAATGGGATCCAAGACCCTCTGCATGACCAACCCAATACCAAGGGGTACAAAAGTAACTAAAGTCACAGGCCCCAAAATATATGTCGGTCGTCAACGTTTTCTGTATTGTTACTCGTTTGTAGAATTTGTAAGTTTGTTCAACTTCATTGGATGCGATTTTAGTAGTCTATACATAATGTAAATGCTGTAGGTCTCCGTAGAGACAAATGATTCGAGCAGGCGTGTAGAAAAAAACAACTTGTAAGGAACCGACATTGAAAACAAATTTCTTATTAAGTTGTAAAAAGAGGAATGAAGAGGAAAATCGTTCTAAGAAAAGTCGAAAAGCGATCAAAAATACGGACCCAGTGTGCAGTGGAGGGGGGATATTGATGAACGACTTTTGAGTATATAAAAAACTATCTGTTTCAAACTTTGTTTTTTCCATAGCGAGATGTTGTCCCGGGAGTATTGAAATTTCTTCTGATTTCAACTGAATTTAATAAATTCAATTTAATCAATTGATTTCAATAAAACTTTCAAATATGTATGACAAATAATGCCATACAGAAATCAAGAAAATATGAAAAAAAAATTATCAAAAGACTTGAGATTTGTGGCTAGAAAATTTTGTACATAATGTTCTTTTCAACAATAAATCGAATCCATTGAATAAACAACATTAAAAAGGAGCTCAATTTCGTATTTATATTCACTGGTTCCATGCTCGATTTGTTTCTGTCCGGTGATGTCCAACACAGCACACTACTCGATACATGATCCATACAAATATGTTCAACTCGATTTTTTTAAATTATTTTCAATAAAATAAAATTATTTAAAATAATAAGAGATAAATAGTAGAGATGCCGCGAATAGTTACTCGGTCGAATACCGAATACCGAATATTTGGCCACACTCGTCGGCCGAATACCGAATATTCGGCAGTCGAACATTCGGCCAACGAAACGATGTATTGTGGTATCTATCTCCTACGTGACTTTTGACAATTCACAGCAGTTTATGGGAATGTTTTGAGGAAGATGCTATAGACAAAATGATAATGATGTTGAAAAAACTGCCATTGAAAACAAAATAGATTTTTTTTAAAGAACTTTTCGCCAAGATCGGATGGCAGACCTCTACAAGTGGTGGTCAGCAAATACAAAACTGTTTCCCAATTTGACAACTGTTTCTGAAATCTACCTCTCGTCTCCTTGTACTAGTGTATTAGTGAGAGGTTATTTGAAGAAGCTGTAATTGATTTCGAATAAAGACGTTACATAAAACGTATGCTACCAACGAATGCTGAAAAAGCTGTTTTTATTCACCACTAACTTACCATTAGTAGTTTTAAATACTAAAATAAAAAATTTTATACAACATTTTTGTGGGATAATAAATGTTTTTTTATTCTCCATTTAAGATTCCGTATTCGGCCGAATGTTGTGAACTATTCGGTCGAATACCGAATATCAAACAAATAGG
Source organism: Chrysotoxum bicinctum (assembly GCA_911387755.1). Taxonomy (NCBI): domain Eukaryota; kingdom Metazoa; phylum Arthropoda; class Insecta; order Diptera; family Syrphidae; genus Chrysotoxum; species Chrysotoxum bicinctum. The sequence goes on along the minus strand of OU426989.1, from coordinate 209,381,208 downwards.
CCGAATGCCGAATAGTGGCCGAATATTCGCGGCATCTCTAATAAATTGTGTATTAAATTGATAACAGAAATCGGCTGTGCAGTGTGGATGGGCTTTAGTCTCTGTATCTTCCACTTGAATCCGCTAACCTCTCACTAGCTTTTATTAATTTAAAGTTTTTGAATTTTCTTAAGGATCTGTGGAACAGTTTTTGAGAACAAAAATATTTTATAAGATCTTGAAATAACTGTAATGCAGATACAGTTCTTTTTTCTCTTAAAATAACAAAGAAAAACATACATACGTGTATCAATTGAAAAATTCTCCCTGCCATGTTAAAAGAAAATCGGCCGAACCTTTTGGAGTGCAGTCAAACGGACAGTTTATTTAAGGGTCTCAATAAAAAAAAATTCAAGACTGATCAAAATCTCGAGTCTGATTTTGTAATATGAATGCATACCTATCTAGTTAGACATATCAGACCAAAAACATAAATGTTAAAAAAAGAGCCAAGTTCTTCTATACAAAAACCTTTGTGTAACAAGTCAGCCGTGAAAAGTAGTGAGATCTAAAAGTACGCCAAGTTCTTACTTCATGAAAGTTTAATAGCGAATATTTAAAGTAGAATAATATTGAAACAGCTACAATGTAATAGAGAAATTTTATTATTTAATGATTACTGACTAAAATTTGATGGGCTTACTGGTCAAGTTTTTCAAACCTTTCGAATTGGGCATAAAAAAAAATTGCCAAGTAAGCCCATCAAATTTTAGTCAGTAATCAGTCAGTCAGTTACGGTTTTTGTGATTTTTGAGGCCTTATATCTCAGGAACCCCTTATGCTAGAAAATTGAAATTTGGTGAGGGGCCTGTGCCTGACTACCTTAGCATATATTCGGAATTTTAAGTTTCTGACTTCATTGGTACTGAAGATAGGGGGGGGGGGGGGAGGTCAAAAATCGCCTGAGTTTGTTCCTGTAAAAAGGGTGTAGTGCCAGAACTTGGCTGGGCACTACCGTGCCCTTTGATCTTAGGCATGTATAAAATATGTGTACATTGCAGGGCGATCGAAAGCAACCATTTTGGTGTTGTCGGTCATGAATTTAACAGTTTGGAACCTTTTCGCAAAAATTAGATACAAACAATGGGCAATAGGAAAATAAAAAATCCTTAAGGTGTACCATGCCTTAACATTAAGCTAGCTAAAATGTGACACTGAATTTATAAATAAAATAAATAACTCATTTAAGAGATAACAAAGTTTTTATTACAACACTTTTCAATGCAAACAAAATTACAGAAGGCGCAATCAACCACGTTGAACACATCTCACTACTCCAGTGCAACTGTAGAAGTGGGAGTATCCGTGAGCTTGGCAACACGCGTGCAGTTCGGCTTCAGATCGACCGCAAACTTCGTTGCATGCTGCAACAGAAACTAGTGTATCTTCTGCTTCAATTTCAACAACGATCACTGCCAATGCCAGGAACAAAAGGAAAAACGTTGTTTTGTTGAAAGCGGCCATTTTTTAAGACGAATAACTTAAAGAAACCTTCTAGATCAGATTAATTTAACTGTATGAATATTAAACCGAACAGAATCTCTATTTATACCAAACAGCTCATGATCCAGTGATTAGGGAATGTATTTCCCCCAGAAATACGCAGAAATAAATTAGATGTGCGATAAGTCAATATGTGTGGGCTAATTAACGTCGTTGTTCACATTTTTTGTATTTATTTAAATTGTGAAGCTTTTCGATAAAACCTGTGATAACATCTTATCACAGACACTCGTAAATTCTTGAATTAACACAAAACAAATCATTAAGATAATTTTTCTATTTTGCTTCCCCTTTTGTTGATCTATGCTGAGACGCATAGCTGATATTTTTTTTTATAATTCGTATAATTCAGACGCGTTTATTAAGAGCCCCTTAATATGTTTAATAAAGCAGGAGCGATGGTTTATATTTCCAAGAACATAGGTGTTGAATGTTTGCAAATTGAAATGGCAAGGGAAAACCGTGCCTGGTTAATTATTCCATAATCGTGTTTTGGAACTAAGAAACGATACGCCGGAAAGTAGCTCGACTGTGTTCAAGAGATGGGAATGATTCCGTGAAAGGTCTGTTTCCTATCAGTTTTATCGCTCTGTTCAGAGTTATATCCAATAAGTGGAGAGAATTTTGTACTGCTCGAATTTCATTTTTTTCTTGATCTATAGATTTATAGTTTTAATCAATATTTGCATTAATATTACCGTCCGTCCATTCTCCCCTAAGGCTGTTTTTATGTGCACATCCCACTGTTGCTTAAACGAATGGATGAATTTTCTTCAAACTTGTTGCAGTGCATTCTTTATAGGAAAAGTTCAACTTTTTGTTCTAGCATTTATTCAAAATAGGATTTAAGGTTTTCCAAATATTCTCAAAAATGATCCTAAGGATTTCGATTAAACTTCGCACCAGTAATCTGCGTTTGAAGTTTTTGCCAAAAAATGAAAATATTATTTTGATTTATTTTTAAGATAATGGTGAAGTTTATTTAGGTTTATTTATTTACCTAACTTGTAAATAAGACAAGCAATATTTGGTAGTTTGTTGTCCTTCCATAAATGGCTTTTGAGCTCTGAGACCGTTCAGACTCCTTGTAGTTGTTTCAAAAAGTTTCGCATGCTTGCAGTATTATTTCTTCAAAAGGGTAAAAACACCTACCGGAAAAGATCAGGCCAATATTAAATGACACAAATTCCGTTCGATAAATTCTGAAAAAATAAAATGAATGAATAGCATGAAGTTGGTCTTGTTAATAGAAATGCATTAATAACGAAATGATAAAAAATCTAGAGCAAAATTTTAAACAGGTTTTAGTATGATACTCTTAACAATTTGCTAACTTTAAAGTACTTTACTAACTCATTCCTAATTTTAAACATTTTCTAACTAGTATCGTACGAAAGCAATTTTCTTAATAAATTGTTTCTGAACACACCTAAAACAATGACAGTTAGTGCAAGACACTAAGTAAACAGACCTTTTGTGTCGTTTGTAAATAGCACGATACTTAAAAAAATAAAGCATGTATTCAAGTTCACATTAATCGTATTGAAGCCGTCCAACGAAGATTTTTACGTTTTGCCTTGCGTGGACTTGGCTGGGATGATCCTTTTAACCTTCCTCCATATGAAGAACGTCTAATGCTTTTAAGTTTGCAATAGGTTCGTTTTATTATTCACAAATCTATCTGGATTTTTTTTTCAAAAAACCCAACAAATATTTTTTCGATATTTTTATAAACAAAATTATTTTAAACTTATTGTCAACAATTACCCGATGAGCAAGTTGAGTTCCTTCAACGAAATTTATATCGTTTGTTTGACTTTCACGTTCCTTTAAGAACATTATCTGTAAGATACGGTGAATGTCCTTGGATTAGTCACGATATACGCAACTTATTCATCCTACGTAACTCGTCTTTCAAAAAATGGAAGCGTTATATGGTACCAGATGACTTCCAAGAATATCGTCGTTTGGGCAATACGATTGTTCGTCTCATTCGTGCTGCTAAAGTGAGTTGGTACAAAAGTCTGTTAAATCTCTTTTTGAACGGTCGCAACAAATCAATTAATTTTGATCCAAAGGATATTGATTGTAATGAGATCAACAATAACTTTATTTCTTCTATTCCCCAACCCACTACTGCATCTCAAAATCTTTCTAGTGAAGAGTTTTCGGCAATGTACTCTGGACCCGAGTTTGGTTTTTCTTATGTAACTGCTGAGGATGTAGTTGAAAGTTTCATTTGCTTGAAATCTAATGCAGTAGGTTTTGATAACTTACATCCAACGTTCTTAAAAGCCATCCTACCACTTATTTTGCCATATATTACGTATATTTATAATAGCATTCTTACAAAAGGTATTTTCCCGTCACAATGGAAAGACTTCAAGATTATTCCGATTCCTCAAAACAGTTCGAATACTGAATTCCGTCCCATCTCCATCCTTCCTTTTCTGTCCAAAGTTTTGGAAAAATTAATGCAGAAACAGCTTACGGCATTTCTTTCCCAGAATTCTCTTTTGGCTCCAAAACAGTCAGGTTTCAGGTCAGGTCACAGCAGCACAACGGCACTACTAGACGTCATCGAACAAGCAAGAAAAGCGTTAGACGATAATAGAGTGACGTTTCTGGTTCTATTAGATCATTCTAAGGCATTTGACACTATCGATCACAAATTAATGTGTCAAAAGTTACAAAAAATGTATAAATTTTCACCAGAAGCTGTGAAGCTTATTTTTTCGTATATATCTGGCAGACGGCAAGCGGTTTCAATTGGTAGTCAGGTATCTAATTTCTTACCAATTTCTTGTGGAGTTCCCCAAGGTTCGATACTTGGTCCTTCCTTTTTCTCATTATACATTAATGAGATTCCAAAAATAATAAACCACTGCGACGAACACCTCTTTGCTGATGATCTGCAGTTATTGAAAAGTTGTTCAATTGGATTGATTGAGGATTGTGTTCAAAAGATCAATGAAGACCTCTCAAATTCAAAATTGGTCTTACTCTAAATCCTCTAAAAACGAAATGTCTCGGCATATCTAAAAGATACATGGACTTGAGTTGCTTTCCTGTTATCGAGCTAAGTGGGTCACGTATTGACTATGTAGATATAGTATAAAAAACTTGGGAATTTGCTTTAATAGGACCTTAAGTTGGAACAACCACATCAATCAAGCGGTTGGCAAAGCTTATGGGGCTCTTTGATTACTGTGGCCAACTAGAAATTTCACCCCATTGGAAACTAGGAAAATGCTTGCAAGAACGCTTGTGGTACCAATCTTGACCTATGGTTGTGAAATTTTCTGCAAGCTCGACAGCGTAAGCCAAAGAAGGCTTAATGTTGTTTTTAAGAACATAGCACGTTACATTTTTGGACTTAGCCGTTATGATCACATTTTATCATTCTCCAAAAGTATTTATGGTATTTCTTTTGATAACCTTCTAAGACTTCGTACCCTTATTTTGTTTTTTAATATTGTGCATACGCGACAACCCTTATACCTTTATAATATAATCCAGTTCTCTTTATCTAGACGCTCGAACCAAATAATAATTCCCCGCTTCTCAAGCCTTAATTCAGAGCGGCAGTTCTTTGTTAATGCAGCTCGTTTATGGAATTTACTGCCACGCAATGTGCGAAATACAGATAATTTAAAACAATTTAAGAAAAACGTCTTTGAACATTATGCCAAGTCCTAACTTGATTTTGGTCTAGACTCCTTTGGTTGCTGTTGGTCCCGCTACTTCTCTGTTTCTTATCTTCTAAATTTTTCTCTTCTTTTTTGTTGTTCTATTTTTATTATTACATTTAGTTTTTTTCTTTTTTTTTTCATTCTATTACTTTTAAAATTTTAAATTATTTTTTTTTTCTTTTAACCTTTAAGCTTTCTTACCAAAAGATGTAAATCTTAAAATTAAGCTCTTAATAAATAAATAAACTAAGAAATTCATGGTTTGATTTGAGCTGTAAAGAGGTTATCAAGGAAAGAGAGGTAAGCTTCCGTTTTAGAGCCAACCCAACTGAGGAAAAGCGGAAAAAGTTCAAACAAGCCAGGAAGGCCTGCAACGCCCATATTCGACGGACCAAATTTTTACATGATCAAAAATCAAGGCAAAAAATACTGCAATGTCCCAAAGGCAGTAAACATTTTTGGTCATTTGTAAAAAATATGAGGAATTCTTCCTCTTCCTCGGTTCCTACGCTTGTTGTCAATGACACTCCTTTCGTTAGCTCTATTGATAAAGCTAACTTGTTTGTAAGGCAGTTCGCGGCAAATTCCACCTTGCCAGATAGTGTTATGACTCCCCCAATTCTTGAGCGCGTTAGTGATTCTATTCTATGGGACAAATCTTTTTTCGTACTCGTACCGTGGCGAGAGTCCTGAAAGATCTGAACATACATAAATCCGCTGGTCCGGATGGTATCCCCGCTATTATTCTGAAGAGGTGTTCTTCCACGCTAGCAAAACCCCTGCGTAAGCTTTTCCATCTATCCTATTCTTCTGGGCTCGTTCCGAGCAGTTGAAAAACTGCATTTGTTCAGCCAATTCCGAAAAAAGGCGACTCTTCTTCTCCCTCAAGTTATCGACCGATTGCACTAACGTCCTTTCTTTCCAAGGTCATGGAAACGCTGATTAATTATCATCTCAAGAAATATCTTGAAGAACGAAAGCTTCTTAATGACCGGCAGTATGGCTTTCGTAGCAATAGGTCCACTGGTGATCTGATGGTATATCTCACCGAAGAGTGGAACAAATCTTTACATCGTTTTGGAGAAAGTAAGATTATTGCACTTTGATATTTCAAAGGCATTTGATAAAGTTTGGCATCTTGCTCTTTTATCGAAAATGCGTGCTTTTGGTTATTATGTATTGTATGAAAGCACATATTTTGTAAATGTAATTTAAAAGTGCTAAAGCACAAACTAGTTGTTAAGATCTATGAACTTAATAAAATAGAGCAGTCTCTTGTTGAGCATCTAAGCGGTTGTTTCAATCTTCAGCATACATATTAATTGGCGACGAGGACAAAAGTACAAAAAAAAAAATATATATACATATATATATATTACATACATATATGTCATCCGACTCGGAAAGCAATAAATCGGTGCCCTCTGTTAAAATAAAAAACGAAAATCACATGTCTCAAAACGTGGTACCAGTTTTATCGGCGCGATTGAATTTTTCAATCCATCGGAGGATGAGTTTGATATGTTCTTAGAGCGGTTTGAAAATTTGATGGTCTTAAATAAAATCACCGATGATAAGAGCAAGAAATCTTATCTTTTGAACCTTGGAGGAAAGGACCTGTACAAAGTCATCAGAAATGTGTCCAGACCAGACAGTATTGAGAACGTAGAATACGCGGATTTAAAGACAAAGCTGAGAGGTCATTTTAATCCACAAAGAAACATCACCGCAGAACGCTTTAAATTTGGAAGCCGGAATCAGCACCAAGAAGAATCAATTAGTGACTACGTCATTATCTTAAGAGAACTTGCCGACACGTGCGATTTTGGCACTTTCTTGGACGATGCTCTTCGGGATCGATTCGTGCTTGGAATCAAAGATAACCGCGTGAGAGCGAAACTGCTTGAAAAATCCACATTAAAATTTCAAGACGCGGTAGATCTAGCGAAGGGTGACGAAATGGCAAAGAATCAAATGAAAGTGGTACAGCCAAGCACACTGTCATCTGGTGAGATCAATGCCTTTTATCGCTCTTCAAGGCAACATAAATCAAAAAACGAAAAGTATGACAAATCTGATCGACAAGAGAGATCAAAATCGCGACAATTCAGAACCAAAAACAAAGAACTACAATGCTTTTACTGTAAAAAGTATGGCCATATCAAAAAGAATTGTTATAAGCTGAAAAATCGAACTGGTCATGGAAGAGTACATTACGTGGATGGTGCAGAGGCAGACAGAGCGGAGGATGATGAAAGTTCAGACGATCGGGCTTGGTTAGGTATGCTAAATTATGTCAATGAGGTTGTATCGGGAACATTAAAGGTTAAGCTATTGGTTGATGAAAAATATGTTAAGTATGAATTGGATACAGGTGCATGTGCTACTGTCATTTCTGAAAACTGTTATTTATCTTTATTTAAACACATTGAACTAAAAGAAATTTCTAAATCCATAGAAGTTGTAACTGGAGAGCGCGTGGTCGTATTGGGCAGTATAGAGGTTATGGTCAAGTCAAAGAAGTGGAATAATCCAATGAAGTTGACAATGCTTGTCATTAAAAGCAAAAATAATTTTGTTCCTTTGCTGGGGCGAAATTGGTTGGATCGATTGTATCCTAACTGGAGAATGTCTTTTGCCCAGGAAATAACGGTAAGTCCTGAAAAGATAAATAATGTTTCTGAATGTTCTAACAAAATTGATGACATCATTAACAAATTAAAACATAATTTCGCGAGTGTTTTTGATAAAAACTTGGAAAAGCCGATTGTGGGTTTTGAGGCTGATGTGATTTTAGATGAAAAGGCTAGGCCAATTGTATATAAGGCATACTCGGTTCCATTTGGGTTACGAGAAAAATATCTTGCAGAGCTTGAGAGACTCATAAGTATAGGAATTTTGGAAAAGGTCAGGCACAGTGAATGGGCAAGTCCATTATTAGGCGTCATGAAGAAGGATGGAGAAGTGAGATTGTGTATGGATTGTAAAGTCTCCATAAATAAATATATGAAAACCGAGCACTACCCGCTTCCTCATCCCGAGGATATATTTTCTGATTTAAGTGGCTATACTCACTTCACCATTCTTGATTTGACGGGTGCGTTTCAGCAGCTTAAGTTGACAGACTCTTGTAGGGAGTACTTCACCGTGAATACGCCTTTAGGGTTGTTAAGATATACTAGACTTGTTTATGGAGCAAAAGCATCGAGCTCAATTTTTCAGGAAGTCATCGATAAAATTTTAAAAGATCTAGCTTATGCATCAGGATACATAGATGACATAATTGTTAAAGGTACAAGATTTTTAGATTGCGTTAAGAAAACAGAAGTTGTTTTGGGAAAATTACAGAACCATAACGTAAAGATTAACATTGATAAATGTAAGTTTTTTGAGAGTAAAGTAAAGTATTTGGGATTTATTATTAGTGCAGAGGGACGTCAACCCTGCTCAGATAAAATTGATGCTATTTTAAATGCTCCTAGGCCGAAAGATGTTTCACAGCTGCGTTCTTATTTAGGCCTCGTTAATTATTATTCAACATTTTTACCTAACTTATCTTCGGAATTGCATGATTTATACAATTTACTAAGGAAAAATGTTGAGTTTTCTTGGACTAAGCAATGTGATGAGACTTTCGAAAAGACCAAACTGTTGCTGACAGGTGACAAAGTGCTCGCTCATTTTAATCCACACAAAGATATTGTTTTATCTTGCGATGCAAGTCCCTATGGTATAGGGTGTGTCTTGTCAATTATTGATGAGGGAAAAGAAAAGCCTTGCATGTATGCCAGCAGTTCGTTAAGTCCATCGGAAAAGCATTATTCTCAGTTGCATAAAGAAGCCCTTAGTATTATATTTGCTGTGAGAAAATTTAGAAAATTTATTTTCGGCAGAAAAATAACTATTTTTACAGACCACCAGCCATTAAAACAAATTTTTGGGGAGAAAACACCTACCCCGCCTGTTGCAGCTTCACGGTTGCAAAGATGGGCTGTTGAACTGTCCATGTATGATTATTGCATATTATATAAGAAAGGTGCAAATAATTTGAACGCGGATGGTCTGTCCAGATTACCATTGCCGCATAAATCAGGAGATGAGGAAACCTTTATAAACACTTTCAATTTTTCAGATGAAATTCCATTAAACCTGCATGAAATAAGAAAAGAGACCGAAAAGGATAATATTTTAAGAGAAGTTAAAGAGTGCATGGAAGTTAATAAGTGGCCTGATAGAAAAAGTTGCGAATTAAAGCCTTACTTTTTAAAAAGAAATATTTTAGAGTTAGAAAAAGGGGTTATTTTTTATGGCATGCGAATAGTGGTACCTTTTTCTTTGAGAAATTCAATTTTAGAATTACTACATGATGGCCATGTAGGAATAGTTCGCATGAAAGAACTGGCTCGTTCTTTAGTATGGTGGCCTAATCTAGATGAAAACATTGAGAATCATGTTAATTCTTGTGAAACTTGTGCGATAACAGGAAATCATTATTCAAAACATAAATTACAAGAATGGCCAAAATCTAGTTTTCCCTACGAAAGAATTCATTTAGATTTCTTTTTCTTTGAAGGGCAAACATACCTGATAATTGTAGACAGCTATAGTAAGTTTGTGGATGTTTATATCATGAAAAACACTAACGCAAATTCGTTAATTGAAAAATTAAGGACAAATTATGCAATTTATGGTCTTCCATTAAAATGCGTTACAGATAATGGTCCGCCATTTAATTCGAATGATTATAAACATTTTTGTGAACTACATTGTATTGAAGATTTGAAATCGCCAGCCTACCACCCACAATCAAATGGCCAAGCCGAAAGGCTAGTCCAAGTCGTTAAAAATAATTTTAAAAAATCAGTTATTGACCAAAAGACAAAACGACTTTCGCCGCAGCAAAGGGTGGACAATTTTTTAATAAAATACAGGAATACACCAAATACGACAACTCTTGAAACTCCAGCTAGTTTAATATTCAATTTTAAACCTAGAACTAAATTGGACATTTTGAAAGAAGAAAAACATAAAGAACATAAAGAAAATTCTACATTATGTCAAAAATTTAAAAAAGGGGAAGTTGTATATTATAAAGGCAATTTTGAAAAATACATTAAATGGTATCCAGCTGTGATCGTTGAACAAATTTCTTCATATGTGTATCTTATTAAGTTCAAGGACAATTTACGACAAGCACATATTAACCAAATTAAAAGAAGGATAAAAAAAGTTGCGTTTGCCCCGGAGCACTTATACATACGAAGAGGTTTGTCCAACGAACATAGCGGTACCAATAAAACATTTAACAAAAGACGGTCATACACTAAAAACTTATATCCAAAACGATCGTCTGAAAGAATCAAGACAAATTTAAATAAAAAACAAATAAGTTACAAATACTAAGTAAAAAAAAAATTACATAAACTTTTAAAAAAACTAATGTAAAAAAAAAAAAAAATATATATATGAATTTTGTAAAATATATAAAATGAATTACTTTAAGTTTGTATACGCTTTTTAATTATAAAAATGTTAAAAGAAAAACAATGTTTTTAATTAAAAAAAAGGGTGAATTATTATGTATTGTATGAAAGCACATATTTTGTAAATGTAATTTAAAAGTGCTAAAGCACAAACTAGTTGTTAAGATCTATGAACTTAATAAAATAGAGCAGTCTCTTGTTGAGCATCTAAGCGGTTGTTTCAATCTTCAGCATACATATTATTGGTGTCGACGAATCCCTTCTTCTTTGGATTAGAAATTTTCTTTCGAACCGTTCAATACAAGTTGTATTAGACGGATTCAAGTCTGATACCCACAATATAAATGCTGGTGTGCCCCAGGGCTCCGTTTTGTCCCCAACCCTCTTCCTCATTTTTATTAATGATCTCCTGTCTGTAACTTCTAATCCAATTAATTGTTTCGCTGACGATAGTACTCTTAGCTTTTCATATTCGTTTTCAGACTCACATCCCTCCTCTTCGGATGTGGAACTGCAACGACAAAATATGATAAGTTCATTAAACCACGACCTAAACAGCATTGTACAATGGGGAATAAGAAACCGCGTGGAATTTAATGCTTCGAAAACCCAATGCTGTCTCGTATCGTTAAAGCGTGATATACCCCCCTTGCCACTATCTATGAGTGGCACTTGCATCAACGAAACTGAACATCTCGATATTCTCGGTATGTGCATCACGAACCACCTCTTGTGGAACGATCACATATGCGATGTTGCCAAAAATGCCGCAAGATGTTTGGGTTTTCTGAGACGGTGCAAGAAATTCTTCTCTCCTTCTGATTTGGCTACAATCTATAAAACCTATATACGTCCAAAACTTGAGTATAACTCCCATCTATGGGCTGGTGCTCCAGTAACTTACTTAAGTCTCTTGGACAATATTCAAAGAAGAGCTTTTAAAATGATTGGTGAGAATAACATCATTGGCTCATTTACGTCACTCCAACATCGTAGTAATGTTTCTTGCCTCACCCTTTTTTACGGACTTTGCTCTAGAGAAATAGCCAGTTGCATTCCTCCCCTTAAACAATTCAACCGTAATACTCGCACTTCTAGGAATGCCCATCAGTTTACCCTCGAGCCCAACTTCGGTCGTACTGTGAAGTACAGAGATTCGTTTTTTAGCCGTACTACGCGAATGTGGAATTCTTTACCACGCTCTGTCTTTCCCAGTCATTGCAGTGTTCAAGAATTCAAAACCAATGTACACCGACACCTCCTTTCTAACCCCTCCCTTTTTTCCTAATGCTCACACTGTGTCTCTGGCATATAGAGGGTATACAAAAACCTTTTAGTGTGTGCTAATTATAAAAAAAAAATTAAAGTAAGAAATTAAGGAGAATCTTGCTGAAAATTTTTGGTTAAAATCCTTAGAGCCGTTAATGAGAAAGTCAAAAATAAAAAAAAACGGTTCTATGACAGGTACCGTTAATAATATTTTGCCCAAAAATTTTTTTTATCAAAATCGTTAGAGCCGTTTTCGAGATAAATAAGATTTTGCATTACGGGTGTATGTGGGGCACCCTTAGTTTTGGAGCTAAAAAAAAAAAATCAATTTCTCCTCTAGGGAATCACCGAAGACCTTTAACTACCGAGATTGAAAGAAATAGGTCCAGTGGCTTAGGCTGTCGTGAGAGGTACAGACATACAGACACACTGAAACATGTTTTTTGTGTACTAAATTTTCCTTAAAATTTTTATAAGAAAAATTGTTACGCAAATTGTTAGTATTTAATAAAATACATTTTAAAACGTTATTTAAAAATTTAATCGTGTATCGGTTTTCAAGATATCGAATTTTCAAAAAAAAAAAATTTAAAATCCAAAAACTATTTTTTCTAAAAAATTTTTAGTTTATATATTTTAAAATGCAACGGAGCTCCTGCATACAAATTTTGGTAAAAGTCGTTTGAGCCGTTGGTGAGAAAATCGAAAATCAAAAAAACGGTCCTATGACAGGTACCCCTAATAACATTTCCCCAAATTTTTGTTGACCAAAATATAGTCTGTGTCTATAATATGACACTTAATTTTTTTTTATCAAACGTTAGAGCCATTTTCGAGATAAATAAGATTTTGCATTACGGGTGTATGGGGGGTATCGTTAGTTTTGGAGCTAAAAAAAAAAATTCAATTTCCCCTCTAGGGAATCACCGAAGACCCTTAAGTACCGAGTTTGAAGAAAATACCTCCAGTAGCTTAGGCTGTAGTGAGAGGTACAGACATACAGACAAACAGACGGAATTGTCGGACCCACTTTTTTCGTCTTCGCTATCATCTTAATGTCAACTTTGATCAAAATCTCGAGCTCGATTTTTTTTCCAAATGCAGAACTTGCCCTATAGTACCTATATCGCAAGTAAAAATCCTTAAGGTGTATACCATGCCTTAACATTAAACTAGATAAAATGTGACATTGAATTTATAAATAAAATAAATAACTCATTTAAGAGATTACTAAGTTTTTATTACAACACTTTTCAATGCAAACAAAATTACAGAAAGCGCAATCAACCACGTTTAACACATCTCACTCCTCCAGTGCAACTGTAGAAGTGGGAGTATCCGTGAGCTTGGCAACACGCGTGCCATTCGGCTTCAGATCGATTGCAAACTTCGTTGCATGCTGGAACACTATGTAGGCTATCCGCTTCAGTTTCAACAACGATCATTGCCAATGCCAGGAACAAAAGGAAAAACGTTGTTTTGTTGAAAGCGGCCATTTTTTAAGACGAATAACTTAAAGAAACCTTCTTGATCAGATCAATTTAACTGTGTGAATATTAAACCGAACAGAATCTCTATTTATACGATCAGCTCATCCAATATTGCATCAAAGTGGGGTGATTAGGGAATGTATTTACTAAGAAAAAAATCTTAGGTGCGATAAGTCATTATTCTGTATGTGATAAAGGTAATTATTAAATCAGTTTCGATGGAATCTCTACAATTAGCGATGAACTTTGGTCTTGAATGTTTGCAAATTGAAACGGCAAGGGAAAACCGTGCCTGGTTAATTATTCCATAATCGTGTTTCGTGACTAAAAAACGATACGGCGAAAGGTAGGCTCGACTGTGTTCAAGAGATGGGAATGATTCCAATAAGTGGAGAGAAGTTTGTACTGCTCGAATTTCATTTTTTTCTTGCTCTATAGAATTATAGTTTTAATCAAGAGATTCATACCATCGAGGAACGTTTTAGGGGTAGGTGGGGCGTGAATATGTTGGCAGATTACTGCTGGTATTCGCTGGGGAAAACGAATCGCCTGTATCATCTCATTTAATAAAATCATTAAAAAGAATCTTTTTTGGGTGATCTTGAAGAATAACTTTATTGTTGTTCTGCATATGGAAGTGTTTTTCTATAGAAGTATACATATACCATATCTCAAAAACGAAAGCTGATGGATGAAAACGTGGTTCATTTTCGGATTCACGATGTCGAATATCTACAGAAAAGGCAAGAAGAGGAAGACTTTGTAATTATGTGTTATGAATAAACCGAGAACCGACTTTTTGTTAATTTTAAAGGACATAAACCGTATCTACTTTAACGTTTAAAAGCTCGTCTAACTTTAACAGCAGCAAATAGGTACTCTATCTTCTAGAAGGAGAAGACTATTGTCATTTAATACTATACTATAATATATTAGAAATGTGAAACAGTCGTACGAAAATGTTGTACGATATTAAATTTTGCAATATTGCGATGTATATAATGTATGCATGCATGAGTATAGCCAAATGAGTTTACACCTTGCAACAACAAAATTGAGTTCATATTTTGGTAATCAGCTATAATATTGCTTCATTTTTATCTTAAATAATGTAAATGACTAATAAACAATCAAAATCTGTATTTGTACATAAGTATTAGGTATCTAAGATAAACGTTTTGGGCGAAACATTGTTTGGTTAGAAGTTGTTTGTGTTCTTTTTATTATTTTTTTTTTTTTTTGTGTTTGACTTCTTTATCTGTCAAATTTATGGTTGTTCAACATAAAAGCACATATTAGTTAGAAGAGTTATGTAATTTGTTTAAAACTATGAAAAAGTTATACAAAGTCTCCAAACAAAACGACTGTGTCTGACTGGTTTTATTCCTTAAACGAGCAACCTTTAAGATCTTACGCCTATACATATGTTTAACATTTTGCTTTTTCTATAGCGGAAAGTTGTTCCGGATTTATCAAAAGTCTCTCTTATTTCAATTAAATAATTTCATACAAAAATCATGAAAATCCGGAAAAAATTATCAAAAGACTTGAGATTTGAGGCTAAATATTTTTGTAAATAATATTCTTTTCAACAATAAGTCGAATCTATAAAGAAAATAACAGTAAAAAGGAAAAAAAATCGAACTCGAGGTTTTGATCAAAGTTGACATTACGATGATAGCGAAGACGAATAAAATGGGTCCGACAATTCCGTCTGTATGTCTGTATGTCTGTACCTCGATCTAGAGACTAAACCACTGGACCTATTTTCTTCAAACTCGGCACTAAAGGGTCTTCGGTGATTCCCTGAAAGGGTGACATCTGCTTCGGCGAGTGCTACAAAGAGCAGGGTCACCGGCGTTTTGGATGTGGATTTGGATTAGGCAAGAAGTATTGGGCTTCAGAAATGTAAGCGAGCGCCTGGTCACAGTCCGCATCAAAGCGAAATTCAAAAACGTGACGCTGATTTGTGTACATGCTCCAACGCCAACGGAAGAAAAGGATGACTCAACCAAAGAAGAATTCTACGACCTTCTCGAGGAAACGTATGATAGGTGCCCCAAGTACGACGTCAAGATTATTCTTGGCGACTTCAACGCCAAGATCGGAAAGGAGGGCATCTTTGGTTCGATAGTCGGAGGACACAGCCTGCACGACAACACTTCCGGTAACGGACTCAGGCTAGTTGACTTTGCGGCGGCGGGGCGAAATGTTGTATTTAATGGGTGGAGCGTCAGCTCTTTCCGCATGAATTATTATTGGTTTATAATGAGTAATTTCTTAAGAGCTATCGGAAATTTAAAAAAAAAACACATACAATTTATTAAAATGTATGAAATCCTTATTTGAATCGATATTACGGTCGATATAATTTATTGTTTGAAGATTATTTCATGCAAGTCTTGGCCGCGGCTGCGCCTCAAATGGTCCATCCGCTTAGTAAAATTTTGACATACTCTTTCTAAAATTTCGGCCAGTATCTCACGAATAAATGCTTTACTATCGGCTTCCAGTGCGTCAAACGAAGCAGGCTTATTGCTATAGACATGAGCCTTAACATAGCCCCATAAAAAATAGTCTAGAGGCATTAAATCGCACAATCTAGGCGGCCAATTGACCGGCCTCAAACCTGAAATAAACTGTTCACCGAACTCGCCTCTCAATCGGTCCATTGTTATGCATGCTGTGTGGCATGTGGCACTTTCTTGTTGAAACCACATGTTATGCCAGTACGGTAGGGCTCACCATTCACAGTAACGTTGCGATTCGCATCATCTTTGAAGAAATGCGGCCCAATGATTCCGCCAGCCCATAATCTACACCAAACAGTGACTTTTTCTGGATGCATTGGTAGTTCTTGCAATGCTTCTGGCTGCTCTTCACTCCAAATACGGGAGTTTTGCTTGTTCACGTATCCATTCAACAAGAAATGAGCTTCGTCGCTGAACACAATTTTTTGATAAAAAAGTGGATCTTCGGCCAACTTTTCAAGAGACCATTCACCAAAAATTGGGCTTTGTGGCTTCACACCTAAATTCTTCCGCAAAATAAACTGTTCACATGGTTGACGTAGTGGAGTAACAGAGACCCAAATGCTGCGAACGGCGCCGAATCGATAATTCACGGTCATCACTAAGACTGGCCGATACAGCTGCGATATTTTCCTCAGTTCGCACTCTACGTAAGTATGTTGGTAGTTTAATGTCAAACAATGTAAATTTTGTGCGAAATTTAGTCACAATAGCCCGAATAGCCGCCTCAGTAGGTCGATTAAACTGACCATAAAATGGAAGAAGCGCGCGATGAACTTTCTTAACAGAGCACGCATTTTGATAATAAAATTCAATAATTTGCAAGCGTTGTTCGTTTGCAAGACGATTCATGGTTAAATTATAGACCAAACTGAAGATGTTTGACAGTGACACAAAACACGAAACGTGAGTGAGCTGTCAAAAACCAGTGTTGCCAAAAAGAAAATAAAAAAAAAATTAAATAAACAGCCTTTCTTCTTTTTGATGTGTTGATTGAAGTGAAAAATTATTTGTGTACAACTTAAACGAATTGTTTTTCTTTTAAAAAAATTGTATAAGTTACTGTTTGTTGAACTGAAAGTTCAATAACAACCGGGAAAATATAAGTTGGAAATCTAAAGAATAGTGCACTTTAAAATAAGTATGTTTGCTCAAAACTTACAGTCCATCTCAGAAAAATGGCAAAAAATAAAAAAAAAAATAAAAAAAATCCTTAAGTAGGATCATGCCCCTAGCTAGCTAGAATGTGGCACCGTATTGAATTTATTAATACAATTTATTAACTTATTTAGAAGATTACAAAGTTTTTATTAGAAAACTTCTCAATACAAAGAAAATTTCAAGAGGTGCAATCAACGGTTAACACATGTCATTCCTCCATTGCAACTGTAGCTATGGGAGTGTCCGTGAGCTCTGCAACAAGCGTTCTGTTCGGCATCAGATCGACCGCAAACTTGGTTGCATTCTGGAACATAAACTAGTGTATCTGCTTCAGTTTCAACAACAATCACTGCCAATGCCAGGAACAAAAGGAAAAACGTTGTTTTGTTGAAAGTGGCCATTTCTTCGGTAGATTTTTACGACGAATAACTTAAAAGAACCTTCTTGATCAGATCAATTTTACTGTGTGAATATGAAATCGAACAGAATCTCCATTTATACCATCAGCTAATCCAATTGATTATAATCTAGTGATTTTGGAATGTATTTAACAAAAAAAATACGCAGAAATAAATCAGATGTGCGATAAGTCATTCTGTGTGGGTTAATGTTAGATATTAATAAAGCAGTTTATTTTGAATCTATACAATTAACGTTGTTATTCACATTTTTGTATTTATTTATGTCGTGAAGTTTTTCGATAAAATCTTATCACAGACACGCATAAATTTTTGAATTTACACAAACAAGTCTAGTTGCTTTCATCAAGATAATTTTTCTATTTTGCTTCCATTTGTTCTTGGCCATGCGTCTCAGCAATGATCACTACTAAGATCATTGCTGAGACGCATGGCTGAACATTTTTTTTTATAATTCGTATAATTTACACGCGAGTTACATATAAATCTCAGCCGGATAAGTACGATGAACTTATCCGAGAAATTAACAAAAATATTGAAAGTATCGCATAAATTGCTGACCTAGTGTCTGTTATTTATGCAATAATAAATTGTATTTAAGTAAGCCAACTGCGATTGGCAATTTTCCTAGAATTAAGCCAAATGCAATATTGTATTTTCTTAGAATTAAGTAAAATGCAATGTTAGCATTGTAGTATTAAGAATAAATAAAATGTAAGACACGAAGGTGTCAGTAGGAAAAGAACATGAGAATAATAAAGACATAATAATTTAACTAGAAGAAAGTGGTAGTGTTTTCTTTTTTAAAAAAGCTCAAGTTGGAACAAATAATTTAACTGGCGCAGTCGGTAGGATAATTCAACTTTACCGAATTATCCAGTGATTAACGAACTCTTACTACGTGCTACAATAAAATCGTTCAAGATTAAGGTGCAAAGCATACAAATAAAATCGCATAAGATTAGTGTATATTCAGCACACAAATAAAATCGCATAAGATTAGTGTATATTCAGCACACAAATAAAATCGCATAAGATTAGTGTATATTTAGCACACAAATAAAATCGCATAAGATTAGTGTCTATACAACAGTGTGAAAAAAAAAAAACAATGGCAGATAATAACCAAAATATACGAGTAGAAGAGCTACAACAAGAGCTCCAACGGAGAAACGACCAACTTGAAGCATTGAGGAACGCCTACCACAACCTTCAAGACAGAGATAGGGATGCCAGAAGGGATACTATGTTAAACCAAGTGAAACACATGTCCACATTCACTGGACAAGGAGAGATAACAATAAATTCGTTTATTCGTACTGTGGAATATTACTTAGCCGGAAGAAATACTGAGGAAGCCAGACGATCGCTCACATTGGCGATATACCATGAGAAGATACAAGGAGAAGCCAAAAGTACAATTCTAAATGTGCCACAACCTGACAACTGGGAGCTGATCAAAGCAACTCTAAAATTACGATACAAGCCAGACATCGAGCCGTTTCAACTATACAGAAGAATCAGCAACCTAAGAGTTAACAATGTAAGTGAATTAGCAACTGAAGTTCAAAATATTAAATATAAGGCTGACGAATTAATAGTTTATTATCAAGGTGAAAATTTTATCGATTTAAGTAATGTAAATGGAATTTTGGTAAATACAATTAAAGAAATGACACAGGGAACACTTTTAGATAAAATATATGAGGAACATATTTTAGAAAATATACTTTTAATAATGAGAAGACGTAGGTACGAAGATTCATGCATAAGACCAGAATTCACAAAAGGTAGAAATTTTGTTAATAAGGATGATAGAAAACCATTACCAAATAATTTTAGGCAGGAAAATAGAAATTTTAACAATCAACGAAATTTCAATAACAATAATAATTATAATAATCCCTTCAATAACCGCCCACAAAATTTTAACCCAAATTATAATCAGTATGCTAACCGATCAGGGCAAAGTAGGAGATATAACCAAAATTTAAATAATAATAGAAACTCAGGGCAGTATCGACAGCAATATAATAGACAACCCGAAGCAATGGATGTCTCAAATGTGCAAAGCGGACAAGTCAACACAGTAGACAGACAAAACCTACAATCAGGAAACCTTGGTTCATATTCGGGCCAAAATTGCCTTCAACAGGATATGACTGAGCAAAGATTAGAAGAATCTGTCTGCAACATTGACCAAACAAATCAGGTAGAAGTTAATAATTCCGATTTTTTTATCAACTAGCCTCGGATGACCTACCAATAATTGAATTAACTATACTGAAACAAAAATATTTAGCCTTAATTGATACAGGGTCTTCACTTAGTCTTATAGATGTATAATAAATTGGATTTCCCGTCGTTTATTAACTATTTGTTGATTTTTGATCTAATTTTTCTGTTTGAAACGCATATTATTGGAGACAAATGTGAAAGGTTGGAAAAATGCTTAAGTTGCTATAATTGCTTCTGGATTTCTGCGACAAAAACAGCAAAGTATGGTAGGGGGAGCGGTGGATCAATGATAGCTATCAAAAAGAATTTATCTTGGAATTACAAGGTCCATCAATATATTAATTACTACTTCTATATCGAATATAGTGAAAAAGGAAGGGGAAAGAAGTATATTATACCTATTTATATTAACTGTGCAAAATGGAGTTTGGACTATTACAGTTTGTATGATTTGTTAAGCTCACTAAATTCACAAAACTTACTGATAATTGGAGATTTAAATGCCAGGACTGGTAGTTTAGAACCCTCTCTTAATATCGCAGCTCAGCAAAGAAAGTCAAAAGATCTCAAAGTCAATTCTGAAGGAAAAAGTATATTGGAACTTTGCAATGATTTTGGCCTAAACATGTTAAACGGTTGTTGTTTTGGTGATATGGAGGGTGAATTTACTTTTATTGGAAAACAAGGTAGTTCTACAATAGATTATTGTCTTGCTGGTGGAGACTGGCATTCCTCCATAAAAGATTTTCACGTAGGGGATCTTAATCTATCCGATCATCTTCCGATTTCATTAGAAATTGAATTAGATATCGTCAAATATTCCCGCTTAGCTTTGGATAAAAATGTACGAGTCTTAAAATGGAAAAGTAGATTCACCGATGAATTTAAAAAAAGAACAAATGAATTATTAGTAAAAAAGGAGTCACTTACAAGAATTAAATACTTCCCACTCCTTGAACTAGAAGGTATTATTAAGGATGCAGCTAAGTTAATGAAAAAACCAGCCACTTTAAAAAAACAAAACGATTGGTACGATTTTTCCTGTGAAAAACTAAGAAATAAATCCGTAGCATTTTTGAAATTGTTTCAAAAATACAATACAGAAACTTTCAAACTTTCGTATGTGCAAGCAAACAAAGAATATAAAAAACATTGCAAAGAAAAAAAAAGAAATTTCGATGAAAAATTGGCAAGATCACTAGGTCAATGCAAGGATTCAAAGAAGTTTTGGGCTCTCACTAAAAAAATTAATGGCAACAAAAATTCAAAACAAGATTCTCTACCAAATGTGAACATCCTAAAAGAGCATTTTAGTAACCTTTTGAGTTCTTCGATGGAGGAGCAATTTACTCATAAATACGCCCGCCCATATTTGTGGAACAATTTTTTGGACAAAGATATAAAACTAGAGGAGCTGGAGGTAATATTGGATTCAATGAAGGATGGTAAAGCTGCTGGGACAAATAACATTCCAGTAGAATTTTTTAAATATAACTTACCTGGGTTTAAAGAAAAGTTAGCAGAAGCCTTAAATACTATCTTTAATTTCGGTATTCCTCCAGATCATTTTTACGAAGCCCTGATCTGGCCTATATTAAAAAAGGGTGATCCAACTGATCCCAAAAACTACCGAGGAATATCGTTTTTAAATGCTTCGCTAAAAATATATTCTTCACTCTTATGTAAGAGGCTCACCGACTGGGTTGAAACCAACCAAATTCTCAGTGAGTTCCAAGCTGGCTTTCGCAGAGGTTACTCTACAGTAGACAACATTTTCGTATTAAATGGTATGGCAAGTACGAAGCTAAGTAACAATAAAAAAATGTATGCATTTTTCGTTGACTTTAAGGCTGCCTTTGACACAATTGACCGAAATGCGTTGTTCTTCAAGTTGTACAATTTAGGAGTGTCAAGCAAATTTGTTAATGCCTTAGAGAAACTTTACCAACAGTCATTTGCGGAAGTGTTTGATGGAAAAAATAAATCCGAAAAATTGGAAATGAAACGAGGCCTTAAGCAAGGATGCAATCTTAGCCCGTTACTTTTTGCCCTGTATCTGGACGATTTGGTACACTGGTTACCGTGTGGAGTTAAAATTGGTGATATATCAATTAAAGTTATTATGTATGCTGATGACATTGTCATATTAGCAGAGACGGCAAAATCGCTTCAACTGATGATAAATAGACTGGCAGAGTACTGTAGAATATGGAGTTTAGAAGTCAACATAGATAAGTCTAAAGTTATGATTTTCCAGAAGGGCAGTGGGAGACTTTCAAGTGATGAACAATGGAGGTTTGATCGAAGAGATTTGGAAGTAGTAAAAGAGTACACTTACCTTGGAATGGAGTTAACTTTTAATCTCAATATGGAAAAACACTTAAAAATGAAAGCTAATAAGGCAAGAACAGCTATTGTTGCAAATTGGAAAAAAATATTTTACAATAAGAACATTGCTCTAAGTTCAAAGTACAGGGTTTTCAACGCAACTGCGCAATCTATTTTGTTTTACGGTGCACAAGTTTGGGGCACAAAAAAAATCGATCATGTGGAAAGCATTCTTCGTTTCTTTCTTAGAAAAATTTTCTCACTCCCTATAAATACTCCAAAATATATGTTTTACTTGGAAAGCGGTCTAGCAACACTCTTTATTTCAACCCTTAAGCTGAACGCGGATTATCTGATCAGGATATCGAAAATGCAAAATTCAAGGCTGCCAAAAGTAATCTGGCGACATGCAATTCAATTTAAAAAAGGTTGGTATGAAGATTGGAGAAAGCTAGCAGTGGACTGTGGAATCACCTTCAATGAAATTGGGACGAATCACGGGGAACTGAAGAAATTACTCTATGAAATCATACAGCTTACTGATGAGAACGAAAGGTATGCTTTCAAAGAAAGTGCGAGAGCATCAACAGAAAGAACATTTTATTCAAAGTTGAAATACAATCTCAATGTACGGAATTACTTTGCACCGAATTTCACACCGGAAGCCATCAGGACAATTTTTATTATAAGAGGAGAGATGTTGCGGCTTAATTTTATACCGCACCGAAACGATTTGGTAGTTATTTGCAGTCTTTGCAACTTAAATAAAAAGGAAGATGTTGGACACTTTCTGGGTGAATGTCCGATTCTAAAGGAAATAAGAAGGGCAGTTTTTGGAAAAAATGTTCTACAAGAAAATGAAATACTTCGACTCCTGAACGGTGAGAATTGGATGCAGCTTGTGAAGTACTGTAAGGAGGCGACCTCATACCGGGAGAGAATCATAAGTGAAAGTTTCTAAAATTTTGTTTTAACTAAACTAAAAGTCATAATTTATTAGTCAATTTATGCGTTACGCTCATTTTTATTTTCGTTTTAGCTAAACTAAAAGTCATTCCAAAACAACATGTGTTATAATTTAAAACCTAAGTTCTATAAACTGTAAATTTAAACAATACTTTGTTATTATAATTATATTTATATTTAGTAAGTTGAGTAATTTAAATACATAAAAAAAAAAAAACAGCCAAAGGTATCAGATTAATATAAAATTGCAATGTAAATTATCGAAAATTTAAAGCCATTCAGGCAAACGACAAAACTTGTCACGCCCTTAATTATTCATTAATTAGAAAAGTGTAAAAAGAAAATGTAAGCAACTAAATATCTGTTGAATAAAATCTAATCTAAATCTAAAAAATCTAGTCTTATAGATGATAAGATTAAAACATTTAAAGCTATTAAAATTAAGCCAATACAATTTTCAACAATTAACAGCAAAGGATCAATTGACTTTGAAGTTCATACCCCTGCACCCGATGAATTAAAAGCACCAACAGGAGCTCTTATTCGTTGGAAAGTAAAAAGCTTAGCAGAAAGAAAATATCAGTTTATAATAGGCACAGACCTACTAAACAAATTAAACACGTTAATAGATCTAGAAGCAGGAATAATTAAACTTAATGGGCAGATAATTAGTTTTCAACATAAACCAATTTTATTTGAAGAAATACATACATTAGAATACGTTGAAGATAGTATTAAATATTTAAAACTAGACCATCTGAATTCAGAGGAATATCGAGAAATTGAAAAAATAATTAAAAAGTTTAATTCGTTGCTTTTCAAAGAAGGTGATAAGTTGACAAGCACACCAGAAATAGAGCATGAAATAGTAACAACCACCGATCAACAGGTGAATGCTAGATTGTATAGGTACCCACCTCAACACGAAGAAGAGGTAAGGAGACAAATTAGAGATATGGAGGCTCAAGGGATAATAAGAAAAAGCAACTCTAAGTACTCAAGTCCTTTAATAGTGGTTCCCAAAAAGATGGACAATTCTGGACAGAAGAAGTTCCGAATTGTGATCGATTACAGAAAATTGAACGATATCACAATTGATGATAAGTTCCCATTACCGAACATAGATTCTATTTTAGATAAGTTGGGGAAAGCCCAGTATTTTAGTACTATAGATTTGGCCAAAGGCTACCATCAAATTCTTGTTAAAGAACAAGATAGAAAGAAAACAGCATTTGTAACCCCACATGGTTTGTATGAATTCATAAGAATGCCTTTTGGGTTGAAAAACGCCCCTGCGACGTTCCAAAGGCTTATGAACGATGTCTTGAGAGACTATATAAACAAAACATGTGTAGTATACTTAGATGACATATTAATTTTTAGTACGTCACTAAAAGAACATGTTAAAGCTATAACTGACATCTTTCAAGTTTTAGAATCCAAAAATTTAAAGATCCAAATTGACAAATGCAGTTTCATGAAAAAAGAGACAGAATTTTTAGGGCATTTGGTAACTGAAGAAGGTTTGAAACCCAACCCCAATAAAATTGAAGCAATTCAAAAAGTAAGCATTCCAAAAACCCAAACAGAAATAAAGAGCTTCTTAGGCCTTAGTGGTTATTACCGCAAATTTGTCAAAGATTACGCTAAAATAGCTCAACCCATGACAAAATACTTACAAAAAAATTGTAAGGTAAATTGTAATGATCCAAATTATGTCGAAGCATTTGAAAAGTTAAAAAAGTATATAACCAGTCATCCGATATTACGTTTTCCCAATTTTGAGAAAATATTCACACTTACGACAGATGCATCGAACTATGCAATAGGCGCCGTTCTTTCTCAAGAAGGTCACCCTGTTTGCTTTGCATCCCGAACGCTGAATAAACATGAACGCAATTATTCAGCAACAGACAAAGAATTTTTGGCCATTATGTGGTCCGTAAACTATTTCAGACCATATCTATATGGAAACAAATTCAAGATTATGACTGACCATCAGCCAATAAAATATCTTCATGCCAAATATCGAGGGAAAGACATGTCACCAAGACATCAACGCTGGTTACTTAAATTGGGAGAATACCAATTTGAGATCGAATACCTCAAAGGGAAAGATAACAAAGTGGCTGATTTTCTTAGCCGAATTAACGAGGACGTTAAATCTGAGGAGGGAGAGAAATCAGAACCCCCTAACATAGAAAATTTTTCGCCAATTTCTAGCAATAGTGATACAGAATCAGACATAGTATTTAACATAGAGGGCAGCATTACAATGGCAACCATGCACTCAGGTGAAGAAGAATTACTTGATCATATACCGATCAAAGAAGAAATTGTAAACAAATACAAAACGCAAATTATATTAACAAATGATAAAACTAAAGAGATAGCAGTTATAAATGGAAAAAGGATAATTTACGTAGCAGAGTACGACTTGAATAATTTAGCAGATATATTTAGGAGATTCATAAAAAAAGGTATAACTGGGATATATTCCGAACTTTCTGAACATCAATATAATATTGTTCAAGAAAAGCTTATAGAATTATTTTCTAATGATCCACAAATAAAATTCATTAAATGTTCATATAGAGCTCTAGATATAAAAACAGAAGTAGAAGCAGTTAAACAAATATCTTTGTACCATGTCAGGGAAAGCTTGCATTCCGGCATCCAAGAAACTTTTAATCAGATTAAATTTAAAATTTACTACCCCAAATTATTAGAATTGATTCAAATAGTTATAAATCAATGTGACGTCTGTAAAGCAGTAAAATATGACCGCAATCCAATTAAACCAAAATTTGAATTTTCAGAAACACCAACAGACACAAACCAAATTATTCACATAGATACTTATGTTTTTAAGAGGTGTAATTTTTTGACAGCAATAGATAAATTTTCTAAATTTGGTGCCGCTTATTACTTAACCGATAGGAACCATATAACAATCATTGAACAGTTAGAAGAACATTTTGCTAAAATAGGTAAACCAAGTAAGATAATAGCAGATAATGAATTCAAGGCAATCCAAATAAAAGAACTTTTAGAAAAAGAAGAAATAACTTTACATCTAACCAAGCCAAATTCGCATACAGGCAACTCAGACGTAGAGAGGTTTCATAATACATTGGCAGAAAAACTAAGAATATTATTGCATAACGATAGTAATATTACAATAAAGCAAGCAATGCAACAGGCTGTAAGAAACTATAATGAAAGGTTCCATTCAACAATAAAAACTACTCCGCAACAGGTACAAACAAGAAGAGTCAGTTTAGAAAAGGTTTATGAAAATATGAATTCAGCCAAGAAAAAGAGACTCAATAAACTTAATATTAGAAGAGAAGATTATGAAGAAAGACGAACAACAGGTTTTATAAAAAATTATAAGGCAGTTAGGCATAAGAATCAACCGAAATATAAGAAAGCAAAACTAGATAAAATTCACAAAACAAATATTAAAAGACCACTCAAATTTTCAGCTGATGAATACGATAATATTTGCGATAAAAATTCCGAAAAATTTTGTTACCCTTCCACTCAAGTTATTAACTCCAATTCCCAATAAAAATTTTATGGAAATTGATGCTGAAAAACAATTTGTGATTGAAATCAAAAATAAAATATTTAAATACGAACAAGATGAAAGTATTTCTGAATTAGAACAAAGTAAACATTGTACTATAAGAAAAAAATTGTAAACTAATAGAAAATGCTAATACTGAAATTGTACCTTTAGATGATGAAACTATATTTATTAAAAATATCAAAACTAATTTAAATCAAACTTGCGACGATAGAAAATTTATGCTTGAAGGAAATTATCTTATTAATTTCATAAATTGTACTTTATATTTTTTAGATCAAAAATTCTCTAATATAAAACAAATTCAAAAACAAAGATTTTATTACCCAAACAATAAAGAAACATACAACATGAGTGAGCCATTAAAATTTGAAAAAATTATATTGAATTCAGTAAGCAATATAAAAGAAATACAAGAAATAGAATCTAAGAAAAACATGTCATATATTGTAAATGTAATATGTTTAATAATAATTTTATCTATGTTCGCAATACTTCTATATGTATACTTTCAAAGAAAAAGAATACTTTTTAAAATAGAGAAACCTAAAATTCAGGAGAATTTTAACTTAAAGGAGGGAGAAGTTACATATAAATCTCAGCCGGATAAGTACGATGAACTTATCCGAGAAATTAACAAAAATATTGAAAGTATCGCATAAATTGCTGACCTAGTGTCTGTTATTTATGCAATAATAAATTGTATTTAAGTAAGCCAACTGCGATTGGCAATTTTCCTAGAATTAAGCCAAATGCAATATTGTATTTTCTTAGAATTAAGTAAAATGCAATGTTAGCATTGTAGTATTAAGAATAAATAAAATGTAAGACACGAAGGTGTCAGTAGGAAAAGAACATGAGAATAATAAAGACATAATAATTTAACTAGAAGAAAGTGGTAGTGTTTTCTTTTTTAAAAAAGCTCAAGTTAGAACAAATAATTTAACTCGCGTTTATTGGGACACCCTGAATATGTTTAATAAAGCAGGAGCGTTGGTAAAATTAGAAGGAGGGAGGGGGGTGTTGTATATTTCGATGAACATTGGTCTTCAATGTTTGCAAATTGAAAAGCCAAGGGAAAAGAGTGCCTGGTTTTTTATTCTATATTCGTGTTTTGCGACCAGTGCTGCCACTTTACTTCAATTGAAGTAGATCTACTTCTTTTTTTTCAAAAATATTTTAAAATCTACTTCCTACTTCGTACCATCACCAAAATATTGAAATCTATACTTCCTTTTAAAAATCTTTTGAAAATTTTGGCAGACAGACTAAATCACTACTTTTCCGTGTTGTAATGGCAACTGATAAAAATCTTGAATTCAATATTTTTCTAAATGCAAGTAAAAAGTAATATTGAAATCTACTTCGATTTTTCTCAAGTTACTTCACTTTTTTCTTCAAATCTACTTCGGCTTTTTGTTCAGAAGTGGTAACGCTTTTGCGACTAAGAAACGACATGCCGGAAAGTAGGCTCGACTGTGTACAAGAGATGGGGATGATTCCGTGAAAGTTCTGTTTCCTATCAGTTTTATCGCTCTGTTCGGAGTTATATACAATAAGTGGAGAGAAGTTTGTACTGTTCGAATTTCATTTTTTTCTTACTCTAATTTATAGTTTTAATAAATATTTGCATTAATATTACCGTGCGTTCATTCTCCCCTCAGGCTGTTTTTCTGTGCCTCAAAAAGCACATCCCACTGTTGCTTAAAGGAATGGATGAATTTTATTCAAGTGCATTCTTCATAGAAAAATTTCAACTTTTTGTTCTAGCACATTCAAAATAGAATTTTAGGTTTTCCAAATATTCTCAAAGACGACTCTCAGGATTTCGATTAAACTTCGCACCAGTAATCTGCGATTCAAGTTTTTTGCCAAAAAACTCGCACAATGCAAATATTGTTTTGATTTATTTTTAAGATAATGGTGACGTTAATTTAGGTTTATGTTCAAGTACCTATCTTGTAAATGAGACAAGCGATTTTGTTACAATTTTAAAACAACAGTGTCTTTGTATTAATCAACCATTTTCATTAATCTATTCAAAGTTCATGATGGTTTTTCAAAGGAAATGCATCCGGAACGAAATTAAATGGAAACTCTTAGTTGGTATTTGGTACTTTATTGTCCTTCCATAAAGGCTTTTGAGCTTTGAAAACGTTCAGATTCCTTGGAGTCGTTCCAAAAATTTTCGCATGTTTACCGTATTATTTCCTCAAAATGGTAAAAACACCAACCGCAAAAGACTAGGCCAATATTAACTGACCCGAATTCCGTTCGATAAATTCCGAAAACGTATTTTTTTTTTATTTTTAAATAGCAATGCATTAATAAGGAAATGATAAAAAATCTATCTTTTGTAAAATATTCGAGAAAAACCCTAAAATACAGAATTTTAATCAAAATCGTATGAGCTGGTTTCAAGAAAAATTAAAAAAAAAAAAACATAATAGTTGTATGACAGTAGGTTAGGTAGAGGAAGAATCTTTATTTTTGCATTTCTTGTGCCGAACTTCACTGTGAAGTTGGATCTTTCGAGGGCTTTCCTGCTTTCCTCGCTGATCCGCAGATAAGATCCGCTGTTCTTCTGCCTTAATGACAGCGCAGTCGTGCATAGAAATCAGCGGATTTAGCCTCTGCAGATCGCGGATCAGCTCCTGTCCGCTCGGTTTGATGCCTATGAAGGGCAACCAAATTCGGGCCTTTGGTTGTCTTGGGATTTTCTTAGAGAACTCGTCCGTGCACTTTTTTAAACTTTCTCCACAAAGCATCTCGCTAGAGTTGAAACTAGGGTAGGGATCTTCGGTGATGAATATTGTATGTAAAAATACCATTTCTGAGAGCTTGGCCTCGATAGAGTTCCACGTAGCCAACAAATCTTTGTTGTTTGAATAGAGTTCATACACAATCAAAATGTTTACATTGGTCGGTTTAGGCAAGATCATGTTCAGTCTAAGTTAATATTGAATAAAAATAGCAAATCAGGAATACAATTCTAGAAAATATAAATGTTGAAGATGCATTCCTTTTTTATAATTACAACAAATTAAGCTTAATTTTTTAAAAAATATTTTGATTGTACATACAATGCAATTTTGAGAAACTAACGTATGTCTAACAATTTGTCCTAATCGAGTTTGACATTAATGTCGACAGAAAGACAGAATTATTATTGAACCGATCTTGTTGCAATATTGTTGGACCTGAAATAGCTTTGAAGTAAATTTAGAACTCGGCTTATTTGAACAAGAATCGTCATAAGCAGACGAACAAATCGCACAATGTCTGCAATCTATTTTCTGCTTCGACGTATTTTTCCAAAATGGCCGAAAAACCCCAACTACATTTTTTCCGTGTGTAGATTGAGTCGTATATTGCAGTCGGTATCGGAATCTCATGAGTTAAGCATACGCTAATTTTTCACCTCCACAACCCAAGAACAAGGTAATGCTGCTGGAAACAAATATTTTTTTTTTTTTTTTTTTTTTTTTTTTTCCCGTGGGTAGGTGTTGAAATCTTCAAAAGATTCTATGAGGACCGAAAAACGCGCGCTCATAGATATGTGGGACTCTCCCGACCAACAACTCTGCCCCCATAAAGCCTTACGGAAGGTAAGACTCTATGCAAGCAGACCGTTAATCAGGCCGACCGCACTAAAACCACCTCCTCCTCCCGATTGCAACTAAGTTCATATGGAACTTATCTAGCAATTTATCTTTCTCGAAGTTAAGTAACGTGTTGTAGGCAACTTTCCGGTGAAAGTTCCTACTGGTTTAATTATAAGCTAGTTGAATAGCTTCTTTCTATTTTAAGCGATGATTTAAATATACATAATACAGTACAATAATTTCACCGTACTAGATCGGAAGGTTTGGTCCTTCTCAAACGTCGTACTAAATTTGTTTCGTCAAGAATTTCTAAGATTGTTCTATTGGTATGTTCAACTAAACGCTTTCTATGCCTTTGCGAAAAAGTTTTTATTTCTTCGCGAACCGTGGGGATTCCAAGATCCCTGTGAAGATCTTCGTTTCTAATATACCACGGCGCATTTACAAAGGACCTTAATAATTTGTTTTCAAAAGTTTGTAGACTATTTAGATTTGTATCGTGGGTACAACCCCAGAGTTGAATACCATATGTCCAGACAGGCTTAAGTAATATGAAAAACTGAGTGTGCTGTCGTCAGAAAAACAATGAAGTGAATAAAAAGTTTTAAAAAGATAAGGAAGAGTGTCGGAGACAAAATGGAGCCTTGAGGCACACCAACGTTTATTTTGTAAATATCATACCATCCAGAACAACTCATTAATATTTTTTTCAATCAAAATATCCACAAACAATGAAATAGTGCTAAGAATTCTTCTTAGCTGATTTCATTTAGTAGTATAGTATAGAGTTAGTATTATAAAAAAACACATTTTTAATACTTTCCCATTATTATATTGTTATATTTTTGTTTGTTTTTAATAGAAAAAACCCATTTTTGAAATGAAGACTGTAGATTAAGTAAAATAAGCAAAACTGATTAACATTTATAAGACATATCTTATTTGGACATAATTTCCATTCTTATAAAATGTAAACTTTTAAAAAGTGTAAGCTTAAATTTAAACTAAAAATGTTTAAGGTGTAAGCCCTTTTTAACCATAAATGTCCAAGGCTAATAGATAACACGGTTTCCATTCTACTCCTCTACTGCTACGTGCTTTATTGCAATGTTTATTTAAGCCTAAAATTCAATTACGACTTGTTCAATCTTTGACCCTAATCTAAAATATTAATTAAGAAAAAAACCTAACTAGTCATAATTTATGCAAACTAAGAAAATACAACTGATAACAATGTTGATTCGGAAAACCCCTGGCAGTCATTAAGATTAAATATGAAATTCCTGCACATCACCAGATGAGTATATTAAGCGAGTGCAATCACTTGAATCTTTACAAAACAGTAGTTGATCTCTTCCAGAGTGTTTCTTTGAGAAAATCATCCTTATATTTTTTTTAATATTCATAAAATGGCTGTTTTCAACAAAACAACTTTCTTCCTTATTTTCCTGGCATTGGCAGTGATCGTTGCTGAGACTGAAGCATCCACAGTTCGTGTTCCACCATGCGACGAAGTTTGCAACCGAATCAACCGTGAAAAGGACTCGTGTTGTCGAGCCCATGGGCACTCCCATCACTATAGCTGCAACGGCGGAATGACATGTGTGCGTTAATATAAATTGTTAGTTGGGGTTACTTTTATTGTTGAAAATGAAAATAAAATTTTATTTTAAATTGAATTTTTTTAATGCGAATTTGTAGATTTAACCAGAGATTATCCAACAATTTTGGGCTTTTCATTCAAATTTGTTCGATACCTCCTTACTTAGCCAGCACACAAGAAATATATTGGTCCCTATTCCAAAAAAAAAAAAAAACAAATAAGATCCACAAAACTTAGCTTAAGATTATCAATATTTGTTGTCAAAAAAATCTAGTTAGAGGGGGAAGAAGATTCGACTTTTTTAGGGACAGGACAAATGCTGTTTTCATCCTCTCGGAAGGAGACCAGCAGAGTAGGACAAATAGAAAAGCTTACGCAATAGTTTTTACTGCATTGAATGACACCTCTTCATAACAATAAGGGGATACTATCCGGGTCAACGGATTTGTGTATTTCAAGGTCTTTTAGTACTCTTACAACTGTACGAGTGCGAAAGAAGATTTTTCCCATAAAATCGTGTACGTTCTAAATTACAGAAAGAGTCATGACACATTTTGGGAGTGTCGGAAACAGCAACCTGTGCTGCAAGCCAATTCGCTTATTTCAAACTTTTTCCTACATTCATAGTAAAATAAATGCCCAATGAATGAAATGGACCAATTAAGTTAATAATTAATGTTAAATCTTGTTGTTTTTTTTTCTTAAAAGTATTTTGGGGTAGATTTTCATTTTACTTTTAAGCCATTCTTCAGTTCTATAATAACTCTTTGGGTATATTTTAGGGCAATTTATCATAAGGAAATTATTTTGCAAATAAATAAAGAAAATTTGATCCTTCAATGTTAAATTGGCCAAACAGTTGCTTATTCTTTTGCCTACAACATATTCTGGCCAATTTTCACTTTCTGTTGACTGAATCAATTTTGAATAATAAAGGGTTGTCGAAAAAAAACGTTTTCAGAGAATTATCTTAAGGTTTTTTATTATGATAGAAAGATCTATGACAATTATATGTAAAACAAAATATCGGCCAAATGCTTGCCACGGCTTCGGTGGCATACCTCTATCCGATGGTCCATATTTTCAATGACTCTGACTCTGAGACATAATTGAGGTTCAATGTCTATAATGTGGCGAATTATCTCATCATTTAGATCTCAAATTGTTATTGGCTTATTGACGTACACTTGTTCTTTTAAATATCCCCAAAAAAAGAAGCCCAACGGTGTCAAATCACATGATCGTGGCGGCCAATAAACATCGCCAAGACGCGACGT
Source organism: Chrysotoxum bicinctum (assembly GCA_911387755.1). Lineage (NCBI taxonomy): Eukaryota > Metazoa > Arthropoda > Insecta > Diptera > Syrphidae > Chrysotoxum > Chrysotoxum bicinctum. Next base: position 209,348,012 of record OU426989.1, on the reverse strand, counting down.
GAGATAACACAGCTATTGAATTTCTCGCGCAAAAGAGACATTGTTTCATTGGGTGTGTGGTAAGTGGCACCATCCTGTCCATATCCTCAATTTCTGGCCACAAGAACTCCGTTATCATCTCGCGATAGCGAGCACCATTCACGGTAACTGCTTGGACGATCTCATTTTCGAAGAAGTACGGCCCGATGACGCCTCCAGCCCATAAACCGAACCAAACAGTCACTCTTTGTGGATGCATCGGCTTCTCAATAATCACTCGTGGATTCTGATTTGTCCAAATGCGACAATTCTGCTTGTTAATGAATCCACTGGGGTGAAAGTGTGCCTCGTCGCTAAAGATGATTTTCTTTGTAAAATCACCATTCACTTCTGTATGTCCAACCAACCATTCGGCGTATTGACGACGCTTAAAATGGTCAGTAGGCTTAAGCTCTTGAGTCAATAATTGAACCTTGTAAACGTGTAAATTCAAATCTTGACGGTTCTTCTGGCACACTATCGCGAAGAACAGCAATGTGTTCTGCAGATCGAACTGGGCGAGCGTGCACAGGTGTTTTCACATTTCCTACAGACCCGGTTTGCTGAAATTAGCGCACAATTCTACCGATTGTGAACACATTTGGTCGATTATGCTGACCAAAAAATTCACGAAGTGCACGAAATGCATTTTGATTTGAACGCCCATTTTTGTAAAAGGCTACAACAATCTTAACGTGCTGCTCAATTGTGTTTTTGAATTTGTCAAACATGAAACAAAGGAATGTGAAATTAAGTGACTCACAACTAACATCGTGCATTATGGTTGGACCACCCTTTATAACGAGTACTGTTAATAACATGTGCAAAGCAGACACTTTTATAGAAGGTAGCAAGAAAAAATCAAACATTTTTTTTAAATAACAGACAGTCCATTATATTATTTTGTTGATTTAGATATCAATGTATGTTCGTTTTCTGTTAAGAATTAATTTATTTAAATATTCTGACTTCCTGATAGCTTATCATTTGTATCCGCTTTCGCATACCATCTGTCCACGTCTGCAACTGGCATAGTAAGCGTTTCCATGAGCTCTGCAACATTCGTTCTTTTCACGATTGATACACGATAACATACTTTATCACAGGGTGTCACACGGACTCTACGGGTTTCGGTCCCTGTAGCAATGATCATAACGAATGCAAGGAACATCACAAGGAAGATTGTGGATTTTATGAAAAGAGCCATTTTTGAAAATGATATGATGATACTCTTCACTACCAGTTTCACTGCCCTGCGCTATATCAACTGAGAAAAAGGCTCCCTAGAAGATACTTCTTCAACGACTTGGTGGGAACTCTATGGCATCCCAAGCAAAAATCTGTTAAAATTTATTAACGTTACCAAATTGCTCGAAAATTCCTAAGCTCTATCAACTAGCCAACCAAGTGATTGGAGATCGCCTCCAGCCACAGTAAAAAGACATACAAAGAGTTTAGGACGACAATGATAAATGGAACGAAAACGACTGAGCGATGCACGTGTTTCTTATAGGAGCAGCAACAAATGGAGAATGGGCACCTCACCCATACACCAGCGATTGCCACTCCAATTTTGAATACGAGCGTCAGGGAGTTGTTCGGGCTACCTCTCCCTTAATTTGAGGAAAGGGACAGCCCCTTCGACATATTCAGTAATCTTAACCAAACAAACGGACACATGTACCAACCACTGACCCATCGAACTTATCTACCAAACATTGCAATGAGTCACATGCTGCTACGGCTCTGGTGGAAGGATGATTTCTCAAGTGGAGGAAAGGGAAATCATCACGCCCTTAATCTAATTCTTCTCAACCAAGTGATTATATAACGACATGCGTTTCTTCAATGCCAGACAATGACAACACCCTTAACGAACTTGAATGACATAGAGTTTTTGATAGGTTTTAATACATGGGAGTCACAATCACATCATAGGTATCACAACGGAACTACATTGATCTAAGTTTGACTGAAACAAGATCAACTGTCAACCCATAAACCTAAACTAGATGTTTCAGGAAATATTAAATCCACAACCGTAAGTCAACAAAAGTAAGATTTCAACTTCGCGAATCTACATTTTGTTTGTGTATAATTCGCCAAGTTATCATTTCACCAACTAAAAATATGCAAATATAGAAATTGGGCGAAATAATAACTTATCAGTTATCACATTACCTTGGAGAATTTTGTATCAGCGATTGCAGTTTATCTATATCTTTATAAAATCAAACTGATCCATGAGCTGAAGGACTACCATTTCAGCAAAAAGAAATCATCTTCAATGACCAGGCCCATTTTTGGTTGAACGGGTACGTCAACAAGCGAATTTGACACGATTCCAATCTATACAAAGTCCACCATGTTCCATGTGGCAATGAGTGGTACTGTCTGGTCTGGATTGTATGTCGGCGGCATCACCATTCATACAAAAATTAAGGTAATGTCATCATTATCGATGACAACCAATATACTTTTGGCGCAATTTGGATATGAACGACATCTAGTTCTAAATACCAGAAGGGACATACTGCCCAAACGATTTGGCTTTTGGGACTATGGTTTTTTCACGCTGGAGTGTTGTTAACTGGCCACCGATATCGTGTGATTTAACACCGTAACACTTTGCTTTTGGGGTTCCCTTAAAGAACAGATCTATTCTAATAAGCAGCAAACGACGGGGGACGTCAAATGCCCTCGTATCATAGACCAAATTCAACGCGATATACGAGTATTCACCAAATTAATTGAAAATTGATCCTGAAAATTAATAGCTTTGTACTCAGTCTTTAAAATCACTCTGTTATCGTACATAAAAGTAAGTAGGTTTGACGAAGTCGTTCACTTTATTTTCGAAACTTATTGCCTCTTCCAAAAGTGAAAGAACTATGCTGGATCTTCTTTGGGAAAACTATAACTAAATTTACGATGTTGAAAACGAACAACTATCAACCAAATTTCACTATTTTCATTTTTCGTAAAAAGTTCAAATATTTGACTATTCTCGTTTAAACTTCTAAATATCAAATAATTTCTGTCATAAAAACAAACATTTATTATAATTTTTCAAGTTTATTTTTCAATTAAATAATACATCTCATTCCTCCATTACAATTAGCGTAGTAAGGACGACCGTGAGCCTGACAACATGAGTGCTTCTCCCGATCGGTACGTGAGCAAACCTCGTCACAAGGTGGAACACGAACGGTATTGGCTTGAGCTTCAATCGTGGTGATGACCATAGCACAAACCATCATCACGATGAGAAGAGAAAAAGTTTTATTGAAAGCAGCCATTTGTGTTGTTGGAAAAATTACAAAACTTTGAATTCTAAATGATGTTCTCTCATTCAGACGAAATTGTGTTCTGAGTATAATCCAGGGCTGTCAGTGCTATTTATTCTCAATCTGAAAAGTAAGTGCTTCTTAAAATACATCACTATCACAAAAGTAAAGGTCAGTGGGAATTCCCAACTAAACAGAGCAAAATAGAAACTGACTTGGAATTTCTAAGAATTTAATCAGACAGGTTGCATGCAATTCTTATATTGACCATATTGCGTTTCGATTAATTTAACATTAAATAGTTTAATACTTAAATTATCTAATGACTACCTTGCGAAACCATTAGTTATTACAGCATACAAACTGCTAAAACAATTTAACGTGTAGTGCTTCAGGATCTGTTTTCAACACTTTGTGATATCAATTTTCGTAAAAACATGCTCCATTCAATATATTTTGGGACAAAATAAGTTTTGACTTTTATTTCCAACTACTTTTACTTGCGATTACGGTACTATAGGGCAAGTTTTGTATTTAAAAAAAAATCAAACTCGAAGATTATAGGTCCCGCAATTCCGTCTGTCTGTCTGTAACTCTGCTTGCAGTTTAAGCTGCTGAAGCGATTTTCTTCAAACTTGATATTCAAAGTTCCTTACTGATTTCTTAGAGGAGAAATTTGAATTTTGTACTAGCCGTACCTCTAATACAGCCGTTATACAAAATCTCTCGAAAACGGCCCTAACGATTTTGATAAATAAAAAGTGCTATGATAGAAATGAACTACATTGTGATCAAAAAAAATTTTAAGAATTTTAATGATATTACTGTTACCTGTCAAAGAACCGTTTCTCTGATTTTCAACTTTTTTATTAACGGCCGTAACGATTTCGACCAAAATTTGTATACAGGAGATCCTTTGATTTTGAAAAACTGTTGCTTATACAAATTTGCGAAAAAAAAATTGTTTTGGGTTTTTGGAAAAAACAAATGAATTAAACGATTAGTTTTTTAAATGATTTTCTAAAATGTGTATAATTAAATACTCAAAATTGACATCCCAAACTTTTTTATAAAAATTTTAAAGAAATTTCAATAATAAAACGACATTTTATTATTTGTTGGCATAGATTCATACTTTTCTTGAAATCAGATAGGATTTCTATGCATTTCTTTTTAAATAATGTTTCGTTTAATTGATAAAATGAATAAATTTGGAAATGCAACAGCTCGTAGATAAGCAGGACTTGTGACTTACAACTTTTCAGTTTTTGAAAAAGCAGTTCTCTAAACAAAAAAAAATCTGTACACAGCAGCACCGGGGGAAAACATATATTTGTTCAGATATGAATATATTTTAGTTTAAACAAATACATAATTTATGTTATAAATTAGAAAAATAGATACCTACATATAAGTTATTATTTAACTTATTTGAACATCAGCCAAGTAGTCAACAAAAATTGGCGTTAAGTCCCGGCTATCTTACTCTTGTATTCATTAGGAGGCCTGGTCAATACGCAGTTCAATTTACATGCGTTTTTGGCAAATTTAAAGTAAGTATGTATAACTAACAGGACTAAAATCGGAGTAAAATTTGTTTAACAATCTCATATCTCACTATGATTTTTGGAGTTTTTTGATACTTCTAAGAGGTTTCTAAGAGCAAGATCTTTAAGGATTTAAAATTTCGAAAAAGAAGTCTCAAACTTGATTTCAAATCATCATGTTTTGTATAAAAATTCAAACTTCAAATGGAGTTAATGTCAGATAAATTTGATGAAATTCGATACAATGTTTGCGAACACAGCCAAGTGAAATCCATTCCTTATGTTCAAGAACCTTTACCTTTACCAACTCCAAAATTTTCAGATGATTTGAGTTGTTGTTGCATCAATTGCCTTTTTTCAACGGACTTCAACAACACAAAGCTATGCAGATCTGAATGCGGCCATTATAATAGGAACCCATGGAAAATATCTAAAATCAATATAAATGTAAAAATAGAGAGAACTGTCAAAGACAATTAGCAAATTTTATGATGAGAAAACATTTTTGTAATTTGCGAAAATATTTTAATTTGATTCTGATGTAGACAAGTTTACTAAATTCCATATGAAGGTGGTAGTTAACTCCACTTTAAAAAGTGAAACAGATTCCCATGTAGAACAGATCCCCGTGAAATAATTTGCTTCCACCGAAATTATCTATGGAGCTTGTTAAGCGTGCTCTGTACATGTTCTGATCATGCTCTGAACGAAAAGTATTGAAGTTCTGACTACTCTCAAATAAAAAAAGAAGAATGTCTAATGGACTGTCTTTTTTATTTTTAAGAGTTTGTTCGCAGATGCGTTTAAAGAGGAAATAATCAATAATGAATTTTTTGAACATTTTTTATGAAAATATGCCTTCGCCAAGTCAGCAGTACGGTAGAACAAACTTTCAAAAGCCTGCAATTCCAGTATTTTGACAGCCCTGCATACAACTGTCAATCATTCGTGCTTGTTCTCAGGAGTGGAGAAGGAGAAGACATACAATTTTCTGCTGATTCCGAACGGAGCAGCACTTTTCGTCACAACCGGAACCGAACACACAACCTACTTTTTAAATTGATAGTTTTAAAAAAAATTCTAACTCAAAATATTCAAGAAATTTGTTTAAATTGGTTTTATTTTTTCAAAGTCTCACTGCTTAAACGTTAAGATTTTTTATCATACTCTTATCAATTTTAAGTCAAACTCTAAGAACCTGATGATTCTTCTGGTTTTAAACAAAAATAATTTTTTCGCATCTTATGGAAATCACCCTGTATTAATTATTTTAAAATATTTTTAAGAAAAAATGTTGCACGCCAATTTAATCATTTATTATTTTGTGAATAAGAATGATATTTCAGAAAAGGACATCAGTTCGTTTTGGAAATAGCGAATTTTCAATTTTCTTTTGCAAAGAACGTTTGAATACATTTTTCTAGGAGTGTCTACGAGTATCAAAATCCAAAGAACAAGTTCTTCAATGGTAAGTCCAGTTGATAACAGCTTAATTTATAACAATGAATGGTAGTTTCAAAAATCTCAGAGCAGTTTTCCAGAAAAAATAAAATGCACGACTGGGTCGCACGAACTTGCTAGTATGTAAACGACTAAGAATTTCAAAAATGAATGTTATTAGAGAAAACTGTTCTTAAGGATAAAATTCATTTTTTTAATAACTAAAGCAACAAACCCTTTTAGCAGTTGGAGCTAAGCACAGGATGTCATGTGTTTTGAGCAAAAATTAGTTTATGCAAGAACAAAGTTCGTTGTAGTGGATTCTTAAAAAAATAAGTTATTATATAAAATTTTTAAAACATTTTTAAGAACGCCAATTTAAAGTGTTTATTAAGGGTAGGTGTCCATTGAAAAAATAGGTTAGACTTTTGCGCTAAGCTGTATAACTTTCACAATTTTACGAATATTTCAATGAAATAAACGGCCATCGATTAGAAAAATGTTAGTCAAAATACTTTTGCAGTTTTGAAAAAAATATAAAAATATTGTGTGCCTTAAAACTGCCACACAAGTGGAAAAATCATACATTTTAGTAAGGTCCTTTTTCAAATGATAGGGAAATTCCGAAAATATTACTTTTTTATTTTTTTTATATTTTTTTTATAGAAAAAACATATTGCCAAATCATGTATCGGTCTTCTTTTTTTATTCTGTTTTATTATTTATTCAAAAAAAAATATACAAAACTATGAAAAACGAAGGAAATTTGCATAGTGGTATGAATGCTCTACTGGATAAAACTTCATAAGTATAAAAGATAACGAAGTAAAATTCACTCTTATATAAAGCCAATAAGTATGTGCAATTACGTTAATATTTTTTTTTATTTTTTTTTTTATTTTTACAGTAACTTTTTACTAACAAAAGTCAAAAAATATAAATTTTTTTACAAATATTTTGTTCTCTACCCTGGGAAATTGAGAGTTATATTTTTTAATTTTTGGAAATAATTTTTTAATCAAAGACTTATATTCTCTGAACAGCATATCGGTCTTTAAAATTTAATTAAACTAATCTAAAGTTCATAAAAATGCAATTCAATATGACAGTATTTGTAATGCATTTGCAAGAAAAGTATTGACAATACAGTTCTCACATATTTTTTTTATTTTTGTTTGATATTTTATTTACTAAATTCAAAAATACAAAATGCTTTTTTCGCTCAATATTTATTTAATTTTATTTTTATAAAAGAGGTCTATTTTGCATTTTTTAACAAAAAGTTCCTTTGCACACGCACACAAGTAAGATTTCAGTTCACAAGAATGCCACTGCAATATCAGCGCTTTGAAAGAGAAGGTTTCGTATTCTCTGTGCAAAAGAATTTTGTCCGCCCATCCGCTCTCTTGATTCTTTTTTTTTTGTCTGGGCTCATTTAGTTTTTTATTCTTGTTTATGACTTGTCATCTTGCATCTCGTATTACAAGAACAGAAAAAATAAAAAAACGTGTGAGAAATGATTGTTTTTAGTAGGTATATGATGCAATGACCATTCCACATTTTCGGAGGTAGGATGGAAAAATGTTCTTTGTGTATGTATAAAAAAAAATATAAGTAGGTTATCACACATTCGCTGTCATAAATTTTGTTTTTTTTTGTATTTTTTTATTTGCGATCTATATCATCATTCTACTGGTTTTTTTTTTGTTTCTTATATGGAAAGCCATTTCAGGTACACACATAGTAATAAATTGCGATGCATAGTGATCTTCATTTTTTTTTGCTCAAAGGGTGTGTACATGATGGAAGAAAGGAAATCTGCGATGTTGTGTATAGAATAAGATACATATGCATATAAGTATCTACAATAGATTTTGTGTTGTTTTTTCCGATAGGTAGGTTCATAGGTAATGTAGAGGTGCAACGCCTTGTATTGATTTGGTATCGTAAGGATTGTTTTGATTTAATTTTGCGTAGGTAGGTAATGGATGTATCAAAAATATATTAGATTAGTACATGTTAATCCTGTGAATGAACGCAAATTGCATTTCACTGTAAGCGAATACGCAACAACCAAGGGATATGGCAAGTAGATGGCGCCAAAATATTATGTACAATATTATGCAGGTATCTATTAATCTAAATACCTATGTACATATTTATATAAATAAGTTAAGAAGGAAAATTCGATCACTTTTTGTTTTCGGTGGTGACGTATTCCACTGGTAGAAGAATGGTGAAAGTATATAGAAAGAATATGGGAAGTGCGCTTCTTTTATGTATTTTTGTTGGTTTTACATAGGAAGATTTGTCTCCTTTATTTCAATATGTCATGGTGATAGATAATACTATCGTTACAGTTATTTTCTGTTTTGTTTTTATTGTGCAAATCTATTTCTATTTTGTATATACCTATAAATATTTTTTTGCAACAACTGCCTTCAAAAACAAACAAAGGAAAAAAAAAACTCAAGCAAAAAAAATTGATAAAAAGTAAGCAAATAGAAAATACATACATACGTAATACCTACTTCGTTTTCATTAGGCCACATGATGTAATTTCGTTGAAAATTTCGAAATGAGATAATTTTTAACAAAGGACAATAGGCAAATCTGGTCTAGTTCTAATAAGAACGACCTTTATATAATATACATATGTATGTATGTTCATATATTCATTATCACTTGGTTTTTAATTTGTAAAAAAAAAAAACAAGTATTAGTTTTCCAATAATGTTGTTGGTGTCAAAATTAAAAAATGATATAAAAATAAGAGCACATTTTTTGTTTTTTTTTTCGATGAAGATTTTGACATGTTTGAAAAACCAATATTAAGTTCGTTTTTATTAAAGCTTAGCCGGTTATCTGTACATATCTGCCCATCAACATTTTTTTCTGACACGTTTAACTTACGACCACCAATTGTTACGTTGGTAGTTAACAAATTGTGAATAATTTCGAAATGACTTAATGAAATTCGTTTTTTTTTTTAATAAGATCAGTTTTTATATAAAATGCATTTTTAGTTTTTGCTTAATAAAATAGAAGCTTAAAATTAGTATATTAGTATACAAAGTAAAATTAAAATACAATGATGTTATTGGAAATAAAATTGACAAACTTTTTCTACAAAATTTGTTTCAGCTAATGGGAACCAGTGGCACCATTTTACTTCAATTATAGTAGATATAGATCTTTTTTTCAAAATATTTAAAATCTACTTCTTACTTCGCACCATCAGCCAAATACTGAAATCTACCTCATTTTAAAAATCTCTGTTTCAACCTACTTCAATTTTACAAAAAAAAGTCCAAATCTACTTCCTTTTCTCTATTTCACTCTAGGTAGTATTTTTTCTATATTAAACGCGCATTCAAGGTCAAGGGGCTATGAATAAAATTAAAATGTTAAACACAGTGCAAGAAATTAGGAAAGTAGGATAGGATGAGAAAGGAAATACCGATACCAGTGTTGTTCCATGTAGACAAAAAATGTAGACTACACGATTGTCTACGTGTAGACAATTCAACGTATACAATTCCTGATTGTCTACATGCCAATGTCAACAATGTAGACAATGTAGACATTCAATTTTTCTTATTATGTTTCGTCTAATAAATCAGAGCTCGAGCCAAAATCATTGTCATCAATTAAAACAATCATAGATACATCGCCGGATTAAGATGTCGCAGGTGATTGGGATTGCTTACAGGCATTGCTTTCGTAAATGAAAAATGTGAAGGCATTATTATTAGGATATGAATATGCTTTTTTTAACAAATTTGTATTTACCTGTGCAGTATTTTGTGGATTTTTGTTGCACACTGTACAACATGCTACAAATTTGTTATTGTTTTCCATTAAAAGAAAACCTACGTGATCGAAACCTTTATTTTTTCGTCGACCAATATTTGAATAAAAACTCAAATTAACACCTGAAATTTTCTTAAATGAAGTAAACAATGTGACAGAGAAATCAAGAATGACAGATTGGCTGGCATGCTTTGTCTACATTGTCGACACCATAGTCGACATTGTCTACATTGTCGACACTATAGTCGACATTGTCTACATTATCTACATTGTCGACACAATTGTCTACGCATTAATGTAGACAATCAAAGTCGACACGTAGAGGAACAACACTGACCGATACACATTGGTTTTTAATGTCTGCACATTACAATGAGTGGGAAATATTGAGCCGGGTAAAGCATTTCAGATTCGTGTAGTGCGGCTAAAAAAAGAATCACTGTACTTGACAGTACGTCCGAAATTGGGCGAAAATGATGAGCAGTCCTAGAAGTACGGGTATTACGGTTGAATTGTTTGAGGGGGAGAACGCAACTGGCTACTTCACTAGAGCAATGTTTATGAAAATTGCGGCGGTGCTCGAGAGATTCAAATGTTTCAGTTACACAGCGGCCGCCTATAATTTTTAGAGCTCTCTTTTGAATTCTGTGCAAGAGACTAAAGAGGGGGTTTAGAGCAACTGCCTAGGGGGAATTTCACTCGAGCTTTGGACGCATATAGGCCTTATAGATTACAGCCAGATTAGTAAGTGTAAAAAATTTCTTGCAACGTCGTCGAAGGAAACCTAAACACTTGGCAGCGTTTTTGGCCACGCCGAATATGTGATCATTCCATACAAGGTGGTCTGTAATACACATACCGAGCACAGAGAGTTGTTCAGTTTCCTCAATGCAAGTGCCGAACAGCATTGAGTTTTCGAAGCTTGAAATTCTATACGTTTTTTGATTCCCCATTGGACAATGCTATGAAGATCAGAATTTAATGAGCTTATCATACGCTGCCGTTGGTAGTCCACATCCGAAGGACAAGGATGTGAATCTAAAAACGAATATGAAAAGCTGAGGTTACTGTCGTCAGCAAGACAATTAAGCGGAGCAACAGTTATAGACAGAAACTGTCGGAGACAAAACGGACCCCTGGGGCACACCAGCATTTATTTATTTATTTATTCATCAAGCAGAGACACAGCTCTAACAGACTACTTAGAACAGTAGTAAATTTATATAAATCATATAATAAAACGGCAAACATGTTTTTTGTGGTACACTTTTCTCCAAAAGTATTTAACCGATTTCGATAAATTTTATATGGTTGGAAAGCCACAGTTACGGAGATGTGCAGAATATACTTGAGACACGCATTTATACACTGTGGGTCATTTTTGTTTTTGCACTGTCGAACACTTTGCATATTACATAAAATAAAATTTAATTTAATAAATTTGCTTGAAAACACTGCCAATAATATAAATAATAAATAATAAATAAATTCGCACTCGAATTTCGAGAGCTGGGTCGGCTAGTAATAATAAATAAAACAAAACAAAAATAGAATGTACAATTAACATTAACCACCGAAGTTTATTATTAATAACAATTTTTTTTAAAACAGTCCCTACTTAAATATAAATTAAAATCAATAGCATTACAAACAGAATTATCTTGTCTTAAACAGCGAGTTAAGAGTTCATTGATTCCATAATTGACCCTATGAAAGGGTACACAAAATAAACGATTATTACGTAATTCACGAAAAGGAACATGAAAGCCAATCAACGAAAGCAAGTGAGGGCAATTGATTTTATAATTTATTAAATCTCTGACAAGCATTTCACCTAAATAAATACGTCGTGATTCTAGGGATTGAATGCCCAATATCAGATTTGAAACCGTCCAAAACTACTTTTAGTAAACGGTCCGAAAGGTAATTTCTAATCCAACGAAGAAGAGATTCATCGAATTACCAAAAAAAAAGAATATCAAAACAATAAAAATACACAAATAAGTAAGTTTAAAAGCATAGGAACTCAACACACTGATGTGTACACGAATCCTATGTATGAAAATTTCGCTTGCATATGCGTTTTTAATTTAAAATTAAACTATATTTAAATACAGTAATTTAAATGTTATTTTTTATAAAAGAATGTTTTATTATTTAAATTAAATTAAATTTTTGTACCCAATTTTCTTTAAAATTTAAAGAAATGTATTGACAATTTTAAGTATTTAAAAGTATACATTTTGGAAAACATTTGTCGTATACAATATTATTTCAAAATCAAAGAATCTGCGATGTAAAAATTTTGATCGAAATCGGAAGAGTCGCAAATGAAAAAGTAGAAAATAAAAAGAAGGTTCTATGACAGGTACCGATAATAACATTTATTTTTTACCAAAGTGTGGACTGCATTGTTGGTACAGTTATCTATACATAATTTAAAAAAAAAGCATGAGAGTCGTTTTCAAAATAATTATAATACAGGGTGGCGCACCAATTGTGCTACAAAAATAAAACGTAATAACTTTTTTTCTGTGTGAGTAATCGGCTTATTTTTTTTTTTATTTTGTAGGCTACTATTTAGATTTATAAAAATGGATGCTTGGGATACGGAGAAAAGAATTTGGATAGTGCAACGGTACCATGCTTTGAAGTCCGTCATTTCCGTCCAAAGGGAATTTAGGCGGGAGTTTGGCGGTAATCCCCCGAGTAGATGGACCATTATGAGGTTTGTAAACATGTTTGCCGAATCTGGAAGCATCGCACGAAGGCCGTACCATCGAGATGCCAATGTTCGGGTTCAGGATACAATCGCAGCAGTAGCATCTGCAATACAGGCCAATCCGAGCGTTTCGACCCGAAACTTATCGGGGCAAATTGGAATTAGTAGACGGTCATTACAACGGATACTTCATGACGATTTAAACTTGTTTCCGTACAAAGTCCAAATTACTAGCAAGTTAAACCCTCAGGATTTGCCTGTTCGCCTGGAATTTTGCCAAAAAATGATATCAATGGCCGAAGAAGACAACACATTGATCAATTGTTTGTTCATGTCTGATGAGGCCCATTTTGATCTTAACGGCAATGTAAACAAGCAAAATTGCCGTATATGGAATGAGTCTAATCCAGAAATGCTCCATGAGACGGAACTGCACCCAGAACGAGTCACTGTGTGGTGCGCAGTTTCATCAAGGTGTATTGTCGGGCCGTACTTCTTTGAAGAAAACGGTGTAACCGTTACTGTCAATGGGGACCGTTATTTAAAGATGTTGAAGGAGTTTTTTTACCCAGAACTGCGCCGAAGACGTATAGCATTCAACAGCGTTTGGTTTCAGCAAGATGGAGCAACTGCACATATAGCCGGACCAGTTATGGCGGAGCTAAACAAAAAATTCGCAAACAAATTAATTTCTAGGAACTCCACTCTTCGCTGGCCCCCAAGGTCACCTGTCCTGACTGCACCAGACTTCTTTTTATGGGGTTATGTCAAGCAAGAGGTGTATAAAACGAAGCCCAGGAATATAACTGAACTAAAGCAGTCCATAACGACAATAATTGAGGCGATCCCAACTTCAACTCTTCAGGCCGCAATGAATAATTTTTTGACCAGGTGCCGCATATGCGTGGGACAGCGTGGAGGTCATTTGCGGTCAATAATCTTTAAAAACAACTAACTATTTAAAATAAAATTTAATTTTCTAACCAATAAAAAAAAATAAATGAAATACATCGATTAAAAAAAAAGTTATTTGAATTTCTTATTGTAGCACAATTGGTGCGCCACCCTGTATTTCATAATGGCTCTATGGAAGGAACCGAGCTAAAGTAAAACAAACCATTTCAATTTTTCCTATAGGCTGCAGATTGCGGTACAGAGTTGCAGATAGACGGAATCATTACTCTTTTGTGTTGTAATGTCAACTTATGAAAATTCCCAGTTCAAATTTGTCTAAAAGCAAGTAAAAAGTCATTTTAAAATCTACTTCGATTTTTCCCAATTTACTTCACTTTTTTCTTCAAATCTCCTTCTTTTTTTTCCGGAAGTGGTAACGCTGATAGGGACTTCAAGTCTAAGATATGTAACAAATGCAAAACTATGAAAATTATAAGATATCATTGTTTTTATTTTGATGATTAGGTACATAATATTCAGGAACAATAGATAATAAACGAACGGTTTGATCAACCAATTTCAAAATTGATAATCTGTTTGTTTAAAAAACACTTTTCCACTTTTCTTAAATGAACGGTAAATTGTAAAAAATCAATTAGATATGTATCTCCATAAATTGTTTCAAAGAATCCATTATCTATAACGAATTTATTCATGTTTTCAAAACTGCCCAATTTACCTTTTATGTTGTCAATTTTTACATGTAAATTAGTGGTCAAAGACGGAACCATTTTTTAATCTGAGGCTATATTTTTTTGCACTTATTAATTTTATTGAATCATAAATAATCTCAAGACAATGAAGCTATTTAAAAAATAAAAATTTAAAATGTTTAACTATGGATATTTTTTATTTTTAGAAACTCTGAAACAAGAAAAAGAAATATTTAAAACGCTTTTGGTTTCATCCCAATACGACCACTTTTCGCAGTTACAGCCCTTTGAAAAAGACTCAAAAGAACATTTATAGGTATAGGTACATAGTTACCATTATTATTTTTGAAAGTGTATTAATTTACTTGGGTTAGGAAATTTAATAATTTTTTTAGTTGAGCAATTTTTGAATTGTGAACTTTTTCCTAAAATTAATTGTCTACATTAAAAATAAATTATGAATATCAGAGCAAATTCCCCGGGTTCCTAATGTCTAAATCTGTGCTCCCTTTTCTTTATTTTTTAAAATATCCTGAAAAGTAAAAGTCCTAGAACCAATAGATTAACCTTGTATAAATACGCAAAGAATAAAAACGCTATCTACCTAAATGCGAAAAGTTTCAATTCACCTGCAACCAAAAATAAAACAGAAAACAAACCGTCTATTATTGTGTCTAATTGTGAGCGCTGAATGCAAAAAACTCAATTTGCCTTTCCTAAACCTCAAACAATCACGATTCACGAAAAATTATTTTTTCTACCCAAAATACAAAAGGAAAAAAAACTTTCATTTATCTTGTGCGCAATCCGAGTCAATTCAAAATCAAATGCTTGTGCGCTGCCTGTGCGGCTTGCCACTCGTGCCTTGTTCCCGTTTTCTGTTATTTTTTTTTGATATTCTATTCCATCTTTCTCTATCTCTATGCGTGATGCGAAAAAAGAGGTATCCTGAAGAGACGAGACGAGCTAAATTTATTTTCTTAACACAAAAATTCTTAACTAAGAGAGCCATATTTGTGCACCAATACATGTACACGTTTTTACATGAGATTTGAGTTTGCTTCTGAGGTAGACCTACCCTTAATGTACGAATAAAAATTAAATCTACAAAAAAAAATATTGATCCGTTTTTGAGATATCGAATTTTCAAAAATAAAATAGATTTTTTTTTTCAAAATTCAAAAAAATATTTTTTTTTTAAGTTTTGAAATGCAATGTTTCTTTAACTTTTTAGAATCCTGTCTTTAAAAAATTTCATTAAAATCCGTTATGCCGATAGTCAGAAATTCAAAATTCGCAAAAATCGTTCTATGGTCTACCATAGTCAGTAATATCTTGATTTTAATTTTTTTTTATTTGATCATAGGTCGTAAAAATAAATCAAAAGAAAAAAAATTTAGCAAAATTCTCGGAACCGTTTTCGACAAAAAATACGATTTTCGAAAACCTTTTTTTAACTTTTGTATGGAGGGTACCGTTATATTTAGGTAAAATAATTTTTTCCCCATTTCTTGTAGATTATATTAATAAAAGTTTATTTATCAAGTTTTAAAAAAATCTGGCGTGGGGTTTTCAAAAAAAAAATTTAAATATTTTTTAAAAATCCAACAAATTATTTTTTGAAAAATGGAGTTCACAATAATATTCAAACCATTGGCGACCTTTAGCAGAAAAAAAATGACCAAAATCCGTTGTACCGTTTTTAAGAAAATCAAAAACCAAAAAGTGGGGGGTACCAAAAATAACAATTTCTTGGAAAATTTTGTTCAACCATTAGCTATCTTTAACTCAATGCAATTTTTTTAATTTTTGAAAAAAAAATCTGTGGGACAGTTTTTGAGAAAAAAAATATTTATAAAATTTCGAAAAAAACCATTATTTATGGTCTTAAAAACACAAATAAAAAACCATCAGAGAGGGGGGGGAAATAAAACGTATATCTACCAAGTTTAAAGAAAATCGGCCGAGCCTATAGTCGAACAGACAGAATTGCGAGACCCACTTTTTTGGTCTTCTCTATCATCGTAATGTCAACTTTGATCAAAATCTCGAGTTCGATTTTTTTTCCGAATACATAACTTGCCTTATAACGGGTGATTTTTTTGAGGTTAGGATTTTCATGCATTAGTATTTGACAGATCACGCGGGATTTCAGACATGGTGTCAAAGAGAAAGATGCTCAGTATGCTTTGACATTTCATCATGAATAGACTTACTAACGAGCAACGCTTGCAAATCATTGAATTTTATTACCAAAATCAGTGTTCGGTTCGAAATGTGTTTCGCGCTGTACGTCCGATTTATGGTCTACATAATCGACCAAGTGAGCAAACAATTAATGCGATTGTGACCAAGTTTCGCACTCAGTTTACTTTATTGGACATTAAACCAACCACACGAATGCGTACAGTGCGTACATAAGAGAATATTGCGTCTGTTTCTGAGAGTGTTGCTGAAGACCGTGAAATGTCGATTCGTCGCCGTTCGCAGCAATTGGGTTTGTGTTATTCGACCACATGGAAGATTTTACGCAAAGATCTTGGTGTAAAACCGTATAAAATACAGCTCGTGCAAGAACTGAAGCCGAACCATCTGCCACAACGTCGAATTTTCAGTGAATGGGCCCTAGAAAAGTTGGCAGAAAATCCGCTTTTTTATCGACAAATTTTGTTCAGCGATGAGGCTCATTTCTGGTTGAATGGCTACGTAAATAAGCAAAATTTCCGCATTTGGAGTGAAGAGCAACCAGAAGCCGTTCAAGAACTGCCCATGCATCCCGAAAAATGCACTGTTTGGTGTGGTTTGTACGCTGGTGGAATCATTGGACCGTATTTTTTCAAAGATGCTGTTGGACGCAACGTTACGGTGAATGGCGATCGCTATCGTTCAATGCTAACAAACTTTTTGTTGCCAAAAATGGAAGAACTGAACTTGGTTGACATGTGGTTTCAACAAGATGGCGCTACATGCCACACAGCTCGCGATTCTATGGCCATTTTGAGGGAAAACTTCGGAGAACAATTCATCTCAAGGAATGGACCGGTAAGTTGGCCACCAAGATCATGCGATTTGACGCCTTTAGACTATTTTTTGTGGGGCTACGTCAAGTCTAAAGTCTACACAAATAAGCCAGCAACTATTCCAGCTTTGGAAGACAACATTTCCGAAGAAATTCGGGCTATTCCGGCCGAAATGCTCGAAAAAGTTACCCAAAATTGGACTTTCCGAATGGACCACCTAAGACGCAGCCGCGGTCAACATTTAAATGAAATTATTTTCAAAAAGTAAATGTCATGGACCAATCTAACGTTTCAAATAAAGAATCGATGAGATTTTGCAAATTTTATGCGTTTTTTTTTTAAAAAAAAGTTCTCAAGCTCTTAAAAAATCACCCGTTAGTAACTATAAGTCGCAAGTAAAAATATACAATTTTTTTTAACGATTTGTAAAAAATTAGACAATTATTTTCTAAAAATACTTCAAAAAGTATTAGAACTTTTGAAACCCAATTTACAGAAAAAACAAACAAAATTGATGGTTTTTGAAATATTTGGTTTTGAGAAAATTATTTTTCTTTTAATTTCGAAAACAATTGTTTGCCAGATTGTGTTATTTAGATTAATCAAAAAACGCTGACTACTAAGTTTAAAAAAAATCGACTCAGAAAAACGGACAAATTTCTGGGACAAACATTTTTCGTGTTCTCTATTATCAAAATGCCAAGATTGAATAAAATCTCGAACTCAAGAGTTCAAGGGCAGCGAAAGCTCAGTGACTTACTACTTTCAGCTATGCCTGTTTCCGTGTTTTCAATAGAAATTTTAGGGAGTTGCAACTTTCCGCCGAGTCCAAACGGCTGAGATGAGAAATACTTTTCATGACAAGTTTACACTCTTAGAAGATTTGTGCCTTGCTCTCTTGGGGTCGTACCCCTTAATGGATAAAGGTTTTTTTAAGTGGAAGTGACTGAGAATCGATTCCAGACCTTCTGCCTGACAGAGGGTACTTAACATATGGAAAGTAAAATAAAGCGCTGATGTTCTAAAACTTTCTTTTAAATACGATAATGATTTGTTTACTATGTTGTGCATTTATAGGCTTCATGAAGTTAACAAAGGTACTTTTATCAATGATTTAAATGATTTACTAAGTGTGTCGAAAGAAAGAAATTTGATTGTGTTGGGTGATATAAATATAAACCTATTAGATGAGTGCGATAATTACACGGAGAGTTATATGTTCCTCATGTCATCTTATGGTCTAAAAAGCATGATCAATGAGCCAACTAGAGTAACTGATTCAACTTCGAGTTGCATTGACCATATTTTTATAAGGGTAGATAAAAACTTCAATAAGGTTCTTAACAGTGCAGTTTATGACTATAGACTCACTGACCACCGAATGATTTCACTAAGCCTTAAACTGAACTCAGTTCATTCTAACATTATTAATTCAACTAGAAAGAAACAAACAATAAATTATAGCATGCTGAAAGCAAAATTAACGTTTGAATTTTGGGAGCCGGTTTATTCCGAAAGTGACCCATCTTCTGCTTTTGACATATTCCTTTCCATTTTACAGAATCATATAAAGTCTTGTACTTTTGAGTCCATACATATTTCAAATAAGAAAAAACACCTGAAACCATGGATGACAACCGCCCTTCTATACAAAATAAAAAGAAAAAATCGTTACGCAAAAAAAATAGCTAAACATCCTGATAACAGTAATTTAAAAAAATACTATAAAAAATTATGCAAAATAGTTACTTCCAATGTTAGAGATATACGCAACAATTACTATTTAGACATGTTCGAACGTGCTAATGGCAATAGTAGAGAGGAATGGAAGGTTGTAGATTGCATATTGGGTAAGCAAAAACAATCTATAGAAATAAAAAACCTCGAAATTGATGGAATCTGTTTATCTGACTCTGAAAGCATTTCTAACAAGTTCAATGAACACTTTACTGAAATTTCAGAGAATTTAAAACCATCCTTTGAACGCTATATTTCTTGCAGCTGTAACGTTTTTGGTAGTCTTATTCTCAATGACATGCAAGCAAATAGTTTTGTATTTCATACAATTAACTCTGGTGAGCTTTTCAAATTAATAACATCTACAAAAAATAAAAATTCATGTACAAGTGATGGCATAACAAACTTGTTTTTAAAAAATGTTGCTTGGCAATTAATTGACATATTAACTTACTTGTTTAACTCAAGTATAATTAAAGGTTGTTTTCCCCAATACCTTAAATGTGCTGAGGTTATTCCCTTATTTAAAAAAGGCAATAAAAATAATGTCTCTAATTACAGACCTATTTCCCTTTTACCTACTTTCGCAAAACTTTTTGAAAAGCTGATTAAAACCAGAATGCTTTGTTTCTTAGATCGTAATAAGTTCTTTAGTGCTAACCAATTTGGCTTTAGATCTGGTTTGTCAACAGAGGATGCAATTCTCAGGGTATGCACTCATCTATATCAAGGGTTAAACGGAAATCTATCGACAATGGCTTTGTTTATAGATATGACTAAAGCCTTTGATATGGTTGATCATCAGATATTGCTTGATAAATTGTTTAATGCTGGGTTTAGAGGACCAATGTACAGTTGGCTAACTTCTTACCTTAAAGATAGAACACAAAAGGTAAAAGTAAACGAGATTCTCAGTAGTTCTAGAGTTTTAAATAATGGCGTGCCCCAAGGATCTGTACTTGGCCCGGTTTTATTTTTGATCTACATCAACTCGATCTTTAAGCAACAATTTAATGGCTTAGTAACTGCGTTTGCTGATGACATAGCTTTTACTTACATGTATCCAAATAACTTTGAATGTGTTGTTAAGATAGGGGAAGATTTAGAAAAATTAAGGATGTGGTTCGTCGCTCACAAGTTAATTATAAGTGAAAAAACCAAATTGCTTACTTTTAAAATATCCGGTACCATTTTAAGCGACTATAATCTTTTTTTTCATGCGCATGACTGTACAAAATTCAGCTTACCGCTTCACAATTGCAATTTACAAAACTTCGACAGCAGAAAATCATGCTCTAACACGTGTTTTAAAATTGAGTCCGTTAAAAATTTTAAATATCTAGGGGTGTTAATAGACCACAACCTGAATTGGAAAGATCATTTTCAAACAATAAAAACACACATGTGTCTAGTTGCTAGAAAAATGTATCTAATTAAACCTTATTGTTCGAAAAAAGTTCTATCTAGTATTTACTATGGTCTTGCACACTCTAAGTTACAATATGGCATTACCAGTTGGGGTGGGACTTATTTTAGCACACTGGAACCTGTTCTCATTGCTCAGAAACATTTGGTTCGCATTCTCTCTAATTGTAATCGTCGCACTCATAGTTGGCCTTTATTTAAGAAACTTCAAATATTACCATTAAGGCATTTATATATTTTCAAAGTACTTAGAGAATTTTTTAAGCAAAGTGGCAATATTCCAAGTAGAAATAATCAAACATACAACTTACGAATAAACAACTTGGCTTTTGTTAACATACCAGTAGCACGTACAACTCATTTTTCTAACTTTTACACGCATACTGCCCCAACATATTTTAATAAGCTTCCATTTTCAATTCGTGTTATCCTTAACAAAAACGTTTTTATCAAACAAATTAAATATTGGTTATTTACTTTTGATCATACAAACATTGAGTCAATATAGTCAGGATTTCAATGAAAAGGTGGCATAAGATGGATTTTTTTTTTTTTTAAATGTTTTCACTTTACTCTTTTTCCTCATTCTTTTATATTGTTTGCTTTTTCATATTTACTTAGTATACTTTTGAATTCCATTATTTAACTTTCTTCTCATTATGTTCAATTAAACACTTTTTTTCTCTTTTTTAACCTTGTAACTGATGTCACCCCACATCAGATTCATTCATACTTATTTAAATTTATTGAAGTGTCGTTCAACACTAATTTAGAACTTTATGTTCCTTAAATTATAGAACGGCTACTTGTTTATTCATTCTTAATACTTTCGTTAAGTTATGCTTTTTGTAATATCTTTTAATTTTAAGTTGTTGTGAATAAAATGAATTATCTAAATCTAAAAAAATCTAATCTAAATTGAAACGTGAGTGAACATTTTCCTTTTTTTGTGATATTTGGTCATTTCAAATAAACAACTCTTGCTATGTGGAATGTTGAATAATGAGTTTGTTCCATGAGACTAAAACGACAGATCAGAAGAGGACAGCACATGTTCGTGAAAAAATTATGGCAATAATTAATTCAATCTCTATCTATGAAAATAAAAATATTTTCGGATATTGTCAGAATGCGTTAAAATGTTCAAGTTTAAACTCTTCTCTCTAAATATTCGGTATTTAAAAAATAAGAGAATTCAACAAATTCCTAATAAACCGAACAATACAGAACCGCTTCACTCAGCCCAGCTAAAAACAATGTTATAACAAAACACTGATTGATGTATTTCGATCTATAGGTAATTAAATACAAAATTAACCTCATTAATGACACCTTTATAGATCAAAACAAGTCTAAAGCGTAATTTTACAAATTGCTGTTGCCTGCGATTCTCGAGAAAAATGTATAATCAATACAAAAACCATAAACAAAATAAATTAAGGTATTTTTTGTCACAAGATAAAGTGGTAATTTCTCAGAAAACCGCTTAAAGCGTGCCAGCTATACATTTTAAACAAACGACCTACATGACGAAAAGGGGAACTCCCAGCACCTGATAAGATTGTTTAACTTCTGATCGAAAAGATTTCATGGAATTCTCGGAAATACTAATTTTTTTTTTATTTTTTGTTTGTGAATAAATTTCAGCAGATTTCTCCGATTGAATTTAACGAGGTTAATTAAAAGTGATAAATCTATTCTCAGCACGAAAGTGTTGATTGAGATTTAAGTGAACATTTTGTTAATACATTGTGTGCATAATAATCACAATTTATACAAACAATGATAAGCAGGGCGTTGGGTAGTTAAATTCGTATTAATAACAAATTAAAATTCGTAATAGGAAAATCTTATTCAAATTTTAAATTTCATGTAAAGATGTCAGTTTTACTTGCGGTATTATGTTAAGGTACTAAATAATTTATGTATTTGTACCAAAAATCGTACTCGAGATTTTGATCAAAGTTAACATTACAATGATAGCGAAGACTAAGAAAGTGGGTCTCGAAATTCTGTCTGTCTTTTTGACTACTTACATCCTAAACGGATCTGCCGATTTTCTTTAAACTTGGTAAATAGTATTTTCAATTTTTTCCCACAACACGTTTTTTTTTTAAACCAAGAACAATGGTACCTGCCATATGATTTTTTTCGAAACTTTATAAATATTTTTTTTTCTCAAAAACTGCCTCACAGATCTAAAAACAAAAATTAAAAAAATTTCATTTAGTTAAAGCTAGGAAATGGTTGAAAATTTTTTTTCAAAAAATGGTTATTTTTGTACCCCCCTTGGAACCATTTTGTTGGTTTTAAATTTTCTCAAAAACCGTACAACCGATTTTGATAACTTTTCTATGCTAAGGCTCCCCAACAATTTAACTATTAAAGGGTATTCAAATTTTGCAATTTTTTTTTTTTTGGATTTTTTAAAAAAATTTCAAAGTTTTTTTTTTAAAACTCAATATTTCAAAAGCCCATGGCCGAATTTTTTAAAACTTGAAAAATAATAGTTTCTTAATATAAATTACTAGATGTAAGAAAAAAAAATTATTTTACCTAAAAATAACGGTACCCTCCATACAAATGTGAAAAAATGGTTTTCAAAAATCGTATTTTTCTCGAAAACGGTTCCAAGAATTTTGCTTAATTTTTTTTTCTTTTGATTCATTTTTACGATCTATAATTTAATTGAAATCAAGATATGACTGACTGTACCTACCAGAGAACCAATTTTTCAAATTTAGAATTTAGAATTTAATGAAATTTTTTATAAAGAAGCTTCTAAAAAGTTTCAAAAACATTGCATTTCAAAACTTAAAAAAAAAATATTTTTTTTTTGGAAAATTCGATATCTCAGAAACGGCTCAGTTTTTTTTTTTAATTTAATTTTTATTCGAACAAAAATATAAAAGCTTTTTTTTTTAAGAAACCAGTACAGACTTATAATTTTTGTTCTCGCATAAGCTAATATTTGCTTGAACCACATGGCATCCTGTTTTTAGCTCCAACTACTACTGTTTTAGTCTATTAAAAAATAATTTTATGCTTATGAACAGTTTTTCTCTAATAACATTCATTTTTGAAATTCTTAGTCGTTTACATAAGAGCAAGTTCGTGCGACCCAGTCGTACATTATATATTTGTACGAAAAAAGGAAGAACTTGCAAAAACTTTTCGAAATATTTGATTATTTGTACAATCTAGATTATGGATGAAAAAAAAACTGCGAAAAATGGCTCTTAATGGTACCTCTAATAGAATCGTATTTTTGTTTTTTAATACCGCAAAAATTATACAGTTGATTTTAAAAAAAATTCAACCTGAGGTTTCTTAAAATTTTGAATCGTATTTGCATTCAGCTTTGTTTTGTATTAAGAAAAAATTCTTTTTTCAAATGCCTAGTTTTCTAAAACTTGACAACTTTAAGTTTTTTCAACACCATCTTAAAGACGTAAAACAAATTGTTCTTATATTAAAAATTACTATATCCACCATATAATTGTTAAAAATTGAAACTAACATATTATCATAGGACCATATTGTTAACATTCGAAATAAAATGAATAAATGGGTCACACGAACTTGCTCTTATGTAATAGACCTACAATTTTAGAAAATGAATGTTCATTGGAATTAAAGATTCTAGAAAATCAGGCATGAAATTTTCAAAATATAAAGTTTTCAAAAAATTGAAAATCTGAATACAAAATACTATTCAAAATTTTAAGGAGCTTTAGTGAAAAAATTGATAAGACCCAGTTGTACCGTTTTTGAGAAAATCAAAAACGAAAAATGCTTTTATGCAGAATACCATCAATAACCATTTTTCATAAATTTTTGTTCTACTATTAGCTAGGTTTAACTAAATGCAATTTTCCGATTTTTATTTTAAAAAATTTGTGGAACCGTTTAAAATAAAATATTTTCTAAAATTTCGCAAAATAATAAATTGTATGCCCCTTATTTTTGGTTAAAAAAAAAACAACGAAAAAAATTATTTTATTTAAATTATTTTAATTAAAAAATTAAAAAATGCGGTCTACCAAACTTAAAGAAAATCAGCGGAGCTGTTTAAGCTGTAGTCGAGCAGGCAGAATTGCCAGACCCACTGTTTTCCCTAAAATAGTAATGTCAAATTTGATCAAAATCTCGAGATCCATAACTTGCCGTGGTCAAAATTTTGGAACGTCAATTTTAAGTTTTTAATATTTTAGAAATGAAAAATAAATTTCATAAATAATAATCATTGACCCGTTTTTGAGATATCGACTTACTCATTTCTTCCTTTTTACTGTGTCTTCTTTTTACCACAAACATTTGAATTACTTAGAAGTACCGGACTACAAAATTATAACTTAATCGAACAAGCTTTTTACAAGAACGGGAAAATATAAGGCAATTTTCGACTAACCAATTTTTTGTCAAGCTAATTTAAGTTAAGAAAGTAAAACGCAATACTATTGAAAATACTTAAAACATAATTAATAGAAAGTTTGATCAAAATCGTCGCAGACGTTTTTAAGAAAAGTCAAAATAAAAGCAAGAAATCATTGTATGCAAGCTAATAGTTCTCTTCTTTAGGGTTTTCCAATTGACGCGGGTAAATTTTGACGTCCTGTGGCGGCCATGTTGTTGAAATTTGTCATTTAGCAGACTTCAACTTGGCCAATTTCACCTCGGGACTTGGGCCTTTACCCGTACAAGATCTAACTGATTTAGGAGATCAAAGCTCATGAACAAATTCAACGACGTTTGTTCGCTGACTGGATGGCGTTCAGATGTTCAGATTGTTTGGGAGAGGCAGAGGACACCAATCTTACGCATCCCCAAAAAGGTAGCCTTTGGTATGGGTTTTGTGCCGTACTTTTTCGAAAACGACTTTGGTGAGACAGTAACGAATTTTGTATGTCCCAAATTGAACCATAAGGACCTAGACCTATAGTTAAACAAAACAATACTTACCCTATAGAACAGGAAAAAATCGCTTTATGTATACCTACGTTATGATTGATCCTATACTGTGAGGCCGTAATATTGACACTGATAAATTCATCAATAAATCCAGTTGACATATTTTTATCACCATCTCGTTGAGACAGATGTTGTATTTAAAGAAAAAAAGAAGTTTGATTGTTTAATTAATCTCTAATTGTTTGTTGTGTTCTGTTTTTTGTATCGATTTTACAAAACGTATTAATCGTGAATGAGACTGCTTATATCTGTCTTAATTGTCAAACAGAGCTGTTTGTTTGAATGACTTTATTTATATATAAATATTTATTCTTATGATTAATTTCATTGAGTTCCAACCATAAGGTAACCATATAACCTACATTTAAGAAGCGAATTAAATTAATTTATCAGATGAATTATTTTATCTGTTTTAAATTTTAAAAATATTTAACTATATACATATGTATGTGCAGTGCATGTATGGTTTTTATTTATAACACTTTTCGCCATTGAATTGATTGAAATAAAAAACTATAGTCAAAAGTTTTCTTCCGTTTAATTAATTTAAATTATTGAAGGGGTTATAAGGGGTTAGGGATTGTTGAGACCAAAAGAGTACGTGCAGTTAGCTATTATTTTATTTTGTACTCAAATTAACAGAAAGTAAATAAATTTGAGAATTTATTTGATTTATTTTTATGTTTTATTTTATTTTTAATAATATGGCGGATGTGAATCGCGTTTTATTAACACAAAACTAATATACCCATAGAATAATAATATTAATTAAGAAGATACTGAGAAAAATTAAATTAATTAACGGACACATCTCATTCCTCCACCTGCGCAAGAAGAGTGCCGAGAATATCCGTAATGCCTGCAACATGCATCCTTCTCCGTGGCAATTATAGAGCACTGCTGATCGCATTGAGGAACACGATCAGTAGCTGCATCAGTCTGATCAACGATCACTAAGAGTGCAAGCAATACAAGAAAGAGAACTTTTTTATTAATAGCACCCATTGACTTTTTTTTATTTTTGACAAAAATCTGAAGAAACTTAATCGAAGAGTTCAGATTATGTTCTGTGAAGATTCGACCGAATACATTCTCCTTTTATACAGTTTTTCTTTGGTAGTGAGAAAATACAAAGAATAAATCAATTTGATGGGCTACATCGTAAGTTTTGATGTAAAACCAATCGTAGTGTTATCTCTACAAAATCAACCTCCATAAGTTTTTCTTTGACCCCGATTTCTGACGTATTGTCAAGTACAAGCATTTTTAACTGTGTCTTTTTTTTATTTTTTTTTTTTTAATTTTTTCTTTGACCCCGATTTCTGACGTATTGTCAAGTACAAGCATTTTTAACTGTGTCTTTTTTTTATTTTTTTTTTTAATTTTTTGGCTTTTTTATATAAACTACTAACAACATTTGCAAAAATAAATACAGTGGACTCTCTCTAAGTTAAACTCTCCCTAAGCTAAATTTCTTTTTAAATCAATTTTTTCTCCATATTTTAGCATTCTCCTCAATTTTTAAAACTCATCGTGTAAGTCGAACTACATGTATCTAGTCAAAACTTCCTCTAAGTCGAACACAATCTCCCTCTCTTGAAGTCGAACTTTTTTTTCAAACTAGAGTCAAGGAACAAACACTCCCATCAAAAATTACAAACTGTTTTAAACAACGTTTAGTAAATTATATTTTGATTATGTAACCATGAATTTACATGTGCGCATCAATGAAGATACGAAAATTTTATGTGCAGTGTGTGTACATTAGTTTAATTTCAACTCAGCAAGGAACTATCCTTTATTTATTTTATTTTTAAATTTTTTTTACTTACGTTAGCCTTTTTTCACTAAATAAACTAAAAATTTTTCCAAAACTCCCTCTAACTCGAACAAAAATATTGATATCCTGTGAAAATTCGAATTAGTGGATTTCCACTGTAGCTATCTATCTGTCAGAGTAAAACAATTTGAAAGTGTGAAATAATGACACTGTGTAAAAGAGTTAAGAGTTGCTTAAAATCTTTAGTTTTTTTGAAAATATTGAAAATTTGAAAAATGGAAGATAGGGCAAATTTTGTATTGGGAACAAAAAATGGAATTCGAGATTTTGATCAGACTTAACTTTATGATGAAATGAATCCCAAAAAAGTGGGTCCCGCATTTTGGTCTTAGCGGCTTGGCCGATTTTCTTTAAATTTTGTAGATATTTTTTTTTAAATTGTTCCCCCAAAACAGTTTTTTTTGTTTTCTTAAAATCAATTAAAGGTAACATACATTTTTTTTCCCCAAAAATCTTAGAAAATAACTCTGATGGAATTATTCCTTCGAAAATGCACTGGTCAACAAAAATAAATAGTTTTTTTTTTTTTTACAAAAACCAAAATGTAATTTTCCGAATGCTTTTGTTGTGCTTATCTCGAATACGAAGTCAAAAATATTGTTTGACGGCACGTTTTTAAGATATTCCCGTTTGAAAATTGAAAAAAACCTTTTTCGCTGTATCCGAGCTTATGTTTTGACTTGATGTAATTTTTTTCAACATAATTTGTCTCAAAAAACTTGACGCCGTAGAATTCGGATTCTAGCTCAACACACCAAAAACATTCGGAAAAGTATCAAAATCCTTGTTGATCAGTTGTTAAACATTCATATCTTGAAAACTAGTTTTTTTTTGGAATCATTCCTAAAAAACATTTTGATATTTTAAATTAAGACTCTCCATCCTTAACTGTTTAGAAAATTAATGTTCGCACTTATTTAGTTGTGCCCCTATAGGCAGGGGCGTATTTACCCTAGGGCTAAAAGGGCTACAGCCCGGGGCGGCAAGGCTGCTAGGGGCGGCACGCGCTTGGCCAATTTATAATATTTTTTTGAAGCGATTGAACTTTCAAAACATACAAGCAAAAGGGCGCATGCCGCCCATAACAATTGTCTAATTTACAAGATTTTTGAAGGATAAACAAAAATTATACAAAGATTTAAAAAAATGCAAGTTTTTTAATTTTTCAAGCATGACAATTTTTTCAGTGCTGTGAGTGTCCGGCTGTGACATGTCACTCACTTTTTTCACCATTTACTATTCTTATTTTTTATAAACGATTTTTTATAATGAAAATCCATAATAAAAATATTTGCAAACATGTACATATGTAATGTACCTATTCTTTGGAACAAATTCCAATGAAACGAAAACATTATCTAAAAAAAAAAATATTTGTTGCTATGTAGCTCTACAAAAATGGGCTAGAACGGATCTTAGTTTTTTGTTTCTAAGCCATCTACAAAAAGTCCCTTTTTATTAAAAAAATTATAAAAATCCATCAAGCCGTATTCTAGATATAAGGTCACACACAAATTTTTAATCTTTATATACCTAGCAAATCATGCCTCATTTTTATTTTAGTTTTGGCTGACTCGTGTCCCTATATATACAAATGCCCTTCTCTTCGTCAATAGTTTTGAACGACTTAAGAAACAATATAATGATTGTTTTTTGTACAATAGTTTATAATGATGGATAAATAAAAGGATATGTACTATTTTAAAAACTATTGGCGCAAAATTTTATTCGAATTAGTAAGATGTTAAAACTATTTTAGTATATTTTAATCGTTTAATAGCATAATGCTATCTCTAACATTTTACTAAAGTTAAAATCGTCGAATACCTATTTTATCTTTTTAGTATCGTGCTCACTTGTCCCAATTGAAGTCCCTTGAGACAGAAATATTGTCTTAATTTTGGGGTTCTATACTCAAGCAATTCAATATTGTATCAAAAAAATTCAAGGTGTTGATACAAACTGTGTCCAGGCTCTACGAGGCACTCATATCGTTTGTGAGAGAAAAACGAGAATGCTTTGATGTTTTTGAAAAGATGGGAAAAATCAAAACCTCTGAAAATTACAAAATGGACCAAAAAAAGAATCGTCAATCTAATCTAATCTAATCTAAACAAAAAAAATACTTTCATTCCTATTTGCGACCAATTATTGAGTGCGCTGAAGAGAAGAAATTCATGCTATGAAGCAAAAACAAATGGTTTTATTACTCTCTTCAGAAATTATACCCGGTTGATCTTGGAGAAGATTTTCAAGAAGAGTGTGTCTTACTTAAACATTTTTTGGAGCAAAACAACCCTCAAAATATGAGTTTAAGGCAGCATAACCTTCATATAAGGGAAAAAGAATGGGAGGAAGCATTTTTATATGCTGAGGTTGCTTTAAGAATATACTTGTGCACTGCAGTGTAGAGCTGTGTTAATCATTCATTTCAAGTGATCGAACCGTTGAACAATCGATAACGAAAATGATTCGATCATTTGAATCGATCGATCATTTTCATTTCCCTCAAATGGTTCAATGCTGTTCCGATTCGATTTTCATTTCGATTTCGATGATAAGATTGAGTTGAGGCTTTCACAAAATACTCTATATTGTAAGCCATAAATTGCCAAATGACATCGAATGATGGCTACTATGTCCATTGATTAAAAAGCGTATATGTAAGTCGAAAGTTTTTATTCGATAAGTCTCATTACTAGTTCAATTCCCACAGTAAACATACCAGATCCTGCCCGTATTGCGTAAGAGTAAAGCGATCACTAAATTAATTGATTGTCGTTTTGACAATCGCTCTCTCTATATTTCTTTTTGATATGATAGAGAAAGCTATATTCAAAATGACAATCAAAAATTGACAATCAACTATCATCTTACGCGATTTCACCCCTGATACCTCAAATAACACCAAATCGAATCGAGTAAATCCTGGTTAATCGAGTTAACTGATAATAAAGATCGAGACTCATTGAAATGATTGAGATTGAAATAGAAAATCGAGAAACGATAATCATCTAAATCTAAATGATTGAGATTGGGATCGATTAAAATGAAAATTTGTGATTTCGATCATCAATACTTTTCGATGATCGCATCGAAAAAATCGAATAGATATCTACTGATTGACACAGCTCTATACTACAGTGACGAAAGATCGTTTTCCGTATGAAACGAATAAAAACGTACATATTTAATGTCTCTCACTAGCGCCTTAATAGTTTAACTTTATTAAATATAGATTCTAAACTGACAAGAAATTTAGATAACGAATCTATTGTTAATGAATTTTGTAATGAATATACACAAAAAAAAATTGAAAACATCAAATATTATGCATTTTTTGTTTTTTTTTATTATGATTTTTTATTACTTTATTTTCATTGTTCTAAAGCGCGGCAAAATTTATCAGCCCGGGGCGTCAAATCCTTAAATACGCCTCTGCTATAGGCTGTAATGAAAATTAAAAATTCAAAAAAATTTAAGAAAAAATACAATTTTCTCAATACTGTTGACTTTTTCGATAGCAATGGCAATGTTTATAATTTATTCGGTCAAAATTGTACAAAAAATTTGGATACTGGAATTTATGTAAAGCATGTATCCGAGTGGTCCAATTTTCAACGACCAATTCGCATAAATCCGACTTAATTTGAGCAATGCCCTGTGTTATTGTTCAATTGACGTTTATTCATATAGACCTGCGACTTCAGGAAACCCACAAGAAATGGTATAGCGGGATCAAATCAGATGACCTTGGTGACCAATTCATGTCGCCTTTACGATAGATAAAATGTTCTCAAAAGAGTCATGCAGAATGTCAAACGTGGCGTTTGCTGTGTGGCACGTAGCGCCGTCCTGTTATTTAAGTCCATATGGTTACATTTGGGCCATACAAATTTTGTAATTATCGTCCTGTAGCGCTTAGCATTTACGGTAGCCGTCTCTACAACGTCATTTGCGAAAAAGAACAGATCATTAACGTAGCCGCCGGTCCAAAATGCACAATAAACGGTTCCTTTTTGAGGATGCATTGTAACCTGGTGAACTTCGTGTATATTGTTGTTCTCCCATTATACATGGTTTACACAGCCATTCATCCAAAAATGGACCTCGCCGTTAAAGATGATTTTTAGCCAAAATTGGGGTTCTCTTCCAAACGCTCCGAAGCCCAGTCAGCGAATAAACGGTGCGGCGTTGTCTCTGGTCATGAACGTTGAGCTAATGGGTCAGTTGGAACTTGTGCGGGTGTATGCCCAAGTCTTTTCGCAAAATTCGTCAAGTTGGGACTTCTTGGGAACGACGAGGAATCAACTACTCCGGGTTCTGCTGCTTTCGGCCGAGTTTACTTCCTTGACGTACGAATGTTGGTTGATTGATTACCAAATCACTAGTCTCAAATTTGGCCACCAACCGTTGAAGATTCGACTGGGCCACCACGTCTACCGGCAATGCGCACAACGTTTGCACTATAACGAACACTCATTGTGATAATAAAGTTTTATCGTTTGGACGTGCTGCTCAACTGTGTAATTTACCATGGTGGTTCGGCATCAGTAATTGAATAATAAAAATCAGATTTGAAATCAGATGTCACAGAACTTAGGCTGCCAAAATCTACCTGCGCCAATTGATTGAAAAACCCTTTAAAACATGCACAAAAACAGTCCTATTATACTACACGTCTTCGGCGACGCGTGACGTCTCCTCACTTTACAGTTTTCAAACACCACAAGAACAGTTTCATAAGGTCCAGTGGGGCATTTTATTTGTTATTGATGCTTCACACATAAACCTTTCAGATGATTTCTCGTTTTCAGTTCAGTGGTATTTTTCAATTTCATTTTGTTTGCGATATTTTCAAATTGAGCTATATTCATATTATTAAATATAGCCAGTTGGCAATGTCGGTTTTTCGTCGAACTTATCACTTTTTCTGATTGTAAGCTTACCTGCATTTGCTCTACTGAAACATTTTTCTTTTAAATAAAATAATTTTGTATGTTTTATTCCAGATACTCGTACTTTATTAAATAGAAAACAACTCTTTTTTAAAAAATCTTATAAAAACTACTAAAACGGAACACATTTCATTTGGGAAGCTACGCAGTTAGAGTGGTATTTATATCCGTGAGCTCTACAACATTCATCCCTCTCGGGGATAATTATTGTACAAGCCACATCACACGGTGGAACCCTGACTCCGGATTCTGCATTAGTCTCGGCAACAATCACTGCTAATACAATAACGAATAACAAGAAGATCATATTTTTGAAAGCAGCCATTTTTATTGTCAATGCTAATCTCTAAATCAATGTGACGGGAGTGAATTTCAAAGCAACAATCTCGAGAAACTCAGATTTTATTCTGTAAAAATTCAAGCGATAACTTTCAGTTTTTATTCATTAGATGCATCAGTTCAGTTAAATTAATCACAAAAAGTATCATGTTTGGTTGCACATTTATGTCTATACTCGTACTACTAACTACGGCATATTTTAATAACTTTCTGCGAATTCTGAATCGCTACTGAGCAGCACTTTTTATGACAAAAGATATTCTCAGAGGATTTGTCAATTCCTTGCAAGGGGCAGTACACCCCTGAAAACCTTTATTGCCGCAGCTGATATAATCGAACCCAAGACCTTTTGCTTGACAGTCCAACGCACTTATCATTATGCCAAGGGGTACTACATCTATTATGGTTTATGAATAAAAACAATCCATATTCGTTCATTTAGCAAAGCACGCAAAAGCTAACTTTAAGGTATTGGACCTTTAATCATACCTTAAAATGCGATGATGGAAAATTTCATAGATGTTCGTTTTAAAATAAAGTCTATGAACGTAAACAAATGGCGACAAGAGAACAAGCGGTCAACTTTCCGATTGTATTCAGCATTTAAACCAGCGAACAGATAGGTAGTCTAAAACTAATACACGAATTTGTTAATAAACAGAATAGTCAAGCAATACCCCAGAACCCTTTTCGTCAAAATCGGACAATGCGGAATCATCATCTGAGCAGCTCAGACAAATATTAGTCTACTACCAAAATGTAAATGGACTTCGGGCAAAGACTAATATGGTCTATAAAAATGTAAACAACCTTCCTCACGATGTCATTATACTAACAGAAACTTGGCTCAACTTTTCTATTCTTGACTCGGAGCTTTTTGATGCATCATATCAAATTTTCAGACGTGATCGACATGGTGAAGAAGACTCTAATGTTATCGGAGGAAGAATTCTTTTTTTGCGATCAGGACCTCAATTACGTGCTACCTGATAGATGACTTTCGATCCACAGGTGTCGAAGCTCTATGTATCAAAATCAAGTTGGAATCTGGTCATTTATTTATTATCTCCACGTATATACATACCTCCAAGTTCAATAAAATGCACGACTGGATCGCACGAACTTGCTCTTATGTAAAAGTACTTTGGAATTTAAGATACATTTTATAAATATAAAACATGGATTTAATGAGATAATAATGTTCAAATGCATAAAATTGCCGTCTGGTTTCCGGAAAAGTATGAATTTATGCAAATAAACCTTAAAAAATCGTTTTATTATTAAATAAATTTTTTATATAAGAAATTTCTCTAAAATTTTTCAAGTAAAAAATGTGGGATGCGAATTTTAAGTATTTAATAATATTGGTTTTAGGAAATAATTTCAAAAAAATAATTGTTCATAAGTTTTGAAGATATTGATTTAAAATTTTTTTTTTTTTTTTTAAAACCCAATAAATATTTTTTCGAATATTTTTATATACAATATTATTTTAAACTTAAGGGGACTCCTGCTAAAAATTTTGGGATAAAATCCTTAGAGCCGTTAATGAGAAAGTCGAAAATCAAAAAAACGGGTCTATGGCAGGTACCCCTAATAACATTTTGCCCCAAAATTTTTTTTGACCAAAATGTAGTCCATGTCCATAATATCACACTTAATTTTTTTTATCAAAATCGTTAGAGCCGTTTTCGAGATAAATAAGATTTTGCATTACGGGTGTATGGGGGGTACCCTTAGTTTTGGAGCTAAAAAAAAAATTTCAATTTCTCCTCTAGGGAATCACCGAAGACCCTTAACTACGGAGTTTGAAAGAAATAGGTCCAAGGGTTTAGGCCGTAGTGAGAGGTACAGACATACAGACACACTGAAACATGTTTTTTGTGTACTAAATTTTCCTTAAAATTTTTATAAAAAAAATTGATATGCAAATTGTTAGTATTTAATTAAATACATTTTAAAACGTAATTTAAAAATTTAATCTTGTATCGGTTTTCAAGATATTGAATTTTCAAAAAAAAAATTGTATTATTTTTTTAAAAATCCAAAAACTATTTTTTCGAAAAAATTTGTAGTTTATATTTTTTTAAATGTAAAGCAGCTCCTGCATAAAAATTTTGGTTAAAATCGTTAGAGCCGTTGGTGAGAAATTCGAAAATCAAAAAAACCGTTCTATGACAGGTACCCCTAATAACATTTCCCCCCAAATTTTTTTTTTACCAAAATATAGTCCATGTCCATAATATCACACTTAATTTTTTTTATCAAAATCGTTAGAGCCGTTTTCGAGATAAATAAGATTTTGCATTACGGGTGTATGGGGGGTACCCTTAGTTTTGGAGCTAAAAAAAAAATTTCAATTTTTCCTCTAGGGAATCACCGAAGATCCTTAACTACCGAGATTGAAAGAAATAGGTCCAAGGGTTTAGGCTGTAGTTCGAGGTACAGACATACAGACACACTGAAACATGTTTTTTGTGTACTAAATTTTCCTTAAAATTTTTATAAAAAAAATTGATATGCAAATTGTTAGTATTTAATTAAATACATTTTAAAACGTAATTTAAAAATTTAATCTTGTATCGGTTTTCAAGATATTGAATTTTCAAAAAAAAAATGGTATTATTTTTTTAAAAATCCAAAAACTATTTTTTCGAAAAAATTTTTGGTTTATATTTTTTTAAATGCAAAGCAGCTCCTGCATAAAAATTTTGGTTAAAATCGTTAGAGCCGTTGGTGAGAAATTCGAAAATCAAAAAAACCGTTCTATGACAGGTACCCCTAATAACATTTCCCCCCAAATTTTTTTTTCACCAAAATATAGTCCATGTCCATAATATCACACTTAATTTTTTTTATCAAAATCGTTAGAGCCGTTTTCGAGATAAATAAGATTTTGCATTACGGGTGTATGGGGGGTACCCTTAGTTTTGGAGCTAAAAAAAAAATTTCAATTTTTCCTCTAGGGAATCACCGAAGACCCTTAACTACCGAGTTTGAAGAAAATACGTCCGGTAGTTTAGGCTGTAGTTCGAGGTACAGACATACAGACATACAGACATACAGACATACAGACAGACAGACGGAATTGTCAGACCCACTTTTTTCGTCTTCGCTATCATCGTAATGTCAACTTTGATCAAAATCTCGAGTTCGATTTTTTTTCCAAATGCAGAACTTGCCCTATAGTACCTATATCGCAAGTAAAAAATGACGCTTATGAAAAGTTAAATGACTGCATAGAAAATATTTATGTGCTTATGGAACCCGAAGATGAAATTTGGATCGTAGGTGACTTTAATCTACCAAACCTTAATTGGACAAAAATTGATGACGACAACTTCCATGTTCCGATAAATGCGTCAAGCCTTAATGAACTAACATTTATAGATGGTATGTCTTCGTGTGGTTTGAGTCAATTCAATGGATTGAGAAATCGTTTTGGAAAAATTCTTGACTTAGTGTTTTTCGCCGATACAATTAACAACGTAATTGCTGTTTTAACTCCTACTGTAAAATTAATTGACGAAGATCGACATCATCCTGCATTAGATATTTCACTAGGTTTAAACATGTCTTCTCCTTTCAATAACAATAATAACAACAAACTTGAATTTGACTTTTCTAAATGTAATTCTGTAGATCTTTTTGGTATGTTAATAACTGTAAATTGGAATCAATTATTTTGTAATTGCAATATTGATGATATGTGTAATAATTTTTATAGAACTCTTTTTAACTGCTTTTACGAAACTATTCCTTTAAAAAGAACACGTTTAGCTTCAAATGCACCACCATGGTTTGATACGCGTATTAAGAACTTAAAAAATAAAAGGAACAAATCTTGGGTAAAATATAATATAACTAGGACTGACGATGATTATAGAACTTTCTTAATTCTAAAACAACTTTTCACTGATTATTCTAACAATCTATATGACGATTACATTTGTAAAATAGAACATGATATTAAATCTAATCCAGATAGTTTCTGGAATTTCGTTAATAATAAAAGGAAAGCGTGTGGCTATCCGAATTCAATGTCAAATAATTCATCAACTAGTCATGATCCAAAGGTTATTGCAAACATGTTTGCTGACCAATACAAAGAAGCATTTGAAGAATCAGAATTTAATCATTCCTCTTCTTTTTCTTCTTCTTTTGACAGTTTTACTCATTTAAACGCAATTAATTTTGAAATAAGTGAAGATACAGTCGCTCAACAAATATTAAATCTCGATGAGTGCTTTATTCCAGGCCCCTCGCCCCTATGGTGTTCCATCTTATATATTAAAAAAATGTGCTTCTTATTTGTCGTATCCGTTATATATTCTCTTCAATTCATCCTTAAAAAGTTCAATTTTTCCTATTATCTGGAAAAGTTCATTTATTATTCCTATACATAAAAAAGGTCCAAAGAATGAAACAATGAACTATAGACCCATTGCTAAACTATCTGTGATACCTAAACTGTTTGAGTCAATTGTGAGTAATGTTCTTTCTTTTCATTGTAGTTCTATTATTTGTGATAGCCAGCATGGCTTTGTCAAAAAGAGATCCACTGTTACTAATTTATTTAACTTCGTTTCCTTTTGTCTAGATGTTTTTGAAAAACGCGGGCAAGTTGATTGTGTATTTACTGACTTTAGTAAAGCCTTTGACAAGTTATGTCACAATACACTAATTTTAAAATTAAACCATCTAGGATTTTACAACAATTTTATAAATTGGATTTCTTCATACTTAAAAAATCGTCGTTATTCTGTCTTGTTTCGTAATGAAAGTTCAAGTCAATTTGTTGTCAATTCTGGCGTCCCTCAGGGCAGCCACTTAGGTCCTATTGTATTTGTTTTATTTATTAATGACTTGGTTTCAAACTTAAAATACTCGTCTGTCCTTGTGTATGCTGATGACATTAAGCTTTTCAAAAGTATAAAATCCTCCTCTGACTGTTTATTACTACAAGAATACTTAACAACATTTAGGGAATGGTGCAATAAAAAACGACTTGTTTTAAATGTTGACAAATGTAAAACCATGAGTTTTACACGTAAAA
Source organism: Chrysotoxum bicinctum (assembly GCA_911387755.1). Classification (NCBI taxonomy): domain Eukaryota; kingdom Metazoa; phylum Arthropoda; class Insecta; order Diptera; family Syrphidae; genus Chrysotoxum; species Chrysotoxum bicinctum. The sequence continues at coordinate 209,310,232 of OU426989.1, read as the reverse complement.
AATTTCCGTTTTTGTACAACTATACGTTTGATTCTTGTCCGTTATGTAAGGTTTCTATGTTTTCTGACTTAGGTATTATTAGCATTTAATGATCATTTAAATTATATAATTAAAAAAGCCAATAGGGTTCTTGGATTCATTAAAAGATTCGGTCGTGATTTTCAGGACCCTTATGTTCTTAAACTTCTATTTATTTTGTTTGTTAGATCATTTCTAGAATACGGCCTTTTTACTCAACACATGTTATAAGAATTGAAGCGATCCAAAAAAGGTTTCTGCGTTTCTGTCTTCGGTCTCTTCCATGGTCAAGGGAAAATCTACTTCCCCTTATTCTCAAAGACTAGCTTTGATCAGCCTTCCTTCTTTGACTAACCACAGAAAGTTTATACAATTTTGTTTTATTGTTGGGATTATTAATTGTTCGATATCATTGCCAGTTCTAAGTAAATTAAATTTCAGTTTCAGCCGTTCATGTTTAAGGCGACAGCAACCTATTATTCAAATATTTAGCAGATCAAACTATGGTGTATGTAGCCCCTTCAATCAATTAATAACAATTTATAACGAATTTCAATTTTGTTTAGAATCTGTAAATGATAACATAAAATGTAAAAAATTTAAACTTATGTTTTTCAACAATATTGAATAATAAATATAATTTATTTTACTAGATTATATTAGATTATAAGAACTATTTTAATATTGTTAATGTTAGATTTTAACGAATTAAATAAATAAATAAACTTGGACAATGGCGTATGTCGACGATACGCTATAAATTCAGAAAAGCTCCAAAAGGCGAAGTTATCAGAATTCACTGCGTCTAGATTCAGCGATACTGCGATGACTGGAAGTTGAAAATCAACTTTCACAAATCTGAAACTATTCTGTTTAGAATTCCGTTGCCTAGATCCTTAAGATTAAGAGATACGAGAAAGAACTGGCGCAAGTTAAAGTTATCATTGGATCAAATAAAGAGCCACTGGCGAGTAAAAGTGTAGTAAACTACGAGTAACTTGACATCTGGTTGTATTTAATAGTATTTGTATTTCGGCTTCTTTGACCAGGGCTTGGAGAGCCTTTGCCTTGATGAAACGGTTGTTTACCGCACTCGGTTCGAAAGAAGAGTGAAGGTGATTTGGTACATAGCCCAAATGCTTATGAATGTTCGGGTTTTGAAGGTTACTACCTGTACGAAAAATACTATGAGAGTGTGCCTCTATATGCGGCTATGCATACATTCAAACAAGACAGTCGAGGGCTGTTCCAGGATAAAATGGCGGTTCCGCTTATCTACCGTATCGGCTGTAGAATTTTGGATATATACGGCTCGTTTATAGTTGGGACGTCCTTGCACAAGGCGGAGCAAAGTGTTTTCGGTTCAGTAAGGCTGTTTCCGATAGTTCGTTGGATATTAAAAACTTGATATGCATGTTATTGTCTTGACCAACTTCGTAAATTTAGGGTATTTTTAGTTCATCTTAAGAAACTATATGTAATTTTTTGAATTAGTAATGTACATAGTTCGTATGCTCGTAAGTTCGAAGATACGAAGTTTTTTTTTAGATTCTTCTCGGAGCAAAATAAATCGGATATAAATTTTGGTATTATTATTTTTAGGCCAAAAGGAAATAGAATTAATATATTATAGCATAAATTAGACCACCTCCATTGGTCCAGTAAGTTTTTAGTCAAGTAATTGATAAGTAGGCTTCTTTTTATGAATTTTTGTCTAGCTGAAAGATATTTATAAGTTAATAAGTAATAAAAATTAATTTATAAAAAAAAAAAAAATCACGAGAACGTTCCAAAACCACCATAATGCTAGAGCTGCTTGCTTAAGGACATATAATTAAAAAGGAAAAACTGGTACTGGCTTCTTTCGAAAGAAGAATTCTTCGCCAGATATTTGGTCCCATTCCCGAAAAGAGTTAAAAATATTATGCCATTTAACTAAGTAAGAATTTTCTTGTGAAGTTTCTGTAAATCGCAGCCCTGTTTTAATAATCTCAAAACGACCATTGCCCTCAAGGACAATTTAACCCGAAGAATAGCTCAAATTCAGGCGTCGGAGTGATCGAAAATTGAACCACTCCGATGCGTGTCAACCAGCGGTCATTTCAACAATGTCGTATTACATACATACCTATTACATGATTTGTTTTATTCGATTTTGAAATGTACTAGAAAACATTAACATTATTTAATATCAATATGGAGGTTTTCCATTGGAAAATTTAGATCTTAATAAAAATTGTGATAGGATTACTGGGAGGGGTAAATATTTCGAAAAATATTTAATTTTTCTTCTGCCTAATCGAATTCAAGAATTGCCAAGATCGGCATTTTGACACTTCAGAATCGGAAATAAATTGATCAATTCTGCCAATGCAAAAACAAATAAGTTCATGATCAACGAAAATGAAACATAGTTTTTGATGCCAATATTAATTTTTTTTTATTTTTTTTTTTTATTTATATTTTATTCTTGTATGTTCATATTGGGATATATTTTTGTAGCGTTTCATCACAAAAACAGTTCTGTGGCAACGTTACTGATCATTTTTATCCAGTTTCACACCACATCGATCCTCCACTACAACCGACACTGTAAGCGTTTCCATGGGCTCTGCAACATGCGTCCTTTTCACGATCAATACGAGGACACACTTCATCACAGGGTGACACACGGACTACACTAGCTTCAGTTCCGGTGGCAATGATCATGAAACACACGAAAACCGCAAATAAAATTGTCGATTTTTTGAAAGCAGCCATTTTGTATGAATATTGGTTGAATCTCAGAATAAAATTAAATTCTGTTCTGTGATGTTTCGTACGACTACACTCACTATTTATACGATTTTGCATACTGTAGCCTCGCATAATACAATTATTTGTGTTTATTTAAGAAAGCTGAAAAAACAATTGTAAATCATAAATTAAAATTTCCATACACGTTCAAGATGTTTGTTGATATAAATGAATACAAAATAAATGTTCCTTCATTAAACACAAAAGTAAAATTAAAGCAATTTTCCTGAAGAATTTTCTAGAAAAAATAAAAATTGAATTTGATCTTAACAAAGAAGGTGAAAATAATATAAAGATAATACTTTTCACATAGGTAAGCTGTGCTTAGCACGTTTAAGATCTAAACATTTCTGGAATCACAGGAATAAAACTAAAAAATCTTTAAAAGAGATATACATTTTCGTATTGATTTTAATTAAAATAATAAATTTCGATTCGGGCGTTGCCACGCTTTGTTCTTCTTATTCTCTTGAAAATTCCAGTTAGATTAAATTAAAAACATCACTGATAAGGATAACAGCCTTTTTTTAAATGAAGTTAGTTTTTTACTTTTCGGAGCTTTATAATTTTTTGAAAAATATAATAACTTTATAGTGTAGGTCTTAACAGCTTTCCAACAACATAACATAACACGGCTAAGTGTGCAATTTATTTCTTAATTATATTATCTTAAACTTCATCCCGTATAACACTCAAAGTGCTGACTGTTATAATTATTTTTTGCCATGTTTTCCCAGTTTTTGATCAGTTTGAAAAAATCAATGATACCAAAAAGGAAACATAATAATTAAATATATAAGAAATCCTTATTACTGTTATTCACTTTCAATTAGCGACCATTACAAGAAAGATAATATTAATTTTCCATACAAAATTATATATAATTATAATGAATCTTCTATTGAAATTTTAATCAACAATAAATTATAGTATTTTTTCATGAGTTATATAAAAGGAAAACAAAAAACTAAATATAGTATTTAATTCTGACTTAGTTGACATTCATTTCGTATAAATAGTGAGTTGAATCGAGCGGTACATCACAGAACAGAAATTAATTTCAATCTTAGATACAACCAATATTCATAAAAAAATGGCTGCTTTCAAAAAATCGACCATCTTCCTTGTGGTTCTCGTGTGCGTCATGATCCTTGCAACAGGAACTGAGGCAAAAAGAGTCCGTGTGCCACCCTGTGACAAAGCTTGTTCTCTCTCCGATCGTGTAAAGAACCAATGTTGCAGAGCTCATGATTACGATCATTATGCGAATTGCCTAGCTGGATACATGGTATGCGAATAAATTTGATAAAGTAATTAAAAACAAAAATAAATTCAAATATCTACAAGATAATAAAATTTATGTATGAGCATCATAAATGAAGTTTATTTTCTGCATCATGAATGAAGCACTGAAGTCGCTGTTAGCATGAAAACCGATTTTTCAGTATGATATGTTCCTAGTTTCGGAATTGTATCCAAAAACTTAATATGTACTAACTATGGTTTAATTTACTTGTGCGACTAACTTAAAAGTGACCCTTGGTATATTGGTTAGTGCGTTGGATAAGAATAAAGTACCTCTAGATACCAAGTTTAAGGAAGATTGAAAGATCTATTTAGGATAGTGGCTACCAGAGTTGCTGCTGACACACTTAGACCATAATTGGTCCTTTTTTCCTTGCGACTTATAGGTACTATAAGGCATGTTATGCATTCGTAAAAAATCGAACCCGAGATTTTGATCAAATTTGACATTACGATTATAGTGAAGACAAACAAAGTGGGTGTCGCAATTCTGTCTGCCTGTCGACTACAGCCTAAACGACTCGGCCGATTTTCTTTAAACTTGGTAGATAGTATTTTTATTTTTGCCCCACACACATTTTTTTCTTTTTTGTTCTTACGGCAAAAATTACGATACCTGCCATACGATTTTTTTCGAAATTTTATAAATATTTTTTTTTCTTAAAAACTGTTCCACTGAATTAAAAAAAATAAAATGGACGACTCGATCGCACGAACTTGCTCTTATATAAAAGTACTTTGGAATTTAAAAATTTAATAAATATAAAACATGGATTAAATGAAATAAAAATGTTAAAATGCATGAAATTGCGGTCTGATTTCCGGAAAAAGTATAAATTTGCGCAAATAAAGTTCAAAAATCGTTTTATTAATTTTTTATATAACAAATTTCTGCCAAATTTTTCTAGAACAAAATTTGGGATGCCAACTTTAAGTGCTTAGTAATATAGATCTTAAAAAATAATTTAAAAAAATAGTCGTTTGTCGTGATTTTTCAAAAAATAAATTGGATTTTTTTTCAAAAAAAAAAAACAAAATTTTCGAATATTTGTATATACAATATTATTTTTAACTTAATGGGGCTCCTGGTAAAAATTTGGGTTAAGATCGTTCGAGCCGTTAAAGAGAAAATCGAAAATCAAAAAAAAAATTTTTTTTAACAAAATGTAGTCCATGTCCAAAATATCACGCCTCATTTTTTTTTCCAAAATCATTTAAGCCGTTTTCGAGATAAATAAGATTATAAATTACGGGTGTATGGGGGGTACCGTTTGTCTTAGAGCTAAAAAAAAAATTCAATTTTCCCTCTAGGGAATCACCGAAGACTCTTAAGTACAGAGCTTGAAGAAAATACCTCCAGTAGTTTAGGCTGTTGATCGAGGTACAGACAGACAGACAGACAGAATTGCGAGACCCACTTTTTTAGTCTTCGCTATCATCGTAATGTCAACTTTGATCAAAATCTCGAGTTCGATTTTTTACGAATGCATAACTTGCCTTATAGTACCTATAAGTCGTAAGTAAAAATCAGTAAACGAAACAGATAATATTAATTTAGATGTTTATAACCATATGTGTTCATGTATATTAATATTTAATATTAAGGTATAAGAGCAACTCAATTCGAAAGAAAATGAGTTTACCTCTGCTCTGGAACCTGTCATATGGATTTGTTTTCAAAGAACTGTTCTGGGGAAGGTGCTTTAAAAAAAAAAAACTAAAAAAAAACTAAACTGTTTCACATTAAATGGTTCTAATTAAATGATAGACAGATTTTGTTTCCTAAATTGTACCACCCGCTTACAAGAAAAATATGATTTTATTAAACTATTTCTTAACAAATATAAAATCTAAATTAAATTTATTTGTAAAACTTATAAAGGGTGTTTTTTTTATGGGCGAAGAACTTTAAATTGGCAACACTGTCTTCTGTTGCATCGGATTTGAAAGTTCTCTGTTGTTTTTAGTTTGGTTTGATATGAATAGACTCACTCCGGAGCAACGTTTGCCAATTGTTCAAATTTATCAGCAGGCATAACATGCGTCTTATGGTGATCATAATCGTCCATCAGAGCGATTAATTCATTAAGGTATGGATCGTTTTTGCAATACGCTTACTCTAAGCATTTGAAGCGTTATTGACGATATAAAGCCTTATTTGCAGATTGGACGTCTAGGTTACGCCATGTTCTTGCAGGCTACGGTAGCCAATTTCCCCAAATCGTATTCAAACAGTATTGAAAATGTTTCAAAAAAAGACAATTTGATGGATATTTAAAATATTTTCTGGGTTTTATTTTGAATTGCTGTACTTCGCTTCTAAAAAAGCACCCTTTAGAATCAACTAGGAGCTAGTTATAATTAATTTAAAAAAAAAATGACAAGGTCAAACTTATAGTTAATAAAATTCTACACAAAAACAATTTCGATCCTTTTTTTCGTAAGAACAATAGAATATGAAGAAAACTTACGCACACACATCCAGTGTCTACAACACCGAAATTGATCCGGATTTGGAATTGATTGATCGAACAGTATCCCGATCCATGAAAATTACGATAGAAAATTCATTTTACTCGACATTATTAGCTCTACAAATTATTCCTTATGGAAATTCATAAATATCTCAAAAATAAAAAATAACATTTCATTGCAATGCGCCATATCAGTATGCATAGGCGAACTTTGACCCACTTTAATTCAAACATCAATCAACGAAGATCATTTATATCAAACTTTTCCGATAATTTTATTCCGCATTTGTCATTTTGTTGTAATATCTATTTTGAGCGATTTATTGAATCAAAAGGAAATCGCGAATTTCTTCCAATCTAAGGAAAGTGTCAAATATTAATTATGATATTTACTAAGCGTGTTACTTAATTCTAAAGATCAATACACCCTTGGATCCAATACTTAAGAAAAATTAACCTTAATACAAATAACATCTTTTATTATTAAAAAAAGCACATTTTTATTCAATTTGTTTTACGACGTTGAGATGAAATTTAATCACCAACACTTAATTAAATGATTTTTAACATTATTCTTAGTATCGTCAATTAGCATTGACATTGTTCGCATGAAAATAGCTTAAAACGTGCCAAGTTTCTTTAAACAATATCATACGATGACATATTATGATAGTGGGAGTCCCCTGTAATGGATTTATTTGTTGATTGATTGAAATTCAGGTTATATGGGTTCAATGAAGTTTTCAGAAAACTATTATTTTTATTTAATTGCAATAAAAATTCATTTGAATTGACTACAGAATATAAAGGTCGTTGTTAATATAAAAATGGACTTTTATGTTAAAATTGAAAGAACATTTTTTTTGGACTTTAAATTTTGTGAGTGCGCAAACTTCAAGGATTTTAAACTGGCCGATATGGAGTTTAAAGAGCAGTAAGATTTCCTTCACTTGACATTTTTTTCTAAGCGACGCTAGCCACTAGGCTAACTAGATCTTTCAATCTTCCTTACACTTGGCAGTTAGAGTTACTTTATTCTTATCCAGCGCACTAACCAATGCGCTAAGGGCCACTTTTAAGTTAGTCGTGCAAGTAGTAGCTTAAACCATAATTACCACGTATTGAGTTTTCGGATATAAATCTGAAACTAGGAAAAACTAAGCCTATGTGTCACAGTTTTCATGCTTACAGCGACTTCAGTGCTTCATTCTTGGTCATGATGCAGAAAATAAACTAAGTTTTTGATGCTCATATATAATATTTTATTATCTTGCGGTTAGGTTAGGTAAGGTTAAAGTGGCTGATGACCAGAAAAAGGTCAACACACTTAGACCAATATTTGGTCCGTTGTGATAGCACAAGGATTTCAAAAATCCCCCTTACTCGTTAAACCATTTTGAGCTAATAATGAAGCGTTTGAGACAGTGAATGTCGGAATTATTTAGATCACTAGGATCGTTATAGTAGTAGTCTCCCAAGTGGAGTCTACGTCTTTGCGCTAGGGCAGGACAAGAACATAGAAGGTGAAGAACTGACTCCTCTTCTTCTTCATCCATGCAGCTTCTGCAAAAATCATTTGCAGGAACTCCAAGACGAGAAGCATGTCTTCCTATTAGGCAGTGTCCAGTAAGGACACCTATAACGGAGCTAGTATGCAATCTACCAATAGAAATTAGTTGATTTGAGCGTTTAGCATCAAAATTATCTTGCGGATATTTAAAATTTTTTGTTTTCAATTAATTTTATCAACTTTCGCATCTAGAACTGGATGAGGTAGGCTCATTACTACAGTTCTTCCTCCAAATCTGCTCCTCTGAGGAATCGAAGTATTTGGAGTATTTTAAGGGATGATAATTCGCTCTCCTTTATGTGGTGCTTGCCCAGATACCTGTGCCTTTTATGCACGAGTGCATCACATTTCCCCAGTATGTGGTCAGGTGTCTCTTCGTGAGTGTTGCAGAATCTGCAAGTCGCGTTGCTCACCAAGCCAAGGATGTTGAGGTGTCTTCTCAACCTAAAGTGGCCTGTGAGAAGCCCCGTGATTTTCCTGAGGTTGTTCCTACTTAAGCTAATGCAGGTCAGAAAACGCTCTCGGTTGCAGTCCCCGAGTAGGAGTTTTGCCTGTCTTAGCTTACGGAGTTCTTTCCAGATCTTTGATCTTTTTGTCTCCTCTTCTGTTTTGATTTTGTTTTTGATCACGTTTTCTCCTATTCCGCAGTAGGGCTCTGGCCCTGTAAGGGTTGTCGATGCACCTATTTTTGCTAAGGAGTCTGCCACTTCGTTGCCCTGGACACCAACTGGTTGTATCTAAGATTGAAATTAAATTCTGTTCTGTGATGTATCGTACGACTGAACTCACTATTTATACAAATTGAATGTCAATTAAGTCAAAATTAAATACTTTATTTAGTTTTTTTCCCTTTTATAAAAATAATAAGAAAATAAAATAATTTATTTTTAGTTAGAATTTCAATAGAAAATTCATTATAATTATATTTAATTTTGTATGGAAAATTAATATTATCTTTCTTGCAATAGTCGTTGAAAGTGAATAACAGTAATAAAGATTTCTTCTATATTTAATTATTGTGTTTACTGTTTGGTACGAGTATCAATGATTTTTTAAACTAATCAAAAACTGAGAAAACATTGTAAAAATTAATTATAACAGTCAGGATTTTTGAGTGTTATACTTTAGGGCGTGAAATTAAAGATATTTAATCTGTAGGCATAAAACTATAAATGTATATTTATAAATATATACATTCAGTTGTTTCGTTAAGGGTGCAAATATTGCTTCAACGAAAGCTAATGAATAGTTACAGACTAAACGTTGTAGAAATAACATTCAGGAAGCAAAAGAAATATTGGCAACTTTCAAAACACCATAATTTTGTATTCTTCTTTTCTGAAGTTTTAACGAAATTCAAACATGACGTGAAATTTAAGTTATCGAAATAAGCCACCAAATACGCATTCATTGATACAGCAATAAAAATAATGATAAGCTCCAATAGAATTCATGTACCAATGACCCGTTGTTTTGTAGGAATTGATTTTGACAATTTAAATTCTAATGAATTTTCAAAATAAGTACGTGAGATTGTGCCTTTTGGTGGCTATAAATAAGAACGAGCTGTCAGTTGTCCACCTAGCCGTGATATGTTATGTCTTTGGAAAGCTGTTAAGACCTACACTATAAACTTAATAAATATTTAAAAAAAATGTGGAAAACAAACCTTATTTTGAGAAAAAGCTGATAGCATTGATGTTTTTAATTTCATCTAACTGAATTTTCAAGAGAATAATAAATAAGTATAAGGCGTGGCAACGCCCGAATGGAAATTTGTAATTTAAATATTAAAATCTATACAAGAAGTTGTATCTTTCGGGAAAACTTTTTTAGTTTTATTCTCGTTGGTCAATCGGACTATAGTAAATTGCTACCAATTCTTAAAGAAACGTTGCAAACGAATTTTAAGGTTACCTCGCTACATAATAATACGTGGAAAATCAATGTAAATGATTCTGATGGTTACCGGACACTGTCTAAGAAATTAAATACCGAAAAGATCGAATGGTATACCTACTCAAATAAATCAGATAGGCCAATACGTGTTGTAGCTAGAGGTCTTCATCCTTCGTGTACAAAAGAGGACGTTATAAATGACCTTAAAGAAAAAGGCTTAAAGATTCTGGATGCAACAAACATTATCAAAAAAGAGAAACAAAAATCGCCAGAGAATAAAAATGAGTATGTCAGACGTGGACTTCCTCTTTTTATGCTAAGCTTTGACAAAACAGAAAATCTTGAGAGTATTTACAACATCAAAACAATACTGAATATGGTAATTAAAATAGAACCTCTGCGTAAAAGCACTCGATTGATTCCCCAATGTAAGCGTTGTCAAGGTTTTAATCACACGCAAACCTTCTGTCGGAAAGATCCTCGTTGCGTTAAATGTGCGGGGAAACATTCATCAGACGAATGCCGTCTTGACAAGCAATCTCCAGCAACTTGTGTCAACTGTAAGGAAAACCATCCTTCAAACTATCGAGGATGCGAAGTTGCTAAAGAAATTCAAAAAAGGCGTGATACACTGAAGAAAAGTGTACGGCCGAAACAAAAATCAAACAAAGATAAAGATAAAGATAATTGATAAAAGGGCAAGTAAGTCTATTAACGAAAACACGAAACCCAATGAAACTAAAGATATAAACGAAAAATCCAAACCAAGTACTACGAATACGTATGCCCACGTGGTATCACGGTTTAGTAAGTCTATCAAAGGGAAAATGAAACCCAAGGAAACTAAACCTCAAAACACAAAACCCAAACCAAGTGATACAAAAACGTATGCCAAAGTGGAGTCACAAAACCAGGAACAAAGTACAAATATACCAGACCCAGTTTCCCAAGTGTTTTCTTTGATTCTTGCCAGACTTGAAGAGCAAAGCAGGACGATTAAACTTATATTTGAAAAATTAAGCATGCTTGGGGCTAAGACTCATAAATCCCAGAATAAATTATGAAAATGGATGATCTGTTTAAAATTTTTATATGGAATGCGAATGGATTATCATCAAAAATAGATGAACTAGAAATATTTCTACAAAATGAAAAAATTGACATATGTTTGATTACCGAAACTCATTTAAAAAAAGACTGCGATGTAAAAATTAAAGGATTCTGTGCTTATCATGCATTTCATCCATCTGACAGAGCAAGAGGCGGATCCTCTCTATTTATTAAGGATACTATCGAACATTCAACAACACCGTCTCCTACTGACAGAATTTTTTATGGAGACAGTGAACGACAACAAACATACAAAAACTTTTGGGAAGATCAAATGGTATAATCTGGATAAGGAAAAAGGCGAAGCTTTTATTTCGAATATGCAAAACTTTCTGTATAACAACACCGATATAGTTCGAAATGAAGAGAGTACAGCACAAAGTATGTGGGATCTCCTACAGAGAACTTGCAAAGAAAAAGCCAAAACACTGTTAGGGGTTTCAAAAGGACACAACCAACAAGGCAAAGAAACATGGTGGTGGAATGATGAAGCTAAATCAGTTATAAGTAAAAAGAAAATGGCTTTCAAGGCTTGGTCGAAGTGCCCCTCTAATAATACAGAGCAAAAGTCACGCCTCGAAGTGGAATATAGAAACTGCAAGAAAGAAGCGAAGAAGAAGTGCGCCCAAATTCAAGCAAAGAATACAGAAAACCTGTATCGGGAGCTGGATGAAATTTCTACCCCGACAGCTGGTGCTATTCAAGAGCTACGGCAAAACACGAATAAGGGCGCAACTATCTTTAAAATAGCCGCTCAAAGAAGAAGAAATGCCCAGGAGATTTGTTCGCCAAAGTTCATTAACAATGCTCAAGGCCAACTACTTGTGGAAGACAACGAAATTCTTCACAGGTGGCGACAGTATTGTGACGGACTTCTAAACGAACAATTTCCAAGGCTATACTTTCCAATAGCTTCACCTAACTTAAGCGAAGTATCCGACGTCACAGTCGAAGAAGTTAGTGAGGCGGTAAAATACTCCAAAAAGGGAAAAGCTGTTGGCCCAGACGAAATACCCTCAGAGTTTTGGAAAAAGATGGGAGATATCGGGTTTAGTTGGCTCATGATTCTTGTCTCCAAACTTATTCGAGGTGATCGCATGCCTAATCAATGGAGGGAAAGTTACCTTCTTCCAATTTATAAAGGAAAGGGTGATACTCGAAGCTGTGATAATTACCGTTCGATTAAGCTGATGTCACACACCATGAAGATCTTTGAGCGAGTCTTGGGTAGCCGACTGCGAAAAATAATTAGGCTATTTGATGACCAGTGCGGGTTTGTCGGGGGTAAGTCAACCACGGATGCAATCCAGAGTATAAGAATAATTATGGAAAAACATCGGGATTCTTTGGAGGATTTGCATGTCGTATTGGTTGATTTTGAAAAAGCATTCGATCGGCAACCACGAGATCTAATATGGGTGGCCCTCAGGCAACGAGGAGTTCCAGAAACCTATGTGCGGATAATTATGGACATGTATGATGGAGCAGTTACTAAAGTAAAATGCGCAGCTGGAGTCACCGAAGAATTCGAAATCACAGTAGGTGTACACCAGGGAAGTGTCTTGAGTCCCCTGCTCTTTATTACAGTTCTTGATTACCTGCTTGAAGGCAAAGTGACGGATCCAAAAGTACATCAGTTATTCTTTGCTGACGATGGAGCCATCATAAGTGAAGACCCGATATCCCTACAACGAGCACTTGACGTATGGGTGGATGTTCTAGAAGGAAGTGGGTACCGCATAAGCGCGAAAAAGACAGAATACCTATGCTGCCCATTTTCTGATCCACACAGGCCTACTCCAGACATTTATTTGAATGGAGTAGTGCTTCCCAAGTGTGAAAAGTTTAAATATCTGGGGTCTATGATAAATAACGAAGCTACTTGTGATGACGATATCAATCATCGCGTAAGCGTAGGGTGGATGAAGTGGCGGGAAAATTCTGCTATCTTCTGTGACCGAAAAATGCCCCCTAAGCTGAAAGGAAAGCTCTACACTTCAGTTGTGCATCCAGCACTCACATACGGTTCACAATGTTGGACAATGTACAAAAAGTATGAGAGTAAGCTAACGGCAGCTGAGATGAAGATGCTTCGTATGACAGCAGGAGTTACAAAGCTTGATCGAATTAGAAGTACGAAGATCCGAGGAAGCCTTCATGTTAAGAATACCATTTCCCAAAAAATTGAACACGACCGACTCAGTTGGTATTGCCATGTTCAAAGGAGAGATCCTGAGAACCCCGTCAAAAAGGCAATATCATACAACGTTCCAATTCGGAACAAAAAGAAAGGTAGGCATAAACACTCCTGGTACAAACAAATGCAAAAACACCAGCATTCAGTTGGCCTCAGAAATGGAACAATACAAAACCGGGAGGCTTGCCGCCGATTTCTGAGGTCAACCCGGCGAACCCCACAGGCGGATCACTAGTGTGAAGCAGATACGTGGGAGAGTTATGATCCCCTCGACATCGAGATCATAACAGCGCCGAAGAAAAGGAAGAAGAAGAAGAAGACTATCGAACATTCAATTAGAACTATAATTGAGATCGATATAATGCAAATAAGTTCAGTAACTATTAAATTTAGAAATTCATACTATAGTGTTGCGTCAATCTACTGTCCTCCCAGAAGTAAAATTGCGAAAAACGACTCTATAGATCTATTTGAAGTTCTCGGACCAAAATTTATCATTGGTGGCGACTTCAATTCGAAACACACTTTCTGGGGATCGAGGTGTATCTCAACTAAAGATAGGCAGCTTTTCAAAGCTTGTATGGCATCTTGTGTTAATTTTTTCTCGACAGGTAAACCAACATACTGGCCAACTGAAAATGCCAGACCTTGTAGACTTCTTTATCGCAAAAGGACTATATAAAATTTACACGAAAATCGAGGAAAACTTTGACCTTTCCACCGATCATTCACCAGTCATATTGACAGTAAGTGGAAAGCTAGTCAGAAAGGAAAGAGCTCCATTTTTATGTAACAACAAAACTAACTGGGATAAATTCAAAGAACATTGCGAAAACAATATTGCGCTTAATATATCTTTGAAAACGCCTTTAGCCTTTAGAGCTAGAAGATGAAGTCGATATATTTATTAAAGTCATACAAGACGCTGCATGGAAAAACACTCCACACAACTTTAGAGATCAAAGAACTGTTCGGAAAAGATGGCATCAATCACGAGCACCTCAGGACAAAACCATCTTAAACCGCCTCTTGAATGAGCTCAAGTATGCTATTCGCGAATCAAAAAATCGGAAGATTTCTATCTATCTTGAAGGTCTGACCGCAGATAAAAATACGAATTATTCATTGTGGAAAGCTATAAAAGATGTTAAAAAGCCGCAAATACATTCAGCACCAATCAGACAAAATAATGGTGAATGGGCTAAGTCCGATTGAGAAAAAGCCGATTTATTTGCTAAACATCTAGAGGAAACATTTAAACCTTTTGACGCCCAGGCGTTGATAAATGAACATGGTGATATCCAATGGCCATCTGAAAACTTTCTTATTCGGAATATCACGTTATCAGAACTTCATCAAGCTATTAAAAATCTTAAAAATAATAAAGCTCCTGGGTACGACCTAATAAATGCTCGCGTGCTTAAAGAGCTATCCAGAAAAGCAGCAATTAAACTTCAGCACCTTATGAATGCGGCATACGTTCCACGCCAATGGAAAGTCGCAGAAGTTTTAATGGTTCCAAAACCGGGAAAGTCTCCGATTTTGCGTACTGTAGCCTCGATCGCATAATACAATTATTTGTGTTTATTTAAGAAAGCTGAAACAACAATTGTAAATCATAAATTAAAATTTCCATACACGTTCAAGGTGTTTGTTGATATAAATGAATACAAAATAAATGTTCCTTCATTAAACACAAAAGCAAAATTAAAGCAATTTTCCTGAATTTTCTTGAAGAATTAAAAATTGAATTTGATCTTAACAAAGAAGGTGAAAATAATATAAAGATAATACTTTTCACATAGGTAAGCTGTGCTTAGCACGTTTAAGATCTAAACATTTCTGGAATCACAGGAATAAAACTAAAAAATCTTTAAAAGAGATATACATTTTCGTATCGATTTTAATTTAAATAATAAATTTCGATTCGGGCGTTGCCACGCTTTATTCTTCTTATTCTCTTGAAAATTCCAGTTAGATTAAATTAAAAACATCACTGATAAGGATAACAGCCTTTTTTTAAATGAAGTTAGTTTTTTACTTTTCGGAGCTTTATAATTTTTTGAAAAATATAATAACTTTATAGTGTAGGTCTTAACAGCTTTCCAACAACATAACATAACACGGCTAAGTGTGCAATTTATTTCTTAATTATATTATCTTAAACTTCATCCCGTATAACACTCAAAGTGCTGACTGTTATAATTATTTTTTGCCATGTTTTCCCAGTTTTTGATCAGTTTGAAAAAATCAATGATACCAAAAAGGAAACATAATAATTAAATATATAAGAAATCCTTATTACTGTTATTCACTTTCAATTAGCGACCATTACAAGAAAGATAATATTAATTTTCCATACAAAATTATATATAATTATAATGAATCTTCTATTGAAATTTTAATCAACAATAAATTATAGTATTTTTTCATGAGTTATATAAAAGGAAAACAAAAAACTAATATAGTATTTAATTCTGACTTAGTTGACATTCAATTCGTATAAATAGTGAGTTGAATCGAGCGGTACATCACAGAACAGAAATTAATTTCAATCTTAGATACAACCAATATTCATAAAAAAATGGCTGCTTTAAAAAAATCGACCATCTTCCTTGTGGTTCTCGTGTGCGTCATGATCCTTGCAACAGGAACTGAGGCAAGAAGAGTCCGTGTGTCACCCTGTGATGAAGTGTGTCCTCGTATCGAGGGTGAAAGGGACGCATGTTGCAGAGCCCATGGATACGCTTACAATGTCGGTTGCAGACAAGGAAGGATGCTGTGTGAAACTGGATAAAAATGATCAGTAACGTTACGACAGAACGATGAAACGCTTTAAAATATACTATGTTCCAATATTCAAATAAAATTATAAAATATCAATACAAAAAAATAAAATTGTATCAATATTAGCAACAAAAACTTTGTTTAATTTTCGTTCATCATAAAATTAAATTTTAATTTTGAGTGGATCTTAAAATTCAATTTAGCAAGTCATGTTTGAGTTATCAATGAGTTTGTACCTACGACTTATAAATATTTAGGCACTATTATGGAAAATGATGCATTTATTAAAAAAACAAGCGCCAAAAAAAAATAAAAAATATGCGTTCTGCCGTACACATATTCTATACATTTTTAGTAAAAAACTTTACTGACGTTGTTTCTTATAGAATCGTTTTTATTTATTCTCAACTATTGCAATAACGACTCTATTTTTATAGCAAGATACGTTTTTTTATATAGGAGCTTCTTCCAAATTGAAATAATTTTGTTTATTTAAGTTTTCGAAACAAATACTTTTTAAGTGATTAAAACAACTCCTTTGGTAGTTGGAGCTAAAAACAGGATGCCATGTGATTTCTCAAGGAAATCGTTGTAGAGCCTTTTTTGTTTAAATAAGCTTTTACGAGTATTATACAACATTTTAAGCCATCTTTAAGCAAACATTTTGGAACGTAAACTTAAAATTTTTTACTATTGTACGACTCAAAATTAAAATTTTGAGATTGGGAATTTTCAAAAAAATAATTGATTTTGTTATTTCAAAAATTGAAAAAAAAAATTAAGTGTTGAAATGCAATATTTTTTAAACTTTTTAGATTCTCATCATTAAAAAATCATTAAAATCCATTTTGCCGAAAAATGTTCTATGGTAGATACAGTCAGTAATATCTTAATTTAAATTTTTTATTAAATTATAGATCGAAAGAATCAATCGAAATAAAAAAAATTTTATCAAAATTCTATGCGGCGTTTTCGAGAAAAATACGATTTTGGAAAACCATTTTTTAATTCAATTTATGGTGGGTACCGTTATTTTATGATAAAATACATTTTTATTTCACACATATTGTAGATTATTATGTATTTCGAAAACCCCATGCTAGATTTTTTTTAGAACTTGACAATTAAATGTTTTTAAATCCAATTTAAAGGATATGAGAAATAAAATTTATGTCATCTAAAAATAAGGATACGCGTCATGCAAATGTTAAAAAATGGTTTTCGAAAACCTAGAATTTTGATAAAAAAAAATTGATCTGTTGTATTGTTTCTTTATTTAAAGCCCTATGTTTGCTAGTTAAAGCGCAGCTCGCTATTTAATTTGGCTAATGAGCCGCAATTATAATAAAAGAAATTAATTGTTGATAAGTTTTGAACTGTTTTCAACTGTTTTATTATACCATATTTCAATTTTTCAATATATACATTATGTTGAGATAGTCTCAATGAAATTATGAATCTGGAACATAGTGTAACAAAATACTTCTATGATACTTCATGTGCATAGTCACCCAAGTGGTGGCAATGCCCTGAGCACAACGCTCAGTTTCGTTTGACAAAAACAAACAAATAAATAAATTTGATTCTTAGCTTCATGGTTTCGAATATCAATGAAATTACTATTTTAATTGTGTCGATCGAATACT
The DNA here is from genome assembly GCA_911387755.1 of Chrysotoxum bicinctum. Classification (NCBI taxonomy): domain Eukaryota; kingdom Metazoa; phylum Arthropoda; class Insecta; order Diptera; family Syrphidae; genus Chrysotoxum; species Chrysotoxum bicinctum. The sequence goes on along the minus strand of OU426989.1, from coordinate 209,292,430 downwards.
ACATGTGGCTTTGTTTACGTTTGAGAAATGATTTTACGTTGATGAAATGAAAGAATGCTTGTATTACACTACACTGTATTAATTAAAAATTTTAAAATCAAGGTATTACTGACTCTACCTACCATAGAACATTTTTCAGAATTTTGAATTTTTCATTATCGGCAAAATGGATTTTAATGATTTTTGTTAAAGAGGAGAATCTAAAAAGTTAAAAAAATATTGCATTTCAACACTTACTTTTTTTTTCAATTTTTGAAATAACAAAATCAATTATTTTTTTTGAAAATTCCCAATCTCAAAAATTTAATTTGTAGTCGTACAATAGTAAAAAATTTTAAGTTTACGTTCCAAAATGTTTATTTAAAGATGTCTGAAAGTGTTGTATAATAAAAGCTTATTTAAATAAAAAAAGGCTCTACAACGATTTCCTTGAGAAATCACATGGCATCCTGTTTTTAGCTCCAACTACCAAAGGAGTTGTTTTAATCACTTAAAAAGTATTTGTTTCGAAAACTTAAATAAACAAAATTATTTCAATTTGGAAGAAGCTCCTATATAAAAAAACGTATCTTGCTATAAAAATAGAGTCGTTATTGCAATAGTTGAGAATAAATAAAAACGGTTCTATAAGAAACAACGTCAGTAAAGTTTTTTACTAAAAATGTATAGAATATGTGTACGGCAGAACGCATATTTTTTATTTTTTTTGCGCTTGTTTTTTAAATAAATGCATCATTTTCCATAATAGTGCATAAATATTTATAAGTTGAGGTACAAACTCATTGATAACTCAAACATGACTTGCTAAATTGAATTTTAAGATCCACTCAAAATTAAAATTTAATTTTATGATGAACGAAAATTAAACAAAGTTTTTGTTGCTAATATTGATACATTTTTATTTTTTTGTATTGATATTTTATAATTTTATTTGAATATTGGAACATAGTATATTTTACAGCGTTTCATCGTTCTGTCGTAACGTTACTGATCATTTTTATCCAGTTTCACACAACATCCTTCCTCGTCTGCAACCGACATTGTAAGCGTATCCATGGGCTCTGCAACATGCGTCCCTTTCACGCTGGATACGAGGACACACTTCATCACAGGGTGACACACGGACTACAATAGCTTCAGTTCCGGTTGCAATGATCATGAAACACACGAAAACCGCAAACAAAATTGTCGATTTTTTGAAAGCAGCCATTTTGTATGAATATTGGTTGAATCTCAGAATAAAATTAAATTCTGTTCTGTGATGTTTCGTACGACTGCACTCACTATTTATGTGAATTTAATGTCAACAAAGTTAAGATTTTGCACTGAAGCCTCAATTTATTTGTGTTTATTTAAGAAAGCTGAAAGAACAATAAATAAATTATAAATTAAGATTTCAACTTTCAAGGAATCTGTTAAGATAATAAATAAGAAATAAATGTTCACTCATAAAAAACAAAAGTAACGAAAGTAAAATTAAAACAATGTAAGTCGAAGAAAATTGAAAAGTAAAAATATATTTAATTTGTTTTAAGCGATTTCCCAATTTCTTTACGAAATTAAGAAATAATTTTTAAACTCGATCTAGAAACTATCGGTTAGTCTTGAGATTCAAATGAAATTTAATAAAGTTGAAAATAATATAAAGAAATTACTTTTCACATAACCTGTGCAAAGCACACTTAACATTTAAAAATGTCGTAGATCACAAGAATAAAACTAAAAAGGCCTTTCCGAAAGATACAACTTCTTGTATAGATTTTAATATTAAAATTACAAATTTCCATTCGGGCGTTGCCACTCCTTATACTTATTTATTATTCTCTTGAAAATTCAGTTAGATTGAATTAAAAACATCAATGCTAACAGCATTGTTTTGTTTTCCACATTTTTTTAAATATTTATTAACTTTATAGTGTAGGTCTTAACAGCTTTCCAAAGAAATAACATATCACGGCTAAGTGTACAATTGAGAGCTCGTCCTTATTTAAAGAAACCAAAAACACGAACTTATTTTGAAAATTCATAAGAATTTAAATAGTCAAAATCAAGTCCTACAAAACAACGAGTCATTAGTACAAGGATTCTGTTGGGACTTATCATTATTTTAATTGCTGTATCAATGAATGCGTATTTGGTGGCTTATTTCGATAACTTAAATTTCACGTCATGTTTGAATTTCGTTAAAACTTCAGAAAAGAAGAATACAAAATTATGGTGTTTTGAAAGTTGCCAATATTTCTTTTGCTTCCTCAATGTTATTTCTACAACGTTTAGTCTGTAACTATTCATTAGCTTTCGTTGAAGCAATATTTGCACCCTTAACGAAACAACTGAATGCATATATTTATAAATATACATTTATAGTTTTATGCCTACAGATTAAATATCTTTAATTTCACGCCCTAAAGTATAATACTCAAAAATCCTGACTGTTATAATTAATTTTTACAATGTTTTCTCAGTATTTGATTAGTTTAAAAAATCAATGATATCAAACAGTAAACATAATAATTAAATATATAAGAAATCTTTATTACTGTTATTCACTTTCAATTAACGACTATTGCAAGAAAGATAATATTAATTTTCTATACAAAATTAAATATAATTATAATGAAACTTCTATTAAAATTATAACTAAAAATAAATTATTGTATTATATTAGTTTTATAAAAAGGGAAAAAAACTAAATAAAGTATTTAATTTTGACTTAGTTGACATTCGATTTGTATAAATAGTGAGTTCAGTCGTACGATACATCACAGAACAGAATATAATTTTATTCTGAGATAGGTATAACCAATATTCATAAAAAATGGCTGCTTTTAAAAAATCGACCATCTTCCTTGTAGTTCTCGTGTGCGTCATGATCATTGCAACAGGAACTAAGGCAAGAAGAGTCCGTGTGCCACCCTGTGACGAAGTTTGTCCTCGCATCGATCGTGAAAAGGACTCATGTTGCAGAGCTCATGGAAACAGTCGCTATGCGAGTTGCCGAGGTGGGAAAATGCTATGCGAAAGTTGATAAAATTAATTGAAAACAAAAAATTTTAAATATCCACAAGATAATAAAATTTATATATGAGCATCAAAAACTTAGTTTATTTTCTGCATCATGACCAAGAATGAAGCACTGAAGTCGCTGTAAGCATGAAAACTGTGACACATAGGCTTAGTTTTTCCTAGTTTCAAAATTATATCCGAAAACTCAATACGTGGTAACTATGGTTTAAGCTACTCGTACTTGCACGACTAACTTAAAAGTGGCCCTTAGCGCATTGGTTAGTGCGCTGGATAAGAGTAAAGTAACTCTAACTGCCAAGTGTAAGAAAGATTGAAAGATCTATTTAGTCTAGTGGCTGATGAGGCACTTCGAACAAAATGTCAAGTGAAGGAAATATTACTGCTCTTTAAACTTAATCATCCATTTCGGCCAGTTTAAAATCCTTTGAGTTTGCGCACTCACATCAATTTAAAGTCCGATAAAAAGTTCTTTTAATTTTAACATAAATGTTAAATTTTATATTAACAACGACCTTTATATTCTGTAGTCAATTCAAATGAATTTTTATTGCAATTAAATAAAAATAATAGTTTTCTGAAAACTTCATTGAACCCATATAACCTGAATTTCAATCAATCAACAAATAAATCCATTACAGGGGACTCCCACCATCATAATATGTCATCATATGATATTGTTTAAAGAAACTTGGCACGTTTTAAGCTATTTTCACGCGAACAATGTCAATGCTAATTGACGATACTAAGAATAATGTTAAAAATCATTTAATTAAGTGTTGGTGATTAAATTTCATCTCAACGTCGTAAAACAAATTGAATAAAAATGTGCTTTTTTTAATAATAAAAGATGTTATTTGTATTAAGGTTAATTTTTCTTAAGTATTGGATCCAAGGGTGTATTGATCTTTAGAATTAAGTAACACGCTTAGTAAATATCATAATTAATATTTGACACTTTCCTTAGATTGGAAGAAATTCGCGCTTTCCTTTTGATTCAATAAATCGCTCAAAATAGATATTACAACAAAATGACAAATGCGGAATAAAATTATCGGAAAAGTTTGATATAAATGATCTTCGTTGATTGATGTTTGAATTAAAGTGGGTCAAAGTTCGCCTATGCATACTGATATGGCGCATTGCAATGAAATGTTATTTTTTATTTTTGAGATATTTATGAATTTTCATAAGGAATAATTTATAGAGCTGATAATGCCGAGTTAAATGAATTTTCTATCGTAATTTTCATGCATCGGGATACTGTCTGATCAATCAATTCCAAATCCAGTTCAATTTGGCGGCGGGAGGGGGGGGGGGGTGCTGTAGACACTTGATGCGTGTGCGAAATAAATGATCGATATGTTTCTGTGTAGAATTTTATAAGCTATAACTTTGACCTTGTCATTTTTTTTAAAATTAATTATAACTAGCTCCTAGTTGATTCTAAAGGGTGCTTTTTTAGAAGCGAAGTACAGCAATTCAAAATAAAACCCAGAAAATATTTTAAATATCCATCAAATTGTCTTTTTTTGAAACATTTTCAATACTGTTTGAATAAAATTTGGGGCAATTGGCTACCGTAGCCTAGAAGGCTTTAAATAGTCAATAACGCTTCAAATGTTTAAAGGAAGCGTATTGCAAAAACGATCCATACCTTATTGAACTAATCGCTCTGATGGACGATTTTGATCACCATAAGATGCACGTAATGTCTGCTGGTAAATTTGAACAATTTGCAAACGTTGCTTCGGAGTGAGTCTATTCATATCAAACCAAACTAAAAACAACAGAGAACTTTCAAATCCGATGCAACAGAAGACAGTGATGTCAATTTAAAGTTCTTCGCTTATAAAAAAAAACACCCTTTATGAGTTTTAAAAATGCTCTTTCATCCAAATTAAATTTAGATTTTATATTTGGTTAGAAATAGTTTAATAAAATCATATTTTTTTTGTAAGCGGGTGGTACAATTTGGGGAACAAAATCTGTCTATCATTTAATTAGTACCATTTAATGTGAAACAGTTTTTTTTTTTTTTTTAAGTACCTTCCATAGAACAGTTCTTTTAAAACAAATCCATATGACAGGTTCCAGAGCAGAGGTAAACTCATTCAAACCGACAGATTTCTCGGGTTATAACAGATTTTCTTTCGAATTAGGTTGCTCTTATACTTTAATATTAAATATTAATATACATGAACACATATGGTCCTATACATCTAAACTAATATTATCTGTTTCGTTTACTGATTTTTACTTACGACTTATAGGTACTATAAGGCAAGTTATACATTCGTAAAAAATCGAACTCGAAATTTTGATCAAAGTTGACGTTACGATGATAGCGAAGACAAAAAAGTGGGTCTCGCAATTCTGTCTGTCTGTCTGTGTGTCTGTTCGACTACAGCCTAAGCGGCTTGGCCAATTTTCGTTGAACTTGGTAGATATCTATTTTAAATTTTTCCACCCAAAACTATTTTCCTTTTTTTTAAGACCATAATTAGCGCTAGCATTAATTTGATTAAAACTAGGAAATGGTTGAACATTTTTTTCGGAACAATGATTATTAATGGTACCCTCCTTGGAACCTTTTTTTGTTTTTGATTTTCACTAAATCGGTACAACCGATTTTATGATGTATGCTAATGCTCCCTGAACGTTTGAATATTATTGTGTATTGAAATTTTCAAAACAAATGTTTTTGGATTTTTAAAAAGATTTTCAAATTTGTTTTTTTTTTTGAAAACTCAATATATCGTAAGCCTCATTATCGATTTTTTTTAAATGACGAATAAAAATTCCATTATACAATCTACAATGTGTGAGAAAAAAATTATTTTACCTTAAAATAACGGTACCCACCATACAAATGTTAAAAAATGGTTTTCGAAAGTCGAAAACAGCTCCTAGAATTTTGATAAAAATTTGTTTCTTTCGATTAATTCTTACGATCTATAAGTTAATAAAAAACATTTAAAATTAAGATATTACTGACCGTGCCTACTATGGGGCCATTTTTCAAATTTTGAATTTTTCATTATCGGCATAAAGGATTTTACTGAAATTTTTTGTAGACGAGCTTATAAAAAATTGAAAAAAACATCGCATTTCAAAAATTAAAAAAAAATATTTTTTGAATTTTTGAACCTTTTTTTTTTTGGAAAATTCAATATCTCAAAAACGGCTCAATATCTTTTCTGGAAATTAATTTTTTATTCGTACAGTAATAAGAACTTTAATTTGGCGTACCAAATCTTTTTCTTAAAAATGCTCTTAAAATTTTATATTTAAAAGCTTATTTTTTTTAAGAAACCACTACAACAACTCATAATATTTGCTTGAATCACATGGAATTCTGTTTTTAGTTCCAATTGCTAAAGTAGTTGTTTTAGTAATTTAAAAATTGTTTTTTCTTCTCTGATAACATTCATGTTTGAAATTTGTATACTGCGTTTTAAAGTTTTAGGAACTGTGTATTAAATAAAGTGAAACCAGAATAAGATTCGCCGACAATCATACAGTCGTAAGCACAAGATGAAAACAGTGCATCAGTTAATGCCTTTATTCTTTGCCACGAGGCGCATTTCCACTTAAGCCGTTACGTCAATAAGTAAAATCTTCGTTTCTGGAGCACTGAAAATCCACGTTTGATGCACGAAGAGCCATTATATCCGCTCAAGGCCACTATGTGATGCGGTTTTTTGTAGGACACCATCGGCAATAGAGTCACTGTTATACTGGCGAATGCTAAAGGGCCATGATAAACGACTTCTTACTGCCGGAATTGAATGATCAGGGCTTGGTGAACATGTAGTTATTGTGAAGGAAGCATTTTCTGGTCTCGTAATCTACCGTTTGGGCGATTCGGCATGGCCAGCCAGATCGCCCGATTGAACCATCCCAGACATCTTTTTTGGGGGCTACTTAGAGTCACGGGCTTATGCCAATAAGCCACAGTCTATACTAAAAATGTAAAAAAATACCACCATTTACGATGTAACAATGGTGACAATGGTGACAAAATAAACCAATTTTTACCTATTATACTAACATTAGTATATAATATAAATATATTTACGATAGAGCAAATAGTTCTTGTAGCTTAGCTCATCAATTTGAATATTATCATGAAAATAATATGAATAATAGATCGCGTTTTAAGATCATTTACTAAGTTCGTTAAGAAATAGAGCGTTTATTAAAATTTGAAGAAATTTTAATTTCCAATTCTTCTAAACTTTCAGGCAGGAAAATTTTATTTTATTTTGGTTACTTTTCTTCTCAATGAATGCACATTCAATATCTTGAAAGTTCATTGCAATTTTAATTTATAATTTACAATTGTTGCATTGTTTTTTTCGACTTTCTTTAAACAAATACAAATAATTGTAGTTAAGGACTAAGGGCACGCTACGCAAAATGTTGACTTTGTGAACATTAAATTCGTATAAATAGTGAGTGTAGTCGTGTGAAACATCACAGAACATTTAATTTCAACCTGAGTACTATACAACCAATATTCATAAAAATGGCTGCTTTACAAAAATCGACCATCTTGCTTATGGTTCTTCTGTGTGTCATGATCATCGCAAACAGAATTGAGGCAAGAAGAGTCCTAGTGCCAGCTTGTGATGAAGTGTGTCCTGGCACCGTTCGTGAAAAGGACGAATGTTGCAGAGCTCATGGAAATGTTCTGCATGTCACTTGCAGACGTGGGCAGATGATATGCGAAAGTGGATAAAATTATCAGAAAACACAGAATATCGTTTGAGATGAAATGCAATAAAAATATACCGCAATACACACCATACATTTATAAAATAAAATATTTAAAAAAATATAAAAAATTTTAATATGTATTAACATCAGAAACTTTGTTCGACTTTCCTTTATAAATAAACCTGAATATTTCGATATTGGTACTAATGTGTTTTCAAACAGATATTAAAATTCAATAAAACCCGAGCTTCCTCAATTACTAAAAAATAGATGATTTTGAATAAAGTGTAATTTAAATGTAGGTAAAATTGCACAAAGTACAAATTTTGTATTCTTTACTTTTGTAGATCACTTCGATATAACTTCTCAATATCACTAAAGAGTCTATTTTTTGGTTCACTGCAGTCATTTTCTCTTAACCTTTTCTGTCAAACGTAATTTTTAATCGCATTTGAAAAATGTAACCTCAAAAAAATGAGGGTATAATTTCAAAATGATTCAGCTGTCAACGAAATATTCCAATTTGAATTTGAGTAATGAGTATAAAATTTACTGAGATAGCAGTGATACTGCGAAATAGTACACAAAGCTTTGAACAACACCATCTATCGGTACAAATAGAATTCAAATAAACAATAGCAAAAGTTATTTCTTAGTTGTTTTCACAATTTGTTGTCAAACCCCATTTATTCGTTCTGAAGAGTTGTTCTGTTAAATATCAAGTGTGCTCTGACCAGCGTTGCCACAAAGTGCCCGATCGGGCCATTTGGCCCCCTGTTTTACTTTTTGGCCCTTTGCCCGGGCCAGTTAGAAATGGCCCCCAAATCTAAATTTTAGAAGATTTAACATCACATCATATCGTGCTTAATAATAATTAAAAAGCTTTACAAAATTAAATATAAACCATCGCGATGCATCGCCTCTACAATGTGTTTCCACCATATACAAATAACTATTTTTAAAATGGAACTGAATTCATTCATCTATATCGTTTAATGATTTGACTTTTTTCACGTCAATTTCGTCCAGCGTGTTGACTTTTCTCACGTAATTTACTTTCGTCATCTACCAAAGCTAAATCTAACTTCAATAACAAGAAAATAAATCTTACAAATTATATCGTAAATTTCCTAATAGATAATGAAGATCTTCTGATAAAATATTTGCATTTGCAAAAAGAATTTGATTTTTTAAATAAATTTTAGTATAAGGATTACTTAATTCGAACTGAATCGAGTCTTAAACTTAACAATACATTTTTTTTATTTATCAATGATAAAAAAATGTTCAAATGTTATCCCCAATTTCATGCAATATTCTGGAAATACATCTACTAACATTTCAACAATTTGCAACTTTTTTGTTGATGATAAACAACCAGGATCCGATGGTATTCCTCCGATCATTTTGAAAAACTGGGCAGCTGCTCTATCGGGACCATTAACTTTCTTGTTTAATAGTTTTCTTGAAGAGGGTTATTTTCTTGATGATTGGAAAATCTCGTACGTTATTCCTATTCATAAATCAAGATCCAAGCAAGATGTTTCTAACTATCGCCCCATTAGCAAATTATCAACCATACCAAAAATTTTGGAAAAAATTGTCTCTGATAAGCTTACTTTTGTTCTTAAAGAAATTATTTCCCTATTTCAACAACGACCAACCTCGCAATATTTAGTAATCAGATTATTAGTAATTTTGAAGATGGTTTCCAAACAGATGTCATATATAACGAGTTTGCTAAGGCGTTCGATAGAGTAAACCGCAATATACTAATAAAAAAATTGGAATCCATTGGCTTCCACTCAAATATTTTAAAGTGGTTTGAATCTTATACCTAAACGGAAGAAAATAGGTTGTGCGTAGTGCGTATTAATGACGTACTATCAGATGTAATTGAGGTCACATCAGGAGTACCACAAGGAAGTCACTTGGGCTCTCTTCTATTCTTGCTGCTGATCAATGATATCACTGATTTCTTAAAAAATGTTTCTTGTTTGATGTTTGCGGATTACAATAAAATATTCAGTCGTGTTACGTCAATTAATGATTGTCATTTACTCCAATCTGATCTTCATCGCTTGTCTGAATGGTGTTTAGCTAATCAGCTGTTCTTGAACGTATCAAAGTGTCAATATTTGTCATGTTTTAGGAGCCTATCCTCTATTCCTTTTCAATATGCTATAGAAGGTACGAAACTCTCAATACTTAACGCAAAGAAAGATCTCGGTATCATGTTTGATTCGAAACTCTGCTTTTAATCCCATATAGACTGTGATTGCTAAGGCTAACTTTATGTTAGGATTCATTAATCGGAACTCTTAAGAGTTTACTGATTCTTTTACTCTCCGATCTCTTTCTTTGCGTATGTAAGGTCATCGTTGGAATATTGCTGCGTGATTTAGGATCCATTTTTTTCAAGTTTATTCTATTATGAATGAAAACATACAAACATACAATATTCACACCCCAACTTATAAAACTCGGTGTCAACTTCTTGACCTACAATCTCTTGTCGTTCGTCGTAAAAATTTTGCAAATAATATTTTTGCGCGATATTAATACATCCCATATAAATTGCCTTTTTCTTTTGTTTCTTGTGAATGTGTATGCTTCGTCTATGCATCTGCGAACTGCGATCCCGTTTCCTTTTTAATGAACCTCATCATCGGGTAAACTATAATCTAAATGAACCTTTAACTCGGTGCATTAGAGAATTTAACAGTATTATTTGTAATAATGATGATTTTTTTTCTCAACAAAGTCGAGAATCCTTTAAGAAGCACATCGACGGTTAACTATGAATACCTCCTACTATGTCGCATTTTGTAAACTTTAAAGGGGACACAAAAAACTAATTAGAGTCTCAAAATTAAAACGCATAGTAATAAAATTTTACACATAATTATCAGTTTTGAATATCTATGATGTGAAATAGTTTAAATTTTAAAAATTGAGCGAAGCATATGGAAATTATTAACGAAACTGCATCAAAAAGTGAATTTCATAAAAAATTTATGTTAGGAGGTATTCATAGTTAACCGTCGACATATTGCTTATATCTAACTCGTAATCTGGGGGTATTAAGTTATTCTTTTATATTAAGTTTATAATTTTATTTTGTTTGCTCCATTAATTAATTATTTGGTTTTTCTATTTTTCAATTAAAAAAATTGATTCGGTAGTCTGCAAGATATATTATCTATATGTATATATAAATAGCCTTAAATAAATTTTGTGGTACCATTTTCTCCAAAAGTATTTAACCGATTTCGATAAATTTTATATGGTTGGAAAGCCACAGTTGCGGAGGTGTGCAGAATATACTTGAGACACGCATTTACACACTGTGGGTCATTTTTGTTTTTGCACTGTTGAACACTGTGCACATTTCAAAAAAATAAAATTAAAAAAAAAACTTACTTTAAATTTCAAATAATTTAGATTTTTTAAGCTACATAGGTTTTTTAGATTTCATTTTCTGTCGAATTTCGACACAAGGCGAAAGGCTAGTTTGTATTAATCTGCTTGATGAAATAAAATTCATTCGTTCGTTGTCCATTCATATATTGAATTAAAATATGGAAAAGTTATGTATATAAATATTTAAATAATATTTTAAGGTAATTCCCAAGATATCAAATCAGACGACAGAGTCAAGATTTGCTTCTGCTGCCTACTACATAGATTTCACCAAATTTCAATTTTCTAGCATAAGCGGTTCCTGAGATATAAGGCCTCAAAAATCACAAAAACCTTAACTGAATGACTGACTGACTAACTAACAGATCATCAAAATTATGGAGCACTTCCCGACATCGTAGAATCTTGTAATTTTCACAACGGTAGGTCTTGTCATGCAAGCAGAGAAAAAAATCGAAAATTTGAGGTTTTCCATTCAAAAGGCGTGGTAAGCAGAACTTCCGACTGCTGTAAAACGATGGGCTTACTTGGCAAATTTTTTTAATGCCCAATTCGAAAGGTTTTAAAAACTTGACCAGTGAACCCATCAAATTTTAGTCAGTAATCATTAAATAATAAAATTTCTCTATTACATTGTAGCTGTTTCAATATTATTCTGCTCTAAATATTCGTTATTAAACCTTCATGAAGTAAGAACTTGGCGTACTTTTAGATCTCAGTACTTTTCACGGCTGACTTGTTACACAGAGGTTTTTGTATAGAAGAACTTCGCTCTTTTTCAAACATTTATGTTTTTGGTCTGATACTACACCCTAAACGACTCAGCCGATTTTCTTTAAACTTGGTAGATTGAATTTTCCGGTTTTCCCCCCACGCGTCTTTTCTTTATTTTCAAGCCCAAAAATAATGGTACCTGCCATACGACTTTTTTCGAAATTTTATAAAATACCATCATTGTGTTTGCGCTGAACCTCCTTAAAAATTGAAAAAAAAGTTGGAAGTTAAAAAAAAATGTCAATTTTTTTTGTAAACTGAATAATTTTAAGATCACATACTCAATTTTTCCTTAAAAATATCACAATTGACAGCTTTTCAATATTATTTAAATTTTTGGAAAACAAAATTTAATTTAATCTTAAAATACCGGCACAAACTGTGTTCTCCAAAATGGTAATGAGAATTGTAAATAAAACATTTTTTGCAGAAAATACGATAAAATCATTTTATACCTTTTTTATTTTCAGCATAACGGACTTAGACATCTCAAGAACTGCAAATTTTTTCTCAAATTTATTTTTTATCAAGACAATAGTAAGAATTTAACATTTTTTTCTAAAAAATCTTTTAAAAAATGTTCAGTACATGGAAAACTTAATTAAAAAAAAAAAAAACATACAACGGTTTAAAATTTAAAAAATAAAATTTCTCTAATTTTATATTTTTAAAATTCGTGCATTTAATTTTTCAATTTGTATCAAATTGGCAACGATGATCTATATCATTGCCAATTTTACTTAACTACTTTCCAAAATTGAAAAGAATCAACAACGTCATTAACTGCCTTTGTTATTCCTATAAAAAGTATTTATTTCGATTTTTCGGTACACAGTTTTTTAATTCCGCTTTTTTCCCCAATCTAAAACTTGCGAAAAAAATTCTATTTCTAATTCTCACTAATTTTAGAAGCCTCACAGATCTGGCTCAAGCATTCTCACAATTTTAAATTTTTTTTTTTTAAGTTTTGTTTCGAATATTATTTGTTGTGTTTTCTACACGTATTAATCGAAAAAAGATCAAAACACATCGATACTAATCGATATTATTAATACATGGAGCCAACTAAAATTCTTAAATTTCAAAACAAAATGTTTTTCCTTAGTAGATATTACTTAAACACCAATTCCACAACTCATTTCCAAATTTAAACCGTGATTCTTACAAACATTAGAATATAAGCAATAAATTGAAATTTTGTTGGTTTATAACGTAAAATCTTGACTATTAATTTTAATTTTATTTGTTTGAAAAAAAAAAAAAAAGAATCAAATGAGACAGCATCTTTTTTTCTTCAAATACTCATCACCCATACAAACTGTGTTCAAAAAACATCCACGTGGCAGAAGTAAACCACCTTGTGTCTATAATAACATCGCAACGCAATAAATTTCCTTCAACTTAATACATCATAAATCACACTTAAGCTTGCGGCAAATTCGACTAAATTCGTTAAAAACAAATCCTCCTCCTGTGGCGGCAGTATTATAGTTGTGTACATATTCCAAAATACGAGTTACCCCACGAACCCAATGTATGTATTTCGAATTAATCGCTCCTACCCGCAGCACCAACCACGCAATCATTAAGATACCATCTCATATATAAAAGCAATCCCAAATAACCCGACGCTATGTTCATGAATGAACCGAGCTGGGGGAGGGTAGTATTTTTCGAATCTCTCAAATCTCTCGATGATGTCAAACAAGGTCGTCTTCTTCACATCGACGCGCCTAACATGTTTGTCTGATCTAATTGCCTACTCAGCGAAATGTAACGTACAATCGCCGATGGGACGATAACTTTCCCATTCTCTGTTCCGAATCCTGTTCATGTCCTTGCTGCTGTACTCTTCCACTACTTTGTACTATATACAAGCATTAGGCAGAAAGAGCTCTCTTCCGTATTATTATCTTAACCAGATACCATGAAACCAACAAAACGAACACTCAAAACAAATCTTGCCGCCAGCATTGTTTGCGTTAGTCGGAAACATATTCATGCATACTCTGGGATTTCCCGTCAATTTGATTAAGGATTCCAGTTTGTATTCCACCAAAACACACCAGCTCGCTGTCAAGGCAATGGTTTTGTTCGGTTCAGCTACCTATAACGTCGCGACGCGTCTTTACACGTAGAAAAAAATAATGTCATTTCCAAAAGTTGCCAACTACATTTTTTGAGTTTTACAAAATTCACCAAAAAATTTACAATAGCCAGGTTAACAACATGGAGACGAAGAGAAGAGTTAGTTAGAAAAATGGGGCATAAACTTGAGGATTTGAAGTAGCGTAATTCTTCTTTTGTGTTTGATCTAAGGCAGCAACCGATAACAGTCCTGAGGGATAGGACTGAAGTTATACAAAACTTCGGTTTTACCAACTTTGACAACCAGCAAAAAGCATTCTAATCTCTTTTTAAGTAAGTTTGATAAAAAAAAGTCTTGAAAATATAACGGTTAACAATAGTTTGAAGATCTTGCTGGAAGTATGGCGTGTCAAGAAGCCTTGAACTCCCAAAGACAAATACTGAAAATGACGCACTGTTAAATCCGCACGATTTTTCGCTCAGTGTTTTATTTGTCCCCCAAATAGTAATCGCACTCGTTTCTCTCATTTAAACAAGAACACAGAAAAGGCAAAGAAAGGTACACGATACGGAATCGCACCACACCACACTAAACCACGTCCCCACACCACACCACACCATACGCCATAATCTGCATCATATAAATAAATAAAAAAAAAGTGCACACACACTAATCGCAATAAGGACTCAAAGTTAATATAACGTGTGAACTTGTTCAAGCGAAATTCGTTAGCAGTTCTGTAATTCAAACAAATTTGAGATAATCATTTCGAAAAATATCATCAGAGTGACAAAGGCGAGGTGCACAGAGGAGGAATACTGCAAACATATCAGACGGATAGAAAACACTATATACAGTACACACGGCACATCACAATCACACATCACTAGCAGCGCAGCGGCGACATTGTACAGTGGCACATTTATTCATAAAAATTAAGCAAAATCTTCAGAATCATAAAAGTTCTTGATGCTTGACTTAGGAATAGTACCAACAGGAAAGATAGACTCTTCTGTGGAAAGATAAACATATATGAAAGAACCGAAGCTCTTTGTTGACATCTGTAAAAAGGACTATTAGGCTGGTATTCACCGAGCGCTCATAACTTAAGAAGCTCATAAACCTATTCACCAAGCAATATTAGTGAAGATCTACGAGCGCTCTTAAAAGTTAGGATTGGTCCCGACCACTCCTAAGCTTACGAGCGCTCTCTTCGAAAGTTTGTTCGAAAATTCCTTGCCCCATTTTCCAAAGAGTGGGGAAGTGCGCTTCCTTCGAATTTCAACACTCCCATATAATAGGGCCACTCTCACCACGCAAATCGGCAGATTAACATACCTCCAAGTTCGAAAACAGTTTAATTTCACAGTTTGGGTATGCCTGAACAAGAGAGAGTTGCTCTCATTTTCGAACTTCGAAAAACACTCGTGAGTGGTTGGTGAATTGAATACCCCAAAGAAATTTCAAGTTAAGAGCCTCGTAAAGTTAAGAGCCGTTTAAGAGCGCTCGGTGAATACCAGCCTTAGAGAAGCATACGTCAAGAGTTTTGCGAAGTCATGACTTGGATGCTGAAATCTGCCAAATTGGAAAACGCAAATTGATCTACATCTTCGGAATTATGGGTAAATTGTTAAATATGTCATCCCCAAAGTTTAAGTCCAATGAATCATCTTTTATTTGTGCATTAATTTTTTTCGGCACGGACAAATTTTTGAGGTTACGGTATTTTTCTATTCTTGCACTTGCTAAATTTAAACATTTTACCACCATTTAATTAAAGAACAGAGTTTCTAAACATTTTGATAAAAATACAAAGAAAAGACGCACAACACCCCACAAAGACTCTGAACTTAGTGACTTACAACTCGCAGCCATTTCTGTTTGTTTGTCGGTGGGATCAAGAATTTTCGGCCAAATATGAGAACCATTTTTCAAAACAGAAGATACTCTCGGGGGATTTGTCACTTTCTCGCAAAAACCAGCACCCTTAAAAATGATTTTTTTTTTTGCTGTTTTTTTTGTGGCAGTGGCTGGGAAACGAACACGGATCTTCGCCATGAGAGACCAACCCGCTACCCATTATGCCAAGGCATACTCCATTATGAAAATAATGCGAGTTTGAGGTCTGAAAAAGTCGGCCGCATAAAAATATTATACAAAGCCGCCGCTAAATCGAGTTCATCAATATTGATATTTGGGAAACTCGAGTGCAGTTAATCTTTGAATCTAATATGACGCAAAAGTTGTCAACCTATACCAAAAATAAGTCAGCTCTTGATCCGAGCCAAATCGATACCGCGGTACTTATGCCACTAGTGCAAGACAAAAGCAAAATTTACCAGAATTTTCTTAAGGCTGTGGACTTCATAAAGTCAACATTCGAAACTATGGCCGAATATTTCAAGGAACTATCAATCACAATTGAAGTCCTAATGGCCACAATACAATGGGAACCCATTTGAGCAGAATTGGCATTAGCTCATCGGACGGAGGAGGGCTTATCTGACTTGCTTTGAAAATGACTCAACCTAGCTGAATTGGGTAATATCTCTACCCCGAACATCCTAACATTCATTAAGAATTCAAGATAGACCTTAACTCCCTTCAATCCTTCCTCTCTTTTTTCACACACGCATCTTATTTACATCGATCGTCGGCAGCGCAATGGATTGATTTAAATCAAAGTAATATGGTATGGTATTTCCGCACCTCTTCTAACCTAACCTAACCTATGTTCTATGGATGGATTTTTTTTTATGAATGAAAATCTTTTGTTCTGCTTTCGGATTATGTTTATTTGACGTCTTAATTTATTTATTTTTTAAGTTGAGAAAATGATATGGGCTAAGTTCCCGCCGCCAGAACTGAACCCATTCGGGCCCAATTTATGGCATTTCCCATCATTCCTTGCATTATTGTCATTATTGACGGAAAGTGGAAATCAACCAGATCTGATGGCAGTATCTCATATTGTCCCATACTCTTTTAGAAGATCAACTAAACGTTGTAGTGTTTGCCTAGTTGGAATCGGACGAGCTGGAAATCTCCGCCGAAATACACCGACGAATTATTCCGCAAGAAAATCCAAACAATAATTTCACGGTTGGGCGATATCACGCTTTTTATAATCCCGTTTCTTAAAATCCCGCTATTAAAATCCTACTTTTTATAATCCCGCTTTTTAAAAATACCGGTTTTTAAAATCCGGTCTCTTATAATCCCGTTTTTTATAATCCATCCCGTTTCTTATTATCCCGCTTTTGCAATCAAAGCCAGATGATTTATTTTAAAAAATCGCGCGATTTTAACTACAAAAACCGGATAGTAGGAAAAGCTTTTAAAAATTAAATAGTAATAGTAATAGTTTATTTATTTAGTTATTTTGGATAGTATTTTACTATAAGAAATAATAACATTAAACAAAATAGAGTTTTAATTTGTAAGAAAATAGTTAACAGTAAACAAAATATTTATTTTTCATAAACCTATAAGTACAAGAGTAATGTTCACATTTTAAGTCAACTTAATATTGTGAGCGATAAGCCGCAAAACAAAAGTTTTACTCATATTGTTTCTCTTTTTTTTGTGGTGATTTAACATGAGTAAAAGGTAACTTTAATTTAATCTTAGAGTTTAGAGATCAAACAAAAATGCGTACAGCCGAGATAAAAAATCAGCTGATGCATTTTCTTTTCGTCTGGTTATTCTTAATCTTTTTTATGTAGGTAGGTATTGAGTGTTTATAATACTCAAATATAAATATAAAAAACGGGCTTGGCGGGATTTAACGGGATAAGTCGGGATTTTAAAAAGCGGGATTATAACAGATAAGGATTTTGGATAAGCGAGATTTTAAAACTCGGGATTTTAAAAAAGCGGTATTTTAGTAGGTGGGGTTTTAAAACTTTTTTTCTGGATTTTTAAAAAATAGGATTTTAAAAAATGAGATTCCGCTATAATCCCGCTTTTTAAAATCCCGCTTTATAAGATCCCGTTTCTTATAACCCCATTTCTTATAATCCCTTTTCTTGTTACGACGTATAAGCGGTAAGGTATGTAAGTGTGCAACCCCCCTGCTTGAGCACACTATAGAATTTGGGGTAGGTGCGAGGTCGGGTGATGCAAAGTTTCTTTAGCATTTAAAGAATCTGGAAAATAACCAACTTCAAATCAATAAGTTTTAACGGGATAAGCAGAATAAGACGGGATTTTAAAAAGCGGGGTTATAATAAAACAGGATTTTGAATAAACGGGATTTTAAAAAGCGGTATTTTAAAATAAACGGTATTATACAGGACGGTATTTTAAAACCTTTCTTGCGGGATTTTCGAAAAAACGGGATTATAAAAAGCGGGATTCCGTTACGCTCCCAGTGACACCTTATACGCCACCTTTTACAAATTGTTCAACAGAGTCAACACTTACTAGACATTTTCAAAAAAATGTTCAAATCGATATATATGTGCTTGTGGAAAGCTCAAAAACTTTTTTCCTGATATCAATGATGATGATGAAAAATTTAAGAAGATAATTAATCAACAGTTACAACAATATCTCGGGAAATAAAAAAAAATAGGAATTCAAACAAGGATATTTTAAATTCCGCTTCCAACAATTTTTGTGTAGGAGCAATCTAGTTAAGCTTTGTAGGGACCGAGAAAAATGCAAACATTTCTTGCTCAATTTGTATAACAGTGGTGAATTGGTGTATTTTGGTTCCCCAACCAGCGCCAGCGGTAAGAAGCTTCTTTGAAAGACAGATTAAGTTTGGGCTTCCGCCCTATACAATCACACCTTTGTTTCCTGCTGATCTATCGGACGAACTCACTTATCCCACTAACAAGCTCCTTTCAGTCAGCTGTTTCACTCTCTTCCTCCTGCTCTTGTCCATAACACATGCATAAGTCCTGGTCTCTTTTTAGATTTTCCTGGCCTGAGCAATACGTCAATATTCGTTCTAAATGACCCAGCCGCCTCAATTCTGATGGGATCAAAAATCACCCGGAGAATTCTTCTCTCAAAGCATCCTAAAGCTTTTTCATCTCCATTTGATTGGGTCCATACCTCTGAATGGGTGTTCTCATTGTCATTCCGCACAAATAGACAGTGATGGCAAAACAAGGCATTGCACTATTTAGCTAGTCTCTATAGATACTCGTACTATCGCAAGCGGTCCGGAAATCTATGGGTGTTGATTTCAAATTTCTGGGTTATTTCAAGTCGATGGTGAACTTTTCTGGTACAAAGCCACACTGATATGGACCTATCACTTCCTTGAAATTATCTTGTAATCGATGTTTAGAACACTATCTCCTCTTTAGTGGCAGCATTTCAGAGGGAAATAGATCTGACGTTCCATTCATTCGGGTATGCTTTCCTCCGACCAACAGAATTGAATTTCATCTAACATAAATTTATCATGGGCTAAAAGCGCCAACCTTATTTTAGTAGATAATAATTTCCCAATTACATTTTTATTTCAAACAAAACCTAAAATTTGTTTTGAATAAAATATTTTTTTGATTTACTGACCCACTGTGCGACGACGTCGTCGTCTACGATGACACGGTGGCAACTTGTAAGATCCTTAACCTGGCGGTGGTGTTAACTCCACCGCCTACGCGTCGCCTAGTCCCAAACATCCTTCAAGGTAAATGTTTATCTTTCTGCTCGTGATAAAAAGTAAATTGAATCCGTTTCCCATCAAAGTTGCAAACGAGGGTGGAATTAATTTGGATCTGGGACTGAGTCGATCCAACCCACTCCAAGTATTCATCCATCCAGAGTTGCTTGCTGTTCCTGCGACTTCGGCTAGATGATGGTGTAATCGTCTTCGTTTTCGTTTAGGTTGTACCCTTTACAGTACATCCAGAACACCATATAGGTACATACTTATTCTTGAAATCTCGGAATGAAATATATAGGTGCTCCTTCTGGGAGTATTTGTGCGAATAATGTATGTGTTTTTGGTGTTAAAGTGTGCGTTTAAATGCAAGTATGCGTTTGCAATTAATGCAACTCAGATAATTTTACTTTCAGTGTCGAGTTGCAAAGATGTTGTTGTCTGGTAATTACATTTGGAAATATCTAAGACAGGTAGTATAGGAAAATAGATGCACCAAACAGGATGAAAAAAGCAAGGGCCAGGAGTTGAGGTTCTGAGGTTTCAAAATAGTTTACAAAATGTCGGTCGATAGACTATTAATTTATAATGAGTGTTGATGATTTGAGAAGATTTTATGAACCTTAATGAAATCTTTTTCAAAAGTATGCCAAGCGAGGTTTCACTGAGCAAGAATTTTGTATTTTAAATTTCTCATTAAATAGTGATTTTGACGAAAAAAGATGAATATTCTGAGGGTTTAGGTCGATGATTTGAAATGTAATGAAATCAGTTTTTATTTTTGAGAATATTAAGTATGAACTTGTGTTCAGAATGGAATATGTTGCTGAACATATAAATGTTAATAACTGGTAATGACCAAACCGATTTTAAGGAGGAATAGATTTTTGTTGACTTTCCAGTCTGTCATGGATTCTTAAAGGAAAAGGACAGTCAGAAGTTTCACCGATTTAAATCATAAAATATAAAAGTATCATTTAGGAAGTTGAAAAACGCTGAAAAGAGCCAAGCTATTCTGTTTTTCTCTGACATATTAACCAATTCTGTTATTGAAGTTAAAGATTTAACAAAAGTACCAATTCCGAAAGCTGAAAGGCGCAATCATCACAGATATCTTCTTGCTATCATGTGAAGGAAAAAAAAAGGCAAAAAGAGCTCCAATTTAAAAGTAAATACACCTCGGGGTTATTCACTTAAGTATACTGACGGTAGCGGAAATACGGATACCTACATTAGAAACAGATACAATATTTAAAGATGGACTTATTTTTCTTAAAAACCCCGTTCCCACACCATCTTAAAATATTAATTATATTTTCCGGGGCAAATCAAATGAGCCGAAAAGCTTGAGTAAGGGTAAATTGAATTTACCAGATTTTGATAAAATTTATTAGTTGAGTCCTTTGGTCCAAGACATTTCATTTTGCAGTTTGGGCTTAAATCCTGAAAAAAAGAGCACCTGGAAACTAAAACTAACTATAATTGTATCATCATCATCATCATCATCATCGGCTCGACAACCGGGTTCCGGTCCTGGCCTCTTTCAACTAGTCTCTCCACCTATCCCGGTCTCTAGCCGACGCCATCCAGTTGCGCACCCCAAGGCTTCGGGCGTCCTGGTCTACGCCATCTCTCCAGCGCAAGCATGGTCTACCACGCTGTCGTCTACCATAGAATGTACCACAAAGAACTTTCCAAGCAGGTTCCTCTTCGCTCATGCGAGCTAGGTGCCCTGCCCACCGGAGTCTACCGAGCTTAATTTTTGTCACGATATCTGCTTCTAGGTAGATTGCGTACAGTTCATGAGACTTTTCTCTCGAACGCAGCTAAGAGGTCGGAGTGCCTTTTGCTAAGCACCCAAGTCTCGGATCCATATGTGAGTACTAGCAGACCATGGTCCTGTACAGCAGCAGTTTTGAAGTTATGGTGAGATTTCTGGATTTGAAGAGTTTTGACAGACTATAGTAGGCTCTGTTGGATTTGAGAAGCCGCCCGCGTATTTCTTCTTCTATATTGTTATCGGCTGCTACTATTGACCCAAGGTATTTAAAGGATTGCACCACTTCAAATTCGTGCTCCGCTACCTTGATTGTTTGACCAATACTGTTGTATAACATTTTATTTGCTCTAGCCTTATCCCGTAGTCAAAGTACGATCGTTTAGGCCTTTGAAGAAGATTTTAGAAGCATTTTTGCACTTTTTATAATCAATAGATCCAAATTAAAATTGTGTAAGTATTTACGAAACAACTAGAATAAAAAATAAAATGCACTACTGGGTCGCACGAACTTGCTCTTATGTAATAGACTAGGAATTTTAAAAACGAATGTTATTAGAGAAAACTGTTCATAAGGATAACATTTTTTTTTAACTCTTTTACTAGTTAGAGATAAAAACAGAATGCTATGCAAATATGAATTTATGAAAGATCAAAAATTATAAATCGTATACAAAATGTTTTAAACATTTTTAAGAAAAAAATTTGATACGTCAACTTTAGGTTTTCATTATTGTACGAATGAAAGTTAAATTTCAAAAAAAAAAATACTGACCCATTTTTGAGATATCGAATTTTCCAAAAAAAAATGATTTTTTTTTTCAAAAATTCGAAAAATATTTTTTTTTAAGTTTTAAAATGCAATGTTTTTTAAACATTTTAAAAGAATCTCTATAAAAAATTTCATTGAAATCCCATTTGTCGGTAATGAGTAATTCAAAATTTGAAAAAATGGTTCTATGGTAGGTACAAGCTATAATATCTTAATTTCTTTTCTTAATTTCAAAATTTTTATTAAATTAAAGATCGTATAAATTAATTGGAAGACAAAAATTTTTATCAAAATTCTAGGCGCGCCGTTTTCGAGAAAAATACGATTTTTGAAAACCATTTTTTAACATTTGTCTGGTGGGTAAAATTATATTGAGAAACTTTTATTTATCAAGCTTAGAAAAAAATCTGTGGTACCGTTTTCGAGAAAATCAAAAACAAAAAAAATGGTTCCATGGGCGGTACCCTCAATAACCATTTTTCGAAAAAAAATTTTCAACCATTACCTAGGTTTAACTAAATGAAATTTGTATTTTTATTTTTTGAATCTGTCGAAAAGTTTTTGAGAAAAACAAATATTTATAAAATTTCGAAAAAAAAAATTGTATGGCAGGTACCGTTATTTTTTGTCTTAAAAAAAAGAAAAAAAACGTGTGGGGGGGGGGCAAATTAAAAGTGATATCTACCAAGTCTAAAGAAAATCGGCCGAGCCGCTTAGGCTGTATTCGAACAGACAGACAGACAGACAGAATTGCGAGACCCACTTGTTTAGTCTTCGCTATCATCGTAATGTCAACTTTGGTCAAAATCTCGAGTTCGATTTTTTTACGAATGCATAACTTTCCTTAAAGTATCTACCTATAAGTCGCAAGCAGGCCCGGATTAATAGGGGGACTAGAGGGGACTGAAGCCCCGGGCCCCGCGGAAACGAGGGCCCCATCCTATGAAGAAATTTAAACCGTAAAACCACGATATTCAAACTGTACAATCTAATAAACCCCAAAAATAAAAACCAAAATTAGCTGACCCCACAAAATCCAAACTCGAAAGCTATATACCCCAAAAACGTTAACCCATATAGCCCAACTCGCAATTAATCCCATAAACTTTAAACTCAACTCGCTATAGTCTCCAAAAAGTCAAACCCACATAGCCCAAGTCGCTATTAACCCAAAACTGTAAACTCAAAAAATATTAAATCTATGCAGCCTAATTCAGCAAAGGGTTGCCAGATTGAAAAACAAATACTAGTGTGGTAAAATTTAGAATTGTTAATTTCCACGAGTCCGTTTTGAGATTAACAAGCGAAATATGGCTATACAAATTTTGCGGCAGAAGTATTAAATCGTATTTTTCGACACAACGTACGTAAAGTTGAATTTTCCGAAACGCTCCAGTGTGCAAAATTCAACTTTACGCATATCTATTATTTATAATTTATACTTACTCATTCAATCTAATAAATCCTCATTCCTACATAATTTGTTACTTTTAATTTTTAGAGTTTTGAATAATCAAAAAGAAAGAGTCTGACGGTTTTGATTTCATGGTTTTTGGATTATTTACGAATTGGTTATGTGGGTTTAACGCTTTTGGGTTTACGATTTTTACCTGCGACTTATAGGTACTATAAAGCAAGTTATGCATTCGTAAAAAAAATCGAACTCGAGATTTTGATCAAAGTTGACATTACGATGATAGCGAAGCCCAAAAAAGTGGCTCTCGCAATTCTGTCTGTCTGTCTGTCGCTTAGACTACAGCCTAAACGGCTTGGCGGATTTTCTTCAAACTTGGTAGATATGGGTTTTAATTTTCCCCCCGGACGTTTTTTTCTTTTTTTTTATGATCAAAAATAACGGTATCTGCCATACAAATTTGTTTCGAAATTTTATAAATATTTTTTTTTCTCAAAAACTGTCCCACAGGTTTTCTTAAAAAAAATTCAAAAAATTTCATTGAGTTAAAGCTAGGTAATGGTTGAAAAAAAAATTTCCAAAAAATTGTTATTTTTGGTACCCCCTTGGAACCATTTTTTTGGTTTTTGATTTTCTCAAAAATGGTGCGACGGATTTTAATCATTTTTTTTCTGCTAAAGGTCCCTAATAGTTTGAATATTATTGTGAATTAAAATTTTCCAAAAATATTTTTTTGGATTTTTAAAAAAAACTTCAAAGTTTTTTTTTGAAAACTCAATATTTCGAAAACCCCATTATCGATTTCTTTAAAACTTGATAAATAAAAGTTCTTTAATATAATCTACAAGATATGAGAAAAAGAAATTTATTTTATTTAAAAATAACGGTACCCTCCATACAAATGTTAAAAAATGGTTTTCGAAGATCGTATTTTTCTCGAAAACAGTTCCGAGAATTTTGCTTAAATTTTTAGTCTTTCGATAAATTTTTAAGATCTACAATTTAATAAAAAATAATTTGAAAACAAGATTTTACTGACTGTACCTACCATAGAACGATTTTTTAAAATTTTGAATTTCTCATTATCAGCATAACACATTTTTATGAAATTTTTTAGAGAGAAGCTTTTAAAAAGTTTAAAAAACATTCCATTTCAAAACTTTAAGAAAAATATTCTTTTTTTTTTAATTTCGAAAACAGCTCAATATTTTTTTTTTTGTAAACTTAATTTTTATTCGAACAATAATAAAACCTTTAAATGCTTTCTTAAAAATGTTTTTTTTTACATAAAAGCTTATTTTTTTAAGAAACCACTACAAAGACTTATAATTTTTGTTCTTTAACAAACATATATTTGCTTGAATCACATGGCATTCTACTTTTACTTCCAATTACTAAAGAAGTTGTCTTATACATTTAAAAAATTAATTTTACGCTTGTGAACAGTTTTTCTCTAATAACAATTATTTTTGAAATTCTTAGACTATTACATAGGAGCAAGCTCGTGCGACCCAGTCGTGTATTTTATTTATTTGCGATTGCGAAATGAACACATTTAATTTTTCAAAAACGTTAAAAAGAGGAACCCCTGATAAATAATTAGCCCCGGGAATCAGAAATTCTTAATCTTATCGGAGGTTGGAGCACTTGGGGGATAGCTTCTTGGATTTTTGACGCGTCAACTCCTCGACGCATCGTCTTTGAGAGCGTGGACTCCTAGCGCCCCGGGTTATTGGGGGTTGGCTCGCTTGGGATTTAGGACGCTCTGGGTTATGAGGGGTTGGCGTGCTTGGGTTTTATATCTTTTTAGGGGGCCTCAAATTTGAAATAGCCCCGGGCCACCATTTTCTTTAATCCGGGCCTGGTCGCAAGTAAATATTTAATGTGAAAAGTGTTTTCAAGATGTTAGCAAAAAATAAAAATCGAAGTTACTTTCTTAAATTATTTCTATACCATATTAGTTCAATATTTATGTATAAGGTGGGCCATCTAGTGGTTTCTTTTTAAATCATAGGTTATGTTGACACTGACAGCTGTTTCCCGCTCGAAATCTTAACAAAAAGTCAGTATAAAAACGTCACGGAACGAAATGAGTTGCTTTACGTTTGAACGAGGTTGGGAAATATTGAAAACTTATTTCCAAAGTGAGTGCTATTTAGCCCAAACAGTGCGTTTTTTGGAAAGAAGTATTGGCCGAAATAAAGCCCCACCGCCCCTGCTGTACGCAAGTATGTGCAAAAAGTTCGTTATATGCTAGTGGACAACACTAATGGTCTCCGTTGCCGTATGGTGAGCGCAGACGAGAATTTGGCTGATGGAGCCGAGAGTGTGAGACTCAATTCACGAACATCAACTCACTATCGATCTCAACAGCTTACGAGGTCCAATTGAAGGCGCACGACCATCCGCTTGAACGACGTTGTGTTCCATAATACATGGAAAAAAATTAATTTTGTTCACTTTATTTGAATTTTTAAAAAGAAAATTGTATTTTGCCCACCCTTTACTTGTAATTATATTTTAATAAAAACTTAGTTAAGTTATGAAAGGGAAGCTTGAATAAGAAAAACATGGTACATAAACAGCAAGAAAATATGAATATCTACACCCTTTTATGTTTAATCATAATTCGCATAAAATTCGTCTAAAGACTAACAGTTATATGTATACTTTCAAAGTTGGCCAACTCCAAAACCATATTTATAAACATTTTTCATGCACATAGACACAGAAATGGGTTACCTTTTTTTCGAAATTGGATACGTATTTGAAATGCAACTGGCTATTTCTTTAGAATCCTTTTCTTTAATAAAATAATGGAAGACAGGAGACATTATAGCGTTAGTACATAGATGCAAATGTGTCCATTATAATTCTACCACTTATCATTTTTAAAGCTTTTCTTAGGTTTCTGTCTAAGAGACTCAAGTGCGCCATTGGATCACCTGCCCAAATGTGTGATTGTATTCAAGTTTTGGATGAAGGTTTTATAGATTAGGACAAATCAGAATTGGTGAAAAATTTCTTGCATCGTCAAATAAAATCTAAGCAGTTAGCACGACGTCGTATATGTGTTCCACACATTACAGAAAGCTATTCAGTTTTCTCATTGAAAGTGCCCTCATGGACAACGACATGGGTAGTGGGGTCTGCTTCCATGGTATATCTCCCAAAACCTTTTTATTCCATTGGCAAATTTTGAAAACTCGAGATTGAAATGAACTGAATCCCTTAAAAATCAAAACTATAAAATGAGACGTTTTTCCTTCTTTCCTACAAAAAGAACAATTTATTATTTTATCCTTTTTACATATGGAATAAACCAAAAACGTAAATCATTTTCAAAAACTTCAAAACGTACACAGTTATGCTCAACCCCACCTAACTCATTCAGACCAACAAGGATATA
Source organism: Chrysotoxum bicinctum (assembly GCA_911387755.1). Classification (NCBI taxonomy): domain Eukaryota; kingdom Metazoa; phylum Arthropoda; class Insecta; order Diptera; family Syrphidae; genus Chrysotoxum; species Chrysotoxum bicinctum. Next base: position 209,265,403 of record OU426989.1, on the reverse strand, counting down.
TGTATGTATAAAGACAAATAAAGAAAAAAATATTCGACTAAAGAAAAACTTTACTTTTGAAAATTCAAAGCACGTCCAACACACAGCACTTGAACAGAAGTAACAGCTTATTTGTTCCTTGGTCTTTCCTTTCGGTGTGTGTTATTAAGTCTTCAAAATTCTGGCCAAACATCAGACATTGCACATGGAACTCGTCGCGTCGTCTACAAATCCTTTCGCCCGGTGTTAGTGGTGGTGTTAGAGTTGAAACTTTTTGCGAATAAGCCATTACTCAAACTGATTTTGAAAATTCCAAACATTATTCTACCAAAAAAACTAGATCTTATGAAATCGCCCACACATACACCATCTCGCGATTTCACAAAAAAGCACTCCCTCTCTACCCACACTATATAACGTATATAGCAAGTTCTCGAATATTCAAAGGATTCATTGTTGTTTTTTTTTCTGTTTGCAGCAGCAGAAGCTAATCCTACTGATGCCATCGTCGTCATTTTCGTTTGTTAGTTCATGTTCACTTCTACCGGAAGTACTTCTTATTTCCTGGGTTTCTCAACACTCTTGGTGCTCTGTTTACTCATAGATTTGTTTACAATATTACGATTAAATTATCCTGTCACCCAGCGCAGCGCTCGAACGGAAGGATGTGCGACAGCAGCATTCTGTGGATCCACAAAAAAAAAGTCACAACAAACTGAAAATCAGCAAATTACTTCGTAGCTCCTTCGTGAAGAGTAAGGCAATGAATAAATTTAAGAAATTCCACAAACCACCAACTGAACAAAAAAAAAAACAACAACATTTGCGTGAAATGTTAATTTGTTTTTAATCCTTGTCTGGGACAGGATTCTGTTGGGCTTTTCCAGGAAGTTGAAGAAAACTCCGCCGTCAGTGATTCGATTAGATAAAGTGTTTTAATATTGTTGTTAATTTTTTTAGAAGATGAGTGTTTCGAGTTCCTAACGGCTTTTTTGAAGAGGTTTAGTCGTTACTTTCGGGAACGGGCCCTTTTTTGAAATTCTCATTTTTTTTTATTTTTGTTCAAGCTTTAAGAAATAATGCTCTTAAAAATGAGTCGTAAAATGTTTACATATTTAAAAGGGGAATCAATTTTTTTTTTATCGAAGTCTTACTTTTCTAAATGTTCCAAGACTAAGGATTGAAAATTAATTTTTCTTTTCAGTTCTAGATGTTTTTTCAAGGTTAGTTTGTAGGCACACACGTTTGCAAGACGGCAATATCTTCTTTACACATTTATTCAAAACCAAAGGTAAAAATATTGGATTGTGGTTTTTTAGATTTTTAAAAAACGTTTCAAGGGCCATATTTTTCAAAATACACGTATTGATATTAATTTTTTTTGAAAAACGCTAAGGACCTTTTTTTAAGGCCCAACAATACATAAAATAAATTAGAATTTCTATAGTGGGGGAGGGAGCTACAATTGGATTGGAATTTCACTGAGTTATAAGTTTGACTTTTTTTAAATCAACTAGTTTTCAAAAATTTTCATCAGATCGGCAATAATCTGGAAAATGTTTCCGTATACATAGCTTACTATCTATTGTTTCCAAATATTTGGGTCTAAGAGTGTTTGAGTGATAAGTAGGTATGAAATCCAGCGTTGTTTACCGAACTCAAATTGCATGACTTTGGTGACAAATCCACGTCACCTTTGCGAGAGATAATATTACTCTCAAATCGTTCATGCAGAACGATAACCGCGGCGTCTGCTATGTGTGACACCAGTCCCGTCCTCTGGAACCTCTTGTTATCCAGGTCAATAAGGTTCAATTTTAGACATAACTTCATGTACGGTGACCCCCTCAGCAAATCCTTATCAAAGGGTAACTTTTAGAGGATATATTGTAATCTAGTTAACTTCGCAAAAGTTGGTGTTGTCTCATATATGGTAATTTTTCTTGTAAATACCGTCATTCATCTAAAAATGCCCCTCGTTGCTAAAGATGATTTTTGGGCCAAAATTTGGATCCTAAGCAAACAACCGCCATGAATTTTGAGCTCCTGGACAGTTGGATCCTGAACGAGTGTAGGCTTTAGTCCCGAAGCGAAATTCCCCAAGTTGAAATTTTCGAAATGCCCAGTTTTTGTACATGGCGAGGAATCAACGGCCTCGGGTTCTGCTGTAAGCTTTCCCGGACCTCAAAGATGGTTTGGGCTTATATTCCATTCCGTTCTTAGTACGTCAACGAATGTTGTGATTTATATTACTAAACCAGTCTTCTCAAATGTAGCCATCACACATTGAATAGTTGGCTGTGAAGAAGGGCCACCACGTTTAGAGTAAAATGGCCGTAACGCGCACAACGTTTGCACTAAGGAAAACTCATTTTGATAATAAAGTTTTATCATTTGGACTGCTGTTCAATCGTTTACTTGCCATTGTAATTTGACAGATGTCACGAAACCAACATGGCCGCCACAGACCATCAAAGTCTACTCGCACTCGCATTAATTGAAGAGAACAAGTTAATTTTTATCAGAGCAAGTGGATAGCATAAGAACTCAATCCCCACCAATCGCCCCACCGCTTGAGCTAATCGGTTGCTGAGTATGAACGGGTAATAGATTCTCCATATAATTTGCTAAGCAAGTGGTTACAAAAATTCAAGTCTTAAGAAAAGACCTCCAAAAAAGTTTGATGTGTTTTGAAGTTTCATTTATTTGTTGACACTAATTGACTGAAGTATTTTGGATCCACAAAGCAACCTTGTGCTTTTCAAACACTCGAAGCACGAACTCAATTGAACATGTCTAAATGGACACGAGGGAGCGAGGGACGTAACAGATAACTTAGACGTGTGTGTAAGTTTCGAGGGACAAACATCGACCATGACCCTTAATTGCGGGAAAAGTTAAGTCTCAACTGTCGACCAAAAAGAAATTGCCAACCTTCCACATAAAAGATTGAAGAAGAAAAAAAAGAAAAAGAAGATGCCATAGAAATACTGGAATCAAAGGGCACGGTAGTGCCCAGCCAAGTTCTGGCACTGCATCAAAGGGCACGGTACACAGTGCGGCGACTAGTGAAAAAAAAATAAAAAAAAAATGTGCCAAAAATGTGAAGCAACTATGCCAAATTCAAGGTAATAAGTCGCTTATACACTCGAAGACTCGGATAGTGATCTTTTTTCGTAATTTTTTATTTTTCTTTTTTTCTTTTTGTTATTACTTTTTTGAACAATTATTTTTGTCAACAATAAAAGCATCCATTATATTTTGCAAGATCTTTTATGCGATATATTCTGTGGTCGTTGTGCTTTGAAAAAATGTATATTTTCCTACTAACCTTTAAAATATTAAAATTTTTGTATATCGAATAATCATCAAATTTTGTACATGTTTGGCTTCTAACTAATCATTTTACAATTGTAGGCGTGGCAGTGGGTGGATTTTTGTTCAAATAAATTTTTCTTATCAAACACATTAATTTTGTACATTTTTTTAATATCAAACGAAATTTTTTTTTAAAAATCAATTTTATAGCAAAAGTGGGCGTGTCAGTGGTCGAAATTTGCCCTATTTTAACTCATAATTTCTTCACCGACCAGAATATTAATAATTAAAATCACTATCGTACTATAAGTTTTCATGTAACCAATTTATTACCAAAAATGGGCGTGGTAGGGGGCGTGAAAATTCCTCAAATTGAGTAAAATCCCCTATTTATTACATTTAGCAACCAATTTTTGATCACAGTTATCTTGATTTTGAAAAATAGATTTTTTTCCACTACCTGCATACAATCGACGCACTGTGCGGTAGTGCCCAGCCAAGTTCTGGCACTACACCCTTTTTACAGGAACGAACTCAGGCGATTTTTGACCCCTTCCTATCTTCAGTACCAATGAAGTCAGAAACTTAAAACTCCGAATATATGCTAGGCTAGTCAGGCACAGGCACCTCACCAAATATCAATTTTCTAGCATAAGTGGTTCCTGAGATATAAGGCCTCAAAAATTACAAAAACCGTAACTGACTGACTGACTGACTGACAGATCATCAAAATTATGGAGCACTTCCCGACATCGTAGAATCTTGAAATTTTGCACAACGGTAGGTCTTGTTATGCAAGCAGAGGAAAAAATCGAAAATTTGAAATTTTCCATTCAAGGGGCGTGGTATCCGCCCACTTTCTCCGAATTGGTGTTGGTTGAATGGAGCACTTCCGACTGCTGTAAAACGATGAAATTTGGTAAAGTGATAGGGCTTAAATTGCATACAAAGAAAAAAATATGAAATTAGCAGTTTTCCATTCAGGGGTGTGGTATCCGCCCACTTCCTCAGAACTGATGTAAATTATATAAGGCACACTTCCGATTGCAGTAGAACAATGAAATTTGGTAGAGCGGTAGGGCTCAAATTGCATATAAAGGACCAAAAATAAAAATTGAGGTTTTCCATTCAGGGGGCATGGTATCCACCCACTTTCTGTAAAAAATGTTTAATTTATATGGAGCACACTAGGAAGCTATAAACTAAGTTGATTTTAGTAGATCGAGTCCACCCTTCTATCTTTCCGTATCTTTCGAGATTTTGACATGGCAAAATATTAAAATCTTTGCAAAAAGAAGTGAGATCAGACCAAAAAACATAAATGTTAAAAAAAGAGCCAAGTTCTTCTATACAAAAACCTTTGTGTAACAAGTCAGCCGTGAAAAGTACTGAGATCTGAAAGTACGCATAGTTCTTACTTCATGAAGGTTTAATACCGAATATTTAAAGTAGAATAATATTAAAACAGCTTCAATGTAAAAGAGAAATTTTATTATTTAATGATTACTGACTAAAATTTGATAGGCTTACTTGGCAAGTTTTTTTTTATGCCCAATTCGAAAGGTTTTAAAAACTTGATCAGTGAACCCATCACATTTTAGCCAGTAATCACTAAATAATAAAATTTCTCTATTGGTGGAAGGATGCATACACATACACATGGCTCAGCTACACACAAAAATCTTGCTGAGCTAGTTATACACTTTTGAAGAAAACACGCCTGTAACATAACAAAGTAACAATTTCAGTTTAATTTGGAAACACATTTTAATTTTTTTTTAAATTTGACATCCCATCTTTCTGTGTGAAACTCCGTTAAATTAAGTGATTCGTTAAAAAAAAAAAGTCGATTGACTTTAAAACGAACTTGAATGTCCCACATATCTACGCAGATAAACACACTGACAGACAGACATACAGACCCATATTATTAAATCCTGTATAAATTCTGAGTTCCATTTATGTGTCGAGGAATTTTATGTGATCCCTTCACATTCTACAATGCAACAGAGGAGCAAACTCACAATCGTGTACGAGTATTTAGCCATAAATCCAAACTACGAACGCAGATTACCAATTTCAACTGGCCCCCTGCCCCATCCCCCCAATATTTACGTATGTCTCATAGTAGAATGTGGAATCCTCATGTCATGCACAATTCACTAATAACAGCCTGACACACAAGTGCATCACCCCCTCCCCAGCCCCTTCTTACATTCCGATTTGCATGTACATAGATAGTTGGTTCGTGTATAAAGCTCGATGAACACATTTCACTTCGTTTGATGTCATGTAATTGCCCAATTAAATTAAACAGACATGCAACGAATGTATTGATGTATAAATTCATGTATGTAAGCGCAGAATTTTCACCAAGGGACATCCCAGGACTCGTTGCTAAATTCTTCTTAAATTCGGCACCAAAAAAATTGAAAAAAAAAAAAAATGCAAAACAAACTTTGGACCGTAATCCAATTCGATTGGGGGTAATACATCATATCCCTTGCTGGATTTCATCTTCCTTTTTTCATCAAGTGCGTTCATCACGTTGCATCATCAGCATTGCGGGATATGTCAGTTTGCACACCCGCACCAACTGTCCCACAACAATAGATGGATAATTTTGTCACCTGATTTTGGTCCTGCCCGGCTCAGCACTTACCAAAAAGGTGTTTGTGACGATGATGATGCTGCCGTCGTCGTTGACGATGATGGATGAATTCACTCAGAAAGGAACGAACCATACCTGTACCATAACGATCCCAGAGTGGCTACATGCGAGTAGAGTACATCGCACTTGAACAGCATACTTGGGTGAGTATGATTTGATGGAAGGGGGAGGAGTAGGTGGACAAAAAAGAACTCCCTGTGCTCGACTGACCATTAATGGAGCATATGTGATTATAGCTTGAGTGAAAGAATCAATATTGACCTACATGCGTAAATCCAGCAATTTCCCAGGAATTTCTGGACCGAGCTCAGTGCTCGACTCGCACACACAAAAGTTATGTTATGATACGCATTGGGCAAATATAGCTACAGCAGAAGGGGCAGGCAGAGCAACGGTCGGCAAAGGCGACGAAGGACATGATGGGTGTACAACAATATACGCGCTATGCGGCCACAATGGCCGGGTTCAGTTGAATTGGCTGGTGGTGGTGCTGGCTGGTGCATGTGTTCACTGCGTGTAGCGACGAAATTGCCTACCGACCAGTTCGGTGGTCCTTTGCGTTGCAAGCCATCTCCCAAACGCCTTTGTGTATGCAATTTATACACAATTCGTTTGCTTTTAAATATCTCGTGTTATAAGAGGGGCGTTGGCTGGATGCATTTTAACTTCAGCCAAGTCCGTAAAATTCTCGCCGACCACCCTGCCCCCCTCGTGTGTACATAGTACGGATACGGAATTCCAGCCAGGCCATGATCAGTGTGTGCGGACCGGATGTGAGGATTTGGATGTTCTCTCTTTCTCTCGACATTTATTCTCTACGCCTATGCAATATTCATCGTCCGTCCGAGCTCCCAATGCAAATGCAATTGCTCTTGTTGTTTTTGTTGATATATACACATGAACACAATAATTGGGGCTGTGGGCGGGTGGTGGATGTGTTGAAAATGCCACCACCACCTACACACATGCGAAAATAAATCGCCATCGATAACTACTATTAGTGTTTTACATGTGTTTGCCATTTGAATTATTTTCAGGGTACGCACAAAAATTCGATTTTTGATGCATCATTTTGTGCGGTGTCTAAAACAAGGGTTTTTAGGGTTTTTTGGCATACGCGGCGGTACGGGTATTTTGAATTTGTTGTTTCGTGGTCAAACACGGACTGTGTTCGCTATTTTACGATGTGTCGATAAGAGTCCTTGAATGGGGTAACTCGATAGTTGTTTTTGCTTTTTATTAATGGGGACGAACAGCACGTGTGCTGCTACATATTATTTGCATCACCGAACTCTCTGATCTACCCCCGAAATGGTGGCTATTGTTGTTGTTTTTGTTTTTGGCATTTGGGGAAAGGACGTCATCGGCAATGATATGGCAAAAATAGGTCATGCGGGAATTAATAATTGTTTTTTTCTTCTTTCTTTGTCGAAGTTTTATTTCGCACAAATATATAAATACATAATGTATGTAAATATATATCCGTATATGTGCATGGCTTGGTGTTCAGGTGCATTGTGTTTGTTGTTCATTAATTATAAACATGGTCGCCTTTTTTGCGCATTATATTGAGTTATGACTATGTGGGTGGATGATGTGCATAACGAGTACATAAATGTGTGTATATTGCATGTAGGTACCTACATGTGAATTTAAACAACATAGGGCGTCATTTCAATGGGCTTTAAAACATGGGTGTGCATAGTCAAACTTTAAAATTTAAATTTACTTAAAGCTGCTTGGTGCGACTTTAAGGGATATTCCCAGGCAACTCATACTGATTCAAATTTAAAGAAAGGAAACGCTAAATGGAAAACCCTTTAGTTTTGAAGTTCAAATAATAAATTTTTTTTATAAAAATGAGTGTTCGTTAGCGTAAACGTTGCGTGCGTTGCGCCCGTTTTACGGTAGACGTGTTACCCTTCACAGTCGACCGTTCAACGTTTGGCGGCCAAATTTGAGACGACTTGGGTTTTCGGAGGCTTCGAATTGGTCCTACTGCAGTACAAGATACAGATCTAGGGCCTCGAAGTTCATGACAATATGTAACTCCATTTTTTCACAGATTGGGCCTCAGAGCGTTTGAAAGAGGATCCCAATTTTGGTCGAAAAATCATCTTTACCGACGAAGCACATTTTTGGAGGAAGCAAAATTGCCATAATATATGGGACGACACAAACCCACACGGGGTACACCAGGTGACATTACTTTTTCAAAAGTTATCGTTTGGTGTAGAAATTGGCCGGGCGGCGGCGGTGTCATTTATCCGTACTTTTTCGAACACGACATTGGTAAGGCGGTCACCTTCAATGACGAGTGCTACAGAACCATGATTACCATTTCATCATCATCATCGGCTCGACAACCGGGTTCCGGTCCTGGCCTCTTTCAACAAGTCTCTCCACTTATCCCGGTCTCTAGCCGACGTCCTGGTCTACGCCACCTCTCCAGCGCAAGCATTGTCTACCACGCTGTCGTCTACCATAGAATGTACCACAAAGAACTTTCCGAGCAGGTTCCTCTTCGGTCATGCGAGCTAGGTGCCCTGCCCACCCGAGTCTACCGAGCTTAATTTTTGTCACGATATGTGCTTCTAGGTAGATTGCGTACAGTTCATGATTGTACCGTCTCCGGAATCGTCCTTCCTCACATATGGGCCAACAATTCTCCCTAAGACTTTTCTCTCGAACGCAGTTAATAGGTCGGAGTGCCTTTTGCTAAGCACCCAAGTCTCGGATCCATATGTGAGTACTGGCAGGACCATGGTCCTGTACAGCAGCAGTTTTGAAGTTATGGTGAGATTTCTGGATTTGAAGAGCTTTGACAGACTATAGTAGGCTCTGTTGGATTTGAGAAGCCGCCCGCGTATTTCTTCTTCTATACTGTTATCGGCTGCTACTATTGACTCAAGGTATTTAAAGGATTGCACCACTTCAAATTCGTGCTCCGCTACCTTGATTGTTTGACCAACTGTTCCTCTCGCATTCGACCCCACCATGTACTTTGTTTTACCTTCACTAATGTGCCGCCTGCTCGATCTGGATGAAGGAATCGTGTACAGCTTGTTCGGTTCTTCTGATGATGTCGATGTCGTCTGCGTAAGCCAGTAACTGGCTGGACCTGTTGACGATGGTCCCTCTTGTTGCCGTGCCAGAGTCACGGATTGCTTTCTCCAACGCCAGGTTGAAGAGGAGGCAGGCCAAACCGTCCCCTTGTCGGAGTCCATTAAAGATGTTGATTGGTCTGGATAGCAATCCGGCTATTTTTACTTGGCTTGTTACGTTGGTCATGGTCAACCTACATAGTCGTGTCAATTTATTTGGGATGCCGAATTCTCTCATGGCTTTGTAAAGTTCTACCCTGGCTATGCTATCATAGGCGGCCTTAAAGTCTATAAACAGATGGTATGTTGGGATGTTAAATTCTAGACATTTTTCCATCGCCTGCCTAAGGGTAACGATCTGATCAGTTGTTGATTTGCCTGGAATGAAACCACACTGATATTGTCCGATGATGGTTTTAGCGTATAGGGTTATCCGGTCTTGTAGGATAGAGGAGAGTATCTTATAGGAGGTACTCAACAACGTGATACCTCTATAATTGCTGCACGTTACCATTACCATTTTTACCATTTGTTATGGCCCAAATTGAGCCATATGAACCTAGATGACATATGTTTTCGGAGGATGGCGCTACGTACTACGTAGCAGAACCCACGATTGGCATTCTGCATGAACGATCTGAGGGTAAGGTTATCTCTCGCACAGGTGACGTGAATTGGCCACTAAGTTCGAGCCATTCGACCCCGCTAGACTTTTTCTTATGAATTTCCTGAAGACACATGTCTACGATCCACCATTCGGATCCGTGCCACCATCAGAAATCGCGACAGGAAATTAAGCAGTGTTATATTCCATACAAAATGGCATAAATGAGGCTCTTAAACAAAGAAAAGATGTATTCATACCTTATGCACAGCTTGTTTTATTCGACTCCAACATCTACCCGCCCTAATTGAAAAACCATTAACTTTCAATTCAAAAATGATGAAAGAGAGAATGAGTTTTTCTACATACAAATCAAAAAAACAAAATTCTTAGATAAATTGTTATTATTTTTTTTAATTTATTATTTCGCTCAATTTAAACTAACGCCGATAACAATTCATTCCACCACTGCAATTAGCATGGAAGGCTTGTCCGTGAGCTCTGCAACACTCGTTCTTTTCAGCGTTACTGCGGCTACAAACTTTGTCACATGCTGGAACACGGACCCAATTGTTGACTGCTTCTGTGGGCAATAGCATTGCACAAGCAATAATCAAAAAGAAAACAGTTGTCTTGCTTAAGCCAGCCATTGTTTTTTGTTATTGGAAAAGTTTAAATTTGTTGAAGCTCGAAGAAACGCTCTTGAAGAGATTAAGTTTTGTTTTGTGCTCATCGAATAGTATCTCCCAGTATTTATACGATTGTTAAAACAGTATTTTAGAAATCAGTGAATATTTGTGGGAAATCCCGATTTCGCATAATACGTAGATATGTATACTGATATACTAATATAATCATGAGTAAATATTTTCGTTCCATTTTTTTTATTCTGTTTATTAAATAATCAAATTGAATTAACCTTCCTAACATTAAGTGTAAACACTTAAGGTCAATATTGTGTTTATTGTGTTGGCAAAAAATTCGGGTTGTATGCTGGCTTTCATCTCATAAGATGTTGTGTTCAGATCAAAAGGAACAATATTTTCTTGCTAGGAATCAACAAATCCTTCATGATTATCTCTTGTCATAAAAAGTTATGTTCATTAAGCTCACAGGGATGGTTGAGAGTTGACCCTTCCCGCTGTAATGGAATCTAATTTCATTTATTTATTTTGAGGCCATTATCTTTCTTTTAACAATAATTCACAGGTCAGCCAACTATCAGTTTTAGAGTAAAATAATCGAAGCCAAACATAGTATTGTAAATGTCATTCAGATAGGGTAATACGGAATAGGTACTGTGAATTTTTATGAATTTACGTTCCCATCTTTTTGTATGGTTTTGACATTTCATTCCTACTCTTCAAAATTTGACAGTTGTAGATTAAAAGCGATGAGAGATGAAATGTTTAAGAAAAAAGACTTAATGATATTATCGATAAAAAAATAAATTTTAATTTCATTATAATATTTTTTTTTAAGTGAACTTAAAATAATTTTAAAAGAAAACTAAACTATTGGTACAGTTTTGTAAAATTATTACAAAATCAATTAAGCCATTAAAATGAATGTGCTATGAAATCATTTAAAAAAATCTTTGCTAACAATACAAGTACCTTTAATAAGAACCAATTTGATTCGCAAGAAAAACAGAAAAACTACCAATTAAAGTACTATTACGGTCTAGAACGCACGATTTTTGGGAATTTTTTTCTCGGAAACTTTATTAGGTAATACTCGTAACATATTTTTTTTTTAAATAATGAATACATGCATCAAGAGTAAAAAAAAAAATTTGTCTTAATTTTCGAATTTTGGCCGAATTATAGAGGGTGCCACCGTCGACTCATAAAAAAATACATTGTCCCATTGCGGACTGAAACAAAAAAAACAAAATGGGTTATTTAAAGGAAGGTTTCTTACGAGACCATTTACCACAATCAATTTGTTTAAAAAGTAAAAACCAAAAAAATAAAATGCACGACTGGGTCGCACGAACTTGCTCCTATGTAGGAATTTTAAAAACGAATGTTATCTATTCGAGAAAACAGTTCATAAGCATCAAATTATTTTTTTTAAATTCTTTTAGTAGTAAGAGACAAGAACAGAATGTTATGCAAATATGAATTTATGCAAGAACAAAAATTATGAGTCGTTGTAGTGGTTTCTTAAAAAAAAGGTTTTATATACAAACTTTTTAAAAGATTTTTAAGACAAAATTTTGGTACGCCAATTTAAAGTTTTTATTATTGTTCGAATAAAAATTTAATTTCCAAAAAAAAATATTGAGTCGTTTCTGAGATATCGAATTTTCAAAAAAAAAGAAAATATTGATTTTTTTTTCAAAAATTCAAAAAATATTTATTTTAAAGTTTTGAAATGCAATGTGTTTTAAACTTTTTAGAAGCTTTTCTATAAAAAATTTCATTAAGATCCATTATGTGAATAATGAGAAATTCAAAATTCGAAAAAATGGTTCTATGGTAGGTACAAGCTGTAATATCTTAATTTCAATTTTTTTTTTCTATTAAATTAAAGATTGTAAAAATTAATTGAAAGAAACAAAATTTTATCAAAATTCTTGGTGCCGTTTTCGAGAAAAATACGATTTTTGAAAACCATTTTTTTTAATTTTTTAACATTTGTATGGTGGGTACCTTTATTTTTAGGTAAACTAATTTTTTTCCTCACATCTTGTATATTATAGTAAGAAACTTTTATTTATCAAGTTTAAGAAAAATCTCGTTTGGGGTTTTCGAAATATTTAGTTTTGAAAAAAAAATTTGAAGTTTTTTTTTAAAATCCAAAAAAAAATTTTTTTGAAAATTTGAATAAGTACACAATTCTATTTAAATTTTTGCCTTAGCAAAAAAAAAATGATCAAAATCGGTTGTACCGTTTTTGAGAAAATCAAAAACAAAAAAATGGTCCCATGGGAGGTACCCTCAATAACCATTTTTCGGAAATTTTTTTCAAACATTACCTATCTTTAACTAAATGAAATTTTTTTGTGTTTTTATTTTTTAAATCTGTCGAACAGTTTTTGAGAAAAAAAAAATATTCATAAAATTTCGAAAAAAATCGTATGGTATGTACCATTATTTTTGGTCTTAAAAAAAAAAGAAAAAAACGTGTGGGGGGGAAATCAAAACCCATATCTACCAAGTTTGAAGAAAATCGGCCGAGCCGTTTATGCTGTAGTCGAACCGACAGACAGACAGACAGACAGAATTGCGAGACCCACTTTTTTAGTCTTCGCTATTATCGTAATGTCAACTTTGATCAAAATCTCGAGTTCGTTTTTTTACGAATGCATAACTTGCCATATATAGTAACTATAAGTCGCAAGTAAAAAATGTCAAGCTTTGAAAAAAAAAAATTTTTTGACAATTTTCGGGTCGCCATTCTTTTTGTTCATAACTTTTTGGTCAAATTATGGAAAACTGTCTTAGAAAACATTAAAACAATCAAGTTGCAACAAGTTTTTTGAAAATCGGTTCAGTCGATTTGGAGATGTAGGCTCGGCTTATGAGCTACTTAAGTTATGAGCGCTCGGTGAATACCGGCCTAAGTGTCCGCAATTAAAGAATGTGTTTTTTGGTGAATCGACGTTGGCCCTGTATAATTCGGCCAAAATTCGAAAATTAAGACGAACATTTTTTTTTTATTCGTGACATAATATTCATTATTTAAGAAATTATATTATTACCTAATAAAGTTTTCGAGAAAAAAAAATCCAAAAAATCGTGCGTTTTTTTGGCATTCGAGACCGTACTAGTACTTTAAGAATCATGCACTCGGTGCGTGTTTTTTTTTTTTGTGTAATTTTCAAACCGGTCTAAATTCTTCAGTTTTGTAAGAGAAGTCAGAGCCGTCGAAAGTAAGTAAGATTTATTTCCCTGCTGAGATAAATCGTATGACGGTTAATAAAATTCAATTTTCTTAATTCTTAAACATTTATTTTGTAGATATACAATTTAAAAATACATTTTTTAAAAATATTAAAATCAAATTTAGATTGCTTGATTTTCAGTAATATGAGCTTGAATTCCCAATCGCAACTAAATTCGTTTAAATATTTCAAAAAAAAGTATTTGTTTTAAAATATGAAATATTATTTATGCTTTCAGAAATTGACGGAACTTGCTATAATATTTTATAAACACAACATACACTGCCCAGCTTCCCGTTATATATGGTTGGCTAAAAATATGCGATCCAACATAATCATCAATGAAATTGTTTTGCACTCTTAAAGTTTTTTGGTAAAATTTTACAATGTGTGACGGACAAGTTAATCTACACGATAAAATCTCTCAAATTTGTAGAAAAACCGAAAAGAGTCAAACTGCAGGAAAAAAATGTTTTGATTTCTTTTGATGTTATGTTATGTTTAGTTTTGAAGTTCAAATGATAAAACTTTTTTATAAAAATGAGTGTTCGTTACTGCAAACGCGCGCGTTGCGCCCAAACGTGTTACCCTTAACAGTCGACCGTTCAACGTTTGGTGACCAAATTTGAGACGACTCGGCTTTTCGCAGGCTTCGAATTGGTCCTACAGCAGTTTAATGACCTCAAAGTTCATGACAATAGATAACGCCATTTGTTCACTGACTGGGCCTCAGAGCGTTTGAAAGAGGACCCCAATTTTGGTCGAAAAATCATCTTTACCGACGAAGCGCATTTTTGAAGGAAGCAAAATTGCCGTATATGGGACGACACAAGCCCACACAGGGCACACCAGGTGCCCCGTTACCGTTTGGTGTAGAAATTGGGCCGACCGACGCACGGAGTCATTGGTGCGTACTTTTTCGAATACGACATTAAAGCGGGCACCTTCAATGGCGAGCCTAAAGAATCAAGATGACCAATTTGTTATGGCCCAAATTGAGCCATATAAACTTAAATGACATAATGTATGTTTTCCGAGGATGGAGCTACGTGTCACATAGCAGACCGTACAATTGGCATTCTGCATGAACGATCTGAGGGTAAGGTTATCCCTCGCACAGGTGACGTGAATTGGCCACCAAGATCATGCCATTCGACCCCGCTAGACTTTTTCTTATAGGTTTTCCTGAAGACACATGTCTACGTGAATAAACCATTATCGAGCGATGCCCTTGAGGTGAACATTGACCATCGCTCAAATTCAGCTGGATCTTTGCGGAAGAGTCATTGAAATTTGGACCACTTGGATCCGTGCCGCCGCCAGAAACCGAGACAGGAATTTAAGCAATGTTATATTCCATACAAAATGACATAAATGGGGCTCTTAAACAAACAAAAGATGTATTCATACCTTATTCACAGCTTGTTTTATTCGACTTCAACATCTACCCGCCCTTATTGAAAAACCCTTTCAAACTTCAAAAATTATGAAAAACAGAATGAGTTTTTCGGATTTTTGAAAAAATTTACATGGACATACAAATCAAAAAAAAAAAAAACAAAAGTCTTAGACAAATTGTTATTATTCTTGTGTACTTTTTATTCCGTTCAATTTAAACTAACGCCGATAACAATTCATTCCACCACTGCAAGTAGCATGGAAGGCCTGTCCGTGAGCTCTGCAACACTCGTCCTTTTCAGCATTACTGCGGCTACAAACTTCGTCACATGCTGGAACACGGACCCAATTGTTGATTGCTTCTGTGGGCAATAGCATTGCACAAGCAATAATCAAAAAGAAAACAGTTGTCTTGTTTAAACCAGCCATTGTTATTTGTTATTGGAAACGTTTAAATTTTTTGAAGCTCGAAGAAACGCACTTGAAGAGATTAAGTTTTGTTTTGTGCTCATCGAAAAGTATCTCCCGGTATTTATACGATTTTAAAACAGTATTTTAGAATTCAGTGTATATTTGAGAAATCCCGATTTCGCATAATACGTATGTACATACATATATACTGATATAATCATGAGTAAATATTTTCGTTCCTACCATTAAGTGTCAAACTCTTAAGGTCGAATATTGCGTTGGCGAAAAATTCGGGTTGCATGCTGGCTTTCATCTCATAAGATGTTGTGTTCAGATCAAAAGAAACAATATTCTCTTGCTAGGAATCAACAAATCCTCCATGAGTATCTCTTGTCATAAAAAGTGATGTTCATTAAGCTCACAGGGATGGTTGAGAGTTGACCTCTACCCACCGTAATGGAATCTAATTTCATTATTTATTTTGAGGCCCTTATCCTTCTTTTAACAAAAATTCACAGGTCAGCCAACTATCAGTTTTAGAGCAAAATAATCGAAGCCAAACATAGTATTGTACATGTTATTCATACATGTTTTTGTGAATTTACGTTCCGATCTTTTTTCATAGTTTTGACACTTCATTCCTTCTCTTCAAAATTTGACAGTTGTAGATTAAAAAGTGATGAGAGACAAAATGTTTAAGAAAAAAGACTTAATGATATTTTCGATAAAAAGTAAATTTAAAATATTTTTCAAAGAAAACTTAACTATTGGTACAGTTTTGTAAAATCATTACAAAATCAATTAAGCCATTAAAACGAATGTGCTATGAAATTATTTAAAAAAATCTTCGCTTACAATACAAGCAACTTTAATAAGAACAAATTTGATACGCAAGAAATACAGAAAAACTACCAATGAAGAATCATGCCTTCGGTGCGTGGGTTTTTTGTGTAGTTTTGTTTTGTTTTTCAGAATTTATCATGTTTTTAATGTTTATCTTAATTATGTGACTTTTATTTCGGTCGATTTGTAATTCTTTTTATGGGAAATTATAATTCTATACCTTTAGCAACTTTTTTTTCTCTGGAAATTAAGTAGGCAATAATGTATTTATTGCATCGTTATTCGAATAACTGCAAGGAAATATCATTAACAATTTATTAAGCGCAATCAAATTATAGATATCTTGTTTAATTTCGTTAAAGAATCGATTAAGAAATTCTTTGTTTTTCTGCATTTTGATTACTAGTCAAATTTACAAGTTCTGTCAAATGAAGTGCTAGTAATTGAAATAATGTACATAATGTACACATATCATTTAAGTTTTATAAGCACACATGTCGAAATTAATTATGAGCATTTAATATCATAATAACTTTTAGTACTCGACTATACAGTTCTTCAGTGGAATTTCCCATAAAAAAGGCTCTGGGATATTGGCACCGCACATACATTTACGATATTCGCAAAAAAATACCAAACCTTAGGCTATGACCGCACTTGCGATTTCAATCGCACGATTTTTTAGTCGCAAAAATAGAACACATGACTTTGATTTTAAAGAATTAAAATATAAAATTTAAAAAGGAATTTTTTATTTTATTTATTTCAATTTAAACTTTTATTCACAACATATGTATATTATTTCTTTTTATTTTTACTTATTAAGCGACGCGTTTCGGATTTGCATCCATCATCGGGCTTTTTTCGTTGCGTGATATAAATTTTTGGTCAAAACTACAATTTGAAGTGATTGGTAGTATACCTTCTTGTTTTATATCGTAAGATTGTAAAACCACAAATGGTCTGGAGCTACAGCCAGAGTGCAACTATAAGTGGTTACCACTTCAATTTTGCACTGTGCTTGTTCAACTTGCAAGTTATTAAAGTTTACGTTTCCTATAAGCAAAAAAAAGAACACATGAATTTAAATGAGAATGAACGCACTTGCTACCAACAAATCATGACGATTTAAAAGTCGCAATTTGTTTCATTTTTCTTGCGATGCGATTGTCGTAAGCTTAAATGAAACAAATGTACTCAAATGGATATGCCCACAATTGCGATTTAAATTAGTGCGACTTAAAAATCGTAGTAGCAAAGAGAAATGGGCATGCACGCACTTGCTATCTTTATTCCACGATTTCTTAGCCGCAAGGAATAAGACACATGGCGTTAAATGCGAATGGACGCACATGCGACTTAAAAATCGTAGCGATTATAAAAATGAAACAAGTTCCATTTTTTTTAAACGATTTTACTGTCGCTATTTATTTGTAGCAAATGCGTGCACTCACATAAGAAGTAGTGTGTTTCATTTTTTGCGATTAAATAATCGCGCGCAAAAAATCGCAAGTGCGTGCATGACAATAATTTGTAGCGACTACGACTTTTTAATCGCTTCGACAAAAAATCGCAAGTGCAGTCCTAGCCTTATTGGTCAGTAATAGGTCGCAAAAGTTCAATTAGTTTTGGAAATTGGTCAGCCATAGAAAATTTGTAATCGAGACTTAAACTTGTTCAAGGTCAAGTGCGTTGACAACTCACATAATTTGTGGTATATTCGCAAAAAATTTATACAAAATGTAAATGTTGGTTAGAGATTGTTTTTTTAGTCGCACTACACGAATGTGGAATTCTATATCCAGCCCAATATTTCTTTTCTATTGCGATGTTCAGACCTTCAAAAATGTGCACCGGTATCTCCTTTTAAATCCTCTCCAACGCTGTTCTCAAACATTTTAAGTCTATTAATTATGTCCTTAGAACATAAAAAAATAAAAAAAAATAAAACAGATTTGTTCGTTTTTCAAAAGTATAATCGCATATTTTATTATATTTTTATTTACGAAAATAAGTATGTGAATATTTTCAATTAATTTAAAAACCCTTTTTGGCATACGTGTCTATAGTAGGTTTTTTCAATATGGAATCGTCTAAAGAGTTCCATGCTTCCACAATTGGCCCTCGAAGCTCGAAAACACTAGAAAATAGCTTATTATGGGCATAAACTTTGCGATTCAGAACTCTCCAAAGATATTCGATTTGGGTAAAATCTAGGGAGCGTGTTTGCCACTCCATTAGATAAATGTTGATAGATTGAAACTGACGAAATCGATTTAAGTAAGGTAAAACCTTATTAATTGTGTTGTGGCTTATTGTGTGTTCCGCTCCCACCACTGAAGTTCCTTTTTTTCTTCCTTAAATCGTTTCAATATCCGTTAAAACCATCTGGCTCATCAAAATTTAACTGTTTTTTGTCACCGAAAATAATCTTTAAAAAAAAATAAATTTTGACAATTAAATAATTTAATTTAGAAAATTTAGCTTACCGTTTTAATATTGCGGTCTATGTTTTGATGAGCAAATTCTAATCTTTTAAGTTTTAGAGATTCTTGTAAGGTTTGGAGCAGGGGCCATTTTACCCCGAACAATGAATCCAATTCTTTTTAAAACACGAAAAACTATCGAAACTAAAAAGCCTAATCCAAATTCATCACGAATTTCCGGCGAAAAACGCAGCATTGATTATTCGCCTCTGATCGGAACATCTTCATAAGCACGGGTCTTAACGCTAGCTACACACGAGGCAACCGTTGCAGCAACACAGCCATGTTGAAGCAACCGTTTCTTCGTGTGTGGCTTTGTTGCCAATTGATTTTGTGTTGCTGCAACCGTTGCCAGAAATATCAAAAAGTTTTGATATTTTTGGTCGGTTGCTCCAACAGTACTGTGGTTGCGGCAACAGTTGCCTCGTGTGTAGTAAACAAACGAAACACGTTGCTGCAACAAGTTGCTGCAACGGTTGCCTCGTGTGTAGCTAGCATAATGTTGAATTATATGACTCTGGATCTTGTAAGAAATTTCGGACAACACGATCCGATCTGGCAAATTTTCCTTGCAATAGCCGTAAAAGTAAGACCACTTAAACAAAAATCTTGAAAATGATCCTTTTCTGTTTCGCTTAAATGTGTACCACGTCGGCGTCATAGTTTATGATATCAAAACACAGAATGAAGCTCAAGAGAGATTTTCATTGATGACGGCAAAATTAAAAGTAAAGAATAAAAGTAACATAGTGCAAACTTCATATTTAGATAAATGCAATTAAAAAGTCAAATCATCTAAAAAGTATTGAATTCTAAACGAAAACGTAGTAAAAGCAAGATGTCGTTGCTCTTTTAATTTAATCCTTTTCTATTCAAAGTTTCAGTCATCTTATTGCAGTTTTCTTATAACGATCTTAGCTCTAAGTTTGCATGTCTGTAAGTCTGCAATACCCATTTTTTTCTTTTTTTCGAATATAAACGAATTAATTTTGACAAGTTTTCAGCAAGAGTGTTACTTTTTATTTGAAGAAAAAGTGTTTATTTGAAGAAAAATAAATACTCAAAATTGTTCTTCCAACGATTTCCTAAGAAAATTTAAAAAGAATGTACATATGTACATATATAGACAATAAACTTTTCTAAAAGTAAAACAGCCTTAACGATTTTTTTATTGCATAATTTATTTTAAGGATTTTTTTTAATAACATCTCTGTTTTTATAGAATTTTAAAAGTTTGAAGCTGTTGAACATAAGAATAGTAAGTAGATATTATGATCCAATTGTGTTTTTTTATTTTATTAATTTTTTTTTTGTTTAGTGATTCGCTCAAATAGAACTAACGTCGATTGCAATGCATTCCCCCACGGCAATTAGCATAGGAGGCTTGTCCGTGAGCTTTACAACACTCGTCCTTTTCGGATTTGCTGAGGTGGCAGACTTGGTCACATGATGTAATATGAACCCAATTGCTGAGTGCTTCTGTGGGCAATAACATTGCACAGGCAATAATCAAAAAGAAAACAGTTGTCTTGCTAATACCAGCCATAGTTATTTACTTTTGAAAAGTTAAGTTTTTTGAAGCTCAAAGATACACTCTTGAAGAGATAAAGTGTTGGTCTATAATCTTCGAAATGAATCTCTCAATATTTATATGTTATTGGGCGCATTATTTTTGTAATCAGTTTTTTGATGGGAAATCAATATTGAATATTTTCATTAATTTATTTGTATACAATTAAATTAACCTTCTTAACGCATAATGTCAAACTCTTAAGGTCGAGTATTGTGTTATCACAATTCGATATATTTTTGCACGAACTTAAATTTATGATGTGTTCAGATGCACTCTGTTGAAAACAAAAACCTTAGCACTTTTATTTTTGTGAAGTATTAGAATTTAAGAAAAAGTAAATAAACTTCGTTAAAATTAGTTGGTTAATTAGTTAAAAAGTATCGTGTTAATCATTAAAACTATTCTATTAACAATTTTCCACTTAAGATTTTAACAATAAAGGCGCAAAATTTTAGTTGAATTAGTACGACGTAAAAGCTGTTTTAGTATTAAACTAGGTTAAAATGACGATTTTGCAAATTTTAATCGAATAAAGTATAATACTTTCTCTACCCTTTTTTAAAGTTAAAATCATCGAATACCTATTTTATTTTTTTAGTATGTATTGTACTAACTTCATATGACTATTTGACATTTACAAACATCAAAACAGGTTACACAGACTTTAGTTTCTTGCATGAACTGTCATTACCTTAGGTGTTATAAAATGTTTAAAATTAAGGAAGAGTTAGTAATCTACTAAAAAGTTGGTAAATTGTTAAGTAGTGTCATACTAATACCTTAATAAGCTATTTAAATTTTGTGCCATAGTTTTTAAATATATAATTGTTTAAATAAAAAATTTCTAAATATTTCCAGAATTAAATAAAATTAAATAATTGTATATATGCAAATGAGTACACCTAAGACCTTAATTTAAAAAATGTCTACTTTTTATTACAACAGTTATAAACCACTTGTTGAATAACAATGATCACAATCATCCGCACGTCAGTAAAGATGCTATTGTTGTCTTTGAACTCATTTAATCACAATACTCGATCTTCAATCAATAAAAAAGCTGCAGCTTATCGACCTAGATAAATTGAGGATATGCCATATACCAACAATTTACTTCATTGATTTTACTTTTTAAAACTTTGATGGAATTGGTCGGTATTTGGAGGGACAGGAAGATTCGCCTTGCCTTAATCAGACACCAACTGTTGAGTAAATGTCTTTTTTCATCTACTCGTAAATACGGAAAGAGTCACGAAGATTAGGACAGATGAAAAAGCTTTCGCAAAGGTTCTGCAAGATTAGAACAACACTTCTTTGCAACTAAAAGAGATATTGAATCTTCAGCAAGCTGAACAGCAAGGAAATAAGACGACAAAAGGAGTGTAATTTTGAATTCGTATTGGAACCGATTACTCAGAACAGTTTTAATTATTTCTCATAAATGCCCAAAAGTTTTTTACTAAATTTGGGACATTGTAAGAAATTTGTTCTTCAAATATGTGTTCGAGAATTGCAGATATTCCTGGCTGGCATGTACTTTTCCTGTTTTTTTTCCGCGGGATTTATTTTGTAGCATCTTATACACTCCTTGCAGCTTGCAGCCATAGTAGCTAGAAGAATTTAGTCTTTTTGGAATTTACTTCTTTGGCGAACCCGGCGAACCCCACAGGCGGATCACTAGTGTGAAGCAGATACGTGGGAGAGTTATGATCCCCTCGACATCGAGATCATAACAGCGCCGAAGAAAAGGAAGAAGAAGAAGACTTCTTTGGTTTTGTTAGGGATATCTAAAAGTTTTCATATTATTGGGTTGGATGTTCGTGAGCAATTTGCTAATATGATACAGTAGTTGGACATGTGCATTAAGGTACTAAGATACTAAATGTGTATTTATGAGGATCAGATGTGAGGACTTTCAACTTTAGGTATTTTCGCTCGTTTGCTTATGAAAAATACTCAGCAAAAATGTTCTTCCTTTGGGTGACAGTAAGGACCATTAACATTGAGATCATTGGAAATATATAGTTAGATACCGCATTTACATTCGGGCTTTTAGAAATGAAACAAGCATGGATGATATGCTTGATTACTGAACAAAATTTAAACCACATAAAATTAAAGTTCGTATTAGATCAGTGACCCTAATGGTGCGAGAAAAGTAGTGACAGTGAATTATTACATTGGGAGCTAAATTCTGGAGCCAAATATCCTAACTTTAACAGCTCTCATATCCTTAACCCTATACCAACCTCTGTTCTTAAAAATATATCCAACCATCTCATCTATGTATATCTTTTTCAAACACCTCATCTTATACTGCACTCAGTTCTTCATTTTTCCCTACTTCTATTACCCTACAAATATGCCATCATCATATCATTTATTGATCCCCTTTTGACCCCCGTAGTCAAACTTACTCAACAAGCCATTTATTCAACTGATTGTCGCTACGCTCTCTCCAGGCTAAGAGATAAAAAATATATAAAAATATTGGTATCTTCTTGGCGTACTTACACGATAAACCCAATTCGTTTGGCTACGAAGGTAAAACAAATACAAGTGTCACAATAACCCTTACTCGCAAATCACTTTACGTTATATGTTGCTACATTTTACCTTCACAACCTATTGAATCCTATCCTTGCCATAATTGCAATTGATCATATAATAGGTATATGTGACCCCCATGATGATATCCTCCCTCCCTCATCTTAAATGGACCTTATCTGACGATGAATCGTATTATGTTGCTTGCAATCCCATCTCTGCAAAGGAATATCTCTTTGTGGATAGCCTTGCCGACTCAAGCCTCTGTCAAGTTAGCGACATTCCAAATTATATGAATAGGCGACTAGATTTAATCTTCACACCACATCCCATCAACTCTTCAGTCGTACTCAGTCGCCTTTCTCTATCTTCTAACGACATATATCATCCTCCTCTCAATTTAAATCTTTATTACGAATCTCCTATACAGACTTCTCCCCCCACAAATATATCTATAAGGTAATGAATATATCACCAGCGTTTTCTTTAATTTTGACAACCTTACTGTAAATGATGCAATAGACATATGTACATATTTTATAGAGAAATATTTAATTCTGTTTCTCTTCATGTACCATTTCGTCTTCTTCCCCTCCTTAGTATAATCACAGGCTACGATCGTTGCGTAGCAAGAGAAATAAGTTTTGGTCAATTTTCCGTCGTTCTCGATCTCCAACTGACTACTCTAAATATCTAGGTACTTATCTTCACTTTACCGAATTGTACAACTCCCTATATTAAAGCTAGCTATTCCAAACTCAAAGCAATCTTATTAAATACCCTAAATCCTTCTTCCATTTTGTCAACTTAAAACGAAAATCTAATGGTTATCTCTCTCTCTCCCTCTTTCTTTCAATAACGAAATTTCAAACGAGAAAAAAACAATCGCTTACTTTTTTCCTCTTTTTTTCGTTTACCGACGTCTCCCTTATACCTGATTATAATTCTGTATTTCAATTATTTACCGAATTTCACCCTTGTCCCATTTCTACCTAATACCATGGACCAATTTCTCATCGAAAAGAAACTGAATTAACTCAATGATGATTACACTCCCGGTCCAGATGGTATCCCCGCCATATTTCTCTGAAAATGCTCTTCAACACTCTCTCTTCCTCTCTCGAAAATCTTCGGTTAATCCCTATCTGAATTCCATCAATAAATTCCCTATCTCAATTCCATCAGTTATGGAAGACCTCTTTTAAAACCACAATACGTAAAAAGGGCCCAAAGTGTGAAGTTATCGTCCAATTACTAAGTTTCCACATATTCCCAAAATCTTTGAAAGCCTTTTGTATGATATTTTAAGTATTCTCATTTCCCCTAGGCAACGCGGCCTTGTTAAATTAGCATCTCAGCCTTAGAAAAGGCAAAGTTAATGAGACTACGTCGACTTCCGTTTTCAGTAAGGCCTTTGACAAAATCTCACATATAGGCTTATTTTATCCAAACTATCCATCCTTTGGCTTGAACTTACAGACGCAAACTTCATCTAGGAGAATATTTCTATAACGAACCAAGCGATCTCATAAATACAGGCATTAAAAGTCTTCTTCGCTTCATCAGAAGCTCCAAATTGTTTTAACTATTAGGGAACCTTTTAGCCACTACTGTTCTAAGTGGGTCAGTTGCTTTAATGACAGCCACTTTTACCTAACCTAACATTGGCTTGAACCTATCTTCTTAAGATGGATTTCTTCTAATCTGAAAACCCGCTACTACATAGTTCGATTCAGATCATTCTTCTTTGATGATTTCTTAGCTACCTCCAGAGTCCCACAAGGCAGGCACTTAGGGCCTCTCCTCTTTATTCTTACTATTAAAGATATTAAAATGCTCATTAAACATTTCACTCTACGCCGATGATACCAATTTTTTTAAGACCATTTCTTTCACATATGATGCTACCCTTCTACAACTTGATCTCAACAGTTTCTCTGTCTGGTGCATGAAAAATTGCTCACAGCTAAATATTTCCAAATGTCTTTCAATCACTTTTTCACGAAAACGTATCCAATCTGCCCTCCGTCGATACCGTCTCCACTAAATTTTAAATTTAAATAAAACAAACTGTTAGTGAGATATTATTAATATTTTTTTGTTTATTCAAAAGGCCCATATATGGCATTATGTTTATAGCGACGAAGGATGGAAATGTCAAAAATGTTCGATAGAAGTTATGAGAAAGAGAAAGAGATGAGATTTGTTTTGTTTTAAAATGTCATTCCACAGCACAGTGCTGCCAAGTTTTTTTTATGCCCCGATGCGTTTTATTTATCGTCGCCTATTAAAGCTGTAAAAAAAAAATACACCTATAATATAATTCAACTATCCGCTGCGGCTTAGGTGGCATTAGGTGCATCTAAAACATCCAATTTTACATACATAACTCTGATCTCTGACGCATAAATCAGTAATCAGGCTCAATTTGACCAATGGCATTGACTATGTTGGCTTTCAGGGCAGTGGTGATTTGTGGTTTTTTGGTATAGACATGTGCAAGAAGAAGTCCAAGGCTGAGCGTACATCATCGGTGCGACACGAAAAGAGATGCAACAAGCGATCTGAGATGCTATAATTAGATGCGACAAAGTAGTAGTAAAATCGATTTTGTGCGGTTGTGTTGTAAATTCCTTAATAATTAATGCCACCAAAATTATCACAAAATTGCAACACGCAACACAAGCACTAAGATAACAAAATTTTACTCGTTTAAATCTTTTCTTCGAATGTCAAAACAAACAATATGAAACTTCTCGCACAAACTCGCTTGAAACAGTGATCAGAAAAGATTGTGAGCGAGATGCTTGCGATAGGTATGCGAGAAACTCGCAACACTCGCGCCAAATGTCGCTTTGGTCGCGCACGTACATATAAGAATAAATGTAAATATTTCTTTGGCATGCAAACGTTTCTCGCACCTCGCACAACTGTACGCGCAGTTAACGGGGTCAAATCGCACGATCTCTGTGGCCAATTCACCTCGCCTCCGCGTAAGATAACCATGGTCGGAAATCAATCGTAAAAAATACACATGTAGTCAGCATCCATACCATCAAATTCAGGCCTAAAGAAATTAGTTATCATCAATCGATAGCGATCGCCGTTGAAGGTAATAGGCTTGTCAACGTCGTTCTCAAAGGACCGATCATGTCGCCAGCCTAAAATTTACACCAAACAGTGAATTTCTCTGGATGCATTGCAATTTGATGAAGTTCGTGTGACAACGCTGAACGCTTCATTTTAATTTTGTTCTGTTATTTAATTTTTTGTGGATAGCTGGACGCATTATTTTGAAAAGGATTAAATAAGCGAATTATACAAGAAACGAGACTACATTATATAACAACTGCATAGCATATCCACAAACACGCTAAAAAGAAAACTGTTCCACCAATTCAATTTAAATCCAATCTTTCCATTCGGCGCGGTCATATACCTGAGTCGAAATCTCAACTCGGATTCGATCGGATCTCAAGAATCAACTCATGTAAACGGAGTATAAATAATTATTGTAGTGACTAAACTTGCGCTGAACTCCGAAACTAAAATGATCTTGTTTTTGAAATCGGGTTGGGGTCATAGTTTAAAATTAAAAATAACTTTTGTAAGAAATCGGTCCAACGATTTATATTTTTTTTTATTAATTAACATTTAAGCAAGAAATCGGATGGCATTCTATTTCCTAGCTCAAACATTTTTCAAAATAACAAACATTTTTTTATTTATATAATTTTTTAAATTCAAATTGAGTCCTTTATTCTATTCGTTTAATTAAGACTAACGACGGTAGCAATGCATTCCGTGATGACAATTAGCATGGGAGTGTTGACCGTGAGCTCTACAACACTCGTCCTTTTCGGCGTTGCTGCGGTTGCAAACTTCGTCACATGGTGGAATACGGTTCCAATTGTTGATTGCTTCTGTCGGCAATAACATTGCACAGGCAATAATCAAAAAGAAAACAGTTGTCTTGCTTAAACCAGCCATTGTTACTTGTTTTTGAAAAGTTAAATTTTTTTTAAGCTCAAAGAAACACTCTTAAAGAGTTGAAGTTTTGTTGTGATGTGCTCATCGAAAAATATCACTCACTATTTATATGGTCTTCAGCACAATATTTTTATAATGTATGTATGTATGTATGTACATTTATATATGTTAATCATGGCTGAATATTTTCGTTAAGTTATTTTTAACTTCACGTAACTTAATTAAATCAATTTTCTTTACGCACAGTGTCGCATATTCTTAGGGTGGAGTATTGTGTTGTAAAATAATGATAGTTATTATCATAAGCTTTATACAGGTCAAAGGAAAAATTTGGGAAACAAGGAAATATTGTTGGAAAACATTATAAACTTATAAATATTTAATTTTCAATTAAAGTTATTTTTGGTGTAACACGACACGAATCATCAAAAGATATGTCCGTATCCGACAAAAACACTGCAACACCGACACGTTATGAAAACCTGGTCAAAATTACTTTTTGTTTTTTCTCACATTGTTTTTGTTTAAAATTATTTTTACAATAAAATAGAAATATTAGTGGATTTTTACTAATTTATGAATTTAAGGCTATTCTAGTCTAGTTTATTAAACATTTTACTAAAATTTGAATGACCGAAAACATATTTTATCTTTTGTGTACCATTCTAACTTCATATGAGACATTCATATATTTACAAATGTCAAAAAGATATATTTGATCAATTTCTTACAGAAACTGTTACAGTTGTATGTGTTTCAGAGGCAGTTTAATAAACGAAACCAATTACCAATTAAAAAGTGGACAAAATTTAAGAAAAAGTGAGTACACTGTTTAAAATTAGTTCGTTACTAAAAAAGTGGTACTATATGAATCCCGAATGTTATGCTGTTAAAACTTTTTTGTCATTGTGTTTTAGCAAATGGAATAGTAAATTAAAAATCGCATTTAAAAATGAGTCTACCTAAGAACTTCAATTTAAAATTGTCAACTTTTTATTACAACAATTAAAAATCACTTGTTTAATAACAATGATCACAACCACCCACACCTCAGGAAAAATGTGATTTTTATCTTTGAACTCATTTAATCAAAACCCCCGATCTTCAATAAAAGATTAAGTAGCATGATATTGACCTAGATGAACGACTACTGCGGATTCGCTGTACCAACAATTTACTTCTTGATTTAACTTTTAAGAACTTTTAGCAAATAATCGTGGTGGCATGGCGGCGCACAGTGGGGCAAAGGTGGAAAAAACTTGATTTTCCGAAAGTGCTGATTTCTATTATCTGATGATTCATGTTTCTCACAGTAAATTATCCAGAGAATCTGAGTTCACTAAGGATTTGCGTCAACACTTAAGTCTTAAGACCTAAATGGACGCCCAAAGTCAAAACATTTGGAATTGAGTTGAAATTCGATTTAACTTTCCTAGGGTGTTAAGTCAATTCGGGGTGAACTAAAAATGCTTTTGCTTATTAAGATTGCTTACAGTGGTTAAATTCAGTCAAATTTAATATAAATAAAATGCAAATTGGGTCGCACGAACTTACTCTTATGTAAACGCCTAAGAATTTCAAAAATTAATGTTATTACAGAAAAACTGTTCATAAGCATACAATTAATTTTTTAATAGACTAAAACAACTAAAAATTAAATTTACAAAAAAAATATTGAGCCGTTTCTGAGATATGGAATTTTCCAAAAAATTTTTTCAAAACTTCAAAAAATATTTTCTTCAAAGTTTTGAAATGCAATGTTTTTTAAACTTTTTAGAAGCTTCTCTATAAAAATTTTCATTAAAATCCGTTAAGTCGATAATGAGAAATTCTAAATTTGAAAAAATGTTTCTATTGTAAGAGATCAGTAATATCTTGATTTCATTTTTTTCTTATTAAATTTTAGATCGTAAAAATTAATCAAAAGGAAAACAATTTAAGCAAAATTCTTGGAACCGCTTTCGAGAAAAATACGATTTTCGAAAACCATTTTTTAACATTTGTATGGAGGGTACCGTTATTTTCAGGTAAAATAATTTTTTTCTTTTTACATCTTGTAATTTATATTAAGAAACTTTTATTTATCAAGTTTTAAAGAAATCGAGAATAGTGTTTTTTGAAATATTGAGTTTTGAAAAAAAAAATTTTAATTTTTTTAAAAAACCAAAAAAAAAAATTGGAAAATTTGAAAACACAATAATATTCAAACTCCTGGGGAGCCTAAGCATAAAAAAAATTAATAAAATCGGTGCTACAGTTTCAAGGGGGGTACCAAAAATAACAATTTTTTAGAAATTTTTTTTTTAACCATTTCCTAGCTTTAACTAAATGAAATTTTTTGAATCTTTTTTTAAATCTGTAGGACAGCTTTTGAGAAAAAAAAATATTTATAAAATTTCGAAAAAAATCGTATGGCAAGTACCGTTAATTTCGATCTTAAAAAAAAAGAAATAAAAAACAAATATCATGGGAAAAGAATTTCATTTATAAAATTATCAATACAATTAAGATAAAATGAAATCATGAAGATCATGGTTTCTAAATGAAAAGTGATAAAAAGTAATTTTTTGATAGAAGAATGTCGTGAAAATAAAAAAAAATTTAAAAATTTAAACTCAAGATAAGAATGATTGAAAGACAAAAAGTGAAAAATACGTTTGGAAAATAGTTTACTAATATTCAGACTTTTTATGAGATTTTTTTTTCAATTTGTTGATTTCTGAAGAATATATCTAGAGCAACAGACATTTAATTAAACATTATCATCTATCAATTCTTCATCAAAATACTCGCTAGCAATATAAACACCTTTAATAAGAATCAGAATGATAATCGCAAACATTTTACGCGAAAAACCACCATAAGATTTGTACATCCTAAAACCGGTCAGCATTTTAGCTTTCTTTCAAGAGCGGCCAGTGTTGCTGAAAGAATTAAGTAACATTCTCTTATTTGCTGAGATAATAGGTGGATAACTGAAATGTAATGGCAGATAGTTGATAGAATATAAACAAAGTTGCGCAGAAGTAGGCACTTTATCGGAAGCTATAATTTTTGCAAATGGTGGTAAACGTCAATTTAACTTTGACATTTGTGAAGAGTAAAGAGATACCAAATATATGCACGTCAACAAGACATGTATCGCTATGCTCCTGCAAACATGGAATAATTGTATCGATTTTCATCGCTGGCGTTGATGCAGCATGAATTTCGATTCGGCTCAAATTTCCCGGTAGTCCGACACTTTCTCGGCAAACGCTACGTAGTTAAGTACTCGTAGCTTGCCAAGAAGAGTATGTGACAACACAACACACAAGCAGCCGTTCGAAGCTGTGCCAGAACATTTTGGAGCTTCCACTAGACGGTGTACGACGCCATTGGCCAATAATTTTATCGGTCTTTAAAGAATTACTTGAAGGTTCTTACTTATGACATTCAGGCAGTGCATCAGCTGTTAGCTGTTGACCTCGAAGTGGTGTAACCTACACTCGTACCATCCTGAATCACGACTACAAGGAAGACAATCATTTCCATGTCTGGCGATTAATAAGAAAAATAATCGCTTCTTAGTCACCGAAAATCCGTGCATAACCCACGAAGAGCCTTACATCCGCTTAAAATAACTGCAAGGTGTACTATTAACGTTGGAAGACTTATCGGAAAAAATATGTACATATGTTTCGAAAACATCCCGTACCAAACGATTTCTGGAGACGGCAAGCAGTGTAGAGTCATACCCAGAGATCTTTCTTTTCCTCAATTGGATGAATTACGACTGGAGAACATGTGGTTCCAACAGAACGGAACAACTGCGCATACTGCTCGATCAACAACCGAAGTTCCGTGGGCTTCATTTCCAGGCCTTCTAATATCTAGTTTTGGGTGATCTCACGATTCAACCGTTCCAG
Organism: Chrysotoxum bicinctum; assembly: GCA_911387755.1. Taxonomy (NCBI): domain Eukaryota; kingdom Metazoa; phylum Arthropoda; class Insecta; order Diptera; family Syrphidae; genus Chrysotoxum; species Chrysotoxum bicinctum. The sequence continues at coordinate 209,234,679 of OU426989.1, read as the reverse complement.
AATTCTTTTTGTACGGTTTTTGATGACACGAGGCTATGTCAACAAGCCTAATTTTGAAGCACTCAAAAGAGAAAATCCGTCAAGAATCCGAGGACCTATCGCCGGAAATTCTGTCAAAAGGGTTGGGAAATGTCACAAATCGACTTAATAAAAAAATAACTAAGACATCAAATAAATATAATCTAAAAGGAGATCCAAAGTGGACGTATCCGAGTGGTCCACTTTTCAATAACTCCTCCGCATAGAACCGGTTGAATTTGAGCGATGGCCTGTGTTATGTTCACCATAAGGACATCTGTCAATTGTGGTTTAGTCACATAAACCTGCGACTTCAAGAAACTCTGGAAGAAAATGTATAGCGGAGTCAAATCGCATGACATTGGTGGCCAATTCAGGTTGCGTCTGCGAGAGATTACATCGTATTAAAAATGTTAATGCAGAATATAAATCTTAGCCATGCTGCTGGAACCACATAATGGAAGCTATCATCGTCCTGTTGCGCTCGCCATTGTCGTTGATCGTCTCACCAACGTCATTTTCGAAAAAGTGCGGACCAATGACGTTGCGAACAAACATCGTTGTCTATTGTGATGAACTTTGAGCTACTAGATTAGTTTTAGTTGGATCTTGAACTTGGGTCTTGTATCTTGACCCAAGTTCCGACGCAAATTCGCCAAAGTTAAAATCTGCGAAAAGCAGACGTGCACGGCGTAAAATCGGCTGACTCGGTTTGGGCTGTACATTTTAACGGACCGCAGCGATGTTCCCGGCCGATCTTGGTCTTGCATTTCTTTGACGTACGAGTGTTGTGACTGATCAACGAACCGGTAAGACGTGCTGTCAAATCGCCATGTTGATTTGGCATCAGTAACTGAATATAGTAAATACCATACGTTTAAATCTTCGCGTACCAAATAAAAAACTCTTTAGATATCGTTTTTTAATTTAGCAAACATTTAAGACGAACTAAAAAGATAAAAAGAGAAGGAAACGGACAAATCAAAATGTCTGGGCTTATGTATATATACATACATACTTCAGTTAAAACCAAACTTCGATGCAAATTCCACTTGATCGTCTATTAAGCTGACCTAAATAAAAAAATTGTTAAAAAGTTGCCAACAGAATTATGCGTGGTGATCAAAGCAAGTTAACAATTTACAACAATCTTCTGCAATTTTAAGAGATCCTTTTAGTCTCATGTTTTGGGTAACAAGTCTCTACAATTGTATGTATATATCTCAAAAATCCCAGAACTTCTCTTTTATGGAATCTTATTTCCAATGCCAATCAATGCTGTTTATTTCAAAAGCTAAGATTTGAGGTATACTTTAGGGAAACCAACATTTTGAAATAAAAATTAAATAGCGGCCTTAATTCATTTTAATCATTTTCATTTTATCTTTGCAATCGAATAACTACTTCAACGACATCAAAAAAAATTAACTTGTGAAATTTCAAAGTTCTTGACGCCCATTAAGTCGTCGTCGCCGCTGTTGCCGTGTTAAAACACTTTTCAAAACTATGTAGATTATTCATCTTAATTTCTTTTGTTAAAAGCATAACGTTGGGCTGAACTAGGTACACAGAAGAAGCGTCAGAGCAGCTGCATTGTTTCCATTCCTATCCATTTGGTGTTCATAAGATTCATAGGTATTACGGGCGGAAACTTCATCCAAGCTTAACTTTCGCCCATCATCCGGAAGGTGTTTGTGATGAGTGTTCACGCGACTGTGTGTGTATTTTATGTGTTGTTCATGTTCATTAAGGACAAAAAACAAAAAAAAAAACTTCTCCCAGAGCGACCGAAATTGTGAGTAAATCACCGTAAAAGTATTCGCATAGGTAATATATGGCAAATAAGGAAACTCCATTATGCCGGAGCTACAATATGACGCTAACAAGCCATTCAAGGTGGAATTACCCTTGAGCGGAATCCGTAATATCACAACCATCATATCACCGCTCTGGCGAAGGGAATATTTGCCTCCGCCTCCTACATCAGTGCCACATAGCAGGTGTTGGCACATGTGCAATAATTAATATAATTATTGTTGTAATAAAGTACACAACCGCACTACTGATCCCACAGGACATCACAGAGCGGCACAACGACAAAGACGACTAACCACTACCTCTACCACTTCTATTTCTTGTCCTTCCACCTTTCAGTCTTCCAACCATGTCGCAGTCAGAAACCACATATCTAATAACTACCCACATGCGGGTTTAGTTAAAATATTGGCCACCCACTTTATAGCATCAAGGCGGCATGCATGGAACAACAGGACCAGGAGGTGAAGTTATTCCATATAAATTACTCCTTTCCTTCAGGACATCCCGTCCCAACCCGACCAACCACATGGCCTGCCTAGAAGAATCTCAGCAACAAGATGGAGAGAATGTGAAGCATGTCAGCGATTACAGCATACCGAACATCGTGCTATTATTTTTTCTTCGTCCTGTTTCTAGGATTCCAGAGCCAACACCATAAACAATAGTTGAGCTACGCAAGGAATTCTCAGAGAAAAGAAAATAATACTTGTCTGATCTGAATGGGGAATTAGGTGGTGGCGGAGACGGTGCATATGTACGAGTATAGGATTCGTCGTAAAGTCTTAGTGAGTTTGTTCATAGATTTCTGACGCATGCAGAACGTGGAGAAGGACGCGGACGGCATCGTGCCTTGTTCTGAATACCAAGGAGGCTTCATTTCGTATTCAGTTAGCGGTGGAGAAAAGAATTCAATGATTTGAACTTCCTTCGACGAACCGAACATATCCTTGACAGCATGAAAATCCTTATTAAAATGTCAGGTTTGGTTGCGTTTATAATGCACTCGGAAAAAAAATATTATAATTTTGGGTGCTTATATGTTTGAATGTTGGTCAGGTGAAGTATAGTCTAATGTCGTTTTTATTTGGCAATCCGGAATCTCTCTCCGATCCGGAATCCCAATTGAACACTTTTGTTTGCTTCTGATGATTCTGAAGTTTTGTTTGATTGTATATGTGAAACATCAAATGCGTACAAATCAAAATCAAGAAAAATGTTTGTTGAATTCGCACAATTTGAATACCAAAAATCACAGCAGTTGAGGTTGACGTTTAAGTATATGAATGTGTGAGTGCTTCTGGTTTTGCTTCTAATTTCAAATCCAGAAGCAAATTTCTCTTCTTTTCAGAATCAGAACTGTAATTTTTTCCCAATTGAACACTTTCAGAAGAGTCCGGAAGGCTTCCGGATTGCCAAATAAAAACGACATAAGGGTGGTAATTTTTAGACTTAAGCAATATTTTGTTTCTTTTTCAGAGTTTACATTTCGTTTGTTTTTCAGAGCATACATTTTTTGGGAGGGCTACCCGACTTTTCTAGTGTTTTTCAAGCTGAATAATTATTGGCTATCAGGGAAGCATACAAGGTACTCAAACAAGATCCAAACTAGAACCGGAATACGGCTCGGCTATTATCACAGACAGTCAGGCGGCTGTTAAAGCCATTGATTCTGGTACATCATTCTCCAAATTGGTCCAGCAATATCACTCTTATCTGGGTTTCGGGTCATTGCGGAATTAATGGGAATGAACGGGCGGACGAGTTGGTCAGGCAAGGATAAGACCTTTATAACTCCTTTGCGGAAAGATTCAACATTCCATTCTTTCACTTGTTCACAGTTTAACTAACTGCATTATATCTAGAAAGATTTGGCCCACCTATACTAAATTCCGAACACTTGATCTGAATTGCAGTATCCAGGCAAGACATAACCAGAATCGTTATTACCTATACCTTAAACTGGCCAGTAGGAGAGCAAGAGCATGCTGAAACTAGGCATTCTTCACAGAACTGACTGCCTTTAGCTGTGGGAACCAGCGGGAAAAAGAAACAGTCCCCCATTTCCTCTTAAAATTCTCTGCCCCGGCCAAAATTAGAGCACAATCATTAGCAAGGGCATTTTTTGACGTCATTGACGAACTTTCGGAAATGAAGATCAAAGACTTGATCTCTTTTCTCAGCGTGACGAAATGGCTCTAGGACGAACTTCGGTTACTTCTGTGCTGTGCCTTCCGTTTGACTCCTTAGATCCCAAACTAGCGGACTGAGGGCTTTGATGGAGGTTTACGGTGCGGGGGCCGGATGATCACTCAATCGGATTGGCTACTGTTTCAGCGCCAGTCAACAAGCTGCCTAGCTTGGCATAGCGTGGAAGGTTTCCAATGAGTGTGGTGGTCCGGTTGAGTGAGGGATACAATTTTCGGATGATTGTTCTAAATCAAATATCCAATAAGACACATCAAAATCTAACTAGATCCATATTTTTGAACTTAATCCAAATTGGATGACTCCGTGAGAATGTCCACAATTTCCCATATCAATTCCATCCACAGGTTCATAGGTTCATACTTCGAATCCCAACATCCAGGTTTTAGGTAACATGGAAGACTGAACCTCCGGCTTAAATACCAAGCTATCGCGGCTACTTTAGAGGATAAAAAGATTCTGCCCTTCAAGGTTCAAGTGACCGTTAAGGGGATGAAGGGAATTTAATTTGAGAATTACTTAAACTTGTACACCGGTGCTGGAGATCTGGAGTTCGACTCCCAGTCTATGCCACCAAAAACTATGTAAAACTGCGTTTCAGGGATGTACTGCCTCTTGCGAAGAAGTGACAAATTCACCAAGAGTATTTCTTGTGATGAAAAGTGCTGCTCGGAATCGGTAGAAAATTGTAGTTTTCCCCTCCATTCCTGGGAACACGCACACAGGAATGGTTATGAGTTGTAAGTCACTAGGCTTAGGCTCTCTACGAGCCGCTTTTAATTCTCATACGAGTACCTACCAACTAGCAACTTATTTCTTAATTTTGCTTATTGTAGTTGGGGCTATAAGTGTCTCTTACATTTTTTTTAAAGATTTGTTTCAATCAACAAGTAAAACGAACAAATGTCACTGTACAGAGCTGTCAGAATGCACAGACAACTTTTACTGACAACTTCCTCGTATTTTTTAACAGTGTAATGCACTGCAATAAAATCACAAAGATGATTCCCCATCCCCAAATCGAATTCATGGCATGAGCAGATTCCTTTTTCCTAAGTGCCTGGTGCTTGGCTGACTGAATAATGTATAGTTTGGTTTTTTTGAGGGGATACTGGGTAATGTCCAGCATTCTAAGGCAAAGAAGAAATTCCCTGTCGATATCCGTCACAATGCCAGAGTTCCAAAGTCCTTTATACTTACTTAGGTATACTTGAACTTGAAAGTTATTCTTGTTTGACTCCTTACCCCCCCCCCCCCCCCCCCCCTCTATATCATCCCGAAACTTTCCATCAGGGCTTTCAAAGAGACGAATTGAAATATATTTAATTTTCGGTCATTGTTGTCGATTTAAGTGGGACATCCAAAGTAGCTGGTATAGACGAACGATAGAGCAAGGTGAATGTCATTCGTGGTTATTTTGAGTTCAAGTCTAAAGTGCTTAAACTGTTACCGGATGAATGGTGATTGCGGTTGGGTTGTTCAGGAAAATAAGTTGTGAAGAGAGATTCGAAAATACCCTGCGCTACTCCACAAACTTCATCCCCATTCTCGATCTCAATCAAATTATTTTGTAGGAATTTACCGAAGCATGAAAAAGGGGTGTTCAAGGATAACACCGGAAATAATGATGAACGTGTCGAGGTTCGATGGGTATAATGTGATATAATTTTTATTTTTTGGTGTAGAGAGTATTTTGAAATCTTTTGGAGTAAATGTGGTAGTCAATCGAGAATATGTGGGGGTTATTTTTTAAACATAATTATAAATTTTTACTTAAGAAATTGTGGGTTTAAGACATTTGATAGGTACAGAGAACTTGCGGTAGGGATACTTAATGGTTTTACGTACCTAAATAATAGTAGATTGGGATAAAGATAAAGGTAGATAATTACAAAGCTACTAGTTGAGTTCATCGCTTCTGCAATGTGTCCCCGAATCAGCTTCAGTAAGAAATTATCTATTTTGTTTGTACTGTGTTCTATGTAATCCTGCCTCTCTAACACCCGAATATTTTCCATTTGAGATGGGGCAACGCGTTGAACCATACCGGGCATCCATAGACAATCATCGGCCCGATGAGGGCCATGTAGCAAATCACCTTTACTCTGGTGTCAAACTGTAAAAAAATTCTGATGACCTCAACTTTTGGAGCCGTTCTGTACGTAACAAGATCGTCGGCATACTTAATTTTCTGAGTTAGACTACTCTGATCGGTAATAAAGGTAGTCTAAGACTAGGCGCGCACATTAAATTTTTAGTTGCGCAACTGCTTGGTTCGAGCAACTAAAAAGTTTGTGCTTTGACACGAACTAAACGATTGCCTAAAATGAGTTCGCTTTTTTGTGTAACATAGAATTATATGCACCTGCGCGGACATTTAACCAAATAGTTCATCTATTTTCTATATAAGCAACCAAACAGTTGTGCAACTAAAAATTGAATGTGCGCGCCTAGCCAAACTGCTGAATAGAATCGGCGAGTTAACCGCTCCCTGCTGAAGACCGTTTTTAATGTCGAATGCTGTGGTAGAAGTTACATTGCCACTTTTGACAACAAACTTTCTACCATTGAAAATGTTATTCAGCATATTATACAATAGTGCTTTTCTAATACCAAGCCCAGTCAACCTTCTAACTAAACGGTGCCGAAAGCCTTCTCCAAATCAACTAGACAAGCCCCCGTACACTGTCTTTTGATTTTGTTCCATTGGTTATCAGAAACGAGTTTAGACGCGGCATGAATGGTGTCATGTCCTGCCTTTAAACCGAACTGATTATCGGGTATGATATTATTGTCCTCCGCTCACTTGTATAGAGCTCTATTAATGACTTTCTTGAATACCTTGGTGACACTCGGTAGGAGGAGATTCTCCGGATTGGAGTTGTGTTTTCCCTTTTTCGGGAGACGATGAGCCAAGGCTTTCTTCCATCGCACTGGTTAATATGCATTATTCACTGCGTTGTGAAACAGTTTAGCATATAATGTCAACTGCTTCCTGAGGTAGATGTCGTAGTACAATATTGGATATAGCATCGACACGACACCTGCTGACTTTTTTTTTCTTTATAGGTTCGCAGATGCGCTGAAGCTCCACCTTCGTAATTAACAGGGAACTGATCCCATTTTGCTCGGGGATGATGGCATTCGCAATGAGTAGATATCTTTTTGAAACTTCAATTCAGTACTTGTGCTAAGTCATCTTTTGGACAACAAGCTTCGCCTGACAAAGCTCTTCATCGTTTTATAAGTATAGAATTTTTCGATCAACACCCAAAAGGTTCCAATTTCCAAATAACTGATTGAAGCGGTAAGAGAGTGTTGCCGAGAACCTACGTATGTCGTATCAGCACTACGCTCAGCATTTTGGCGTCAATGGAACCACCTTGCGGCGAACTTCGAAGGATGATATCCATTTGTTTCCGTGTAAAGTGCAATTGACTCAGAAAATATTGCCGACAGACCATCCACGTTGCTTGAAATATGATTAAACTTACGAATAAAAGATGGCGCTACCGTCGAAAAGATATATGTTCCCATTTATTTACCCAAAAAAATTTTCCGATTTTCTTTTGCTTAAATTTTTTAATTTATCAAGTGATTTAAGTAGATGGCCTTGAAAGCGGCGGGGATTCAAAATTTCACAATTATGTCAATAGTCAAGTTAAATTTGTTTTTGACTTTAAAAAATTCCGACAAATCTGGGGCGAAATTACCGCATCAGTTTTCGAGTAATACGTGACTGAATTATGTGCGTTTGGCATTACCGCGTACGTCATCGAGCAATCGATTACACTAATTTGGCATTTTCATTCGATCACTGATGGAGCTCACTCACTCGGTCACTGCAGCGGTAATTTGGCCCCTGGATTTTTTTTTTTGTAAAGATTTGTGTGAATTTAGAAACACTTCAGACACACTCAGGGGCTAAATTACCGCTTCCGTGATCGAGTTAGTGAGTCTTATCAGTGATCGAATGAAAATGTTAAATTAGAGCAATCGATTGCTTGATGACGTAAGCGATAATGCCAAACTCACATAATTCAGTCACGTATTACTGGATAGCTGATGCGGTAATTTGGCCCCTGATCTCGATAGCCTTGTCAAATAGTGAACAGAAAACCGCGCAGAATTTAATGCTTCAAAAACTCAATACTGTCTCCTGTCGTTAAAGAGGAACTCACCGGCACTTGCATTGAAGAAACAGAACAACTTTAAGTTCTCGGTACGTGCATCATCTACTAACCACCGTTATGTGTGAAATGCCCACACATTTGACGTCGCCAAAAGCGCTGCTAAGTTTGCCTTGTTGCCTTTGACGATGCAAGAAATTTTTCACCACTTCTAATCTGGCTCTTATCTATATAGCCTATATATTCGTCCAAGGCTCGAATATAATTCCTATATGCGGACAGGTTCTCCAATAACCCACTTGAGTCTCCTGGATAGAATCTAAAAAAGAGCTTAAAAAATGACAGGTGTAGAACATTTGAATCTCTCGAGCACCGTCACAATATTTCTTATCTTTCAATATTTTACCGTTAGTTGCGCAAAGTATTAAATCGTAATACTCGAGCTTCTGGGAATGCCCATCATTTTTACCCTTGAGCCCATCTTCGGACGTACTGTTAAATTCAGACATTATTTCTTTAGTCGTTGGAATTCTTTACGCGACTCTATTCACATTGCCAAAACGTGAAATAACTAGTCCTTCTGCAATAAAGGCAAAACGGGTCCTGTGGTTAAGATGTGGCACGGTCTCATTGAAACCAAACTAATATAAAGCAAATATAGGTTTATAGGAAACAAGATGCTATTAAGAAACTTAACCTTCGAAGGAACAACATCACCATTTTTCCACAGATTGATTTGAAGCTCTCTGCTCTTAGTGTTTGCTATCTCTATGCAGATTACCCATCAGCTCCGTAATAGGTGTCATAACCGGACAATGTGTAATAGGTAAACATTCAACAAAGCTCTGAGTATTTTTGCAGAAGCTGCATGGGCGATGAAGATGAAGAATCGATTCCTCATCTTCTCTGTACATGTCCTATTCTATCTGAAAGACGTAGAATCTTTCATAGAGAGTTCTACTATAACGATACAAGTGACCAGGCAAATATAGACATAAGAAGTCTTACTCGCTGTGTAAAGAGCTTTTAGTGGTTCAACAAGTAGGGAAAAAGTCTGCTTGATTCATGTGGGCCAATAATGGACCAACTTATGGTCTAAGCATGTCAAGCCTTAACGATGACGACCACGCTAACCTAACCAGATAGGATTGTACACCATACAGAGTGTTTTGGATTCAAGTTCTCGACATATATCGTTCGTTAACATATCCACCGATTGAAAAATGAGCCTCTACTCAGAAGAAAATGTTGTGAAGAAGTGCTCTAACATAAATACACTATTTTTCTAGTAAAATTTCACAATTTTAAAACTTTCATTCATTCAAAATGACACCCTTTTAAATAAACATACATATATGTACCTATAGAGTTTTAGATAGTTGCTCGGTTCCACGCACATACATAACATATGTGGGTCTAAACAGGGATTCTTAAATCCAGACCACAGATTGGTGTGACTATGCAAATTTTTGGAAATAAGTCAACCTAAAAAAAAAAGTGTGAGTGGCAGGACTCACGGTTAAGATGTGTAAACATCAATGTTCGTCCGAGTGCCGCATTTTTGTTATCGAACGTACCCAATAAACATAAAATGCAATCGTACTAGTACTAGTACTAGTAGTCAGAAATGGAACAATACAAAACCGGGAGGCTTGCCGCCGATTTCTGAGGTCAACCCGGCGAACCCCACAGGCGGATCACTAGTGTGAAGCAGATACGTGGGAGAGTTATGATCCCCTCGACATCGAGATCATAACAGCGCCGAAGAAAAGGAAGAAGAAGAAGAAGTACTAGTTTGTGACTTTAGATATATACCCCTCACACACGCCACATCGGTCAACCTAATCGACAAAGTACTTCGCTTTTGTATGGGCATTTATGTTACACAAAATAGCCTTATTCTAGGCGCGCACATTCAATTTTTAGTTTCGCAACTGCTTGGTTCGAGCAACTAAAAGTTTGTGTTTTGATACAAACTAAGCGATTGCCTAAAATGAGTTCGCTATTCTGTGTAACATATAATTATATGCACCTACGCGGACATTCAACTAAATAGTTCATCTGTTTTCTATAAGCAACCAAACAGTTGTGCAATTAAAAATTGAATGTGCGCGTAATCGTTTAGTTTGTGTCAAAACACAAACTTTTTAGATGTTCGAACCAATCAGTTTCGAAACTAAAAATTGAATGTGCGCGCCTAGCCTAAGAGTTTACTTTTATGTTCGTCATCCATTTAAATTATGTCAGATGAAATATTTTACATAATCACAGCTGATTATGATAACTGATTAAGTTCAGTTTTATAACAGATCTCGTTTTCGAAGTAGCATAAGGCCAGGCGCGCACATTCAATTTTTAGTTTCGAAACTGCTTGGTTCGAGCATCTAAAAAGTTTGTGTTTTGACACAAACTAAACGATTGCCTAAAATTAATTCGTAATAGTTGAGCTGTTTTCCATAAGCGCAAGAGAGAAAAGAGTGTGAGCGTGAGTAAAGAGTTGCCAGTGCGCGGTTCTCTTTCAACTGGTGATTAAACTATTTGATTTCGATCACAGTTGCTAGTGCGCGGCTAGCCTAAGAGACTTTTATAAAAGTTCGAACCTCTGAATACCAATCATAAAAGATCTTTTAAGGTGAAAATCTTTTATGATTCATAACAGAAAATCTATAGCAGAATAACAAATGTGACAGAATAGGCCTAATTGGTCGAGAGGTGAAGAAATGTTGAGGGATTGAATTAAGTTCTAGCCAGCAATGGAACGTAATAAAATCGAGATTTTAGTACTCAAAGTCTCCAATGTAAACACGATGTCGTAAGTACGAAATATTAACAATGTAAACATGGTGTTAAATGCAATAGTCGGTAAGGTAGATTGCTACACGGAACGTGTAACCGTAACGTGTAACCGTAACGGGTTACACGGGACGTATAAGTTTTACACACGTTTTCGATTCACTCTACCGCCGGGAAAGATGTTTACATTTACACATCAAAAAAAACAAGCTTAACATATTCTTATAATTATTGAATACCTAACTCTTGAGTTCTCGGAGAAGGTAGACCTTGTTGAACTCCCTTCTCCCCATTGCATATACCTCGTTGAGCTAACCGAAATATTATAAACAAAAGAATCGACACTAAATAAATGTCTCTGAGGTTTAATTACTAAATTGCCAGAAAATATTCTGTTTTTTTTTTTTTTGAAGCTTAGGTATAAAGGTTGATTTTGCACCTTTTTGGTCCTAATTACACTTTTAGAAAACCAAAAACTGACCAAATTTTGTTACTGTTAGCTAGGTACACTGCCTTATTTCTCGCTAACCTAGTATGTACATACTTATATAAAATTCCCCCTGTAACAACTTTTCTTTGTTTTCATGGGCAGGTATATCGATCCTCGTTGTTTCTGTTCTTTGTTACTGCACTCTACTTGATTTTAGCATCTGTTAAGAAAAAAAGTACCTGAATCGTTCATTGTTAGTAACATTTTTAAAGAGAAAAATAGGTCGTGAGTTGGAAAGTTTGCACCTTACCACCTTTTTCGTGGTAAAAATACTAATTACCTAGTACCTACCTGTGGTGCGTGGGTAAATCCCATTAAAATATCGAAAATAAAATCCACACTGCATAGAAGATTTGCGTATAAATAGTTAGCCCAATTGCTTGGATCATTACAAATCAAATTCAGCTCTTCAACAGTGTTTAAGTCTTCAAGTAATTTGTTCGTTAAGATCTTCAAAAAATAAACTACAAAATGGCTGCTTTCAACAAGACAACTTTCTTTCTTCTGTTCCTGGCATTGGCAGTGATTGTGGCTGAGACTGAAGCAGCCACTGTTCGTGTTCCAGCATGTGATCAGGTGTGCAATCGAATCAATCGTGAAAAGGACCAATGTTGCAGAGCCCATGGACACGCCCGTCACTCTAGTTGCGGCGGCGGAATGAGATGTGTTAGACGTTAGTTGCACCGTTTAAGTGCTTATTTCTAAATAGGAAAACAAACTTTATTAACTTCTTATTTGTAATAATAAATAATTATGTAAATATATATTATAGTAAAGTACAAAATGTGTTTTTATGTATCGTATCCTAGGGCAGGCTTTGAATCTATAACGCTTGGCTTAGTTATAAATCATTTATTTTTAAAAGGCACCGACAATCGACAATCATGTAAATCTGATGAAAATAACGACTGGAATATTCTAAAGAACAAAATGATAGAGACAAACAACTATTGCTTCGATGTTCAGAACAGAATAGAAATAATAATTGTTCATTTATTTTCCTAATAAATTGTGAATAGCAGAGAAATATTGATTTACTCGTATAAAGCACAGTGTTTTTGAGCTGAGTTATGTTCAAATAAATTAATTCATTCTTAAAATAAAAATAACACTTTCCCTGAATGAATAGGTAATACCAAAACTAATAATATTTTAATTAATTAAACCTAATCGTTTCAGTCTCTAAACGTTTGAGCCAAACTGACTCCTGTATGTAGGTATAGCAGCAACCATAGCAATAAACTCCGATTCTGTTGTTGAAAGCGCAACAGTTGGCTGCCGCTTTGATGACCAAGAAATTGCAGCACCTTGCAAAAAATTGCATCGTTAAAATGTAACCTGTTGTTGATTTACGCTGATCAATATCACTTGCCCAGTCAGCATCGCAAAATCCTTGAACTGGAGTTGGTTTCTTATAATAAATAAGTTTCTTGTCAATTGTGCCTTTTAAGTATTGAAAGACTCGCTTTATTGCGGTCCAGTGGGCTTTCCCTGGATTGATGCTGTACCTGCTTAATAAGTTGACAGCATAACTTATGTACGGTCTAGTAGTTTGAGCGGCGAACAGCAGCGATCCAACAGCTTCCATGTATGGCACTTTGGACATCATCTACTTCTCGTCTTCTAATGTTGGGGACATTTTCAGGGAAATCTTCTGATTTAAATCTAATGGTGTTAATACTGGATTACAGTCGGACATCCTAAATCGACTTAGAATTTTCGAAATATGTATATTAAGATTGATCAATTGCAATTGTCCAAGCTGACCTATTTCGTGTGATGCGAATTCCTAAAACTGACGATGCATCACCTAAATCTTTTATTCTAAAGTTTTTCATTAGTCTTTATTTTAATAATAGTTCTTCACTTTTCCCCACAGCTGTAATTCATTCTTAAAATAAAAACAACAAAATCATAATTCTAAGCAAATTAATTCAATAGCTTGTGGAACTTTTGGATATGGCAAGGGGCGACCGGACCCAGTTCCATCAATTTGTTTGTTCGGTCTTGTTCCCGAGCTCAACATAAGTGAATTGAAATAAAAATACACCTTGGACTTTGTTCATATACAGTGACGAGCAAAAATGAAGGTACCCTATTAAAAATCTTGTAAAATCTAAAAATTCTGCTAAAAAAAATAAAGAATTGAGGAAAAAAATGTATACTTTAGTTTATTCATAATACTGCATTACTGTATTATTTGACTAACCGAAAAAAAAATATTGTTTATAAATAAACGCAATTTTAAAAAAATGCACTTCAATTTTATCGAGCAAAAGTGTTGGTACCTATTGTTTTTTTTTATACAGTTATTTTATTTTAAAAAGAAATAATGCACTTTCAAAATAAAACAGCTAAAGCTTTGTTTATTGTGTCACAATATTGATGTTTGTAAATATTTTAACGTGCAAATAGTTTAAAGTTAGACGTACAAAACGAATAGAATCTTTTACATAATATTACATATTAACAATATATTATATATTAATAATTGAAGAGAAAAGTATTATAATAAACCATCACAAAAACGGTAAATCTCTAAAGAAATCAATGAAATTGTTAGCAGATCAAAATCAACGGTGCAGAAGGCGGTAAATCGGATCAATAACGAAAAAATAATTGAAAATAAGCAACGATCAGGGCGACCTCGTAAGCGAATTATTCAAAAAGATCCATTTAAAAGTGCACCGAAAATAGCCATTGACATTGCAAGTAATTTGAACAAAACGGTTTCCGAGTGAACTGTTAGAAGATCGCTCCATAGGTCTGACTACAGCAATTGCGTAGCTCTTAAAAAACCTTGTGTTAGCGATGTCAACAAGAAAAAACGAATAACTTTTGCAAATGGTTATAAAATGAGTCCAAGTTCATTATGTACATACGTGTCAGATGATAGACTTAAGGTGTGGAGAAAAAAGTAAGAAGCCCTCAATCCCCAGAATACAATAAAAACTGTGAGGCATAGGGTGGTGGTGTTAAAGTATGGGGGTCTACGTCATCTGGCGGTGTTGGTAATTTGGTAATCATTAAGGAAATAATGAATAAAAGTGTTTACCTTAACATTTTGAAGAAAAACCTTCACGAAAGCACTGAGAAATTGGGGATCAGAGACAGGTTTTATTTCAATCAAAACAATGATCTCAAGCACACCACTCTAGATGTGGATCGCGTATAATACACCACACATGCTTTTAACACCATCACAAAGTCCTGATTTGAATCCCATTGAGCACTTGTAGGACCACCTTGAAAAGCGTATACGGAACCACGAGATAAGGAGTAAATCCCAAACTTAAAGAATTAATTTTTGCAGAATGACAACAAATAACGCCTGAAGTGACTAAGAAACTAGTCCACTGAATACCAAAGCGTTTGCAAGAAGTTTTGAGGTTAAAAAGATTCCCAACTAAGTATTAGGAACAAATAACAAATTTGAATTGTTTTAAGGAAACAAAATGGCTTACAAATATGTTTTATTTAAAGGTACCATCACTTTTGTTCGATGAAATTATGACTCAATTTTTGAAAATGCATTTCTTTTGTAAAATATTACTTTTTTTTTCTTTTTAGTTACTTATGGTATTCTGTACATAATAAATAAATTAAAATGAACATTATCGCCTACGTTTTCATTTTTATTTAGTATATTTTTCAGTTTTCATAAAAACAGTAATAGAATACCTTCACTTACGTTCGACACTGTATGTACATTCACAAATCCTTGAGTTTCGTCACTCTTTACTCTGAAACTACAAAACGCAAGCTAATCGAGTGCTCTAGGGAACTTGTGCCTCTACAATGAACATTTGCAATAAAATCTCCAGTTTGACCTTCAGCTTGGGTACTTTTTATTCTTAAAAATTAAAAAACAACTTAAAATATGCAATAAAACTAATCGACTAGCTACTTTGACTCATTGTCATTGCCAATTCGCAATTCATCAATGAAGTGTGGTGTGAGATCTTTGTAGCTCCATGGGATTGTCCACTGGAGCACTTGATCTGTTTGACATCATATTCTCGACTCTGTTAGTGGTCTCTCTCATGACGCCAGAGAAATCTGGCAAATCATTGAGATCCAAAGTTAAATGGGCCGAGAATCGTTTGTATACCGAATTCTGACTAGATTCTCGTTTCGTCCTGCTTTTGGTCTCCTCGTACTTCAGCTGTTGCTTCAGGAATATCGATGTCTTTAACATGTCTTGGATATTCTTGAATATTGCATCCGACTTATCGATTCCTTCAACGGCGCTTAAAGTGCAAAAGAATCATAAAATCTCTGCCAGACTTACATGAACGCATGTTACTTGAGGGGAACTTACCTCACCGCATATTCCATGTCATAGCAATGACCTTGCAAGTCGTTTTGCAGCTGGATAACCTCAGCTCTCTTCTCGACAATGGGTGGCAGAACCTTGCGGACATGTTCTTGAATCCGGAAGAATGCCAGCGATGGATCATTGGCCACAATATGGATGTTTTCCGATATTTTCTCGGATGCTTAATCGGAGGAGAAAAAATACATTATCTGTTTTGCTTGAGTCCAGTGCGTTGCCTTACTTTTTCTCAGTTTGTGAGTGAGTTCAACGTCTTTATTCATCATATTTCCTTGTTTTTTTATTATATACTTTCTATTTCTGTGTGAAAATTGTTTTTTAATTATAATTTCAGCAAAGCAAAAATTCTATAAAAATGTTTTTGTTTGTTTATTTATGAAAGTATATGGCTGCTGACATTTTGGTTTGAGAAGTACTGATGTAAAACTGTCAAACTGGAAAACGTAATAGAAGAGAACATTTCACAAGAAAGCGTTCCAGGATGGAAAAATTATAATTTACTTAAATGGATTGTGCTGGTGAGTATAAAACACAAACAGCCTTATATATTAACTCGTTTTAGCGACGGAGTTAATTTACTCCGACTTTCCAACGCAACGCCTCTAATATCTACTGAAAAGCTTATTTATAAGAAAATACACTAAAAACTGGTTCATAGAAGGTTTAAGGTCGTTGTAGTATCTAAATGTCATTTTTACAGGACATCGTGTTATATTTACATAAGGAAGTGTAAGCAATTTTGATGCCTTTTTTACTAAAACAAGAAGAATAGTTATTTTGCATTTTTAAATGATTTAAGTTCTTCAAAGGCCCTAACACCTATACGATATTGGGATCGCAATGTGGTTGGTACAATTTTACAATTTTAAATATATCGAAATTCCAATTATGTATACAATTATAATAAAATGAATAATTTATTATGGAAATCAGCTGGAGTTTTCCTTTATAATAACGAGAGTTTTAGATTGGTGAATTTTTTATACCATAAGGAAGGCGTAGCTAAAACGGCTAAGAAAATATTTTATAAATAAGGATTTGTTTGACGTGCCGTAAGCCCGAATTGAGTGCTTCAGGTCGGTTAACTATATTCCGAGGTTGAAACGAGTATAAGTAAAATCTAATAAATAAGACTGAAAATGTTAAGCAGCCTGGTGTTAGGCTAGGCGGGCACATTCAATTTTTAGTTTCGCAACTGTTTAGTTGCTAAAATGAAACATATGGGCTTATATGGGACACCGCGCATTTAAAACAACTCGATTCGAGCAATTAAAAAGTTTGTGTTTTGACACAAACTAAACGATTGCCTTAAATTAATTCGCAACAGTTAAGCTGTTTTCTATAAGCGTAAGGGAGAAAAAGAGTGTGAGCGTGAGTAAAGAGTTGCCAGTGCGCGGTACTCTATCAACTGGTGATTAAAGTATTTGATTTCGATCACAGTTGCCAGTGCGAGGCTAGCCTTAAGGTATAAATATGATGCTACATAACAATTTCCTAACTTTAAAGTAGTTTACTAACTCTCTCTTAATTTTTAACATTTTGAGACTTGTATCTTGTTAAAACTATTTTTTTTTATAAATTGCTTCTGAACACATCTAAAAGAATGTCAGTTCTTGCAGAAAAAATCTTTTTGACGTTTGTAAATCAAAGAGACATAAATAGCTCTTTGATAATTTCAACTTTATTAAAACAGTTTTAACATTCAAATAATGTTTTTTTTTATTTGTGCGCAGCGTAGTTTGTTCTGTTCAAATGTTCATTGAAAACTATCAAACTTTCATTTGATTTCAGGTAAATGTGTAGTTTTGGAGTACAATTTTTTTATGTTTACACTTAAACCCTAGTACGCAGATCGAGACAAGACAAATTGTATCTCTACAATTTTAATATCTACAAAACTTTTCCAAATCTCGCGCAAAAGTTTGAAGTTGGAGAGATAAAATCTAATTTACTGTGTTTTTTAGTGTATCTCTGGAACGCGTTGTCTTACAAAAGTCGTTCATACCTTTTTGGAATCTCCTCTTGATGCTCTCAAGACAAGCATTAGCACCTTTTACATAAAACCACTATTGACAAAAATCACTTTCGGCTGTAAAAATTTGTCCCGCAAAATAATGCTTGTATCATTCTTTTTCCTGGCAAAATTTAGTGGAGACATTTTGTACAGCAATTCACAATAGTAGGAATTTTGCGCGCGAGCTGCGTACTGCTCGGAAAAATATTCGAGAAAAAATTTGTCCCAGGAAAATAAATGTATGGGAGACAAAATTTTCCCCGATCTGCGTACTAGGCTTAACTTGAAAAAACTTATTTGAATACGCAGATCTTTTAGCCTTTTTACACCGACACGAAATCTAAAGTGAAAAATGAGCGGGAAATTGTTTTTGGTAAGAGTGTGTTTTAACGAAATTTAGAACAGAAAATTGTCCTATTCTACTATTTTACAAAATTTCAAAATGTATAGGAAACCTATATCGTCTTGACTCTGCTTGAAGTCTAAATCATCATCATTTTTAAAAGGGTTTTTGGTAAAAAAAAGTTAAATAAAAATCGAAAAGTCACTCCTCATTTCTAATGTCGGATTTTCACCAGTCGATTTTTGTCAAGCGGTGAGGCCATTGACCTATTAGATATGGACTGCCAGAAACCAACTTCACGCTGGTTTTATTTGAAACTGTACGGCAACTAGCGCTATTGGTGTAAAGGCGGAAAACATAGTGTAACTTTTGGTTTTTATATTTGATTTATCAATTATTGACATAATTGAGATTGTAAAGGGCGTTCAGCGGAAGTTTTGTAAATAAAAAACTAGATCGCAATTTTCATACTTTATTTAGAGAAAATAGAGTTTTAGCGAATTTTATGTCCAAAGCGAATTTTTCCATTTTAGGTGGTAAATGCTTTGCTCGTTAGCTAAGGCTTGCGGGTTAAGCCGTATTGTTCGATTCAGATTATTTGCTGATTTACCAGTCATAATAAGGATTTTTCAGGAATGCAAGAAGTGCTGTGATTCGTAAGAGCGATAAAGCAAAGCCCTAGTTCTACATATACATATGCATATGATGTGCTGCGCCCTGAATTATTTTATTTTACAAATTTTTGATTTGGAACTGTCGAAATGCTGATTTTGGAAAAATATAAAGTTCAATTGAAATAGATGGCTCAATATTAGCTCTGTTTTTAATAAATATTAATAATAAATGACCATAGGTTCTATGGCAAAAATCCTAGTTCAGGCCAACTGTCAAGAGATGGCCTCTGGAATTAATATTTATTTTTATCACTATGCATCAATAGCTCTAATGTCGCTAGTAAGAAGTTGAAGCATATTCATACGACTAGCAGTAACTTTCACGTGATTGCTAAAGCTTTTGTATTTTTATAGATATTAAATTACATTAGCCGCGTTTTACTATCGCCAATGATCCAAATAGATTAACTCTCGAAAATAAAACGATACGGATCATAGTGACAGTTGTGTTGTATGCTCATCTCCCTCTTGCTTATGATTGTTGATTCAAATGTGTCTTGTCTTTTTTCTTTACACTGTTTACACTACCTTACCATAAAAAGCCATCTACTCGCCGGAAAAGAACTAATTTCTGGATCTTTAAAATAGATCCAGATAGAGAACAGGATCCCAAATTGTTTTTGTAATACACGTTAAAAATTAATCCAGGTCGGGATCCACATATATCCGTAGATAACAAAACGCCCCTATTATTAGATTGAATGTATTTTCGTGAGTTCTGAAAAGAAATTCTGAGCAAGAACTGTGTTGCCGCCGCGAACTGTCACTTTATTATCGATATTTTGTATGCAAATGCAAAATATTTTTTACCTAACAAATCAAATAATTTCCTTTCATTACAGAACAGACGATTACCCCGAGGCCACACGAGGAAGTGATGGCAAACAAGTTTCAATACACAGAAATATTTTTACTAACACAAACAAACCTAAGCAACGTTCTCTTCAACTGGCATGGGAGTTCAAAATCTAAAGCCAGTAAACGACCAAGTTGAGAGCAAGTAGTCTGTAGCCGTACCTGTAAAATTATTTATTAGAGTGCAGAGTGCATTTATAAATTTCAGGTCGATGTTTTCTTAAATCACTTTAAAGTAAAATACAATTTTAAATTTTATATTTTTTTGATTGATTATATGGTCTTTGGCAATATGTCAAGTCAGCATCTCTGCCTGTGGCACAAAGACGAACACTTTTAAGTACGTTTTGCCCAACAATATCGCAGACTTCTTTTGTAATTTAAGCAATTTCGTTTCTACTTTTGTCCTTAAGCATCTAGGTTGCGGTTGGTTTGTTGATGTGCACTTTCTCTTCCCATTACTCCCATAGGAAGAAATTTGGAGGCGTAAAATCTGAGGATCGTGGAAGCCGGTCGATATCTCCACTTTTTGACATTAATTGGCTGGGAAAAATTTCTCGCACGTTCTTTAGCCCTAATTGATCCAATTCGTATATAAGAAAGCTTTCCAACATGTTTTAGATGACAACCTATAAATTTCATTAACACAAAAATGGCAACCTAATAAATTCGACCTGGAACATAATTCACACTCAGGATATAATTGTTCGTCTGACATTCAGATTAAGATTCAGAAATACAAATGTTTATTGAAATCTGTAACAAAAATATAAATACAATGCAACATTTCAAAATTGCGAGGCAACTGGCTCGTCAAGTGGCGTGCCAGCTACGTCACAGCAAATACACAAAAAGAAATTTGACAGACGGTGTATGTAACAAACTGGCTTACCAGTACTCGCTCCGGTGATCACCAGCAGTTGTAAAATTTACAAATGACAAAAATTGAGTTATAATGTGACTTTATTTAATTTAATTTCTTGCTTAAACTTATTTTTTATTTCATAATCAATTATAAAATAATTTTGTTTTAAGATGCCAAATTCCGTAGCAGGAGAAAATAAGAACTACTAGTGCGTATAATCTGTAAAATAAAACAAACATATTTACATATGTATCAGCTTCATTAAACTATGACTTTGACAACAATTGACAGAAATATTCTCACATTTAGTAATGTTGGTAAAGACATTGTTGAAAACCAAGAGGCTCTCATAATGATTGTTTTATTGGATCTCATCATAATCATTCGTATGAGCTGCTTAAATTCTCTTGACTCGTTATACCATTCACATTCATACCAAGCATTTGATATTCCTTCGCTCTAAAAATATTTAGAAAAATGTAAAAAATGTTTTCTTTGAGATCCAGAATACAACTTTATATGTAGAACAAGAAGAGACACATTCGAGAAAGTGTCAGAAGCAAACAAATGTTCCTTCAACTGTAAAACAAAAATAACACAAACATTTTTCCTTGACCAGGCCATTCATCGTCTGCGAAACAATTGACATTTTAGTTTTATTCGTGTTTGTTTTTTGTTGTGTCTTCCTTTACAATAAGTTGCCTTTCATTAAATTGTTTGTACTAGTTTTTGGTCGTTTTCAAAAACATCAAATCAACGTCAATTTGATCGTCAAATTGTCATCATTTTTTGACGCAAATATTGCTATCATGATCAGTTTGATCAACGAAAATCTCTCTGGGTATTCAATATTTTTCTCGTCAACTGTTTTTTTTTTACTGCAAAGTTACGTTCCAAATGATTTTATCGAAAAATATTTTACACAAAATATTTCAGTTTGGGACAAGTTGACTTTTTTTTTGCGTTTAAGAACATCTTACAATAGCCTTTTCAATATTTTTTCGCATTAATTTGTCTTGCTGAAGATCACAGAGCAATTTCCATTGGCATCAGCAGTTTAAAACTCAAATGGGTAGAGACTTTCCCAAATTGTCTGCTACAATTATTATCAATTTAGATCATCGAACGGCGCAATGGAGAACGAAATTCTTTGTTTATGATTTGATTGTTTCAGTTTTGCATGCGATTTTTCGTTTGCACCAGCAGCATTCTAGGCACAAAGTAAAACTTCGGAAGAGGTTGTCTAAAGCATTCGAATACAAGAAGTTATAATTTGGTCCACCCATAATTGCAGATTCTTACTTTTCGTTAAGTTTTCGTTTACTTTTACTTTCGTATGTGAAAAGCACTCTCGGTCTCGATTGCACCTTTTTTAAGTAAAACTGACAGTTAGAGTAATATAAAAGAGGAGATATACGAGTTATTTCAATTGAACTCATTAAAGTTGACTAATACTTTCCAAAACTCGGAGAACTACTTTTCGTTGGTTTATGACATTCACTTGAGTGGGCACCCGACTATTGTAGATAAACCTTGAAGTCACTCTTGTCAATTGTATCGTATTGAAGGTAATTTATGAAGTCAATATGAACGTAAAAACATCAAAAACTTGAACATTCAAGACGACTAACTGGTTGGACTTTTTGCTGCGAACAGCAAAGTTTATAAAAATTGCTAAAGAAATTCACCTCACTTATGATGGCTTGTCCATTCAAACAATAAATAACTACTTCATAACCAGCCGCAGAAATATAAAAAATCATTTGAACAAATACTTCAAAATTGGATTCCTGAAATTAAAGTAAACAAATATAACATTTAAGTTAAAAATGAATATAATTAATTAAAAAAAAAACTACCAATCCAACGGTTCCTTGAAACATGACCACTCCCAAAATAACCAAGCTCAAAAGGAACTGTGCCAGGGAAAGATGAAGATATAAATGGTTGACCTCAGTGCAATATCTAAAGAAGAATAATGTACAATTTTAAGCAGTCGAATAATTAGCACGACAGAACTCAACTGGTAAGTCCTTTCATAGTGGTGAATACACTGACGCAAATAGTCAAGACGGAGAGGCTTAGGAACTTTAGAAGATGTTACTAAGGGAATTGCTGTCTTGAGAATACGAATAAGTGCAGCTCCATGAAGAGCTACGTATATAAAAATTCCATCAAAACTCAAAGCAACTGCAAAAGAAGAATTAAAATTTAATGATAATTAAATTTAACTATTCAAGAACGAACCGGTTCCAGCTATTGATAGTCCCCATACCGTTAGAAAGAAGAGAATTTCAAACTGAGGGAATTGGTTCATTTTATCTTCCCAGAATGGAAAAAGTGCTGCACAAGCTGAAAGTGTAAAATAACAAAAAAAAAAAAAAACAATTAGATATTGAACATTGGGCGCCAGTTAATTGAGATTAATTATAAAACTCACGAAGTTCATTTGTATAATTAGCTCTTTCAACAGATGCATAATAAATATTTTTTCCCATAGCCCTAAAAATGTAGTAGCTGACAATCGTGGTACAGGCGCACATATAAAAATTAAATTGCCTTGATCCGAATTTCCAGGACTGGTCGAGAATTTTGATAGCATCTTTTCGCAATTGCTTATTGTATGGTGTTTCTGCGAAAATAAAACCAATAAAATATTATTTTAATTATAAAGTCCCAAAATATTAATTTACCATTCGACAAAAGTTCGAATTGATCAACCAACTCATGTGTTTCGACTTTGTGTAGCAATTTATAGAAACTACGTTGAACAACCGCCATGTAAATAATTTTCAAAATAGAAACGATAATTTGCAAAAAAGTACAGAAGCTCTGAAATAAGAAATTAAAAGTTTTGCAAATTCTTTCAAACTATTTATTATAGCGTCTTGCAACACCTCTGTGATATGAGATATACTGTCGAAATGTCTAATCATGTATTCTATATGTCCGTATAGGGTAAAGAATCCGGTTAGCAATAGATAGACTGATATTCTGTGTAACGAAAAAATTCAATATATAAGAGATTTTAAAGATTATTTGAGGTTGTGAGGGCAAAGAAATTGTTTTAAATCAGCCTTTCATAGTAAAAATCTTCTCATTTTCACATATTATAATAGAGTAAAGTATCATTTCAAAAAGGTCAGATTAAGGTTCTAGGATGATTTCAAGATATTTAAAGACAAACAGAGTTACACTCAAAAGGTTAACACTAATTTTGCACTCGCAGCTTTATTCAAACTATTAAAAATAAATAAATTATATTTTCTCTACTTACATCCTTAAGCTATCCTTAAATCGCGACGGAGCCAATATATTAATGCCCAAACTAAATGTTGTGTTAATTAAATACCTAAGGCGGTTGTTGTTCTTCTCTTTCAAAGTATTGGGATCTTCGAGAGGCATTTTGGAATAATGCTACTTGCTTTCAAAGAAGTCGATTGAAAGTGACACATTAGGGCTGAAGTATTTTATAAAATTGAATAATTATTGGGCTTCGAATAAGCCAAAGACTTTTAATTATCACATTTGAAAAGAGATACTCCTACAGTCCTACATGGCTAGCCAATAGCATATAATTAAGTTGCACGATATATATTTATATGATTTTACGAAGGAGGGGAAGTGTGATGGACATCATTACTTCGTACAATTTCAGTAGAGAGTATATTCATTAAATAATTCATATAAATAAGCTCATTCTAAGATATCGTCGGAATAGGGAGAAGAGCATATATTCATATTGTCTCCACAATAAACTTGTTCCACGATGAGGACTAAATTTATCAAAATGAATAAACGAAATTGAGATATTTCTATAAAGCTCAAGGTTTTCAATGAACTAGCACTTGATCCGTTCGAATATAAATTGGCAACACTGTTTTCTGTGACAGCGCTTATGAGCAGCATAGAATTGATAACGAGCGAAATATGTCAATTCTTCATTGTGCTCAACGATAAAACCTGTGCCCATATAGCCTGATTTATTACTCAGAGTGTGTGAACTTTTGACCTCCAGATTATGTGCTTTATTCCAAATTAAAACTATCAACCTCTAAAAAACACCCTTCATAAAGCTAAAAGTAGTCGTTTTTTATTGGTAAATGTATAGGCAGCGCAGTAAAATTTTACATAGTAAACAACAACAAAGCAATAGTGCGTATAAACTAGGCAGTAATAAGAGTGCACATAATAGTGCTGATAAAGTTTTGGAGCATCTGAATTACAGTGACTCTCAAATTGGTTGCAAAAGTTTTATTTTTCGTGAGGTTGGTAGGTTTTGATTATTCGAGAATGTGTTCGGTGATATTTGTTCATTTTATGGTAAATTTTCACAAGAGCCAAAATTATGTGGATTGAAATATTTATTTACGATTAGACGGTAAACGATAATAGTCAATGGTTGAAATGTTGCCTTTTAATGCGTGTGCATGTTCCTTATCTGTCACGTGAGAGTATGAAATTCATCGATGGATGGCTGCGATGCCAAACGATTAAAAAGGACATGAAAATGATTTTTTCTGACACCGAGCTTATTCAAAAGTGGATTGTTTATTCGTAGGAATATGTTTATTTCATTTTAAGTTTTTGTTTCCTTTTACTTCGTTCACTTAATGATTCTGAAATATCTACTAAATTAAGATGATTTGTTAAAAGAAGAAATTCAGAAATTATGTAGAGCCCTTTTCTGTTTTGGATCTTTTCATTTCATTTCATTTCATTTCATTTCAATTTGTATTAATTTTGTAAGAAATTACATATTTATTTTACTTCTTTTCCAAATCAGCTGATTTTGACACGGGTATAAATGCAAAGCATACCAACTTTAAAATTTAAAGTAAAAGTGTATATGCAGTCAAAAAAGCATTTTATTTGAACTTCCATTGCTGCACTATGTATAGATTACCAATAAAATAAACCTAATATAACAGCTTTAAAAGAATCCAGATAGACTGGGAATAGTTTACAATTTCAGCTGTCATCAAAAGAAACATCTGCTTGAATGAGGCTTTCAAGTTAACCCAAATTCTTTAAGCATACCTCTGCATTTGGCGATTAGATACTACTTGTTGAAACTGTTAAAAATGATAAAGATACAAACCTACAGAATGGAAGAATATTGCAAAAAACTGTGAAAAGTTTATTTTGCTATAAATGACGCGAGCCATCAATTTTAAACCAGCATAACCCCGGAGTAAATTAAGTTTACCCCCCTATTATGGAAGACAACTCAACTATAGTTTAGTTGTAATTTTCTTAGAATTGGTATTATCGATCACAACCAGATACCAGACTGTCAAAGCACAACCAGTTGCCGATTTAGCAGACAACTAACAAAATGTTGAAAAGTTGAGTTGTGTTTCGGTTGTAATAAGCGTCAAAATCAAACAACTGGTTCTAATACGCTATTCACACCTAATTAAAATCTGGATTTCGAGCAAAATTCTAAAAATCTCATCCAAATCTACGAGATTTCCCATACAATTTCAGATTTCCAAATCTACTAGATTACGACAAAATCTCCTCAAAATCTACTTTCAAACACAAGATTGTCAAAACAAACAAACCTTTCGAAATGTTCTGCCTTGTCAGCAAATTGTCAGCAAGCGAAAAGGCAGATACAAAGCAGATAAAGGATTCCCTCTTTGAATTGTGGTGAGAGAAGGAGAGAAGATAAATTATATCCGAGGAAGCAGGAAAAATGGACAGATTTATAAGGAAAAATATAATTCCTTTTGAAGGAGTGTCCAAATAATGAAATGAAAATGCCGAAATGGATGCCGACAATAACAACATTCTAAAAAAAATATATTAAATCATCAGCTAAGGAATTTCATAGAGGTGTATTGAAATATTTAAATAAATGAAAAAAATAAAAATATATGTTTTTGTTTACCTAAATGGATGCTTTTACTATCAAGAATTTTTAATTTTCATGATTCATTTTTTTTTCATACATATAAACAAGAGAAATTAAAAATAATTGGCAAGATGAAAGAAACGTCAAACGAAATCCTGATTCTGTTCAGTGCGAACGCTTCAACGAGATTTCGTAATCCTGTTGCTGAAATCCGAGATTTTAATTCGGTGTGAAAAGCCTATAAGCATTTGTGTAGAACATTTTAATGAAAGAATCTGCATTCGGATACAAAATATGGACACAAAACAGTAAGTTAAACAACAATTTTAATAAAAATAGAATGTAATGAGTGTATTTTAGTTTTAAAACTACATGGCCATCACAGTTCGAACGACTTGTTGCTCTATGTTAGCTGAGCATTTATCCATTGTCCACAAATGAGTTCCTCTATCACATCTACCATTCTTTTAATACAACTGACACTATCGATTGAGTCAGTCCTAAATTAAAATCATTGCCACTACACTTTTGGCAACTTCCTTCGCTCATGAAACGAAGAGCAGTAGCAAGTTTAACAATTGGTGGAATCGCTGAGGAACGTTGGTTGTTTTAGGAAAACCTTATTTCGAACCAAAAAAATGCATACTTTAGAAATAGAAGTGTACATAAGTTTATTAAATACACGTTCTTTTTTATTTTGTTACATTAAGGAATTCTTATCTTCCAAATCATCGAAAAACAAATCGAAAGAACTTTCAATCATACTCGTACAATTTCTTATTTTTGTATTTCATGTTGAGCAGCTGGTTTTGACAGCAAATCGACTCCTAAAAGACGGCAACGTATTTTTTCATTACAACTGATTTTAGTTGACTTGCATAATACTGTAATATTTTTCCTAGGTTCTTTAAATAAAACTTATTACTCTTTTTAGTATTTCTTCTTTATTTATCAAAACAATAAATCTCAGTTTATAATCAACTCCAATACTTTTATTTAAACTTAAATCACACTTCTTTAATTACACTTTTCACAATCCAATAGTTCAGCTTTGCACACTTTCATAATCGAAAATAAACTGTGTCCGCTCACCGTGAACACTCCCTTATATACTCAAAATAATTGTTCTTGAAGGTTCTTGTCTGGAAATGTTCTAGTTGCTTGGAATAAGGGGAAATACATATGGAGGTTCTTGTTTAGAATGTTCTAGTTGTTTGGAATAAGGGAAAATTTATATGACATTGGAAAAGAGCTTTTTTTTGTTCCTTCATAAAGTAGATATGCAATTCTCAACAGATGGCGCTGTATGAGTATAAAGTTCTGTTCGCAACAATACGAAAAATTTGTTTGGTTGTCTAAAAGTTGAGTTGTGTTGATGACAACTCAACTTAGTTGAGTTGTAATCCATAATAGGCGCATTAGTTTATTTTTCATCAATCGAAGCATAATATACCTACTCTTACAGACTAAGATGTTAATATTCTTACAGGTGAGTATACAATGTGATCAGGAATGATATCTCGGATAAACATAGCCGAAAAATTGTTACGGCGAGATCCAACGACTTTACTCCGAATAGGAGACATCTGGTTTTATAAAAAGTTGTAACTATTCTTCAATTCATCTTATATTCTCTCAGATGAGCTAGCAAAATAAGGATTCCAAACTGTACAGCAATACTCAAGCACAGATCTGACCAGGGACTAAAATAATGAAAGTATAAAGTGTAGAATCAGTAAACTCTTTACTATAACCCAGCATCTGATTGGGCTTGTTAACCATGAAGACGTAATGAGGAAGAAATGATGATTAATGTCTTGAACAACTCATAAGTCTTTTTTCTGATTAACTCTTGCTTGATTTATGCTTTAGATATTGTAGTTAGAAATAATTGAAATAAGAACCCTGAAACACAATAGAATTTGACACTTTTTCACATTTAAATGATATAGTTTACCGTGTACCAATATACCAATCTCCCCAAATTTTCTATCGGAAGATTAGAATCCGATAAACATGTAATTCTACGGTAAATCTTTAAATCGTTTACAAAAAGGAAACAGAAAGAAGTTTTGAAAATATCAGGAATATCATTCACAAAAAAAAGTAATGGTCCTAAATGGCACCCTTGACGAACACCCGACGAGACATAAAACTCATCCGATTTATAGTTCTTAATTTTCGCAATTTGTACTCTTTCAGTCAAATACGAATTGAATCATTCTAAAAAAGAAGACGACAAAAGAAAACTATTTGTGGAACATAAATTTGTGATTGATTCTGTAAACATAATATGTCAGTTTAAGACCCTTTTTCCATATTATTTACATATAATTGAATTCATCATTAGTTTTAAGTTGGTTGCAGTAAATTTACTTACTTCAAAAAGAAGTTGGAAATGTGAAATTTTGTCTTGGATAAATAAAGAAATTCTATTATATACAACTTTTTATTTAACTTATATTCAAATCTAGTATTAATATTACTGCCTCTTTGGCCAGTGACCCAATGTCAACGTACTTATTTAGTTTTTATGGACATTCAGAAGACAGTCTTGGATGAATAAACAGACTGAAAATATCTATCAAAATAAGTCACAAATTACACGAACTTCACTAGTGTCTTGATATTTCATGCAGGTAGAAAGCCCAAAAGATTTACGTTTGGTATTTAAAAAATAGCAAAGATGTTTGCTATTGCTTTTGAGATGGGTTTCTACTGAAAGTATATAGTGACGGTGCAGATATTAATCGAAAAAGTCAAATATTCCTTGTCCAAAAATATAAGATCAAGAATACGGTTAAGATTATTAAATTCATTATTTGTTTTAACTACGGACTTAAAAAATCAATTACTAATGTTTCAATTTTATTTGTTACATTAAACGGAATTGGATACTTATCGTCTAAGTCTAGACTCCATTTTATTTAAAGTTTCAATCACAAACATAGTTTACATAACTAGAGGAAAATTGTATGATATATAAATGTACATACATGTGTGCGTAAACCGGTTTAATAGGTCGTTTTTTTTTTTCATTTCTGCACCCACGTCGTCAGTTTACTGGCGTTGGTAAACTGGTTATCTGTTGTATGAATAAATAATAAGTCACTTTTAACTACTTGAACAAGTTAATTCCACACAAAAGTGCATTTATTTTGCATAAATTTAACCCATACTCGGGCGTATACGTATACTTTTTTATTTCATTGCATGCTGATTGAAGTGGAATTTTCGTAGGTCTTGATGGTAGCACTAACTTTTTCTATATTTCATCTGCTTTAAATATAGCTTCCCAAGAAAAAAGAGCCACCTTATGAAAAATTCTCAAACCTCAAGACCTAGAAAGTATAATTTTTTTTAAAAACTTATTTAATTTCTTACAGCTTTTATACCAATAATGAGATTTTTTCAAAGTGGTTTGTATACGAAACTACATGAGACATATAAAACAATACCACTTTAATCGGTTAAAAATCGAACTTTTTCGATAAGCAAGTAGAGCTTTTACACAAAAACTTAAATACAAGTACATGAATAAAAAAATATTTTTTAAAAACCAGGGGCCAAATTACCGCATCAGTTATCGAGTAATACGTGACGGAATTATGTGAGTTTGGCATTACCGCTTACGTCATCTAGCAATCGATTACTCTCATTTGACATTTTTATTCAATCACTGATGGGACTCACTCACTCGGTCACTGAAGCGGTAATTTGGCCCCAGATCATCAATTTAAATTTTTTCGTGTCTGGAGTTGTCACTCGGTAGAATTCCATGTCTTTATCTTACGTCGTTTAAGCTGTGCGTTGCTTATCAATTGGGCTGCGCACACGGGATGAATTCTGCCTGCAGAATATGCAATTTTAAGGAGAGTGAAGTGAAGTGTATGGAATCGAACTCAATATAATCTTCTACAATTGTTGGTGTGGAAGAACATATTTTTCTCTGCAAGCAAATCTAATAAATTGAAAATAGACAAATGTTCTCATTTTTCCACCAGAATAATGCCAGTTTTCTATCTTAACGTATTCATCCTGAGTAAGTCAGATCATTGAGAACATATTCATCTAACCGAATCTTTCTTTGAATTTTCAATTTCAATTTCATGAATTTATTTAAATAAATTTTCATATTTTTAAATGTGTTCATCGTTACACTTGGGGATGATCGATATTTTCATAATCTTGAGCAATTCAATTTTTAATTATTTCACTCACTTGGGCGATTGGCCTTGCACTTGCACTTTGAGAATACAAGGCAATCCGTAAGGTGGACACGCTTAAATTGAAACGACGCATGCCAGTTCCAATCAACTGTATTCTTGGAATCAGAACATCATTGTCTTTGAACTTTGGTGCCAGTTATAGCTATCATTAAAATGCATCATTGCAAATTTTCATTCACATTTTTAAGACGAATAAACAAACTGCAATGACTTTAATTGGTACCAAAATGGAGGTAATGAGTAGTAGAATTTTTTACTCCATAAAATACAAAATTCTGATTTAAACTTTCTTTTAAATCCACTTTTATTATTTCACTGATAGAAATCAATTTCAAGGAACAGCTGATTTTCGTTTCTTTGATATGGAACACAATCGTTCCACTGAATGTGTTCGATTCTCCTTCTATTCTCAAATGTCAATTTTCCTTTCAATGATCAACTTTAACCTCAAATGCATAGAATTGGTTGTAATCAGCTACTGACAGGATCTTTTACTGTATTGTCATGTATTTCCACAAATTCGAAGACTTTAAGCAAGCTTTTATTAATTACAATACCAGCTCTTTATTTCGGAATAACCGGGAGGGTTTGACGAAAACCCTCCAAAGATATTCTACTTTCTGTAAATCTTTACATTACATTACATTTTACACTACTCCGTCGATAAATCTACGACGTAGAGACACTGAAAAGCACTGGCAGCTGGGGCCATGGCCTTTAGACAATACAAGAGAGAGAGACACACAGAAAGAAACAACAACAGAAGAAACACATGTCAATAGCACACGGTTGGTATTTAAACGGTCCCCCATCCAAGAACTAACCGCGCACAATTATGCTTGATTTCGCTGATCGATGGGTAGCGATGTTTTCATCAAAGCCAAGGCCGTTGACTTTGTAAATCTTTTAACATTCAATCGAGTGCCTTTTTTTATACGCCATCGCAAACTCATCCCAAATGATTTTCTTAGGTTCGCCATTGCTGATTTTTGTAAGGCCATATTGCACGTAAGATCATCTTTCATTTGAAAATTCGGTGCCAGTTTGAGCTCAGAATGTCCTTCTAACAATCTGGCAGGTCTAAAATTAGTATTTTTGCATCAGGCACAAATCCTTTTTGGAAATCAACGCCTCGTTGTGAATATACGGGTTAAAATAAAGTTTGGTATTTACTTTCCGGTGGACTTTCAAAAAATTTCTTTCGCTGAGAATAACGAACACAAAAAAATCAGCTTAGACTTCTTTTGTAATTTCAGTGACCATACAGTTACTCTACAAGGGCGTAGTGGTCTTTAGTGTATCAATCAGTCTCCAAAAGCTGCTATTCTGTTTACTAACAAAGCCAGCCAAGTCAAAATGGGTTTCCACGTTCATATATTGATTTTTTGGCCAAAAATTGTGGTCGTCTATGGAGAACTGTAAAACTGTAGCACTCAGTGGCGTGGCGTGAATAATTTCAAATGGTAAGTCGAAGCTTAGATTAATTACCTGCAAACGATAATTAATTCTAATGTATCCTAAATTAAAAAATGTATTGCAGTTCTGATTTCCAAAACAAACAAGCGAAGCACTTCATGCCAATTTTGTATACTTCAAACAATTTATAAATTATAAAAAATCTTAAAGCATAATAAGAGTGGCTTCGAAAGAAACCGTTTCTGGCAAATGAAAATGCAGTACATTAAGAAAAATTTAAGGTAATGTTATGAAAAAGAATAAAAAAAAAGGAACTTTAAAACAAAAGTATATTTAAGTATGAGATAAATAAGCAAATAAATCAATTAAATTTTTCAAGTAATTCAATATCATGATATAAAAAATATCAATTAAAAATAAATAGTTATGTATATACAAAAGTTTATAAATATAGATGATTTATGTATGTTACCAATCTCTGTAAATTATGCTATATAGGTTTAAGTAAAAGAATTGTAATATTTTTGGCTACAATAAATATAAGAATGTATGTTATTAAGAAAAATAGCAAAAGCTCGCGTTTCTAAACAAAAAGAAATTATGAAAAGTGTTACTAAAAAAGCTTCTCTTATTTACATAAATATTCTAAAGCTATTCTACGATATTTTTTATAAAATCTGCTAAAAAAAACTCTTTCATAGAAGTCAGGTCTATTCCATATTTTTAAAGAAGCCGCTTTTCTGTGGATATAAGTGCTAAATCTGAAAGCTTGTCTTCTCAGTCTTCTCACTGAGAAACAGAATTCATTAAATATATATGAATGAATGAATGACCTACTCAATTAATCCAAGAAAGTACAGCGGTGGAAAAAACTCACACAATTCAGCAAATAAGTCGGTGAAAAGCGAGTTATTTTTTGCATAAGCAGAGAAGAGTACTTATAAAACAAAATTTAACAAATACAAATAACCTTCTCCTTCAGCTTCAGTCTTCAGTTCTTCAGTAGTTAAATTTCTTGCGCACCATTTTTTTTGCTATCTCTGCGCAACCCACCATTGACCAAGTGACTTGGTTTTGGGATTGGGTGTACTCACCTCACAACACAACATTCACCAAATAAGTCGAAGAAAAGTGTGTTGTTTCCTTGCATAAGACTGCGGGCGTTAGACAGAGTCGACCCCAATCCAGAAAAACCATAAGTAAAACAGCGAAAGAAAACTAACATTGTCCTATCCAGCGAGAGATCTTATCTATACTTCTATATCTATACTATTATATTAAAGCGAAACCATTTTAAAGTTTGTAACGCACGATCTCAGAAAGTAGTCAACCGATTTATTTGAAATAAATTTTATTATTTTCTATATTATTATAAGAGTGTTTATGGCTATAATTTGTTTTCATTAATAATTTGTCAAACTTGAATATTATTAATTTTACATTTTTTGTCCATTTTTTTTTCATTAGTTGACTCATATCTTAAAACCTATACAATAATCTACAAAGATTAGCATTCCTTCATAAAGTCAATATTGTTGCGCAAATTTTAAGCCCAAAATCACTTCTAAGTTACACATACAACCTGAGAAATAAATAAAAACAAATTATAAAATTATAAACTTTTTGAATTTATTTTATCCAGGAATTAGATTTCATCACAATCGCGAGGTCGCTGCTTTGTTTCATGTCATTATCATTCCAACATTTTTAATTTTCCTTTCTTCCCGTTCCCATACTCTCTCTCTGTTAATATCTGTTCCATTCAATAGTTACGTTTTTTCTCTTACCTACCTACCTACATATTCAATTTTTCTGTATTGTATAGTTTATCTAACTAACCGACACACACATTTTTTTTTGTTTCTATCGTCACATCACTGAGCAATGTGGGGGTGGGCTCTTTTTACTTGCGATATATGTAGGCAATAGGTACATACTAACTACAAAGCAAGTTCTGCATTTGAAAAAAAAAATCGAACTCGAGATTTTGATCAAAGTTGACATAACGATGATAGCGAAGACGAATAAAGTGGGTCCGACGATTTGGAGGGAAATGTTATTAACGGTACCTGTCATAGAACGGTTTTTTGATTTAAGAATTTCTCATTAACAGCTCTAACGATTTTATCCAAAATTTTTATGCGTGAGCTTCTATACACTCGAAAAAATATAATCTAAAAATTTTTTCGAAAAAATAGTTTTTTGATTTTTAAAAAAAAACTAATATAATTTTTTTTTGAAAATTCAATATCTAGAAAACGGATACACGAATAAATTTTTAAATTACATTATAAAATATATTTTATTGAATACTAATAACTTTCATATCAATTTTGTTTATAAATTTTAAGGACAATTTAGTACACAAAAAAAATGTTTCAGTGCGTCTGTATGTCTGTACCTCTCTCTAGAAGCCTTACCCACTAGCCCTATGTTCTTCAATCTCAGTAGTTAAGGGTCTTCGGTGATTCCCTAGAGGAGAAATTAAAATGTTTTTTTAGCTCCAAAACTAACGGTACCCCCCATACACCCGTAATGCATAATCTTATTTATCTCGAAACGATGTGATATTATGGACATTGGACATGGACTACATTTTTGTGAAAAAAAATTTTGGGGCAAAATACCTGTCATAGAACCGTTTTTTTGATTTTTTGACTTTCTCATCAACAGCTCTAACGATTTTAACCAAAAATTTTCAACAGGAGCCCCCTTAAGTTTAAAATAATATTGTATATAAAGATATTGGAAAAAAAATTATTTCTAAAATCTATACTACCTAATACTTAAAATTTGGCATCCCAAATTTTGTTCTCGAAAAATTTTAAGGAAATTTGTCATATAAAAAACTACTTAAATATTAAAAAGATTAATCAGACGGTAATTCTATACATTTGAACATTTTTATCTCATTAAATCAATGTTTTATATTTATAAAATGTATTTTAAATTCCAAAGTACATTTACATAAGAGCAAGTTTGTGCGATCCAGTCGTGCATTTTATTTTTTAAGTTACTTGAATAATTCAATAGCATTTTGGGTGACAAAAATGGACATTCAATTGACTACAGTGCCGTGCACATGAACTATTCTTTAAAAGCGAAACCATTTTAAAGTTTGGGTTGAGTGATCTCAGAAAGTAGTCAACCCGTTTATTTGAAATAAATTTTATTATTTTCTATATTGTTATATTTATAATATGCACAAACATGAACAAGCTCTTTTTTTTCAAGTGTGAAAGAGAATCTAATTCGATACATATAAACTAAAATTAATATTATTGAAGCAAATATGCTCAGTCCCATTGAGAAATGTTTTCATATGCTAATATAAATATTAAGAAAATATTCGTAGTTACAATTTGCGAAGCAACGCGAGTACGGGTCGGCTAGTAAGTTATAACCCTAGATATTTCGGGTTGCTTTGGCTTGTGGGCAGAGGCAGAGAGTGTGGAAGAAATTACTCATGAAACATGAATCATGATAATAACGTGTGTGGTGCTGGTGTGGTGTGTATTTGATTGAAAAATGAGAATAAAGTTCAATTGTGTTGGTGGAGTGTGTAGATTGTAGAGGTTAATGAATAGATACGTATTTAGTATATAAAGTGGGTTTTATGTTGGTCGTTATTTAGTAAACATTCTTGTGCAGCAAAGTCGTTTGTTATTTAGTAAACATTGTTGTTTAGCAGAAAATTTAAAAGGTAACCCGATAGGAATCGGGTTATATGGACGCCACACCAATGGTAGCTCTCAAATATAGCTGACAATGAGGGTCGTTTCCATGCTCGATAATAATTTTGTTATTCACCACTCTCTAGGACTGTCAAATGACAGCTTAAAAATTTCATTCACACAAAAATGGCAGTAATAAATTCGACATGGAACATAATGTAATTCACACTCAGGATTTGATTGTTTGTCTGACGTTCACATTCAGAAATACAAATGTTTATTGAAATCTGTAACAAAAATATAAATACAATGCAACATTTCAAAATTGGGAGGCAACTTGCTCATCAAATGGCGTGCCAGCTACGTCACAGCAAATACACAAAAAGAAATTTGACAGACGGTGTATGTAACAAACTGGCTTACCAGTACTCGCTCCGGTGATCACCAGCAGTTGTAAAATTTACAAATGACTAAAATTAAGTTATAATGTGACTTTATTTAATTTAATTTCTTGCTTAAGCTTATTTTGTATTTCATAATCAACAATACAATAATTTTGTTTTAAGATGCCAAATTACGTAGCAAGAGAAAATAAGAAACACTAGTGCGTATAATCTGTAAAATAAAATAAACATGTATGTGATTAATAATCTTCACCAAACTATGACTGACAACAATTGACAAAAATATTCTCACATTTAGTAATGTTGGTAAGGACATTGTTGAAAACCAAGAGGCTCTCATGTTGAATGTTTTGTTGGATCTCATCATAATCATTCGAATTAGCTGCTTAAATTCTTTTGACTCGTTATACCATTCACATTCATACCTTGATATTCCTTCACTCTAAAAATATTTAGAAAAAAATGTAAATGGTGTTTTCTTTGAGATTCAGAGTACAACAAAATATGTAGAACAAGACCACACATATTCGAGGAAATGTCAGAACAAGTTGAAACAAAAAATGTTCCTTTTGTTTGTTTGTTTTTTGTTGTTTCTTCCATTACAGGTTGGCTTTCATTAAATTTTTAGAACTAGTTTTTTATCGTTTTCAAATACGTCAAATCAACGTCAATTTGATCGCCAAATTGTCATCATTTTTTGACGCACATATTGCTATCGTGAAATACGTCCTGCTTTCAAAAAATGTTGGTGCTTGCGTTGGCAATCAAATGTTTATTGTAATCAAAATTGATTTTGTTAATTTTTAAAACTAATTTATGACAAATTTATTAAAGTTTATCAGAGCGCAGAATTATTTTTTCTTGCTTTTAGTTGTCAAAAAAACAATTGACAGTCCTTGGGTGTTTTCTGAAAACCGAAAAACCCAGTTATTTTTGATAACTCTGAGGGTTGTCAACAAAAACTGGGTCAACCTTGGGTAAAGTTGAACAAACGAACCTATTCTTAATTAGAACGACGGCGACGCACTATAATTGTCGAAAGAGGTTGTTTAAAGCAAGCGAATACAAGAAGATTAAATTTGATCCGCCCATAATTGCAGATTCTTACTTTTCGTTAAGTTTTTGTTTACTTTTACTTTCGTATGTGAAAAGCACTCTTTTTTAAGTAAAACTGACAGTTAGAGTAATATAAAAGAGGAGATATACGACTTCTTTCAATTCAGCTCATTAGAGTTGACTTCTACTTTCGAAAACCCGGAAAGCTACTTTTCGTTGGTTTATCACTTTCACTTGAGTAAGCACTCGACTATTGTAGATAAACCTTAAAGTCACTTGTCAGTTGTATTGAAGGTCATTTTTGAGGTCAATATGAACGTAAAAACATCACAAACTTAAAAGCACGATCTTAAGGCTTTCCGAAACCAAAGCTGAACATTCAAGACGACTAACTGGTTGAACTTTTTGCTGCGAACAGCAAAGTTTATGAAAATTGCTAAAGAAATTCACCTCACTTATGATGGCTTGCCCATTCAAACAATAAATAAGTACTTCATAACCAGCCGCAGAAATAAAACAAAACATTTTAACAAATACTTCTAAATTGGATTCCTGAAAAAAAGTAAACAAATATAACTCACATTTAAGTTAAAAATGAATATAATTAATTAAAAAAAAATACCAATCCAACGGTTCCTTGAAACATTACCACTCCCAAAATAACCAAGCTGAAAAGGAACTGTGCCAGGGAAAGATGAAGATATAAATGGTTGACTTCAGTGCAATATCTAAAGAAGAATAATGTACAATTTTAAGCAGTCGAATAATTAGCACGACAGAACTGAACTGGTAGGTCCTTTCATAGTGGTGAATGCACTGTCGCAAATAGTCAAGACGGAGAGCCTTAGGAACTTTAGGAGATGTAGTTAAGGGAATTGCTGTCTTGAGAATACGAATAAGTGCAGCTCCATGAAGAGCTATGTATATAAAAATTCCATCAAAACTCAAAGAAACTGAAAAAAAAGAATTAAATAATTAAATGATAATTAAATTTAACTATTCCAGAACGAACCCGTTCCAGCTATTGACATTCCCCATATCGTTAAAAAGTAGAGAATATAAAACTGAGGGAATTGGTTCATTTTATCTTCCCAGAATGGAAAAAGTACTGGCCCAGCTGAAAGTGTAAAATAATAAAAAAAAAGTATTGAACGTTGGGCGCCAGTTAAGGGAAATTAATTATAAAACTCACGAAGTTCATTTGTATAATTAGCGTTTTCAACAGATGCATAATAAATATTTTTTCCTATAGGCATGAAAACGTAGTAGCTGAGAGTCGTGGTACACGCGCACAGATAAAAATTAAATTGCCTTGATCCGAATTTCCAGGACTGGTCGAGAATTTTGATAACATCTTTTCGCAATTGCTTATTGTATGGTGTTTCTGCGAAAATAAAAACAATAAAATATTATTTTAATTGTAAAGTTCCAAAATATTTATTTACCATTCGACAAAAGTTCGAATTGATCAACCAACTCATGTGTTTCGACTTTGTGTAGCAATTTATAGAAACTACGTTGAACAACCGCCATGTAACTAATTTTCAAAATAGAAACGATAATTTGCAAAAAAGTACAGAAGCTCTGAAATAAGAAATTTAAAGTTTTGCAAATTCTTTCAAACTATTTATTATAGCGTCTTGAAACACCTCTGTGAAATGAGATATACTACCGAAATGTCTAATCATGTATTCTATATGTCCGTATAGGGTAAAGAATCCGGTTAGCAATAGATAGACTGATATTCTGTGTAACGAAAAAATTCAATATATAAGAGATTTTAAAGATTATTTGAGGTTGTGAGGGCAAAGAATTTGTGATAGTAAAAATCTTCTCATTTTCACATATAATAGAGTAAAGTATCATTTCAAAAAGGTTAGATTAAGGTTCTAGGATGATTTCAAGATATTTAAAGGAAAAAAGAGTTACACTCAAAAGGTTAACACTTATTTTGCACTCGCAGCTCTATTCAAACTATTGATTATTTAAAAATAAATAGATAAATTTTCTCTACTTACATCCTTAAGCTATCCTTAAATCGCGACGGAGCCAATATATTAATGCCCAAACTAAATGTTGTGCCAATTAAATACCTAAGGCGGTTGTTGTTCTTCGCTTTCAAAGTATTGGGATCTTCGAGAGGCATTTTGGAATAATGATACTTGCTTTCAAGGAAGTCGATTGAAAGTGACACATTAGGGCTGAAGTATTTTTCAAAATTGAATAATTCGAATAACCCAAAGACTTTTAATTATCACATTTGAAAAGGGGTACTCCTACATGGCTAGTCAATAGCATATAATTAAGTTGCACGATATATATTTGTATGATTTTACGAAGGAGGGGAAGTGTGGACATCATGACTTCGTACAATTTCAGTAGAGAGTATGAATGTAAAACTAATGTTGGGGGCCCGGATTGAACTAAACATTGAATGTGTAATTGTTTTGATTCATATAAATTATGCTGGTTCTTAGGTGTTAAGGTATCATCGGAATAGGGAGGAGAGCATACATTCACATGGTCTCCACATTATACTTATTCCACGATGACGACTAAATTAATAAACGGAAGGTTTTCACTTTGATCCGTTCGAATATAAAGTGTGATTTTTAGAATCGGAAAACTAGAATGGCAACACTGTTTTGCAGTGACAGTGCTTATGTCCAGCGTAGTATTGATAACGATCGAAATATGTCATCGTGCTCAACGACAAAACTTGTGCCCATACAGCCTAATTACTAAGAACAGGTGCACAGATTACGCCATGTATGAGCACGCCCGCCCTGGCGGCTACATGCCCAAAATCATATTCAATCAAAGATTGTAAAAAATTATCTTTCGAATAAAGTCAATTCCATAGATATTAAAAATATTTTTCTGTGTTTTATTTCAAATTAAAACTCTCTACCCTTTATAAAGCTAGTATAACATCTTCAAAAGAATCCAGATTAACTAAAAATAAAGTGTTATAATAAAAAATACGAGGTTTACAATTTCTATCTTATTAGGCTTTTAAGTTAAACAAAATTCCTTAACATACCTGGATTTGGCGATTCGATGTCGATAAGGGCATATTAATCTGATGATGCCACTCGTAACCGAATATACTACATGTTGAAACTGTTATAAATGATAGGTAAACATACAAACCTACTGAAGGGAAGAATATTGCATAACGTTCTCTGAAGATTAAAACAAAAAACGCAGAGGCTACAGAAATCTTCCCAAAATTTGACGCAACCCACACTACCTTGTACCAAATATACATATGTGGGTGATTCTACAAATTTCGGCACGACATTTTTGGATTCCAAAAGTCGTAAGAGTTGTTCTAGATGATCATTAGAATGTCCCTTTGCGTTGTAGAAAGCGGCCAGTTAAAAAATAAAAAATGACGATTTTGAGGACATTTTTTGAAAAAGGATGTTCAGGGTACTGAGTTTTTTTTTAAGGGAACTGAATAAATCTTTATTTTTTTTCTTATTTTCTCTTGGGTACACATTGAAATATAGAAATTAAATTTAATTATTCTTCATAAACATAAAAATTCATGGTAAATAAATATTATTTAGCATTTTATTAAGAGAATATAATATATTATAATTAAATATTTTTTTTTTCTAAGAATAAATTTAAAATAAATTATATTCTTTTTAAAAATTTTAAAAATATTTCGCAATGAAGTTCGAAGTTCAATATAACTAAAAAATTTTCAGGTTTCGGAATAAAATATCATTTGCTCATTTATTAACAATGGGAACTGAGGCCAGGGGACTGAGGTTTTTCATGGTTTTTGCGAAAAAAAGGTATTAAGGTTTTACTTTAAAAAATAAAAATATATAGGTATATAATATTACAGTTTTATTAAACCTATACTATATTTCTAACAAATATGCCTACTTACATAGAAATTTGTTTTGTAAAACCTCACCAGAGGACTGATAATCTAAAGAGACAATCCACGACTTCTTGCACAAATGTCTGTTTCACAATACTAACATAAGAAACAGAATCGATTTGCACCACAATTTTATTGTAAGGAGATTTGGTACTTCAAATTGCCAGTGCTGGAAATTCGATCGATATCCTAGTTATTGATTTTTTCGACTGTTTCAATATGCCAGGGGACTGATATGAAATACGGGGGACAAAGTTTAATTAAGTTTTTTTGTAATAAAATAAATTACTAAAAAATATTTATCTATTTCGTAGCAAAGATGTGTTATTTTCCGTAACTTTGGTGCAATTCATCTAAGTATGAGACCTGAAATAAGAGAACGGTAATAATTTTTCTTTGCGAAAACGCACTGGGGACACGTCAGGGGCCTGAGAATCAGACACTTTAAAAAATTTTTTGAGCAAGATAAAATAAGGTCAACCTAATAATATTGTTAGGCCAGGTAGATATCAACAAGATTTAATTTTATAAAAAAAATCAAATTAAATAATTGAACGGATTTTAAAATATTTCTTGGGCCACCGAAAATTCCATCGTTTGTAGAATCACCCATATATAAATATTTTTTGATTGTCAACGGCCTTGGCTCTGATGAAAGCATCGCTTCCCATCGATCAGCGAAATCAAGCATCGTTGCGCGCGGTTAGTACTTGGATGGAGGACCGTTCAGATACAAACCGTGTGCTGTTGACATGTGTTTCTGTTGTTCTTTCGCTCTGTCTGTCACTCTCTGTTGTATTGTATAAACCGATGGTCTGAGTTACCAGTGCTTTCAGTGTCTCTACGTCGTAGATTTATCGACGAAGTAGTGGAATATGTAATGTAAATATTTTTTGTTATCATGATTTCCTATGATGATGATCGGTACTGTACTGTACTGCATTTGTGCCAAAATTGTCTAAAATATAATATTTATAATTTTTGAGTATTTACCTTTTACAGCCTAGTTCACAGATCACGTTAAAATTTATCTTCCAAACAAATTTCAGCCCGAGATAAGTTTATGCGAGGATTTTCATTTGAATAGTATGCAGTTCACGCGCACGCGCTAAACTCAAATTATAATCTACTACCTTATCAAAAAGTCTCCACTTACTTTAGCGCGTGAAATAATATTAAACACATTCTTTCACAGATAAACTTTTTGACATTTGGGAAGCTTTGCAATATATGTGCGAAGCGAATTAATAGCAGTGGCAGCGTTTTATTATCGCCAATAACCCTTGAAATTGAAATTGAATAAATGATTCAGCTGTTAGCACTCAAGTTGACATTTCAATTTATCTCCAACTTCAAAATTTATCTTGAATTTTAGCAAACTATTTGAGAGATAAAAACTGCAGAGTTAAAATGTATTTTATTTTATTACTTAACTGTGAAAAAGTAAACAGCTCAATAAATTTGAATAAAACAAAACAAACGAATAAAATAAATCAAATAGATTATTCTGCTAAAAAAAATATAAGCTTCGAGCCATCAATTTAAAACCAGTCTAACCAGAGGGTAAATGAAGTTTAGTTTACTTTTCATCATTCAAATCATAATATATGTACCTACTCTTACAGAATAAGATATGTATTTACATTTTTGCAGGTTATACAAAATAAAATTATTTGTTAATTTGTTTTACATCGTTTACAAATTTTTAAGAATTAAGGATTTGAATATTTTTCTGGAGCAAATTATCCATATACCTACATATATTATCTCGCATAAGCAAAACCGACAAATATTTACTATGAGTTTCCAACGACTTTATTCCGAATAGGAATAAATCTGGTTTTATAAGAAGCTGATACTATTCTCCAATTCATCTTATATAAAAAGCATGTCGAGTAAAATTTTTTTTAACTTTTTCAATTCTTTCAGATGAGTTAGTATAGTAAGGATTCCAAACTGTGCAGCAATACTCAAGCACAGATCTGACCAGGGACTAAAATAATGAAAGTATAAACTCTAGAATCAGTAATGATATTTCTTTTAATACATATAACCTAGCATCCGATTGGCTTTGTTAACCATGAAGACGTAATGAGGAAGAAATGATGATTAACCTCTTGAGCAACTCATTAGTCTTTTTTATGATTAACTCTTGCTTGATTTATGCTGTTGATATTGTAGTTAGAGATAATTGAAATAAGAATCCTGAAACACAATAGAATTACACACTTTTCCACATTTAAATGATGAAGTTTACCGTGCACTAATTTACCAATCTCCCAAATTCTTCTATCAGATGATTATAATCCGATAAATAATATGTAATTCTAGGGTAAATCTTTAGATTGCTTACAAAAAGCAAACAGAAAGAAGTTTTGTAAAATATCAGGAATATCAT
The DNA here is from genome assembly GCA_911387755.1 of Chrysotoxum bicinctum. Lineage (NCBI taxonomy): Eukaryota > Metazoa > Arthropoda > Insecta > Diptera > Syrphidae > Chrysotoxum > Chrysotoxum bicinctum. The sequence goes on along the minus strand of OU426989.1, from coordinate 209,191,200 downwards.
TCACAAATAAAAAAAGTACTGGTCCTAAATGGCGCCCTTGAGGAACACCCGACTAGACATAAATATTATCAAAATTATAGTTTCTAATTTTCGCAATTTGTAGTCTTTCAGTCGAATACGAATAGAACCATTCGAATTAATCACCCCTATTACAGAATTCGGCGAATGAGCTAAAGCGACAGTTTCAATTAATTTCCAAAATTTTCCTATTACTGAATCCGACGAATGAAAGTTGAACGAACGCGCTAACAACCCCTGCACCACCGACATTCTGTTCAACTTATCTGGTATTACTAAATCCGCAGCCCATTCGCACTCCATACAATTTCTATCATTTTACATTCGCACCAATTTCGAGACGAATCTGAAGTGAATTTTTGATTAAACAAAAAAAAAACGAAAATAAACAATGGAAAGCACAAAAATATGAGTCAAAAGCTTATTATACTGAATGTTAAAGTGTTTGTTTAACAAATTTTAATAGAAAACGGACAACTAATAACACAACCGCAGAGCCAGAAATCTAAAAAATAAAAAAAACAGACCACAAAGTTGGTATTGAACCGTCACTCATCCAAGTACTAACCACTCAACACGACGCTTGATTTCGTTGATCGATAGCGATACTATTATCAAAGCCTAGGCCGGTTGACTAAATGTCTGTAGCTCACAATGTCATAAATGATAAGGTAATTTTAGGAATCGATAATGTAGTTCATCCGGCGAATTTCATAATTCAGTTTTACAGCGGATGCGAAAGGTCAACGGATCGAATCAACTCACCGAGAGTAAAATTCAGCGAATTCTGTTATCGACATGAATAACAAAAGAAAACAATTTGTGGAACAGAATTTTGTGATTGGCTCTGTGAAAAGTCTGTAAAAATAATGTCAGTTTGAGACCCTTTTATTTATGATTGGATTTATCATTGTGGTTAAGTTAGTTGCAGTAAATTTACCTACTTCGAAAACGTTTTGGAAATGAGAAATTTTGTCTTGGATAACCAAAAAAATTCTATTATATACAACTTTTTCAACTAGTTTTAATATGGCGGGTAGCTTACAGATAGGTCTATAATTTGTGATTTGAAAAGAGATTTTACAAGTTTTTAAAAATAAGCCTGTAGCTAATGAAAAGATAAAAAAAAATTTGTGAGTGGCTGGGCTAAAGCAATTGCAGACTTTTAAGAAGAATAGGGGGAATTTCGTCTGGTCTTTAACTTATATTCGAATCTAGTATTAATAACGCCTCTTCTACTTGCGCTTGGCATAAGACTACTGACCCAATGTCAACGTACTTATTAAATTTTTACAAAAGTTCAGAAAACAGTCTTTGTTGAGTAAACAGACTGAAAATATCTGTCAAAATAAGTCACAAATTACACGAACTTCACTAGTGTCTTGATATTTCATGCAGGTGGAAAGCCCAAAAGATTTATGTTTGGTATTTAAAAAATAGCAAAGATGTTTGCTAATGCTTTTGAGATGGGTTTCTACTGATAGTATATAGTGACGGTGCAGATATTTATCTAAAAAGTCAAATATTCCTTGTCCAAAAATATAAGATCAAGAATACAGTTAAGATTATTAAATTAATTATTTATTTGAACTACTGACTTAAAAAATCAATTACTAATGTTTTAATTTCATTTGTTACATTGAACGAAGTTAGATAGATACTTATCGTCTAACTCTAGACTCCATTTTTTTTAAAGTTTCAATCAGAAACATAGTTTACATAGCTAGAAGAAAATTGTATGATATATAAATGTATAAAAATGTGTGCGTAAACCGGTTTAATATGTCGTTTTTTTTTTTCATTTCGGCACCCATATCGTCAGTTTACTAGCGTTGGTAAACTAGTTATCTGTTGTATAAATTTGCATAAATTTGACCCACACTCGGGCGTATACGTACTTTTTTATTTCATTGCATGCTGATTGAAGTGAAATATTCGTAGGTCTTGATGGTAGCACTAACTTTTTCTATATTTTATCTGCTTTAAATGTAGCTTCCCAAGATGAAAGAGTTACCTTATGGAAAATTCTCAAACCTCAAGACCTAGAAAGTATACATTTTTTTAAAAACTTATTTAATTTCTTACAGCTTTTATACCATAAGGAGATTTTTTCAAATTGGTTTGTATACGAAACTACATGAGACCTATAAAACAATACCACTAGAATCGGTTAAAAATCGAACTTTTTCGATAAGCAAGTAGAGCTTTTACACAAAACGAAACTTAAATACGAGTACATGAATAAAAAAATATTTTTTAAAAACCAGGGGCCAAATTACCGCATCAGTTATCGAGTAATACGTGACTGAATTATGTGAGTTTGGCATTTCCGCTTACGTCATCTAGCAATCGATTACTCTCATTTGACATTTTTATTCGATCACTGATGAGACTCTCTCACTCGGTCACTGAAGCGGTAATTTGGCCCCAGATCATCAATTTAAAATTATTTAAATTTTTTTTTCGTGTCTGAAGTTGTCACCTGGTAGAATTCCATGTCTTTATCTTACGTCGTTTAAGCTGTGCGTTGCTTGTCAATGGGGCTAAGAACACAGGATGAATTCTGCCTGCAATGCAATTTTAAGGAGAGTGAAGTGAAGTGTATGGAATGGAACTCAATATAATCTTTTACAATTGTTGGTGTGGAAGAAAATTGTTTTTCTCTGCAAACAAATCTAACAGATCGAAAATAGATAAATGTTCACATTTTTCCCACCAGAATATGTCATTCCGTGTGTTCTTGAAGATAAGTTCGAAACCGGCTTTCTATCTTAAAGTATTCATCCCGAGTGAGTCAGTTCATTGAGAACCGAATTTAATAGAATTTTTCTTTGAATTTTCAATTTCAATTTCATGAATTTATTTAAATAAATTTTCATATTTTTGAATGTATTTATCGTTACACTTGGGGATGATCGATATTTTCATAATCTCGAGCAATTCAATTTTTAATTATTTCACATACTTGGCCGATTGGCCTTGCACTTGATTATTCGTCTTTGAGAATGCAAGGCAATCTGTAAGCTGGACACGCTTAAATTGAAACGGCGCGCGCATGCCAGTTCCAATCAGTTGTATTCTTGGAATCAGAACATCCTTGTCTTTGAACTTTCCCATAATTAGGGACCAGTTATAGCTTTCATTGAAATTCATCATTGGAACTTTATTTTTTTTTTTTTTGAAAAACTGGTAGCAATAAAAGATCCTGTCAGTGATTGATAACTACCAATTCTTGGTATTTGAGGTTAGAGTTGATCATTGAAAACAAAACTGATATTTGAGAACAGAAACAGAATAGAACACATTCAGTGGAACGAAAGTGTTCCAAGTCAAAGAAATGAAAATTAGCTATTCATTGAAATTGGTTTCTATCAGTGAAATAAAAAAAGTAGGATTAAAAGAAAGTTTAAATCAGAATTTTGTATTTTTTAGAGTAAAAACATCTAATACTCATTTGCTTCATTCTAGTACCAATTAAAACCATTACAGTTTGTTTAATCGTTTTAAAAATGGAAATGAAAACTTTCAATGATAGATTTCAATGATAGCTATGTATCTTTAATTCGTACAGTTTCTATATTTCAAATCGTATGATATCACACTAAATATTCCAAAAGAAATGTTGTCCTAATGCCTTTTCCCCAATGGCTTTAACCGGCCCCTTCGTCATTTTGTAACATGACTCGCATATTCGTTTTTAATTTGGGAGTTTTCATGTATATTTCCACAAATTCGAAGACTTCAAGCAAGCTTTTATTAACTACATCACCAGCTCTTTATATCGGAATAACTGGGAGGGTTTGACGAAAACCTCCAAAGATATTATTGTAAATCTTTTAACCTTCAATCGAATGCCTTTAATGCTCATTTATGCGCCATCGCAAACTCATCCCAAATGATTTTCTTAGGTTCGCCATTACTGATTTTTGTTAGCCCATATTGCACGTAAGATCATCTACCATTTGAAAATTCGGTACCAGTTTGAGCTCAGAATGTCCTTCTAACAATCTGGCAAGCCTGAAATTAGTATTTGTTTATTGGACATTATCAGGTACAAGCCCTTTTTGGAAATCAACGCTCGTTGTGGATATACGGGTTAAAATTAAGTTTGGTATTTGCTTTCCGGTGGATTTTCAAATTTTTTTTTTGCTGAAAATAACGAACACAAAAAAATCAGCTAAATCGGTCGAGCCGTTCTTAAGTGATAATACTTGATAAATATGGCAGTTGATTTTTGTTTATATACATGGTGCGTTTTATGTTTCAGGTCGATGTTTTTTTAAATAACTTTAAAATGAAATGCAACTTTGTAATATACTCGTATATAGTTTTTAAAATGATGTATGAAAGGCGAGCTCTTTAAAGCATATTTTTCATAAAAATTTCTTAGACTTCTTTTGTAATTTCAGCAATTTCGTTCATAATGCTCTCCAACAGCATCGAGGTTGTGGTTGGTTTATTGATGCACACTTTTTCTTACGAAGAAATCGGAAGGCGTCAAATCAGATCATGCGGGCCAGTCGACATTATTTGGCAGGGAAAAATTTCTCGTAAAATTCGCATCGTAACACGAACTGTATGTGATCAGGCACCCACCGTCTTGTTGGAACCACATATTCTGTGAAACTAGTTGATTCAATTCAGGTACAAGAAAGTTTTCCTACATTTCCCTATAGCATAGCGGTCACCAGTAACTTTTGCAGCATTGTCTATGACATCGACATCCATAAAGAAAAACATGCCCACTGACGCCGCCGTGTCGGCTCAAATGGTGACCATACAGTTACTCTACAAGGGTGTAGTGGTCTTTAGTGTATCAATCAGTCTCCAAAAGCTGCTATTCTGTTTACTAACAAAGCCAGCCAAGTCAAAATGGGATTCGACGTTCATATTGATTTTTGGCCAAAAATGGTGGTCGTCTATGGAGAACTGTAAAACTTGGGCACTCAAATATCGCCGACAATGAGGGTCATTTCCATGCTCGATAATAATTTTGCTATCGACCACTCTCTAGAACTGTCAAATGACAACTGAAAAATTTTATTCACACAAAAATGGCAACCTAACAAATTCGACCTGGAACATAATTCACACTCAGGATTTGATTGTTCGTCTGACGTTCACATTCAGAAATACAAATGTTTATTGAAATCTGTAACAAAAATATAAATACAATGCAACATTTAAAAATTGCAAGGCAACTTGCTCGTCAAGTGGCGTGCCGGCACACCAAATATACAAAAAAAAAAAAAATTTACAGGCGATGTATGTAACCAACTGGCTTACCAGTATTTGCTCCGGGGATCACCAGCAGTTGTAAAATTTACAAATGACTAAAATTAAGTTATAATGTGACTTTATTTAATTTAATTTCTTGCTTAAGCTTAGTTTGTATTTCATAATCAATAATACAATAATTTTATTTTAAGATGCCAAATTACGTAGCAAGAGAAAATAAGAACCACTAGTGCGTATAATCTGTAAAATAAAACAAACATATTTACATATGTATCAGCTTCATTAAACTATGACTTTGACAACAATTGACAGAAATATTCTTACATTTAGAAAAGTTGGTAAGGACATTGTTGAAAACCAAGAGGCTCTCATGATGAATGTTTTGTTGGATCTCATCATAATCATTCGAATTAGCTGCTTAAATTCTTTTGACTCGTTATACCATTCACATTCATACCAAGCATTTGGTATTCCTTCACTCTAAAAATATTTTAAAAAAATGTAAACGGTGTTTTCTTTGAGATTCGGAGTACAACATAATATGTAGAACAAGACCACACATATTCGAGAAAATCTCAGAAAAAGTTAAAACAAAAAATGTTCCTTCAACTGTCAAACATAAATAACACAAACATTTTTCCTTGACCAGGTTATTCATCGTCTGCGAAAGAGTTGACATTTTAGTTTTATTCGTGTTTGTTTTTTGTTGTTTCTTCCGTTACAGGTTGGCTTTCATTAAATTTTCCGCACTAGTTTTTTATAGTTTTCAAATACGTCAAATCAACGTCAAATTATCATCATTTTTTGACGCAAATATTGCTATGGAAAAATTGGTTTGATCAACGACAGTCAATTTTCTTGCAAACGCATTTGACGTTTAACAACACGCTCTCTGGTTATTCAATATTTTTGTCGTCAACACTATTATTTTTTTCAAAATGTTCAAATTTCGGTTTGGGCTTTGACTTGTAGAATTTGCGTTCAAGAACATCTTGCAAATGCGTTTTTGACACAAATTACGTTTTTGACAATGGCCTTTTCCGTTGATGTTGCAATTGGTGAATCTCTCCATGAAAATTTTTTTGCATTAATTTGTCTAGCTGAAGATCACAGAGCAATTTCCATTCGCATCAGCAGCATACTAGGTTTAAAATTGCAATGAATAGAAACTTTTCCAAATAGTCTGCTACAATCATTATCAATTTGGATCATCGAACGGCGGAATGGATTACGAAATTCTTCGTTTATGATTTCACTGTCGCATTTTGGTATGCGATTTTTCGTTTGCACCAGCAGCATTAGGTTTGTTCGTTGAGCCCTCAAGTCGGCCTAAATCGATTTTTGTAAGACCTGAAGTCACCCTGGTGAGAAAATTCTGTTTTTTTTTTTAAACCGAGGGTAGACCTGAACTCGCCCTGAAGTAGATTTAGGTATTTTGCTGTGGCGAGTTCAGGTAACGACCAAACTGTCAAGTCACATGAGATTTCTTTTGTTGTCGTTTGTCGATTCGCATGTCGCATGTTGGTGCTTGCGTTGACAATCAAATGTTTATTGTTCTCATCAGATGATATATTCAGCAAAAACGCAAAATTGTTTTTGTTAATTTTTAAAAATAATTTATAACAAATTTAAAGTTTTATGAGAGCACAAAATTATTTGTTCTTGCAACAAAACAATTGACAGCCCTTGGGTGCTTTTCGAAAACCGAAAAATCCCAATTTTTTTGACAACTCTGAGGGTTGTCAAGAAAACCTGGGTCAACCCTGAGTTGAAAGAACGAACTTATTCGAAACACAAAAGTAGAACGAAGCACTGTAATTGTCGGAAGAGGTTGTTTAAAGGAAGCGAATACAAGAAGATAAAATTTGATCCACCCATAATTGCGGATTCTTACCTTTCGTTAAGTTTTCGTTTACTTTTACTTTCGTATGTGAAAAGCTCTCGATTGCACTTTTTAAGTAAAACTGACAGTTAGAGTAATATAAAAGAGGAGATATACGACTTCTTTCAATTGATTTCATTAGAGTTAACTTCTACTTTCGCAAACCCGGAAAGCTACTTTTCGTTGATTTACGACTTTCACTTGAGTGAGCACCCGAATTTTGTAGATAAACTTTAAATTCACTTGTAAACTGTATTGAAACCACTTATGAATGAGGTCGATATAAACGTACAAACATCAAAAATTTTAAAGCACGATCTTAAGGCTTTCTGAAACCAAAGTTAAACATTCAACACGTCAGTAAAATTTTAGTTTTTTAAAACTCTTTTACCGTGGGTCGTCGGGCTTAATGGTAATGACGTCATATCGACTCTAATTACATAAATTATTGCGTTGATTTCAGAGAGCCTTTAAGACAAAGAGCTCTAGATAGACTAACTGGTTGGACTTTTTGCTGCGAACAGCAAAGTTTATAAAAATTGCTAAGGAAATTCACCTCACTTATGATGGATTGCCCATTCAAGCAATAAATAAGTACTTCATAACCAGTCGCAAAAATACAAAAAACCATTTTAACAAATACTTTTAAATTGGATTCCTGAAAAAAAGTAAATAAATATAACTCACATCTGAGTTAAAAAAAAAGAATAAAGTTAATTTAAAGAAACTACCAATCCAACGCCTCCTTGAAACATGACCACTCCCAAAATAACCAAGCTGAAAAGGAACTGTGCCAGGGAAAGATGAAGATATAAACGGTTGACTTCAGTGCAATATCTAAAGAAGAATAATGTACAAATTTAAGCAGTCGAATAATTAGCACGACAGAACTTAACTGGTAGGTCCTTTCATAGTGCTGAATGCACTGCCGCAAATAGTCAAGACGGAGAGCCTTAGGAACTTTAGAAGATGTTACTAAAGGAATTGCTGTCTTAAGTATACGAATAAGTGCAACTCCATGAAGAGCTATGTATATAAAAATTCCATCAAAACTCAAAGAAACTGCAAAAAAAAAAAAGAATTAAATAATTAAATGATAATTAAATTTAACTATTCAAGAACGAACCCGTTCCAGCTATTGACATTCCCCATATCGTTAAAAAGTAGAGAATATAAAACTGAGGGAATTGGTTCATTTTATCTTCCCAGAATGGAAAAAGTACTGGCCCAGCTGAAAGTGTAAAATAATAAAAAAAAAAGTATTGAACGTTGGGCGCCAGTTAAGGGAGATTAATTATAAGACTCACGAAGTTCATTTGTATAATTAGCTCTTTCAACAGATACATAATAAATATTTTTTCCCATAGGCATGAAAACGTAGTAGCTGAGAGTCGCGGTACACGCGCACAGATAAAAATTAAATTGCCTTGATCCGAATTTCCATAACTGGTCGAGAATTTTGATAGCATCTTTTCGCAATTGCTTATTGTATGGTGTTTCTGTGAAAATAAAAACAATTAAATATTATTTTAATTTTAAAGTCCCAAAATATTAATTTACCATTCGACAAAAGTTCGAATTGATCAACCAACTCATGTGTTTCGACTTTGTGTAGCAATTTATAGAAACTACGTTGAACAACCGCCATGTAACTAATTTTAAAAATAGAAACGCTAATTTGCATAAAAGTTAAGAAGCTCTGAAAAAAGAAATTTAAACTGGCAAATTCTTTCAAGCAATTTATTAAGCGTCTTGCAATACCTCTGTGATATAAGATATACTGTCGAAATGTCTGATCATGTATTCTATATGTCCGTATAGGATAAAGAATCCGGTTAGCAAAAGATAAACTGATATTCTGTTTAACGAAAAAATTCAAAATTAAGAGATTTCAAAAATTATTTGAGGTTGTGAGTGCAAATATTTTAAGAAATTGTTCTAAATCGGCCTTTGATAGTAAAAATCTTTTTATTTTCACATTCAATAGAGTAAAGTATCATTTCAAAAATGTTAGATTTAGGTTTTAGGATGATTTCAAGATATTTATAGGCAAAAAGAGTTACATCCAAAAGGTTAACACTAATTTTGCAATCGCAGCTTTATTCAAACTATCGATTATTTAAAAATAAATAAATATATTTTCTCTACTTACATCCTTAAGCTATCCTTAAATCGCGACGGAGCCGTTATATTAATGCCCAAACTAAATGTTGTGTTAATTAAATACCTAAGGCGGTTGTTGTTCTTCGCTTTCAAAGTATTGGGATCTTCGAGAGGCATTTTGGAATAATGATACTTGCTTTCAAGGAAGTCGATTGAAAGTGACACATTAGGGCTGAAGTATTTTTCAAAATTGAATAATTCGAATAACCCAAAGACTTTTAATTATCACATTTGAAAAGGGGTACTCCTACATGGCTAGTCAATAGCATATAATTAAGTATAAGTACAAGTAAGTATAAGGAAGTGTGGACATCATGACTTCGTACAATTTCACTAGAGAGTATGAAGATTGAATGTGTAATTATTTTGATTCATATAAAAAACCTGGTTCTAAGGTGTTAAGGTATCGTCGGAATAGGGAGGAGAGCATATGTATATTCACATGGTCTGCACATTATATTTATTCCACGATGACGACTAAATAAACCACAATTAATAAACGAAACTTAGATATTTCTGTAAGGCTCAAGGTTTTAACTTCATCCGTTCAAATATAAAGTATGATTTTTAGAGTCGGAAAACTAAATTGTCAACACTGTTTTCTGTGACAGAGCTTATGAGTAGAATTGAATTGATAACCATCGAAATATGTAAATTCTTTATTGATCCACGACAAAACCTGTGACCATGCAGCTTAATTTATTACTAAGTGCGTGTGCACATTTGACCTCCAGATTACGCCATGTATGAGCACGCCATGGCGACTACATGCCCGAAATCATATTCAATCAAAAATAGCAAAAAATTATCTTTCGATTAAGGCCAATTCCATAAATATTAAAAATATTTTCTGTGTTTTATTTTAAATTAAAACTCTCCACCTCTAAAAAAAACACCCTTTATAGAACTAGTTTAACATATTTAAAAGAATCCAGATTGACTGAAAATAAAGTGTTATAGTAAAAAGAATACGAAGTTTACAATTTCTATCATCAAGAGAAACATTTGCTGGAATTAGGTTTTTAAGTTAAACAAAATTCCTTAAGCATACCTGGATTTGGCGGTTCGATGTCGATAAGGCAATATTAATCTGATGAAGCCACTCGTAACCGAATATACTACTTGTTGAAACTGTTATAAATAATAAAGATAAAAACCTACTGAATGGAAGAATTTTGCATACCGTTCTCTGAAGATTAAAAAATAAAACTTAACTCTGAATTCGAAGCAGATGTGGATATGTGCGCGTAGAGGCTACAGAAATCTTCCCAAGACTTGACGAAATCCACACTACCCCGTACCAAATTAATACATATGTAAATATTTTTTGTTATCATGGTTTCCTATGATTGTTACTGTATTGTACTGTACTTCATTTGTCCCAAAATTGTCTAAAATATTGGCACCTGGTAAGTTGCTTTCCACACCGACTTTAACAGAATAATAATATGTGTTTACTTCTAAATAAGGTGGAAAATATACCAAAAACATTATTAATCCTGTGCAATTTGTACTAAAAAAAAAGTAAAGAAATTGCAAGAAAACAACAACAAATACTTAAAAAAATGGATACACATGAATTTTTTGAATTAAGTCACAAAAATAACAAAGTTTCTAACATTTTCCTGCTTTTTAATTTGTCTTTTTTATCATAGAAACTTGTTGACAAGAAAAAAATAAAAATTTTCACAAAACATGAAAACACTAAACGACGGGACGTTCACCGACCGAATTGAATTGAAAAATTAATAGAAGTAGTATTAGTTAACTATATTGTGTTTGTTTTGTTACATTTGTTTTCTTATATTACATAGTAATTTAATTACACTTGAAAAATTGCTGACTTAGAATTGGCCAGACCACACAGGGGTTGTTTTATTTTTAATTCAATATATAATTATTGATTTAAGAACAAATATTCTACCTTGAGACTAATATACGGCTAGTCAAAGAAGGCAATACAAGTTGCTTCTTAAGAAAATTGTTTCATCTGTCATTCACATACGATATGTTTACGATTTTTGAAGACAAATTACAAATGATTAATTAAGTTTCTTATAATATTTTCAACCTGACACATATTACTATTCTTTTAAAATCATAAAATGCATACCGGTTCATATAAATTTGATAAGTTAAATCAATGTTTTTCCGACCCTTTTTTGCTTTTTTCTTATGGGAAATACATTGAACGTCAAATCGAAAAAGATCTATCTCCAATTGAAGGTCCACGCACTGACTGCCAGGTGCCGTGACTCCATGTGTAAAAATAATAGCCGTGTTTTTTTGGAAAAGTTATCCGTAGTATAGTAGGATTTTATATGAAAAACAAATACAACATCCGCAGTAGGATCACTGCCGATACTAAAAATAAACGTCAAATCTCTATCGGCAGCAGGATTTCACTTCTCTTTTTATCGGCAGTGATCCTACTGCGGATGTTGTATTTGTTTTTCATATAAAATCCTACTGTACTACGGATAACTTTTCCAAAAAAACACGGCTAATATTTTTATAATTTTTCAATATTTACCTTTTAAAGCCTAATAGTCTAAAGGCTATTATTTAAAGCCTAGTTCGCAGATCACGTTAAAATTTATCTTCCATACAAATTTCAGTCCGAGATAAGTTTATGCGAGGATTTTCATTTGAAAAGTATGCAGTTCGCGCGCACGCGCTAAACTCAAATTATAATCTACTACCTTATCAAAAAGTCTCCACTTACTTTAGCGCGTGAAATAATATTGAACACATTCTTTCACAGATAAACTTTTTGACATTTGGGAAGCTTTGCAATATATGTGCGAAGCGAATTAATAGCAGTAGCAGCGTTTTATTATCGCCAATAATCCTTTAAATTGAAATTGAATAAATGAATCAGCAGTTAGCACTCAAGTTGACATTTCAATTTATCTCCAACTTCAAAATTTATCTTGAATTTTAGCAAACAACTTTAGAGATAAAATTTGCAGAGTTAAAATTGATTTTATTTTATTTACTTAACTGTAAAAAAAGTAACCAGCTCAATAAATTTGAATAAAACAAGCGAATAAAATAAATCAAATAGATTATTCTGCTAAAAAAATTATAAACTTCGAGCCATGAATTTAAAACCAGTCTAACCAGAGGGTAAATGAAGTTTAGTTAATTTTTCATCAATCAAATCATAATATACCTACTCTTACAGACTAAGTATGTATTTACATTTTTGCAGGTAGGTATATACAAAATAAAATTATTTGTTAATTTGTTTTACATCGTTTACATATAAAGGGTTTTTCAACAGGACGCTACAAAAGTAGAGCAACAGGGACAGCAAACGACGCCATATTTCTTGCCGCTTTTTTGACATTTCTCTTCAATAAGGTTTGCCATTTCATGATGGAAAGATATACGAGCCAACAACGAGTCAAAATTATTAAAATTTACTACCGAAATTCGGAGTCAGTGGCCTCAACGTTAGGAGCGCTAAGTCCAATTTATGGTCGTCATAATCGTCCTAGCAGATCAACAATTGAGCGTCTAGTGGAAAAATTTTAATCCACAGGCACAGTACAAAATGTTCCCGTGCTAGTGAGACACAGAACCAGAAGTGCCCGTAGGGTCGAGAATATTGCTTCCGCTGAGGCTTCAGTTGCAGAAAGCCCAAATGTGTCTCTCACACGTCGTTCTCAAGCGTTGGGCATCTCTGTGACGTCGTTGTGGCGAATTTTAAAACCGTCTGGACTTCTGCAAGCGTGCCCGTGGTGGCCATGCAAAAGAAATCGAGTTCCATACATAATGGCATCGAACGTTCTTTCACAGGAATAGAGAATTTCATTGATATCCAAAACCGTTTTTGTTTTATATAAAAAAAAACTTTTGTAGCGCTCTTATTGAAAAACCCGATATTATCTCGGATAAGCATAACCGACAAATATTTACTGTGAGTTTCCAACGACTTTATTCCGAATAGGAATAAATCTGGTATTATAAGAAGGTGATTATATTCTCCAATTCATCTTATATAAATAGCATATCGAGTAAAATTTCTTTAAACTTTTTCAATTCTTTCAGATGAGTAAGCATAGTAAGGATTCTAAACTGAATAGCAATACTCAAGCACAGAGCTGATCAGGGACTAAAATATTGAAAGTATAAAGTGTAGATCAGTAAACTCTTTGATATTTCTCTTAATACATATAACTTAGCATCCGATTAGCCTTGTTAACCATGAAGAAGTAATGAGGAAGAAATGATGATTAACGTCTTGAAAAACTCATAAGTCTTTTTTCTGATTAACTCTTCCTTGATTTATGCTGTTGATATTGTAGTTGGAGATAATTGGAATAAGAATCCTGAAACACAATAGAATTTGACATTTTTCCACATTTAAATGATGAAGATTACCGTGCACTAATTTACCAATCTCCCGAAGTCTTCTATCAGATGATTATAATACGATAAATAATATGTAATTCTACGGTAAATCTTTAGATTGTTTACAAAAAGGAACAGAAAGAAGTTTTGTAAAATATCAGGAATATCATTCACAAATAAAAAAAAAGTATTGGTCCTAAATGGCGCCCTTGAGGAACACCCGACTAGACATAAATGTTGTCAAAATAACAGTTTCTAATTTTCGCAATTTGTAGTCTTTCAGTCAAATACGAATAGAACCATTCGAATTAATAACAAAGAAAACAATTTGTGAAACAGAATTTTGTGATTGGCTTAGAGAAAATTCTGTAAAAATAATGTCAGTTTGAGACCCTTTTTTCAAACTATTTACGATTGAATTCATCATTATGGTTAAGTTAGTTGCAGTAAATTTACCTACTTCGAAAACGTTTTGGAAATGAGAAATTTTGTCTTGAATAACCAAATAAATTATATACAACTTTTTCAAATAGTTTTGGTATGGCGGATAGCTTACAGATAGGTCTATAGTTTAGTTTGTGACTTTCTGCTTTGATTCAGATTTGAAAATCGTAGACAAAAATGAGATTTTACAAGTTTTTAAAAAAAGTTTATTAAATTCATTATTTATTTTAACTACAGACTTAAAAAATCAATTACTAATGTTTTAATTTTATTTGTTACATTAAACGGAATTAGATACTTATCGTCTAAGTCTATAGATTCCATTTTATTTAAAGTTTCAATCACAAACATAGTTTGCATAACTAGAGGAAAATTGTTTGATATACATCTAAATGTATGTACATGAGTACGTAAACCGGTTTAATATGTCATTTCTGCATCCACGTCGTCAGTTTACTGGCGTGGGTAAACAGGTTATCTGTTGTATTAATGATAAGTCACTTTGAACTACTTGAACAAGTTAGTTCCACACAAAAGCGCATTTATTTTGCATAAATTTAACCCACACTCGGGCGTATATGTACTTTTTTATTTCATTGCTTTCTGATTGAAGTGAAATATTCGTAGGTCTTGATGGCAGCACTAACTTTTTCTATATTTCCCAAGATGAAAGAGTCACCTTCTGAAAAATTCTCAAACCTCAAGACCTAAACAGTATAAATTTGTTCAAAAACTTATTTAATTGCTTACAGCTTTATTACCAATAAGGAGATCTCTCCAAGACATTCAAAACCAATGTGCATCGGTATCTCATTTCCCATCCTTCCCTGCTTTCCTAATTGCTCGCACTGTGTTTAACATTGTAAGGGTATTCATAACCCCCTGAGTGCGCGTATAATACCTATAAAATAAAATGCACGACTGGGTCGCACAAACTTGCTCCTATGTAATAGACTAGGAATTTTAAAAACGAAAGTTATTAAAGAAAACTGTTCATAAGGATAAAATGAATTTTTTAAATTCTCTTAGTAGTACGAGATAAAAACAGAATGCTATGCAAATATGAATTTATGCAAGAACAAAAATTATAAGTCGTTATAGTGGTTCCTTAAAAAAATAAGCTTTTATGTACAAAATTTTTAAAACATTTTTAAGAAACAGTTTTAATACGCCAACTTTAAGTTTTTATTATTGTACAAATAAGAGTTAAATTTCCAAGAAAAATATTGAGTCGTTCTTGAGATATCGAATTTTCCAAGAGAAAAAAACTTCTTTTTTTTCTAAAAATTGAAAAAATATTTTTTTTTTAAGTTTTGAGATGCAATGTTTTTTAAACCTTTTAGGAGCTTCTTTATAAAAAATTTCATTAAAATCCATTATGCCGATAATGAGAAATTCAAAATTCGAAAAAAATCGATCTTGGGGTTTTCGAAATATTGAGTTTCCAAAAAAAAATTTTGATTTTTTTTTTTAAATCCAAAAAATAAAAAATTAAAAATTTGAATATGTAATAATATTTAAACTTTGGAGGAGCTTTAGCATACAAAAAATTATTTAAATCGGTTGTACCATTTTCGAGAAAATCAAACGCAAAAATAATATACCCAGGGGGACTACCAAAAATAACAATTTTTTGTAAAATTTTTTTCAACCATTACCTAGTTTTAACTAAATGAAATTTTTCAAATTTTGTTTATAAAAACCTGTTTTTCAGAAAAAAAATATTTATAAAATTTCGAAAAAAAAACCGTATGGTAGGTACCGTTATATTTGGTCTTAAAAAAACAAAAGAAAAAAACGTGTGGGGAGAAAAAATCAAAACCCATATCTACCAAGTTTGAAGAAAATCGGCCCAGCCGTTTAGGCTGTAGTCGAGCCGACAGACAGACAGGCAGACAGAATTGCGAGATCTTTGATCAAAATCTCGAGTTGGATTTTTTTTTCCGAATGCATAACTTGCCTTATAATACCTATAAGTGGCAAGTAAAAATATTAAAAATATAACCAGATTCGGTTAGTTGAGAGTAAAAGTGGTCCAATAAAGCATTGAAAGAAACCTAGATCACATCTGTCTGGAAGTTATTTTTTGACACAATACAGAAATGTCAAAAAAAACAACTTTGAATGTATAAAATTTAGTGTTCAGTTCAGCACTTGCACTTTCTAATTTAATGACCTAGAATGCCAAAAGATTCTTTTTCTGACTGTTACTCCGATAACTTCCGTACTTACTTAGCCATTTATTGTTAATTTATTAATTAAAAAATGCACATTCTATTATCTTAGAGTAATGTACTGCTTATGTTCGGATTATCTAAGCGGGTTGCTTATGGGGAAACTCCGTGTGAACGGTTACAGACTAGTTGGGTTTTACACGCCACGGCATGTAATTATATGTACATACGTATGGCGTATTCTTGTAGTAATTAAGCAGTGTTAAATCAAAACGTAATATATGTATATGCATATATGAATATAATGTATGTACGCATTCACTTGCTCAACTAGTATTTTATTATACATTATGTATGTTATTTTATTCTACTGAAATAAGTCAGCCAAGTAGAAGACTTAGCACTATTTAATTGGAACTGTTTATTTGTATTATACGAGAAATTTAATATTTATGGATACATGTTTCATTCTATAAATTTTTTATAAAGGTTGTTAATTTAAATAAAGCTATAGTTATTGCTGTTTTTAAGTTTGTGTTGTTGTTGCTCCATGGTCATAGTTGTTAATAATAAAAATAATCGCACCTTTTAATTCATCGTAGAAAAATTGAACATAAAATTCAATGAGCTTCATTTAAAATTGGTAAAACTTTCTTATTAAAAAAAAAACATTTACGACAGCATCGGACGTAGTTTCTTTTGTGTATAAGTTTAATATTTTGCGTATTCTTCAAAAATCCAGGAAATACATTTTAGAAAAATTTTATATGCAGTATTATTTCAATTTCAAGGAAACTCTGTATACAGAAGAGGAAAAAAAAGTTTGGCCATACCTACAATAGAGCACAGGTTTTTTTTCTTAAAATTCAGAGAGTCGATTCCACAACTTGGCAAATTTTGGTCATGACTTAGGCCTCACCCGTACAAACTTCAACGGACCTAGGAGATCAGATTTAACGACCATAAACAATGGCACGTGTTTTGATCGAAAAATCATATTCAACGACGAGGTCCAATTCTGAATGATCAAATTTGGGACGATCACAATCCGCACGAGATCCACCAAATTGGAATGCATTCCGATAAAGTCACTGTTTGATGTGGATTTTGGGCTGGCAGCATAATCGCTCCCATATTTCTTTGAGAACGATCGACGTTGGCAAGGCCATCAACGTCAAAGATGATAACCGATTTGTTTTGGAATTGGATGATATGGACGCGAAAACATGAGGTTTCAAGAGGACGCCGCTACGTGTCACACAGCTCCTTCTGGACATTTTGGACGAGCGATTTCTGAACATGATTATTTCAAGCGGAGGCCATGTGAATTGGGTACCCAAAACTTGTTCTTGCAGGATTTTCTTAAGTCACAGGTTAATTCCAATAAGCCACAAGTCATCATCACTGCCCTGAACGCCAACATAATTAATACCATTTATCAAAATCAGCCTAATTTGTGCACCAGGGCTATGGAAAAATTGGACTATTCATACATAATACAAAATGTAATAATATCTCACAAAGTTGGTACTTTACTTAGAATTCAGAAAAGAATTGCACTTTTCACTTAAATTAAGCTCTTGTAAGTATGTATATAAATTCTTAAATGACATAAGACGCACTTGATGTTGCTACACATTTTTTTTTATTTTAAGATATTTTGAAATGAACCAAACTTTTTTTAAACTTTGAATAAAGAAGAGGCAGATGATTTTAGAAGAAGGAATTTCCATCAAATAATCGGTTTATTTTATACCTGGTTTGCAACCACCCTCACAATTGCAACAAAATATGTTACATTTTCCTCTGCCACAGCACATATCAGGATTATTAAAGGGCAGTTGTCGATCATCACATCCTCCAGATCTTTGAGGACAACAGTCTGACTTGATCTGGCAAACAATTGTTGCAAAAATAACTACAAGACACAGGAAATTCAAAGCTTTCATTTTTTTTTTTTAATTTTCTGCAATAGCAAAATTAAATGATTTAAAACAAATAAGAACACCTTAAGCAATGACTTACCTTCTTCTGAGAATAGTTTCACTCTATGCATGAATACAATGACTAGAAGTTCGTTTTTATATCCAAACTACTCATTCGTTCTAATTTGCATTTTATTGCAAGCTGTCAGGAACAGCTGAGCTGCATAAAATGTAGATAGTAGAAATTCAATTATTTATTATTATAGGCTTGAATTTTCTTGCGTTACGTTTTATTAAACGTTGTGCGAATTTAAGTGAATAACGAGATAAAGTTCTTAGCCAGTTTTTTAAGCCAGAACCGTTTTGTTTATATTATTTCTACATCAAGTTATTTTCAAAAAGTCACTTTCGAACTCAAAATGAAAAAAAAAGTTAATTTCTCAATCATTCAAATTTTAGAACGCTTATTTTGACCATTTCACACTAACTAGATGTCCTCGAATTGAAATCACTTGAAAATCTATGAATTCGAAATATGGAACATCGAAAAGATCGATATCCATAAAAGTGAAATGTAGAACACAATATTTCATTTTGAGTGAAAGATAATAATTGTAGAATTCAAAATTCCTTTTCGGAGATTCTGAAAACGTTAACAAAAAATTCATTTGATAAATTTTAAATTAAAATTCTCTTTATTTTTGATGATTTTGATCAGTTTACAAAACTATAAGCGGATGGGGTAAAAAGTTGAGCAGGTGCTCTTCAAAATTCAAGTAAACATTCTTGAATTTTAAAGAGCAAACCCGCTCTTCGTTTTATTAATTTATTTGTATTAAATATTTTTTTTTTTGAATTACGAATCTTAATTTTTGATCAATTGCTACCTTTTATTCATACTACACATTGCCAATACATTATAAAGCGTTTTTCAACTCACAGGCCGAACCCATGTTGTTTTGGTGACATCTGTCAAATCTGTTACTTATTTTTCAGTTACTGATGTCAAATCAGTATGGCAAGTAACCACTGATCTCTATAATACACTGGATAGCGCATTCATCAAAAAAAGTTGACTCCAATTGAACATTGTTATACTCGTATTATGAAGGCGACCACGGTGCCGTATAACAGTATAACAGCTTTAAGCGCGGAACAGATTGAACCAGCAACAGCACCGTCAACAGCAACAGCGGCCGCCATTAATTTAGAACCAGTGTATTTCAATTGTTCAACGCACATCAGAACAGCAAGAGCAACGCCAACAGCGTCGTTAGGCCAAAGTCCTAAATTTGCTGTTGCTGGTGCAGTGTTGTCAACTTTCCCACTGCAATATTCACTGGAACCACAATGAAAAACTTTTTTTCGATATGAAATGCCAAACAAATGAAATGACGTTGCTGGTGGCAATGTGTTTGAGAAATGTTTGCTGGTCAGCGTGCTGTTTGCTGTTGACGATGCTGGTGCTGTTGCTGGTTTAATCTGTTTCGCGCATAAAAACAGCAACAGCAACGCCAATAGCGTCGTTAGGCCAAAGTCCTAAATTTTCTGTTGCTGGTGCAGTGTTGTCAACTTTATCATATTCAGTGGCACCACAATGCAAAATAAAATAGAACGTAAAATATTTTTTTCATTTTGCTACTTTTTTATAAAAAACAATAATAAATTTTTGATAAACTAAAACTGCAAAATTAAGTGTCCAAAAAGTAATAAAGAATAAAAAACTATCGTGAGTGTTCAAAAGTCGCTGAATAAATGAAAAAATTACTGTGCTTGCCAGTCTTTTGCCTAAAAAATAGACAACTGAAACGACATTCCTTCAATTTTATTAAATTGTCAATCAAAACAAATGATTTCCGTCCAATTTTCAATTTATTATTTTAATTTTAATAATAAATATTTAAAATTTACAAATAATGCGAGAAATAGATTAGCACAGCAACTTTAACAACCACGTCACTCTTTTTAGGGCCACTGGTTTTAAATGGCTTTGATTACATCAACACAGCAACTTCGACATTAACGTTAGACCTTAAAACTAAATTCCATGTCGCTGTGCAAATGCTACCAACTTTTGAGGCGAAATTTGTCAGTATTATCAACACTTAAATGAAAATGTGACAACCATATTTTTGATTCGTCTATTTATTTTGGTTTTGACAATTTTTTGAATTACTAAAAACAAATTAATTTTAGTACGACAAATTGCGCAAGTCGTATACATTGACACAATTTACGTTAATTTGTATCGTTTAATGTACGGCAAAATCATTTCGCATTTGAATTTACTTTGATAATATGCTGTCAAAAACACTGTTCACGTTGTAATCTATTTCAGAAGACTTTTGATGTTGAAGTTTTCGTTGCTGTTAGACTAGGCGCGCACATTCAATTTTTAGTTGCACAACTGTTAGGTTGCTTATAGAAAACAGATGAACTATTTTGTGGAATGTTCGCGCAGGTGCATATGATTATATGTTACACAAAATAGCGAACTCTTTTTAAGCAATCGTTTAGTTTGTGTAAAAACACAAACTTTTTAGTTGCTCAAACCAAGCAGTTGCGAAACTAAAAATTGAATGTGTGCGCCTAGCCTTAAAGTTGCTGTTGAAGTTGCAGTCACATTTGTTTTCCTCTTTGTCTTGTCAAAATATTTTTTTTTGTGAAAGGAAGACGTCAAATTATGAAGCTGCCCACCATCAGTCATCTTCAATTGGAGTCAAAAAATCTGTTATACAATGTAGGGAATGCGCTATCCAGTGTATTATAGAGATCAGTGCAAGTAACACGATTGAACAGAAAGCCAAATGATCAATCAGCCAACATTCGTACGTCAAAAGAACGCAAGATGGGCCTAGATCATCACCGTGGTCCGTGAAAGTGTACAGCAGAACCCATAGTAGTAGTTCTTCGCTGTGCCCAAGAACTCGGCCTATGGCAGATTTCAACTTGGCGAATTTTGGGTCGGTACTTGAACCCACAACCTTACAATATCCAACTGTATCAGCAGGCAGGAGCTCAAAGTTTGGCTGAGGTTGTATTTGTAAAACTTTGGCAGTCCTGCAAAAATTGCGTTCATGATTGTAAAGTTGGTTACTAAAAACTATTTCAAAAATGGAATGGAATAACAATGGGGAACTGAAGAGCCAGCAGAAAAGAAACGACGGCAAGCTTCCGCTTTCAAACAGAAAAGAGCTACGCTTTTGGAGAAACAGTGTGTAAGAAATAATCTTAAATGGTATCAACGAACGTATATAAAAATAGAAGGATTAACGAAGGAAGGAAGGAGAGGGGTATATAAGAAAGTCATACAAATTAAAGGCGGCCACTGGTAGGAGAGACACAAAAGGATCTCAAGATCCAAGAAAAAACACTTATAATTTATAAACATACTTATTTATTGACCATAGAGCAATGATATTGTACTATGTAGACTTTAGAGTTTCCTTTGATTTTGACAGATGTTTGTTACATTTTCATCGTTTAAAAATTTGTTATAAAATCATCGCGTCGAAGAAGTTATGAAATGCCATTTGAAAAATGACATGACAGAAAAAACGAGACTTCGAAAAACGGTCCAAATTGAAACATATGGACGTAGACGACATGTGGTTCCAGTAGGACGGCGGCGGTGCGGCTCGATGGTGCGGTTTGATGGTAAGGTAATCTCTCGCAAAGGTGATGTAAATTTACCACCAATAGACTTTTGCGATAGACTTTTTCTTCTTGGGTTTCCTGAAAAGGCACAGGTCTATTCGAATAAACTACAAATCGCCCTTCCCTTAAGGTGAACATAACATAGGCCATCGCTTAAACTCAGCCGTTGAAAATTGAACCACTCGGATTCGTGTCACCGTAAGAAGCCGAGGCTTGCATTTGAACGATGCAATGTTTCATACTTGGGCCTTTTCAATAAAAAAAAAGGAATTTGTTTAACACCTTACACAGATCTTGATTGTGAACAACCCTTTGGTGTAAAAATATCACCACCTGCTTTGCAACAAAAGAGATTTGGCCAATAGTGGATCTGCAGCGCTACAAATCAATAATATCTTTAAGCAGATCGCACATCGGCTCCGTAATAGATATTATAACGGGACACGTTTTGATAGGCAAACACGCAATGCCGCTTGAAGTTTATTCAAACGATTTCTGACGGAAGCTGCATGGACGAATAAGAGGAGGAATCGATTCCTCACCTTCTCTGTACATGTTCTGCTCTTTCCCAAGGACGTATACTCTTTTTGGGAGATTTCTACTAAAATGATTCTAGTGATCTGGCAATCAAAGATATAGGTGATCGCTTTATATGGAGCTCAAAATGGTTAAATGATTAGGGAGAAAGTGTACAAGATTCAATGTTTTATCACAATAGACTAACTCGTGATCTAAGTGTATCCGCTCTCTTGCTAGGGCCCTATGTTGTATTACGAAACGAGCGGCAAGTCAACGATGCTGAGGAATACGATTGTCATGACAAAGAACTATTAAGTAAAACGAAAAAGGCGTACAAAATTAATTAATTTTTTATTAAATTAATTTTCACTCAAAAATATATTATTTATATTTTTATTTACACTCTTGAAGCTCCATCCATCTTCACACCGACAGACACAATTTTATTTTGACAGCTAAACGAAAACGAAAGTTAAACGATAGGTATATGTCAGTCTTTAGAACTAACGAGTATCGTTAAAATTACATAATCGCATTTCAACGATAACGAAGTAATTTCAACGAAAATCGTTTTACAAAATAGGGCCCCTGACAGCCACGTCAGCCTAACCTAACCTATGTAGTTTCTAATACGGGCCCTGAAAAATGACTTTTTTTTTTTATTTGTTTACTAAGAAAACCGCAGCGTATAACCATTAACTTCAGCAATAGAAAATAAAATTCTATTTTTTTTCTTCAAAGAACTATATATTCAAATGAAAGCATATTTATTACAAATATAATTGCTTCAAATTTACAAATATTTACATTTATTTATACAACAATTTTGTTTCAATAACTGATTTTGTGTTTACTTTACGTATGGAAACATAATGATTTTTTTTTAAATTTTGTATATATTTTTGTTTGTTTTGATTTCCCTTGATTGAACATAAGAACAAATAAAATTAATACTTTAGTGAGACAATTTTATTTAAGTGAATTATATATTGCATACATTTACGAGTGAGTACAGTGGTTCACTAATTTATTTATGGTACAATTGATTTTGTTTTTATTTTCAAAATAAGTTTTGTGTAACTACTCTTTGACTTTAATTTTCAATTAATAGTATTTTTTTTTTTCAATATTCACAGATATTTTGTCTCAAATAATTTCTCCTATTTTTAAAATTTAAATTAACGAACCAAATTAAAAAAAAAAAATATAATAATTTTTGTTTACAGAATTTAATTATTCGATAGTGCAAATTTTTTATAAATGGAATTACGAATGTGTATTTGAGTATTATCATGGTCAATATTCTTAATATTATTTCTTATTGTTTTACATTTTATTTTGTCAGTGATTATAATAGTAGTTTTAGTAGTATTACATGTTTTAATACACAGAACTACATACAAAAAAGATTTCCCAATACATTCTATCATTTATAGTTTGACTTTACTTGAAATTTATTTATGACTTTTATAAGAACACCAATAATAATTCTTTGTTTTTTTTTTAATTAATTTATTTGTTTTAACTTTCAATCTAAAACACAACATCAAAATGTTATTTAATAATTTTGTTTTTCATTATGTTTTTTTTTTTTCTATTTTGGTATAATTATATCAACAGCCTTTTGTTTTTACTTTGCTTTGTCTATTTGTGTGTTTTGTTTTGTTGTTGCCTTTTTCTTCTAATAAAAACAAACAATAAATATTATTAATTTATTATATAGAACAATAAAATAGTCAGAACTTATCAATGAATTTTTGTGTCCTTATTTATGTTGTTGCATTGTTAAATTAATTTTATACTTTTGTTATACTTCGCAAATTAATTGTTTTATATTATTGTTAATTTTTCTTTTATAACTATTATCCTGAGTACAAAAGTTTTTGTGTTTATTATTATTTTTTTTTTATAATTTATTAAAAAAAAAACAAGTACTAGTAAAATTTTAGTATATTTGAAATGTGTAAGAAAATAAATTAAATAATCATTAATTATACTTAATATTGTCAATTATAATATTTAATATGTTAATACATCCTAATAATTAATGTGTTGAACATTTATTTTACATTTTTTTCACACTGTATAATTTATAATACAAATATATCTAAATGGAAAAGTTTAATTGCAAAAAGCTTTCAAATGGTGATTTAGATTATTTTGCTATCATTTAAGGGTCATTAATATCGTGACAATTTTTTTTTACAGATTTGATAGTATCTATATAATATTTTTACATCAAAATTAGTTGCAAAGAAGCATCGGAATGCATGTGTGTTTTAAATGATTTTTGTTTAAGGTTAAAGTATTTATTAATTATTATTTTAAATTCTACATGATTTTTTTTTATTGTTCCTTAAGACATAAACAAAATTAAAAAAAAATGAAATGTAGACAAATGTTATTATTTGACGATTTTTTTACAATAAGTGAAAGATGTAAAAGTTTGAATATTATAAAAACCCAAACATTAACGGTTGTATTTAATCAATTGTTATACATTTAATCTATAATTAGAAACAGCCATCAGTTAATTTATTATTTACTTATAAGTTATTGTATTTACAGTTTTTTCTGTTTGTCATTTAAACTATAATTGAAGAAATAATAATTTAATCCTAAACTTAACTTCAATAAAAGTTGGTAAACTTGAAAAGGGTATAAATAAAATAATAAAATTTGTAAAAAAAAACTTGACATTAAAAAATTAAAGATGTAAATTATTACTTACCATCTTGGAAATCAGAAAACTATCAAATTAAGTTTATGGATTTTACATATTATATTTTGTTGATGTTCAAGCCGAACATGTACGCCAAAAAAAATCGGTTTATTTTTCAAAGAAATACGAGTATTAGATGCATATGGAAATACAACTTGTGTTTTTAAGACAAAACATTTTATCGTACGCGCAATGACGTATACTTATAGGTTTATCAATTGGAGACGGTAACATAGCATTTAGAAAGGTAAAACCTACTGTCGGTTTTAAACAGTTCTGTTGATAAAGGTACTGTTTAAGTGAACCCGCAGGTCTAGACACTCCAGCGATGGACATACTTCGGGCAGCCAGAGTTGTTTTTTTAAGCCACGTGAATCCTGTTGATACGAGCTTACATTTAATGTCGATTGCTAACGCGCATTTGACAACCCCAACCCTGCAGAGCCCTATATTTTCTAAACATATTCATAAATCATTGGTATCAATCACAGCGATTATTTTTAAATGTGGAACTGCTTGAAATGTCGCCTCCACTGGATATGAAATGGATTTAATTATACCACTGAGAAAATCATATTGTTGTTGCGATATTGACCATCGTTTATGCGTAGTTGAGGCGGCTAGTAATAAGATTCATGCACTGAATATCGGACAGGTTTTCAAATTTTTAAGAAAACACAATTATCATCGCCATCATAGTCTGATAATGTTTCGAAATTATTCTTATAACCTGCTTAGTTGGCAATTCAAGATACTTTCAAAATTGCTTTTCCAGAGTTTCCATCTCTATTTGTTTGCCATATACATACATATAACCCTTGCCTGTAGCTTCAAACTTTTTTGCTCTGGCTTTGTCTTGGTGTGTCATTGTCAAACAGCTAGTGCTATAAAGTTGGTTTATACCTTTTAAGAATCTTCTTTCGATTCTTAAAAAATCTGTATCAAACTTTGTTCAACCTAAGCTTTAAATTACTCCTCAGGTCAAATGTAGCTTTTTCGATAAGAAGCATAATGTACCATTCATAAAGGTATTGACATGCATTTTTGTTCTTTATTATTAGTTTTTGGACACTTAATTTTACAATTTTAGTTTATTTAAATTAAAAAAAAAGAAAACACGATAATGGCAACAAAATAACCAAATGCCAAAATAAAAATAATTATTTGACGTTCTGTAATTTTTGCTTTTTTAGATGTTATACAGTTATAATGTTATACGGCACCGTGGTCGACTTCAACATATAACAATATACTCTCGAGTGAATAATAGAGATCAGTTTCAAATATGCAATCGTGCAAAATCGTATTAATGAACGTAAGTCAATTTTTTTTACATTTGACGTTTACGAACATGCAGAGTTGCGCCGCAAATAATTTTATCGAACATATAACTTTAGCAAAATTCGAAAATAATGCTTTTGCATTAAAATTTTGTTATGTGTTTTCGAACAGTTCACCTTTGCAGCTTGCCTTTAAGAATATATCCCAATTGCATTTCCGTTTTCGAAAACGGACAGTTTCCTTCCTGTCATACATATTTATATACCTTTGTTAATAAATAGTTAATTGGCAGCTCCAAAGCCTGGGTTAGGGCACCTGGTAGGGACAATGAAAATATCAAACCACTAGAAAATATCAAAAATAGAAACATGTTCTGAAAAGAAGAGAAATAACTTCTATCGATCTAATTTCAAAGACAAAACCAGGCCAATGGAATTCGAAGCCAATCGTTTTCAATTCAATATCTCCTATTCGACTCGCCTCGAATTGATCAATTTTATTGAATTCGAAGCGAGTCGTAAATTATACTTCCAACATTTCCAGATAATTGACAACTGAATATATATTTTTTGAACAATAGGTTCACTAAGATTTTTATTTGCATTGAACGAAATAAAAAATAACATTTATTTATAAGAAAACAATCAACAAAATATCACTTTCGCCCGTCGATACACCAATCTACCAAACAAAACCTATTCGAAATTCATGTGGTAAAAATGAAAATGTTATTTCACATTCGCTTTCGATTTCGAAAATAGGGCGAATGTAAAACGAAAGAGGCAAAATTGAAAGCAATAATACCTAAACTTATTTTCGCCGCCTTCATCGATTTGCTTCGTATTCTCTAATCAGGCCACAGAAGCGTTCAGAGATATCAGATTTTTGTTTCGAATTAAAAAAGAGTCATATAACTCGAAAATAGTTTTTCTAACATCGCTACATAAGTAAGAATATACTTATTACTTTGCATTCTTTTTAAAAATTATTTTTTTCATTTTAGAAGTTAAAATTTTTGACGGTCTATAAATCAATTGAGTGTACTTCAATTTTTTTTTTAAGAAAATTTCCCTAAGATACATTTCTTGTTAAAAAAACTGATCTGGTAGGTTTTGAAATATTAGTTCAGCTTTAGATTTTGTGGTCAAATTCCTAAATGCAGGATATACTCGTAAGACACAGATTTCTTACATTTGCACAAATGCTTAAAACTGACCTTTAGGTCTGCTTTTTGAAACTCTGTGCTGAGCTTATTTTGCAGACGTTACGGGCTTAGGAATTTGTTCCTTAAATCGACCTTGAGTTACCAATAAGCCCAATCACGAATTCCATTATATTCGGAGACCTCTTCGAATCCCGAAAAAAGCCATCACCAAATCCGTTTGTAGGGCCAATTTCTATGGGATTTTCCACTACGATGGATTCTGACATTTGTTTTCGGGATTCGTAACAAGTTTTTGATTACGATTGAATTCTTGATAGGGCTGAATATAGCAAATAAGCAAACACAAAAGATAACAGATCCTATTAAACCCAAATTAGTATTAATCTTCAGGGGAACATGTTCTAAGTGGTTACGTTTATATTATGGCTATTTCATGTCATCAGACTTCGTAAAAACCTATACATGATACATTGATACTTCACCAATTCGAGATAGGACTAAACCTAATACAATATTAAATTCTCAATATTTTTGACTTGCAAAAATTAAACTGGAATTCATCAGCTAAAAACTCAATAACCTTACTTTAATGACTACTTTAAAAAATGCATCGTTTTCTAAAAGAACGACACGTACTTAATACCTAATGTACCATTGATATTTAAATGCAATTACTGGATGAGTTGGCGACGATAATCCTGTTGCTTTATTTCAAAAATGTACATCTTATAATCTACAAAATTAATTTTGTACATGAAACAAACAAAAAACACGTGTATTCTTTTTATTTCTCTAAAACAAACGATATCCAAATCAATTGAAAGAACTAAACGAAAACCACAAGCACAACGAAAATAAAAACACACATTTATTTACTTTTTAGAAAATATAATTGATTTTGCTTTATTTTGTTTTATTTAATTTTACTTTGTTTGATTATTATTTATCTACAATTTTGTTTTTATTTAAAAAAAAAATAATAAACTTAAAATCTAAACATTATCATAAGAAGAAGACGAAGACGAATGAAAATTAATTTAAAAGATAACTTAATTTTTAAGAAAAATCAAATATTAACACTGAAGTGTGAAATGCGATGATCTTTTCATGAATTATAATAACTAAAACTAGTTTATAAATTTATTAGATTTAAAGGAAAAAATTAAATCAATTCACAAAAGAAATTAAAATCTATAAAAATATTTGTGTATTTATTTGTCATATATATATAATAGGTAAATGTATGTTTATTGAATTCAATTTGATGATTATATTCATATAATAAAAATGTATAAATGACCAATGATAAGAAAATTTAGTTTTTTTTTTATTAAACATTTAATATATAATATAATTGTTGGTTGTGTGTGAAGCTAGCTTTTTGTTTGTTTTTAGTTTTTTTTTTACACAGACTATATACAAAAAATATCTACGATTTACTTTATATAAGCATTAAGTTAAGAGCAGTGTATTTCGTAATAATACAAATTAATTGATAGTTAAGAAATTAAAATAATTTCCCTTAAATTAAAACTAAAAACAAATTTATTTTATAATGGCTCTGTAAGAGACTTGCATCACTTAAAGTAAGTATTAAATTTTTAATTATGTTCGCTTTATTTTTTGAATGGAAATTGTGTTTAAGAAGGAAAGTCTTATATACATGTGTAATTTTGTTCCAACAAAATATTTTAGCTTAAAAAATAAAATACCATTGAAAGTGAAAAAATTTCCCAAACAGAGCACACGTAATGAGATCGATATGAAAGATTGATAAAAAGTGTGTTTTTGTTTGTATTACGATTGTATGTAGGTTATTTTGCAAATTATTAATTTATTAAGAAAAAAAAATATTTAATTTTCAAATGTAAAATTTTCTGTATTAGCTAAATATTATTTAAATAAATATATTATTACAGTTTTTTTCTTTCTTTTTAAATAAATCTGAGGCATTGAGTTATACATTGATATTAATAAAATAATTCAAATGGAAATTAACGGTTTATTTTATTTTTTGTTTTTGCTTACATATCTCTTTTTTTTTATTTAAAATTATGAGTATGAATGCACTTATTAATTATTATATTTACATGTAAGGTATTGAGATTAATATTAATGTTGAGTGTACAATGAGAATGATGATTTGGTGAAGATTTTTATTATATTTTTTTGTTTTTTAAATTAAAATGTTAAATTACATTCAGTTCTGATATTTTTATTTATTTATATAAAGATACATTGAAAAAATAAAATAAACACTAAGAGTCGAAATTTTGTACTATCTAATATAAGAACAAAGTCTAAATATTCTTATGAAATTTCGAATGAATATTTTTAAATAAAATCTGAGAAAAGATAAACAAATAATTTCAAAAGTTCTACCGACAAAAAGTGATCCTTTAGCAATTTACGCAAAAATGAAAAATATTATTTTGTTTAAGCATTTGAATATTATCATTTAAGACACACTATATTTAGGTACAAGTAATAATCAATTAATTATTATTATATTTATGTCAAGTTGTAGTTTTTGTTTTCTTTTACATTTAGTTTTATTATTACTATAAACATTTTATACCGAAAAATCATCCTTTTCGTTTGTCTCTATTTTATTTAAACATTAAGAGACAAAGAGAATGAACATTTTCATTTTAAACTTTTTGTTCTTAATTTCCAAATCATAACTATAAACTAAAAAAAATGTATAAAAGAAAAAACCAACACAAACAATTTAAATTCAGTCTTAAAAATACATAGTTTAATTAATTTTGTGTTTATTTCGTAATTGTTTAAGCTCTTTCTAAGTTCTAAAACGTTTGAATACATTTTTTATTAGGGTATGCTTGTGCTATTCAAAATTTTGGAAATGAGTTGAAAGTTTGGAAAAAAATCAAAAAATTAACTCATTTGTTCGTTTCAAAATTAAGAAAATGTAAATTTTGTTTACTTAAAAATAATTTTTCACTGGGGCAGTGTGTCCACTTTGCTTAGTAC
This sequence comes from Chrysotoxum bicinctum, assembly GCA_911387755.1. Classification (NCBI taxonomy): domain Eukaryota; kingdom Metazoa; phylum Arthropoda; class Insecta; order Diptera; family Syrphidae; genus Chrysotoxum; species Chrysotoxum bicinctum. The sequence goes on along the minus strand of OU426989.1, from coordinate 209,160,659 downwards.
GATTACGTAAAAATGTACAAATGTTTTTTTTTGTTTAATTTTAAAAATAAAAAATGATAAAATTTAACTAAAAATTTATAATAAAATTTTTACGGGGAACTTATATTGGTGAATTTGCATATTACGAAAAAAGATCGGAGAAGTAAGTTTTATAACTTTAAGCAGAAAGAGTTGAAGAGCTTGGTGAATCCTGTTGAAAGTGAAGTTGTAGTAAAATTTCTTTCAGATTTCGATTTTATGTCGTAACAAAGAAACTAAGCTGCTGGATAAAAAGAGTTTTAAGGAAAACAAAACACCCAAGGCTTTTGAATTCTAGCAGCAAAAAAGACACCTTAACACACCTTAATTCAATTGCAGGAAAAGTCCTTTTCAATATACTGCAAAAGATTTCCTGGAGTACGCTCATATGGCATGTGTGAATTTGTTTCCTAAATGGGAAAAGAGAAAGGATCAAAATGTAGCTGAGCGATACTTTGAGGAAACTGGAGGAAGTAAGTATTTTAAGAGATGACATAGTTTTTTTACTGAATCTGTTGAATTGAAAATTAGTGGAAACATTGAACTGAATATCTCCGTTAATTTAGAGAAGTCTTGATCTTTGATATTGCAAAATTGATGTTGTAAATATTCAACAAATGAAAAAAAAAAATAACAACAAGGAGAACATGTTAAAATAGTTCTAGAGCAAAAGTACTTATGAGTATTTCAAAATGAGATATTTTGTTTTTCAATTCACTCGCGCTCAAGGGTATATCTAGACTTTTATAATTTTAAACACAGCACGTGCGATGGGGAAAAATAGGCAGGGAAAGAAATGAGGTGTCGATGAATATTGGTTTTGAAAGTTTACAAATGGAAATGACAATTTCTGTTTTCAGTTTTAAATTCTTTTAATGCAGTTTTGTTTTTCATATTCTACTTAAGCGATTTTAAGTTCAGTCTGAACACAAAATGTACCCTAGAAAATTTAGCTTTTTCCTGAGATCATAAGTTAATTCAGAATTTCGCTTTTTGACATTTTCGAGAAGTGTTTATATCCCATATTGAAAAGTAATAAGACATACATATTAAATAAAGTTATTCATCCTTATTCCGATAGTGGTTTTACTAAAACGCCAGTAAAACGATAAGGCTCTAGAAATGAAAATTGGACTTTTATTGAAACGAATATCGTTATAATGCTTAGAAAAGTGAAGAACATAGAAAACGCTGCCCTTTTCGTATTATTTAAACACCAAAATATAGTCTCCGGAGCCTTCTCGTTTTATTAAAACGACTATCGGAATAAGGGTTATTATGTATTATCATCATGATAACTATTCATGCAGCTATTCGGCTTTGGTATGCCTTTTAGTAAAACGATTTTTTAATATGGCAGGTAATTCAATTTTTAAAAAGAATACGTTTAATACAAAAAAAAGTAACAACTTATTCAAAACGAGAGCTTTACTTGCCAATTCTAAATCGGAAAAATAAGAGAAGTCTACAAATCAACGCAAAACTTATTAAAGGCAACAATCAAAGGATGAGTGATCTGACAAACTTCTGTTCTTGCGTATTTGTCTTCGCAGTGAATGCGTTGGAGTCCCCATAAATTTGTTTTACACTTGACCAAAATCAAATTGATTCGAGCGATCGATCTGCCCTGAAGAATAAAAAGAAAAATCTTCGTTTAAAAGTTGAAAAGCCAAAGTTCATTCAGCCGAAAAAGAATTAAAGGCTCAAAATGGAAATAATTGCTCATTGTTTTTATAACAAAACACAATTACAGCTTTGATGTTAACAAAATCGAATGAAACATCTAAACATCAGGAATAATTGGAGCATTATAAACTTATATTGCTCTCATAAATCCCCGGACAAGGAAAATAAGCGTACTGTTCCTGCCTTTAAATCAGAAAGTCGTTATTTGAAATGAAGGCATTTATGGATTTGAAATAGATATGATGATGACTCTTCACTGTCTATTTTTTTAGATAATGATTGAGAAATAATTAGACTTCAAAGCTTCAAAAATAATAGGGCAAAAGTCGATAGCGAGATAAAAACCTAAAGAAACACTTTTGTTTGGAGCAAACATTGGTTACAGGAAATTTGTTTTCGTTTCAAAGGAGTGTGTACACACCAGATTGGTAAATGATTCAATAGAAACATTGAACCTGAAAGTGAGCTTCATTCTGGTAATAACTAACATCATTGTTGATGATTTAATCGGTAAAAAATATCGCTCGACCCTTTAAGAAAAGTAAAAATACACCGTCCGTCAGATCCAACAAATCTCTTCAATATGTAAGGGCATGATTTTGAGAATGCCCTTTAAAATGTTAAACAGTGTAAAATTACGAAATCTTCTAAATTATCTTAAAAATCCTTTCTTTCACGTAATAACATCTGCCTAAGAGTATTCAAATCAAAAATTCAGCTTGAACACCCCTGATTTATTTTGTGTCGAAGTTAACGAGCGTCAAATGTATTACAAATTACAGATACAAGTAAATTTTCGAGATTATATTAATGCAAAGACAACTTTTATTTAATTATTGTTTTCTTTCTGTAAGAATAAGTAAATAAGTTTTACAAAATATAATTTTTGATAAATATGCAAAAGATGGTTCCCTCCATCAAAATCAAAAAATGATAGAATTTAATAGCAAATAATAAAATTAACATAAATAAGAAAATCAAAATATATATGAATTATTTATATAAAAAAAAATATAAACACATAGTTTGTTTTCTTTCTTATGTTTTTCTTTCTGTTAAGATATTTTCTTTTATCTTATGCTTTGTTTTTACATATAAGATTTTTGTTTAAATTTAAAACTAAATCGAAATCAGTCCATAGATAAGTAAATTTTTTTTAATTAATATTTTTTTCTTTCAAATAATAGCAAATTGTTTTATTATTTTTTTTTTTATGAAATATTTAAAATGAAAATTACTTTTTTCCCGCCAAAAATATCTTATCTTTAAATTGTCTTAATTTAAAACTTATTTTTTGTTTACTTTTAATGTTTAATAGTTACAAGTAGTGTGTTACTAATTATACTGACACCTCACAATAACGATGAATTAACATGTTAATATTTTGTTTTTGCTTCACTATAACTACTTTACACTTTTATAGGTTTTTTGTATAAGAAATTAATTCTTTAAATATTAATTTTTTTTCGATAAGAAAAAAATTTATATATAGATAGGACATTATAATGTTGTTAAAAGTTTTTCTTAGAGTTTTTTTTTATACAAAGACGACGACATACATACATACATATATGTTTTTTTTCTTAATTTGGTTTAAAAATTGAATATTACTTGTAATAGTCCTTTAAAAATTAAGTTATTTTTTCATTATTTTAACAAATTATTTAAATTTTTTGTTTTTTCTTTTTTTTTTTGAGGTAAATTTGGCAAACAAATTACGAGATGATCGATCGAGGGTGAGTGTTTGTTGTTGTGCTTTTCCATTTAGTGGTAAGTTTTTTTTTGTATAACTTAACTCCATTTTCAGCGACTAGTGTGTTGTGAGTAGTAGTTTTCTCTTTCGATACCATGGTGGAATGATTTTTTTTTTTTGAAAGTAATTAATTTTATTTTTCGTGTAAAGTTGTCCAATTGATTTGTGTTTTTTTATTTTTTTTGACTTTAGGATATTTATCATTTTGATAAAACTTAATAATGATGAATTATTTTATTTGTTGTTGTTTTTTTTTTGTTAATTTTTTAAATTTTAAAGTTAAGAATTTAAACAATATTTTATTTTGGCAGAAAGTAATCTATTTTAGGCAGCTATCGCCTCATTTTGCCGTCATTCCCATTGGTGAGGCGACGGAGGCAGTTCTGATGGATGGGCGACGGTGGAGCTATTAAAAAATGAAATAAGAGAATTGAAAGGTTAGAAATTTTAATAAACATATTAATAATTTAGACTATTATATAATTTATAAATTTGAATGATTTAAAAAGCACAAACAACAAAATAATGGCTTTAGTACATAATGACAATTACTAACAAAAATATACAATACATGCGCAATAAAATACCATTAACCCTTGTATTGAAAAGCACAAATGAAAAAAATATTATTTATAAAATACTATGAATGGGTTTTATTGAGCGTAGATTTTTTAAATTTCATTTTAATCCTAAATAAACTATTTTTGATTTGAAGTATTTTACTTTCATTTATGAACTGGTCCCTGAGAAAGGGTTGGGGACGGGATACACAAAGTATGCTTTCAACCTACTACGCCGCTGATGCGAACAAAAAATCTCATAAAAAAAATGACGCAGAAATTCATAAACGAAACACATTTTTTCAGTAAGCTGCTCAATGAGCGTAGTGTATCTTAAACATCTATGTATTTGTATATAATGTACATATCTGGTTAACGAAAATTGTGAGTTATGACATGCAAATAATAATATTTTTTCCTTTATCTGCCCTGGTAATTTTACATCCCTGGCATTTAAATAACAATAACAGCAAATCGATGCCAAATGTTGAAATAAGGCTAAAGGAAGAGGTTTCTTAAAATACGGTCAAATGACATAATTTATTGTAATTTGAATTAAATACTCATTACTACATTGGTGGGCCATCTAGTGGTTTCTTTGTTAATCACAGGTTATTTTGACACTGACAGCTGTTTCCCGACCGAATTTTTGACAGAAAGTCAATATAATACCCCTGCGGAACGAAATGAGGCGCTTTAAGCTGGAACAACGTTGGGCAATATTGAAAACTTATTTCCAAACAGTGTGTTTTTGAAAAGAAGTTTTGGCCGAAATGAAGGACCCACCGCGTCTGCTGTACACAAGTTTGTGCAAAAAGTTTGTGAGAATGGCATGTTAGTGGATAGGATATCACTCATGATGTCCGTCATTGTACGATGCGCACAGAAGAGAATGTGGCTGCTGTAGCTGAGAGTGTGAGACTAAATTCACGAACATCAACTCGCCATAGATCTCAAAAGTTCAACATTTCACGCACTAGTCTGAGAAGCATTTTGCACAAAAATCTCGGATTTTTCGCTTACAAGGTCTAATTGACTCAGCAATTGAAGGTGCACAACCATCCGCTTGAACGACGTTGTGTTCCATAATTAATGGGAATGTTTGCCCTTACTAATAAAATCATACTACATGGCAAAAATTTAATTTTGTTCATTTTATTGCATTTTTGTTGTTTTTAACTTCCCGTTTTGTGAGCTTCCGTCCATTATTTTTTTTTCTTGTGACTTCAAGCTATTTTTTTTTCTTCAGAATTTGAACGAATCTAGCGGCGTTTGAAGGTTGGACTAGTAAATTTTTTATTTTAGTAAGCGATTTTTGTTTCTTTTTTATCTGTTTTAAGTTTAACTGAGCAAGCCATAAGAAGTTCAGTTCTCTCGGAGAAATACTTTTACCCCCAGTTTCACAGTGGACGTTTAAACCCCACTCTTGGTTTAAACTTTAGTTCAACAATAAATTTGGTTTCACAGTGTAATTTAAACCTTGAACAGAGTTCATTATGTAGTTTAAGTTAAACGACGCTATTCTGCTTTTTACACTTCAGTTCAATAACCCTTCACACATTTGAAAATATTATTTATTTTAATTTCTGTTTCCTGTCACATGTCACAACTGAAACAAAGCAAACTTTCCTTGATTGTTTTTTCTTTGATTTAGATAGAAAGAGAAAACAATTTGCCTAAACTACGTTCAATGAACTAAAGTTTTGATTAGACTGTGAAACCGGACGAGTTGAACTTCAAATTTAAACTCCAGTTCAGGTTCAGCAGAACTTAAGTTTAAACTTTCACTGTGAAACTGGGGGTTTGTGTCTTAAATTGTTTTTAAAAAAACTACTTAACTTTTGGCTTAATTTTAAAAATATATACATATACAATACATACATAAAATATTGAAATGACAACGATATCATAAACGATAAACTTCGTACGGGTATTTGCTCTGCAGTATGCTGTTCAAAGACCGAAATTTATAGTTGTAGTAGATTATTTGTAATAGTTTTCACTCTTTTATCGCCTATAATTAATTCGAAAAGACTACAGTGGCAAACAATAAAAAACAAACAAATAAATTGACAGTTTGTCTAAACTTGCTACAAAGATAAACAAACTCTTTCAAAATCTAAAACAAATTGGATAGTTTTTTTTTTTTGTTGTTTCGTATAAAAACGTTTCAAATTACTGTTATTACGCTTGTTTAATTTTTAAATTTTTACCAAATTTGATTTCACATGTCTTATTTTTTGTTTAGAATGATAAAAGACAAGATAGTTTGTGGAAAAGATCGTAGATAAATCAATCGCATATCGCCATGTTATTCATAAGCCCATGCCTTAAAGTGTAATCGTGTAAATGATTACACTTTATTAAAACAGGCCGACGACGGCGATGATAAAGTGAACAAAAATTTCGTCGATAATATGTATACAATTCTAAGAACTGAATTCTCAGACGATACGCAATCTATGCTATTATACAGAACTATTCACATAAAAGCGACCAACGGCCGACGAATTAACGAACATTCGCCAATTTTGACATTTCCTTTACAAAGTAATTTTTTAAAAATCGAATTGCAATTCGTGACGAACAATTTATTTTCTCAAATTTCTATTACTTTAGCAATGAAAATATTTCACAACTCATGTTTACAAATGGTAAGGGAGTGGTTTTAGCTTTTAGGCCCGGCAAATCTACCCTGTATCAGATGTTCACACTTCGACAGGTTTTGGAAAAAACCCAGGAGTTCCAAATCGATACACACCACCTTTTTATCGATTTCAAAGTCGCGTATGATAGCGTGGACAGAGAACAACTATATGGAGCCATGTCTCATCTCCGAATCCCTGCCAAGCTCGTCCGCTTGTGCAGGATGACGATGGAGAAATCTCGCTGCTCCGTCAAGGTCGGCAAGGCGACGCGCTAACATCATGCAACCTATTTAAAATCGCTCTTGAAGCAATTGTACGAAACTCAAACGTCAACAATAGAGGTACAATTTTTCAAAAGTCAGTTCAACTGCTTGCTTATGCGGATGATATTGATATCATTGGGAGATCGAAGCGAGCTGTTACCGGTGCGTTTGCAAGTATCGAACTGGAGGCGGCGAAAATGGGTTTGGCTGTTAATGAGGACAAGACGAAGTATATGCTATCATCGAGAAAGGAATCTCAACATCGCCGACTCGGGCAAAACGTCACGATGGATAGGTATAACTTCGAAGTCGACAAAGACTTTGTCTACCTGGCCTCCACTATAACATCGCAAAACGTCATCAGTGCAGAGATCAAGCGAAGAATTACTCTTGCCAACCGCTGTTTCTTCGGGCTAAGAAGGCATTTGAGTAATAAAGCCCTATCTCAAAGAACCAAGGAGACCTTGTATAAGACCCTCATCATCCCGGTCCTGCTGTATGGGGCAGAAGCATGGACACTGTCTAAAACGGATGAATATCTGCTTGGGTGCTTTGAAAGAAAAGTTCTTCGTTTGATCTTCGGTCCAGTTTGTATCGACGGAGTATGGAGGAGAAGGTTCAACAACGAGCTGTACGGGTTTTACAGCGACTTTGACCTAGTCAAGAAGCTGAAAATACAACGGCTGAGATGGCTGGGACACGTGGAGCGTATGGACACCGACGCACCAGCCCGTCGAATCTTCGAATCCACCCCTGATGGTCTGCGCAGCAGAGGAAGACCCCACCTCAGGTGGCGCGCACAAGTGGAGAGCGACCTCAACCAACTTGGAGTGCGTAACTGGAGACAGCTAGCTAGGGACCGAACTAGCTGGAGGGGCTTGTTGGTTGAGGCCGTAGTCCACCCAGGACTGTGAGCGCCATCTAAAGTAAGTAAGTAAGTTAGCAATGAAAATGCAAATTTGAATACTTTATATTAATTTCAATAAGTTTTCTACCATTTTTTCTATTTTTTGTGAGAATTAAGGCTTATTATTACTTTAAATTCTATTTGTTCTTTTATTCGTCTTATGTTATTTTAAAATGGCAAATCGGCAAAAATGCATAAGTTTGGTACACAAATTTCATAAAAGATGTAACAGAACAAACGGTTTACATATATATTATTTTATTTAAATTTAGAATGAAGCCAAAGTAGCCCACGGAAATTAGATAAAAAATTACTAAACATCGAAAAAATTCCGACAAAACTTAATTTTGGTGGAGAGCTTTATTTGCATCTCTTTAGCATCTCTTCAAAAAAATGAAACCCCAAATTTGGACTGGGGTTAAATTTTCTCGGAGGTTCATATTCAGTTTTTTGAAAATTTACTCGGCATAGGTGAACTTTGACTTGCTATAATTCACGAGTCAAACAAATCAAATTAAAAAGCTCATTAAACCCTCATTTTTAGATAAATGTATTCATTAAACGTTTTTAATAAAACAATACAGTCATATTTTTTACAATACAGTCATATTTTTTATCATCGATTTTTTTTTATTTTAAAAGTTCTATTTTTATGATAGCAAACAAAAAATGTATTCATTTAATATATTTATATAGGGCATATAAGAATTTAACTTAAAATCAAGAACACTTTAATTAACCTGACATTTTTGTTGGACTCTTGAAATATAGCCTACTCCAGAAAGGCGTTTTCCGCCATTGTTGATGAGGTTTTTTTAAATTTAAAAAAGTAACTCAAAACACAGTATTTTTTTCATTTCAGATTACAATGCCTGGAATCGGCTCTAAAACCTCCTTTCGAAAACTTAAGATTTAGAGGCGGATAAATTTAAATTGGCAAACAGTTTTCTCTGGCCTCGTATTGGAAAGTTCTCGTTTGTTTTGGGGTTACTTTGGTTTAGTTTGTTTTCCAGTTTCATGGATATTGAAAATATTTGTCTTTGTTTCAAACTAAAGTTCTCACCCTCTAAAAAAAACCCGAAAACCTTTTGCTGATCATTCTCATTTTTATTTCTGACTGCAATAATATTATAATGATTACAAATAATATTAAATTAAATATAAATCTTTAATTCATTTGTTGCTCTTAAAACTAATACCATCACCAAAGTTTTTAAAAATATTGTCAGCTAAAAATTTTGTATTTACAAAATGTACACCTATGTATGCACCCAAAATAAATTCAAACCTCTAAATGTTACGATTTATTTTTAAGTGCAATTTATTAATTAAATTAAACAAAATAATAAAACACACTAACCTTATAATGATATTTTTGTTTTGTGAAAATTCTTTTCTTATGTTATTTTAAAATGGCACATCAATTTTAATTCGATTTTGGTTCAAGCTCTATTCCTTATTATCTATACAGAAATGTTAACTTTGCAACCACAACCATTGTTAGATCTTATTTATTTTTTTTTTAAGCAGCAAATAAGAAAACAATAGGTTTTAAAATAATTTGCAGTGTTGCCTTCTTAATTGAATGAGATGAGAGTGTTTTTCTTAAACCAAAGCATGATTTTTTAATTTTTTTATTTTTTGTGCTACAAGCAGTATCGGCAGAAGCAGAAGGAGTTTTAAAACATTTAACAGTTCTTAGTAATTTTCTGCAAAAATATTTTATATATAAAAAAAAGTTGAAACGGAAATATTAGAACAATTTTGAACACAAAAATATAGATAGGTTTAATTTTTTTTTTTTTTTTTTCAGATGTTGGAAGTGCTGTTTATTGACTGTTTAATGAGACAAAATTATACTGCTAATGATTTGTTTTTATTATTTTATTATGTTTGTACCTATAAATATTATTTTCTCTGTGCATCAAATTTCTGTAAATTTAGTTTAAAAATTATTTTTAATATTAAAATCGTCTGTTAGTCTTAAATAAAAAAATGTTTAAACTTTAAAAATGAATAACTTGCAACTAAGAACAAAAAACAAAAAATAGCACACCAAGACCCAAAATACAAAAACACTAATATAAAACGAAAATTTTTAAAAACTACAAGAAAACGTTGTTTTTTTTTAACACTAAAGAAGCAAACACATTTTTGAACATTAAACAATCAATATAACCAGGGAAAGAAAAAAAAATAGAAAATTATAAATAAAAAATAATTATTGTAAAAATGTTTTTCAAAGTTAGAATTTTGTTTTATTTAAGTTTTGGAGACATCTACTAAAAATCACTGCTGCTTTCATTATTTTTATTCGTTTTAGAGATTTTGTTTTTGTTTCTGAGACAAAATAATCCAAATTGAATTTGTTTCTATTGTAATTTTTAGTACATTTTTGTTGTGGTTTTTGGGAAGAACAAAAAATTATTTATTTCTATGTAATATAATAATATTATGTAAACAGGCCGATTAAAAATCTGTTAGTAAACGTTTATATACAATACAAAATATTAATGGGGGATACCAAGTCACAGTGGGCGGAGGAGGGTTACACAAAATTGTTTGGGATGTGCTTTTGCAGAATTTGTTTATTAAACATTGTGAGAAGTAAAATAAAATTATGAAACAGAAGGTTCTAAGTTTATCTAGTAAATATGTAAAAATAAGATTTTTATTTAAATATTGAGTTGATTTGGGAATCTGCTATTGATTTGTAGACTTACACAAGCTCTGGTACCTTGAAATATGATTGCATTACTCTAATCTTTTAAACAAAAATTTTAATAGAAAATTCATTTCATTCATCCGATAGACAGTGAGACTTTATCAATAATCTATGCCACAATTATAATAAGACACACAATGAATCAATTTAAGGATTTAATTATAGAATGAACAAAAGACCTATTTCGTCCATTATGTATATTTTGTATGCATATATGTGTTTATCTAAAAGATATAAGACGTGGGATTCGAGCAATCACATAAGCCCCGTTTAAGCCTAACCATTCTATGAGTGTGCTCATTGACAGCACATCATTTTAATTTAGTTCAAATTGACAAGAAATTCTTATATTAAATTGAAAGGGCAACTCTAAGTGGCATGGCATGTATCTGATTCCTTAAACCCTAAGAAGACCTCTAAGGATATACAAACAAAATATAGGGTACATCGACTTAGCTTCCTTTTTTTGAAAGGAATTCATTCAAGTGCAACAATTTTTTTTTTAAATATTTTGACAAAGAGATACAAATTGTAAAAGATAAAAAAAAACGCATTAACTTGAAAAAAAAAAATACAAAGAATATAATACGATTGATAACATGGTAAGATTTCGACTCAACGAATCCAACCAAGCAAATTTCCAAGCAGATATTCAAATAGGTGGAAGCGTAGTTCTAGCTCACATTAACCATGAATATAAACGTAAGTTCTGACAGTTAGGTATGTGAAATAAAAACCAAAAATATGAAAACTGATGACAGTAGAATTTAAAAGAAAAAGAAAAGACACAATTCAAGACAAATATTTAATTGAAGAAAATGTAACAAAGGGAAAACAAAAAATTAAATTTAAAAAAAGTGCAACACTTTTGTTACACTTGTAACATTGTGGCAACGCTGGTTGTAGCACAGTGTTAGTGGTTTTGGTTCCTCCCAGGTCAATCGCCATTATGACTACTTTGAAAAAAGCATAAGTTTGAAAAAAAAAAGAGTTGCAGTAACAAAATGACATTGTTGAAATGAAATTTTTTCGGCACAGTAGAACAAATTCCATTACATATTGATTTTCAAGTTAAAAACATTTCATTTAACATTAGTTCTACTTACTGTACTTTTAGCTCTTTGGAAAAGGTTGGAAATATATTTTTGTATTAAGGTAAGCCAGAGTTTTTGTAAGTTATCAGTATGGAAAATCTAGACGACGAAAACATGTCAAATACGTGTAAGACCCTTGCTATACAAAACTCCGGTCAGGAGTTTAAATAATTAATTTTCAACATCACACATTCTGTGTTTCGTTCTGAAAGTGGGATTTTTCTAAAGAGCATATTTTGAACCTTATATTGAAAAGGAAAAGAAATCTATTACTTTCGAAGTAACAAATCTGAAATTAAAATTTTGTTAGACAGCATTGAAATACTAACAATTTGTTTCGATCCTCGAAAAAAATGCAATTTCGAATATGATTTTGAACAAAATAGAGAGAAGAGTCCGTATTGCGAATTGGCTTAGTGGTTGCTTTTTGAGTGAGAAGGTTGAAGCTCGAAACTCAAAGAAACATATTTCTTTTTCAATTTCAAATCAAATAAAATTGTGTACGTATGAGGATAAGGGAAAGATACGGCTTTCTCTAGTTACGCAAAACGATTGCACGATATCATTTTGACTACAGCTGTCTTTATTTTTCTCTACACATATGTAAATACAAAAATTCTTAAAAGGTGAGGGATCTTTGAAAATGAAATATATTTAGATTTTTGTGTTCTGATTGGAAAGTTGATGAACATTTTTCAGAACATTTATCAAAGAAAAATTAAAAACACAGCTAATTCTTCAAAGTTGTTGCCCCAAGTATAACTAGAAATGCCCTAGAGCCATTTTAAAGCCAATAACTTGAGTGCTCATTATCGAATTAAAACGTAGGAGAAATATAAGGGCAAGACTTTGGTGTACAGGATAGTTTCTTTCTAAAACATAGGTTATATTGACACTGACGGCTGTTTCCCTCTTGAAATCTTGACAGAAAGTGAGTATCACACCTCCGCGGAACGAAATGAGTCGTTTTAAGCTGGAACAACGTTGGAAAATATTGACATTTGCTATATGTCAACAAAATTTATTAATCTACTTATACAAATTATGAGAACAAAGTTGTTACAACATCAAATTAATGATTTGTTTTAGAAATTACTTGAATTGTATAATTTAAAAAGGTAATATAAAAAAAATCAAACGACACAAAGTTTGTACGAACAGATATCTACATGAATGTTTTATTGCATTATAGGCTCGAACACTGCTAACCGATTTCGCTGAAATTTTCAAACTAGTTTTTATTAGCAGCAAGAAAGTTTTTAAAATGGTTTAAATATTATCCGCCTACTACTACGCCAATTTTTATTGTAATTGAGTTTTTCTTTTTTCTTAACATTCCTAACATTCCAAGAACATAACATACTGAAAAATAGAGTGGAAAACAAATATATCATGATAGAAATCTGGTATGTCTCAGACAGAAACATTTTATGGATCGGAAACCAGCTGATAAAATTTAACCCCCTATTATGGAAGACAACTCAACTATAGTTTAGTTGTAGTTCTTAGTATTGGTGTATGGTGTTATCGATCACAACCAGTTGTCTGTCAAAGTACAACCAGTTGGCTGTCAAAGTACAACCAGTTGTCATTTAGCAGACAACTAACAAAATGGCCGACTTTTCAGTTGTCTCTTTGTATTATGTAAGTAAGTTGAGTTGTGCTTCGGTTGTAATGAGCGTCAAAATCAAACAACTGGTTCGAAGCAGTTGTGTAGAACATTTTAATGAAAGAATCTGCATTAGAATACAAAATATGGACACAAAACAGTAAGTTAAACAATAATTTTAATAAAAATAGAATGAAATGAGCGTATTTTAGTTTGAAAACTACATGGCCATCACAATTTGAGCGACTAGTTGCTCTATGTTAGCTGAGCATTTATCAATTTTCCACAAATGAGTTCCTCAATCACATCTACCACTTTTTTAATACAACTGACACTATCGATTGAGTCAGTCCTAAATTAAAATCATTGCCACTACACTTTTGGCAACTTCCTTCGCTCATGAAACGAAAAGCAGTAGCAAGTTTAACAATTGGTGGAATTGCTGAGGAACGTTGGTTGTTTTAGGAAAACTTTATTTTGAACCAAAAAAATCCATACTTTCGGAATAGAAGTGTACATAATTTTATTAAATATACGGATATTCTTTTTTTATTTTGGCTACATTAAGGAAATTTTCATCTTCCAAATCACCGAAAAACAAATCGAAAGAACTTTCCATCATAAAATTTCTTATTCTTGCTTTTGTATTTCATGTTGAGCAGCTGGTTTTGACAGCAAATCGACTCCTAAAAGACGGCAACATATTTTCTCATTACAACTGATTTTAGTTGACTTGCATAATACCAAAAATTTGATTGGTTGCCTAAGGCTAGCCGCGCACTAGCAACTTTTAGTTGCGAAACTGCTTGGTTCGAGCAACTAAAAAGTTTGTGTTTTGACACAAACTAAACGATTGCCTAAAATAAGTTCGCCATTTTATTGAACATATAATTATCTGCAAATTCACGGACATTTAACCAAACAGTTCATCTGTTTTCTATAAGTAACCAAACAGTTTCGCAACTAAAAGTTGCTAGTGCGCGGCTAGCCTAAGAGTTGAGTTGTGTTGATGACAACTCAACTAAGTTAGGTTGTAATCCATAATAGGCGCATAATATACAAGGTGGCGCAAAAGTTATCACCCTATTAGAAGATGCTATCATTTTTGCAAATGTCAATTCTACTTTGACATTTTTTGTGAAGCAATGTGATACTAAATACACGTCAACACTGGATTTTAATTGCTTTACCAAGTTATACCAATTAGTGACAAAGTGACAGTTGAAGAATATCGGATGATAACTATTTAGTCACCTTGCATTAAAAATCAACGACCTCACTCATAGTATGTTTCAGTTTTTTTTTTTTTTAAGCCAGTGTTCAATTCTTTAATTTTCAAATTAAATTATTAAAAAATAAAGTTTTTGGAAAAAAAAATTATTTTAGAATTCAAAGTATTTAAAAAACAAATGTTTAATGATTCTGCTAATTTTTAGTCAATAGCATCTAAATACCAAATTAATTTTTGTCTGAAAATACAAAATATATTTTTTTTAAATAAATATTATAAATTTTGTTTTAATACATTCGAAAATTCGTTTTTGAATAAAATATTATCATACTTCTCAATAATTTGGTAACTTTAAATTAGTTTACTAAGTCTTTCTTAGCTTTAAACATTTTGTAACTAGCGTTGTGCTAAGGTTATTTTTTTAACAAATTGCTTCTAGGCACACTTTAAAAAATATCAGTTTGTGCAAATGTCGAAGTTTTATGAAGTTAGCACGAAATTTAAAAAAAAAAAAAAATAGCTATCATCAATTGAATTTAATAAAAGGTTATTAAAGAAAGTATGATGCTTAGTTCAACTAAAATTTGAAAAAATTGTCGTTTTAACCAAGTATCATACTAAAACAGTTTTAACATCGTACGAATTCGACTAAAATTTGGCGCCATTAAGTTAGACAAAATTCCGCCGGGATATACCTCTTGGACTCATCAGTTGATAAGTGAAGGTCTTAGTGAGGTGCTTGTACCTTGGTATGCCTGGTTAAATTGGTGAATAAGAGACAACAAAGCGTACAGACACACCATTAATTTGATGAGCTATTGCTAAAAAAATATTTCAGAAAATCTATTCTTGGAAAAATCGCACTTCAATTCAAAGCTAACTGCTACTTAAAGCACATTTAGGTATGTTACTTCTGAGGCATAAGATGATAGGTTGTTGATTGTGTGATAAGTGAGTACTGAGAGTGATATAAGGCATTTATTACATCAGTATTTTACCCCTGTGAACAACTACGGTACCACTGTGCGCTCGCTAGAGTAAATTCGATTCATGCAACTCAATACATGATTTTACGAATCTCCGAATGGCTCGGTGGCCCCTTCGCTTTCACAAGTTTTTTTGTGTTGTATGTGCCGTAAATGACAGAAAGATTAAGTTCTCTTGGGTGGGAAAGGTATATTGATAAACAACCTCTTTACTGTCTTTAGCATAAATCCATATTTAGAATTAGTTTTAAAAAATACATAAACGCTTTTTTTTAATAATATTTCATTAAGCAGTAAACAAGATTTAAACACAAATATTATTTTCACTGTATAGACATATATGTGTATAAGAAAAATAAATAATATATTATGTTACATATTTTTTTTATTTACTACATGCACACATCATATTTGATTATAATTGAGGATATTATATTTAATTATTTAACACAAAGTTTAGTGAGTGAGATATATGGGGAAAAATAAATTGATAAAATATTTATTCTTTGTTGTTTGTGCTTTCTCTTTTCTTTAATATTTTGCGATATAAAAGAAAAATACTAGAATGGCAACAATAATAAAATTGTAAATAAATATTGTAAAATACATTAATTTAAGAGAAAACAAAAATTATAATATAATATGTCTACACACCTATTTTTAATTTGAATGCCCATTGCGCGTGGATGAAATAATTTATACTTGTTTTATTGATGACTTGATCGTGAGAGAGAGAGAGTAACTTTTTGTTTAAATTTTAATTAGACTGAACTTGACTGTTGATAACCATTGGTAGAAATTTGCAATTTAAAGATGGCAGCAGGACATTTATATTCATATTTGATATATGTTTAATATTGTGCAGTATAAAATTGATTTTTTTCTTTTTGTTTTTGGATATTAATATTTTTTTTTAATTATTTGCGTTGACTATAGACATTCATGTAAGTATTTTTATTATTTTAAACAATTAAAATTTCAGCATCAACATCAACAGCAGCAGTGGTACTAGTAGATTATCTCATTGGCTATTTAAGTTGTAATACAAGTTTTGTTTTTAAATAAATTATTATTAAATTTAAGATTAAATACAATTTTTGTTGTATGTAACAAGAATAAAATGTTTAATTGATATAAAAATAAATCATTACAAAACGGAAAATTTTACATATACAAAATGTAACCAACAGAATTGAAATAGACCAATTTTTTTTTGTTTGCAAGAAAACACAGCACATTAGGATTTAAAACATTTTTTTTGTTGTAAGAAAGAAAAAAAGAAAAATTGATAGACAAATAGAGAATTTTCAAAAGGAGTAAAAGAGTAGAGAGAAAAAATATAAACTTTAAGGTAAAAGGAGTGTGCAATGATAGTGAATATTTTTCTCTTTTAAAACGGAATTTACAACACTTACCTTGCAAAACTTTTGAATGCAGCACTTTGAGGATTAATACAAAGTGGAACACGTCCGGTTTGTAGTTGCTCCGCTATGAATTTGTGCATTTCCTCTGGAAAAAAAAAATATTTCAAAATGTCAATAATTCTAACATTTCATAATATGTAATATATGTATAAGCGAAAGAAGGAATTTCATAAAATTGTTTACAAAACTTTCGATGCAATGGACGCGACGTTAGAGAAAAAAGAAAATTCTTTTACTTTAAGACTCACTGATTTCCCTCTCATCCACTCAATATTTTTTTTATGTCACAAAGAAAATAATACATTCCAACAACTATATCCTCTTCCGGCTGAATTATATAGAGAGATTTTTATTTCACTCCTTGGTTCATAGAAGTCCATTGTTGATGACACAATAAAAATGCGTCTGGATTGAACATAAAATACTTTGATTTTATGAAATATGAAAGAAGATAGGATTTCAAAATAAATAACTTAGAATCGGTTTTAAAGCTTCGGGGGTCTAATGGTTTACAATAAAACAGTCTCGTATATGGGCTAGTTATTTCTGATTCCCTTGAAGTAAGTTGGATTCACTGGTTGAGATTAATTTTAGGTTAAGGTACCATATTATAGGACTTTAAAAAAAAGGTTGTTGAGAATTTTTTTTTAGCATTTTCAACACCTCCATTAAATATTAGATCTATCTTTTCACCTCTCTTGCCACAATACTAACAAAAGCACCACTGGCGTAACAATCTGTTCGTCCGATCAATGTCAATATCATCGGAGCACAGTGGTTCATTTTGAAGTGCTGCCTGTCCTAGATTCATTAAGTGAAACCAATCTAACATGTTAAAAATTCAACATTAGCGCTTATGAATAGAACAAAAGTATATTATAACACTCAAAGTAATAGAGGCGGTCTGTCTAGTGCTGGTTATTCTGTTTGTTCTGGTTTAAAATTTCATTTTAAAAAAAATGTCATCTGAGTGATGATTTCAAACTGCAATTAAGGGTAGGTCTACCTCAGAAGCAAACTCAAATCTCATGTAAAAACGTGTACATGTATTGGTGCACAAATATGGCTCTCTTAGTTAAGAATTTTTGTGTTAAGAAAATAAATTTAGCTCGTCTCGTCTCTTCAGGATACCTCTTTTTTCTCATCACGCATAGAGATAGAGAAAGATGGAATAGAATATCAAAAAAAAATAACAGAAAACGGGAACAAGGCACGAGTGGCAAGCTGGCAAGCCGCACAGGCAGCGCACAAGCATTTGATTTTGAATTGACTCGGATTGCGCACAAGATAAATGAAAGTTTTTTTTCCTTTTGTATTTTGGGTAGAAAAAATAATTTTTCGTGAATCGTGATTGTTTGAGGTTTAGAAAAGGCAAATTGAGTTTTTTGCATTCAGCGCTCACAATTAGACACAATAATAGACGGTTTGTTTTCTGTTTTATTTTTGGTTGCAGGTGTATTGAAACTTTTTGCATTTAGGTAGATAGCGTTTTTATTCTTTGCGTATTTATACAAGGTTAATCTGTTGGTTCTAGGACTTTTACTTTTCAGGATATTTTAAAAAATAAAGAAAAGGGAGCACAGATTTAGACATTAGGAACCCGGGGAATTTGCTTTGATATTTATAATTTATTTTTAACGTAGACAATTAATTTTAGGAAAAAGTTCACAATTCAAAAATTGCTCAACTAAAAAAATTATTAAATTTCCTAACCCAAGTAAATTAATACACTTTCAAAAACAATAATGGTAACTATGTACCTATACCTATAAATCTTCTTTTGAGTCTTTTTCAAAGGGCTGTAACTTTGCGAAAAGTGGTCGTATTGGGATGAAACCAAAAGCGTTTTAAATATTTCTTTTTCTTGTTTCAGGGTTTCTAAAAATAAAAAATATCCATAGTTAAACATTTTAAATTTTTATTTTTTAAAGAGCTTCATTGTCTTGAGATTATTTATGATTTAATAGAATTAATAAGTGCAAAAAAATATAGCTTCAGATTAAAAAGTGGTTCCGTCTTTGACTACTAATTTACATGTAAAAATTGACAACATAAAAGGTAAATTGGGCAGTTTTGAAAACATGAATAAATTCGTTATAGATAATGGATTCTTTAAAACAATTTATGGAGATACATAATTGACTTTTTACAATTGACCGTTTATTTAAGAAAAGTGGAGAGCTGTTTTTTAAACAAACAGATTATCAATTTTGAAATTGGTTGATCAAACCGTTCGTTTATTATCTATTGTTCCTGAATATTATGTACCTAATCATCAAAATAAAAACAATGATAACAATTTTCATAGTTTTGCATTTGTTTGACTTTTTACTTGCTTTTAGACAAATTTGAACTGGGAATTTTCATAAGTTGACATTACAACACAAAAGAGTAATGATTCCGTCTATCTGCAACTCTGTACCTCAATCTGCAGCCTAGAGGAGATATTGAAATGGTTTGTTTTACTTTAGCTCGGTTCATTCCATACAGCCATTATGAAATATTATAATTATTTTGAAAACGGCTCTAATGCTTTTTTTTAAAATTATGTATAGATAACTGTACCAACAATGCAGTCCACACTTTGGTAAAAAATAAATGTTATTATCGGTACCTGTCATAGAACCTTCTTTTTATTTTCTACTTTTTCATTTGCGACTCTTCCAATTTCGATCAAAATTTTTACATCGCAGATTCTTTGATTTTGAAATAATATTGTATACGACAAATGTTTCCCTAAATGTATACTTTTAAATACTTAAAATTGTCAATACATTTCTTTTAATTTTAAAGAAAATTGTGTACAAAAATTTAATTTAATTTAATTATTAAAACATTCTTTTTTAAAAAATAACATTAAAATTACTATATTTAAATATAGTTTAATTTTAAATTAAAAACACATATGCAAGCGAAATTTTTATACATAGGATTCGTGTACACATCAGTGTGTTGAGTTCCTATGCTTTTAAACTTACTTACTTGTGTATTTTTATTGTTTTGATATTCTTTTTTTTGTAATTCGATGAATCTCTTCTTCGTTGGATTAGAAATTACCTTTCGGACCGTTTACTAAAAGTAGTTTTGGACGGTTTCAAATCTGATATTGGGCATTCAATCCCTAGAATCACGACGTATTTATTTCGGTGTAATGCTTGTCAGAGATTTAATAAATTATAAAATCAATTGCCCTTACTTGCTTTCGTTGATTGGCTTTCATGTTCCTTGTCGTGAATTACGTAATAATCGTTTATTTTGTGTACCCTTTCATAGGGTCAATTATGGAATCAATGAACCCTTAACTCGCTGTTTAAGACAAGCTAATTCTGTTTGTAATGCTATTGATTTTAATTTATAGGTAAGTAGGGACTGTTTAAAAAAAAAATTGTTATTAATAATAAACTTCGGTGGTTAATGTCAATTTTTTTTAGTTTTTAAATAATTTATAAATATCTTGATTCTAGTTCACATTTTTGTAACTATAAAATTTCAATTTTTAATTTTTAAACTTGGCGCTTAAATTATACCACTCGCCATAATTTTTATATATTTGAATTCGCTTTAAATTTTAAATGTTAAATATAACGTAATCTCTCTTTTGAATTTTACTGAAAAATTGTATAAATACCGCTCTACGAAATAAACTCGTACTGATTGTTACACAAACCTTAGTGGAAAATCTTTGCCGTTTTTATTCTAAAATTTTCGTCGTTGTTTTCGCTCGCTTTTATGGTCTTTTTTCGTAAGCCATTAAAAGTCCTTCGTTATTTTATTAATTATACACAAGATATAAAGTAATCGGAAATAAAGCAGTAAGGTTTTGATACAAATTAAATTCGCTTTTTTCGCTACCGCTGACAATAGGTCAACGCATCAACCAAGATCTGTCTATCCTTTCGATAAAAGGAATAAATAGAGATCTCCGGTTGACGGTCAAGTATTTGATCGTTCAACATTCTATTTTTGTTTTGTTTTATTTATTATTATTTATATAAATTTACTATTGTTCTAAGTAGTCTTTAAGAGCTGTGTCTCTGCTTGATGAATAAATAAATAAATAAATAAATAAATAAATAATGGTGTGCCCCAGGGGTCCGTTTTGTCTCTGACAGTTTTTGTCTGTAACTGTTGCTCCGATTAATTGTTTTGCTGACGACAGTAACCTCAGCTTTTCATATTCGTTTTTAGATTCACATCCTTGTCCTTCGGATGTGGACTACCAACGGCAGCGTATTATAAGCTCATTAAATTCTGATCTTGATAGCAATGAGGAATCAAAAAACGTATAGAATTCAAAGCTTCGAAAACTCAATGCTGTTTGGCACTTGCATCGAGGAGACTGAACAGCTTCTAGGTATGTGCATCACAGACCGTCATTTGTGAAGTGATAACATGTTTGACGTAACGAAAAACGCCGTTAAGTGTTTAGATTTTCTCCGCCGATGCAAGAAGTTTTTTACACCTACTAATCTGGCTGTAATCTATAAGGCCTATATTCGTCCAAATATCGAGTGCAATTCCCACTAGGCAGGTGCTCTAAAAACCCTCCTTAGTCTCTTGCACAGAATTCAAAAGAGAGCTCTAAAAATTATAGGCGACCGTTGTCTAATTGAAACATTTGAATCTCTCGAGCACCGCCGCAATTTTCATAAACAGTGCTCTAGTAAAGTAGCCAGTTGCGTTCTCCCCCTCAAACAATTCAACCGTAATACCCGTACTTCTAGGACTGCTCATCATTTTCGCCCAATTTCGGACGTACTGTCAAGTAAGTGATTCTTTTTTTAGCCGCACTACACGAATCTGGAATGCTTTACCCGGCTCAATATTTCCCACTCATTGTAATGTGCAGACATTAAAAACCAATGTGTATCGGTATTTCCTTTCTCATCTAATCCTACTTTCCTAATTTCTTGCACTGTGTTTAACATTTTGATTTTATTCATAACCCCTTGACCTTGAGTGCGCGTTTAATATAAAAAAAAATACTACCTAGAGTGAAATAGAGAAAAAGAAGTAGATTTGGACTTTTTTTTTGTAAAATTGAAGTAGGTTGAAACAGAGATTTTTAAAATGAGGTAGATTTCAGTATTTGGCTGATGGTGCGAAGTAAGAAGTAGATTTTAAATATTTTGAAAAAAAACTAGATCTACTATAATTGAAGTAACTGAAACAAATTTTGTAGAAAAAGTTTGTCAATTTTATTTCCAATAACATCATTGTATTTTAATTTTACTTTGTATAGATACTAGTACACTAATTTTAAGCTTCTATTTTATGAAGCAAAAACTAAAAATGCATTTTATATAAAAACTGATCTTATTCAAAAAAAAAACGTATTTCATTTAGTCATTTCGAAATTATTTACAATTTGTCAACTACCAACGTAACAATTGGTGGTCGTAAGTAAAACGTGTTAGAAAAAAATGTTGATGGGCAGATATGTACAGATAACAGACTACTTAAGCTTTAATAAAAACGAACTTAATATTGGTTTCTCAAACATGTCAAAATCTTCATCGAAAAAAAAAAAAACAAAAAATGAGCTCTTATTTTTATATCATTTTTTAATTTTGACACCAACAACATTATTGGAAAACTAATACTTGTTTTTTTTTTTTACAAATTAAAAACTAAGTGATAATGAATATATGAAAACATATATATATTATATAAAGGTCGTTCTTATTATATTATATTATATTATATTATATTGAAATAAAGGAGACAACTCTTCCTATGTAAAACCAACAAAAATATATAAAAGAAGCGCACTTCCCATATTCTTTCTACATACTTTCACCATTCTTCTACCAGTGGAATACGTCACCACCGAAAACAAAAAGTGATCGAATTTTCCTTCTTAACTTATTTATATAAATATGTACATAGGTATTTAGATTAATAGATACCTGCATAATATTGTACATAATATTTTGGCGCCATCCACTTGCCATATCCCTTGGTTGTTGCGTATTCGCTTACAGTGAAATGCAATTTGCGTTCATTCACAGGATTAACATGTACTAATCTAATATATTTTTGATACATCCATTACCTACTTACGCAAAATTAAATCAAAATAATCCTTACGATACCCAAATCAATACAAGGCGTTGCACCTCTACATTACCTATGAACCTACCTATCGGAAAAAACAACACAAAATCTATTTAGATACTTATATGCATATTTATGTATCTTATTCTATACATAACATCGGAGATTTCCTTTCTTCCATCATGTACACACCCTTTGGCAAATAAAAAAAAAGATGAAGATCACTATGCATCGCAATTTATGTGTGTACCTAAAATGACTTTCCATAGAAGAAACAAAAAAAAAAACAGTAGAATGATGATAGATCGCAAATAAAAAAATACAAAAAAACAAAATTTATGACAGCGAATAACCTACTTATATTCTTTTTTATACATACACAAAGAACATTTTTCCACCCTACCTCCGACAATGTGGAATGGTCATTACATCATATACATACCTACTAAAAATAATCATTTCTCACACTTTTTTTTTTATTTTTTCTGTTCTTGTAACACGAGAAGCAAGATGACAAGTCATAAACAAGAATAAAAACCTAAATGAGCCCAGACAAAAAAAAAAAAATCAAGAGAGCGGATGGGCGGACAAAATTCTTTTGCACAGAGAATACGAAACCTTCTCTTTCAAAGCGCTGATATTGCAGTGGCATTCTTGTGAACTGAAAACTTACTTGTGTGCGTGTGCAAAGGAACTTTTTGTTAAAAAATACAAAATAGACCTCTTTTATAAAAATAAAATTAAATAAATATTGAGTGAAAAAAGTATTTTGTATTTTTGAATTTAGTAAATAAAATATCAAACAAAAATAAAAAAAATATGTGAGAACTGTATTGTCAATACTTTTCTTGCAAATGCATTACAAATACTGTCATATTGAATTGCATTTTTATGAACTTTAGATGAGTTTAATTAAATTTTTAAGACCGATACGCTGTTCAGAGAATATAAATCTTTGATTAAAAAATTATTTCCAAAAATTAAAAAATATAACTCTCAATTTCCCAGGGTAGAGAACAAAATATTTGTAAAAAAATGTATATTTTTTGACTTTTGTTAGTAAAAAGTTACTGTAAAAATAAAAAAAAAATAAAAAAAAATTTTAACGTAATTGCACATACTTATTGGCTTTATATAAGAGTGAATTTTACTTCGTTATCTTTTATACTTATGAAGTTTTATACAGTAGAGCATTCATACCACTATGCAAATTACCTTCGTTTTTCATAGTTTTGTATATTTTTTTTTGAATAAATAATAAAACAGAATAAAAAAAGAAGACCGATACATGATTTGGGAATATGTTGTTTCTATAAAAAAAATATAAAAAAAATAAAAAAGTAATATTTTCGGAATTTCCCTATCATTTGAATAAGGACCTTACTAAAATGTATGATTTTTCCACTTGTGTGGCAGTTTTAAGGCACACAATATTTTTATATTTTTTTCAAAACTGCAAAAGTATTTTGACTAACATTTTTCTAATCGATGACCGTTTATTTCATTGAAATATTCGTAAAATTGTGAAAGTTATACAGCTTAGCGCAAAAGTCTAACCTATTTTTTCAATGGACACCTACCCTTAAGCTAAACCACCGAAGAAGGTAGTTTAGCGAAATAATTTCTAAAAAAAATAATGCTTTCGTCATTTAAACTCCAGTTTTCCCTATGTTATATTTATTTTAAAAGAAAACAAACCACAAGTTAGAAACAGGCACACTCAATTGACATACAATTTATTTAGACATAGGATAAACTAGGATTAAAGAGAATTCTTACTTATTCACGCATGTTTTGAATTTCACTTATTGTGAATTTGAGGAAGAAAAGTGATTTGTTCATTCCGAATGTAAAATGTTGCTTTTCTGAATTCCACCCGAAATGAACATTGTGAATTGATTTTTTGGAGATGAAATTTCGTGTTCTACATTTCGAATACAAAGCGTTTTACGGTGAATTCAATTCACTTATTTTTGTTTGGCGAAACTTTAGGGGAGAGTGGGGCACATTTGAACACGGGGCACTTTTGAACAATGCTTATAAAATTTTACTTTATTACTCTTTTTTAAAAGTAATTTAAAATTTTAACCTGTCAATACCATATCCATAAACGTCATTGACTTTCCTCGAATATCTCAGTTGTCTCTCGGACTTAGAAGTGAAGGGTACTTTTGCTAGTGGAAGTGTTTTGTTTTCGTTTTTTAGTTGTAAGAGTTTAAACAAAAATTACTGCGCGATTTTAAAACAGGAACACATTTTTTTGGAGGAAAAATAAATTTTAAACCTAATTGCGGTAAGTTTTTTACTGGATATATTTCAGTTAAATATTTATAATAAATTTTATGTCACTGGAATAGTTGGGGCAGATTTGAAAAAGCGTGTTGGGGCACTTTTGAACATGTTCAAAACTGCCATTATTAGTTTTTTTTTAACATACGAGTATTTAAGACATTTAAGAGAAAATTTAATAAGCTTCAAGCAATTAATCAAGCAATTTGTTATCTGTTCTATAGGGCAAGTATTGGTTTCAGGTAAAAAATGTTTTTGTCATATCGACCATCAGTCTCTGCGTCTATACGTTCTCTGTCTCATTTTTGAGCTATTGAATACTGAAAATAAGGCCTAGTTAAAGCTTTCTAGGTCGAAAAAATCTTGAAATTTGTATAGCTTTAACAATAATACTCTAGTTTAAGCTATTTTTATTCACACAAATTGAAGCTTAGGCTTGGAAAACAAGTTAAAACTTAACGTTGGCTATTTTAAAATAGCTATTACTAGAAAACATCTTTAACTAGCTAGCTTAAGCTTATTCTTATTCACTAAAAATCCAGCTTTTACTTAAAAATCCAAGTTTTAGATTTAGTTTTTTTTCTTATTAATCTTTGTGGATTTTTGTTTTTTTTTTCTACAAATACATGAATATGATATAACAAAAGTATTAATTTTGAGTTTTATTGATAAGTTCTTATTAAAAAATTAATATACAAATAAAATTTAAAAGTTCTTTTATTCAGTAAAAAAAAATTATATCACTGTTCAAAAGTGCCCCTTCCAAGTTCAAAACTGCCCCATACATGGGGCACTTTTGAACATAAGAACCTGTATTGATTGGAGATAAAAATTCAATATAAATATTTCGTTAAATGGACCAAATATTTTTCTAAATTGAACGTCAATACCACTGTTCCATGTGAGTAAAATATCAGGCCAATTGCTCGAATATTTTAGGTTTTATCAGTCTGGAAACCAAAAAAAGTGTTCAAATGTGCCCCACTCTCCCCTACATTTTCGCGGTAATTGACAAACATGTTAATAAAGCTCTGAAATTTTGCCTTGACTTTATTTAAATAAATTGTTGTTTACAGGGAAATACACGAGAACTCACGACAAGAATTGGTTTTGTTGCAATTTATGAAATAAATAAGTGTAGTAATCAGAGCCATGTGGCAACACTTTCCCTACGTTAAGATGTAAATATGCACAAACAATACCAATACTCATGTAAATATCCTAAGCTATTATATGTTAAGATATAAATATATACAAACAATACCAACACTCATGTAAATATCCCAAGCTTATTATATGTTAAGATATAAATATGTACAAACAATACCAATATTCATGTAAATATCCCAAGCCATCATAATATATACTATTTATTTATATATAAGTTATACTATTTGTTCATGTATAAGTTTCCCCTAGGCTAAGCACAGAAGAAAAGAATAAAGAAGAGTCAGTTAGATTGCTGCCTCCAAACCAGATAGACGCGTTTAATTTTGTAAAGAGTGAACCTTCTACTTTTGCTTAAATATATATATACCATAAACCTCAGAAGTGGGATTCATCCTAAACAATAAATTAAAAGATAAACATTTACAAAAAAATATAATATTTTAAAACGATCGTGAAACATTTTTTTCCTCTCGTTACAAATTACAAACCAAAGTGCGCGTGTCGTTTACCACATTTCGTGTGTATACTGCTGCCTTACGAAGCATATTTTTTTTTTATTACTCCCTAGCACACATATATTCCTCGCCATGAATAGCAATTTAATCGAACAAAACGAATTTTCGGTGGCACAGTTGCGCGAGTGGCTGCAACGTCTCGGAATACCAAGCAACGGGACGAAGTCGGCATTAGTATTACGCCTCAACGGTATACCCGTTGAACAACGAGGAGAAAAACCAAAAAATACTCAGAAAATTCCAGACGACGAAAACAACAAAAATAATGTAGAAGGAGAAAACGAGGAAAACAACGACGGCGACAACGGCAACGACAACGGCAACGACAACGTTATAGAAGAGGAGAACACAAGTTGTGGAGAGGGTAATGGGGCGCAATCAACAACAAAAGAAAACGAAATACTTCTTAAGGAAATCAGTCTATTGAAGAGAGAGAAAGATTTATTGGCAAGGGAGAACGATTTTTTACGACAAAGGATTGAATTTGGTGAACAACAAATGATAGCAAAAAATAAAGACAACGATGCGACCACAGATGACAGACAAAGAAGTGAAGACGACGACGAGGAGAGAAGGTATAATACATACAAAGACATGTTACCCGAGTACGATGGCGGTATACATTTCGATACCTGGATAGCACAGTTACGAAGCGTAAAAAAAGTATACAACGTCGGAAATAAAATGCTTCGTACACTGGTGGTAAACAAATTAAAAGGAAAAGCACAGCAGTAGCTATATTCAAAACCGAATTTTGCGGAAGAAAATTTGGAGGAATTGCTAAAGGAGATGACGGAAATGTTCAGCAACAAAGATAACAAATTAGCAATGAGGCGCAAGTTCGAAACAAGGAAGTGGAGATACGACGAGGCGTTCCCCGAATACTATAATGACAAGGTTGTGTTGTCCAATGGACTGGGACTAGACGAAGACGAGTTTATCGAATATGTCATCGAGGGATTCTGTGACACAAATTTAAGGTTATATGCCCACGTAAGCAACTTCAATGACCGAACACAGTTGTTGCGAACAATGAGCAAAGTGGTGCAACCAAGACCAAGCAGTGTACCGTCAACGTCGAAGGCAGCGCTACAGCAGAAAAAAGAGGGTCCAAGGTGCTACAATTGCAATTGTATCGGACATATTGCGTCAGAGTGCAGGAAGCCAAAGAGAGAGTACGGGGCTTGTTACGGTTGTGCGTCAACAGAACATCGTTTGTCATCGTGTCCAAAAAGAAAGAATACCGTTCAACTTTTAGAGGACAAATCCGAAGATTTTGTAAGTTATTTATGTTTGTCGCTAAAAATAGGTAATAAAACAAAAAAATTTTTTCCTAGAATGCCTCATAGACACTGGTAGCCCAATCAACTTTGTCAGACAGTCGCGCCTTCCTAAAGGAGTCAAGTTAACTAAAAATAACAATTATGTATCGTATTATGGCATTAATAAAAGTAAACTAATAATTATTGGAAAGTTGTCATGCGTAATTCATTGGGAAAATTTACTTATTTCAGCGGAATTATTTGTAGTTGATGACAAGTCTACTGTTTTTGAGATGGTTCTAGGAAGAAGTTTTTTAAAAGCCGGAAAATTTAAACTAGTTTCAAATTATAAAGACGATAATATGTATGTCAACAAAGTTGAAAACTATAACAATGATCACAAGTTTAGACTTTGTAAAAAATGTATTGAAAACAATGATTCACAGTTAAGAACAAAGATAAACAATGGAAATTTAAATAAGATAGTAAAACACGACGATGAGAACAATGATAAGTTAAAAAATAAAGCATATGTAAAAAAAGATAGTATACGAATAAAAACTAAAACAGATGATAAATTTTCAAACGAAATCAAAGATAAGGATATAAATTTTAACGATAACTTTTACAAAACAAATAAGTTAATAGATCAAGATCGTAACGAATTAAAAGAAAATATAAAAAATGTAAACTTTAGAGTAAACGAAAACGAAAACTTTGAAAAATCTTTGCTTATGATAAATTATGAACCTAATGATTGTGAAGAAGAAAATTTAACTATAGGAGAAAATGCAGATTATTGGGCAAAAAAATATTTGCAAGATGTTTACAAAGATTGTTATTTGGTACCTCGACGGCCAGAAGAACCCTTGGTAAAAACAGAAATGAAGTTAAACTTGAATTCCGCCAAACCGTTTTATGGACCACCGCGTAGATTATCGTATACAGAAAAGTCAGAATTAAATAAATTGTTAGATGAGTATTTAGAAAAAGGATACATTAGGACAAGTGAGTCAGAGTTTGTTTCTCCTATAGTGCTAGTAAAAAAGAAAACCGGAGATCTTAGAATGTGTGTAGATTATAGAGTACTCAATAAAGTGACAACAAAAGATAGTTTTCCTATTCCCTTGATAGATGATTTGTTAGATCAGTTAGTAGATAAACGAGTGTTTACAAAGCTAGATTTGAGAAATGGATTTTTTCACATATATATGCACGAAGAATCTGTCAAGTATACGTCATTCGTAACACCTTTAGGGCAATACGAATTTCTGAGAATGCCATTTGGACTACGAAATGCTCCTTCCGTTTTCCAGAGGCATGTAAACAAAATTTTTGCAGATATGATTAGAAAAGATGAGGTAACGATATATCTTGACGACATAATGATAGCAACCGAAGATCTTGGTAAACATTTTATAATTTTAAAAGAGGTGTTCAAAAGATTGGTGGATAACAAATTGGAGTTAAGGTTAGACAAGTGTGAGTTTCTTCAGACAAAAATAAAATACCTGGGTTATACTATCAGTGGCGAAGGTATACAGGCTGATGATAAAGGTCTAGAGTCAATACGAAATTTCCCGATACCACAAAATGTACATTCAGTCCAAAGTTTCTTAGGCTTGTGTTCATATTTTCGCAGGTTTGTTAAAAATTTTTCAGTTTTGGCTAAACCGCTTTACGATCTTACAAGAAAAAATAAAGCATTTCACTTCGGTGTAGAAGAGTTAGAGTCGTTCGAGATACTTAAACAAAAACTGATAGAATCTCCAATATTAGCGTTATATAACCCAAAAGATTATACGGAACTACATTGCGACGCAAGTGCAATAATTGGTTTAGGAGCTATCCTTTTACAAAAGAAAAGTGATGGAAAATTACACCCAATATTTTATTTCTCCAAAAGAACAACAGACGACGAAGCAAAGTATGTACCATAGTTTTGAGTTGGAGACGTTAGCAATTGTTAGTGCACTTAAAAGATTCAGAGTATATTTACAAGGCAAACATTTTAAGATAGTGACAGACTGCAATTCACTTACGATGACACTCAACAAAAAAGAACTGAATCCAAGAATAGCAAGGTGGGCACTCGAGTTTCAGAACTATGATTATGAACTCGAACATAGGGCTGGTACACGTATGCAACACGTAGATGCATTAAGTCGTTCAACGAATATTTTGATTTTGGAAACGAATACTTTTGAAGAAAATTTAGTCATATCACAAGGTAAAGATGATACTTTGAAAAAACTTAAAGAGTCGTTGCTACTCTCGGAACACCACTTGTATGAAATGCGAAATGGTGTAATTTATAAAAAACAAAATGATGGCACAATCTTATTTTGTGTCCCCGAAAGTATGGAAGGGCACGTTATGTATAAGTACCATGATGAAATGGGGCACACAGGTATCGATAAAGTGATAGAACTTATAAAAAAAAGTTATTGGTTTCCCAAAATGAGGGAAAAGGTAAGCAACCACATACAAAACTGTCTAAAGTGCATCGTATATTCATCCAAACATGGTAAAGAAGAAGGGTTTCTAAATAATATACCAAAGGGAGATATCCCATTCGAAGTAGTTCACATAGACCATTATGGACCTGTAGACCATTCACGAAACTCAAAGAAACATATACTAGTAGTAATCGACGCATTCACAAAGTTCGTTAGACTTTATCCTACTAAGACAACTAACACCAAGGAAGTGGTTACGGCATTAAAAGACTATTTTCGTGCTTATAGTAGACCAAAGTGTATAATATCAGATAGAGGTAGTTCGTTTACGTCCACTGATTTTGAAGGCTTTTTACACGAAAATAACGTAAAACACATAAAAGTCGCGACTGGGTCACCGCAAGCTAATGGCCAAGTAGAAAGAGTGAACAGGAGTATAGGTCCGATGATAGCTAAACTAGTCAAGCCAGAAGAGGGAGTTTATTGGGACAATGTTGTGGAAACTGTAGAGTTTACATTGAACAACACAATAAATCGAATGATAGGAAAACATCCCAGCGTAATGCTTTTCGGAGTAGGTCAAAGAGGCGAAACAATAGACGAACTTAGAGAAAACTTAATAGATATTAAACAAAAGATAGTTCAAGACAATCATAAACAGATAAGACAAGAAGCAGTTTTAAAACAGGAACAGGCACAGACTTATAATGAAAAATATGTGAATAAGAAACGACAACGACCTAAAAGATACGAAATAGGAGACTACGTGTTAGTAAAAAACTTTGATTCTCATTCTGGGACGTCTAAAAAATTATTACCAAAATTTAAAGGACCTTATCAAATAACGAAAATTTTGAGAAATGATCGGTATGTTCTCAAGGATGTGGACAATTTTCAACAAACAAGACTGCCTTATCAAGGTGTGTGGGCTGTTGGAAATATGCGACCGTGGTTCGGAAGTCGAGGTACCAAACGTTAAAATTTTCGCTAAATAAAAGATCAGGGGATCTTAAATTGTCAAGATGGCCGAGTTGTAGTAATCAGAGCCATGTGGCAACACTTTCCCTACGTTAAGATGTAAATATGCACAAACAATACCAATACTCATGTAAATATCCTAAGCTATTATATGTTAAGATATAAATATATACAAACAATACCAACACTCATGTAAATATCCCAAGCTTATTATATGTTAAGATATAAATATGTACAAACAATACCAATATTCATGTAAATATCCCAAGCCATCATAATATATACTATTTATTTATATATAAGTTATACTATTTGTTCATGTATAAGTTTCCCCTAGGCTAAGCACAGAAGAAAAGAATAAAGAAGAGTCAGTTAGATTGCTGCCTCCAAACCAGATAGACGCGTTTAATTTTGTAAAGAGTGAACCTTCTACTTTTGCTTAAATATATATATACTATATAAGGGAGTTTAAGTTTATGTTTTAAGGGAATTAAAGTCGATTTAACTAAGGGATTTATTTCCAAAATGTAAACAAAGGCTTCTTCTTTTAGTCTGAAACTTCTTTTGAAACTACAAACTATTCAAATATGTCCATGTTAATTCATTTCACCATTTTAACTTACGCTGCTTCTGGAAGATCTAAAATTTTGGCTTAACCACGTAAAACTTTTCTACGAACTCTCTATTCTTGATTTTTTTTTATAATGATAGTGAATCTATTTTTGTTTTGCACAAGGAACAATGTTTGACAAATGATGTACTAAATTGTTTTTCAGCTGATTTTGACATTTCGAAAATAAATTTGGAGTTAATTGAATTCAATCGGAATGCAGATGCAGAACATGCTGTTTATTGAAAGTGAAATTGAAATTCATTTCCGAATACAGAACATTTGTGATTGTAGTAGATTTTTGATAAACGTCACTACAATTTGGAGAGTATTTTTTATTATGTTAAAGTAAGCATCAGCCATGTTGTTTTAGTGAACGATTTAACAGAACAATGATAAGCAATTTCTTATGGCCCAAATTGAACCATATGGACCTAGAGGACATGTGGTTTCATTAGGATGGCGGCGCTACCTGCCACACAGCTAACGCCACGATTGACATTTTGCTTGAACGATTTGAGGTTAAGTTTATCTCTCGCAGAGCTGACGTGAATCGGCCACAAACATCATGCGATTTGACCCCGCTGCACTTTTTCTTAAGGACGCAAGTTTATGCTAATAAACAACAATCGACCGATGCCCTTAAGGTGAACAAAACACAGATAATCCCTCAAATGCAGCCGGATCTATGCGGAAGAGTCCGGTGTTTCCTCATGAATATTGCAGAATCTGCATTTGGCACCGCTCACCAAGTCAAGAATATTAAGGCGTTTTCTAAGTTTGCAGTGAAAGTCATAATTATTTGGAGGTTGCTGCTTAAACCAATTCAGAATGTTAAGTGTTCTTGGTTGTAGCTCCCAAGAAGCATATTGGTCTGTCAGTCTTGGGAGTTTTGTTCATATTTTTTTACCTTATTGCCTCCGTTTCTGTTCATATATTATTTGCAATCACATTTTTTACCTATTCCACAATAGAGCTCAGCTCCCTATTAAGGGTGTCATTGCCTCTTCATTTTCCTTGACACTTATACGTTTCTCGATACCCAATTAAGTGTGACATTATTATAATTGCCGAGATCGTTTTACCTCCCAGGAGTTTGACGCTTTGAGTGCCACTTGGCTGTCCGACATTATGACAATGTTTTGGTTATAGTAGTTTGGCACATTTTCCTATGACATTCACTTTCGCCTGAAACATACTTGTGGACTGTCCTATTGGCAAATGGTTCTGAATCTTTAAATTTCTGCAATTGACATTTGATGGCATTTGCATTGAGGTAGTAGTTCTGCCTACCCATTCGTTCTTGCTAGTTGACTCCGTTCTATGGTAATGATGGGTGTACATCCATCTGAAGACGTTCGTTTTGCAACCTCATGATTTGCCTGTAAGTCTCTTACATTACAGCTTTTGTGGTATCGATTACTTCATCAGCTAACCAAATAGGTTTCATGCGTGGCAGAAGTCGTTTCCTAGCAAATGGTATGATTGATGTGTTTGTAGGGTTCATATTTAATCCAACTGATAGACACTATTTCTTAGATATTTTCAGTCATCTTTGGATGATATCACTGAGGGTTTCTGCAAACTTCCCTAAGACAATGTCATCCGCCGATGCAGCGTATGAGAAGTAAAACTTTCCAGCAATCCATGCATTACAAGACTCTATAGGAAGTGTGATGGTACATCTGCCTGAGGACAGCCGCTTGTTTTGATTATTTTTCATACGTATGCTTCCGCCGTTTTGTGCCTAGCATTAAACTCATCCATCTGCTTGCATTGATGTATACGCATTTCCTTACAAGTGATTTGTATACAGGCTCATGAGAGGTGCTGTTATCAAAAGCAGCCTCGATGTCTTAGAAGACACAAAAGGCCGTGTCTTTAGGCGTATAACTTTTCAACATCTGCGAAACAAGATTTAGTTACAAAAACTAGGTTTATTAAGTCTAACTTCCTTCAAAAGTGTACGAGTACTTTGTTTGTTACATTGAACTGACGATATGTTGAATTTCATTTTCAAACAAAAATAAATATTTGTTTGTGGCATTTCTTTTGTATAATTTCAATATACACTCCCGGCCACTTGAATATATTCAGTCTTTATAAACGTTTAAGTTGAGTTTTCTTCGCACACAGTGGTAACACCTGTTTCAAACCAAAAACATTCTTAAGAAATACTCGTAATATTCGGCTTTGTTCTTAGACCTTTAGTAAATACCATTCTTTATAAAGAAAAAACACGCTTCCATATGTATTTATGTTATCTCATAAGAATACTTCAAGTGGCTCGAATAATCAAGGATAATGTCCCTTCATGATTTTTTGATGACATCAATGATATCGTGCTAGGTATTATATTGTATTTCTGACCCATTGATATTGCGCTACATCTAGGCCCAAATATTTTAAATGATATTTAGGTCAGGAAATTATAGTGGGTTACTGAAGTAATAAAACATATTGACCTTTGATTCATTCTTTACTACCCCAGCGGTTATCTTTTTTTTTATGAGAATTTACACCCATTGAAGGATTTATTGAGAGCTTTATATTGTTAAATACAACACGAACGATGGGAAATTAGAGAGAGAGAGAGAGAAAAAAGGAGTTGTCGATGAGTAATGCTTTGACAAATCTTTAAAAGATGTTAGAAAAATGTGGATAGACGCACCGAGATACGAAACAACGTCCATTTTTGAAGAAAATTCCTGTTGGCTCCAAAGAATGAGATGACTTACCTACCTCTTGTTTCCTTTCTGAAATCGTTATGAAAGTAAACGAAGCCATCGGAGCTTTCCAAATTGAAGTTTTAATCATTAGAAACAAATAACCACTAGTTATTCTAAGTCATTTTGCCACAAAAATGTAGACGTTGCTTTTTACGGTTAGGGTTTTCTTTTTTTTTAATTTTGCTGTTCCTCCAGGTGTTACCTTATCGTGTGAACTTTGAGGATTACTCTTCTATTGGATGCTGACGTAGCTGGGCAAGTATCGCCTTTCATGTTTTTTTTCCCGTAGCCGGAGAGTTTTTTTTTTAAATTGTCAATAAAATTTTGGGTCTTAAGTAGGAAACCTAGGTTAATTTGCTGTAGTAAGCAGTGCCTCATGTAGATTCTGCAACATACATTAGGAAACACGGGACCATACACTAGGAAAATGCTCATCCAAATTCAGGTGGGGGCACCGTATATCACCAGGTCGCAGTGCAATAGCCCCAATACATAATTCATTTATTCATTCAACACCTTGGCTTCTTCCAAGTTTTTTCCGCAACTTTGCAGTTAGTTAGTTCCGACTTTGAAAAATATAGCACACACATTCTCGTACATATAAGTTCTTTTTCCTAGAATCAATACTTTTTTATGACCCTTTTTTAAATAGTTACATTCAAAACTTTTTTACAAATTCAAATTTTAACGAATTAAAAATAATTCCAATTCCATCTCCAATAGCAACGAAAATAAAATGCACGACTGGATCTCACGAACTTGCTCTTTGGTAGAAAAAACTTTGGAATATAAAATACATTTTATAAATATAAAACATGGATTTAATGAGATAAAAATGTTCAAATGAATGGAAAAGTATGAAGCGCAAATAAAGTTCAAAAATCTTTTTATTAAAGTAATTTTTTATATAACAAATTTCTTTAAAATTTTTCTAGAACAAAATTTACTTAATAATATAGATTTTAGGAAATAAGTTCAAAAATAATCGTTCACACGTTTCAAGATATTGATTTTTCAAAAAATAAATTGTATTTTTTTTTTTTTTTTTAAACAAAAAAAAAATCGAATATTTTTATATAGAATATTATTTTAAACTTAAGGGGGCTCCTGCTGAAAATTTTTGGTTAAAATCGTTAGAGCCGTTCTATGACAGGTACCGTTAATAACATTTTGCACCAATTTTTTTTTTACCAATATTTAGTCCATATCTATTGTATCACACATAATTTTTTTTATCAAAATCGTTAGAGCCGGTTTCGAGATAAATAAGATTATGCATTACGGGCGCATGGGGGTACCGTTAGTTTTGGAGCTAAAAAAATTAAATTTCTCCTATAGGGGAATAACCGAAGACCATTAACTACCGGGATTGAAGAAGCTAGGTCTAGTGGTTTTTTTTTTTTTTTTTTTTTTTTTTAAATTTACTCACGCTCAAGGGAATATGAATACCCTTCAAATGTTCCAACACAGCTTGGGCGTGAAGTTACGGAAGAGAAAGAAGGATAGGAAAGATGTGTGGCACGATGTTCTGAGACTTAAGGTGGTTGTCTCAGATATTTGTATCTCCAGGGATGGCGGCTAAACTACAGCGGAGAATTGCCGTGTATTATTTCTATGCCCCTTATAATTCGCATTATTTTATTCGTTTTTCATCCTTGTTGGGCATACTAGTTTAACTCAATCACATGTTGTTAGTGTTATGCCTAAACAACACGTAATGAGTAAACCAGCATCCCATTGATGACAATTTTATAGAAGGTTTTAATGGAAAATTAAAGACGACATAGACGACACGGCAGGAATCGAACCTGTTATATTGAGGTTGACAGGCGAGCACACAACCATCGCGCCACGGCCACGGTTTAGGCTGTAGGGAGAGGTACAGACATACAGACGCACTGAAACATGTTTTTTGTGTACTTAATTTTCCTTAAATTTTTTATAAAAAAATGGCATGCAAATTATTAGTACTTAATAAAATACATTTTATAACGTTATTTAAAAATTTATTCGTGTATCCGTTTTTAAGATATTGAATTTAAAAAAAATCGTATAATTTTTTTAAAAATCCAAAAACTATTTTTTCGAAAAAATTTATAAATTATATTTTTTCAAATGCAAAGCAGCTTCTGCATAAAAATTTTGGTTAAGAGCGTTAGAGCCGTTGATGAGAAATTCGAAAATCAAAAAAACCGTTCTATGACAGGTACCGTTAATATCATTTCCCCCCCAAAAATTTTGTTGACCAAAA
This sequence comes from Chrysotoxum bicinctum, assembly GCA_911387755.1. Classification (NCBI taxonomy): domain Eukaryota; kingdom Metazoa; phylum Arthropoda; class Insecta; order Diptera; family Syrphidae; genus Chrysotoxum; species Chrysotoxum bicinctum. Next base: position 209,123,435 of record OU426989.1, on the reverse strand, counting down.
TGTAGTCCATGTCCATAATATTACACCTAATTTTTTTTATCAAAATCGTTAGAGCCGTTTTCGAGATAAATAAAGTTATGCATTACGGGTGTACGGGGGTACCGTTAGTTTTAGAACTAAAATAGGTCGAGTGGCTTAGGCTGTAGATCGAGGTACAGACAAACAGACAGACAGACGGAATTGTCGGATCCACTTTATTCGTCTTCGCTATCATCGTAATGTCAACTTTGATCAAAATCTCGAGTTCGATTTTTTTTCCAAATGCAGAACCTGCCCTATAGTATACCTAATGCACCTACATTATATCGCAAGTAAAAATAAGTTTTTTTTTAAACTTATCGATAATGGAAGAAGCAAAAGAATAGAAGAAGGAATGGTATTTCGTGGAGGGCTACTGATTCTTATGGTTAAAAATTATTATAATGTTATAAAAAAAAAAGCACTGGATGTATTCAAGTGACCTGTAGTGTATGTACATACATACAAACATATGTCACTACATAAATGAACACAGTTGAACATTTGCGTATGGTAGGTAATTGTGTTTTTGACAAACATCTCTGTAAAATATTCAGTTGAATGAATCGAGTTACGTAAAAGAAGCATTTAGCCAGTTCTAACCCTAATAGCATTTGTGATTAATGTGTTTAACATAAGGTAATAACTTTGTTTGTATAAATTTATTTTTAGTTTAAAAAAATATACGAGTACACGAAGTAATCAATGATTTTGAAAACCGAAGTATCGAACGATATTTAAAGGCAACCAAAAAATTGATTTTAGGTATTTGATTGGACTTCTTAGAGGAATAGGCCTAGATACTCTCGGTCAATTTCGTGACAAAGTTCTAAAATCAATTTAAAATTCAATTTTGTAATGGAGGAAACAGTAAATTTGGAAATAAGGCCCTAAAAGGATAAAATCGAAGAAGAGATATATTTCATTTTAAATATGTATTTGTAAACAATTTTCACCGATTCAGCTTTCACTTAAATACCTTTAACTTGCTGCACAGACGTTAATTTCCTCTCCCAAAGATCATCGAATGGCTGTCCAGCTGATGGTTCAAAATCACCCGTATACTGCCGCATACCGGATGACGTATTAAAACAGCATTTGCACATACACGAATGATATCGCAGACGTCCTTCGTCGAGATATGAATGACCCAAAGCATCTGTCACTGATATTCTCTTATCCTTTAAAAACAAAATTATTATTTATATAATTTTTTGTTTGTGTTTTTAATAAATACTTACAGGATCGAATACCAACATCTGGCAAAGTAAATGCACTGCTTCATGTGTCGCATGTGAGCTCAATGTATACAAAGCAGAAAACGATGGAGCCTTCGGAGCTCTCCGCAACATGTGCGTTCTGGCACCTTCACACGCATGCCGCATATCCTCCATGGAAGGTGTGCCCAAGAGCTCTGTAATGAGCTCCAGCTGCTGCACAGGATTCTGTGCCTGGAACAAAATACGACGACCCAATAACTCACCAAAAATACATCCAACCGACCAGACATCCACAGCGGCCGAATAGTGACGAGCACCCATCAGAATCTCTGGGGCGCGATAGTATTGTGTCACAACTTCTTGTGTCATGTGTTTCGATTGATCTGGTTCTTCGACGCGTGCCAAGCCAAAATCGCATATCTTCAGGACACAATTGCTATTGACCAACAAATTGCCCGGCTTGATATCTCTGTGTAGAATTCGGGCCGAGTGCAGATATTTTAGACCACGCAATATCTGATACAAAAATACTTTTATGTGATCGGCTAAGAGGTGCTGTGGCGATACGATGATCTTATGCAGATCTGACTGTAGGAGTTCAGTTATCACATATCTAATTGGGATCTTTGGTTAAGGAAAATGTTTTATCTAGGTTATAGAAATGATAATAAGACTTTTCCAATTATTTTCTATTTTCTAAGGTCCTTTTATATTTCAAAACAATTAGCTTCTATTAAAATACATTTCTGTTCTATTACAATACGACTACACCTTCTTGATATAAAAAAAGTCGCAAAGTAAAATGAAAACCTACTTTTGTGTGTGTAGATTTGATTTATCTTTTTGACGTCAATGGGGACTATGATTTTAGTGATGATGATGATGACATTGCTCTTCGAATTCAATAACTTTTGTGTGGTTTCCTCCCCCTTTCTCCCCTTCCCCTACCACTTTCCCAACCCCTTCCAACGAAATGAAAAGTTCTAAATGGGTTTGATAATGGGTTAACGTTTTTGATGAACATGGATGATGGCGTTGATATAGTTCGAGAATAGTGGTATATAGCGCCACTTGCGGATGAAGTTTTTCAATTAAAATGAGATAAAGAACTTGACTATACCCTACCAACTATAACTAGAGCTTCTATTATTAAATAAGGTTTTAAGTGTTTTCAGTGAAAGTACTATAACTTGCTTATTCAGAGATAATTTGGTTATAAAAAAAAAGTTCTTTCAGAAGTAAATACGAACAAGTAAAAATAAGCCACTAGTTGGAATAAGAAAATCTTTTTTATTCCTAAAATTCTACTGCTTCTAAAAGTAGTCTTTTTACGCTCGAATTTTAGTTGCAGTTTTACGACGAATCGTAGAATTTGGAAGAAGTAACACAGAAGAAATGGTAACTAAACATATTTTAATGACTAGTTTTAAGAGTTGATCAAACAATTAAGTAAGTGGGGCATGAATTTGAAATATAGCAATCTTCTGAAGTCAATAAAGTCAGAGCGTCATCAAGTTAAACAAAGACTTCTTGCCTGTCAAGGCGGTTTAAGAACAGATATCTCATAATTGATTCTTAGCCACTGGGTACTAAAAAAATTTCATAGGAGTTGATGGGTGCGTTCATTAAGTTGAGATTTCTTTCGTTAAAAGTCTATAAGTGATTGTGCAACAATAAAATTCCACACTTAGGCTTTGGTTTCGGGCAAAGAGATTCTTACTCACGCGAGTAAGCGAATCAAGAGCTATTGAAAACGATTCAAATTTCGATTTTTCTTCGAATTGAACAATGAAAGATATTTCAAGTGATTTTTTGGGTTAAAATCGAAGGTTTCTGATTGCAATTGCAATATAAATATGCTTGTAAACCTGGTATTAATACTAGTACACTTAAGAACCAGTAGAACACCAGTTTATGGTGTCACTTTTCGGGCACTTTTCTGGCACATTGTGCCGGAACATTCATTTAACATTCAAGAAACTGTTAAGCATATAAACTTGCTAAAAGTGGAATAACAATACCTTAACCTTTTTTATCGCTAAACCAAGATGAAATTAGAACAAAAATTAGATAGAACAATACCAACACTTGGCCCAAGCAAAATCTGAAGCGCTCCAAGCTTTATCTTTAAGCAAATTAAATATTAGCAGTCTAATATGTAGGCACACCACGCGCCTTAACGTCTACTCCGACATTTTCTGCAGAAGTTGTATAAGGAGACACTTTCTATTCTTCTATGTTCATGTTCTGCTCTATTCCAAAGACGTAAACTCCATTTGGGAACCTTCTACTATATTGATCCGAGTGATCTGGAAGATACTGACACGGTTTCTAAGGAGCTCAAAATGGTTTACCGAGTAGGAAAAGTTTCTAAATCCATATGGTATCACACGGACATTTGTTTTAAGTGTGTTCTTAACCGATAGAATAGTACAAGATGGTCAATCTAGTGGTTTCTTTGTAAATCAAAGGTTATTTTGACACTGACAGCTGTTTCCCGCTCGAAATTTTGAAAGAATGTCACTATCATACTTCCGCGGAACGATATGAATCGCTTTACGCTTGAACAACGTTGGGAGTGAGTCCTGTGTGGTGCAAACAGTGCGGTTTTTGAAAAGAAGTTTTAGCCGAAATGAAGGACCCACCGCGCCTGCTGTACCCAAGTTTGAGCAAAAAGTTCGTGAGACTGGTATATGCTAGTAGATAACACTCATGATGTCCGTCCTCGAACGATGCGTACAAACGAGAATGTGGATGCTGTAGTTGAGAGTTTGAGACTGAATTTACAAACATCAACTCGCCATCGACCTCAACAGCTCCTGTTCACGCACTAGCCTCAGGAGAATTCTGCACAAAGATCTCGAATTATTCGCTTATAAGGTCCAATTGACTAAGCAATTGAAGGTGCACAACCATCCGCTTTAACGACGTTGTGTTCTATAATTAATGGAAATGTTTGCTCTTACTAATAATGCCCTAATACATCGAAAAAATTTTATTTTGTTCATTTTATTGCATTTTTAAAAAGAAACTTGCATTTGGCCAACCCTTTATGTACCTTACATACAACATATAAGTAAGTAAAATGGAGATCGATCGCTTCATCCAGCCATTCAATGCTATTAACCGAAACCAACCTATTCTCTCCAATTCAATTTATCGCACGATTAAAAATCGCTGGAACCGAAACCATAGCCGTAAGTGATAAACGAGACCCAAAAGGAAATGGTTGCGAATGTAAATCACTAGGCTTTATTATCCGTGCCCTACTATTTTTTTTTTCATAAGCTTCTATTGAGAGCGTTATTTGTCAAAACAAAAAACTTCCAAAAATACTTAAAAAAAAGTCGCACAAAATTGGACCAACAGAATGCACTTTGTTAGAAGCTTTGAAACGGGAAGGACTTATGCTGAAACCATTTAATCATTCTTCATAATGACCAGATATTTTGTTAACTTCAAATTCACTCTTTGTCGGTTTTATTAAAAACAAGTTCCCTTTCCAAACCGATTGGGTTTTAGGAAAAATTAAGTCAATATTGATTTCTAAATAAATTAAAGAAGTCACCCAACCTCAAATAATCAAAGCTTTAGCCTTTTGCCAAATCAAAAAGTGAGGTTCATTCAACCAAAAACCGTCATCATCATGGCAACTAAACTTCCAACCCTTTTTGTGCAGGAAAAAAAATTTGGTAAACACAATTTTCTAATTTGCATTCTTTCAAATGAAAATTTCGGTTAACAGGAATCTCATATTCCACCTTCAACGTAAATCTTCCCCCTCTTCTCGGCTTACATAGGCATATTATGTAGCTTTATAGTTACTGCTTTTATTTTAAATATTATTTTTTTTTTGTTTCAAAAGGATACATTTCCTGGAAGAAATCCAAATGAGGTGGTTGTAATATGTCCAATGCTGAGAGTACCTGTAAGGAAAAGAAAGAAAGAAAAAAATTACATTTCTGATGACAAAGGTGCAAATTTTTGTAAAGATTGTTGTTGTTTTTTTTTTTATTTTTTGAACATTTACCAGCAATGAGTCGTTTGTTTTATCTATGAACGAAACATTCTTGAATCTTTATGTTCAAAAAACAAAGGTATAGGTTTAGGCCCGCAAGGTATCTATGGTATGGATAGGGTAGTACTACCGACTGTTCACCCTCATTCAGTTTACCTTTTTCATTTAATGAGGGAAATAATCAAGGAATGATGCCATTACTGTGCCATCCTCCATTAAACTGAAGCCATGCTTTTAATTACCGAAGAATTCCGACAAAGGCAACTTAACAACAGCCAGCGCAAAAAAAAAATAAGTAAAAACAGACGTTAAAAGAAAATATTCGTACTCTTTAGGCGTGGAGCATAGAAGACGAAAAGGAAAAAGATACGGAACAAAAAAAAAAAAGAAAAGCCTTCAACTTAAGACCCCAAGTGATTGGCGGCAAAGCTGAACAACATCAGCAAAATAAAAAAATATTAGAAACAGGAGATACCATCTCCGAGGAGTGTGAGGGAGAAAAGACACCAACTGGAGATATCTCAGGATGATGGACCATTAGGATGGGTTAATTGAGTAAAAAAGGCTGTTGGAACTTAATTATGATTCAAAAGTAATTAAGGCGCAACCTCTCTTACGCGTGTTTGTCATGGTTCGGCAAAAAATACGAGTACAAGGGAGACAGAGCAGCACTCATGTCATAATATTTTCTGAGAGTTATGTCACGAGAGGGTTTCTATGTTCAATCGTGTAATTCGGATGATGGGCATGGGGATGACATTGGCTTACTAAGGCATGAAGTGTGCGCACTGGTGTGGAATGACATGATGGATTTTGATGGCAAGAAATTGTTAAATAACTAAGTTTATGATGTGGCCACGGGGACAAGTTGCATAGCTAAATATAGAGCAACACAATGCGCAATTTAGACGTACATAATCTCTAATTTTTTTCTTCTAAAGTTTCTTTTGTTTAGGTTTAACCTTAAAGTAGGTATACATTAAACGAATGGAATGAAGAAGAAAAACTAGTAATATGGCTAAAGTGGTTTTGAATTGGATCGCACGAACTTACTCTACCAGGCAAATTCGAAATAGCTAAGCATTAAAAATGCAATGTGATGTGTTAATATGAGGATATAGGTCTTTATTGCGAGTGTCGGTCAACGTTCCCTAAGTCGATCGTTTCGAAACGTTGGATACGTTACAAATTGCATCCAAAACTATTTAGATTTTCAAAAAGACAGCTGATATCTTCTGATAAAATAACAACTTCACATGTCTTAAATTTTCGATGATTGATTTTCGACCAAATTGGTTATCGATTAATCAGCGATACTCGTGTTTAGTGCGAAATGAGTCAAAAGTGTTAAAAATTCACATTATTTTATTTAATATTTTGAAAACGGTGGTATAAATTCTGTTATCCTGCCAGCAGAGGTTCTGCTTATTGCTCAAAATAATTTTTGTATTTATAACTAATACTGGCGCAAAATTTTAAACAGCCTATTATTAAGGTATAAGTATGATACTACTTAACAATTTGCTAACTTAATAGTAGTTTACTAACTCATTCTAAATTTTAAACATTTTCTAACTAGTATCGTACTAAAAGAATTTTCTTAATAAATTGCTTCTGAACACACCTAAAATAATGACTGTTTCGGCACACACTATGGCCAAAAGATTAATTAAAAACAATACACTTTATTTTACAATGTAAATTTTAAACTTTATTAATTAAAAAAAAAATGAAAATGAAGTGCCGAGTGCACAATTAAAAAATTGACTGCTGCCGCCGAAGGTTACATTGAGAAAGAGAACTTTGAAAAAAAGCAAATGGCGTCTACACCGACGACACCAAATAACCAGTGTTTGAGGAACACTGGTGTGCGTTCAGGTGTAGACGTCATAAAAGAAGAGTTAGGCTTGTTCGTGCACATGTTGAGTTTTGTCACTCCGTTTTCCGCCCAATTGCGGACTTGGAGTGAAAAAGCTCAAATGTGCGCGAACAATGACATTTCGTGTAAAAAAGTAAGTACACGAACCTTTTTTTGATGTTTGCAAATGTCAAAGAGACATTTGAAGCTAGCACGATACTAAAAAAATAAAGTAGGTATTCGATGATTTTAACTTTAATAAAAGGGTAGAGAAAGTATGATGCTATATTCGATTAAAATTTGCAAATTCGTTGTTTTAACCTATTATCATACTAAAACAGCTTTAGCATCGTACTAATTTAATTAAAATTTTGCGCCAATATATAATAATTGTCTTCGCAAAGCTGAAATTCTGGCAAGGGAGTGATTTCCACGTTTTAGTCTAAGAGTATTTTGATGTTCCATCGTTCATCGTTCATCGTTAATCGTTCATCGTTCATCGTCATCGTCCTGATACTCCAGGATGGGTTAATCTGCTTTTTGATGTTTGGTCTTCACAATTTTAGTCCAGGTATCTAGTTTGGAGTAATCTTAGAATTAGGAACGGAGTTGACAGGTACAAAGTGGCGCAAAAGTTGTCATCTAATGTTTTTTGACTGAAATTTTTTTATGAATACAAAATGGGGTGAAACTTTTTTGTATATTATGAAATATTTGATGTTTTTCTTTTTCTTTCATTAAGTCGAAAAAATGATTGTGGCTTAGCCGCCAACGTCAGAATTGTTCCGATATATGGCATTTCCCATCACTTTTGCCAGAATTTCCAGCGATAGAACCTCGAATTTTTGACGGATATTCTCTTTGAAAGTTTCAATAGTCTGGCGGTTCTCAGCAAAAAGTCGTGCCATTTCAAAAAAGACCAACAAAAAAAGTCTAGAAGCTTGCCAGCCAGTGCAAATCGTCAAAATGAGAGGTTGGGCTACTAGGAAATGCAGCCTTGAGATGTAGTTCTTCCATCTTGTTGGAGTTAGATAATCTCCAGTACCAATTCTTACATTTAATTGGAAAGATGTCTCCCTCGTGGCCGAGATTTGATTTAAGGATTGCTTCAGCACAGGTTACACACGTTTGCTGTTCAAAAGCCAACTTTCTACACTTTTTAAGGGAACACCTTACAATCCTCTCTGACATCTTCAGCCACTGTTGCGATATTCGTATAAGAGATGATCCTCCGAGACCGGCCAGAACTCGAAGGATCCTGTGTTGTCCCACACGGCTAAATGTCGCCGTTGTATTGCTTGTCTATAGTTGATGACAGATGAACCGGAAATCTCCGCTAAAATTCATGCTGCGCCACTGACAAATATTTGCGCAAACACAACAATTGTTCGCAAAAATTAAACCATCTTCCGATAGGTTGACAACTTTTCAAAATAGTGAGAAAGGTTCTGGTGTATCAGCAGCTATAACGATCCAGGTGATACTGACAATAGCAAGCAAAAGCGATCTGGTACATCAGCAGGTATTTACGTACTTAGTAGCACTAAAACTAACAGGCTTAATCGCTCTGGTAAATCAGCAGATACGGAAAGCCATGGGTTCTAGTGGCAATTTGACTTCAAACTGGAGAAATAAAAAATAAACTAAATAACCAAATGGACTCGTCAGAAAATAGAGCTAAACTGATCAGCAAAACCAAGTTCACCATTGTCGTACGACTTTGAGTATGACTAAAAGGATTTTGTTTGTCATATCCAATCACATAATTATGTGATGTTTTGAGTAAAGAGTTATAGTGAACTTTATTTTTGATGAACGAAAATAAAAATTGTGTTGATTGTCCCCTAATATCAATCACTTCATGGTTAGATACTCTTTGATGTAAAATAAACAAATTTTGCTATTTACTGTTTAGATAATAAAAAAGGCAGAGCATTTCGATAATACCCCTTGCTAAAGTGGTGCTTTACATTATTATTCTGGAAGTCTAAGTTCGTTCCCAGCCGCTGCCACCCAAAGGCAAAAAATTGTTTTGTCTGAGCTAATAAATCTTCAAAGGTAGAGAAAATCTTCGAAGAATATACTCGTACCTCGTCATGAAAAGTGCTTCTTATCTTAGCCATTCGGACTCAACAGACAAATTTAGAACCCCTCCATTCCTACCGAAAACACGAACACATGAATGGTTATGAGTTGTAACTTGTAAGTCACTATACTCTGTCCAACAAAAATTGTCAGTACAGGCCCTATGGGAGAGCTTTTTCTAAAGCAGTGGCGCCTGATGCACCCTCACAACAATGCGTTAGGAAAAATGCCACTAAAAAAAGAGCAAGGCACTGACTTTTCTTAAGGAATTATTATTGTTATTCTTTGCAAAAAGTTGTACACCCCAACACGACCTACATCAAAACAGAGTTACCATTATCATTCTCAATTGCAAGCAAGGAGTTTTTTCAGTGGTTTTTATTAGGGAGCTTTTGGGATTTAAAGCTTTTAAGAACACATTTTAAGAAGATGAGTATGTTGAGTGTTGTCGTATTGCTTTTCAACTTAAAAAAAACGCGCCTATTATCTTACCGCTTGGCGTTGTGGGAAAAGGTAAATTGAATATTGTTTTCGTCGTTTTGAATCGGCAGACGGTAGCCCTACGCGTTTTTTACTCTCATTTGAGGCGATTTATAATTTAAACTACGGAATCCCTGTGAGAGCTTTAAAAGGCGACACACTTATGCATGGCAATGCAACCAGAATGAGAGACAAACGTCCTATCTTCCCTGTACTGACAATTTTTGTTGGACAGAGTATAGGAACAAATATAAATATGTTTAAATTTATAATATAACCATATTTTTGTTCGCTCAATTCTTTGCCCATAAACCAGCTTCTTCTTATTCAATCGTAGCATTGTCATATGCTTGAGTTGACAAGGTGTCATGTTAACTACATTACAAAATAATAGTTAATATTATAATGCAGGCTCTCTATTTATTCTGGTATACGAGTATGTATAACATTGCCCAATGATTAATTTGACAGTGTTAAAGTAACAATGTTTCATGTTAATTTATTCAGTTTCAACTGCCATCGTAACAAGGCTTCGTGGTTAGTTTAACATGGAGCAATGTAGGCTACAAAAACAAGTTCTTTGAGTAAAACAGTATTCCAAGTTATTTTACATATTTCGCCATGTTGGCGGAACATGATTACTGATTTAATGTAGTGTTAAGTTCAAAAATTGTCATGTAGATTTTTTAAGCAACGGAAAACTGGGAAAATAAACAACCTGATAACTTGTTGAATTTCTGTGTTACTTTGCCCTATTATTTAACTCGACAAGAAGTCAACAAATCTACACAGTTGGGCAGTGTTAAAATAACTGTGTGCCATGTTTATTTATCTAGTTTCAAGTACAAGCCTAACAAGGCTACATTGTTAGTTTAACATTGATTAATATTGGCAACATAGACAAGTTCTTCGAGTAAAACACTATACTAAGTTAATTTACCTAGATTGCCATGTTGATTGAACCGGGTTACTGATTTAAGGTAATGTTAATTGTCATGTTGATTTTTTAAGCACCTTGTGTTGATTTAACATGAAGTTAAACATTTCTATCTAGTTAAATTTTTAACGTAATCAACCGGGAATGTTAACAACCTGATAATTGGTTTAATTTCTGTTTAATTCTGCAGGATGTTTAATCTGAGTGCAGCTAATGGCGCTAGTGACGAAAAACCCGTGGCTCTATAAGAATCTTGAATCTCTCTAGGTGAACTTCATGAATTTCTTGAATTTTAATTTTATAATCCTGAAACTCAAATGAAAACTTCTGGAAGTGGTGAAGTAAATTCTTGCTGTGTTCCGTAGAAATTGCATTTTCCATCTTTCTTATATAAAATATAAAAAAAAAATCAATATTAAATAAATTCTTCTTCGGTGCTAAAGGTAAACCACAGAAGAAAAAAAAAATGTATATCAAACTTTACCCGAGAATAGATACTTTAAAGGACATAAAAACTTTTTTATTTTGTCCAAAGAGTACTCGTATCTTATACAGGGCAAAGTTTCACAGCAGGACTGAGTATGAGTATCTAACTTTTCCATGAAGGATCTCATAGAAAAGTTATTCACATTCTCTACCTATTGGTTTTTGAAGGCTCTATAGATTGTTTCTTATTGTTTTTGTAATGCTCGTGTAGTTTTACACAACTCAATAGATTTATGTAAGGATGGGATTATTGTATTATTCGCTTTGCTTTCTCCCATACACATACATACATATAAACAATATTATCCACACAGGATAGATAAATAAAATAGAAATCCTGTCATTTTATTTTTAGAATTGAATCATCCAATTTATTGCCATTTATCGCGTATGTTTGACATGTTTTTTTCACCCTCTATGTTTTATGACTAGAAAAATAAAAAAAAATCCTTCCTTAAATAGAATAACAATATCTAACCTAAAGTTAAAAAGTGTATCCTTTGGAGCCATATTTACGAGCGAGATAGAGATACAGGACTCTGGTGAAGCATAAATTTTCTATTTTATTTTTTTGCATTTTACGTTCCAAATGTTTTTTAATCGATTTTAATGTTTTTTTTTTGTCTAGTTGCCTGGAGTGCGCACTTATAGACCAATTAAATAAAACACTATAAAATAAGGATGCTTTGTCCGAATGCACTAAGGAAAGCACTTTACAATGCAGAGCACCATCAGATATACAAAAATAGATAAAAACGGATTAGGTGTTGATTTGATTGTGTTGCAGGATTTAATCGTAATCCTGTTGCGGATAACAAGGATTGCAGCTACTCTGTGAGTGGCGGGTTAGTGTATAGAATGTGGAGTGCTCTCTGCAGAATAGCAAATATTTGTTTGTTGGTTGAGAGTATTACAAATGGAGAGATTTATTTTAATATCTGGTTTAGGTTTTTTTTTTCACTCGAATGTTTTTCGCTTGAAATTGGTGGGAATTCGAACGAAATAATGTTTAGGAAATATAAGGTCATTCAAATATTGATAGCTGACATTTTTTTTACAAATGGTTATGTACTTTTAATCCGGATACTTAAATTTGAGCTCACGGATTTCCGAAGCTTGTATATCATAATAAAAGGTTTTTCAAAAAACAATAAAATAACAAATCTTTAAATCTTTAAATATTTTAAATATACCTTAGACCTGAAACCCACACTAACGACCAACTATTCTCATGCGAACTTGTATACCTTGTCTACAAATGGGTCTTCGTAAATCTTGTACTGCATGTTGAAATGGCAAGGGAAAACCGTGCTGGTTTAATTATTTCATAAACTTATTGTGCGACTAAATAACGAATCTCTATATTTGACGATACGACCAAAATTAGGCTCGAGGGTGAACTGATAAGCATTCATTGACGGGAGTAATGCAGCTGGCTATTTCGACTTAGCATTGCATGTGAAATAAATGATAAAACAAAGAAAGACATACAGCCTTATTGTGAGTTTCGCCCGGAAAACTTTTCCCCCGAAACATTTTTGTTCCCCCGAAAATTTAAAAGCTATTATAAGTTTCGCTTGATTCAAAATTTCACTTCGAATAAGGAGTGACAGTTCGAAAAATAGACACGTTCAGAAAAATGAGGCCCGCAATAAATTCTCCCTCCACTGTGATGGAAACGGAGAATGAAATGCAACCACCAAATTCTCTGTTAACTAAAATAGTGCTACAAATGAATTTGGGGCATCAGTTATTTGTCGAAATTACTTGCAATAGAGATAAAATTGTGGCTAATCTAGTAGTGCCACTCATTGTGTCTCCCAATTTTTAATTGGGTTATCTGAAACGAATAATTTGCACACCTATTTTTAGACAGCGGATTTATCGCGTTCGGAAAATGAACAGACATTCTTGTGAGTTTGAACAAACATATGTTTGTTTTGACTATTGTTAAATAAGAATTTCAGGATATAAAATTAAATTGTTATTTTATATTAAGGAGAGGATTATCATCATCATAATCATCGGCTCGACAACCGGGTTCCGGTCCTGGCCTCTTTCAACAAGTCTCTCCACCTATCCCGGTCTCTAGCCGACGCCATCCAGTTGCGCACGCCAAGGCTTCGGGCGTCCTGGTCTACGCCATCTCTCCAGCGCAAGCATGTCTACCACGCTGTCGTCTACCATAGAATGTACCACAAAGAACTTTCCGAGCAGGTTCCTCTTCGCTCATGCGAGCTAGGTGCCCTGCCCACCGGAGTCTACCGAGCTTAATTTTTGTCACGATATCTGCTTCAAGGTAGATTGCGTACAGTTCGTGTTTGTACCGTCTCCGGAATCGTCCTTCCTCACATATGGGGCCAACAATTCTCCTTAAGACTTTTCTCTCGAACGCAGCTAAGAGGTCGGAGTGCCTTTTGCTAAGCACCCAAGTCTCGGATCCATATGTGAGTACTGGCAGGACCATGGTCCTGTACAGCAGCAGTTTTGAAGTTATGGTGAGATTTCTGAATTTGAAGAGCTTTGACAGACTATAGGAGGCTCTGTTGGATTTGAGAAGCCGACCGCGTATTTCTTCTTCTATATTGTTATCGGCTGCTACTATTGACCCAAGGTATTTAAAGGATTGCACCACTTCAAATTCGTGCTCCGCAACCTTGATTGTTTGACCAACTGTTCCTCTCGCATTCGACGTCACCATGTACTTTGTTTTACCTTCACTAATGTGCAGCCCCAGATTCTGTGCCGCCTGCTCGATCTGGATGAAGGAATCGTGTACAGCTTGTTCGGTTCTTCCGATGATGTCGATGTCGTCTGCGTAAGCCAGTAACTGGCTGGACCTGTTGACGATGGTCCCTCTTGTTGCCGTGCCAGAGTCACGGATTGCTTTCTCCAACGCCAGGTTGAAGAGGAGGCAGGCCAAACCGTCCCCTTGTCGGAGTTCATTAAAGATGTTGATTGGTCTGGATAGCAATCCGGCTATTTTTACTTGGCTTGTTACGTTGGTCATGGTCAACCTATACATAGTCGTGTCAATTTATTTGGGATGCCGAATTCTCTCATGGCTTTGTAAAGTTCTACCCTGGCTATGCTATCATAGGCGGCCTAAAAGTCTATAAACAGATGGTATGTTGGGATGTTAAATTCTAGACATTTTTCCATCGCCTGCCTAAGGGTAAAGATCTGATCAGTTGTTGATTTGCCTGGAATGAAACCACACTGACATTGTCCGATGACGGTTTTAGCGTATTGGGTTATCCGGTCTTGTAGGATAGAGGAGAGTATCTTATAGGCGGTACTCCACAACGTGATACCTCTATAATTGCTGCACGTTGTGACATCTCCCTTCTTATGTATGGGGCATATTATGCCTTTTCGCCAGTCTTCTGGCATTTCTTCCTGCTCCCATACGTGCACTATAATATCATGAATTGCTTGACGTAAGGCTGGCCCGCCGTGATGAAATAATTCGGCTGGTATGCCATCGGCTCCCGGGAATTGTTCTGTTTAAGGCGGCCTATAGCCTTCTCAACCTCTTCTATGCTTGGTGGCGGCAACATAGGGTATTCTTCTTGAAGTAGTGGAGCCTCCACTTCTGTAGGGAGCTGACCATTTAGCAATTCATTAAAGTACACTTCCCACCGCTTCAGTATGCTTTCAGGATCGGTGATCAGATTTCCCTCTTCGTCCTTGCAGTATGTGCAGCGTGGTGTGTACTGTGTCATGTTTCGGACGGATTGGTAGAACTTCCGCGCCTGGTGCGGACCTCGCTCTCGGCTATTTTCTATTTCACAGATTAGGTTCTTCTCCCAGGCTGATTTTTTTTGTCTGTGTATTCCTCTTCGCGTGCCCCCGTTCTTTGAGATTGTTGCATTGCTCGGTACGCAACATTCTTACGTTCAGTCGCTAGTTTGCATTCATCATCAAACCAGTCGTTCCGATTTTTACGACTGCTGCCTAAGATGGAGTTGGCAGTACTAATGACAATAAAGGAGAGGATAATTATCATAAATATAGCATAGCATAGCGCTACGTATCTTGTCTGAGGAAGAACAAATGTTTGAGGAGCGAGCACTTCGAAGGAATTTGAGGGATCACTCTAATCCTTTGGAGATGCCTGAGTGTGAAAAGGAATTAATCCTTATTTTTTTCCCAGATTTTATCAGTACTACAGGCAGAGGGTTTCTTTGCACAGGGTGGGGACCAAAAAAAAAAGTTGGAAAAGACCACGATGTTGGTTTGGCACAATCCTCTTCTAGAAGTATTCTTACTTTTTTCCACTCAAACTCACTCTTCACTTCTTCCAAAGTTCGGCCAATTTCTCCCGATTTGCTTTAAGTGCAGCCCTTGGCTATTTTAGGATTCTCCTGCATTTTATTAAGCAGCATATCGCTTTGGTCTTTTCTTTATTGTTTTCCCCTGCATTATAACAAAAACATGAATTTTAAATTTGGAATTTTTCGAACATGAATAGTTTTTCGGGTGAAACTCACAATAGGCGAAAAGTGAAATGTCAAATTTTCCGGGTGGATTGTTATTCGGGTGAAACTCACAATAAGGCTGATAAAGAATTCCGACGGTGTTCAAGAGTTGGGAGTGATTCCATGATAGCTTTGTTTCATATCAGTTTTAACGCTCTATTCTGGATGCTATCTCATAAATCCAGGGACGTTTGGCCTGCATCTACTCAAAGATATGAATTATACTCGAGTTTTGGTCGTGTAAACGCCTTTTAAATTGTAGCCAGATCAGAGGAGATGGAAATTTTCTAACACCGATATAGAAATTCTTAGCATTTATCTCAAGAATCAAGCCATTCCAACGTAGATCGTCATACACATACGGAGTACTGAGAGCCTTTCGGCTTCTTCGGAGCAAGTGCCATTCAAGGACAATGACTTACGGGAGACTATTTTTTATTTCCCATTTGACCGACCATGCTATTAAGATCGGAGTTTAACGAGTTTATTATACGATACCGTTGCAATTCCACTTCCGAAGGAGATGGACATGAATTTGAGAAGGAGCATGAGAAGCTGAGAGTAGAGTCGTCGGCAAAACAATGATTTGGATTAGAAGTTTCAGGTAAAAGATCATTTATAAAAATGAGCAACAGAGTCGGAGACAAAACGGAGCCCTGGGGAACACCAGCATTTATTTTGTGAAGATCAGATTTGGAACCGTCAAATGCAGCATGTATTGAACGATCTAGAAGGTAATTTCTAATCCAAGGAATAAGGACTTTATTGATACCAAACGCACGAATTTTCGATAAGAGAGCCTAGTGCTTTACTCTATCAAATGCCTTAGAAATATCAAGAGCAATATAATCTTCCTTTCTCCAAAACAATGTTAAGATCTGTTCCACTCTTTGGTGATATATGCCATCAGATCACCAGTGGAATGATTGCTGCGAAAGACGGATTGCCGACCATTAAGAAGCTTTTAATCTTCGAGATATTTCTTGAGCTGATGATTGATCAGTGATTCGATGACCTTGCAAAGAAGGGAGGTAATGGTTGCCTTTTTAGGAACAGACTGGACATATCCTGTTTTCCATCTTCTAGGGAAGATTCCAGAATAGTAGGAGCGATGAAAAAGCTTAAGGAATGGTTTTTCCTGCAATGAAAAAAAAAACTCTTCCATCAGGAGCAGCGGATTTGTTTATATTAAGATCTCGAAGGGCTCTTGCAACTTTACCAGTGCGGGAATATGCTTCTCCCATTAAATGATTTACGTTCTCAAGTACAGTAGGGGATATTTTGCTGTCAGGCAACGTAGAGCTAGCAGAAAAATGAGCTGCAAGTATATTTGCCTTATCTAAAGAGCTGGTTAACAGATTATCATTGTAGATGAGCGTTCGAATCGAAGATGAAGGGGAATTTTTTTTTACGGTCTTGACAAATGACAGATATTTCTACTGCCTTTGGGACATTGTATTTTTTGCCTTCATTTCTGGTCATGTGAGAATTTGGTTCTTTTTATAACAGCGTTGCAATGGTTTCTGAGACTTGTTTTTTGCTTTTTCCGATTTTCCTCAGTTGGGTTGGCTTCCTCTTTATAATTTATATCGAACCAGACTTTTGTTAGGTTTTATACTCTTAATTCTGTTAGGAATAAAAGTACACATCCCAAGAAAAATCACGGCTGTGATCATATCAACGTCACTAGCGAGAAACATAGTGACCAATTAAAAATTCGAAGAAAAGTGCCAAACGGTCCTAGTGGGGTGTTTCTCTTTAACTGGATGAATGGGACACGAGAAATTGGCTGATATTAAACAATGGTCCGAATTTAGGGTTAACCGTTATTATATACTTATCAGTTTTAGAAGTAAGAAAGAGATCGAGAGTGTAGGCGTTTTGTCCAGCAACATCTGGTATTCGGGTGGGCTCATCTACCAGCTGAGTAGAGTAAGGTGGTGGATCTAAGGTGGTGGATCGGCAGCCTACTTGAATTGTGTACATTGTAGTCGCTCGCAATAATGCCATTATTGTGGGGTTACTCGTACAAGGAAACTATTCGGAAAATGGAATCAGACAGCGTCATCGCATCATTAAGAGTTAAATTGCTGTGAAGATTTGAACTCCTATAAATGAAACAATAATGGATGATGTATTGATGACGTATTGGAACAATGTCGAATTGAGGAAGGCTCTGGCAAGCAACATCATATCTAACATAAATTATAAGGCCGTGCTGGCGAAAGAGTAATGGCATTAGGCAGGCAGGAGAAATATTAAAAGATAAGTATTTGCACCAACCTGTGTTTCACCTAGTGCCAAATCAGCTGGTCAGTATTTAACAGCATGGGCGTACACGTCAAAGAAATTCTTTCTTAGCCCACGAATATTGGTAAACACAACACAAATGTCACTTACCATTTCAAAAATCACAAGCGCACTCAAAACACGACTCTGACGATCTAAGTTCAACTGTGAAGTGTAGCTCCAATTGATAAATACTCGGAACGCAAACCGTTCTAGGTGTTATGCCCATAGAACACTTTGCATTTGAAGTTAATCAAGGCATACAAATACAATTGAAGATACCAATTAACTACCCATTGCAAGAATCATACGATAAGCATCACAAGAGATACGCAATGAATGGGTAGCAAGCGACAGTTATTGGTCAAACAGGGACCTTACCCCAAAGCATAACTAAAGATCAAAAACTTATTTATATACTACCTAAGGAAATCTCAAAGCATATACGGCATTCAACAAGCATACTAAGATTTTTGACTTTATTACAATATTGGGCAATGCCCAACGCCAATAGATCCGTCTCCATTTGGTGTCCATGGTTTGCTTTTCCGACACAAGTTTCGTATTCATATCCGACGTTACAAAAAAAGCTATCCGGCTCCACAGTCGAATGAAATATCTATGTCTTGAGCTTAGAGCGTACGGTTTGCGAAAATATTTGGCGACGTTTTCCTACCCTTGCTAGCAAATCGTGTCAAAACTTCTTTGGGACAATTCGCAAATGCTAGCAAACCATTTGGGGATACTTCGCCCGACTCAGATTGCAAATCAATTTTCGGCTTAAGGGCATTTGCCAAAAGATCAATATCAAGGTCGCAAATATCCAACTTTCATGGCAGTCCTTATAATATTCGACTCAAACAACCTAATACCTCCGCCAAAAAATAAGTACTTTTTCTTTCGAATTATTTTTTTTGGAATTTCATCCGACTTGAGTTCTTTTTTTTTTTGGGACAATTAAAAAATGGCTTAAAAACCATTCAGCAAGGATTCCCTAAAATTTTTTTGATATGAATTCTCTTTGATACGAGTATCTTCCAACACAAAGTAGTACCTTCATCTAGTTGCTTCCTGTGTTCGCTATGATGACCATTTAAGAAGAAATATTCCATCCTCTCATTAATGATGATGATGATGATGTGGATGCCTTTGCATCTCACGTCATCACCATCACAGAAAAAGATAATGATCGACAGAGTGTAGCATCATAATTTGTGTTCTATCCTGGGGGCCATTAATTATTAGAATACTTTGCACCTCATTGGTAAGCGATGCCATTAGCGCCGCCACCGTTGCCGCCTCGCCGCTACTGAATAAATTTTTATGAAGTGCTCCTTGTCGCTGTTTTCATTCGTGAGTAAGTACATATACGAGTATAGATATCTGTGTATACCTTAAAGACAAACGGCGACACTTCCAAGAATAAAAACATTTAAAAAAAAAGTATAAGGGCAGTCACTACGAAACGAAAGAAAAAAAAATTTAAGTAAAGAAACGCAATTACAATCGCATTAACGTCACAGCTCTGCTTCGTACCTACACCTGGGCTGATAGCTCTTAAATAAAGCGCCATTACATGCCACCACAATAAGACAGCAGAGACCATCAGACCCACAGAAGACGCCGATAAAATGCGTTCGCTTTCATTTTTCTTGATCGGTGCCGGTGCCGTCACATTTATGCTCGCGCTACATAACTTACACCGATTATGGCAACACGGCTGGCTGGCCTGGTCTGTGCTGGTTGCAAGAAACTCATGGGCCAAATGATTTTTCAGATACATTTGTATTTACTCGTACCAAGGTTTTTCTTCGCCG
The DNA here is from genome assembly GCA_911387755.1 of Chrysotoxum bicinctum. Lineage (NCBI taxonomy): Eukaryota > Metazoa > Arthropoda > Insecta > Diptera > Syrphidae > Chrysotoxum > Chrysotoxum bicinctum. The sequence continues at coordinate 209,103,746 of OU426989.1, read as the reverse complement.
CAGTTTTCCGCAGCACTTTTCTTGGAGTTGCTCACAGCAAAGGGAACTTTTTTTTTGTATTCTTTGCATTTTGTGGTGGCACGACTAATGGTCCAAGGGGAATGATTGCATTGCAGGGACTTCTATGCAGACAACAAAATAAAACGCAGCTGCATGCAGGACATCACCATACGAAAAAGACTTGTAAGACTTTGGTTAGTTTCAGGGCTGTAGCTTTAGAAAATTTTCAATTTTTCATTACTTAAGTTCGAGTAGCTTGCACATTCCAAAGTTCTGCCGGGTACGGGGATGTGAATATTCACGATACGACTCCACAAGACGCTGAGCGGATGCCGGAAAAAAATTTGACCACACGAAGCTAATATCGCAAGAAACAGCCAGAACTTTTGCGGACCGCTTCTCTCGTTAGAAAGTTCAGTGACTGCATTTCATTTGAAGAGTGGTGGATGGCACATTTAGCTAAGAAACGAGATCTACCAATTTATGATGAAGACTAGAACCTATCTACCGCTTGAACAGCCCAGCGTCCTGGAGCACTACGGGAAAAGAGTGAATGAGTGAGTGAGTGAGTGAGTTAGTGAGTAAGTGAGTGAGTGAGTGAGTGAGTGAGTGAGTGAGTGAGCGAGTGAGTGAGTGAGTGAGTGAGTGAGTGAGTGAGTGAGTGAGTGAGTGAGTGAGTGAGTGAGTGAGTGAGTGAGTGAGTGAGTGAGTGAGTGAGTGAGTGAGTGAGTGAGTGAGTGAGTGAGTGAGTGAGTGAGTGAGTGAGTGAGTGAGTGAGTGAGTGAGTGAGTGAGTGAGTGAGTGAGTGAGTGAGTGAGTGAGTGAGTGAGTGAGTGAGTGAGTGAGTGAGTGAGTGAGTGAGTGAGTGAGTGAGTGAGTGAGTGAGTGAGTGAGTGAGTGAGTGAGTGAGTGAGTGAGTGAGTGAGTGAGTGAGTGAGTGAGTGAGTGAGTGAGTGAGTGAGTGAGTGAGTGAGTGAGTGAGTGAGTGAGTGAGTGAGTGAGTGAGTGAGTGAGTGAGTGAGTGAGTGAGTGAGTGAGTGAGTGAGTGAGTGAGTGAGTGAGTGAGTGAGTGAGTGAGTGAGTGAGTGAGTGAGTGAGTGAGTGAGTGAGTGAGTGAGTGAGTGAGTGAGTGAGTGAGTGAGTGAGTGAGTGAGTGAGTGAGTGAGTGAGTGAGTGAGTGAGTGAGTGAGTGAGTGAGTGAGTGAGTGAGTGAGCAGAGGCCTAGAGTCATGGAGTCATGGAGTCATGGAGGTCTAGAGACATGGAGGTCTAGAGACATGGAGGCCTAGAGTCATGGAGGCTTAGAGTCATGGAGGCCTAGAGTCATGGAGGCCTAGAGTCATGGAGGCCTAGAGTCATGGAGGCCTAAAATCATGAAGCCCTAGAGTCATGGAGCCCTAGAGTCATGGAGGCCTAGAGTCATGGAAGCCTAGAGTCATGGAGGCCTAGAGTCATGGATGCCTAGACATGAAGGCCTAGAGTCATGGAGACCTAGAGTCATGGAGGCCTAGAGTCATGGATGCCTAGAGTCATGGAGGCCTAGTGTCTAATAACTCGCCCTATTACAGCCATGCTAATCGTTCATTTTGAAAGATCGAATCAATCATTGATTGATTGGTTGAAGGATTCGGTCTTTTCAATCAATCGTTCATTCAACCATTTTTTATCCATCCGTTTCGTTCCGGACGAGATATAGACCGACACGAAATGTTTTCAATCATTCATTCAACTAAAATATTTTTTTTCCAATCGTTTCGTTCAGACCGAGACCGAAGCAATGTGAAAATGAAAGAAAGTTTGGCTTTTTTCTACTTCGTTACTTTGTTCACAGAATATACATTCTGTTTCATGCCCATTCCTATTTGGTATTGTGAAATGATTGAGAACAAATTAAATGAACGAAACATCACTTTTTTTCGTTCGTTTCGTTCATCGGTTTCAGTGGCAAGAGATTGACATTAGGATTGATTGACTTGGTCTACTTTGATTGCAATCAATCAATCTTTTTGGTGAACGGGTCACAGAGACCGAATCAATCGCGATTGACACAGCTCTACGCCCTATATGTATGTTGTCGAGAGGAATTAAGATGACTTACAATTTTCTATGATGTCAGGACGGCTAAAATAACAGCACTTCTTATTCACAAGACATACTCTAGGGGGCTTTACTCACAAGAGACAGGATCCCTGAAAAACAAGAAAACATTTGTGCTTATAGGTAGAGGAGGCTGGGAATAGTTCGACAGTCGTGACAGTGCACCTCACAATTAAATTTAAAATTGAAAGATCTGTAAATTGGCTCCAAACATCACGCCCCTTTCTGTACCCCTTTGCCTACGGCCGTGCCTTAGTATTATTTTTGTCTGTTCGTCAATTTCGATCATTGCGCAAGGAAATTCAAATTTTCAGAAAATAATAATTTACTTGCAACAAACATACCGACACACAGCTGTTAAAGTGCTATGAGACTTTTAAGACTTAATATATCTGTTTTTGTATCTTTTCCTGTTTTGCATTTCCATCTTTGTGTTTGAATTTCAACTGATGCTGACCTTCTGTCTTTAGCTTTGTGTCTTTTTGTGTTTTTTTTTTTCGTCTACTCTGCTGCCTGTTGCATGTGAATTAATGCCTGCTAAACAAAGACATTCACATGGAACAAAGGAATCTGGTGCGTAATTTTCATATTGACATGGCTGAGCGGCGATAGTGTGAATATCCTTTGTTTGGCACCATTTTTAGACTTAATAATAGCTATACACATAACAGTAGAATGGTTATTTCAAATTGCACCAACAATACGGCTAGGAGGTGAGAGAAAACCGATTTGAACAATATAAGCCTTTTTTTATGTAGCCCCACTGGCATTCGTTCGTTCTTCCATCTCTCCTTCCCTCACCTATCATAGCTTTATTGGAAACAGCAATTAACAGTGATTTATAGGAGCTTTTTTCCAAGGCTGCTTGGTCTGGACCATTTAAAAAATCTATTGTTATTGAAGAACAAGGAGTTAACAACTATTAGCCAGCAGGGGCCCGTCGTTGTGGTGGTGCAATGGTACGGATACTGCAACAATATGGCTCTAAATGTCTATCGCCTGTGAGTTAAGGCTTATTACATACATATATTTTCACTTGGAACGTTCACATACAAACAATTGGCATCATATGGTGCCGAATACGAGTAATCGTACAAAGGCACCGACATCAATGCAACGGCTATCGGCATTTAGAAACATTTCAAAACAAGGAATCCACACCGGTAGAAGTAATACGTGCAGGGTCAACAGCACAAGTCATAAATCGGATCGTACGAGTATATTGGTTTATGAAATTTCGGCTTCTGATTGTTAAACCTTTTTTAACTTATGATTCGACAACCTGGAGGAGAATCCATCACAAACCAGTGTGGAGGGTGTTCATTTTGTGTTGGTCGGGATTAAGGGATTCCTATCAAATGCGAGCTTTTGCTTGTATTGAAATGTTTTCAGATGGGATATGCTGAAGCATAAAATCTTTTTCAGTCAACAATAATCACTATAGTTAAGCAACGTCTACATTTGATTGCCCTGAATCGCCGGAGTTACTTGTCACAGAAAGAAAACTAGCACCCACCGTTTGCAGGAAAACGAGTGGTATAATACCGGCCTTAAAGCTTAGTCTCTATGGATTTCTACTTTTAAGAGAGCTCTGACAACTATGAAGAACCTTGAGATCGTCTATGGCAACCTAAACATCAAACATTATGGTGCAGGGAAATAAGTCCCTAGGAACTAAGTCCACTAAGGGACTAAGTTCTCACTTGAGGTGGGAAATAAGTCCCCAGGAACTAAGTCCACTGAGGGACTTTGTTCTCACTTAATGGGAACGAAATCCACTTTACTAAAGTGGTCTTTGTTTCGTTCCCATTAGGTGAGAACTAAGTCTTTCAGTGGACTTAGTTCCTGGAGACTTATTTCCCACCTCTTGGTTGTACTGCTTTTGAAGATGTTTGAGTACCAGTTAATATAGAAAGCCTTACTTACTTCAATATACAGGCGGGGGACCCAGTAGTATCCAGATCAACGAAGCCTCAAATAAATTGATCATGCAGTCATCAGGCACGATTCCAGAGCCTTCGACTCGGAAGTCTAATTGGTAGAAGCTCAAGTGGCTCTGCTTCAAGCGGATGGTCAAATTTTTGATGAGCCACGGCGTTATTGCGGCACTAGCGTCTTGAATTTTGGCGTCGATTGTCCAAAGTGGTTGCCTTACTAGCGTATACTGAGGATTGACGTAGCCTTATGGAAAATAAACTAGTGGTATGAAGTCATCAAGTGTACAGCAGAACCCGAGACAGTCGGTTCCTTAATGTGCAGAGAAACTCGACTTTTCGAAGACTTCAACTTTGCGAATTTTGCTTGGAGACTTTGGCCTACACACGTACATCGTACAAGATCTAACTTACCCAGAAGCTCAAAGTTCATGACCATAGACAACGCCGCCGTTTGTTCGCTGTCTGGGCCTCGAAGTACTGGACCCCAATTTTGGCCGAAAAACCATCTTAACCGACGAGGCGCATTTTTGGATGAATAAATGTGTTAACAAGCAAAATTGCTGAATGCTCAAAAAGTTATCGTTTGGTATGGATTTTGGACGAGCGGCGTCATTGGTCAGTACTTTTTCGAAAACGACGTTCGTGAGACGGTCACCGTCATTGTCGATTATAACCAATTTTGTATGGCCCGAATTAAACCATATAGACCTAGAGGACATGTGGTTCCAGAACGAGAGCGGTGCTACATGCCACACAGCGGACGCCACGATTGACATTCTGCATGAACGATTTGAGGGTAAGATTTTATCCCTCGCAAAGGTGATGTGAATTTTCTACCAAGGTCATGCAATTTAACCCCGCTACACTTTTTCTTGTGGGGTTTCCTGAAGTTGCAGGTCTGTGTGAATAAACCACAATCGACCGATGCCCTTTTAATGATCGCAACACAAGTCATCGCTCACATTCAGCCGGATCTATACGGAACCGTACTACTTCATTCAGAGTTTGTCTTATAAACTTAAAATTCCCATGAAGATATCTCTACATTGCAGCTCGTATATTCATGTCGTTGGTTGCACAGTTTGATTAGCTGGAATTCGATGTTAATTGTGGTTTTTTTAACTTTTCTGTCACTAGTCCCAGAGTCACCAAACCAAATTCAGTTCGGAAGAACATTCTCTTGAATTTTTCTTCTCATTTCTAGTTCTTATCAAATGCATAATCCAAAGTATTTAAGAACAAACTCAATTCACTGAAGTCCTTTTGGCTAAGATGCAACTTTATGTTTCATTTGATTATACGAGTACGGCAACAGCATTCGTCAGTTCTCCAAGTGTTATGTAATTACGTAATAAACAATCGATTGATTCTTCATCAATCAAATTCTTTAAATGTAATAGATGCATTTCCCAAGAAAACCAAAAAACCCAAGAAACCAAAAGCCATAATTTCAAAACTTCATATTGTTAATTCAAAGATTTCCTTTTGCCAAAAACAAATAGAAAACAAGAACATATAAATGTATTGTACGAGTACATTGCCAATAATACCACCTGCACACACACACTCACACACAAAATCAATGAAATACAATTATTTGGAAATATAGAATTTTCTTAATTCATAGAGAATAAATTGTTCGAGAGCATTCGTGAAGAGTAGCGAGTGGGGGTGATCGGTTTGTTGGCATGAGGATAATAATTCCAAGCATTTTATTACATTTGAAACAGAGGGAAGCCAGCAACAATAAGCAAGGAAAATAGTTGGATTGTTAAGGAATGAAGTGAATTCCTTGTAATTGCTTTGATATGAGTGCCGACGAGGCTGTGTATGAGTGTTTAGTTTGTTTATGTACATATATTGCCATCATCTCTGGCGTGTGTTCTAAGGATTTTCAAGGAAATTTGCAATCCATCAAATGCAGATATAACTGGAAATTCTAACGGGTGATTTTTTTGAGGTTAGGATTTTCATGCATTAGTATTTGACAGATCACGCGGGATTTCAGACATGGTGTCAAAGAGAAAGATGCTCAGTATGCTTTGACATTTCATCATGAATAGACTTACTAACGAGCAACGCTTGCAAATCATTGAATTTTATTACCAAAATCAGTGTTCGGTTCGAAATGTGTTTCGCGCTTTACGTCCGATTTATGGTCTACATAATCGACCAAGTGAGCAAACAATTAATGCGATTGTGACCAAGTTTCGCACTCAGTTTACTTTATTGGACATTAAACCAACCACACGAATGCGTACAGTGCGTACAGAAGAGAATATTGCGTCTGTTTCTGAGAGTGTTGCTGAAGACCGTGAAATGTCGATTCGTCGCCGTTCGCAGCAATTGGGTTTGTGTTATTCGACCACATGGAAGATTTTACGCAAAAAATGGAAGAACTGAACTTGGTTGACATGTGGTTTCAACAAGATGGCGCTACATGCCACACAGCTCGCGATTCTATGGCCATTTTGAGGGAAAACTTCGGAGAACAATTCATCTCAAGGAATGGACCGGTAAGTTGGCCACCAAGATCATGCGATTTGACGCCTTTAGACTATTTTTTGTGGGGCTACGTCAAGTCTAAAGTCTACACAAATAAGCCAGCAACTATTCCAGCTTTGGAAGACAACATTTCCGAAGAAATTCGGGCTATTCCGGCCGAAATGCTCGAAAAAGTTACCCAAAATTGGACTTTCTGAATTGACAACCTAAGACGCAGCCGCGGTCAACATTTAAATGAAATTATCTTCAAAAAGTAAATGTCATGGACCAATCTAACGTTTCAAATAAAGAATCGATGAGATTTTGCAAATTTTATGCGTTTTTTTTTTTTTAAAAGTTCTCAAGCTCTTAAAAAATCACCCGTTATAACAATAACATGTCCTTCTCAGTGCATATAGTGTCGGTAGCAGTTTAAACTGAATTTAAACTTGTTTTCGATTTAATTAAAAATTAAATTGTTTTGTAACTCGGATGAAGCAACAGGATGCAAATGAATGGATGTACAATGAGCTTTTGATTCGATTTGTAGCAAGTTGGACGTGTCCTTTTCAATTTACCTATGCATACTCGTACTTAAGTTTGAGTTTTTTGTTTTGTAATTAACGTCCTAGTATAAGTTGGTGTTAGAATAAGGATTAAAAAAAAGGTTTGATATAATACTTACACAACAGTGGGGACTTTGAATGCTCTTTGCTGCGCATTTAGATTCAAAAATAAGTTGCTAATAATGTACATAGATAAAAGAAATCAAGCACTTAAAAAGTTACCAAATCTAGCTGTTCTCTTGCTGACTATAGTTTTCAAAAACTGTCCGAACAACAGCCATTTTCCTGCATCCTGAAAAACGATTAAAGTTGTCCCCTCCCGAAAAATAACAGCCGCGCAAATGTGGAAGGATGTTAGGCGATTTCATTGCTCTCAAAGTTATCAGCAGAGAAAGAGATGTCATACCAGAGTTCCAGTATGGCTTTCGAATTAAACACTCTAACCTACGTCCACTGTTGGGACTTCATAGTCATGTTACACTTGGACTAAACAAAAAGGAAACAACTATAGCGTTATTGCTGTACATCGCTTTGGAAGACATTTGGATAGAAGGACTGCTCTTCAAACTATCGGAACTTGGACTTTCTAATCATTTAGTAAGAGTAATCGATAATTTTCTAAACAGGTAGAAGAACACGTGTTATCAACCGAGGGAATCAGCACTGGAGTCCCTCAAGGATCAAAACTTGGACCGCTGCTTTTCAACATTTATACTGCTGATCAACCAGCATCAAAGAAGAAGCTTTATGCATACGATTCCATCACATATTCCAACGCTTTTTCACTTGAGATTGCCGCCCGAAGTGTGTAATAGCAAATCAAAAACCTATGGGAATACTATTAGATGAACTCATCTGCTTCGGAACACCAGAAGCTGTCATTCGAAGGCGTTTGCAAAACATGCTGTGATGCGATCAAACTTAAGTTTCTAGACAACACTGTAGTAACAGTCAAATCATCAATGAAGTAATTAGGAATCAACTTTCCCAACAAAATGAATGATATTCAAAAGAGCCAACTATTCTCTACACTTGGTCCATCTGCTAATCAGGAGGCGAAATGGACGAAGTAAGAAGACTAAGCTGCTTGTGTACAAACAACTTATACGACCCGTTCTGATCTTAGACTTTCCCATCTTGCTTACTATATCAGCAATGAAGAAGATGCAGCATTTTTAAAGAATGGTGTTTCGGGTTTATACCTGACAATACCGAAACGTTCTGACGAAGAAATATATACACACTACGAAGTTGTACGAGGAAACAAAATTAAGATCACTGGACCAGTATTTGCTGCAGCTCTCTGGAAAAATCATCAGGAACATCATCCCAACTCAGAAGTGTAACAACTCCTCCAGCTGGAGCCTAATGAGAAATATCTATACGTTCGAGCCATCTCTGACGACCAATTTAAGAAATCATCGATACAAACGACGCACACTTTTACGAGAAGAACAACAATCATTATACAGGGGATAAGAACACTTTCATTAAAAATTATTACACTGCTAATTTAAAAAAAAATTATGAATAAAATTAAAAACACATGCCAGAAGAAGAACGTTGGGAAGGTTGAAAAAAATAATACGAGTAGAAATATAATACAAGACTCTTTTACTAATTCGTAGCCCACACAAAAATTATCAAAATCGTAGGAGCAGTTTTCGAGAAAAATAAGATTATTTTGGGCTTTATGAAGCCTTTAATTAAAATTTTAGATAATATTAAATTAAAAAAAAAATTATTTGAGTTTAAAAAAACAATGTTTCTTTTAAATCCGAAAATCATTTTTCGAAAATTTGGTATAAAAAACTACTCAAATTTTGTTAATGCTTCTACATACAAAATTTAAAAAAAATCCGTTTTAGACTTTTCAAAAAATTCGGTAACAGGAAAAATAGAATATTATATTACATGTATTAGAAATTTATTTTCTTGGGCAAAATAAAATAAGAAAAATCATATAAATTTATTGATTTTTTTTTAAATTGTGGGAACGAGAGTTTTAAATATTTCGCACATTGAAAACAAAAATGGCAATAAACAAAAAATCGTTTTTTTTAATATGGCGGTTTAAAGTTTTCGACTTATTTCAATGGTCGATAGCTTTTTGAAAAAAGATTTAAATGATATGTTACTTTGCCAAATATATAGCTTCACTATCTTTTAATAAATTGGCATTTTAAGACAAAAAAAAAATAATGGGTATTAAAGAAATAAAGGGTTTTTGAAAAAGTTCGGTATAGTGTCAGTTTTGTTTTTAGTACCTTTACTAATTTTCTAATAAGAAATCGTTCAGAAAGAGAAAACCGACACTAAACGAATAATGACATTTATGAATTTACTTTTATCTATAATAACAACTCTAAGCTTATAATTTAATCGACATTATGCAAAAAGTGCCACTTAATCACTTACTCCAAAGACTTGACTTGAACTGAAAAGTGTCATTTTAACCATTACCAATTGAGTGATTTTCGTCAAACTCTTAGTTCACACTAGCGATCTCTTGGGGAAACTAGAGGAGATATCAGAACGGGGATCTTCGCAAAAGATGTGTGGTATACATATATCGGAACCTAGATGTCGTTCTAACTCGAAAGTGAACATGTTTGTAAATATAATGCCACTTTTGTTTTCAATGTGCGATTTGTAAGCAAGTATGGCTGTTTCCGTTGTTGCTGTCGTGACATTTGACACTGATTCTCTTGATTTTGTAAATTATTCGTTAAATATTCTTGGAAAACTAAGTCAAAGAATAATCATTTAAGAAACTTTTAAATACATAGAATTTTTTTCGGCCGCACTGCACGAACGTAATGTGAAATGCTCTAGCGAGCTCTTTTTATCATTGCCATTATATTATTCAGAAATCAGAACTCATGTGCTTCGGTACCTCTTTCCCGGTTTTCCTAATGCTCGCACTCTGATAATAAGTTTTAATGTTTGTAATAACCCCTGGAGTTGCGGCCAAAAAACACATTCATCTAAAATTGTATCTTCATGTTGAGAAATGTGAATTCTGAAAAACTTTAGTTTGAAATAGTAACGGGTTTGATAAGTTACTGTGACAAGTAAGATTTGCTCATATGTACCTAGGTATCTTATTTCCCTGAACCGTAAATTTTATATGCAAAAATAACCAAATTAAAATTTAGTCGGTAGACAGAAATACAAAATTTTGAAGTGTCAAACTAGCACGCACTTGCTTTTACGTTTAAGAGACTTAAAATAAAATGTTCATAAACGTAAAATTCAATTTTAAATTGATATAATCAGAGAATCTGTCTTAAGTCGTACTACACCATTGTGGGATGCTTAACTCGGCTTAATATTTCCCTCTCATTATGAATTCAAAACCAATGTGCATCGGTATCTACTTTTAAACCTGATCAATCTTTTATAATGGCCTACACCGTGCTTAAACATTCTAAGGGTAGTCATAATCCAAAATTTTACAAAACACTCTTCTGTTGGTGGAAATAAAATTTTTAATACAAATTTTGGTATGCCATTTTTAAGTTTTAACATTATGGAAATTAAACTTAAATTTCAACAAAAGTTATTTACCGGTTTTTGAGCTATTAATTTTTCAAGATTTTTTTTTTAAGTTTTGCTTTTCAATGTTTTAATAAACTTAAAAAAAAAATCATTCAAATCCGTTTTGGATCAGAGTCCAAAATCGAAATAAAGCCAAACATTTTTTTTTTTTAAATTCTAGGTGCTTTTTGGAGGCAAATAAAATTTTCGAAAACCATTTTTGGGTACCGTTATTTTTGATATAAAATACAAATTTTTAACTACATGTTGTAGATAGTATTAAAAAACTGTTTAATGTCAAGTTTAAAAGAGATCGAGCATTTGGAATTCAAAATATTGAGTTTCCAAAAAAAAAAAATGTTTTTTGAAAATTTTAAAACACTATTAATTGAGACTTCTTCAGAGTTTTAGCTATGATTCTATGGGAGGAATCATTAATGACCATTTTCGGAATTTTGTTTCACCATTAGACAGGTTTTCTTAAATGAAATTTTCTGATTTTTTCTATACTCTGTTCAACAAAAATTGTCAGTACAGGGAAGATAAGACGTTTGCCTCTCACTCACTGTAGTTTCATTGGCTTTCATAAGTGTGTCGCCTTTTAAAGCTCTCACAGGGTTCCCTATTTTGCATTATAAATCGCCAACACTCAACATACTCAACTTCATAAAACTTGTTCTCAAAAGCTTCAAATCCCAAAAGCTCCTTAATAAAATCCACTGAATAAGCTCCTTGCTTGTAATTTAGAATGATAATGGTAACTCTGTTCTGATGTATATAACAAGCGCACGATCGTATTGACTTGACAGCAGTAGGATTCAACGGTCGTTAGGGTGTACAACTTTTTGCTAAGAATTCCAAAAACAATTCTTTAAGGAAAGTCATTGGCTTGCTGTTTTTTTAAGTGGCATTTTTCACAACGTAGTGTAGTGATAAGTGCATCAAGCCCCACTGCTTCGGAAAAAGCTCTCCCATAAGGCCTGTACTGACAATTTTTGTTGAACAGAGTATAGTCTGTGAAACAATTTTTGAAAAAAAAAAATATTTTCTTAAATTTCGAAAACAAATTGTAGATCAGTTACAGGTATTTTTGGGTTAAAAAAACGTGTCGGATGAAAAATTTAAAAACTCTATCGACCAAAATGTAAAAAAAAAAAATCGGAAAAGCCTTTACGTTGCAGTCGAAAAAATAGACAGATCTGAATTTTTTTTTTGTCTTGCCGATCATCGAAATACGAGCCTGATCAAAATTTCGAGCTGGATTTTTCCTGCGAATAATAATATAGTAACCATGTACATGTGTATCGCAAGTAAAAATTGTCGCGGTAGAAATTAACCACAACATATTTTTGTTCCGAGTGTGACACTTACCAATTTATAAAATGAATCAGTTTATAAAAATCTCTATAACAAAAAACGTGATTTGAGTTAAGATTTTGGAGTGAAGTGTACTATCTTTAAATTTATTTTTAAAAAATTGTTTATCGACCACGAGATTCATCCTGATGCTCAATATTTTCTGAACTTGTGTACTTGAAGAATTCTCCTAAGAACGCGCTCATTTTTAAAGTTTTTGTAAAGTTTATAAATAAAGTTTTTTTTTCAGCATTGTGGTCATACGGCCTACGGTCACATTTTGGAGGTCATCGGATTTCGATTGCATTGAAAAATGGGTCTCATTTTCAAAAAAAAAAATGAACAAAATTTTAAGGATAAAAAATACAGAAATGTGGCCCCCACTGACACGCCTATTTTAGAAAAAAATATTATACTACCGCCAAAGTGTATAAAAACTATGGTTCTATTCTCTGGAAAAATTCTTTTGCTATGCGGTCTTAGTTTTTGTTTTGAGCAGTTTATGATTAAATATATTTTTATGTGTTCTGACTCGAACCGAGAAATGCAACCAATTTGTTGAATTGAAAAATTAATTTATACATATCATAACAAAATTCAAAAATGTCTCAAGATCATAAAATAGTTTATTATCCTGTACGCAGGTATTAGAAAAATCTTCGATGCAATTAAAAATTCCGAAACTTAAACCAGTTACACCATTGTTATACCTACTCTTAGTCTTTCCTAATATCTTGCAAACGGAAAATGTTCGAAGACATTATCGAAGAATCACTTGATGAGAATCTTATCTATTTCATCCATTTGTCAAAGTCAATGTGAAAGCCATTTTTTATAGCCAAAAGTTAAGAGTATGTTCTTTAACAAAAAAATATTTGATCTTAAAATTCATGACGATGGGGGTTAAGAATCTATATTCAAGCTTCGCATTAAAGGCTTTAAAACATTAATATTCCTCTTCAAATCAACAATTATTGTCACGTGTACATTTCAATCGATAATAATTGAGAAAAAAAAAAAAAAAAAAAAAAAAACAGACAGACAGATTAAACAAACAAAAGCCATTGTCATTTCCATCTCTGAACTGAGCAATTAATTCTAATTTCAAAATTTACCACACGGTCAACACTGAACACTGAACACATCCCATAGTCATTGCAGCCTCCTCGTGGTGTCCATTATTACCTAAGCTCCTGAAAAAGTTGAATCCATTTTAAACTAAAATCAACAAAAGCTTTTTCAAATAAATGATGATAGATGAAATAAGAGGCTACGTGCTACTGCTCCCGCTGCGCCAACTAAACCGTTTGCAATCAAATCAAAAGTCTCTGATTAAAAAATAACATCAATAATTTGATATCCTGTCTCTAACCAAAATTCAAGAGCAGACAAAAAGGCGGATGAATGTGGCTCTAATGCCATGGCATACGCAAAAAGCCATCATGGAGCTCAATGCAGTGGAGATCAACACACAAAATTAAATTGAAAAAAAAAAAAAATACACACAGAATCACCATCAATATGCATCACACAGCGACGCACGAAGCTTATTCAGGCGTCCCCTAATTATTGGCCCAACAACGTTTATCCGACAATGTGGTCTTCACTTAAAATCCAATGACAGGTCGATGTAAACGTCAAATGCTTCATCGGGCTTGTTTGTCTAAATTCGTTTTATTTCTATCGAAATAAATTTTAATGTTAATTGCATTTTTTGATTCGGTCATAGATACAAAAGTATCTTTTCATACATCTCTATGCACTTAATTTGTGCATTTTGCTTAGTTGCAAGGCTCGATATTTTGTTGCACTTTTAGGCACTGCCAGATACTAGCTATTAAACTATATAGATCTGTATCTCAGTCTATCGTTTCTGATACATCATTTTAAGTATACTCAGTCGCAAATTAAACAATCCACTTGCACTTTGTTTTCTGCTTGTTTTGAAGCTTCATTCATGTTATCATCATCTGAATTTCAGGTACATTTTGGAAACATTTAATGGTTCTTGGAAGAGGGGTTTGAATGATTCTCAAAGTTTGTGCACACCAAGATAAATATTGTCTCTGAAGTGGTAACCATTTGTTTGAGATCGATTTTTAAATGTTTTTAATTTGAAAATTTCTGAAATGTATCCAACTTGTATGAGAATCATTTCTGAAATGTTTTACATTTCTTTCAGATTTATTTCCGAAATTTTATTGAAACAACATATACAGGGTGTTCAATAAATTAATGGACAACCTGGCAAGTTTAGCGGGCCTTGAGTCTTTTCAGAAATAAATATATGAAAAAATTTAGTGGTCTATATGAAATTCATAATTCTTTTTAAATAGTACAAAATTAAGACCTTCTGAAAATACTTCTCTTACACTACGACCACGAATATCTGATATGTACTTATTTTTAATTTTTTTTTTAATAATATTCCACAATAACTGTACTAATATAGGTAGTAAAATTGTACACTAGCTATTGATTTTAATTTAATTTTTTTTAAATTAATTTGTCTATACAATCATGATAAAATATTTATTTGATCATTTCGTGTCTAAAGTCCAAATTCCTTTAATGAGTGTCCAAAAAAAAACTTTAACAACTATTTTGGCAATGTTTTTATTTCAACAAATTTCTATCAAACTAAAAAAAAATAAAACAAATGTACATACAGATACAGTGACGAGCAAAAGTGGTCGAATGATTTCGCTTTTTTGAAAAATTGGTTTAAGTAAGGATTTTTTAATAGAATTAAAATCTTTTTTTCTTTTGTTTATTTAACTCACATTTATTATATATAGTAAAATTTTCAAAAAATAATATATTATACATCAAAAATAATAATAATTTTCTGGTTTTGCACGTTTTAGTTTCAAGAGATTTAACATCGTTTGTTTATTGAGAGATGTTCCTCTCTATTGTGCTTTGTTTGTTTTACTGTTATTTAACAAGTAACAGTTAAGATAATTTTATTTGTTGATAGTTTGTTGTGGGTAAATCGTTCATTTTAAAACGTGTAAAGCTGATTATTGTCAAAATGAAAAAAAAAACTTGTAAAAATACCGTCCTCTATTTTTTACTAAAAAGTGGTGAATCATCGCGTAAAGTGTCCAAATTTTGAAAATTTCAAAAACTTCTGTGCTTAATATTAAAAGAAAAAAAAAAAACAAAACAAAAACATCGATGTCCCCCAATGAAAAAAGGACGTAAACGACTACTTTCTGATTTGGAAGCTAGAAGAATGGAAATAGAGTTGAGAAGTTGTGGGTCCAAAAGTAGGCAGCCCAAAACATAGACAAGCCAGTTAGTGAATGGACTGCACGACGGGCACTCAAAATAATTGGGTTAAACGCTAAAAAGCAAACGGAGAAGCCTCTGCTTTCAGCGAAAAATATTAAAGCCAGGTTAGCTTTTGCTAAAAAGCACAAGCACTGGACCAATGGAAAAAAGCCATTTGGTCGGTCGAGACGAAGATCAATAGAATAGGAACGGATGGTAGATCTATCACTTCAACAACATCAAGTTTAAAAGACCGTGAAACATGGAGGAGGTTCGGTGATGGCGTGGGGCTGTTTCTCGTGCAACTCTGTTGGTCCTTTGATGAAAATTGATGGCATCATGAACAAAGAAAAATATTTGGACATTTTGAAGACAAATTAACCACCTTTTACTACATCAACAGGCTTCAATGATTGTGAAATAACTTTTCAGCATGACGGTTGGGGGCAGCACAAAAATCACCCATCAAACACTCAGGAACTTTGGCAACGCATGCAGCTGGAATTAGGTCGTATTCCAGAGCAATTTCTCCATAATTTGGTGGGAAGTATGCCAAAGCGTTGCTCCCAAGTAATTAAAAATAAAGGTTTATGGACTAAATACTAAAGAAAAAACATTAATTTAAACGCGCATAATTGGACAAGTCTAAAAACTAATGGTATATTTTTTGTATTATATAATATATTATTTTTTGAAAAAGTTATTATAAATAATAAAATTTAGTTAAAAAAAAAAATTAATTCTATTAAAAACTCTTACTTTAAATCAATTTTTCAAGTAAGCGAAAACATTTGATCACTTTTGCTCGTCACTGTATACCATGATTCGGTATATTTTTTTTGAAATTTTGAAAGTCACATTTCAAAAACGATACATACACATAAAGCTTCAAACTTTTTGTTCGAAATTGAATTTGATTGATTTAAAATAAAAATTATTAATATTTTGTTATGCAATATTACTAATTTCAGGAACCGGTGCAGGTTTTAAGGAAATTATAAAATCAAGATATGGAAGTTGTTTTTTTGCCAAATTATTGATCTCACATAGACGAACACATCCCAATATTCGAACAATTCAATTTTTCGATCCAATTAAAGCCAATACGGCTTTAATTTCAATACTTCAGTTTCAATTGAACTAATGCGCTGTGGCTCCAACTTTGAGTCGCAACTTATCTTTATCACCCTGTATAGCCGAAAAAAAATTGTTTTGTCATTACATTTATCTACTTCGATTTGAGGAATAATTTATATTTCGCTCAAAGCTGAGCTTGTCCATAGAAAATATCTACGAACTACGAACGATAAACTGAAGAATATAGTTCCATTCTGTTTCATTTCCATTCCTATTTGGCAGTTAAATGAATGAAATCATTTGAGCGAACAACACATACCGCTTCGTTGCGTTCCTTCACTTTGTCGGCTTAAGACAGAATTATGTTGACAATAGGATTGACTGTATTTCTAACTGCAAATTGAGTCTTCTAAAACGTTCAAGTTCGTTTTGACCGAAAAGAGCAAAACACGGTTGACAAGCCAACCATTTGTAAGTGTCCGAACGTAAAGCACACGGGGTACTTGACAAGTCGACATCCCAGTCATTTTGGTCTTTAGATATCAACACTCTCAGCAATCAACCAATATTTTTAATGAAGGAATCACAAAGACCGAATCAATAACGATTCATACAGCTCTATGGCACAGCAGGAATAAGGAATAGTCATTCATTATCTGTCCTATTCTGTCCAGAGTTAGAGCACAATCAATTGGAAAGTAATTTTTTGACAAACTGAGCAAACAAGATCCAAGGAAACAAAAATAGATTAAATATGAACTGGTTCTGTACCGAATAACCTGTCAGATTCCTAAGATCGTGAACATGTTAACTTCTGGTCTTTGAAGCGAGTTCATTGTGAACAAAGGCCGGAATCGTTGAATTGGTTTTACTTCAGATCCGTTTTGTGAACTGCCCAGTTCGGCACAATATAAATACATACATATATGGCTACAGGTGCGAGTAGCTTTGGAGTCAGACAGGGCTGCATTCTGTCACCAATATTGTTTCTGTTGGTGATAAGCGATGTCCTGCGGGCGGCCTTGACGGGAAACGGAGGAATTCGATAGGCTCTGACGTCTCACCTGAAACACCTTGACTATGCGAACGACGCGATGTATGCTTGCTCTCTAATAGGATCGTAGATCTCTACCAAATTACAGCAGGGGTGGAGAGAGAAGCAGATATCGTGGGGCTGAAAATCAACTCCGGCAAAACAAAGATGATCAGCCTAGGAACCCAGTCATCTTTTCTCATAAATATTTCGCAACAACCGGTAGAGAAAGTACGGAGCTTCAAATACCTTGGAAGTATCATCTCTACCGAGGGTGGCACCGAACAGGACATCAGCAGTCGAATCAGGAAGGCAAAGGCTGCTTTTGGTATGCTTAGAAATATATGGAGGAATAGCTCTCTAAGCTTAAGAACCAAACTACGGCTGTTTCGATCCAACATCGAGTCTGTTTTATTTTACGGTCGCAGCACTTGGAAAGTAGGTGTCACTAAGAAGCTGAAAACATTTATTAATTGATGTCTACGAAACATCCTTAGGATTTTCTGGCCTAAATATATTTCCATTCATAGGTCAAAGGAGGAATGGTATCAAAAATAGTGGCCGCCGCCATTTGAACTACTATTCAGACAATCCACACTAAATTTGAATGTACTTTTTCATTCTTTAATCTTTAGGTGTAAGACAAGTGTTCCATGCTACACCTTATTTTTTGAGAAAAGTCAATAGCTTCTTACGGAGAAGGACAACGCCAATTCTTTTTTTTTTTTTTTTTTTTTTTGATAATTTTAGACTTCAGGGAACAATAAAATTTAGAGTCTAGCCGTTTTCAAATGTATGTTTTGCAGCCTGCCATTATTGGGTTAGTTTGACTGCACTCTCAAGGTTCTAGAGAATATTACATAAATGT
This sequence comes from Chrysotoxum bicinctum, assembly GCA_911387755.1. NCBI lineage: Eukaryota > Metazoa > Arthropoda > Insecta > Diptera > Syrphidae > Chrysotoxum > Chrysotoxum bicinctum. Next base: position 209,085,512 of record OU426989.1, on the reverse strand, counting down.
GCTTTAAATCAAATTTAAGGCTAATTCACACATCCCTTTTGGTTGGCACAGAATAATCGACATTCGGTATAACTGAAGCACCAACTCAAGATTTAATTTTAAAAGAATCCTCATATTTACTCGTACTTGGGCGGTTTTTTCTGCACTAGAGTGTAGTAATTTACGCATTTTTCATAAAAACACACAACTCACAGTTGCATCAGCACTGCATTGCTGCATACAAATAATTTACAGTCTGAGATCTGCCATTCATTGGAGTTGCTCCTCCTCGTGGGGTTCTTCGTTCTTCCTGACCCCAGGCTGAGCGAACTTGCATGGGAACTTTTTATTTTATTAAATATTAAAAAAAAGAAAAAAAAACATTTCAACACGCTCGCTGCTTTGCCTGATGGCGATACTGGTGTTGAATTTTGTATTATTGCTGTTGTGTTTTTTTTTTTTTTTTTTTCTGTTCACCCATAGTCCATGGCTTCCTGATGCCTTGGAGTTATTATATGCGGCAGTCCCCACTAGCCAAGTCGAAGTATAGAGAAGAGTTTAATGGATTTTGTTGATGGAATGTTTATTTTCATAAAAAAGATACAAAATCCAAGACCAACTGACGACGACGATGAGGAACGAATTGTGTGTGCCCCTACCCCGATGTCAATGATCGGATGGAAGAGGGGGAATGGAATTACGGCCTTCCTGATGAAAGACGTAATAGTTATGGAAACACGGTCGTGGGGGTGCAATAACATTGGGATTCTTTCCTGAAATTCATCATTTTGTGTCCATCCACTTCTGGTGCTCAACTGAGCAGCAATGACTTTTGGATTTAAAAGTTCATTGATTTTATTTGGCGGGTACACGCCCTCTTCTTCTTCCTTCATGTAAAAAATAAAAATCAAAAACGTCGCTGACGTCCCACTTCAAGTGGACTTAATGTATGGATGTGTTTTTTTTTTTTTCGTCGAGGTAAGTTCATGAAATTTTAAAATTTTAGGCACGTTCGATGAGTTTGTTGTTTTTTTTTTAAATTTTACTTTTTATTGGAAAAAAATTACTTGTTGTCGTCGGGCTATTGTCAGGAGATACTTTTTTGGGTTCTTTGATAAATGTGATGAATTTTCGATTTGGAGGTCAGTGCATTGTGTATAGGTTGGTTTTGAGAGTAGGAGTTCAATGGTGGTGGTTGGACGTTGCGTTGGAAACAAAGACTCCATCTTGGCCAGAATCAATGTGAACTATTGGAATTCTGAGAATTTATGGAATGGAATTCGCATTAAATTATACTTATACTAAAACTGGTTGGCATTTAACTAATTTATTTGCGATCAAATAAAAGGAAATTAATGTCTCACAATAAAATTAATGTGATTTTTTATTAATTGGTATGTATCTACCTTTGTGGGGGTTACATACTCGTTTGTGATTTAAGGCTTGTGGAAGTCTTTGTTTGTAAGTTTGTTCTGGAAAGGTCAGTTGATGGTTTATTAATTTGTATGCAATTTTAATACTAATATTTTTGCATGCAAATAAGCTGAAGTTATTTTTATTTTTAAACTGATTTAATTTTATTCAAATACATTTAATGGCTGTTGGTAACCCTTATGAAAACCCCTTTTCTGTACTCAATTATTATAATGAAAGAAAAAACATAAATATCAATTACACAATGATTACATAATTAATAATAAAATTGAAAATATAACAAAAAAAAAAAGACCTCTCTTATCAATTTGATAATTGATTTCAGCAACAACACGCTGACAAGATAAGTACTAAAACCTGATGATAGAAAGTTCAAAATGAATTAAACTCTTTTACGCTGCTGCCGCACAAAAAGAAAGAAAAAATTAACAACATCTATCATTTTTACTTGCGACATATACATACATACATACAAATCTAGGTACTGTTTGCCAAGTTTTGCATTAGTAAAAAAAAAAAAAATAAAACTTTGATCAGACTTGACATTAAACGGCCGTTCTTTAAACTTGGTAGAAGGCATTTTTTTAAATTTCGCCCCACATGTTTGTTGATTTTTTAATGTCAAATATACAAATTTTTAATATAAATTTAAGGAAATATTTTTTTTTTTTTTTTCAAAAACTGTTCCAGATCTAAAAAAAATTGGCAAAGCCTATTTGGGAGTATTCTACTATATCGATCAGAGTGATCTGGCAAATACTGAAATACGCAGTCTTTCAAACTTTGATTGAACCTTTCCTAAAGGCTGATGGTTGGGAAAAATTAAAAAAAAAATAAAATGCACAACTGGATCGCACGTTCTTGCTCCTATGTAATAGACTAATAATTTCAAAAATGAATGTTATTCGAGAAAAATTGTTCATAAGAATAAAATTAATTTTTAAAATGACTAAAACAACTATTTTAGTAGTTGGAGGTAAAAATAGGATGCCATGTGGTTTCAAGCAAACTTAGGTTTATGCAAGAACAAAAATTATAAGTCTTTGTAGTGGTTTCTTAAAAAATAAGCTCTTATATAAAAAAAATTTTAAACATTTTTAAGAAAACATTTTGGTACGCCAATTTAAAGTTTTTATTATTGTTCGAATAAAAATTTAATTTACAAAAAAAAAATATTGAGCAGTCTTCGAGACATTGAATTTTCCAAAAAAAAAAATTTCAAAATTCAAAAAAAATATTTTTCTTGAAGTTTTGAAATGCAATGTTTTTTAAACTTTTTAGGAGCTTTTTTATAAAAAATTTCATTAAAATCCGTTATGTCGATAATGAGAAATTCAAAATTCGAAAAAATCGTTCTATGGTAGGTACAGTCAGTAATATCTAGATTTATATTTTGTTTTATTAAATTATAAATCGTAAAGATTAATCAAAAGAAACAAAATTTTAGCAAAATTCTCGGAACCGTTTTCGAGAAAAATGCGATTTTCGAAAATCATTTTTTTAAATTTGTATTGAAGGTACCGTTAGTTTTAGATAAAACTAAATTTTTTTTCTCAAATCTTGTATATTATATTAAGAAACTTTTATTTGCCAAGTTTGAAAAAAATCGAGCATGGGGTTTTCGAAATATTGAGTTTTCAAAAAAAAAAATTTGAATTTTTTTTTTAAATCCAAAAAATTAAAAATTGAAAATTTGAATATGTAATAATATTCAAACTTTGGAGCAGCTTTGGCATAAAAAAAAATACTTAAATCGGCTGTACCGTTTTCGATAAAATCAAACAAAAAAAAATAGACCCAGGGGTCTACCAAAAATAACAATTTTTTGTAAAATTTTTTTCAACCATTAGCTAGTTTTAACCAAATGAAATTTTCCAAATTTTTTTTTAAAAATTCTGTGGGACAGTTTTTGAGAAAAAAAAATATTTATAAAATTTCGAAAAGAAATCGTATGGCAGGTACCGTTATTTTTGGTCTTAAAAAAAAACAGAAAAAAAACGTCCGGGGGGAAAAAATTAAAACCCATATCTACCAAGTTTGAAGAAAAACGGCCGAGTCGTTTAGGCTGTAGTCGAACCGACAGACAGACAGACAGACAGAATTGCGAGACCCACTTTTTTAGTCTTCGCTATCATCGTAATGTCAACTTTGATCAAAATCTCGAGTTCGTATTTTTTTACGAATGCATAACTTGCCTTATAGATCCTATAAGTCTCAAGTAAATATGGTTAATAATGACTTCCTAAAGAACTATTTTTTCGAAATTATCTAAAATGATACAACTGATTTCAATTAATCCTTTAAAGTTCAAATAATATCATGCATTTAGATTTTCAAAAATATTTTTTGTTATTTGGATTTAAAAAAAAAATATTTTTTTGAAAACTCAATATTTCTAAAACTCTATGTTTTTTAAACTTGAGTGAATACTTTTGTAGTATTTACAAGATGCAGAAAAAAATATAATTTTATCTAATAACCATACAGATGTCCAAAAAAAAAATTGTATTCGAAAATCTTATTTTACTCGAAAACAGCATCAATAATTTTCATAAAATTTTTCCGTTTGGCTCAAGTTTTACGATCTATGGTATAATTCAATAAAAAAAATTGGAACCTAAGACATTATTGATGATAGTGCCTACCATTACCATTTTTTAAATTGTTTGAATTTAATTTTTAATATAAAAGTTTTAGTAACTTTGAAAAACATTGGATATAAAAACGTAAAAAAAAAATATTTTCAGCATTCGATACCTCAAAAACATGTCAATGACTTTAAAAAAAAAATATTTGGAAAACAATTTTTTTCGCCGAGGATGATACAAGTCGATGATGATACAAAGGATTTGAGTAATTCTAAAATTGCAACTCCAAACCAATTTTGATATTTTTGAAACCTACTTCGGACTGGAAGCTTCAAATCAACTATGGGAAAGTAAAGTATTAAGGTGTTTGGACAAATTCTTGTACTAAAATGAGCACATAAATACTCAAGTAGAGAAGGCAAGAGCGGCATTTATGTATCTCAAAAGTGTTTTCTACTTCAGCTATTTGAGGCTCGATGTGAAGATTATTTGCATTCATTCGTATAGTTATGGTGGAACATTAACCCTTCGGAAAGGGTTCTGGAGTTTCCAGAATTGACAACGTCATACTGGACCTTGAGAGGATTCACTTAGCACGATCTGCAGACATTGCAAAAAACGAGTTCATATTGGGATTACTCAACCCGAATCCTGAGTATTTCAGAAATATTTTGGAAAGTGGATACATACCACCGGAGACATTCATGTATCTTGATGTATATGGTTATTTATCCGATTCAATTGATTGCTAATAATATACCTTGCTTCAAGTCGAGAATTTACGTGCCTTTTGAATCGTGGGACGGGACCTGAGATAGTGCATTAGCATACATATAAGAGATATACACAAATCTAATCGGCTGAATCGATCAAAATATTGGTGACTTGAAATGGCTGACATGGATTTCTGATCTCATGATGACTAACAGGCAGAACTACCGGGGCTTAGTACTAGAACAAGCAAGGTTAAGTTAGTTTTTTAAGTTTAAGTTTTTATGTTTATACAAAAAATTGCATTGTAAATTTCATTTATCAACAGAATTTAAATAACCAATAAACTACTTGAGAAAAAAAATTAATTAAAAATCTAAAAATAAGACCGTAAAGGTAATTTATTAAAAAAATGGATTATTTAATAGTTTTTAAGTTTATTTAGGCTATTGAAATATTGTTGTAGAATTAATTGAATTAATAAATAGTTAAATTTTTTTAATAAAACCTATCATTTCTCTAGGGACTTCTCTGATTCATTTCACTCTACTTTTTCAGGTCCGTCATGTTGCATTTACCATTTCCAAATTGTATGATTCTCTAATTCTATAACATTCTCTGCTAAAGTAAAGTAAAGCTAGCATTACGACTCGCCAAAATTGGACAAGATTTACTCGAATAACTATTGATTATTTTTCGTGGAAGGTGAAAAAGTGTTTCGAATTTTAAATATTGGTATCAATATCTAACTTGCAAAATTTTAGTTTCCTAGCGTTATGGGTTGAATTAATACTCGTACTGACTTTCTGCCGTACTGTGCGCGTGCTGGTTACAGAATTTGGTATTTTATGGTCATGAGATTCTTAAATGTTTCTCAAAATGTCTTCATACTTGCAAATTTAAATCCGATTTCCATATGATTTATTTAAAAGCACCACGAACGAAACTTAAAAACCATTTTTCACTAATTTCTAAAATATTTTTATGTTTTTTAAAACAGAAGATCTTAGAAATCAAAAGTGAGTTAAACATTTGATTGAAATGAAAAGCAACAAATGCAATCAGCTGCCACTTAGAAAATAGAGTTTCTTCCGTTCGACTTTTGCCCCTGTTAACCTATTTTAATATAAAATAAAATGCACGACTGGATCGCACGAACTTGCTCTTATGTAAAAGTACTTTGGAATTTAAGATACATTTTATAAATATAAAACATAGATTTAATGAGATAATAATGTTCAAATGCATAAAATTGCCGTCTGGTTTCCGGAAAAGTATGAATTTATGCAAATAAACCTTAAAAAATCGTTTTATTATTAAATAAATTTTTTATATAAGAAATTTCTCTAAAATTTTTCAAGAAAAAAATATGGGATGCGAATTTTAAGTATTTAATAATATTGGTTTTAGGAAATAATTTCAAAAAATAATCGTTCATAGGTTTTGAAGATATTGATTTAAATTTTTTTTTTTTTAAAACCCAATAAATATTTTTTCGAATATTTTTATATACAATATTAATTTAAACTTAAGGGGACTCCTGCTAAAAATTTTGGGTTAAAATCCTTAGAACCGTTAATGAGAAAGTCGAAAATCAAAAAAACGGGTCTATGGCAGGTACCCCTAATAACATTTTGCCCCAAAATTTTTTTTGACCAAAATGTAGTCCATGTCCATAATATCACACTTAATTTTTTTTATCAAAATCGTTAGAGCCGTTTTCGAGAAAAAAAAGATTTTGCATTACGGTTGTATGGGGGGTACCCTTAGTTTTGGAGCTAAAAAAAAAATTTCAATTTCTTCTCTAGGGAAAATTTTTATAAAAAAAATTGATATGCAAATTGTTATTATTTAATAAAATACATTTTTAAACGTAATTAACAAATTTAATCGTGTATCGGTTTTCAAGATATTGAATTTTCAAAAAAAAATTGTATTATTTTTTTAAAAATCCAAAAACTATTTTTTCAAAAAAAACTTTTAGTTTATATTTTTTCAAATGCAAAGGAGCTCCTGCATAAAAATTTTGGTTAAAATCGTTAGAGCCGTTGTGAGAAATTCGAAAATCAAAAACACCGTTCTATGACAGGTACCCCTAATAACATTTCCCCCCAAATTTTTTTTTCACCAAAATATAGTCCATGTCCATAATATCACACTTAATTATTTTTTATCAAAATCGTTAGAGCCGTTTTCGAGATAAATAAGATTTTGCATTACGGGTGTATCGGGGGTACCGTTAGTTTTGGAGCTAAAAAAAATTTAAATTTCTCCTCTAGGGAATCACCGAAGACCCTTAACTACCGAGTTTGAAGAAAATACCTCCGGTAGTTTAGGCTGTAGTTTGAGGTACAGACATACAGACAGACAGACAGAATTGTCGGTACCACTTTTTTCGTCTTCGCTATCATCGTAATGTCAACTTTGATCAAAATCTCGAGTTCGATTTTTTTTGCAACACAATACAATAAGTTTTCTTAATTATACCGACGTTCAGATGGCTTTATGATATTTTGTCAATCTTTTTTAATTCACAAAGTAAATAATATCTCTAAGTGAGCAAGAATGTAATAAGTTCAAAAATATTACAAAAATCCCAAAACTCACAATATTTCGTATAGGTTGTAATTTTTCCATTTACGAATTCAACTAAAAACAACAAAATATAATCAAAAAGTTTTCTGAATATCTATGATAGTAAAAAGCACATTTTATCAAAGAACTCCTCATCTGTATTGTACAATACATATTCATACATGTTATCATTCTTAACGGTTATCACTCTCTTACTACTACAAAGTTTCTCCAGATAAAAGTTTTAAAATGATACAAAACCTCAAATCCCTGCCATCAAGCACACACATAATTCATTTTCATTTAATTGCACATGAAAAACTTTTGAAGTTAAAATGTATTAAAGTGAAGCCCCTATCATATCCAACCATACGTACGGGTATGTTCATATGTATGATATCCAAAGTTTTTCTAGTTGAGTACACCACTCATAAAACACTAATGAAAAACCCATAGAATATGTAATGTTGCCCCTGATGAATAGTAGCAATGGCTATCAAAAATTGATTCAGAAAATATTTCAAATGACGTCAGTCGGTTGGTCGGTGTCGTCGAGAAATGAAAACTATACTTCCTGTTCCATAAGTTTGATACGAGTATGTAATTGTTAAAAAATTGGTTGTAAGTACATGTCTGTTAAACCACTTTAAGACTCTCTAAGGGGTACTTCAAAAAACCGCGACCACTTGAAATTTTCTTTTCAAGATTAACGAGCAGAGGATACAGTAGAAAAAGTCGGTTCTTATAGTGTGTATGGTTAAAAGAACGGGGTTGATAATATTTTGTGTTAATGATTTTGTACTTACATTTTCATGTTTGAAGAAGCAAAGCATTTTCAGTTCTCTGAAAACTCTTTTTGATGATACCAACGATTGGAAAACGTTTGGTAATTTCTTGAGTGCAACTCGACGTCCATCCCTTGGATCTGTGACGGCCCTGGAAATAAAAGATAACATTTTATAATTAAGTATTGGTAATTTAATTTATAGTACATTTTAAATATTAGAAAAGAAATCGACTCTAGCTTTGAAATGGTTTTCATTCTTGAAGCCTAGTTGTTAGGTACATGAATACGTCTCGTGAAATATATAAACTAAAGCAGGAAACATTAAAAAATTTAAGAGATTTTGTAACATACGAGTAATAGATATTTTGTTAGAGCATGAATTTCTTTATTTATTTTTTTAATTCTTCGCCTACTTAAGGGGTATTAACTACCCTTAAAATGACTCTAAACACATTGTGAGCATTAGGCAGATAGGGAAATATTCTAAGAGGCACCAAACCACATTTGTTTTGAAGTTCTGAATAATAAATTGGGAGTGAAAATATACTCAGGTAAAACATTCCCCATTCGTGTAGTACGGCTGTTAACAGGAATCTCTGCCTTTTAAGGTCTGATAGGCATTTCCAAATGATGGGATCGATTCATAGCTGTCAAGGTTATTTGGAAAAGTACTAAAATCAGAGTTTGGACTCATACACACATATAAAATATTATTGAAACTATGAAATAGTATAAATACATGTTAGGTAAAATGTTCAACAACCTTAAGAGCGTAACAGAAGAAGACAACCGGTAGACCCGCCCAGCAACTAGTTATGTCATACTGAAGTTTGCAATGTCAAAATTAGCTGTTTTGTGATCACATTTTTTTTGAGATGGGAAAGACTACGAATCGAAGAACGTATTTAATCAAATAAAATACCTGGGTATTTAAAATCATTTTCAACTTTGAAACAATTACCACAACTTAAACTTTATCAAATAGCAATAAAGAAACACTATAATTACCTATACATGTACAGTTTAAAATTCTATGAGGTTGAGAGTATGCATTCTTAAACTGAAATATGTCAATTTAGTTTTGTTCTTTATATTAAGTTTGTGTTTTTACGACAAGGTACGCAGTTTGTAGGTAGACATCGAGAAAATTATAAAGATGAGAAACGAAATGGGACCAGGGACAGACCCTTGGGGAACGCCATCATTTGAAACCGTAGTTTTAAAAAGAAAATTTCAACTTATTGCTCTTTAAGTTCTGTGCAGGTCTTAATGTGAAATTTTTTAAAAGAAAGCTAGGACCTTATTCGGAAACATTGCGCTTAGGTTAAAAACGTTCGAACAAAGTGGACGTGGCAATTAGTGTTTTGTTTTTCAAACCTTATGGAAATTTATAAATTGATTCCAAAAATAGCATTATAGTAAAAAAGCGTCCTAAAAAGTGGCCGTTGCGAAAAAACTTTGTATGGAAGAAGTTACAGAAAACACATTATCTATAAATTTTCTGAGGAATACAACTCTGAATCTTATTAACTTTGAGGACAGGATGATTTTTAATTTAAAGTGGATATGGAAGTGGGCGGACACACACTGTGGTGAAACATTATAAAGGGTTTTTTATTAAGCGTTTTGCATCTTTAAATTTGAATAAAACAAACTGTGACAGAGATATCGTCCGAGTAGGTGCTCATTGTAGCATCGTCATATCATCCAAATTGGGCGAAAAGAAATTGGTTATCATCGATCCATAGCGCACGTTGTTGACGGTAATGGTCTGTACAACGTCGTTCTCAAAGAAGTTTAAAAAGATGAAGCCACCAGTCCAAATTCCACACCAAATATTGAATTTTTTTTTGACGCATCGCAATTTGGTAGATCTCGTGGGTATTGGAACTGTCCCGAATTTTACAATTTTCTTGTTTACGAATCCATTCGACTAGAAGTGGGTCTCGTCACGGAAAGTGATTTTTCGGCAAAGCACGTGAGATGTTGCTAGAACAGAAGAACCGCTTTCATAAAACAATTTAATTGCACATGTTATTGAAAGCTATATCTCTCCATGTTGATTTGGAAATACAAACAACTGATTTGACAGATGAAGCTTCAACAAAATGGCGACAATCACCTATCAAAATTCGGAAATCTCTATTGGAAAGATATTTACTATTCCTTACAACGTACCAAAATGTTAGCAACATCGACATACTTGTACAGACTTTAGAGATTTAAGTCCCTTTCTCCATACAACTTGAACAACCTTGAAGCCCCCAAAAGTTTTATTACATTTCGAACTTTGCAATATTGTATGCACTTATATTTCACCTCGCATAAATTTGGTTCGGAATCTTTCGGCTTATTTCAACTCATTCCTAAAGGTGTTAAAACTTATTTTTCTATGACAATTTTTCTAAAACAATTACCACAAAACGATCTCATCAGTGCTCAAGTTTTTGAAGGTTAGGTTAGGAGGAGCTTGCACAACTCATAGGATTTTGTATACACGGGGCCTATTGGTCCATTGTGATCCCCTATTAATAAAAGCAGAGATGCTCCTAACTAATGTCTTATATAGACTTCACTTTCGAGTCAGGTTATGCTTTCAATGAATTTTTTCATATTTGCCATTGAGACCTGCGTTAGATCCTCTAGTTCTCCAGCAAACCTGTTTCCGAAGTAGCGGAGGCGATTTGTTTGAAGGTTCGGACAGACACAGAGCAGGTGTTTAATGGTTTCAATCTCCTCGACATCCTGACAGCTCCTACAGAAATCGGGTGCAAATGCACCCATTCTAGTGGCCATTGTGCCAATGGCGCAGTAACCCGTTAGTACACCTATCAGGATTCTAATGTTCTTTTTACTCAGAGATAACATATATCGAGTTTCCTTTTCATTAATTCTAGATGATAAACTTCTAGAGATAACGCAGTCGTCCCTGGAGGACTAGGAGTTATTGATTCGCTCTTTCGTTATTAGGTCTATTTTCCTTTTAAGCACGCCAATCGGGATTTTTGGTCCCAAATTTAAATGGCTACTGCACGGTTAAAAATTCTGGGATGTTTTTTAATACGGCCCTTGTATTACAGCCGTATGCAATACATGAATAATTTGTTTTTAATATTCCAACTTTATTAAACATTTTTTGTAATAATTTGGTATTAAAACTAAAATTTAACACTAAAATTTAATCTTCAAATATTAAAATATAATATTTCTATATTATAATCTATTACCATTATTATTGAAAACTTATATTTCAATTAATTTGTTATTTGATTTTAGTAAAATATCTGGTAAAAAGTGACCATAATAAAATAATGTATTGAAATCTAATATTTTATTGTATTAAAATTCAATAAATTTTGTATTTAGCGCGAAACTCTCGGCTGTATTACACTTATGGAACAGTACATTCTAATACACAACAATATTTATCTTTAATATTTCAGTATTACATTTATGTAAAAACTGTATAATAAAATAAAGTATTTGAATTTAATATTTGATTGTATTAAAATTCAATAAATTTTGTATTTAGCCCGAAACTCTGGACTCAATGCTCAAGAAATACTTTTTAACTCGTACTTGAATTGAATATCGAGGTATTAATTTTGAACACATTAATATTAGATTTTAATACATTATGTAGGTATTGATTTTTAATATTGAATATAATTTTGTCGAAAGAAAACTCCGTTAGTTTGTTTCAACACGTCGGCGGCGTCGGTCGGCAACATGGAGTTCCTAATGGAAAATTTAGTTGGGATTTACATTAAAGTGAAAAACGTGGAAAAAAATACAATCATTTAAAAATCAGACGCATGAATCATCTGAATTCTTAATTGATTCAAATGAAGATATCCTTCTTTCAAGTAAGTAATAAATAGCAAGTTTAAGTGCCATATATTTATTTAAAATTTGTTTTTGTTTTAGTCTTGGAAAACGAAGAACTGGTGAACTAATTTACTTTGAAAGATCGAGATGGTGTGCTGATTCCAGTGGATTCTTTGTGCGATATGGTGAGGCAGTATTCAGCTGTGCCTGCTTCCTTGAGGTTCTTGACACTGCTGATGGAGAGCCTCCTTATCAAATAAGTGAAAATTTGAAAAAACAAGAAGCAGCAATTGGGAGCTCTCTTCTTTTACACAAAGAAGTAAGTAACTTTTTCAATAGTAAATTTAATGTACCTATATATGTAAATAAAATTTTCCTAATTTTACAGGGCTTAAAAGCACTTATTAAAACAAGCACAGCGGCATACATTTTGGATGAGTACGCTAAAGGATTCTTCTCGAAGGGCGTTAGTGACGGCGGGAGGCTATTTTCAATACTATGTGGGTTCAAAAGTAATCCAATCAAATCTTATAAATAGTATTGAAATTTAGTAAATAAGTATTAGTTTTCAATACTATGTGGGTTCAAAAGTAATCCAATGAAACCTTAAATAGTATTAATATTTAATAATCTTGTATTACATTTAAACTCTCTTTGGGCTTAAAACGAGTGAAAAAAATATTCAATTTAAATAAAAAAAATATGTTTTCAATATCCAGCGTATTAAATTCTAATATAAATGCATTTAAAACCAATACAAGAAGTGATGAATTTTATTTTTTTGGTTTAAATACTAATATTTATGTGTGTTACTATTTAATAATTCGAAATTGTTTTTTAATACAAAATGGTATTGAAATTCAATATGTCTTCTACTGAGTTTGAAAATCAAATATATTCAAAGCATCACATTTAAATACCATTTTGGACTGGTCATATATGCAACCCCAAAAATATTAAATTTAACGCCAGGATTTTTAACCGTGTGCTGTTTTTATTTTATACTGACCCTTTCCTTGCCAGTTCATCTGCTATTTCATTCCCTTCTATATAACTATGTCCAGGAACCCAGCAGAGATTGACTTGGTTAGTGTTACAAATATTGGATCTTATAGTCTCACTGACTAAAGCTTTGATGGCAGCTTGACTGTCCACGAAAAATGTAATTTCCGACGAGTTCAATTTTTTCGTGCGTACCAAATTCTGCCACCTTTTCAATAGCGTAGATCTCAGCCTGAAAGACACTACACTCATATGGGAATTTGAATGATTCTTTAATATTGAGAGATTCACAGAACACCCCAGCTCCTGTTCCTTCTTCCATTTTTAACCCATCGGCGTAGAATGAAATACCTTGTTCATTTCTTTAAGCCGAATTGAGCTTTTGGCTGCTGTGCATTTTATGTGCTCGTCCAGTACTGGAAGATTTAAAATAATTTCCAGCCCTGCCTGTGGCGTAGAACTATGTGCCCCCATTTATTCCTAAACAGGCTAGTCTCTGTACCTTATTCAGGTTTTTGAGAGAGCTACTTTTTCCTACAGCCGTCCACTACACGATCGACCATAGGTAAGTATGGGACGAACTATCGCCGTATACATCCACTGGATGACCTGCGGTCGCATGCCCCACCGTGTACCGAAGGTTTTTTTGCATGTGTAGAGAGCGCATAGTGCTCTTTTCATTCTATCCTCTGTGTTACGTTTCCATGTTAGCTTGGAATCAACAATTACTCCAAGATATTTAGCCTCGTTGGAAATTTTCAGAGTAATATCGTTAAGCTTTGGAGGGGTACAGTCCTCCAATTTCATTTTCTTTGTAAACAGGACTAGTTCGGTTTTGGAAGGGTTAACCCCGAGACCGTTTGTGCTGTCCAAGAAGATAGTTCTTCAAGTGAAGATTTCATAATATCCTTGATGGTGGTAAGATATTTACCCGATATCAGAATTACTATGTCTTCCGCATAAGCTACTATTTTAATGCCCTGATTCTTAAATCTTGTGAGTTTTTGAAAGATATGACTTTAAAAGAATCCAATTCGTAATAAATGTATGCTTTAAGTAATTTCAAACCATCAATTTGGATTTCAAGTTACGATTGCTGGGCAAAACACACTCGAAATATAAAGGAGTGTGTTCTTTTCTATTCTTAGATGTTGTTAAAGCCTTTAATCATGTTTCGCATTTGGGATTTGAGTATTTACATAATAACTTGGAAATACTGAAATCATATATTACTGACCGAATCTTTTGAGTACAGAACGAGCAGTATTCAGAACTTAAATAGTTTGAAATCGGTGTACCACAAGGAAGTATATTAGAACCAAGTCTGTTTAATACTAGAGATATTTCAGTAAAAAAAAATAATAAATTGCAGTCCAACGTCCAGTACACAATGTAAACCTAGTGACTTATGTTATAATTCTCAACCCTTCTTGCATGCCTGTTAGCGGAAATAATTAGAAGGGACCTACATTTTTTGGCAAGTACAAAAAGCTTAGAAGAGAAACACTCCTAATGAAAAGATATACTCTTTTCACTTCATCCCAAAAGGCAGAACAACCCCGAAAAACACTTTTGCAGCAACTGGGAATCGAACCCAGACCTTTTGCTTGACAGTTCAACGCACTTAACACTATGCTAAAAGATACCACAGCATCCAACTTTGGGGCTATACGAAGAAAATAAATGCCGAAAAAGTCCAAAACAAATTTCAAAGAAACAGCTATTTACATTGTGACCTACAAGTACAAATTGTTACAGAAATGGGTAGAAGACAAGACAATCAGCGCAGATGCCTTAACTACTCGATAACGAAAACTAACAAATATCTTTTGATTTGTATAAATAGCCGGTAGATATTGTTTGGGCGTCATGAATAACAATTCTACACAAATATGTAAAGCCCTTTTAGCCACAAACTACGAAATTAAAAATTATTCTTCAGGAATATTTGTGGAACGTCTTTATTTTTTTCTTTTTCAGCAAAGGTGAGTGCACCCATCAATCACTATTGTAGGCATAAAGAAAAATTTGAAGAAGCATCTAAGGCCTTGACATTCATTGCAAAATATTGTATCTAACTGAGAAGTTATTTATTAAAAAATGTTTGCAGTACCAACGACATAAAGAAATGAAATATAATGTACATAACTTCGCCTTATTACCAACGCAATCAACGAGTTGAACTCATTTAACTTATTTCTAGTTTGCACAAATTACCCACAATTCACATGAACATCACAGAATGGAACCCATACAATACAAAAAAAAAAAGTGAAAGAAAGCGATGTGGGAACTTCCATAACACTTCAGATTATGGTAGTTAACAACAATGTTAACTTAAGCTTGCATATTCAAAAAGGTAATTTAATCACATTTATGCCCTAACTGTGGTCTTTTGAAAGTCCATTTGATCTGAAATTATAAAAACCCCCAACACCAACAAAAAAAAAGTTCCATACTCTGTCACTGGTTTCTTTTTGACTTCATTAATTAATCAAGCTCTTTAGGGTACCTTTTTTTTTTGGGAGGAACTGCAGCTTCTGTTGCTGAACATTTGCAAGTCATACCTCATATACAATAATGAATTTTAAGAGCTGAGCTACCTACTTCACTTCATTTTATAGGGCGAGGGCATAGAGAATGGAAACCCTCAAGGCATTAGGAACATGCATATGTGTTGTAATGTTATCCTTTTTTTTTTTTTTTTCATCAGGACCAAAAGTTCCCTTTTTGTTTCTTGTATTGGGATTGTGATGTTCGTATCTGTGTGTGATGATGGGGATGTGGATGATGAGTGATGATGTTTTGATGAATTGCTTTAGTTTTAGTTTCATTTCGTGTTTTTTTGTTTTGTTTATTTTTGCTTTTAAATGTTGCTCTTCTCCCTTTTTTGTCTTTTTTAATAATTCTTTTGTATAAATGAAGGGAAATGTGTTTTGTTTGAATCTATCTTTTAGTGAAAAATGGAAATATTTTTTTTTAGTTTGAGAAAGAAAATTAAACAAAATTGTAACTTAGGAATAAAGTAATTCCTATTTTACTCGAGGCTAACAGAGCTTTAATGTTCATGGAAGCTATGGGTAGATCTAGGGAGGTATCGTTGATTTAAGGTAAACGATTTAGAATCGATAGATTGAATTTAAGCTTATGAATTGTTATTCGAATGTATTAAGTTTTTTTTTAAACAATTAATTTGAGAAGACCTTTTTTGAGTTCGTTCAGGAGTTTAAGTGCGGAAAAAAACTCCTGCAGGATTGTCTCTTAGTAGATAGCATTGGAAATTCATGCCTACCCCAAGCAAGTGCCATACAAAATTGCACGGAAAGGCAACTATTTCGTTTGTGTAAATCAATTTTTCAGCCTCACTTTGTACCTTTTCTCCATTTCCTAGCGACAACTATCATCCCCCTCATCATTTAACTTTTTATCATAATAGATCTATCATCATAAAACAGATATGTATGTATATGTATCTTCTCATGATTTTCATAAAGCAAAATTTTCTCAAATTAATGAATATATCAACGGAGTTTCCTTTAATTTTGGCAACCTAACAGTAAATGATGCAATAAACATATTATATAAAGAAATATTTAATTTTATTTATCTTCCTGGACCCTTTTTTCGACCCACAACTTCGTCCTTTCAACTCCCCCTTAGTCGAATCCCAGGCTAAGATCGTTGCGAAAGAAGAGGAATAAGTTTTGAGGAATTTTTCCTCATTTTTCAACCCATTATTTAAATTATCTTGGTACTTATATTTATTTTATGGAAGCGTATAACTCTCTCTATCAATGATATTGAATTTAAACTCAAAGAAATCATATTAAATACTTTTAATCCTTTTACCAGTTTGTCAGCTTTAAAGGAAAATCCGATGGTTACCCTCCTTCTCTCCTTTCAATAAAGAATCTTCAAATGAACAAAACTTAACCATCGCTAACTTTTTTGCTCCTTTTTTAAACCATCTCTAACCTTATATCTGATTGTAATTAATTCAATTATTTATCAAATTTCTTCCTCGGCCCATTTCTTCCTCATACTATTGACCCATTCCTCAACGAAAATAAGCTTAATCAACTTAATGATGAATTTATCTCCGACCCCATATTTCTCAAAAAATGTTCTTCCATAACTTTCTCTTCTCCCCTCAAAAAACTTCAATTAATCCCTATCTTAAGGAGAAGTACATCAGTTATGGTAGACCTTTTTCATAACATGAAAACAAAAAAAAGCGCTTGAAGGGTAAAGTCCCAAAATCTTTAAAGGCATTTTGTACGAAATATAAAGTTATCGTTGTAACTCTCTCATTTTCGGTTTTATGAATGGTAGATCAAAATGACTAACATTTTTGAATACGCATCTTTAAGTATCTCAGTCTTAGAGAACAGAAAGAAGGTCATGTTGTCCCAGCCGATTTCAGTAGGGCATTTGACAGACTTTAACACACATAGACTTATCCTTAGGTTTAAACCTATCTTCTTACGATGGATTTCTTCTTACCTGAAAAACGACTACTGTAACAGTCATCCTAATATATGTACTTAAATTCACTTATAATTTTTTCATTATATAAAATCATTTGTATGAAAGCACATTTTTTGTATAAAGTAAATGTCAAAGTGCTACACCAAGTTGTTAACAAACACATATTTTCTAAATTTCATATTGTAATGTGCTGCCGCCTTTCACAGTATAAAAGGCCGCAGTAAATCACTAAAAGTCGCAGTCTGTTCAATAAATTCATATAGCAAACAACTTATATTGGAGCATTTGTTTTTATTTGAATGATTGTATTAGCAAGTATTAGCAGTAGAAAAGCTGAACAAATAATAATTTGGTCGCCTGGCTCTGATTTCCTAGGTAATCGTTGGTAGGATAATTTTTTAAAGAAGAAGAAGAGGAAGAAGAGAAAGAAGAAGAAGCTCCCACGCTTCACTACTACAAAGTTCGCTTGAGATCTACCTTTTCCAATGATTTCTTAGCTACCTACGGGGTCCCACAAGGTAGCAACTGAGGTCCTCTTCTATTTAGTTACTAATAAAGGGTTTTCCAATAAGAGGTGTTATTTTGAATAGCCTGCTATTTCGGTAGCTGTCATTTTTTGACATTTGACAAGTAGAAACTACGCTATTAATAAAAATGGAACGATACACGCTTCAACAACGCATTGAAATTATTAAAATTCACTATAAAAATGGTGAAAATTTGGCAGAGACGGTTCGTAAAAAATCATCTTGACTGATGAGGCCCATTTCCACCTCGGAGGCTACGTCAACAAGCAAAACTGTCGCATCTGGGGCTCGGAAAACCCAAGAGTTATTGTTGAAAAGCCTCTCCATCTTCAACGCGTGACTGTTTGGTGCGGTTTATGGTCCCGCGGGGTCATTGGACCTTACTTTTTCGAAAATGAGGCTGGAGCAACAGTTACGGTCAATGGATTGCGCTATCGAGAGATGATTAATGATTTTTTATGGCCTGAATTGGATGGTATTGATCTGGACAACGTTTACTTTCAACAAGACGGCGCTACGTGCCACACAAGTAATGAAACCATCGATCTTTTACGGGAAAAGTTTCCGGACCGTGTTATCTCTCGAAGAGGTGATCACAATTGGCCACCGAGATCTTGTGATTTAACACCTTGCGACTTCTTCCTTTGGGGCCACGTGAAAGATAAGGTCTACGTCGATTCAAGACCTCAAAGATGAAATTCGTGAAGCTATCGAGGACATAGGGCAGCCACTTTGCGATTTGGTTATGGAAAATTTCATGAAAAGGATATGGTCCTGTAAGCGTGGTCTTGGCGGCCATTTGGCTGATGTTGTGTTCCATTATTAACGGCATACCTTCCTCTTTATAATGAAATAAACATCCGATCATTTATCTCCAAAAATGCCATTTTTCTTTGAATATCAAAATAACACCTCTTATTGGAAAACCCTTTATATTGAAATGCTACAATATCTCACTCTAAGCCGACGATACCAAGTTTTTCAAGAC
This sequence comes from Chrysotoxum bicinctum, assembly GCA_911387755.1. NCBI lineage: Eukaryota > Metazoa > Arthropoda > Insecta > Diptera > Syrphidae > Chrysotoxum > Chrysotoxum bicinctum. The sequence continues at coordinate 209,066,606 of OU426989.1, read as the reverse complement.
CATTTCTTCGACACATGATCTTTTCTTCTTTAACTTGACAGTATCAAGATCTTCTTTAACTTGACCGTATCGAGATCGAATTCTATTAATGAACTAGAATACGCTACTAATACTACTTTCTACTTTCAGGATCTGTTGACTGCAAAAATCTTTACAAGTAGGCACATCTCTCACCCATCCTACTTCTTATGGCTCCAACGAACCTATTACTTGCATGCTATATTCAATGTTTCGACATCCTTATTTCACCCTGCTTAAAACGCCTCCTTCTTAATCATTCTTTAAATTCACCCCTATCCTAGTTTCCTAGTTTTAAGATTTGTATAATAATAGCTACTATATTTAACTTAGATTAAAAATAAGATTGAGGCTGTTACTCCCACTAAAATTAAATTAAAAATGACCGCCTACTGCCATCTTGAATTAATTCTGCATTCGTTTTTCACGAAAAAAAACTCCGTCCAACGAATGTACGAACATTCGTTCAATTGGACATTTCGTTCACAAAACATTTTTTTCAATTCGTCATTCATTGACGTTTACTAAAACAAACAAACAAAAATAAAATGACTTTGATGTTAGTAGAGCTCGTTACAGTGTGGATGATAAGTGGAACGCGAATAGAGTTTGACAGATTGCAATTCGTGACAAGCCATTTTTTTTAATCTTATTTTTACCAATTAAAACGCAAATTTTAATACATATCTTAACATTAGTTTCTGTCTAGTTTTTGTGAAGAATTTAGGCTTACAAATGTTTTAAATCGTTGTTGGTTGGTCCTTAAGAGTTCAATTCATACCAACTACGATTGCCCTTTGTTAGAATTCTTCTGTCTGCGTAACTAACGATGTTTTTGAATAAGGCAGTCAGCATTTTTTTTTTCGTTGTGAGTAGACACAAAAGGCGAAAGGAAAAATATAACAAAAAGGTCTAGTTATGAAAGTATTTTTCTTCATTACTATAACAACATACATACATAACTTTGTAGCATTAAGGACAAGACAATATCCAAGGATAGACCATTTTGTTGTAAATATAAAAATCTAGAAATTTATAGGTCCTTTTTTTTGTATTAAAAATAATGGTAGTTAAGCTTTTGGTTGTTATAATACGAGTAATGGATCCCTTAAATCATAGATTAGATTAAGCTAAGCCATACTCAATTTATTGTTAAATTTGAGGTACGAAATTCAAATTAAGAAAATAATTGATAACATTTTGCGTTCATATTTTTCTTTAGGTTAGAAAAAATATAAAAAAATAAAATTAATCACCCCTATTACAGAATTCGGCGAATGAGCTTTAGTGACAGTTTCAATTAATTTCCAAACTTTTGCTATTACTGAATCCGACGAATGAAAGTTGAACGAATGTCGGTAGCATGCTCTGCACCACCGACATTCTGTTCAACTTATCTGGTATTACTAAATCCGCAGCCCATTCACACTCCATACAATTTCTATCATTTTACATTCGCACCAATTTCGAGACGAATCTGAAGTGAATTTTTGATTAAACGAAAACAAAAAAACGAAAATATACAATGGAAAGAATGCTAGTGTTTAATTTTTAATAGAAAACGGACACCTAACAATGCAACGGAGAGCCAGAAATTAAAAAAAAAAAAGCACACGGTTGGTATTGAACCGTCCTCCATCCAAGTACTAACCACTAAAACGATGCTTGATTTCGTTGATCGATAGCGATACTATTATTAAAGCCTAGGCCGGTTGACTAAATGTCTCTAGCTGACAGTGTCGATACGAAAGTTCATAAATGATAAGGTAATTTAAGGACTAGACAAGGTAGTTTATCCGGCGAATTTCATAATTCAGTTTTACAGCGGATGCGAAAGGTCAACGAATCGAGACAACTCACCGGGAGTAAAATTCTGCGAATTCTGTTATCGACATGAATATTTTCAACTCGATAAACTGTATAAATAAGAATGAATATTGGTAATAAATCTTTAAGATTAATGTTCTTCGACACATAGCCATTAAAGTTGGCTCATATGTACTTGTACATCTGTCACTTTTTCGCTGTACAATTTGTTGCAACTCTCCACTAGATGTCATGGCAGTATATCAATTTCTCCGCTGTTGAATATTTATATCAATTTTGTAATAGGACGTCATATTAACGAATTCTTGGTTAAGATGTTCATATACGCTTTCCTGCTTTCATTTCAGTTAAACAACGGTTTACGAGTCCCCTGCACGGACAAAATATTACTCCAGAGATCTAAAGATCCACTAAATACAACGTTGATTTCTTTTTCTGATTATGTATATGTAATTGATGAATTCGGAAAAAAATTGATATATCACGAAGTCCAGCGTTTTTAGAATTGGAATTTTTCGACGAAGACATATTGTAGAGTAAAACGAGGCGCCTTCAATTGAAGACATACATATGTAGTTTCTACTGATACTTTGTAGACAAGTATATATACTGTTCATTTGGAAAATAATAAAATGAAATGATGTTGTCAAAGAATCAACAATAAAAATATTCAATGGTCAAGTCATTCAGAGAAGCATATTTCAAACTTGATATGCTTGAAGATGTTTAACATTTAGACAACACATCAAATTTGGTGGAGCAACTGCTCGTGGATAACCAATTCCATCATTCGAGTGTGCGTGTTACCAGGAATGGAAGGGACTTTCAGTTTTCTACCAAACGGCTAGTGAGCAGCACTTTTTATAACAATAGATACTGTAAAGGGTCACTCATTTCGTGGTTTCAAGTTGGTAGCGCTGGCATTTGACACCTGTCAAACTCAACTGTCATTTGAAGTGTCATAATATTAGTTGAATATTTGCCATTTACGATAATGGATGACTTAACAATCGAACATCGCGTTAAAATTATGGTCGTCATAATCGACCAACTACGCAAGCAATCGGTAAAATTGTGAAGAAATTTGAAGAGAGTGGAAGGAGGTGCATAATCGGGTACGGCTCAGTCCAAAATATTGCTGCTGCAGGTGCAAGTGTTGCTGGTGATCCGAATTTATGGATCCTCCTTACTATTCACAACGCCGTACATGCGTTCCTTGGGCGTTGGAACAACAGACAATAAATAACGATTTTTCGAGCAACATTTTCTTCATCGATGAGGTACATTTCTCACTCGGTGGGTATGTAAACAAACAAAAATTGCCGCATATGGGGCTCAGAAAACCCACAAGTGAGCGAAGAGGTGCCGTTGCATACAGGCAAAGTGACTGTTTGGTGTGCTCTATAGTCGAAAGGTGTCAATGGTCCCTATTTTTTCGAAGAATTGGCAGACGGTTACAGTCAGTTCGGAGCGATTGATAACCGATTTTTTTTTTTGGCCAGCAGCGATTGAAGATCATAACTAGGACGATATGTGGTTCCAACAAGACAGGGGGACAGGCCACTCAGCACGATCAATTATGGCTGTATTGAGTGAGAAGTTTCCCAGTAGCGTAATTTCACGTTTTGGCAAGCGCAATTGCCCAACAAGATCATGTGCTTTGACACCGATAGATTTTTTTCTGTGGGGCTACGACAAAGACCGTGTTTATGCAAATAATTCCCGAACTCTAGTCCATCATTTTTGGAATCGTTTAAGTTTCTTTAAAGATGAACAATTTCACAATTTGGTGAAACAATTTAAAATATCTTTCGAATACGTTCTTTTCAAATGTTAAATATTAGATTTAATGTTTTTTTCGTTTCATTTCGAAGTTCGATTCAAAAATCTGTAATTTGAATAAAAACTGAACATTTTTGAAGAATAAGGTCTGTAAACCTTGTCACGAAAAAGGCATTATTTGTAATACACAAATTATAAAAATGCACATGCGTAATGACATTAGATCAGTAATTTTATAGAAAGCTACTTAAGAACGACTTTAAAATCATTTAAGAAGAAAATGCCTTAAAACTTATTATCTTTCATCAATGACAATGCGAATCAAAAAATAACAATTTGTCAACCAATGGATTAAAAATAAATTCCAAAGCTGTCTGACTCATAAGTGTTTTCATTCACAATAAAAAAAATGTAGTATTATTCAAAAGATTTTTTTTACATCAAAAAAGTTATCAAATAAAAATTATCGGTCCAAGTAATTTCGTCGAACTGCATTCATAATGCAACCCACGTCAACTTCAAATTGAAAAAACCCTATGGACTTCTACTCGACTATGGAAACGACAACGCTTAACCGAATGAGCACAAAAGTGTCAATAAACTTTATTGCTATACGACACAGGCCATCAGTGACAAGCTAATTTATATAACTTTTTTGTTGTTGTTATTTTGTATCCTTTCTTCGTCTCGTCACAAAAGGAGTTTATTTTTTGTGTACAAACACACTCACACACAAAGTTTAAACTCATCGATCATTTTTTGGCATCGCATGCAGACGAATTAAGGAGGAAGAATATTGGTAGGTATACCATAGGGAGGACGGATATCAACTTTCCAAAAAAAATAACCACCAGGAAGACAAAAGGCTTTCGCACGATAGCTGCTGGAAGCTGCTGTTGACTGATGATTCAAGATATGAAAATTCGTGATGACGAACAAAGGGAAACGATGTGGTTTTTTTGGTCCTTCCAGCTTCCACCATGAAACACAAAAAATAAAAGATATAATGAGGAAATGAGGATGGTCTTCTCATCAAGCAGCATAAATATGATTGTTTTTTTTTTCAAATTTGTGGAAACATGAGGGAAGGCTTGTCGTAAGAACGTTTTTGAAAAATTGGTTAACCACAGTTATAGATGCAAGATATCGGATCAAGTACAAGTACGTGATTGAAAAAAAAAACATTGAAAGGGAAAAAAACCATTTTGACAACATTATTATATCATAACCATCAAGACTTTAATAAGTTTGAAAGGGTTTGACTATACCTACTTATAAACTTTGCAAACCCTCAGAAAGGCTATAACGTCAAAAGGAAACATTTTTAGGTTATGTAGTGCCACCCTGACTGTCCCTGCTTAAAACTGATTTATAGGCTAATACTAAGTTGGAAAAGACAGAAAAATAAGCCAATTTAAAGTATCGGTTAAAATTTCAATATTTAACCACAAAAAAAAAGTCCTGCTTTACTCTAACAGCTCAATTAATAATTAATAACCTCTTGTCCACGTTTTTATTTAACCATGAAATAGTAGTTTAGTCCCGACTTATACTATTACATTAAAAAAAAAAAAAGAAAAGAAAGAAAATGTTTGCGGACTAGTAAAGTGACGTTCATCAAAAATCTATTACCTTAATAAATATTTAAAAGCGTGGATATAACCACTTTAATTTTAACAAGATAATCCCCAAACATTGAAGAATAATTTCATTGTAAAATTATTCCCAAAAACCAAGGATAAAATGAGTCCCCAAAAACGGGATATGTACCCGGATTCAAGGATTTTTACTCCCTGTTTGGGTTTTCTCTACCGCTCACACAACTCCGATGTTCCGCTTAGGCCCGGTGCACACAAGCGTTCTTTTGACGCGGTACCGCAGCGTCACCGCATTTGCGTCTTACAGTACTCACGAATGAATTGAGTGGTGCACACACGAGCGCGTTATTTTGCGTGTAAAAAGACTCGCAGGGTGCGGTACCGCGCGTTAAAAGAACGCATGTGTGCACCGGGCCTTAGGTTATATTTAATCGCCTGAAATGTATCGTCAGTTTTCATGGGCAACAGTACTATGGGGAGTCGACTCGGAAGTCGGGTTCTCAGGACTTTTCGGGTCCTTGGTATCGATCAAGCAACATAAGGAACCCATGCGCATTTAAGACAATTTGAATGGGTTTTTTCCAAAGCAATCTCTCTCTACCACTCAACTTCTACCTCCATTATGCGACAGAGAGCAGCCCTGGTGCCTCAACAGTATTGAAGAACTCCAGAACCAGAACTCCAAAATTACAAAAAATATAATCGTTTGTTCACGCCCAGTCAAACAAAAAACAAAAATGTTTTAGTGGACTGTAGAATTTAAGTTTTTGCATGACCTTTAGTCCAATGGGTTTTTCCCAAACACCAACAAAATATTTTCAACTTTTTTTATCAAGAACCCAGAGATCTATAAGGGTTGGTTGGTCCATCATTTATCCACTTCTGTACAACAAGTTTATCCCGAGTAGGCAAAAATCTATCAAACCAAAAAAGAGTTCATATTTTTATTCGAGCTTAAAAGGTTATTATAGAATCAGAAAACTAAGTTTCCGAAGTTAAAAAGCCAACCCTACTGAGGAAAACCGGAATGAGTTCAAACAAGCTAAAAAGAACTTTAATGATCACATCCGACGAACCAAATTTTTGCATAAACAAAAATTAAGACAAAAAATACTACAATGCCCCAAAGCTGGTAAAATTGTTTGGTTATTAGTGAAAAATGTCAGAAATACTTTTTTCGTCTTCGGTTCCTTTTGCCAAAAAAGCCAATTCGCTTGCAGCATAGTTTTCTGTTAATTCAACGCTCCCAGAAAGTGTCAGGAAATATCTTGAAGAACGCAAGCTTCTGAGTGACCGGCAGTATAGCTTTCTTAGCAATGGGTCCGCTGGTGATCTGAAAGTACGAGTATATCTCATCTCATTTTGGAGAAAGTAAGACTATTGCACTTGATATTTCGAAAGAGTTTGATAGTCTTTGGTATCAAGCTTTCTTATTAAAAATGTTTGCATTTGGAGAGATTGATCAATACTCTTTTTTGTTGGATTAGAAACTACCTTTCATACCTGTTTTTTTACTGTTCTAGTGAAATAGCTAGTTGCCTTTCTCCCCTTAATCAATTGAACCATAATACTCACGCTGCTAAATTCAGTACTATAAGAATTAGAATGATTTACCTGGTCCAATATTTCCTTTCCACTGCGATGTTCAAGCATTCAAAAGCAATGTACATCGTTATCGCTTTTTGAATCCTATCGAACTTTCCTTAAACGTTCGCTTATCACTGGCAGTCAGTCGGCTCTTAAAGCCATTAGTCCAGCAATGCCGGGAGGGATGAACTTACGAGCCTCAATATTAACCACAAAATCACTTTTATCTGGGTTCCGGGTCATTGTGTCATTGATGGGAATGAAATGGCGGACGAGCTGGCCCTTAATAAATTACTTACATAAAGAGTCAACGATCCGCTCGGAGTTATGAAGGGCAAAATTCTATCAATTTTTCTTAGCGAATCAAATCGTAGGTGGAGGAGTTTTACTTACTGTATTATATCTATAAAAATTTGACCCACCTATAATAAATCCCGAACCCTCGGTCTGATATCCAGACCCAGGCAAGATGTAGCCAGGATCGTAGCTACCTGTAGCAGACACTCGCCAGTAGGAGAGCACATGCATCGAAGCTAGGTATTCCTCACAACACTCATTGTCAAGCTGTGGGGACCAGCGGAAAAAGGAAACAGTCACCCATTTCCTTGGTAATGCCCCGGTCTGGCCAAATTTAGAGCACATTCATTTTTTGAAGACATTGACGAACTTTCGGAAATGAAGATCAAAGACTTGATTTCTTTTCTCAACACGACGAAATGGCCGTGACCCTCGTTTAACTTGTTAGATCCCGAGCTAGCCGACTGAAGGCCTACGGTGGGGGCCAGATAATCACTCAATCGGATTGATTACTTTTTCAGAACCAGTCAACAAGCTGCCTAGCTTGGCTCAGCGTAGATGGTTTTGGATGAGTGTGGTGGTCCGGCTGAGTGATGGATCCAATTTCCGGCTCCGTGAGAATGTCCATAATTTCCCATATCAATTCCATCTACAGGTTCATGTGAGTTATGATATCAAAATGGCGCACTTCAGCGCTAATTGTTCCACAGGGCTAGACTGCCGGTGGTCGCCATTTCTACCTACCTAAACTCTCGCACTGTGCCCAAACATTTTAAAGGTAGTCATAATCTCTTTATTGCAGCGCAAAATATAAACCAAAATACAAATTTACTGTCCACTCAAGCAAAAATTGAATATTGAAAATTAAAAATTTTGTTGTAGCAACTATCAAATAAATAAAAAAGTCGTCTAGAATTTTTGAATGCCAAAAACATAGGAAGTTGAGACTAAGTGCGTTAATTTATCCACTCACTTTCCATGTCCATGTATTCATAGAAGTTATAATTTTCCCACCGTGCGTCGTCGTCGCGTCGCTGACAGATTTATTATACCAAGTAACAAGAATTTACTCCGGCATCTTCATGGAACGTTTCTATAGATCGTGACAAGTTTTATGTGATTATGGCGTTTTTGTCTAAAGAGGGTTTTCTTTCTCCTAATCACTGTTCTTTCAGCTAAGCAAGTATTAGTGCTCCATTCTTTCTAAGAAACTAACTATGAGTATACCACCCCTACTGTATTGTGTCGATAGATGAATTTTGCTAAAGGTAAAATAATATATTCTCTAAATAATTCTAGGTCTCGTATGAATAAATATTTATCGGGGAAAAATATTCATCAACAAAATATAGGTTGATGAACAATTTACAAATTGACATATGTAGCTCTTCTCGGTGACTATTTGTGTGTTTTATCACCAGTTTAATTTTTATAACAACTTGCTTATCGATAGTAAAATAATTTACCTACAAGTCCTTCGATTAAATGTCAAACGATATATTTTGTACTAATCGTTAAAATTGATTTTCTCTAAGAAAAAATATTATTTTTCATTTACCCCACATGCCTCCCACTCACCTACACGAAATCCCTTTTCCATTATTATTCGAATTTTGGTTCTCACAAAATCACATAGTTTTCTGTTGCAATTAAAAAAAAAAAAGATTAAAAAAAAATCCATATTGTACCACTTTAAGTTACCAAGTGGTGAAATTAAAAATTTCCCATTAAATATTTAATCAAAAAAAAAAAGAACAAAAATTTCCTCGAAGGAAGAGCATGTCTCGCCAGAAATTAATTCAGTTTCATCCATCAGTGGAGAAAAATCTCTTCATTTCGAGAGTCGAAGTGTCGGTCTTGCGTTCCTTCGAAAACTACATACAACGTCATCGACGAATATGACAACGACAGCAGAGAGTTAATATTATTTAGTTAAACGGAAATGGAAGGAGGATGCGACGAAAATCGAAATGAAGAAAACCCCCAACAAAATGAAACTCTATAAATGTGTATGTGATAGATAAAATGTATAAATTGCACATCTCTATGTCCATGGATACCTCTCCTACTCACAAACATTTATAGAGGTTTGGGTTTGGGGTAGATTTTTATGGTTCTCCATTACCTTTCACGAAAGTAATGCCATGTCCTGCTGCTGCCATCGTAGTCCTTTTTATTGAAAATGCTGCTCGTCCTTGCTAGTTTCGTGTGCTCGCTGCTCCGTTTCCTTGTACCTTCGGTACCTTTTCGCATAGAGTAATCCTTAAATGTGGTCAGGTTAAGAGGACGGGGCAATGGACTTAAGTGTCTGATGTATAGGTATTTGGCAGTATACCTACGTAGAGGTACACATCGGGTGCAAATTAAATGTCTGTAGACTGCAATGCAATGGGCCATCATTATTTCGATCGAAATTGGGTATAAGGAAATAATTGTCCCTTTGGGCTGCTGTTCTGTAAAACGTCCCTTATTTCCAATCGAGTGTGTGTACGTGTCCGGGTTCCTGCATCAGGATATATAGACAGACAGATGGCAATGGGGTAGATTTGTTGGATAAAATTGATGTTACCTACACACAGGCATATGTATACTGAGATGCAGTCATTCAAACAGAAAAAATAAAGAAGAGACGACAACGAACGGGCAGACAAAACGATGAAGACCTCCAGAACCAACCCAACAACCAAAGGGCTGTTATTTAAGTGAATTTGTTTATCGATAGAACGGGTAGGTACACATAAAATTTATAAATTCACAAAGTCGTCCGGCGAACAGGAGGTGGGCGGTGGGGGGTGGCGATGGTGTTGGTTCTGTCCGGAATTCTGCAAATGGACATTAGTTAGATGTAAATACATTTATGGTGTAATTAAAATGGACAAATTGTCAGAGAGTGAGAACGATAGAAAGTGTAGCAAGGAGAGGGAGAGAGGAAATTCATTTTAATTGAAAGTTTACATTGCATTAAGTCTTTTGAAATGGTCAGTCAGCTTAATTTTTTTTTTTTGCAGTGAAAGAGGGCGCCACAGCCATGTGGCGACGCGCGGGAGAGCAGGTATACGAGTGATGGAGCGGTTGAAAATAAATTGAAGGAAACTTTTCAAAGGAATCAACTTTATTTTGAATTGTGAAATTTTTTTTTTGTGGAATAATTCGAGAGCAAAACCACTGCCGAAAAAGCCCCATTGCCTGTCAAAGACTCTACATAACTAGCTACACAAGTCAACATAACAAAATTGCAAATTGCAAAAGTTAAAAATCCAAACGCTTATTCAGACAAAACTTTTGTAAATTCCTACAAATAGCTAGAAAGCTAAAAAGTTTCTTCTTTTTTGATTTTTCGAGGGGGTTTTGGGTAATCGGAAATAAAATTTTGCAGATTAAAAGGAGGGTTTTTTACGCTGAATAAAATGATACTATTTTTTTTTTGGATGATAAATTGAGTTGGCAGTGAGCAATTTAGAGTTTATGAAAATAATTTTGTTTTTATTAATTAAGTTCGTTTTGGCAGGCTATTTATTTTGATTAAGTATTGATTGGATTTAGAGAGAGAGAGGGAGAAAAAAAAAAAACTAATGTGTATCTGGATAACGCCGGAATAGGGATTTTAATATGAACTTTTGATTGAATTTCATATACCTATATGTTTTGTTTGTTGCTAAAAGGGCTTGAAAATTCAATTAACTGTGTGTTGCTGTGAAGGCCTGATTTTCATGTCGGATATGAGTTAAAATGTTAGGATGGATGGGAGCTTTATGCTCGATCATAATGATGAATGATAAGTTATGATGAAACACGTTGGAACAAAATCAGCCACTGGAAGTTGGAACTGTTCTTTGCTCAACAAAAACTGTAACAATAGGGCTAATTTTGAAAACAGGGATGCTTTTATACACTGTCACCACACTTAATAAAAAAAATTGCAACTGAAAAAAATACCAAGTGAGTCACTTGTCACTTGAATCATTGTTGATGCACTCCAAATTGACCAGTCTGCCACACCAACGATGGTAGAATGATATTGTTTATCCTATGCAATTGAAAGCTAATTGTAGAGAGTTTTTCGATTGATTTATCAAAGAGCGTTCGGGCTTTGTTTCTTTAAGAAGTTTTTGGGGACGAGTTTATGAATTTGAAAATGGGAAACTTTCATAGAAAAAAGAAACAGAGCTTTACGCAAGCGATTGCAACCAGACTAACTTTCCTTAGCCCTTTCGACATCCTTTCTTCCCAGTACTGATACTTTTTGTTGGACAGAGCATAGAGACATGTACTAAGTTGCTGTTAAAACGTCTCCAAGGCCGAGAAAAGTATCTGCCTGAGACACAGTAGTTGTCAATCTTCTCCGATCACGGGCACGATGATTCCAGTCGTCCAGAACAGGAGCTCTGCCATCCACGATTACTGGATAAAGTTTGATCTTTCTCGAATTATTGGGCTGGAGCAGTATTGTGTAATCGCTTGATGTAGCCAAGTCCGTGTTGTCGACGTGTTTCAACTTTTTAGACCATATCAACATCTCATAAAATTCGGTGTTAAATCTGCTCCTCTAAGGACTGGCAATATACTTTCATGTCTTCACTCTTCAATCGATATTTTGCATGTGGGTCGATTTCTTTGGGTTCGTTTGTTGGGTTGGCTGGTAAGGCTTACGGTGGTTTTAGGTTATCCCTTTGATTCTTGATTTCGTTAGACATTCGGCCTTCTGGAGAGTGTTACATGGCTTTGTTAATCCCTTTGGAAACTTAGAACTACTTAGTAGGAGTATTATACAAGCAGCTTCAAAGTCGATAAGTCGGAAAACGACATCTGTTTCACGCAAGCTGTGTTTATTATACAATCCGTTGTAGGTGGGTATTTTCATTTTAAGCTTTAGCATTGATTAGATAGACTTGCTTAGGCCTTGCTTTCTAAGGAATAAGAATTGTACGATCCAGCAATTCCATATAATGCGATACTGCGGATAGGAAAATAACTGAGAAAAAACCGCAGAGGCAAACAAAAAATGAGCTTGTGGTGCCAAAATTCCAAAGAGCAGGATTCGAACCGGCAAAGTAGTTATTTAAGTCGTGTAAAGAACGACACGCTGCATCCAATTGCATTTCAATTATTTGTAAAACGCCCAATCCACCGAAGAAATTTATGTCCCACTCAATACCAGAAGTACGCCTACAATAAGCATAGAAGAGATTCATAAAGCTTAAAGTCACCTAAAAACAAAATAAATTCCTTTGTGCAGGTGGCACCATCCGAGATGGTACAATTTTCATAATTTTAACCTTACATACTTTAAGAGCAACTTCCCAGCTACGAAATACTATTTCACGAATGAAAGTAGAAGATTCTGGGAAAAAAGTATACGTATACATTATTTTCCTCAAACCTAAGAAGACATTTAAGGTTGTTTTTTGATCAAAAATTACATCAGGTTTATATCCGGTGATTCCGGCGGTTATGGCATTATTTGTAGGATTTCTTCGTCTTCTATTTGTTTGAGGTAATTCTGCAAAGTCTGAACGTGCATTTAGGGTCGTTGTCCTTTTGAAATACGAATCCTAAGCCAATCAATCTTCGTCCAGAGATCAAAGCGCTTTCTTCCAATATCCTCTTTTACACTTGCTTCTTCATTTTACCAATAACTCGAGTCAAATATCCCACTCCACTTGAAGAGAAACATCACTTAACCCTCACAGAACTACCTGCATGCTTGACGGTATGAACTACACAAACTGGTACCATCTATTGTGCAGGTCTAACGAAAACCGTTTCATGCAAAAACCTTGAATTGATTCATCGTTCCATTAAATTCTGCTAAGATCTTCTTCCATCCAGTCTGTATGCTTTTACCCCACTCTATCCGTGGATAGTATGCCTTGCCTTGGCATAATGGTTAGTGCATTGGACTGTCATGCAGAGGGTCTTGGGTTCGATTTTCAGCCGCTCAGAACAACATTTTTAGGGGTTTACTACCTCTTGCGAGGAATTGACAAATCGTCCAAGAGTATATTTTATAACGGGAAGTGCTGCTCATTAACCGTTCCGAGTGGTTAGAAAATTGTAGGTCCCCCCATTTCTGGTAGCACGGACACATGAATGGTTGAGAGTTGTAAGTTACTAGATTTAGGCTCTTTTTCAGCCGTCCGTCATAGCCTCTATTTTAGTTTTTTCTACACCCTTTTTCTACTTGTTTTGTTGTCGGAAAAGCGCAACTCGTCCGTTTTCGTTCCATTACTGTTTTCAACGACAGCAGCTTAGTCTGTGTTATATTTATTTCGGCACGTATTTCCGGTGCTGATTTTCGCCTTTTTCGTTTGCTTGTTGTTGCTTAGTTGTGATCTAGGCCGCCCTGAACGTGGTTTACACTCAAGAAGTCCGTTTTAAAAGTACCGGTCAATGGGACGTTCAACGCAACCCTTCGATATCTTCAACTGTGAAGCAACATCTCGCTTAAAAATCCAACCTTTACTATCTCAACCTTTTGCATATTGTTCAGGTAAGAACTTATATAAATAACCCAATATTTAATTCATCTAATCAACCCCCAGACATAAAAGTTATTCCAAGCGATTTTCCCACGTAGTACCAGTTCCATTATTTGTCATCTCAAGTTTTTCCCTAGCTGTTTCTCCATACTTAATTTTTTTTTTGTAAAATGGATATCTAGATATTTAAACTTCTTTATCACTTCGATGTTTCACCATTTCACAGCCACTTTTTATTAGAACGATTTCTTCCATGACCTCTTTTGAAAATCATGGCTTTTGATTGAACTGGGAGAGTTGATTTATCATCAGTTGAAGAGATTCTGATGATTATGAAAACAAAACTATGTCATCTACAATATTCGATACCTCCAGTCAAATCTTCAATATAAAGTGCAAATAGTAGAGGACTCAGCAGGCATCCCTGACGTACTCCAGCTTTTGCTTGAAATCATTAAGACATTCTCCATTCCATATCGCTGCTTTGGTTTTACCAAAGGAGGTTGTAAATCACTCTTCCAATGACATTCCTATTCCATACTTTGAACTATATTATGTTTAATACGGTTATGGTCTATTATTGGAAGACCTTAAAAGGGTTTACCTTGCTTACGCGGACTGCTAAATAGTTGGTGACTTATGAGGACGGTCCGATAAGTACTTAGCCTCACCGTCCGATGGTGCCAGTATCTCAAGAAAGATTTACTATCGTCTAGTACCTTCTCTTAGACGGCTTCTGTCAAAATTTCAGCCGAATCGGACTCGTAGTTTTGTTTTAACGACGTGTGGAAGCCAGCTTGTCCGGGAATTTTAGAAAAATGGAAAAAGAGCAATATCGGTCGGTGATTCGAGAGAAATCGCGCAGCGAAATCAAAGAGCGCTTGGATGCTGTGTACGGTGAGTCTTCTCCTTCGATGGCGACCGTAAAAAATTGGTATAGAGTTTGAATATGATCGCACATCGGTACCCTGAAAATGGCTACCACGGAGGATACGTGTCAAAAATCAACGATTTCGTATTGGCAGACCGCGCGCCGATTAAAGGTGCGCGAGATAGCTGAAATAGTAGGCATCTCTAAAGACCGCGTGGGTCATATCCTCCATGAAATTTTGGGCATGAGCAAGCTGTCAGCGTGATGGGTGCCACGTTTGCTCACTCCGGACAACAAGCGCAACCTCGAGACTACTTCAGAGGAGTGTTTGAAGCTGTCGAATTGCACTATGAACTGCTGCCCCATCCAACCTATTTTTCGGATGGGTTAAAGAAGATGGAGCATCACTGGATCAAGTGTATGGAGCTAAAAGAAGACTTTGTTGAGAAATAAATCGCCATTTTAAAAAAAAAAAATTGTTTTTCTTTTGTAGACTAAGAACTTATCGGACCGTTTTCGTAAATCTCAATTTAGATCTTTCTCATTTTCCCCAAATAACTCATGAATATATCGAATACCAGCATCCTTAGTTTTTTGACCAAAAGTTGATTAAATAGTAAAATTATTTGACTGAACTGACAAAAATAAAAAAAGAAAGTTGAACATACCTAGACCTACGTTAACACCCGCAGCACTTTCGTCCGTATCACTCTTAACTTACATTTTTTCTCACACTTTTTAACACGACTTTTTCCTATAATTTAAAATTAAATTAAAACCCTACAAAGACTTCCATAGCTTAGCAAAAATTTAGCTCCCAGATTTATCAGTATAAATCTGCAATTCTAATGTATTTCCACCTCCCCTAGGGGAAGCAAACAATAAGAAATAAAAAATAAAAAACAATAAACAACCAAAAACACCTCAATACGTACGGCTCATTAATCATTCACAGATATTTTGCTTTGCTTCTCCGAGGCCCCCTCAAGTTAGATATAACCAGCACTAGCTACAGGTACCTATATATAGTTGATTGTTGGAGTGCACGGTTTGGGAAACAAAAGCGCATCACGTGCAACTAATATGTCGGTTGTCGGGGTCGGGTAGAGATTTTCAATCTCTGGCATCATAGTGGTTGTCCTATTTTTTTCTTTTTTTTGAAACATTAATCACTCGTGTTAAAAGCGGACCTTTCGAGTGTGTGTACAATTTCGATAAGAGAATGATATATCAAATCGAAGCGAAAATTAAATTAATTCCATAGAGAAAGACTATTATATGCATGAGACATGCACCTCTACACCCCATATCGTCCCCCATCAACCGCTACCATCAATAAAAAAAAAATACAAAAAAACATTGAAGCACTATTTAAATGAAGAGAAAAAAAAAACGGTTCGGTTTTCTCTTTCCTGTGTCATCTTTAAGGCCATCTATCAATTCGTTCATCGTCACCGAAACATTTCATCAGAATTTGTTTCTATATCTGTCGGATGTATCTTTTGGACGATAAAATAGAACGTACAACAACAGCAAAAAAAATCAATGAACTTTTGAAGATCCTATACGACTACGACACGTTTCGAACAAAAAACCCTTCACAGCAGCATTCTTGTAATGGAAAACCATTTATCACCAACAACACAGTCCCACACTCGCAACACACCACCACTCACTAAGTTCAATTCAGGCTTCTGAAGCTCCTCCAGCAATAAAGGAAAAAACCTAGACAAAGTCGAAATGAAAAGACGACCGAAAACGACACGACAAAGAGTCCAATCGGTCAAATAGATGGACATCAGTCGACGACGTACGAGGTACGTGTGTAGTACCTTTTATGTTCTCAGAAGATAATTCTTTTCTCCATAGAATAGTCTGGTGGGTAGAAATACACTTTAGATGATAGTTTTCTATTCTACTTCAATTGATGTTCTTTTGTCAATATTTTAATTCCTTTGTGAGCCACGATATAACTTTCAAGGCAAATGCACGTTGGATTAGTAGATAATTACCTTTCTGACCGTTCAATTCAAGTTGTTTTGGACGGTTTCAAGTCTGAAATTCGTAAAATAAATGCTGGTGTCCCCCAAGGCTCTGTACTTAGATACGTCCTAAACTAGAATACAATTCTCATATCTGCGCTGGTGCATCAAAAACAACCTTGCAATTACTAGACAGAATCCAAAATAGAGCTTTAAAGCTGATAGGTAACAGAGTAATTTCTGAAACAATTGTTTCGATGGAACATCGTCTAAATGTCTCTTGTCTATCACTGTTTTATCGTTATTTCTATAAAAAATGTTCTATTGAAATAGCGAGTTGTATTCCCCCCCTAAAAAAATTTCACCGTAATACTCGTGCCGCTGGGAATGCTCATCAATATACCCTTGAGCCAAACTTCGGACGTACAGTTAAGTACAGTGATTCTTTCTTTTGCCGTACGACTCGAATGTGGAATTCCTTAACCGACTCTGTTTTTCCTCCCCATTTCAATATCCAGAAATTTAAGACGAATGTACATCGGTTTCTCCTACTCAACCCTCCCACTGTTTCCTAAATGCTCGCACTGTGTTCAACCAACATTTAAAGGGTAGTCATAATCCCTTGAGTGCGCGTTAATTATAAAAAAAAAAAAAAATATATCCACGCATCCAGTGCAAGTAAAATTCATAACCTTTTTAATGCCTAATGTTTTTCTGCAAGTCCTTTTTCTTTTTTTTTTTCTTTTTTTTTTCTTTTTTTTTCTTTTATAATCTACACGCGCTCAAGGAATTATGATTACCCTTTAAATGTTTCAACACAGCGCGGGCGTGAAGTTAAGGAAGAGAAAGAAGGATAGGAAAGATGTGTGGCACGATGTTCTGAGACTGAAGGTTGTTGTCTCAGATATTTTATCTCCAGGGATGGCGGCTGAACTGAAGCGGAGAATGCCGTGTCTTATTTCTATGTCGCTTATAATTCACATTATTTTATTCGTGTTCATCCTTGTTGGGCATACTAGTTTAACTCAATTACATGTTGTTAGTGTTATACCTGAACAACATGTAATGAGTAAACCAGCAACCCATTGATGACAATTTTTAGAAGGTTTTTAATGGAATTAAAACGACATAGACGACGGCAGGGATCGAACCTGTGATCATGAGGTTGACAGGCGAGCACACAACCATCGTGCCACGGCCACCCCTAATTTGGTATCTTGAAAATTAATCATGTCGATTACAGAATTCGCAAAATTTTACTTCCGGTGAGTTAACTCGATCCGTTGACCTTTCGCATCCGCTGTAAAACTGAATTATGAAATTCGCCGGATGAACTACATTATCTATTCCTAAAATTACCTTATCATTTAAGAACTTTCGTATCGACACTGTCAGCTACAGACATTTAGTTAACGGCCTAGGCTTGGATAATAGTATCGCTATCGATCAACGAAATCAAGCAACGTTTTGAGTGGTTAGTACTTGGATGGAGGACGGTTCAATATCAACCGTGTGCTCTTTTTTTTTTTTTTTTTATTTCTGGCTCTCCGGTTGCGTTGTTAGTTGCCCCTTTTCTATTAAGATTTTTTGTTAAACAAACACTTTAACATTCAGTTAAACATTCAGCTTTTGACTTACATTTTTTCGTTTAATCAAAAATTCACTTCAGATTCGTCTCAAAATTGGTGCGAACGTAAAATGATAGAAATTGTATAGAGTGCGGATTTAGTAATGCCAGATATGTTGAACGGAATGTCGGTGGTGCAGAGCATGCTATTGACATTCGTTCAAATTTCATTCGTCGGATTCAGTAATAACAAAAGTTTGGAAATTAATTGAAACTGTCACTTTAGTTCCTTCGCCGGATTCTGTAATAGGAGTGAATATTTTTAAACCTCGGATTCAATATAATTGCCAACGATTTGGACAACTGCTACGCAGTTCAGCAAACAAAGTTTTCGTTGTAGCACTCAAAAGAAGAAAAAGTTTAAAGTTCTTTTTCCAAACATTTGATTGGAATTATTTATTAAAGATAAGTAGATGTACGATACTTTCATTCGATACCTACTTAGTTTCGCAACTTAAAGTAACGATTCCAAAAGAACTTTGTGTCGAACAAAAAGTATCGATTGTGTACTCGTATTTACTTGAATCGAAACCTACCCACGATTACAAAATGATCATTATTTTCATCTGCCTAAGAAACTTAAGGAAATAGCTGTGTTTTATGGAAAATTGATAGCCACTCAGTAAAGAAAATTGAAAAAATAAGATTATAGTCACTTTTATATTCACTCTCTTTTCAAATTACAAATTTATTTTGACGTATTTAGAATATTTTTTTTCCTTATTCTTGCCAGCCCCTAAATTACAATTTTAATGAGCAAAAAAATTGATTTTTCGTTAAAAAAAAATCAGATTTTGTAGATGTTTTTTAAATCCATCGAGATAGCAGCCATTTTCCAAAGGAATTTGGCAGTTTATGGCTTGGTAGATGGGTAATATACCATATTTTTACCTAAAATCGCAATTTTCCTGAACAAAAAAAAAATCCAAAAAATTTCGATTTTTCGGTGAAAAAATTAAGATTTTTCAGGAGTTTCTTAATCAACTGACATTTGAGATTTTTTGTACGTCTTTTACAAAATAGACATGAAGCTTTATTTCCAAATGTCGTTGAAATAATAAAATTCGCTGAGAAAAAAAGATGCATTCCAGAACACATCCCAGTACCAACCAAATGTTTTTCTGCACTCGCTTTAAGCGCCATCTACATCTCAATATATCAACAATTTGTATTCATTCTATATTCACTCTGATTACTGACCAAATCATATTCACTCTTGATGTTTTTATTGTTTTGCATGTAAAATTTTGCTAACTTGGCTATTCACTCTTTCAAAAAACCCGGGTAATGCTAAAATGTTTCAATTTTAGGTCGTTTCTGAAATTTCAAGCTCATTAAAAGTGTGTGTTTAAGAGAAAGATTTTTTTTTAAATAGCGACAAATATTGGGCTTCCAACCAAAACGTTAGCTAATTGATCCTGGGAAGTGGCCTCATCAGCAGTTTATAAAGAGAGTCTATCTTATCGATCCAGTTTTTACTTGCGATGCGATGTAAAGGTTCAATATATGTATGTTGCAAGTTATGCATTCGTAGAAAAAATTGAACTTGAGATTTTGAGCTGATTTGACAACACGATTATAGAGAAGGAAAAAAGATAGGTCTCGCAATTCTGTCTGTTCGAATACAGCCTAAGCGGCTGTATTGTATATTAAAGTTTTCAGGAACATTTTTTTATTTAAAAATATAACTACAACTTTTTTTTGTTGAAAACTCAATATTTCGAAAATCAGATTCTCCATTTTTTTTTTAATTTGACAATCACCACTATTTTTCTCACTATCTTAAGGATGCATATAACAAATTTTGTTCTTACCATATATCCAAAAATAACTGTATCTCCACACAAACGTTAAAAAATCGTTTTCGAAAATCATATTTTCCTTAAAAACGACTTTTGGTATTTTTTTTCATTTCGCTTAGGATTTACGATGTATAGTTTAATAAAAATAAAATGAACGACTGGGTCGCCCGAACTTGCTCCTATGTAAAAGACTAAGAATTTTAAAAATGAATGTTACTAGAAAAAAACTGCTCATAAGCATAAAATTCATTTTTAAAATGACTAAAACAACTTCTTTAGTAGTTAGAGCGAAAAATAGGATGCCATGTGATTCAATAAAATATTGGTTTATGCAAGAACAAAAATTATAAAAAAAAATAAATTTTTCCAAAAAACATATTAAGCCGATTTGGAGATGTTGAATTTTCCAAAAAAAATTGTTTTTTTTTTTTAATTCAAAGAAATTATTTTTGAAGTTTTGAAATGCAATGTCTCTTAAACTTTTTAGAGGTCTCTCTATTAGAAATTTCACTAAAATCCGTTATGCCGATAATGAGAAATTCAAAATTCGAAAAAATGGTTCTATGGTAGGTACAGTCAGTAATATATTAATTTCAATTTTTTTTATTTAATTATAGATCGTAAAAATTAAAAGAAAGAAAAAAAGTTTTGTAAAAATTTTCGGAACCGTTTTCGAGAAAAATACGATTTTCGAAAATCATTTTTTAACATTCGTATGGTGGGTACCTTTATTTTTAAGTAAAATGTTTGTTTTCTCAAATCTTGTAGATTATATTAAGAAACTTTTATTTAAAAATAGTTTCAAAAAAATTGAAAATTTGAATACGCAATAATGTTTAAACTTTGAAGGACCTTTAGCTAAAAAAATTATTAAATTCGGTTGTATCGTTTTCGAGAAAATCGAAAACAAAAAAATGGTTTCATAGGGGCTACCAAAAGTATCCATTTTTTCGATATAATTTTTCAACCATTACCTAACTTTAACTAAATGAAATTTTATGAATTTTTATAAAAAAAATTCTGTGGGACAGTTTTTGAGAAAAAAAAATATTTATAAAATTTTGAAAAAAATATCGTTATAGTTGTAGAATGGATTCCTGTGACCCCAGAATACTCTTGCCGGTCGAATTCATATGTTTTGCTCTGTCATTTTTTAGGTGTGTTCAGAAGCAATTTATTAGGAAAATTGCTTTAGGACTATACTAGTTGAA
The DNA here is from genome assembly GCA_911387755.1 of Chrysotoxum bicinctum. NCBI lineage: Eukaryota > Metazoa > Arthropoda > Insecta > Diptera > Syrphidae > Chrysotoxum > Chrysotoxum bicinctum. Next base: position 209,045,525 of record OU426989.1, on the reverse strand, counting down.
AATGGTTAAAATTAAGAATGAGTTAGTAAACTACTTTAAAGTTAGCAAATTGTTAAGTAGTATCATACTAATACCTTAATAATATAAGCTGTTTAAAATTTTGCGCCAGTAATTCTAAGCTGCAAATTTTTAAAAATAAAAAAAAAAGAAGAACTCCATCATTGGAATAGCTTTGAATCCTGACTCGTTATCAGTTACAATTTTGCCTACATGACCGAACTGGCTAAAATAGTAAGTAAAAGCTCTCTTGAACTCATTCCAAGTTCTACTTGTTATTTTAATTGCGCAAGCGTTTTCGAAAATTCTTAAAAGTTTCTGTAATTTTTAATAGTGGCTTAGGGGGATTTCTGAAATATTTTTCTCTGTTACGTTGCTTTGAGTTTTGTTTCAAAATGTTTTGTATACAGGGTAGGCCAAAAAAGACCAACCAATGTTTGAAAATACATATATTTTTTGCAGGTTATAATTGAGTTATTGGCGCAAAATTTTAGTCCAATCAGTACGATGTTAAAACTGTTTTAGTATGATACTAGGTTAAAAAGACGATTTTGCAAACTTTAACTGAATTTAGAATCATGCTATCACTAACATTTTATTAAAGTCATATCTTTTATCTTTTTAGTATTTTTCTTATTTTATATGGCTCTTTGACACTTCAAAAAAGGTTTGTTTAGTATTTTTTACGAACTCTCATTGTTGTAAATGTTTTCAGAAACAATTTATAAAAAAACTTCAGCACGATTTTAGGTAGAAAATGTTTGATATTAAGAAAAAGTTATTAAACCGCTTATAAGTTAGCAAATTGTTAAGAAGTATCAAACTTATACCTTAACACTATAGGCTGTTAAAAATTTTGAATGGATACAGTACACAAGAACGCGGTAAAATTATGTATCGATTTTTTGTATATTCTTGTGAACAATAAATTATTATCACGTAGTAAGTTATTATTATGCCCACCCTGTATTTACTATTTTTTTAGTTAATTTTGTAATAATTGTCTTGGAAAAAAAAATAAGATAAGATTTGAAACGTTCTTCACATCTTTTGCAACATCACCTCTCGGAATGTGTGTGCTCCCTGATGACACGAAAAGGAACATTTTTTATCGACAATAAAGATCTTCATCGTAATTAGGATTCTTTTCAAAATCAATGAGGCGCAGCAGTCTTGAGGTTACAACACCCATTAAAAAAAAAACACGATACACAAAAACTTTAACTTAATAAAATCCATTTTACATGAAATTGTGTTGTGTTACTCTTGTTAAGCCGACATTTTTGTTTTAACCGTTTTCAGTAACGCGCATGCGGTGTGGGCATTACAATTTTTTTTTTGCTTTTGGTCTTCATTTTTATTCGAAAATTTCAATCACATTTCGTTGGACAGTTTTTTCGGTCCAAACACCCGTTTTGTTGGTAATAAAGCACGATAGATACAATTTACAAGTTTTATAGTTTTTTACAACTTGGGTCTTATAGGTAGAGATGATCAATCTATAGTAATCAGAGGAAAAGATTACATATTATATTGGGGGGATTTTACGACCCATTTGTTGGATATCTTTCCATGAACTTGTTGGCCCTTTTCAAACGCAATACGAGAAAAGCAAATTAAACTAAACACCATTAAACACAGTGGTAATTGTCTGAGGTTTTTATGAGTTTTCTTTTTCTTTCAGAGGGTCGAGGGGGCTATAGATTTGTTTCAAATTAAAGCTTGGAGGGTTTTATGGGATTTTTATTGGCTAAACATAATTTCGTTTTGTTGTTAGTAATTGTTTGTCAACTAGAAAATTTTAATTAAGAAAAATAAATTCGAAAGAATTTTCGTAGTTTTCATAGATAGCAGGTGAACTACGAGTAAATGATTCTTTGTTAAAATATTTTTTTTTTTTAAAGTCAAACGGCAGTACGCTGCTATATATGGGAGTGAAAGATAAAAAATAACACACCTAGACATAAGAAACATTCCACCATTCCCAATGCGCACCTCTATTTCTAGAACCACTCACAAATCTAGCATTGGACTGATTGTCCTAATTTTTCGGAGTACTTTTTTGTTTGATACAAACAAATATAAACTATTTTTTCTTGGCTTAGTAGCATTTCTTATACAATTAAGAATAAAGTTCAACGAAAAAAAACCATAACACGTTTTTAAAAACAGTGCTTATAATAAAGATAAAAATACTCCGAAAAATTCAGTTAAGGCTCCAAGAAGCGGGAGATAAGTACAAGTATATACTTATAAGCTAGAATTTCTTGGGAACTCTTGTGAGTTGATAAGGTTTTAATTCCGAACACACTGAAATGGTTATAGGCCAACTAATTTCAGTAAATTAATAAGAAATACTTAATACTTACATACATGCATTTACTGTTTTCACCAAAATTTAATGTTTTTTTATAATTTTTTTTATCAGCGAACTTTTTACAACATTTTATTGGTTCTACTTTTGTAGATGGCTAGAGACAGTTTGACCTATAAGATTTCAAACAATAGCTTGAAGCTGCTAAAATTTCGTTTATGTCAGGTATGCCAGATAAACTAAAGATGTGTGATACCAAAACATTCTAATTCTGTTCTGTTCTACAATTTCTAGCAAGGGGGCCATTTTACCTTGGTGGGCCATTTAAGGCCATCTTCCCCTATAAGAGTTGGATGAAACACTCAAATCAACTCGTCTAAAGCGGGAAATAAACTTGTAGAGTGTTATAGGGAGTCGACTGTGCCACAATAATCAATATTGGTTTAATGCAAATGCTAAAAATTGAAGAAAGTTGTTTTCATTTTCGAGAGCACTATCTTCTTTTGATCATATACAGAATACAAAATTCAGCGATATAATAGAAACAAGATGGATTTCAACCGACACAACACAGCACTCCAGAAAACACCATATCTCACTAATACGGTTCTACGCATATGAGATATTTGTGGTTCCGGCTTGAGCCATGGTTGTTGGAAATAGCCTTTCAAACGCATTTTGGTAATTAATTTTAAGACCCAGCACAGTCTGTTGGGAACAAAAAAATCGGGAAGCCATCGAAGAATTGCTCGTTTTCACACAAGGCTGGATTTTGTCATTGATATTGTTTTATTGCCATCAAGTGATATTTTTCCGATTTTTAATATGTAAATTCATCTGAATAAATCTCAATAGAATGACAAAAGTTCAAAGAGAGAGCCAAAATCTCTAAATTGCAATTTTATCTGTAACAAAAATTTAATATAATTACACTGGGGAAAAAAGCTCTGCAATCAGCATTGATACCTTTATGTAAAATATGTGTACCAAAGTTTGTATGGGATTGCCTCTAATGCTCTTTATACAAACTAAAGTTGAAGTGTACGGGTTACATTTGAATAAATCTGTGGCAACAAGGAAAAACAGCATAAGTCGACTTATGTCGAAAATGAGTTTTTGATACCATCCGATGCGCAATTAGCCATTCGTCTATCATATTTTTTTTCGTATTTTTATCTCAAACGGTTAAGGAATTACAGACAAAAGAAATACAAGTCTTGTACCTGATTTTTATTGCAAACTAAACATTCAAATCACTCTCCTGAAAAGTACCAAAAACTGACTTATGTCGTTTTTCGTTGTTGCCAGAGAAATGTCCCGAATACTAAACACTATTAACGAGTACTGACTGGTTTAATATTTATGTAGGCAGTCCATAGAAAATAAATCACGTGGCGACATTTTTACAATTTACATAACTATGGATCAATTTCAATTCAATTCAATTCAATTCGAGTTTATTGGTACAATACACTAAGACATAGTCTTTTAAAGTATTTTATATGTTGGTTATATATAAGAAATTAAAAGAAAAAAAAAATTATGTTATATAGAATACTTAGATACTTAAGGACAATTCAAGTTAATCTTAAAATTAAATAAAAAGCATGTACAGATTTTTATATTAATAACAACTACATACTTTTCCGAAATTTAAATGTTTTCTCTATTAGATACCTACGAAAATATATATTTTACAAACGGTTACTAAAGTGATTAAATACTGCACGTTTAAAATTTGTTATCTCTCTAATTTGTTTAATGTCGAATGGCAAGGAGTTCCAGAGGCGAATGCTATTTGCAAAGAATAGTCGTGATGAATTAAGATACTTAAAGGTAGGAATTACAATGTTTACTGTTCTGGAAGAGAAACAAAACCGAATTTTTTCATAAAGGTAATAAGGTGTTTTTGTTTGAATTATTTTATGCAAAAAGATACAATTCCGGTAATTTGTATATTCGAGGAGAGTACAATTCAGAATACTTGAGTTATAGGGAGAAACATGGTCATATCTTCGAAGCCCGTGAACATATCTTGTCATATCGTTAAACGCCACTCGGAGTTTATGTTCAGACAAAGAATCAAGCTTAGGATATACAACTTCAGAGAAAGATATTATTGGAACTAACAAAGTTCTCATCAAATGAAGCCTCGTTTCTTTGGGATTAAAATTATTTGAAATCCATAGTTTCCTTAGAGTTCCATATATTCGCCCAACGACAGAATTTATATGCTCTCTACAGGACAAGTCATTAGTTACTTTGTAACCAAGACTTGTCACAGAGTTCACATATGATATTGTTTTTTTATTTAAAGTAATCAAGGGAAGGTCTTCATTACAAAGCGCCTTCTTTGAGATCATTAAAGCTTGTGTTTTCTCAGGATTAAGGGTGAGGCCATTAATATCAGCCCATTTTCCAATACTACTGAGATCCTCATTGATGCGAAAAATTAAATCTTCAATGAGACCGGATTTTCGAGAAAGATAGATTTGAATATCATCCGCATACAAATGAAAACAAACATTTTTACAAACAGAGGGTAAATCGTTAATAAACATACAAAAAAGGATTGGGCCCAAAATAGAGCCCTGTGGTACACCCATCTTCAACTGTGTAGGTTGTGACAGATGATTCTGGACAGCGACACGTTGTGTCCTGTTTGTTAGAAGACTCTGGATAAAACGAGCTGCCAAATTCGAAAAACCAAAGTAATGTTTAAGTTTTTCACAGAGAACGGAATGATTGACTCTATCGAACGCTTTAGAGAAATCTAATAAGCACAGAGCAGTGAGCTTATCTTGATCATATTGCAGTCTTATATCATCCAAGATTTTAACCATTGTAGTAGAACAAGAGTGATTAGCTCTAAAACCTGATTGTAGAGGAGACAGAAGATTCCTTGAAGTAAGATGCTCAATTATTTGCTTCGAAAGCATTTTTTCTAACACCTTAGACAAACAAGGTAAAATACTAATCGGCCGATAGTCTGAAGGTTCCTTTGGCAAGATTTTTTTAGGAACAGGTGTTATCCTGGCTGCTTTCCATGCATTAGGAAAAGTAGAAGACGCAATACAGTGGTTGTAAATATGAGTAAGGGCGCTTATTACATATGGTAAAACAAGTTTCACGAAACGAAGGGAAATTCCGTCTTCTCCAATCTTAGAGTTTTAAAGGTGTTTAATACTTCATTTTCGGAAACAACTTCAAAGCTAAACAGCGCAACATCGTTGTAAACTAACTCAAATTCGGGTTCGGAACAGGTAGGCACTGGAGTCATGGTTGTGAAGTGAGTGTTGAGTACATCCGGGTCTAATTTACATAAAGAGATTTGCCTTTTACCAACACCAATTTCACGAAGGTTAGTCCATAGTTGCTTAGAAGAAAGGTCAGTATTAAACTTTGAAGCGAAGTAATTTCTTTTAGCTAAACGTACAATAGAAGTGACTTGATTTCGAAAAAAACAATATATTCGCCAAGTTTCAGGTTGTGGTGATTTTCTCCATTTATGATAGTGTTTTCTTCGATTTTTTATTGCATTCATAACTTCATTATTGAACCAGGGACACTTTTTATTTTGAATTCTTACCGTTTTTAAGGGAACTATACTCTTGGAATAAACGGCAAACTGCCCGAAAAGGAACGATATTATAGAGGTGAATCACAAGTAGTTTTGTAGTGAGTACAGCTTCAAAGTTTAGAAATAGACGAACCACAAATGTTAAGTACAAAAATCTGTACCCATTACATGAAATTATAAAACGCATATTGTGATGAGTACAATACATATTTACTCACTACATATTTCTATAATTTTTTTATTTTTATGAGTACATATAAAAGTGTACACAAACTATACTCACTCAACAATCATGTACTCATAACAGATAACCTACACTTTCATATATGTATGTATATATGTGATGAGTACATTATGATGTTAAATTTCAGTATCCATACAATGATTACATATATTTATATTCTGAGAACCTAAATTTTTCCCTCAGTATGTACATATGTAATAATGTATGTATATTTAGAGATACTTGCAGATACAAACAAAAATGTTCGAGTTTCTAATCAAATCCAAGATTTAGATTATATAAATTCTAAAAATGTATCTGTCCGTCGTAATGTTTATCCGTGCGTTTATGCTTGCAGGTGCACATCGAGCTAGGAATAACCGGATGGAAAGACTGGCTTCAAATCTGATGCAGAAAAACCCGTTACAATTTTCAAAAATTCTTTTTTTTTCGTCGCATTTCGAACATTCTAAGAAGTTTCGAGCTTCAATATAAACCTTGTCAATAAGAAATTTAAATTATAGTAAGCACGAAAGCATTGAGATTCGTTGAAAACATTGAGAAATTGACTTATCGGATTTTGCCTTAGATTGATCTTTTAATCCTATGCATACACATCTCACATCTTCCACTTGCAGGCCATTAAGCGGCTTTGAATAATATTATTATTATGAAACCGAATTTCCCTTAGAAGATGTGTTTTGAGTTAAACATTATAACATAAATAAATATCTAAATAAAGGGTGTTTTCGATTTAAAGTTTTTTCTTAAAAATCTCAAATAAGACAGACTTATTGCAAGAGTTCATTCACAATGGAATAAATAAAGTCATTTATATATCGATGCTGAATTTCATACATTATCTAGTATCGATAAAAATTTATATTCTTATTATAATTTGACTTTAGCCTATAATTGAGTTACTTTGGCTTTTGAATGGATACTTTTTGAAATGCATTTTGGATGACTCTGTCTGGGAGGCCAATGTCACTTTCTTGAATTTTGAACTAGACTCTGTCGTATTTTGTGCCACTGTCAAACATCTTTAGTTTGGTCTACTATAATTTAACCATGAATCATCTTACAAACGAACAACGCTTGCAAATTATTGAATTTTATTATCAAAATGCGTGATCTGTTAAGAAAATTCATCGCGCGCTTTTTCCATTTTGTGGTCAATTTAATCGACCTACTGTTGGACATTAAACCACCACCACGCTTACGTACAGTGCGAACTGTTACTCCACTACGTGAAGCCTTTCAAAATACAGCTGGTGCAAGAATTGAAGCCGAACGACCTACCTATTGAATGATATAGGAAAACGTCCCAAATGAAATGAGAAGGCGACGATGTTAATTCAATGAAGGTTTATTACAAAGTAAAAAGTGAGTTGACATAAACGTTATAAAGAAAAGTTCATTAACGGGAAAGTATTATGTAAATGCAAGAGAGGAAATATTTCTGTTGTACATATATGCAAAGTATGGAACTACACTTTGAGAGTTTTACTTTCCAACACTCCTTCTCAACAAAAATATTTATAAAATAAAATTCAAAAGAAAAAAAAACAAAAGTTAAGCTAAAAGCTAATTAATACAATCCCATTTGCTCAGTAAATTGTACATGTTTTAGTTTTGGCAAATTCTTAGTTAGGATGTCAGCGACCATGTCATTTGTTGGAACATACTTCAGCTCAATCTCCTTCTTCTTGACGACTTCCCGCACATGGTGATATTTAATATCGATGTGCTTGCTTCGAGCGTGATAGACATGATTTTTAGCAAGCTGTTGAGCACTGATATTATCTCCATTCAGAAGAATCGGCAGATCATCTTTATAGAGCCCAGTTTCCATTAAGAGTCTGCGCAAATATACTGCTTCCTTGGCTGCTGTTGACAATGCTGTGTATTCAGCCTCCGTACTGCTAAGCGCCACACAATTCTGTTTTCTGGATTCCCACGAAAATACACTGCCAGCCAAAAAGAAAGTGTATCCAGTGTACGATTTTCGATCAAGAGAATTTCCTCCCCAGTCTGCATCAACAAAACCTTGAATCCGCCCTTCCTGTGAACGATAGCGTAATTTTAAATTAATTGTTTTTGACAAGTACCGTAATATATGCTTTGCACCAGCCTCGTGCTCAGCATGTGGATCAGTATTTCTCTGGGCCAACTTGCACACAGAGTGCATTATATCTGGGCGTGTTGACAAAGCCAAATACATCAACGCTCCGATGAGTGATTGGTATGCTATTGGATCCACCCTCCTACAACTTGTGTTATCGCACTTAACTTGGAAGCCAGCTTCAAGTGGTGTTGATGCTGGACGACAGTTCTCCATATTATGCTGACTCAATAGATCCTTCACATATTGTTTCTGACCAACAGAAATTGCTCCAGTCTCTCCTTCGCGTTCAATTTCCATCCCCAGGAAATGCTGTAGTGGGCCCTTGTCCACCAAATCAAAATTGCTAGCTATTTGAGCTTTGATTTTACTTAGATCTTCCTTACAGGTGCTGGCTAAGAGCAAATCATATGGCGTGAATCCAATACTCCTGAGAACATTATCGAGTTTATTATTCCAAGCACGACCGGACTGCCTTAGCCCATAAATTGCTTTGTTGAGCTTGAAAACTCGTTTTGGGAACCTTGCATTTTCGAAACATTCAGGTTGTTTCATGAACACTTCTTCTCTCAATTCACTATTAAGGTACGCTGTAGTCACATCCATCTGATGGAGGAACATTCGATGTTCTGCAGCTAACGCAATCATCATCCGAATCGTTGCATAACGAACCACAGGCGAAAAGGTTTCATCGAAGTTAACTCCATATTGTTGGCTGCAACCCTTCGCAACAAGTCTGGATTTGAAACTTTTGATACTACCATCAACATTTCTTTTTATATTGAAGACCCAACGGCAGCCGATGGCCTTCTTTCCTGATGGTAACTCAACTTCTGTCCACGTGTTGTTAGCCATGAGTGCTGCATACTCCTTTTGCATGGCTTCCCTCCATTCGTTAGAATGCGTGCTGGATAAAGCTTCTTGTACGTTTTCTGGAATTTCGATAACAACATTATCTTTCATTAAATTTAAAATATTATATTGTTTTTGAGGTCTTCCAGGTTTTCCCGTTCGAAGAATCCTCGGTCTTCCAGGTCCGATTCGGACTTCTTCCTCGCATTTGTCTTCTTTGATTTGCTGGTTCTTTTCAATAGGTGGTGTTTTTGTGGTGTCGGCGGTGGCAGTTGCGGTGGTGGTGGTGGTTTCAGTTTCATTTTCTGTGGTCATATTCTCCTTTCCAGTTGATAATGCTTTCGTATCTAAAATGACAAAATCGTTTAATTCCTTTCTATTAATATTTAAAATAGCATTTTCATCGAATATCACATCTCTCCTTTCGATAACTTTTCGTGTTACCGGATCGAATAAACGATAGGCCTTTGAGGTAAGAGAATAACCAATCATTATATATTCCTTACCTTTTGGACGGAATTTACCGAAATGCATTTTGTTCAATGCAACTACTGGCGATCCAAAAATTTTTAAATGGTGTACAATTGGTTTCTTACCAGTCCAAACTTCGTGTGGAGTCTTTTCCAATATTTTGGTCGGCGCTCTGTTTCGTAAATATGCAGCTGTAGCCACAGCTTCAGCCCATAACGACTCTTCTAGATTTGCATGTAGTAGGATGCTTCTTGCCATTTCCACCAGCGTTCGATTGGCTCTCTCCGCGACGCCATTTTGTTGCGGGGTGTATGCCACTGCTAGCTGCCTTTTTATTCCTTGCTCCTCTAAAAAATTATTGAAATTAGTGTTTATATATTCGGAACCATTATCGCTTCTTAGAGCTTTAATTTTCATTTCCGTCTGGCGCTCTACCATGGCCTTGAACAACTTGAATTTATCGAAAACCTCACCTTTCGTCTTCATAAAATACACAAACATGTGCCTCGACTTATCGTCAATAAATGTGACGAAGTATCTGGAGCCTCCAATTGATGGCTTATTAATTGGCCCACACACGTCCGTGTGAATGAGTTCCAATAACTTTTTCGATCTCGTTTGGCTGGATTGAGGAAAAGATTGTGCACTTATCTTGCTTTTCATGCAAACCATGCAATTTACATCTTGTGACACTTTGCGCACATCCATTCCACACACTAATTTCTTGCTGGATAGTTCTTGCAAGCTCGCAAAATTTAAGTGACCATATCTAATGTGCCATTTCATGAAATTATCGACCGAAGAATAAAAACACGAATTAAATGCGTTTTCGAAAACGAATAAATTAAAGTAAGTAAGTTATTTTTGTGCCTTAACCACAATTGTACCGCACTTGTCTTTGATAACTGCTGACTGATGATTGAATTCCACCGTTAACCCGTTACTCACCGCTTTGCTGACAGACATAAAGTTCCCCTGCAAACCGGGAACATACAAAACGTCTCTCAAAGTTATGGTACACATAACTGTTTTGATGATGACAGTTCCTCTGCCCGTTGCGTCAATAAAATTGTTCCCTGCTAACCGAATTCTCTCGGTGCACCTATACATAGTTTTGAACATATTGACGTCGCTGCACATATGCGATGTAGCTCCACTATCGATACACCAGTTAGTGCTAGTCAACACATGCGAATTTGAAGCAGAAAGAAGAAAATATGAAAATGTTTGATTTTGTTGTTTTCTCGGTGCTTTGCACTTTGCCGCGAAATGACCTCTACGTCCACAGTTATAGCACTTACCAGAGGGTTTCTTATATTGTCTTGCATTGTTGTTTTTGCATTCATTGGGTTCTTTTGAACTTTCTTGCGCTAAGAATGCCTGCTGACTACCTGATGCTATGTCATCCAACCGATTTTCACGCTGACCTCTCCGATCACCTTCTTCTAGAAGTTTTATTTTGAGACTATTTATTGTAGGCAGACAATCACGAGTCTCCATCGCAACAACAAAATTGTCAAATGACTTAGGTAAACTAGATAATAATATAATTACCAATAACTCTTCATGCATAATTACGCTTATCTCGGACAATTTTTCCACAATATTCGTAAAAGAATTTATGTATTGCGAAATATTGTCGCTGTCAGACATACTGAGCTGCAACAATTTTTTGAAGAGCGACACCTTTCTTGCTGGTCCACATGGCTGGTAGACCTCCCTCAATTTTATCCAGGCTGCCATCGAAGTTTTGCAATGTTTGATGTGATTTATCTGAGATGGTTTCACACTCAACATAATTGAAGCCAATGCCTTTTCATTTTGACTGTCCCATATTACTTTCTCCTCTTCTGCCATATCCTCCGTCTTCGTATGTTTTCCACTGACTACCTTCCATAGCTCGGAGTGTATGAGCACGCTTTGCATTTGCATGCTCCAAGAATCGTAGTTGCTGTCATCCAGCTTTTCTATATGATATAGAGACGAACTCATTTTAATTAGCTAATAAATTTTACCTTCTGATTTCGAAGATGGGTTCTGGGCCCATAACCTATTGAATGATATAGGAAAACGTCCCAAATGAAATGAGAAGGCGACGATGTTAATTCAATGAAGGTTTATTACAAAGTAAAAAGTGAGTTGACATAAACGTTATAAAGAAAAGTTCATTAACGGGAAAGTATTATGTAAATGCAAGAGAGGAAATATTTCTGTTGTACATATATGCAAAGTATGGAACTACACTTTGAGAGTTTTACTTTCCAACACTACCACAACGCCATTTGGTAAATGGACTCTTGAAAATTTGGCCGAAGATCCACTTTTTTATCAAAAAATTGTGTTCAGCGACGAAGCTCATTTCTGAATGGATACGTGAACAAGCAAAACTGCCATATTTGCAGTGAAGAGTAGCCAGAAGCATTGCAAGAGCTACCAATGCATCCAGAAAAAGTCATTGCTTGATGCAGATTATGTGCTGGCGGAATTATTGGGCCGTATTTCTTCAAAGATGATGCGAACCGCAACGTTGAATCATTTATTCGTAAGATAGAAGGAGTATGCCAAAATTGGACTAAGCGGATGCATAATTTGAGGCTCAGCCGCGGCCAACATTTGCATGAAATAATTTTTAAACATTATAAAATAAATTATATCTACCGTACTATCAATTGTATTTTGTATGTGTTTTTTTTTTTAATTTCCGACAGCTCTTAAAAATCATTCGTTATATAAAGAATTTTGTACAAAACTTCTTTATAATGAAGCAATTTTGTATTCCGTTGGAGGTTCGTTATAGATAAGTTTGACTATATACCATATATAAAACTGATTCAGAGTATTGTTAAAGACTTATCATGCCTGTGGCAAAGTAGGTAAAAAGGTTGAAATTTTCATTTAAAATAAAAGTAATTCACATTTTAATATGAAAAAGTGTCAAAGTCACCCACATTGACGGTATTTATAGACACTGTAAGCCCTTAGAACCTAGTTCATTCGCAAGGTATCACACCGCCATATTTATTTTATGTGACATTTTTAGTCTTACCAGGAAATCATTTACAAATTCCTATTGTAAAATCAATTCTTGGTATATTGTCAAAAAGTCAAGTGTAATTACATCGCATTTATACTGTTAAGGTAGTTCGACTGAAATTTGTAGATTTGCTTAGGGCATATCTGAGAATTAGAAATACCTGCCTACGAGTACATATTGATCTGAAACACCTTTTATCCCAAATATGCTAAATAACAATCAGATTGAACCTTATTAGCTGTCTCCATACCCGAATTCGATATTGCTCTAGTTGCCATTGTCATCGTATAATGTCTGCCACCTGATTTCGACACCCGACACACGAGTAGCATTGTTGCTTGACCCAACCGTCGACGACGACGCTGACGTAGTTAAGCAATTTAATTAATGCATCCTTCTGACTCCTTGGTGAAGTAGTGGTCGATACACTACACTCAACCTGGTGGAAACTGTATTACGTTGCCATCAATTTTTTGGCCCCCCTTCAAGCTTCAAGCGGTTTTGTTGGTATGGTTCCTTGTAATTTGAGTATAATGAATTAACTTCAAGCCCTGCCATGTCATCTGCTTATCATGGTAATTATTAAATTTATTAACTTGTTTGCTTTGTGTCGTGGGATTAAATGGAATTAAAAAAAAATAAAAGACACGAAATTATGTAAATGTCTGACATTTGTTTTTTCACTGTGTGAACTGTATTTTGATGTAGAAAAAAATTAATGCCCACACAAATCGAGGTCAATCTAAATCTAAAGGTCATTTATTTAACTGCTGCTGCAACTGCACATCATCAACTAGTTTTTCAACCCACTTTGGATTTTCTAAATCTCACTTTTTACATTCAATGTGAATATCCTTAAGGCATAATGCAAACTTTTGCCCTCCTGACCGAAAAACCTATAAAAATTGAAGGAAAAATAAAACAAAGAGAAAAGAAAATCCACAGAGCACGGCTTATTTTTTTTAAGGTCAGTTCCGCAATCCGAGTACGAGTACCTACGAGCATATTCGAATTTGTACCCTTTGTTTTGCTTTGTGATTTTTTCTTATGGCCCCGATTTTTATTTCCGTGATAAAACAGATTTACGTATAGGTTAAGGGTGTTTTCGTTGGCAATAATAGTTTATTCTATAAATGGACCGCTATATTTAAAATAGCTGAGCACACACACACACATTTATACTATACTTATCGAAAAAGGACATTTGTTTGAATGTGTCCTTGTTGCGTGTTGTTTTGTCATAAACGAACTAAAATCAGAAATTGAGGTTACAGATTGAGTTCTTGACATCCCATTTGTGTTTTATGTTTTTTTCTAAATTATTTTGACGTTGATAAAATAGTCCAAGAAGGGATAAAAATGCACTGCATGCAATATCGTCGAAGAATGTGTGGGTGATTTTTGTTCTCAAGGGTCCTTTGTAATTTTTGGAATAAATTAGAGATTCTTTCTAGTTAACGAGTGCAGGATTTTTTATGATAACATTGTTTTTTATTTTTTTTTTCTTCAAGAACAAAGAATTCCAATTTATAGTCGCCTTATTTGAAATGTGCGCATCTATGCATGTAAGTGTATTTGATTTTCTTTTGTTTTGCTTTTTATTTTGAAAATCATCGTAAAATTCAGGATCGTAAATGGAGAATGTGCTTTTCCTTTAGAATGCATTCTATGCAATTGAGTGTATTTATGTCTGTTTAAGATGCAATTACGTTCGTGGAAGGATCGTGATGACTTAGATTTTGCTAAAAGGATTTTTATTACCTATTTCGCAATGGAAAGGGATATATTTCTGTTTAGATTTGATAAGTTTTAGTGGAGAAATGATTCTTCTGATTTTATGTTAAAAGCTTTAAATAAACTATCCCAACATTATTTGGTTAAATAAGAGAGTAAGTTAAACTTACAAATCACTTTTATAACACATTTTTTAACATCAACAGCCTGAAGCCAGAAGTAAATAGGAACTCTATGGTCCGATATTTTTTGTTGTGAAATTCTTCTTTGGTTCTCATCCACCCTCATTCGGGCAAGTAGACCATGGATACTTCCTATAGTATACAATTTTTTTTTATTAAAATCGTTACACGCGTTTCCGAGATATTTAAGCTGTTTATTGATGGTATTACATATTTCCCTTAGGTGAAATGGTTAGGCTAGGACCGCACTTGCGATTTCAATCGCACGATTTTTTAGCCGCAAAAATAGAACACATGAATTTAAATGAGAATGAACGCACTTGCTACCAACAAATCATGACGATTTAAAAGTCGCAATTTGTTTCATTTTTTTGCGATGCGATTGTCGTAAACTCAAATGAAACACATGTACTCAAATGGATATGCCCACACTTGCGATTTAAATTACTACAACTTAAAAATCGTAGTCGCAAAGAGAAATTGGCATGCACGCACTTGCGATTTTTAATCTACGATTTTTTAGTCGCAAAAAGTAAGACACATGGCCTTAAATCTGAATGCACGCACATGCGACTTAAAAATCGTAGCGAATATAAAACTGAAACAAGTTCTATTTTTTCAAGCGATTTTTCTGTCGCTACTTATTTGTAGCAAATGCGTGCACTCACATAAAAAGTAGTGTGTTTTATTTTTCGCGATTAAATAATCGCGCGGGAAAAAATCGCAAGTGCGTGCATGACAATAATTTGTAGCGACTACGACTTTTTAATCGCCTCGACGAAAATAAGATTTTATAAGTGAACGTTAGATTTTGCGTAAATAAAAAGCAGCTTGGACTAGCGAGTTAGAGATGCCTTCTAATAATAGCTATTTGAAAACAGCTTACGCTATTTTCATATGTAGCTTTACCTTATTTTTACAGTTTAAACTACAATTTGAATGAATAAAAATAGCTTAAACTATAAAAATGTGATTAAAGCTATCAAAATATCAAGATTCTTCCAACCCTATCCGTTCAGTTATATTGCGAATATGGTCGAGCTTAGACGCGTGAGAATGCATACCAAAATTTTATAGAAAATGGTCCATATCAGTGATGAGGACTTTCATAGATTGTTTTGGTTTTCAAAAGTTCGGTTACTTTTTAGGGGACTCAACAGACCGTAGAGGAGATCCATTAACCCCTAACCTCTGAGCAGAAGAGTCAGATATTTTTGAGATTTCTGAGAGAACCTGGATTTAAGTTCGGTGTATAATGTTGGGAATTAAACGCTCTATATAAAAACAGTTTAAGTTTAAGCTTCCTAAGTAGAAACATGTGAATAAACAAACCAAAGCTTAAGTTATAAAACTATTTAGCGTTATATTTTTTTTATTCATACAAACCAAGGCTTTATGTGGAACTGTCTAGCTCAAGCTACTAGTAAAAGCTTTGACTAGTTAGCATAAGCTTCTTCTTAAAAAAAGCGTTTACATTTTTTTCATTCACAAGACCCATCGTTTAAAATTTTAGCTCAATATCTTTTTGGGCATTGTTAATAAAAATAAAATGCACGACTGGGTCGCACGAACTTGCTCCTATGTAATCGACTGGGAATTTTAAAAACGAATGTTATTAGAGAAAACTGTTCATAAGGATAAAATTAAATTTTAAATTCTTTTAGTAGTAACAGAATGCTATGCAAATATGAATTTTTGCAAGAACAAAAATTATAAGTCCCTGTAGTGGTTTCTTTAAAAGAAGCTTTTATATACAAAAAAAGCTTTTTAAGAAAAAATTTTGGTACGCTAATTTAAAGTTTTTGTTATTGTTCGAATAAAAATTAAATTTACGAAAAGAAATATTGACCCGTTTCGGAGATATCGAATTTTCAAAAAAAAAGAAAAAAATAGATTTTTTTTTTTTTCAAAAATTCAAAAAATATTTATTTTAAAGTTTTGAAATGCAATGTGTTTTTGACTTTTTAGAAGCTTCTCTATAAAAAATTTCATTAAGATCCGTTATGTGGATAATGAGAAATTCAAAATTCTAAAAAATGGCTCTATGGTAGGGGTACAAGCTGTAATAAAAGATCATAAAAATTAATTGAAAGAAAAAAAAATGTATCAAAATTCTAGGTGCCGTTTTCGAGAAAAATACGATTTTTGAAAACCATTTTTTTTAAATTTTTAGCATTTGTATGGTAGGTACCTTTATTTTTAGGTAAAATAAAATTTTTTTCTATTTATCAAGTTTAAGAAAAATCTAGCATGGGGTTTTAGAAATAATGAGTTTTGAAAAAAAATGTTTGAAGTTTTTTTTAAAAATCAAAAAAAAAATTTTTCAAAATTTGAGTACACAAAAAAAAATTATCAAAATCGGTTGAACCGTTTTTGAGAAAATCAAAAACAAATAAAATGGTTCCATGGGGGGTACCCTCAATAACCATTTTTCGGAAAAAAATTTTTAACCATTACCTAGCTTTAATTAAATGAAATTTTTCTGTATTTTTATTTTTAAAATCTGTCAAACAGTTTTTGAGAAAAAAAATGATTATAAAATTTCGAAAAAAATTCGTATGGCAGGTACCGTTATTTTTGGTCTTAAAAAAAAAGCAAAAAACGTATGGGGAAAAAATTAAAAATGATATCTACCAAGTTTAAAGAAAATCGGCCCAGGCGTTTAGCCTGTAGTCGAACAGACAGACAGACAGAATTGCTAGACCCACTTTTTTAGTCTTCGCTATCATCGTAATGTCAACTTTGATCGAAATCTCGAGTTCGATTTTTTTTACGAATGCATAACTTGCCTTATAGTACCTATGAGTCGCAAGTAAAAATAAAAGAAGAGATCTAAAGATACGAGTAGCTTGTCATAGCTATTACTAGTAGCCAAAGCAAGAACGTTCTAGCTTAAGCTTTGTTTTATGTGAGTATAAAAACTAAGCTAAGGACTTAAGCAGCTAAGGCTAGAAAATTTTATCTAAAGCTTAATATTTTTAACTTTCGTTTGTTTATTCATGTTTAGGTTTAGAAGATTTAGCTAAAAAATTTGAAACATTTCGAAATTTTAATCAAACTTAACATTACGATGAGTCTAAAAAAAAATGTTTTGAATCATAGTGTCGATAAATATGTGCATCTGTGGGTCTATACGTCCGCTGTTCATCAAGCTAGAGCCAAAACGGAGGACGACATATTTGCTTAAAATTTGATACAGAGCATTTTTATGTCATTCCCTAGAGGAAAACTTCGATCTTCTGTGCTAGCTCATCTAGAACGAGTATCTCAAATACAACGGTTTTGATATTTTCAAACTTTCATACAACTGGGTCTCACGAATTTTACTAAACTTCATACCTGTAATAACCATCGGATTTTCATGTTTTTGACAAAAAAAATTACTTAACAGAAATAGACCGTTAAAATTACAAATCTACAAATAATATCGGATTTTAAATATTCACCCGTATTCTGAAACTCGTATTTATGACTCGTATTCGACTATAGTCGTATGTTGGTATTCCAGAAGTCGTACATTCGACTTCACTTGTACTAATATCGGGAAACGCAAAACATCGCATACGACTATTCGTATTTTATCGTTATTCCGAATCTCGTATTCGATTTACTTGAAGTCGTATTTGTGTACTTTTTTACTCGTATTAAATTTTCTAGACGAGACTTGTTTTTTTTTTGATAAAAATGGACAAAAAGTTAATGTAAGTGCATTGGTACCTCTTTGCAAAATGGTTAGGCGTTAAACTGTCATGCGGAAGGTCTGGAGTTCGATTCTCAGCCGCAGCAAAAAGTTTTTCAGGAGTGTAATGCCTCTTGCAACGAATTTACAAATCCTCTAAGAGTATATCTCTTGTCTTGGAAAGTGCTGCACATTTGCCGTTCGGAATCGGCAGAAAATTTTAGGACCCCTCCGTTCCTGGTAACACGCACACAGGAATGGTTGAGAATTGTAAGTCACTATAGGTCCTGGTTCACTTCGAGCTGTTGCACCACCAAATTTTTTAAAGCACATTTTTTATTGGTTTATTATTTGGACTCAACATTATTAACGTGTTCATGTTTAGTAAAATAATAAATCGTTCTCAATTTGAGGCATTGGTTTGTGCATTGGAAGAAGATTTGGAGGTAGCAAGGGGCCATAGGAAGAGTGGAAAACTCAAAGCAAATAATTAACAGTTTTGGGCGGACCGAAATGGTCCAACTTGTCTTTAACAAATTGTAATTCATGCCTCTGTAGGTCTGCAATGATCAAAAGTATTTAGTTAAAACAGAAACTGCATCACAATAAACAGCAATTTAAAGGCACAGGGGTGGTGAAATTACAACCATATGCTAGAGCAAATTTGAAAAGTACATTGCTAACATTTTAAATTTAAATTGTTAATCCCCAAGGATCAAACATTGGAGTTTTTCAGCCTCCTCCTGTAATCGACACGATAAATACTGAAGATGAAACATATAGTCAAAGACATATAGTCCAAGAATATAACGAGTCACAAGCCAGTAACACCACTTAGACCGAGAGCCCAAAGCAATTTTTAGGTGTGATTGATAACAAAAAATAATAAGCATAATAAGATAGGCCTTTTATAGATAGTTATGTACAAATATGAAAGTCTTGCATACTCTAGTGAGTGCAATAGTGCATTATAGTGCATTAAGTATGCAGTTCTTTCCAAAGTCTAAAAAAATTGGGATACAAAATTTGGCATAACTTCAAAATGAAGAGCTAAGTGCCCTGATTGCAAATATCGAGGTCCAAGACGTTTTGAAGGTGGCCTTCTTAGTGTAAGAAGTAGCATATTCTTATCGCGTCTGGCAGGCAGAAGGATGTCTGTAAAACGTCTTGGACCTCGATATTTTCAATCGGGGGCTTAACTCTACATTTTGGCAAGGTTCTTATCACAATTATTTGGACTTGGAAAGAACTGCATACTTGATGCACTATTGCTCCCACTAGAGTATGCAAGACTTTCACATTTGTAAATAACTATAAAAGGCCTATCTAATTATGCTAATTATTTTTTGCTATCAATCACACCCAAAAATTGCTGTGAGCTCTTAATCTACCTCGTACAAACAAAAAAGAAAAAGAAAAAACAAATAAAATAGAAGAAGAGCCACTTCAAATCAATGGAGCTCATCAGAATTTCATTATAAATAAAATAATTTAATTGAAAAAACAACAAATGACTTTTTCAATTCAAATTTATTGATTTTGACAATTACCTACGGGCGACAATATACGTTGTTTTTTTAAGCTTCTCGTACGCAACGTATACGACTTGAAGAATAACGATTTTGATACGAGACGAGTTCGAGTTCGACTACGAGTACGAGACAAAATACGACTTGTGGAATATGGGTGATTCTCAAAAAAAATTTTTTAGTATAAAAAAAAAAACAAGTTTTTAATACTTTTGATATTTCAACACTTTTTCACTAGCATTGTAATTCTGTGGTGTTTGGTACAAATATGATACGAGTAAGTTCATAAAATAATTTGCGTTTTTACGTTCACTTTACATGGCGCTAGGGCTTAAACGGGTTGACTGATTTATTTCAAATTTGGAGAACTTTTAAAAATATTCTTTGAAAAATTATGTTCCAAATTTTAAGAAAATCGGTTAGCCGCTTAATTTCCAGCTCGATGTATGTAGAGTTAATGTAAGGATGCAAATTATTTTATGGAGTTAACATGTTTCTACCAAACACCAGAGAATTGTACGAGTATGAATGTTGTCTGCCTTGGCTATTCGGTAATAAAGAAGCTCGAAGATCGCCATTTAATAAGTCGTTCATAGATTTTGCCAGATTGTAGATTACAAAGCAACAAATGACAAAAGTGAACACCAAATACTTGGTGCAACATTCATTTTATGTTTCAGACACAAACGCCTCTGCTTTACTTGTCCAAAGCATCTTTCTTTATCAGTTCACCCGTGATACCCGCCTCGCTAGGAATGCTCATCAGTTCATCCTCGAACCTAGCTTTGGTCGTACCGTCAAATATTCGTTTTTTAGTCGCACAACACGATTATGGAATAACTTAACCGGGACGGTTTTCCCTTGCCATTTCAATTTGCAAATATTCAAAACCAAAGTTAATCGACACCTCCTTTCTCTTCCCCCCCCCCCCCCCCAAAAAAATTCCCCATCAGCCGTGCTGCGTTTAACATTTTAAGGGTCTTTTAACACACCCTTGAACGCGTGTGAAATGCAAAAAAAAAGCGCTCTTAGCAGACTATTTTATTGATTTTTTTTTCTATATACGAATATGTTTGAGGATTTTTGTAAGACATTTGAAGCCAAGGTGCAATACCGTATCCAGAATCTCTAAGAATTTTAGTATTTTCCTAAAAAATTAGCGTTCATTGATAAATAAATTGATGTTCTTTTCAAAACTCAGACGTGAGTCTCGAACTGAGTCTCACCACTAGGTGTCCACACTTGTGAATTCTTCAGCTGCATTGCATGTCGCAGAAGGCTTTCCAATTGATATATTCATCATAAAATTTTTAGTCACGCATAACCTTGCTTTTTTACTTAAAAATCTAAGTTTTGGCTTTTGACTTTTTTTTATTCACAAGGCCCCTTATGTGAATGAAAACCAGATTACGTCTAATAACTTTAGGTAGAAAATTCTAGCTAAACTTCATCACCCAAATTCATGAATGAGGTTCATGTTTAAGTTCTGAATTAAGTGCAAGATTTCATTAATAAAACAAAATTTCTGCTAAGTGACGTCTACTAACTGCTATAAAGCTAAACTACAGAAGAAAATGGTTTAGGGAAGGAATAGAAAACGAACTGTCAAATTTTGGTATTTGTTTTATGGGTCTAATACGTTTTTCTTGCTACGAGTATTTTGTTTATTATATTCTATTACTTACAAACAAAATAAACCGGAAGCAGACACAAGCAGTTGAGAATAACTTAAGGTAGACAAGAAGAAAATTCTTACTTATTGTAGTAGATTTTTGATTAAGGTACTAGAACGGTCAAGAACTCTCGGAAATTTTACTAGGTAATAACATATTTTTTCTTTTAAATAATGAATATCTACATGCGTCAAGAGTACTAAAATTTCTTTTTTAAATTTTCGAATCATGGCCGAATTATAGAGGGCGCCAACGTCGACTCATCAAAAAATACATTGTCCCATTGCGGAAAGTTTATCTCAGAATTGGCTGGACTGAAACAAAAACAAACAAAGTTTGTTATTTAAAGGAAGGTTTCTTACGAGACAATTAACCACAATTTGTTAAAAAAAAAAAAAATAAATTTGCAATTTTGCCATTTTTGGTTCGCCATTTTTTTTTTCACAACTTTTTGGTCAAATTATCTTAGAAAACATAAGAACAATCAAGTTGCACTAAGTTTTTTGAAAATCGGTTCAGTAGATCCGGAGATTAACTGCCGGTAATGGGACAATGTGTTTTTATATGACTCGACGTTGGCGCCCTATATACTTCGGCCAAAATTCGAAAATTAAGGCAAACAAAATTTTCTTGTTCTGTTGACGCATGTATTCATTATTTAAAAAAAAAATTATGTTATTATACCTAATAAAGTTTCCGGGAAAAAAATCATGCGTTTTTTTTGGCGTTCTAGACCGTACTAGAACCTTAAAAAGTCAGTTTACTATTTTGTAAATATTTATTTTTCAGAGATCATAATTGAGTAAAATCATGTAATAAACGGGTGAATATTTTTATCTTTTTTTGTTTCACATATCGCATGCTTAATGGAATACTGACCCATTAGGAGATAGGTCAAAATTGAGTTACGTACAAATACAGGCTTTTGCAAGTCTCAGATCTCATGAATAGTTTATCATACTTTAAGAATACCAGTATTCATGATTAATTCATGAATTAGTTTTAATTTTATCCGTCAACAAGTAGGACAAATCCTGATAGGAAGATCTTTTCTTGCAACTTGCCAAAAATCGTCTTTTCGAGTTAGGTCAGTATTCCATTAAGCATGCGATATGTCAAGTTAAGCTGATACTCATACAATAAAGAACGGAAAGCAAACAAAGGGGGTTCCGGATTTTGTTTTTCTAAAACTGTCAATTATTATGCCTTAAACGTATAAACTGTGGAATTCTTCTATCCTTATAGCTTTGTACCGCAAGTACAAACCAGAAAATAAAGTCAAGCTGTATTATTTAATAAGTCTTTATTCAGTGAAAATATTTAAGAGAATGAAACTAGATAAACAAATTATTATGTTTTCTAAATTTAATAAACTATAGTGAGTGATCTGAGTAATATATGTTGAACGTTTGTCTTTCCTTCAACATAAACACAATCTGACCTGAACAAACGTTTCATCTGACACACGATGCATTGTTGATGCATTGATTCTTTGTCAAACACTTGTGGATTGATTTCGCTTCAATAACGGAATTTTGTCTTGATGACATAGCTAAAATTCAGATGTTCTGTCAATATTCCAGCGCTCAATTAGCGAACTCACAGGATTGCCTATGTCCGTTCAGATGAAATGGCAAATCTTACTAAATATTTTGACAGCTGGATGTCATTAACTTTGACAACTGCTAAACATAAACAATCGGAAAAAATATCATTGCTATCTGCCGGACGCAGAAAAAAGTGTTACAACTATTCCTTGCTAAGCCTAAGTGAGGATCTCCTACCTCCTTACAACAAAAGGTCTTGAAGTACTGGAAGATTCAAGTAAAATTTGTTCGTCGTGGAGTCTATTCTATTGATAGTGGCTCCCTTGAATTCGACTTCAAGAAAACGAACTTCCCTTTACTCAATGAACTAATTACAAACATTGACTTTGACTTACTTTTTAATGGGAGCATTGATGTGATGGTTTCCAATTTCTACTTAAGTATCTTTGAATGTTTCATTGCATCTGTACCTGTAAAAAAATCGAGACACTCGGCCCTAACAACACCCCCCTGGTACACTCATGAGCTTCGTAGTCTACATAACTTAAGAAATAGAACATGGAAAAAGTACCTAATATCTAATAAATTGGATGATTACAACAGTTATTTATCGTTATATGAAGAATTCCAATCATTATGCAAAATCCTCTATGATTCTTATATGTTAAAAATGCGGTCTTCACTTCTTGTTGACCCCAAACTTTTTTGGAAATTTGTTAATAGCAAGAAAAAATCTGACGGATATCCATCTACTATGAAGTACTTGGATGAAACCAACAACAACCCTCTTGTTATTTGCAATATGTTTTCTTCCTTCTTTAAACTTTCGTTTTGTGATGATGATTTTGAACCTTGTGAGAGTAATTTTACTCATTTGAATAGCTTTTCTCAAAGCTCAATGAGTGATATTGTTATCACAGTTGAGGATGTATTAGACCATCTTTCGGGCTTAGACCACGACACGTCCAGTGGACCTGATGGAATTCCGGCGTATATTTTAAAAAATTGTTGCAAACCTCTGGCAAGACCCCTAACGTTTTTATTTCAAAACTCCCTAAAACAAGCTATTTTCCCTAAAATTTGGAAAAATTCATTCATTATACCTATTCACAAAAAAGGAAATCGCGGTGATATTTCTAATTATAGACCAATAGCCAAACTTTCTTGCTTACCGAAACTATTCGAAGCTATCATATTTAAGAGTTTTTATTTCAGCTGCAAACCTTTCCTTGCGAGCGAGCAACATGGATTTATGAAAAAGAGATCTACTGTTACTAATCTCGTTGAATTCACGTCGTTTACAAATAAAACTATCGAGGATGGTCATCAAGTTGACTGCATTTATACAGATTTCAGTAAAGCCTTCGACAAGTTGTCTCATAGTCTAATTTTATATAAGCTTTCATCTCTTGGATTCCCTTCTGCATTCGTTAAATGGATCAGGTCTTATTTGAAGGGAAGGACATACCAAGTTCTTTTTAGAGGAATCGTTTCTGATCCAATTAATGCTGACTCTGGTGTTCCACAAGGTAGTCTACTTGGTACACTTCTTTTCATAGTATCAATCAATGATGTTGTTTCAATTGTAAAATCATGTAGGGTTCTTATCTACGCAGATGATATTAAATTATTTAAAATCATCAGAAGCCAATCCGATTGTGTTTCTCTTCAAAATGACATAAATATGTTTTCTGAATGGTGCTCATATAACAATCTTTTTCTAAATGATTCAAAGTGCCAATCAATGTCCTTCTTTAGAAGAAAAAACCCAATATGTTACAATTACAGCATAAATCAAGCCATTCTAAGTAAGGTAGAAACAACATGCGACCTGGGCGTTCACTTCTCGCAAAATCTAGACTTTTCACTCCACATTGAGGAAATTGTCAGTAAAGCAAACTCAATGCTTGGATTTATTAAGCGTTGAAGTAAGGAA
Source organism: Chrysotoxum bicinctum (assembly GCA_911387755.1). Taxonomy (NCBI): domain Eukaryota; kingdom Metazoa; phylum Arthropoda; class Insecta; order Diptera; family Syrphidae; genus Chrysotoxum; species Chrysotoxum bicinctum. Next base: position 209,020,649 of record OU426989.1, on the reverse strand, counting down.
TTTTCTTGTAGTCTTGTAACATCTTCGTTGTACAACACCTTTGTTCGTCCCCAATTAGAATATACTAGTTCTGTATGGTCGCCACTTTACTCAATACACATTGATCGAATCGAATCTGTCCAACGTAAATATGTACGCTTCGCATTAAGTCATCTTAATTGGAGTGACCCAAATCATTTTCCTCCATACAGCAGTCGCCTTCTTCTTTTAAACATGAATTCTCTAGAAAAACGCCGAAAAGTCAGCGATGTTATGTTTTTATACCAGCTCTTGGTTGGTTCCATAGATTCACCGGTTCTTCTAGAACAAATTCATTTTAAAGCTAGAAGCCAGTTCTCGGAACTCTGAAATTTTTCATATAGACTTCCACCTTACCAATTATGGTCTCAATGAGCCTTTGACACGTATGAAACATGAGGCTAATATAAACCATGATGTTTTCGATTTAAGTTACTCAAAGCTTACACTTAAGCACAGGTTGTATGGGCGTTCTCATTAAGTATTGGAAACTACTCGTAACGTTATTGTTTTTATAGCAAGTAGTATTTGACTTGTAGTTATTTTTGTAGCTACAGATAGTAGATTAATATTTATTATTTCTTTGTTTGTCATATTTGTTCATTTTTTTAGTAGAGTGTTAGGCTATATGTATGTATATCTATTTACTAACAACTAACACCACGCTAAATGATGACTGTGACAAGCTGATGTTTCCCAGTATCTAAAGGTGAAAAAACCCGAAGAGAAAAGAAATATTGTTACAAATGCTTGCATTAAGCAGTACTGATGGCGTTTATAGTCAATTTTTGTGTTTAGTAAATAATGCGAACAATTTCTGAGATCTAAGATTAATAGTAAAGCCTGCTGTTAAATATCGGTATACTTGGCTTAAGAGATGTGTGGATGGAATATGTCGCACAATGTCCACTATCTTCTCGATCAAAAACTATCTTCTAAGCTGATGTGAATGCTCTACAACTTCGTTTTTCACCCATCACTAATGCATACTATTTTGGAATTGCACATAGAGTACGAGAGTGAATTGACAGCAGCTGTGTCGCATGACTGAAGGAGTGATTAAATACAAATGTTCAAGACCGCATGAACCCTTCATAGCGGTCAAAGAAACAATCTTACAACATCGGTTAAGATGTCTGGCTATCATTTTTTTTTATCAGGTAGCTATCATCGGACGTCATCACCTGTGTTTTCACAAGGGATAAAAAAACCTGTTCAGAAACAACCAAAAGCTGCCATTTGGTCTGACCAATTTAGCTGGTTGAAAGGCGAAAAAAGGACTGTCAACCCTTTCCAAAACGCGGTATCATTATTCTTTAATCAATTAAGTTTGTTCAATTTAAGAACTCATGACACTTACTACAAGAGCACAAACGTGTGATTCTGTTGTGTAATTTTTCAAAACCCGTTACTTGGAAATAATCCAGAGATCTACAACACTAATCCCAACATCCCTTCGCAGAAATGCATTAATAAAAATCACTATTTATCTTGAGTTTTATTTTTAGAGTCTGCATAGTCTGCCGACGACGTTTTGTAGTTCGTAGAATTATGCTTATTTCTTATATAAAAAAACAGGGGTTTAGTTTTTCCATTGCATTCTTGGCCACGAGCCACAGCATGGGTCCACCAGCTATCTGTCAATTGCAAGGACAAAAACAATAACCTCAAGGATCTACTTTGAATTTGAACGTCTTCTGTTTTTCTTGTGGAACCTCTTTCTTCTGGGAGCTTCGTGGAGGTGGGGTTTAAAGGAATAGTGCGGGGGTGATGTTGATGTTGATGAAAATGATTCCTTTTTGTTTTTACTTATTTTTATTGATTTTCTTCAATTTTTATTCGTCCTTAATTGTGATAATGGAATTATTGAGAATTGTCCTTGTGTATGAGAGCTTGTGTGTAGGAGCAGTTGGCTATTGTTTTTTTGCTCTCCATTTCTGCAGAATAACAAAGGAAAGTAGCACTGAGTGTACACATCATCAGGGTTGAAGAAAACGAGGGAGACCATCGGGGGCTTGAGAAATATGATTTGAAATTCAATTATTTCGTTTTTCCCGAAGTGCTGAATAGATGAAGAAGAAAAATAAGAGAATAATGAAGGAATGGAAAGGGTGAGTTTTTTCCTTTTTGTGTGTTTGTTCTTTCTTCTTTTATGATGTCACCTTAACTTAATGTCTGGTGATTCTGATACGTTGTTGGAGACTATAAGTTTTCCTATGCCTTCCAACATCCACCCGCACTCTTTATCGATTGTAATTCACACAATCGGGGTTGTTATGGAGGAAGACTTATGGTGATGGGAAATGTACATATCTACATACATACTCGTATATTTTCTTTGTTTTGAAAACACAATAGGAACTTCTGAGATGGGTTGACTAGTGTGTATGTGTGGGAGGGGGGGTGCTTCGGAGAACTGATGCAATCAGTAAATTTAAAAATGTCAACGGGTGAAAGATTTATGCATACATATATTGTATTTGTCTAGATACGGTTACATGAGCGTGCGAGGCTGATGGAAGAATGAGGTCAATTTATTTTCTCGTCGAGTCTTTGATGCTGTCAAGGGGATGAAAATAGGGAAAATGTGCTTAAATTATGGATTCAAGCAAACTATATTGTGATGAGGAGTCTAAGAAGAGAATTTAATGTAAAGGTTTTTGCTCCCTCGAGCACTCTATACATACGTTCTTTGAGCTAAAACTGTAGTTAGGTTAAGCAGGAGGTGTGTGAAATTAATTTATCGAGAATAAATCTTCAAGATGTCTCGAGATATTGCAGAGAATAATATGTTTCAATTGTCTTCAAAATGGACGGAAGTAAATTGATAAAGATGTAATTGGGCTGGTTTGGGGCATTCGTTTTACTGTTGGCACTTTGTTAATTTTGATTAAAAATGTGTGCATCTAGTACAATCTTGAAACTAACTAGGATTTGAGCTTTGATGCTTAACTGGTGTGTAGATGTGGATATAAATCAATAGACATATTGAAAACGTTGGCATAAGAGCCTTACATTTTTATATAATCGATTGCTAAATTGCTTTTCGCCACATGCAAGACAATTAATCAATAAGTTAATTGAAGATTGGACCAGGAAATCGTGCGTTCGGCTTTTGTTTTTTGGAAGCAATATTATTTGTACGGTTTAGAAGTGACTTTTTGCAAGATTGGAATAGAATCTGTAGAGATATAGTTCACTTAAATCGTTGAATGTAGCTTCCAGTTCAAGATTTAAGTTCTAAAACAAAAATGCGAACATCCCTCACTAGGGATTTATATATAGGGTTTTTCAATTGTCGCGGGTATCTGTCAAGTCTTTTGTTTATTGTTCAGCTACCGATGCCAAATCATCATGGCAAGTAACACGATTAAATAGCACATCCAAATGACTAGTCTTTATTATCAAAACGCCCATTTTAGACTTGGTGTCTCTTCACAATCGACTCTTCAAGGTTTGGTGGAAAATTTTGACACGACTGTTTCGGTAACCAATCAACCAACATTAGTACGTGAAAAGAACACCTGATTGGCTAACAACATCGCCACGAGCCGTCAAAGTGTACAGCAGAACCGGAGACAGTCGATTCCGTCGCACAAGAACTCGCTTTTCGTAGACCTCAACATCGCGAGTTTTGCCTTAAGATTTGGGGCTACACCATAACAGATTCAACTGACTCAGGAACTCAAAGTTTCGCTTACAGGGCTTCGAAGTGTTAAGAGAGGACCCCAATTTAGGCACAATAATCATTTCTAGCGACAAGGCGGATTTTTGGAGGAATGTTTATCTTAATAAAAAAAAATTGCGGTAAAAGAGACGACACCAACATACATGAGGTGACAATGCATAGTCAAAATGCTACCGTTTGGTGGGGGTTTCTAGGCCGCCGGCGTCATTGGTCCGTACTTTTCCGAAAAAGACAAGGGGAGGCGGGCAACGTCAATCGCAGAACGATATTATCCTATTTCTCACTGTACATATTGACATTCTGCATGAACAATTTGAGGTTGATAATGACCACCAAGGTTATGCGATTTGCCCTCGCTGGATTTGTTCTTGTGGGGTTTCCTGAAGTTGCAAATCTATGCTAATAATGCATCTACCGATGCATCTAAGGTGGACATAAGGAGGCTGTCTCTCAAATTTAGCCAGATTTATATGGAAGAGTCATGAAAACATCTTTTCTAATTCCAAATTTTCAAATCTGGATCGAAAAATTGTGTTGAAAATTACAGAGGAATTAGCAAACTTTCTTCAATACCAAAACTTTTTGAAAGCATGAGTTTCACGTCAAAGAATACAAATCTGAATTTCAGCATGGATCGGTTGCTAGGCGCTCGACGGCTTCCAATCTAGCATACTTCACTCCATATATGTATATTAAACGACGTTGAAAAGGGTTACCAGTTTCATGCTATATATACCAGTCTTAGAAAAGCCTTTGACTCAGTTAAACATCTTTTATCTATTTATCTATTAAGAAACTAAATAAGTTTGGATTTCACTCTGCAATGTTGGTAGAAGACAGAGATTAATAATCGATGATAAATGTTCAATGCCAATTTGCTGTTCTTCAGGAGTACCTCAAGGCAGCCATCTTGGACCATTGCTTTTTATGATCTTTATCAATGACATGTTTAAGTTTTGTTTTGGTCTGATATTTTCCGACAATCTCAAATTTTTTTTGAAAATTAAATCAATGGACGATTGTCTACTTTTTCAACACGACATCAGGCCTAGGGGGGCGGCAAAATGTCGCCGGTGATGCGGGTAGAGTAGAAATCATATGTTTCATGACAGATCCTTTGCCAAGTCAACAAACAACAATGATGTAAATTTGAAATTTGCCGCCCTATCTGTGGTTCGTCGTTGACCGCTTTCGTGATTTCGTAGACGGTGAATAGGGCCGTAAGAGTGCATTCCGTATTGTCGCGCTGATTGCGAAACTAAAACAAAACGTTCCGAAACTCTCGCGAAACTGAAAGGGAGTGTTCCGAAACTTATGATATGCATATGCGAGATATGATAAGATAACTAGGATTCGACGGAAACTTGTTATTCTAGTCTCAGCCAGCTCAATGTTTTTGCTCCCTCCCGCATCACAGAAAGTTATTTCGATTGTGTTGTTTATAGTTTAAATACTGTTGAATCTTCTAAAACTAAGCACTTAGTACTTCACTCAACCTTTGAACTAGTTTTTGAAAATGAAAAGAGTTAAAGGAAGCGGCGCGGAATACCGCAAGAAAAAGGCTAAGAAAGAAGCAGACGCGAAGACGCGAAATATTTCAGTTCTAGTTCTGGTTCAAAAGCTACGTTAACGTCTTCGGCGGCATCCAGCAGCAGCGGAAGTGATTCCAATGTAAGTAAGATTCCTTCATCTACAATCGTGAGTGGCCTAGAATTGTCCTCCGGCCAATATTCATGGGAATGCATAACTTATTTTACGGGCAGAAGAAGAAGACGTGCCTGCCGTCGAAGTTGGAAGTCATTCTGGTCCCACCATAGAGCAGGGTCAAGACGAAGTCGACTCACCAGAAGTATCTAAAGGATCTAGTCACACGCCTGCAGAAAAAGTGAACCTCGTGAAGCTGTAAAGACGCTTAAAAATAAGTTTGTGAAAGTTCTTGAGGTACTGGAAGAATTGACGGATCGGTAGCCAGTCTTCTTCTGACAGTCATGCAGTCATTCAACTTCCTCACTTTTCTTAGCTTTTGAGCTGCAAAGCTACCTGAAGAAGATGACGCACAGATTTACCTGCAGCAATGTGGACTGATTGTGGATAAGTGTGCTCAGAAACTCTGCGTTTTAAAAGCTCTCCTGGTGGAGAGCAGAGACCGTTTCGTCCAAGCCGCAATCGACTTTTCTAAGACTTTTTGGAAAAAACTCGGAATCGATCTCAAAACGAGTACAATTCGCAGGAAAAAAACGCATGCATGGAGATGAATCCGCAGATGCAGCTTTGTCTCACGAGCCTCATTCGTAAGGCTCGTAAAATCCGTTTATGAAACCGCTAATTCTATTTTAATTTCAATAAAAGATACTTCATTGCCTGTGAAATGATGTCTCGAAATTTAATTTTAATTTAGTATTGAATGGGGGCGGCAAAATGGGTCTCCCGCCCCGGGCGCCGAGATGGTACGCTACGCCACTCTACTTGTCATAATTTTTTTATGTTTGTCCCTCTGCTAACGAATAATTTCAAAAATAAACAAATTACTATTATTTAAGTTTTATTTGCTTCATAATTTGTTCATAATTTTACATTTTTCATATTTTTTTTGGATACATCTTTATTCGTTTCATAAGTTTATTTAGAATTAAAACAACAAAATTTCGTAATTATACGTTTATTTATATGCATATACAAATAAGTATTTTAATGCCACTTTTTGATCATCTTCATAGGCTTTCGTGGAATGTGGCAAATTTTTATAAAAATGAAAATAGTCGCCACTAATAGCAGGAGGATTCGAAGTGAAAATTGATAGTATATCGTTGTATTTAGCTTCCTGATGGGATGTCCTGCAAGGTAACATGGATTTAGCTTTACTGCAGCTAAGCTTAAGCTCTTGAGGTCCTCTTCAAGCAATCAGCTGTTCTAAAAAATTTTGTTCCGAATGATTCCTGGCATGGGCATTTTTTTTTTCAAATTCAAACCAAGACATTTTTTGAATTCAGATTTTTCGGATGTGTCGATTTTTCTAAACGTGAGGTATTGTTCCAAAAACCTCTTCCAGCCAAGGATATCTTCCGAAGTATGGCTTATCTCCTTTTTTCCTAGCGCCTCGTGCTTTTCGAACTCGAACTCATTTTGCTTCAGTGCCGATTGCCGAATGCATCGAATCGAACGATGAATTTTGAATGAATTGGAGCAAAATTTTAAACAATCTATTATTAAGGGCTAAGCAATTTACTAGTTAGCAATTTGTTAAAATTTTAGTAATTTATTAACTCTTCGAAAATTTTAAACCTTTTTTTTCGTTTTACTAACTAATAAATTACTAATTGTCTTTTTTTTAGAAATGGTGCCTCTAAACACGTTCAAACAATGACAGTTCGTGAAAAAATACAAAGCAAACTAAACTAAATCTTAGGAACGGACCTAATAGTTCGACTTGTCAGAACTCAAAGTGACAATCACAATTTATTTCTCCCAAAGAAGTGTAATGTAACTGGTACTTGTAATTCTGGTGACATAAAAATCCCACGGCACGTAATTCGGTCTTGGATTTTCAGGTTTTCAACCAAGAACCGAACTGCTGTCTTGTCAAACTTATGCCGGGAGTAAAATTCTTCATTGTCCAGCTCTTCAAAAGGATTTGCTGGTGACTTAAAATATCGCACTTTTCTGCACAAAGCTGAGTCTTCAAACATATCGAAATCTTCGTATTCCGAAAACATTTAACTATATTATTTTATTTACTTTTAAAAACAATAAGCTCATGAATCAGAAAAAAAAAAAAAAACAATTTAAAAATAAATAAAAAATAAAATTATCAAGAAATTTTGTACTTTTGTGATTTAGCAAAAAACTAAAAGTTAAAGTAGTTTGTGATTTTAACTTTAGTAAAAATGTTAATAGATAGTAATATGTTAAAATCGTTTAAAATTAGCAAAATCCTTAGTAATTTACTAAAATGGCTTTAACATTAATTACTAAATCGTTTAAAATTTTGCGCCATTGTCTTTAACATTCCAAAAACAAATTTATTTAAATTCTGACCCCTAACGATCGCTAAAGCACCTAATTTCCTCGACGCTTTCCGAGAGGGATTAAAAGTATCAGAAAAGAAGACTAGCCACCTCGCAACTTCCCATACCACCTTGTTTTGATATAACCTCATAGATCGTGAAGTTGTAGGTTGTCAGTCGGTGCTTGTAGAAAAGGGCATTATTCGTTGGATCACTCGGGCAGAGCAGAACCTGCTGAAAATCAAAGTTATAGCTTATTATTTTTGACTTATATAATTTCTGCAAGGAGGAGGTTCCTTGTCTTTTTTCGCATTGCGAGTATCTTCTTTCATCTTTAAATGTGCCTATTATTCATTATTTTTAATTTTCAATACTTTATAACACTTTTTATTGTTGCGGTGTTTCAAGGTTTTCTTTTTTTATTTTTTAATTGCAACTTTCTACTTCTAAAACTATAACCATCTTGTTTGAGAGTAGATTCTCAGCTATGCTAGTGCTCGTTGAGTCCTCAAAAAATATTACTTGAATATTGAATTTACATTCAGAACGCACTCAACAAATTCTTGCCACAAGTAGATGCCAGATATCTACTTCTTGCACTGAAAATGGTAGGGTTATTTTAGTTATCTAGTTTATTCACTACTGAATTTAAAAGGGGAGGGGGGAATTTCAGCTAAACATTAATTTAATTAAATGATCATCACCCTAAGGTACCTAAAAGTGATGCTAACTCAAAAATGTCAAAAATTGAGTTACCTAGTTCTTGTAATCAGGTGACGATATAGTATCAAAGGCAAATTAAGTTGTAGGTTTCATTAAAAGGAATTCATTTTTAACATTTTATATATACAGTCGACGTCACTTATAACGACGTTGCTTATAACGACCAGCCGCTTTTAACGACCACTTTTCCTTCATTTGGTTGGTTTTCATACAAATTGTACTAGTGCGACGTCGGATATAACGTCGCCGGCTATAACGACTCGTTGGATATAACGACGAATTTATAACAAAAAATACTTTTCTGTCGCCGCTTATAACGACCAAAAATCATATCGCTTTCGAGGAGAACGCTGCAGTGATGGGAAATTATTATAGAGTAACATTATTGGTCACATGCAACATGACGGGCTCTATAAAAAGAAAACTTTTAGTAATCGGAAAATCGAAATTACTCCGTTGCTTTAAGAATGTCAAATCTTTGCCCCTTTATTAAAAAGCGAACAAAACTATAATGCTGACATCAGATATTTTTGATTACATTCGTCAATGGGACAAAAAGTTAAAAAAAAATCCAAACTGTTGAAGAAATTCTGCAAGAATTAACTCCAGATGATCAAGACGAAGATAGTGAAGTAGATGATGAAGATCCAGAAATAAATGTTATTCCCCCTTGGGACATAGAAGCTATAAAAGCTATTGAATTAATGTGCAATTTTGTATATTGCAATGCTTACAACGAATATATTCGGCCCTAGCGAGCGGAAAATTCTCCGATTTTGTACGATTCGGGGGATTTTTTCTTCGAGGTATTTTTCCGAACAGCTGTTCGGAATTTTTCTCCGACATTATTTTAACACACATGGCAAACTGCATTGAAGTGCGATCAAGTGCTTTATTTGTGAAATTTCTGACAGTTTAATGTAATTTATTTTTTCGATTTAGTCAGAAACAAATTCATCGCGGAACAAATTGCTCCAACGCATTTGTGTATTATTATTCTTTCCGATAGGATACCTTGAAAGCAATTTAAACCTCGGACAAAGTATGCATTGCGGAGAATTATCCGCTCCGAACGGATACCTCGCTATGGCCGATTATAAGCCATCTTTCTGGTCTTGAAAAAAGTTTAAAAATAATATTTAAAATAAATAAAAACAAAACAAACAAAATTAACTCATACAAATTTGAAAATATATATGTACATAGGTACGTATATTGTTGTATTTTTTTTTTTAATTTTTTGTGTTACGTCGGATAAAGCGACCGCCGGCTATAGCGACCAGTTTTGCTTGGTCCCTTGGTGGTCGTTATAAGCGGCGTCCACTGTACATACATCGTCAGTAAAATCCATTCTTGAATAAGCTGAAATAATTTGGAATTCAGCTTATCAAATTCTTTTGCATCGCATTGAAAATGTTCAAAGAAGGTTTACAAAATTTATTTTTTTTTGGAAACTGAAATGGAATTTTTACTATCTTATGAGGCAAGATGCAAACTTTTAGAAATCCTGCCACTGTGAAAAAGAATACCCGCACAAGTCAATGGAAATTGGACCACTGGAATCATAAAGCCACCATAAAAAGTCCATACATAATGACATACATATGCCTTTCAAATAAAAATAAGAATTTTTTTAAGTACCTAACACACCCTTATTAAAAAACACTTTACAAAATCTCTGTACCAAACTTAAATTAAATATGTCTATCCATTTAAGCACCCTCAATATGCGCACAGAAACACAGATGGACACGATTAATTTTGTACCTATTTTCTAATTCTATGAATCTTTTATTCCAGGTCCTTAGAGAAATATTCACTTGTCAGTCTTTCCGTTAAACAACTCTTTCATAACAATCGGGCTTTTAGAAATAATTATCAGTTTGTCGTCGATAATATTTTCGCAACAGCACTCCACGAATGTAAGATCCTGAATCGACCCATATTCTCTATTCCATTATTAAAGCAAGTAATCAAGAAGTTAAAACCTCTTTAATCCTATTTTCGTAAAATTATGTAATATTTTATAAAAATATCTTTCAGTTTTGATTGGACTACTTTAAAGTAAGAAACAAAAAAATATCATTAATTTGTTTTGCAAAAAGTAACTTCCTCAAATGCGCTCCGGCATTGCCAGTAATTTCCCTTGCTCTCCATTAGCATAATAAATCATAATGTCAAACATGCTTTTAATACTTTGCGCGACAATTTAATCGCAAACTTATTTCTTTTTTATTCCCGAACGAACTTCGAACGTGTTTTTATAGCTTTGGGTTACGGAGCACAAAAAAGTTTGTCTTTCGGAAAAATGCATCCCTTAATTGCTATCTGCTACTGACGCGTGTTAAATTCAGTTTGCTTTATGTAAATATATAAATGTGCATATCTCTTTTCTCTATTGTCCTGAAAACAGTGAATTTCGCTGAAAAAGTTTTTCTTTTACTTTTTGTTTCGTTGCATTAAATATGCAGTACATATCACACGTCGAATGAATGAATACTGAGTACGCGACTCACAAGTAATACGATCTCTATCTTCTGACGAAAACGCCAAAAGTAAACTTTTTTTTATGTTTTGTTTGAGGAAAACACCAAGTCTCACACTTTCTAGTCCTGGTGTATCCTTTTTTGTGTAAGTTAACTCCTTTGAAGAACTGAAATTTTATTTTTTATTTTTAAGGAAAATTATTCGTATGCAGAAAGATGAAAGGAGCAAAAAATTACTCTGAGAAATAAAGTTTCGAAAGCCTAAGGACAACGACACGATGATGACGACGACGACGATAAAGAGCACGAGGACGAGGACAACAACAATAGCAACACACAAAAAAAGAACATTTAGAATGTGATAAACTTTTGTTGCTGAATAATATTCTTCTTTTTCTTCTTCTTCATCGAGGAACGTGTTTCTTAATTTTGTGCTCGTTTTGTTTCTGAAAGTGTGTAAGTACTATAATATTTTATATTTGTTTCAAAATTAAACAAACAAAAATTTATGAGTAATGGAATTTATTTTCACGCTTTTTCTGACATGTCTTGAGTGCCTGAATATGTTCATTTCGAAGAAGATACTCAATTTAATGAATTTCTTTGTTTTCGGGAAAATAATATAAAGTTTGAACTTTGTTGATGAGTTTGGTCTTTATAAGATGAATTTGTCTGAAAATATTCCACAACATTCATACAAAAAAAAAAAACAATAATACAGGGCAGAGTGCTGATAAATTTAGCGGAGAAAACAGTTCAAGGACTTGATGAAACTTGATATCTTGACAGTGGATAAGTTTATATGAAATGCGTGACTTGATCGCACGAACTGACTCTTGTGTTTCAAAGATACAAGGTGGTTAGACATTTATGTTAGGGGAAAAATGCAACTAGTATTGTACCTATATCTTCCTTGACCTTGACCAAACAATTAAATTTTAGCCATTTCAAACTTAGAAAGACGATTTTTTCACAAAAAAATAAGATCTTCGACACCATTTTTGTTAATTTCAATGGACCTTTTGATACCATCGGCAGGAGATCACCTTCACATAAACAAACAAAAGTTTGGTCTATCAACCAAATACATTCGAGAATATGATTATTTCTTGTTAGTCATGTCTCTACTGTAAGGCAATAGTTTTAATTATTTAAAATCACTAAAATCTGAAATAGGAGTCCCACAATGCTGCATATAGAGTCCCCTATTGTTGACTCTGTTTGCCAGTAATATTGCGAATAATTTACGAGAGGTTTGATTGTTCCTAAATGTTAAATGATTAGCACTTCTCATGACAAGCGCTACTCTTAGAGGATTTGTCAATTCTTCTCAAGAACCAGTACACCCATGAAACCTTCTGCATGACAGTCCAAGGCATTAACGATTTAGCCAAGGGATACTATCATTATCTAGCTTTTACTAAATAACATTTTCTTTTTAATCTCTTTTTGAGAAGAAAAAACATAATCACCCCTATTGCAGAATTCGGAGAATGAGCCAAAGTGACAGTTTCAATTAATTTCCAAACTTTTGCTATTACTGAATCCGACGAATGAAAGTTGAACGAATGTCGGTAACAATCCCTGCACCACCGAGATTCTGTTCAACGTATCTTACTAAATCCGCAATCCATTAGCACTCTATACAATTAATTGAATTATATAAAAAAAAAAAAAAAAAAAAAAACACCACGGTTGGTATTGAACGGTCCCCTATCCGCGTACTAACCACGCACAACTTTCCCAGTCCCTTTATATCGAAAGTAAAAAAGAATTCCAAATAGAAAAACTCGTATTTTGAAGGTACAAAGATGAATTTACGGATGGCTAAAAATTTTTGGTAAACCCATACAAATAGTATTTGAAAGGTTTTTTATAGCATAAGTTGCAAAAAGAAATGAGGCGAAAAATTCAGAATAAAAAAAAAAAACCTAAAATTTGTATTTTTAAATACTTTAGCCTTTAAATTTTTATCAAATTATTAACACAACTCAAAAATTTGACTGCAAAGTTCTAGACCATTGAAAAGTGCGTTCCTTAACAAAATGCGAAAAATAAACGGACAACAATATTTGAAAGTTTTACCACGTTTGCCGGAGTCCGCTGTTAGTTTATGAAATCGGTAGTATCAGTGTCACACCCGTAACAATTTAAATACCAATCATATTTAAATTTATGTGTTTTTTCAAGCCAGCACTATACTTTCAGGAATTACAAAAACTAAGAACGCAGTTAATTAAAGTGTTCTTGAAGTATATTATTCTTGAAAGAATAAATTCTTAAAAATAAATTCGAGACTTAGTTTAAAACAAAGATAATAATAATGCCGCGCATGTAGAGGGTTTTCCAGTACGGATTTCCCAACTTTGATTGCAGCCATATTGTTGAAGCTACATCGGTAAAATTGGCTGCCGCCATTTATTTTCTCTCTTGCTTTAACAACATCTTTAGTTCTAGCAACAATTAGCGCGTATATTTTGGTCGAAAAATCATATTCAGCGACGAGACCCATTTCTGAATGAATGGGTTTTTCAACAAGCAACATTTTTGAATTTGAGACGATCACTATCCAAACGAGATCCATTTAATTGCAATGTATCAATAGAAAGTCACCGGTTAGCTTAGATTTTGTGGGATCATCTGTCCACCGCTCTTCTTAGAGAACAACGTTGGCCAGGACGCGTATTGCCAAACTATATATCAGCACAGATCTCCTTAGTCTGTGCTCAGCCATTTTCTGCTCACCCAATTTGAAAGTATTGTAGAGCAAACTGTATGCTACCACAGAGCGCTCTGTGGTCACATGCAGTTTGCTTGTAAAATATTAAAAAAGCTGAAGCAAACTATATACTATTTCAGATCGAGCAAAGTACCTGTGATTATAGAGCCATCGTTCACGTTGGTGTGGTGATTGTGTGTGGTGTGTGGTGCCGTGACATAAAGCCAAGTGACAAAAGGCCAAATTTGTTTGTGACTTAAGGCCAAACATAAAATGTTTTGTCTTGAGCAACAGTACCTTGGGGGGCCCGCTTCGCGGGTTTTCAGGATTTTAACTCCCTTTTCGGGGCTCACACCCGCTCACGCAACTCCGTTGCTCCGCTTAGGGTATGTTCAGTCGCCAGGCAGGCGCCTGTAGCAACAGTTTTGTATTTTACATTAATTGGAGTAAACAACTAACAGTTATGTACTGCTGCTCAGGAAAACTGTTGCTACAGGCGCCTGCCTGGCGACTGAACATACCCTAAGCGGAGCAACGGAGTTGCGTGAGCGGGTGTGAGCCCCGAAAAGGGATTTAAATCCTGAAAACCCGCGAAGCGGGCCACCCAACGTACTGTTGCTCAAGACAAAACATTTTATGTTTGGCCTTAAGTCACAAACAAATTTGGCCTTTTGTCACTTGGCCTTATGTCACGGCACCACACACCACACACAATAACCACACCAACGTGAACGATGGCTCTGTAATCACAGGTACTATGCTCTTAGTTTCCTGAGAAAAATGTATACCAACACAGAAAAATCTGCTTTTGATCTGACACAGTATATAGTATGCTCTTAATTTGAATGAGCAATCTGTAGTCTATTAGAGAGCGTCGGAGCTCTGTACTGATATACAGTTTGGCAATACGCGGCCAGGACATCAAAGTCAACAGCGAGCGCTATCGGTCGATGATAACCAATTTCTTTTAGCCCGAATTGTATGTTATGGACATGTTTTTAACAGGACTACGCTACTTCCCATACAGCCGGTACTATGTACAATGGACATTTTGCACGAGCGATTTCCCAACAAGGTTATGTCACTTGGGGGCGATTTGAATTGGCCACCGATATCGTGTAGTTTGACCCCGTTAGACTTCTTCTTGTTCAGTTTTCTTAAGTTACGGGTATATGCCAATAAACCACAAACCACAATTTAAAGAGAAATGGCCTAGTGGAAAATTCAATATTTTCGAAATCTAGTTTTTAATGGCGGAATTTGGAATGAACCCATTTCCGGCTAACGTTGCGAAAACGCAACGTCATGTTTGTGAGCGTCTCTAGTTTAAATGATCATTTATTTTATTGAACTAACAAATGATTTTAATAGTTAATTGAACTATCTAATCGACCTGTTTTTGGATTTTTTACGAAAATTTAAATTTCTAGTTTTTTGAGAACCTTCAAAAACCGAAATTTTGGAAATTTTGAGGTAGCTTTTTTGAGGGATTAAGAAAATTTCCCAGTCAATTCAATTTTTTTTCAAAAACTGTTAAGGAAAGGTTCAAATTATATTTCAATATACATTTGTAGCAATTCATACGAGTTGCCTGCTTGGTAGGTGAGGTAAAAGTCCTGCGTTGCGTTTTCGTACCATCCGCCAAAAGTAGTAGCATAAATAGCAAAAATTTGTTTGTTGAGTTTTTACTGCACATAAAATGTGGTTTCTTCGAAATAGTGTGTGCTTGATAAAAAAAAAATCTTAGGAGAGAAAAGAACTGAAAATTCATTCAACAGCTATATTGGAAAAACCCTTTACCGTCCACGCGACCACATTCTTAGAAATAATTAGACAGTACACACTGGTTATAAGAAACCTCAAAGCGCAGGTCATTTTTCTGAATGAACTGCATTTTCTTCCTAAAAAACTTAAACCAATAAATCATAAATGCGTGTTGTATTGGAAAAACCCAAAAACCACAAACGAATATAAGTTTTTTGAATTTGATTTATTTTTTACTTATAAGCCACGATTTGATGAAGTAAGTGCTAAAAAGCCACAGGAAAAATACGATGATTCTAACAGTGCATCAACATCCCAAAATATCGCCTCAACATCAAAAAAAACCATTACCATGTTTCCAGTATGACATGCCAAAGTGGTCTAAAGTCCACGGCGCGGCGCATTGAATTTTCGAAAATTTTAACAGACGTATCAAATGACAAGATACGATTAATTTATGACAAAATCGGTAAGCTTATAATATTTATCATATATTCATAATATATGCTGTTCTTCCAATATTATAAGATAATCCAACTTTCAAAGCAACTTTCAATGAAATCCGCAAATTCATTGGAATTTATTTTTGGAGAATACATACAGTTCCCCAGTTGGATCTTTATTAATCTAATCAACCAGTATTTCGCTGCGTGATATGATGTGATAAAAAATGTTAAGGGCAGGAGATCGATTCAAAACCATAAAAGCATATTTACATGTCTGTGATAACAGTAAAATCGATTCCGGCCACAAGTTTGCTAAGACTTCCGACCTGAACAACTTGCTTCTTCTTCTTCCTTTTCTTCGGCGCTGTTATGATCTCGATGTCGAGGGGATCATAACTCTCCCACGTATCTGCTTCACACTAGTGATCCGCCTGTGGGGTTCGCCGGGTTGACCTCAGAAATCGGCGGCAAGCCTCCCGGTTTTGTATTGTTCCATTTCTGAGGCCAACTGAATGCTGGTGTTTTTGCACAACTTGCTTAACGCAAAATTTATGCAATTTGGGATATTCGCCTATCATCTTTCAAAAGATCAGCAGATGATTCCTTATTATGGACGACATTCGGCCAAAATGTTCATAAAAGGAAAACCCATACGGTTTGGGTATAAATATTGGAACTTGTGCTCACATGAAAAATACCTGTTCCAATTTATCCCTTATGGTGGTGCATCAAATGAGAATTCCCCAGATTTTGGTTTGGGCGAAAACGTTGTACTGAGGTAACTTTCATAAGTCGATATACCAGGTCAGCACACGGTAACTTTCGACAATTTCTTTGCTTCACATAAACTTATGTATCTTCTATCTATCTACACTGGGCTATTTTTATTACTTGTTTTTTATAGAGAAACCCTAATGAAGTCGTTCATTTCGATGACATGAAACACACTGTCATCAAAACAGAAAGAGTTTTCACTGTCGGAAGTGTTCAAGTCAAACTTTTTTTTTCTGTAAAAAGTGTAACGTAGCGCTTCATCCAAAATGCTTTGATCGATACCATACAAAAACTAATATTTTATGAGTCTACTTAACTATATACATCCTTATAATGTTAAATTCTTTTAATTATAGTTTATTTTCTGTTTTAATACGCTTTATCAAACAAATATTTGAATAAAGTTTATAAAAAAAAAAAAAAAAAAAAAAAAAAATGACAAAAATGTTGCTACTACCTATACATTCGGCGGATGTTGCGAAAACGCAACGTAGATTTTCCGGGAAACTAAAAGCTTTTCCAAAAATTTTTTTTCAGATTTTCTCTAATTAAACCAAAAAAAACAGTGTGTGAAATTTCAAGTTCCTACCACACCTGGAACTGGTAGCCGCCGGAAATGGGTTAACTTGGCACTACCTTCCGTTTTTTGTGTGTCTTTTTTTAAGTAATTCAATTTTTTTTTAATTTTCTTTTTACCACTAATTTACTCCAAAAACAATACTTTTTTTCTAACTGCTGAAAGTGCAGTGCTAACTTAATTGATTTTATATTTATTGAAACAATGTTATTTTTCTTTATTAAATATTTTTCTTATCGTAGGTTTTGTTAAATATCTTTGAATGTATAAATCTATAGATGATTTCCGAAAGACAACGTTGTCGAATATTTTGCAACTTTTAATAATTCATTGCGGCCAATTGGTCTACAAGACAATTTGATAACTGAAAATGATTGGGTAACAGAACAGAAGTGATTCAAATAACATTCGAAAGAAAAGCGACCTTTTTCCTTTTTGGATTTCTATCTTAACAAATTACGAATAGTTCGTGCAAATAGTATCCCAAGTTCTATTGAACAACGACCACTTGTCTGACAAAATCCTATTCTTAAAATGTCTGTATTGTGTTACAAATATAAATGATCACTTCGATGTGATTTAAGTTTATTTGTCATTAATTAACAGTGGTTTAACTCATAAGCATCCTCGCCATCATTATTTCGAAGTGCTAAATCATCGAAGTTAATAAATTATCTTTTGTTTAAACCAACCTTACTGCTCAAGGCATATCAAACCGCAGAATTATAATTCCCATTTTCTTCATGAATTTAGTCAGATCTACAGAGTAAGCATTCAAATATCTTGATATCTTAAGTTATCATTCCATCAACAACCACATTCAAATGATTAAAGTCTTCCTTTAAGGATATTCCTCGTATGTTAGATGAATGCCAAATATGTCAATGGAAAATCTCTGATTTGCATTATGGAATTTCATTGTTTTGTCATCGAAATTTGTTTGAAATTTTCCATTTATATAAAGTGAAATTGTTTTCTAATTTATATTCTCTGTCTTCCTTTGTCGAAGGATATACTATACATATGTTTTGCTTTAAGGATGCATTTTATCATAAATAATGATAGCTATCTCGGATTGAATTCAAAAGTGAACAGAAATACTTTGACAATCTATAATGATAAGATGATAAAACATTTTCTCAAATATTTGACCAATTACAAAAAATTTTCATTTCATCCAATCTTAATATCATATTTTTCCCTAGCGATTACTACATCAAAGAGAGTTTTAAAATGCCTCTTCTGTTTGACGTGGTCGAACGAATGAACAAATTTATCAGGATTTTCAATTTAATCTACTCAAATTGGTCATACAATAAAATAATTCGATTTTATACAACAAAATCCATCCCATTATTGATTTCAGCAACTTTCTCTTTTAAAAGTCACTTCGTCATTCCCACGAAGAAGAGGATCAGTTATATTTCAATTCTCAAAACCAATATCTATCAACTTTATTATACTCATTATTTTGTTTGCAAAAAAATATCTAAATTACGAAGCAAGAAGTACTTATCTTTCGTTTCATTTCCATCGATACTTCGTTATTCGTTGAAAAACAATTCTTGCAAAATGTTTAAATTCTCTAAATCACGTCAATAAAATTGTATAAGGGTACAAAGAAAACAAACATTTTTCTCAAATTTAATTGTAAATTCATTATAGAGCTTCAGAAGTGGGATTGTTCTTATTTATGCGTGAGTGTGTAGGTGTTGTTTACACATTTTCCGCTAACAAAAATGGCAAGAAGTTAAGCTCATTGATTCTTTCAGATGAATAAAGTTAAAGAAGAAAAACAAAACATAACTTTATTACAACGAAGGAAAAATTAATGCGGATAAATGTCAAAATAAAGAGCAATTTACTTAAAAGGCCTCGTGGAAAAAACACCAATTTGTAACAAAAAAAAATTATTTAGAAACAGGAAAACAGACTAAAGTACTTTGTACGAGTATGTGATTCCCAGATTGAAGAGGCCTTTTTATGTCGCTTGAGAAGTGGATTTTGTTTTTTTTTTTTTCAAATCTTCAAAACTTTTAAGACTTTGTTTTTTAAGATATTCTAGGAAAATGATCGTTATTATTATTTTCAGAGTGCGTGTCCTTGAAGGTTGTTTAAATTTTACTGGATATTGGCAAATACTGCTTGCTTTTAAGATAAGTGAAGAATTTGAATTTATGGTTGCGGAAACGGTTTTCAGGGAGATTGTAAGGGTGCTTATACACCATTTGCAAATTTATTTTACCAAATAGTAAGTCAATTTAATCTGAAAGCAAATAGATGTAACCCAAATGTAAATAAATTTAAACTATTAGCAGGTCAATTGAAACTATAAGCAGTTAAAATTGATTTGTTTATAGTTTAAATTATTATGTTTGGGTTAAACCTATTTTCGTTTGGATTTTATATATTTGCGTTTAGATTAAATGATTTGCTATTTGGTTAAATAAATTTACGAATGGTATACCTATTTGTTTATTGGAAAGATTTTAGCAATGTATTACTTGTATTTAGCCATCGGATCAAAGGTTTTGCAAGAGGTAATATGTATACTGTCTAGAAAATCGAGTTAATGTAATTAGTCTATTGCCCCCTAAGAGAGAACTATATAGTACCGCATGTGTAGTTATCCCATGCATACTAACTAGGTGACCGATACCCCAACATCACACTTAGTTTTGGGAAGGCACAGTTCTTAAAATACAAGAGAACTCATTGCATTTCTACACTTCTGTTACTTTACAGCCATGCCCTATGGCAATGAGAAAAATTAAGAGAGTTTTTCTCTTGCTTACATCCAATAAAATTTTTGACATTTTCAAGCAATACCGGTCGGTTTTCTAGAAAATATACTCTATGAATTAGGTTAGATTAGGTTCGAATAAATCTCAATGACACCATCTAGATATTAATTAAAGGGTTTCATAATACCCTTTAAATGATTAACACAGTGCGAGCTTCAAGGAAATATGGAAAGATTTAATGGGAGGCATCGATTCCACATTCGTGTGGTACGGCTAAAGGAAGAATCTCAGTACTTAACACTATACTACCAAAATTCGAGTCAAGCTTAAATTGATGGGCATAGTTTACTGTCACTGGCCACTAAGCTTCTTGGGAAGCCAAGCCCTCGCAGGCAGCCGTGACTTCTGCCGACACCTTGGTGTATATCTCCGCTAGAATTTTGTTCGTTCTCGTTGTACGTGTCATGGTTTGTCATAGGTTTTGGATTTCTTATTTTGTTTTGCTGGCCAGCTACGAATTTAAGAATGTAAATACACAGCTGCCTAGCTGAGGTTTCGAACATAAGGTGAACCCGAGGGCTGTAGAAATAAGAGTTTAAATTTTAATAATATTGGACCTTCATCATTGTAACTTTCTTTTCTCTGTACAAATTGTGTGGGAAAAAGAGGGTAATAGGCCCATGAAAAATGTTTTATATTACTAACAATAGCACCTGGAGGATGAATCGACATGTTGACATTTTCAAATAGAGTATTGAAGACCATGAAAAAAGGTTGTAACATAAAAGCTGTTGCTGAATTTTATTATTTCAGTTTTTTTTCATTCAATTAAAATAAACACTAAGGGACCTAGACTGCTGCCTTATGGTAATCCAGAATTAACATTAAATTGGTCAACACACATGTTACGAAAAGAAACAAAGACATTAAGATCCACATTAAAAAAACATTCATTTAAACCCAAATTCTTCAATTTATAAACTTATGTTTGTGACAGCTTAATTAATATCAATAAACACACAGTCAAGTTCTTTCCAATTTTCAATAACATGCCAATATAAAAATATAAAAAAGATGGATAATATTTTTAAAGTTATGCGCATTCAAATTTAAGGGAGAAACAGAGTCTGCTAAAACATTTCACATTCGTGTAGTTCGAGTAAAAAAGAATATCTGTACTTTATACTAAGTCCGAAGTTAGGTTCCACACCGAGCTAATGTAGTTTCCTCGTTGACTTGTGCTGGATATATTTCCATTTATATAGAAAAGTATATCACGTGTACTAAATACAGAAGATGTATGTACTAAAAACATAACTATGGAGCAGATACAGTAAAGTATGTAGCGACAACATGGAAATTTAAAACTTAACAGATATCACAGCAAGTTATGCAATGAATACAAGCATGATCAACCTATTTTGTGTTTATCAAATATGTACTCAGAGTACACATCACGCTTGAAGATACTGTTTTGGTCACTGCATGTTGTAAAAATCTTTAGTTCAAACTCATAAATTTATTACACCGTAATTCTGTGACGCGATTAGGGGCAGTGGAAACCCAAATATGACTGGAGAAAAATAAACTTGTATACTTACAGAATATAACCATAAGGACTCAATTATTAAATTTGTAGTCAGTACATAAACATATGGATTAATATCAAAGATATGTAATGAGTACAAAGGCATAAATTCATTACATGAATATGTGAGTACGTAGTTAATATGTAATGAATGCACAATAACTGTACCCACAACACAATTTTAAAGATAACCATAGAAATTGTATTCACTACATAATCATGATATCGGCTCAAAAAAAACCGACAAAAATGTATGTCATGACCATGAGTCTATAAAATAATTTAATGGCTACATAAGCGTTACCAAATTGTCAGCATTAACAAGTAAATAAATTATAATTTAATAATTATTTGTGCAGAAATCTATGCGATGAGTAGATTTATTTATGTTTAGAGTGCAAATCAAAATATTTTACCGTTACAATGGAACGGGTTATTTTGTTGTAAGCAAAATCTATTCTGTCTAAAATGGATATGACATTAACTCCCCAGCTATAGAGGTCTAACTATGGATCTTAACTTTGAGCTTTATTTGTAGGACCTGGCAAATTTTGGGGGTACATTTCTCTGCAATTCTGCAATTATTACAATTCAATGAGCGAACGCCACGACTATAACGCCCCTTAGATTTATTTAAACTTCGATCAGAATAGCATTCTTCTAATGGAGTAATTACTATGCGTTATTTTTAATTGAAACAAAAAATTAAAATAAACAGTTAATTACCTACATATTGATAAGAACGTCTACGACATACTGCAATATCGTTTTGTGCGTAACCATACATGGGATCGAAATATTTCTATAAAACCATCCATAATGCTTACCTGAAAAGAGAATAAAAAAAATTAATATTATTATAAATGTTTAAAAAAGTGCGTTTATATAATTTTTTTAATCAAAAGATAACAGACAAATTCCTTTAAATTAAAATGTAGCCAAATTTAAGTCCCCACATAATTTAACTTCTTAAAAATCTCCAAAATTACAATCTGTTGTAAGAGGCGAAAAATAGTCCTCAATTGTATGACCCTCGTGTTACAGCAATGTGGTAACGGCTAATACCTTACACTCAATTCCCTTTCGAAACCATTAAATTATTGTATTTTTCCTTTTTCTTTCTACCAAATCGACAAATCATAGCCCTATTTACTGCAGGCTGGCAAGAAAATCTACTAAAGATATAATATTTCAATTTTCCCAAAATTTCATTTCTGAACAACAAAAAAAAAATAAAGAAAAGACCAACACACCGAAAGATGAAGAAGAAAAATAAATGAAATGAAATAAAATGAAACCCCTCAGACTAGTAACCATTTTTCTCAGTCAGCAGAAGGAAGGAAACTGCTACTTACCAAGATGAAGAAAAACCCCCCTAAATAAAAAAAAAGTCTCTAAAAGAAAAGCTCATTCGATTGGGTTGAATTTAAAGGACACACCATCTTCCCCTCTGATTCCCATACAAAATCTCGTCAAAATCGATGATAGAAAAAATATCCTGACAAAAAAGAAAACCGCAAGGATTCGATTCGATATAATTCCACTTTTTATGTCCTTTTCTTCGAATTTTCTGGCTTATGAACGAAATATGTATTCTTCGAAAATCCAAAAGCGAAACAAACAAAAACATAAATATGTGTATCCCATCATTTGCGCCCAGAAAAAAAAAATAATATTAGTAACATTCTTGTTTCCCTCCTTGGAGTCCCAGTTTTTTTATTTTCCAGTAGGGGAGACTCCAGAGCCTGCGGCTGGTGGAGGTGGTGGTGGCGGTAGGTGATGACCTTGTCATAAGGCTACAGTCTTAATAAAATAAATAAACAACAAGATTGATATACAAAAAGATTCCTTAGCAGAACTGAAGCTAAATCTGAGAAAGGTCATACCCTTCAAGGATAACCCTAGAGAATTTTCGTGTTTCACCTTTCATTTGAATCAGAATTAAAATCCTCGGCAGGTTGTTTTTTTGATTTTTTTTTTTTGTTTTGTTTTAACAGCCCCTCATCTGGATCACATAAAAATGTCATCAATTTTAATTCCAAAAATTATTTCATAGCACAGCCGATAAGGACTATAAAAAGGGGGCGCCGAAAAACAAGACCAAAAAAACCTCATACATTTATTCACAATATTTGTTAGATGTCTGATGTCTGGCCGTTACTATAGGTAGCTTTATGTAGGTATATTGCAGACAAAAAACACCCCAGGACGATACTTTTCCAACTTAAACTCAAACAAGAGACAGGAGCAGCGCCTTGTTAGTACAGACACATGGTTTTGCATTTTGTACCCTTCGAACTGAAGTCTGAAAGTCCCTTTGGCTCACATCTCTTTGTTGGTCGTCCTGTGGCACATCCTGGCTCTCACCTAGAAACTCATTGTTTTGATCTAAAAGTTTGTTCTTTGACGTGAAAATGAGTATTTCCTTTTTTTCATTTCATAGTTTTAGGGATTTTTCATGGGATGATATCCTGGTTGTATTTTTTTTTTTTTTTTTTTTGAAAGTCAAATAAATAAACGAGGATAACCATCCAGCTCATAGAAGGACTTCTTCAATGTCAATTTATTTGTGTGATTAAGAGGACTTAAAATATAATAGTCCATTGTCTTGTCGAGTCTCAAGGATCACTGAATACTGAGAAGAGATAAAGGACAAAGGGAACACAAACACTCATCGTAACTCTCTCCGACATTTGAATATGGACTTCTTTGTATGTGTGTATGGAAAAGATGTTAAAAGTTAGTTAAAATGGAAAATATACCAAGTTTTATTCGTGGAAGGTTGAGTTTTAATTAAAAATGACTTATAAATTCGTTTCTTTTTTTCTCATTTTTTTTTTTTGGGAAAAAGGAAAATGGTCGAAGAATAAGTTGACAACCAAGCATAAATCTTGGTAACAAAAGAGACTTCGGATTAGGACAAAACGGGCTCTGGGGTTTTCTGAAATTCTGAGTATTAAACAATAGTTGAGTGTTGTAGAGTGGGGGGGGGGGGGGGGGTATGAAAAACTATTGGATTACGATAACAATTCTTGTGAAATTAGATATGCGCCAGGAATTGCTGACGTAGAGATAATGGGTAGTAATTCGCCAGTTTGAAGGACCATTTTACAGTTAGTGGATAGATGGAAATAATAATTATAATAAAAGAGGAACCTTTTTGAAAAAAAAGATGGATTTTCATTTAAAGTGAATTCAGCAATTAGCGACTTTAAGGGAATTGATTTTGTGCTTTTTTTTTGTTTGATGATTTATAAAAGCAAAACTAACAACTCTCGAACTAATCTTGAAGAACGAGGAGATTTATAAGAAGTCATAGTCTCTGGAGTATCTATTATTCAAATAAAGATTGATTTTAAAGGTGAACCCCCTATAACATTTTTGTTTCTTGATCTGATTTACCTCACTAAGAGACAAATATATGTTCTCAGAACAGAGATTTTAAAGTATGAAGTGAATTTAGTGAAATTTGCATACAGAATCATTGCGACAAGAACTTTTTGTACGGGGTACAGTAACTTTTTACTGGGTACAGTAACTTATACTGGATGAAATAACTTGTACTGTATACAGTACCTTATATTAGTTACATTTTAATTCATGTATCTACCCAATAAAACTTAATAGAAAAATTTATTCGTCACAGCAGTTTATGTAATAAGTATTAGCAACGTATTGTATTGTGTACACAACTCACTTGGAGAAACTGCATAATGTACAAATTTGTTTAAAACTCAACTTATTCATTTATTGCAGCAGTGAATTTTTATACATTCAGAATAAAGAAGAAACTAGCTGCGCGACACGGGAAAAAGATAAAATAGGAAGACTCAGAAAAATGTAGTGAGTACAAGAAGCTGTATCCATTACATAAAATAATAAACAACACATTGTTGTGAGTACAGTGACTATACTGATTTCAATTGCGATCAACTCTAAGACGAAATTAAAGAGATAAAATAAGAAGAAGATAAAAAGAAAATGTTAAATTCAGTT
Source organism: Chrysotoxum bicinctum (assembly GCA_911387755.1). NCBI lineage: Eukaryota > Metazoa > Arthropoda > Insecta > Diptera > Syrphidae > Chrysotoxum > Chrysotoxum bicinctum. Next base: position 208,995,122 of record OU426989.1, on the reverse strand, counting down.
GACAATAAAAAAAGTAATTTAAAAAAATTATTTTTGCTTCTGATATTGCAGCAACTAAATGGTAAGTTAGGCATTCAGGAAAAATCAAACTTGAGATTTCGAACAGTTTTGACAAAAAGACAAAAAAGTGGGTCTAGCAATCATGTCTGTCTATCTGTCTGTTCCTAAACTTATCGGCCGGTTTTTCTTAAACTTAATAAATAACATTTTTAATTTTTTTCCCTCGAAACGTTTTTTTTCTTATTTTTTTTTTTAGGACCAAAAATTACCATAGAATACAATTTTTTTCTCAATTTTAGAAAGTGCAGCAAATATCTATGTATGCGTTAAGTTTCTTGAAGAGCCCTCTTAAAAATGGGTTAATGATTTTTACTTTCTATCTTGTTCCAAAAGTCAAAATCTCCACTGACACTGGCAGCTGTTAATGCATTTTAAGAATCAAATATTGATATATTTTAAATATCAACTATTATAAGGAAACATCTTTTATTTTTGCTTTGCAATTTTGCAGTTGATACATTCATTAAAGTAATGGCTGTCAATTTTGGTGCTATATGTTATTACGCTATTAACACTTCTCAAAAGCATTTGATACATTTTTGGCATAAAAGCTTTTTTATCTAAAATGCTTCTATTTTGGATTTATCAATCTCTTTTTCGTTCGATTAGAAACTATCTTTCGAACCACTTAAAACAAGTTGGTTTTAAGTCTGAAATTCATAAAATAAATGCTGGTGTGCCACAGGGCTCTGTTTTGTCTCCGACTCTCTTTCTGATATTCATCAATAATCTTTTGCTTGAAACTTCTTTTCTAATAAATTGTTCTTCTGACGACAGTACTCTCAGCTTCTCATATTCGTATTCATGTGCACGTTCTTGTTCTTCGGATCTGGATTTAGAACCTCAGCGTATGATAAGCTGATTTGATTCTGATCTCGATAGCATTGTCAAAAATTCAATTATGTTTTCTGCTATTAAACCAGAACCGACCTCTTATGTCTCTATTCATGAGTCGCACTTGAATTGAGGAAACAGAAGTGCTTTCAGTTTTCGGTATGTGCATCACAGACCACCTTGTGTGGAATGACCAAACATTCGACATCGCAAAAAATGCTGCTACATAACTGTCAAGGTTTCCTTCGAAGTTGCAACTCTTCAGATCTGACTGTAATCTATAAAGCCTAGATCTGTCCAAAGCTTGGGAACAATTCCCATATTTGGACAGGTGGCCAATAGCCCACTTAGGTCTCTTGGATAGAATCCAAAGATTTTTAAAAATTAAACTACAACAGAAACACTTGAACCTCTCAAGCACCGCAATAATGTTTCTTGATTTTCATTATATTATCGATGTTTTTATTAACAGTGTTCTAGCGAAATAGCAAATTACATTCCTTCACTTAAACAACGCAACCTTAACACTTTTGCTTCATGACATGCCCATCAGTGGAACCTTGAGTCGACCTTCGGACGTGGAGTTAAATTCAGACAACCTTCCTTAAGCCGCACTACACGAATGTGGAATGGTTTACCCGGCTCAATATTTCCCCCTCATTACTATACTGCAAAGCTCATTGGCATCTCCCTTCAAATCCTCTTCAGCTTTTCTAAACGCTCACACTGTGCTCAAATATTGTAAGGACAGTCATAATACCTTCAGTATGCGCAAAGTATAAAAAAAAAGACCTTATATTTCACATTTCTCTTTTTTCTACGTACAATTAAATTAAGCGCCATCTTAACTCTCAACATTTCAACATTTCAAATTCACTTCATGTTCATTCTGATGGCTGACCTTAGTTGTATTCACTTTCACTTTGTATTCACTTCACTCAATCATCTTGTATAATTTATTTTTTCAAAATAGGTCAAACGAAATCCACGTGATCAAAATCTTTTCAGTCAAAATAATATTATCAAACTCAGAATACAATATTTGACAGCTGAATCAAATTACAAAAAAAATATCGGTCAGTCCTTTTAAGGATTAACTCGTTATACAGATGGACGTGCGGACACAAATTTGCACAGACATGGAAGCAGCAAGAAGTTATGTTTTTGACACCTCACTCTTCATTATGATAATGTAAGCTTTGGTTGAGTAAGAACCTTTACATTTTCTAACACCATACAAATAATTGCCCGTGAAGATTCATTGAAAAGTGTGAAAACGGCCCTATTATAAAAATCCTCCATAAAAACAATGAGCTTAATCAAAATTACAACACACTTGAAAATAATTACTCATCTGCTGAGGCCACGGCCAGCGGTGTAGAGATTTCCCGGATTCTATTTTAGGCTTAACTTTTTTTTTTCAAAATTTAACCGAACTTCCACAGAATTACATATACCTCTACACACATGTATACCAACGTCCTTAGGATAACAAACACAAATTTCAACAATTTAAAGGCATTTATGCTAAGCAGCAAATCGTTGTCGTCCTCATTTTTGTCTTTGTTTCCTTTTTTATTATTATTATTATTTTTTAAAGTGCACTGTGGCGTATGTGTGTTATTTCGACGTAATTTTTTTTCCCCTTCGAGTATTGTGTGGATTTATGTATTTATTTGTATGAGGACGAGTATGTTACTCTTAAGCGATATTTTGTTGTGCTATAAAATATCAAGTATTTGTGTTGAAATATTCTCTTGTTTTCTACTTTATTCCAAGTTCTATCCTTTTTTTTTCAGGACAAAAAAAACGGACTGAAGGATAAATGAAGTTGAATCGGGAGAGTAGGATGTGATGGAGGGAAACAACATTTTTTATTTTCCTTTGTTATTTTTATTTTGTGTCCTTTTTATTCAGAGGAATATTATTTTTGAAATATTAATGGAGTGTCATTCATGAAATGTGAATTTTTAAGGAAAAATAAAATAACAACGAAAATTAAGGTAGCAATAAATTGGTAGAACTCAAAGGTCCGCCATGGAAGTATACTTGAATTTTAATTTGTTGAAGTGAAAGGTGAAATCCCTGATGGAACAGTCATTCCCATCCAATTAAATACGAAAACCGTCTTCGCATATTTATCGAGATGGTTAAAATCACTCTATTTCAATCAAATTAAAAATTCGACGCGAAACCTTGCCTTGAACTCATGCAATAATTATTATTAATATCATCATCAGAGACTAAATTCAAAAGGACAAACGATTTTCATGTTTTGATGTTAAGGGTGGATGGGGAGAATGGTATTTATGTAAGTTAAAGTCAGTCAACTTGTATACATTTGCAGAGATGACAGTCAAGGTCTTTTACATAATTCTGATATGATGGATTACATGCCCAAGGAGACTTTATCATGTACACACGCACATACACACACACATCAATCATTCGGGGAAAATACAATTTAGAGGTATTGGCCAAAAATGTATACATGAATGTCCTGACGTTGAAATTCATCGCTTTTGTTGTGACTCTTTGTTTGACAGAGATTTGGAGTGACAGTTTCCATTTATTTTAGCTAAAATTATGCAAAACGAAATCTTTTTATAGGTAGATACAAATTGAACTTCTAACCTACTCTGGTTGTGTGCTAAGAAATTATGTTAATTCGGTTCTGTTGTTGGCTCAATCATGTATAAAATGAAGTGGATTTTCTTTTCTGTAAATGAAAACGAAAACTTTGAGTTTGGCTGTATCGCTGTTGAAGTCAGACATGATTCTCTTCGGACTTATAATTAATCAAAATTTCAGTCGATAGAAATTGCTAAGTGAATTGAAATTTTATGAGAAACTTATTAATGTCCATAACAAACAGTATCGGAAGTAAAGTGGGGATAAAAATATAATTCAATGAAATGTCTCTCTGGAGCAAAAAAGAATGAAAATCTTATTATTTCGTTTTTCCAATTTGAAGCTAATGAGTTCTGCGGATCCTATATAATCAAATTAACATCAGTCGATTCCGAGAAATCAAACAACCAATCTGGTAAATCAACTGACGAATATAGCAAATCAACAGTGGAATTCTGCTAACGAATAATCCAATCTATCGAATCAACGAACGACGCCGGAAAAATAACAGAGGAATCAGAGAAATCAACAGACGAATCACATTAAACAATACTGAGGAATCAGGCAAATCAGCAGACAAAACTGACCAACCAAATAAACAAATAAAGCAACTTCAAAACCAGCAAACTAGTTTGCAAATCAACTAACGAATCAGCTAAATCGACATCGAATCCAGCTTATCAAATGACCAATCTGGTAAATCAATTCACTGTTTAGGTAAATCAACTGGCGAATCAAGCAAACTAACCAACTGACAAAAAAAGCAAGCCAAGTGACTAACCTGGCAAATAACAGTGGAATCCGGCTTACGAACAGTCGAATCTGGCGAATGATTCCGGAAAATTTAGACAGAGATCCGGGATATCAACAGACCAATATTATTGACTAACTAATGAATCAGGTTAAGACAATACTGCTAAATCAGGCAAATCATTAGAAAAAACTGACATAATAACGATTGAGTCAAATAATCACCCCTATTACAGAATTCGGCGAATGAGCTAAAGTGACAGATCAATTCATTTCCAATTCTTTGCTATTACTGAATCCGACGAATGAAAGTTGAACGAATGTCGGTAACAATCCCTGCACCACTGACATTTTGTTCAACGTATATGGTATTACAGAACTCGCAATCCATTCGCACTCCATACAATTTCTATCATTTTACATTCGCACCAATTTCGAGACGAATCTGAAGTGAATTTTTGATTAAACGAAAATAAACAATGGAGAGTACAAAAAGTCAAAAGCTTATCATACTGAATGCTAAAGTGTTTGTTTAACAAATTTTAATAGAAAACGCACAAATAGCAATGCAACCAAAGAGCAAGAAATCTATTAAAAAAAAAAAAAAAAAAAAAAAAAACAGAGCACACGGTTGGTTTTGAACCGTCCCCCATCTTCTCAACGATGCTTGATTTCGTTGATCGAAAGCGATACTATTATAACAGGCCAGTTGAATAAATGTTTGTAGCTGACAGTGTCGATACGAAAGTTCATAAATGATAAGGTAATTTTAGGAATCGACAATGTAGTTCATCCGACGAATTTCATAATTGAGTTTTACAGCGGATGCGAATCGAGTCAACTCACCGGGAGTAAAATTCTGCGAATTCTGTAATAGACATGAATAAATCCGAAAAATCAATTAATGAAACAGGATAACCATCAGGCCAAATCGACATCAAGTCCGGGAAAACAACAGACCAATGTGATGAATGAAAAGCGGAATCTGGCTGACGAAGAGGCTGACGAATCAACGAGCGATTACGGAAAATTTACAGAGGAATCCGGGAAATCAACAGACCAACCTGATGAATCAATTAAACCAAGAGACGAAACTGGCAAATCAATTGGAGAATGAGCCAAATTAACTTACGAGTCAGGCAACTTAACAATGAATCATAAAAACCAACAAACGAATAAGGAAAATCGAATTTACAATCAGGTTAGACAACGTCGAAAACAGTAGACGTAGACTAAAGCAACAGTTGAATCTGGGAAATCAAACAACAAAACTGGTAAATCAACAGTAAAATCCGGCTGACAAACAGTCGAATCTAGAGAATCAACGAATTATACCGGAAAATTAACAGAGGAATCAGAGAAATAAACCGACGAATATAGCAAATCAACTGGAGAACCAACGTCAAATCCAGTAAAATCAATAGATCGACTGGAGAATTCGTCAAAAAAAAACTCACGAATCAGTCAAAATCAACGAATAAATCATGAAAACCAACAAACGGATCAGGAAAATCAAATTAACTTATAAAGCAAGATAACAACTTCAAAAGTGGTAAATCAGTAGACATGTTCGTCTCGTCAAATCAAATAACGGATCAGCCAAAACGATATCGAATTCAGAAAATCACCAGAACAATCTGGTAAATAAACTGACGCATCAGGTAAATCAATTGAAAAAAATGGTAAATCAACTGAAGACTCAGTTAAGAAAAAGTGAAGAATCAGGTAAAGCAAAGCGACTGATGAATCTGGCAAATCAACTGAAGAATCAATCTGGGTAAGAAAAAACTGACGAATCAACGAATGAATCTGGAAAATCTTTTGAAGAATTTGGAAAATCGATTGCCTGAAAACCAACTGAAGAATTAGGGAAATCGAATTGTGTTATCAACCAAGATAACGTCGAAACCGGCAAATCAGTAGACGTATTAGTCAAATCAATTTATTTATCAACCAAAGCGACTTCGAATCCAGGGAAATCAACAGACGAATCCGGTAAATCAACTGAAGAAATAGGGTAAAAAAAAACTGACTGGTAAGACTCCGTACAATTAACATAGCATTCCTCCATATCGACTGACGAATCTGAGAATTCAACTGACAAATCTGATAAATCAACTAAAGAATCAAGTAAAAAATAAAAACTGACGAATCGGCGATAGAACCCCGAAAAACAGCTGCCGAATTCGAAAAATTGACAGGCGAATCAGGTAAATCAACAAACGCATCAGCCAAATCAGAGGAGGAATCCAGAAATTCAGCAGACGATTTTGGAAAATCCACAGACGAATATGCCAAATTAGAGGAGACTTCTTGCCAATAATGGGAGAAGTCTTTCAAATTAAAGCTAGTTGAGCTTTGCTGGGATAGGAATATCACGTTTCAACAGTATTTCCTTATTTGTATGGCGGTTTCTTTTTTTTTTCCTCTTTGTGGATAGAGCTTGATGCCGGGCAAAGCAACAACATGTTGGTCGCATTTCTTCGAGCTCTAGTAAATCTTTTTAATTTGTTAAAAAACAGGTGTGCTGGTATAGAAAAGAGTGGGGAGTTATTGAAATATAAATACTCGTTACAAAGTGTGCCATATTAATCTACAGTATTTCTTCTTTTTCTAGAACTCAAAGAGTTCTTCAATCACTTTTGCTTTTTTTTATTTTGTACCTACAACTTACTCTCTTACTTCTTCTGCCGGTATTCCAAAGTGAAATCGAGGAAATAATGTTCATCCAAATATAATTTTTCCCTGTCGTAGTTGCTAGATAGTTTATCAGTAGCTTGGTTAGATTCTACTTACATCCGAATTGAACTCCCAACTACTTTTCATTTAGTTGTTTCTTAAAGAAATATAAAATAAATAAGAGGCGAACCTGAACCAAGTAACTTACAACTTTCAACCATTTCTATAAGCGCATTTTCGGCAGGACTGGATCGGGCGCTTGCTCTTGTAGCATTTCAACTTCCTTATTAGCTTTCTTAAAAACGTCCTATAAAATAGATTATAATTACCTCTCATAAACAACTCTTGACCACCATGATGACGTCAATTTTGTCCAACAATTAATTCCATTAACCCTAACCTCATTCGACCGAAAAGTTTCATTTTATATAAATGTATTAAGGTAGGTACCTAATCGAAAAGTTTACACACGACTTATACAATTTTGTAACAAAATTAGAACTCATTAAAAACAACGACGACAACAACCACAACAAAAATATAAAATAAAATATAAACAAAATCACTCTTCTATACAGGATGTCTCTATACCTAGATATGTATTTGTGCTTTACACCCACCAGCAAGGACACAAAATCTTAACTTCATATAATTATAGAGATGCCATAAAGGTGTCCTCAAGTTAAAAAGAACTTTTCTCTATCTCTCTACACAAACGCAAACACACACACCAATGCATACATAGATATACACCAGCCAAACACTTAACCTAACCTTATAGTGTTTTCTTCCATCGTGGAATAGTTTCCTCAAAAACAAGAAGAGAAACTCCAACTAAAACGCTCAAAAGGGTGAATAGGTAAGGTAGTACCTACATACTAGAACGCTTCCTGCAAGATTGTTAACGTAGTAAAACCGCTTAATGTAAAAACACTCAACCTCTTTCAACCGACCACCCAACCATACTTGTACCTTTAGTTATCCTGCGTTCGATAGCGCTAAATTGTGGTTCCTTTTTCTCTCTTATGTAAAGGAAAAAAAATAACAAGGAAGACGAAGTCGATGAAAACAAAAATGAAGCAAGGAATTGCTTCAAGGCAGCAGAAGAAGAAGAAGAAGAAGAAGAAGAAATAAAATAATAAAATCAACAAAAAAAAACATCGACTTTGATAATATTTTCCGGCGTACACAAGCACTCGATTTCATTCTGATAAAAGAGATGCCAGGTGGAAAGTTTTGAATTAAATTATTTATTAAATTCTTGAGTGATAATATGAAGGCCGTGTTTTATTGCGTTTACTCGCACATTGGTTAAGCTTATTCGGCTTAAATTCTCTTTGCAAAGCAAGTAGTTTGCTGATACGACAATAATTCATTAAATGGAATTAAAATTATGTATAAACGCAAACCTTAATCCGCATGGAATCCGCAACGTCTTAAGGAATATATTCACATAAGAGCGACCAACGACCGACAAATTTAAGAAAAAATTTGGTAGTCAAAGTTTTTCAAAAAAACTAATCAAAACTGTAGAAAACTAACAAAAACTAAAGTAAAGATGCTAAAATTTGCGTTTACACTAATAAAATAAGATAAATTTCAAAAACTTGCGAACTGATATTACGAACTGTCAAAATCTAATCGTGTTCCACATACCATCCACACTGCAATGAATAAATTGTTCATGGGCCACTGACCTCAAAATCATTTTTGTTTGTTTTAAACGTCATTAGTGACAAATAAATATCTTTCACATAGCATTTTGTCTATGTGAACGAACTGTCAAAATGGGAGAAGTTTCGTTCATCCGCCAATCATTGGTTGATAACATGTGAATAGTCATTTGCTCTTGGGCATTGTGCACATTGACCTCGAAATAACATATTCGATAAACGTTCATGCATATAGCGTGTCAGCACTTTGCATTCAATCCGCAGTTGGTACTTCCATGGAACGCTAGAGGACCGAAAATCGGGGTGGTCATGAACACGCCTAATCTGTCAGTTTTTATAAATTCCTCTGCGGTTGAACGCATCCCAATTTCCCAGTATTTCTCAATCCCGGTATTTTGTGTTTTCAACCATGGAAAATTTTTTTAAGTTTTCTAGTTGTATTAATGTATCATTCGCCGAAGTTGACTGCCAACAAACAATTCTAATATTCACCCCTATTACAGAATTCGGCGAATGAGCTTAAGTGCCAGTTTCAATTAATTTCAAAACTTTTGCTATTACTGAATCCGACGAATGAAAGTTGAACGAATGTCGATAGCATGCTCTGCACCACCGACATTCTCTTCAACTTATCTGGTATTACTACTAAATGCGCAATCCATCCGCACTCCATACAATTTCTATCATTTTACATTCGCACCAATTTCGTGGCGAATCTGAATTTTTGATTCGTGAAGTGAATTTTTGATTAAACGACAATAAACAATGGAAAACACAAAAATGTAAGTCAAAAGCTTATCATAATGAATGTTGAAGTGTTTGTTTAACAAATTTTAATAAAAAACGCACAACTAACATCGCAACCGGAGCCAGAAATTAAAAAAAAAAAAAAAAAAAAAGAGATCACACGGTTGGTATTGAACCGTCACCCATCCAAGTACTAACCACTCAAAACGATGCTTGACTTCGTTGATCGATAGCGATACTATAACCAAAGCCTAGGCCGATTGACTAAATGTCTGTAGCTGACAGTGTCGATACGAAAGTTCTTAAATGATAAGGTAATTTTAGGAATAGACAATGTAGTTCATCCGGCGAATTTCATAATTCAGTTTTACAGCGGATGCGAAAGGTCAACGGATCGAGACAACTCACCAAGAGTAAAATTCTGCGAATTCTGTAATCGACAGGATTGTTTTCTTTATAATGAAAATAATTTTGTAAACAAAAAGTAGGAAAGCAAGACTAAAATTAAATAAATGCATTAGAGGCCATCGCGGCTCGTAGAGAGCATATACCTTCTCACCAAAAACTCTCAACAATATACGAGTACCTATTCATGTCTGCGTATTAGTAGAAATGTAGGAGATCTAAAATTTTTTGCCGAATCTAAGCGACTAATGAGAAGCACTTTTCATGACAAGAGAAACTCTAAGAGGATTTGTCACTTGAAAGCAAGAGGCAAGACCTCTAAAAATAGGGACTTTTAATAAGGGTGGGTAGATGTTGAAATGGAATATCAGACAAAAAACATAAATGTTAAAAAAGAGCCAAGTTCTTCTATACAAAAACCTTTATGTAACAAGTGAAAAGTACTGAGATCTAAAAGTATGCCAAGTTCTTACTTCATGAATGTTTCATAGCAAATATTTAAAGTAGAATATAATATTGAAACAGCTACAATGTAATAGAAAAATTTTATTATTTAATGATCACTGAATGGAAAACCTCAAATTTTATATTTTTTCTTAGTATACAATTTAAGCCCTGCCACTTTACTAAATCTCATCGTTTTACAGCAGTCGGAAGTGCTCCATTCAACCAACACCGATTCGGAGAAAGTGGGCGGGTACCACGCCCCCTGAATGGAAAACCTCAAATTTTCGATTTTTCCCTCTGCTTGCATGACAAGATCTACCGTTGTGCAAAATTAAAAGGTTCTACGATGTCGGAAAGTGCTCCATAATTTTGATGATCTGTCAGTCAGTCAGTCAGTTACGGATTTTGTGATTTTTGAGGCCGTATATCTCAGGAACCGCTTATGCTAGAAAATTGAAATTTGGTTAGGCGCCTGTGCCTGACTAGCTTAGCATATATTCTGAATTTTAAGTTTCTGACTGCATTGGTACTGAAGATAGGCGGGGTAAAAATCGCCTGAGTTTGTTCCTGTAAAAAGGGTGTAGTGCCAGAACTTGGCTGGGCACTACCGTGGCCTTTGATAAAACAAGTTGTATTTGAGGTATAACATGTATGGAATCTGACATCTTTCGAATGCGACTTCAACAAAAGGAATAACGGCGTCAAATCGAATCACATTGACGTCCAAATTACGTTACTTCTGCGAAATATAATTTTACTTTTAAATAGTTTAGAATGTCAATCGTGGCGTCCCCCTGTGTGGCAAATAGGGTCGTCATGCTGGAACCCAATGTCGTCTATGTCCATACGATTCAATTTGGGCGATTAGAAATTGGTTAACATGGTTCTATAGAGCTGAACCTCGTGTGGGTTGTTGTCGTCCCATGTATGGGAATTTTGCTTTTTAACACAGCCATTCATTCCAAAAATGAGCCTCGTCGCTAAATATAATTTTTAGGGCAACATCGGTCTCCTCTTCCAAACGTTCTGAATCCCAGTTAGCGAACAAATGGCGTTGTCTTTGGCATTCATAGTTGGATCTTGGTCGAGTGAAGGCCCAAGTCTCGACGCAAAATTAGTCAAGTTGAAGTCTGCGAAATGTCAAGTTCTTGTGCACGACTAGAAATTTACTACTTCGCGTTTTGCTATACACTTTATTTTAAAATGACACCTGCTGGGAATTTAACTCAGAATTCCCACGCAATGAGATCTATTCAAAGGGTGAAGTTTGGTTAATAGTTCCTCAATATTGCTTTGCTATCAAACAATCTTAAAGTAGATCAAAAAATTTTCATATAAATAATGTTGGAATTGATTTAAACGGTGGTTACCAGAACTAACCACCACATAAGTTCATTCTTTAATATATCGGGGAAAAATGATTAAAACCAACGTTTTGTTTAGTTTGCAAAACAAGAAAATCTATAGAAAGTAATAAGCATTTGCTCAAAAAGTATTAGAAAATTTCGACTAACGCTATTGTTCTAATATGTGGCCGTGCTCGCCTGTCAACCTCAATATCACAGGTTCGATCCCTGCCGTCGTCTATGTCGTCTTTAATTCCATTAAAACCTTCTATAAATTGTCATCAATGGGTTGCTGGCTTACTCATTACATGTTGTTTAGGCATAACACTAACAACATGTGATTGAGTTAAACTACGAGTAGTATGCCCAACAAGGATGAAAAACGAATAAAATAATGCGAATTATAAGGGACATAGAAATAAGACACGGCAATTCTCCGCTTTAGTTCAGCCGAAAATCCCTGGAGATAAAAAATCTTAGACAACCACCTTCAGTCTCAGAACATCGTGCCACACATCTTTCCTATCCTTCTTTCTCTTCCGTAACTTCACGCCCACGCTGTGTTGAAACATTTGAAGGGTAATCATATTCCCTTGAGCGTGTGTAGATTAAAAAAAAAAAAAAAAAAAAAAAAAAAAAAAAAAAAAAAAATATGTAGAACGCTGAAAGAAAAGTATAAGTATAAGTACATATACACTCAATGCCGATAATTTTGGCTACGTTATCTCTCCTTAAGTTCAGGCTATGTTCACTTATGTTTTATGCTCTTAAAGGGATATAAACCAAAGCAAAAGACAAAAAAAAAAAAAAAAATTCTTTTAGTTTTTGGAAGAAAAAAAAGTATCGATTTTTTTTTAATAATAATTAAAAACTAAATTAATCCAACCCATTTTTGAAGAACCTTTTTGATATCCTGAACTTGAATTCTGCCTCAGAACTGTTTTCGAGTTAGAATATCCCAATTCTACATAAAATGGCTGTAAAGAGTAGGTGATAAAACTTCCAAATATTCTCTTGTCACGGTAAAATGCCTTTCATCTATCTAGTCGTCCGGATTCGACAGAAAATTGTTGGACCTCACCATTCCCACTGATTAACAGTATTGGTTGAGAGTGTAAGTAACTAAATTCCGTTTTTCGCCAAGACGCACATTTTATTTTTTCCATATCACTTATGACCATTTTCGCCCACTTTCACTAAGTTCGCTTTTTCTAAGCGAAATGCTAGGCGATATTCCTTCTCAAATCATAAACCCCACCCGCTTATTAGTTGTTGAGTTCATTGCCAACAAAAACAAAAATATTTAACAAAAAAAACTGTGTTGGCAACGCTACACAATGGCCTTCCAGGGACGCAAAGTAGATAAATATGTACATCGAGTTTTGTACACACAGCCGCACAACCAATGTCGGTAAAAATATTGGTGGCTCTGGCTAAACACAGAGTGTTAGGGAATTCCCTGGAGCACACACATCTCCACACATTTCCTATCTATATAAGCCACCCTCGACTTACTCAACTAGTCACGCTTACTTTGGTTAGACTCCCACAACCGAGATCCCTTTCCACTTTGTTCAGGTTAGTGCTCCAATAGCAGCAGCAGTACTACCCAGCAGTTAATATCGTTTTGCCTTCCTTACTGGCGAAAAATCCTTATTTTCGTAGTCGTCCTTAACGTCCTTTAGCGTCGTCGACATCATGGTAGGTATAGTTGGAATTTCGTTGTAGTCATCGTCGTCTGTTACAAGGGTGTGGCTGGCTGGCTGGCTGGACGAACCCGGTATTCGTTTCTTCTCTAGACTGAAAAAATGGAAATCCTGCAACTACTGATTCAGAGAAGAGAGAGCAAGCGAGAGAGAACTATAACGGAGAATTAAGCTTGAAAAGGGTGCAAAATCGTACTTTATGCCTGCCAGGCAAGCAGATTTTTTTTTTTCTGGGTGACGACGACTACGAGAACTACCAACGATCCGGTTGGGCATTTCCCGTTCGAGATACAATCTGTTTATTGATTTTCCCACACCAGCCAAGGATGGAAAAAAAACTGTCGATGTTCATTTTGGCGGAGGTGTAAGTCGAAGGGAATAACTGTTATTTTTTTTTCAGCCACGGCCGCAGTTTTCCGCCAAAAAAAAACACCAACAATGAAAAAATCGACAAGAAAAAATAGAGTCAGCTCTCGAAGTGCTGCAAGGTTTATTGACAAAAGGACAACATTTCCCAGCGAGAGCGAGAGCTTTGTTTTGTTTGTCATTATTTGTTTCTCTTTTTTTTTATTGATCCTTACTTGATCCGCCACTAAGTCGACCGTTACTGTCGGTTGGCTAATCCTCTTTACTTCACAACTCTTGTGTGTTATTTATTTGACACACAACATTCATCGTTGTCCTTTTTATTTTGTCGAAATCTCATTAGGATGTAAGTGCTATTTAAATGAATCCACTTTCCACTTTCAAAGGCATGTTCCTGCTCCATATATTTAATTTATGACTTTGAGGGCGGAAGGATGAGTCATTATACTTCAATTTTGTTCACCTCAATTTATTCTGAAATATGCTTGCTTTGAATTACTTTGGATGGTGGAATTCGGTCGGGTAAATGAGATTTCTTAAGATACTTAAGGCACTCTGATCCATTGTCAAAGTGACGTCAATGGTACAGGACGGGACGCATTTTGCACGAGGGGAGACCCATAGGAATCAAATTCTCAAATTTTGGGTAAAGCAGAAGAAAAGCCCTCATAATTTGCTATTAGGCAGACAGGAAGAACCTTAAAATATCTGACAGGCGTCGAAAAGACGGATGTTGATGGAGAGTTGGCACTTTTTGGGGTTGTTTTCTTGTTTTTTTTTCTGAAAGCAAGGAATATTTCGACATTTAAATGACGACGACAGCCACGCTTGAAGAGAACGAAGTTAAGGTTTCACTTTTGATTTTAATTACCAGTGAATTGAAAGTGCGAAGGAGCTTTTGTAAGGTAAAATAATATGATAAAAATTTCTTTCGATTTTCAAAGTCGGGCTGTGGGGGGGATTACTTTGAGAGAAAGAAGATGTTTAAAGAAAAGTTTGTTTAAGAGCTTAGCGAGGAAAGTTGTTGGTTACATGTGTTCCTCACTGCAAACAATTAAATAATTTTAATTGAAAGGATTGCCACAAATTTGCCAGGAGATAATATTATGTTTTTGAGATGGTTTTGTAATTATCAAGCGATGTTTAAAGCATTTCCATATTGGATTTAAATTCAAGGAAATATGTTAATAAGCATAGTGTTTATAGAACAAAGATTACTAAAATCGAGACATTGCTTTCACATCAGTATGTCCCGCAGTCTTTATAACATAAAATAATTGAATAAGATGCATTTACGACTCGTAGAGTGTATAACAGGAGTGGTGGGGACCTACAATTTTCTGCCGATTTTAAACGGATAATTTTTAATGACAAGACATACACTTGGAGGATTTTGCACTTCTTCGCAAGAAACAATACCACTCTGAAAAACTTCCTTGCAGATACTTTTATAAAAATAATAGATAAATTCCTGTCCTACATAAATTGAAAGGCTCAAGATTAAAATGTTGCAACACTTCAATTCAAAACCTATGGACTTTTCATTTAAAACATAATGTATATGACCAATTTAAATCCTATTCAAAAGCACGAACTCTAGAAAGCTTCTTTTGTGGTAATTATTTAACGAAACTATTCTCTTCAAAGTAATCTCTTACGAGTATGCTTTCACTTCTCTTAATCCTCAAAAATTAATTTATTTCTTTTGTGCATTCAAATCATTTCTGATTTGATTTATTTGCAGAGCATATTTCTTTTTCATTAGATGATTTGTTTAATGGTATCCTTGATAAGCTCCAAACTTCGATCTAATTGAATTATTGTAGTACCTATACCTAGCACAGTCCTTAGAGTTGCCAAGTGTGATTTAATTTATCTTTTTGTTTTGAATCTTTAACTGGTCAGTATGTTTCCTCATTAGTGACTTTGATTCCAGTGTCTACATGATCACAGAAATAATTTCTCTGGGGACGCGTACTTTAATTCCTAACAGAATTCAGAGCATAAAACCTATCACGTTGAGAGAAATAAGTTTCCGCTCTTACAAAGCCAACCCAACTGAGAAAAATCGGAAAAAGCTAAAACATGTCAGAAACCATTTCAACACTGTTATAAAAAAGTGATCAAATTCTTACATAACCAGAAATTAAGGCAAGAACTCTTGCAATGTATCAACATCAGTAGAAATTTCTGGTAATTTTTCGATAATGTAAAAATTCCAACGTTCATCTTCATCGACAACCCGATAAATTACTCTTCAAATATGGCAAATGAACTTGCATTTTGCTCATTTTGCCGCTTACGAACTCAAATCATTCAATGAGAAGGCATTTTTCAGCACTGGTACAGTTGCACGAGCTCTTCGAGATCTTGATTCAAGCAAATCCGTTGGTCCTGATAGTATACCCACATTCTTCTGAAGAGGTGTTCTTCACCGCTGGAAAAACCATTGCGTAAGCTTTTTCCATCGCTTATACTGTTCTGAAATCTTCCCTTCTAGATGGAAAACAGCATTTTCTAAAAAGGCGAGTCTTCCTGCACCTCCTCCGACTGACCAATTGCAATTATTACGTACCTTCTTCCCAAGATCATGAAATCGCTGATCAAGCTTCTAAATAACCTGCTTTAGCAGCGAACTTCCCACTGGTGATCTGATGGCACCGAAGAGTGGAACTGATCTTAACATTGATTTTTGGAAAAAGTTAGATTATTGCGCTTAATATTTCTAAGGCATTTGATAGAGTTTGGCACCAGGCTCCCTAATCGAAAATACTTGCCTTTGGTATCCATTAAAACCCTTAATCTTTGGATTGGAAATTATTATCTGTATACATCTTGTATTGGACAACGGTTTCAAGTCCGATCTTAACAAAATAAATGCTGGTGTTACGCAAGGTTCCGTTTTGTCTCCGACTCTCTTCCTCATTTTTCGAAATTATCTCTTGTCTAAACCTCATCCAATTCATTATTTTCCCGATGATCTACATACCTCAGCTGCTCATTTTCGTTCTTAAATTCAGGTCCAGCTCCTTCGGAAGTAGAATTGTAAAGGTATCGTATGATAAACTCATTTAACATCGATCTTTACGGCATTGTTAAATGGGGAATACAAAATCGTGTGGAGCTAAGTGGGTCAAAAACTTAATGCTATCTAATATCGTTAAAGCAAAATTTACCCCTTTCGACATTGTCCTATAATGTCACTTTCATTTGATTTTGCTAAAGTTGCGCACGAAGCTCTTTTATGGGAAAAAAGTGCATTTGGGTTCCATGATTCTCCACCTCAATGCATTGAAAAATATGTTTTATACCATTTTATATGTACAAGAAGTATTAGATGGTTTCAAATGCGACATTCACAAAAAAAAAGTCCAAAATAAGAACCTCTAATTCTTTTCTTTATTTTAACAAATGATCTTTTATATACAACTTTAAAATCTATTTCATTGTTTTCCTGATGACACCACTTTAAGTTTCTCATTCATTTCAGACTTACTTTAGCTTTAATACTAACGGCAATACCTGCCATACAACCGTCATACAAAATCTTATTTCTCTCGAAAACGGCTCTAACAATTTTGGTTGAAAATAATTAGTGTAGGTACATTTGGTAAAAAATGTTATTCATGATCATTCATTTCTTCGCATTTGAAATAACAGTTTATTTAAATTTTCTAAAAAATCCAAATTTTTTTTTTTCGAAAACTAAATATTTTGAAAACTACATGCTTGATTTTTTTTTAAACTTGACGACTGACAGTTTTTCAACACTATCTATCTAAAATGTGTTACAATTTTTATTCGCGATATTTAACTTTGATTTATTAAAATAAAATAATCAAACGAAATGACGAGCAGAAATACGACGACGCGACCGAAACCGAACAACAACTAAGTAATTAAAGGAGAGTAAAAAAAAAGCCGATGACGAACTGTCAAACTACAGACAGACGAGTTCAGCGAATTGATAATCAAATGCACGACTGGGTCGCACGAACTTGCTCCTATGTAAATAGACTAGGAATTTTAAAAACAGATGTTATAAAGGAAATCTGTTCATAAGGATAAAATGAATTTTTTAAATTCTTTAAGTAGTAAGAGATAAAAACAGAATGCTATGCAAATATAAATTTATGCAAGAACAAAAATTATAAGTCGTTGTAGTGGTTCCTTAAAAACATAAGCTTTTATGTAAAAAATGTTTAAAACATTTTTAAGAAAATATTTTGGTACGCCAATCGTAATTTTTTATCATTGTACGAATAAGAGTATAATTTCGAAAAAAAATATTAAGCCGTTCTTGAGATATCGAATTTTCCACAAAAAAAAAAAAAATACTTTTTTTTCTAAAAATTGAAAAAAATATTTTATTTTAAGTTTTGAAATGCAATGTTTTTTAAGAGCTTCTTTATAAAAAAATTTCATTAAAATCCGTCTTGCCGATAATGAGTAAACCGTTTTCGAGAAAAATACGATTTTCGAAAACCATTTTTTAAAATTTGTATGGAAGGTACCGTTAGTTTTAGATAAAACAAATTTTTTTTTCTCAAATCTCAAATCTTAAAAAACTTTTATTTATCAAGTTTGAAAAAAATCGATCTTGGGGTTTTCGAGATATTGGGTTTCAAAAACAAATTTTGAATTTTTTTTTAAAAATCCAAAAAATTAAAAATTTGAGTATGTAATAATATTAAAACTGTAAAAAAATTATCAAAATCGGCTGTACCATTTTCGAGAAAATCAAAAACAAAAAAAAAAAGACCCAGGGGGGCTACCAAAAATAACAATTTTTTGGAAAATTTTTTTCAACCATTACCTAGTTTTAAACTAAATGAAATTTTTCAATTTTTTTTTTAAATTCTGTGGGACAGTTTTTGAGAAAAAAAATATTTATAAAATTTCGAAAAAAAATCGTATGGCAGGTACCGTTATTTTTGGTCTTAAGAAAAAAGAAAAAAACGTGTTGGGGGAACAAATTAAAACCATATCTACCAAGTTTGAAGAAAATCGGTCGAGTCGTTTAGGCTGTGGTCGAACCGACAGACAGACAGACAGACAGAATTGCGAGACCCACTTTTTTGGTCTTCGCTATCACCGTAATGTCAACTTTGATCAAAATCTCGAGTTCGATTTTTTTTTACGAATGCATAACTTGCCTTATAGTACCTATAAGTCGCAAGTAAAAATTGTAACTGGTAGCAACAAAGTATGCTACCACCACGACTAGACTCAGTAAGGGTTCACGAATAATTTTGATGGGGATTATTAATTAAAATAATCAAAAGAGTGAAATGATCAATTTTCAATTAGCGCAAAGGCGTAGTTGAAAAATGAAAATGGGCGCCAGTAGTTTTTTTTTTTATAAGGAAATCACAAACCTTTGGAGCGAAACCGACACGGTGAAAGATACGTTAAATAAAAGATTTAAATTTATGATTCCGAATGGGAATTTTAAAATTTTATTGAATTGCTTGGGAAACCTTGCAATTAAGTAGGGCTAAAACCCAAGATCTTTTGGACATATAGAATACAAAAAAAAATTAAATTATCAAGATGGACCGTTAACACTCCTCGGTCCCGAAAGCACAAACGGTGTTAAAAAAAAAACGGGTCGCGCGTTCCGTAATATCGGAATTTTTCGAGAACGAAAACCAAACGAATATTAAAATAAACTTTCAAATGAAATTATCGACCGACAATAAAATTTTGAATAACAATTATAAAACCACTATACTTAGCTTTTGTATTGCTATACCACCAAATTCCTCGCTATATCCTTCGAATTAACTTCAACTTTTCTCTGCCAAAATCCTCCTGTGTTTCTTCAACTCTTAATCCTTCAATTTTCCTTCTCTTATTTGAAAATAAAACTCCTTTTTATCTCAAAATAAAATTTTCTTTTCTGTTCCTTTTTTTCCAGCAGCCACCTAACATCCCCATACAAGTTTTTAAAGAAAATTTTATGAAAACCAAAAAAAGGAACTTAATCTTTCTAACATAAAACCCGTAAAGAAACACTGGAAAATCTGTGCAAAGAAAGTTGCTATAATTTATAAACTACTATTTAGAGGAAGTTGGTGGTAATTCTCTACATCGCGAATTTACTTGATTCTTTGGGTTTCTGCGCAGATTTGGGGAATGTTTAGGGACTAGTTGTTAACGTTCCATCTTGTACATACATAAAAATATGTTTTAGGTTGGGCACGCAGCCATTCTCACAAGGAGTAACTTCAACATTTGGGAACAAAATTTCGTCAATGTTACTTTTTGTGCAAGTTTACACAGACCGCCCGTCTGTCTCTGTGACCAACTGTCACTAGCAAAAAGGACTTGAGCAAACCGCCCGTCTGTTTTCCATTAGTTTTTAGTTTCAAAATTGAATACGCTGATATTTTGTTTCTTCAAGTTATTGAGCGAGTGAACCGATGGCTGATGGACCATGGCTGCCCTTCTCCCTCTCAGTAAAATAAGAGAAACACCTGTTTGGAGAAGGTTATTAAAAAAAGGAATAAGGATAGGGAACCGAAAGAATGATTCTTTTTACGGAAAATTTTACCGTAACAAATGTTAAAAAATAGTTTTCCAAAACTCTTATTTTTTTAACGATTTTAAAAATTCACCTTTTACACGCACTAAATGGATTGTGACTACCCTTAAAATGTTTGAGCACAGTGCGATCGTTTTAGGAAATATTGAGAGGATTAAAAAAAAGGAGATACCGATGCACATTGGTTCTGAATGTCTGAATATTATAATGGGAGGGAAATATTGATTTGGGTAAAGCATTCCACATTCTAAAAGAAAAAACCTCTGAATTTAACAGTACGACTGAAGTTGGGCTCAAGGTTAACTTGATGGCTATTCCCTTAAGCACGAGTAATACGATTTAATTCTTTGAACACTGTTAGTAAAAATAACAATAATATAATGAAAGGCAAGACATCATTTTAAAAGCTTTTTTTAATTCTATCCAAAAGAATCAAGTGGGTTATAGGAGCACACGCCCCCTTGCCCGTGGAAATTGTACACGAGCCAAATTAAAAGGAGTGACATATTTTTTGCATCGACGAGGGAAATCTAAACACTTGGTAGAGTTTTTGGTGACATTGAATATGTGGTCATTCCACACAAGGTGGAAGAACAAGCACGTGAATCTGGAAACGAATATGAGAAACTAGGAGAAGTGACGTCAGCGAAACTATTAAATGAGTTAGAAATTTTAGACAAAATATCATTGAATATCAGAAAGAGAGTCGGAGACAAAACGGAGTCCTGTGGCACACCAGCATTTGTTTTATGAATTTCATACTTAAGTCCGTCCAAAACAATTTGCATTTTCGCTAAAACAGCTTGATGCCAAACTCAAATGCTTTTGAAATATCTTATTCTTAAAGATAATTTAAAACGAAACGCGTTCAAAGAAAACAACATTTAAAAAAACAACCAAAAGTCCCAGTTAAAGTTCCTGTATTTTTCTTTTCTGTCAAGTTTTAGTTAAAGAACACATTTGACAACCGAGTGCCTCAACCAACCTTTTGAGAAGCAAAAATGATTTTTTTGAAAGACATACCATACCAGACGACTTCTTTTGAATGTCCTTTGCCCAGCAGTAGATTAAGTCAAATGCATACTGGTTGCTGCTTTGGCAAAAAAAAAGGAAGACGAAATGAACATCACTTCCCAATTAATTGACAGAATTGCAGTGTCCTGCAATGCAGTGCTACTGTGCCAGAGGTGAAAAGGGATTGCCTTCACACATAAATTGACACAAACACGCTTTGATGTGTGGTAGGATCTAGGATATTCTCAGGAAATATGCACCTATGCCATTTTATATGGATTTCATGTTCATTTTCTTGATTTTCTCCCTTTCTTGTTTTTTTTTTTTTTGTTTGTGTGCTGTACTGCCAACTTTGATTAAAAAGTCACTCCGGAAGGATGTGAGAAAGTGAAGTGGGTGATTGGAAAAAAAAAGAGGAAATTGGATGCAAGTAAGGATTCTTTTTCCGAAGGGAATTCTTCGATTTCAAATGAAATCTTTTGGTCAATCGAGTTTATCAGAGTAATCTTGTTCACAGTATATGTATGTACCTACTCGTAAGACTGCCGGATCACATACAAAGAAAATGCAAAGGAATCTTGGGATTTAAATGTGATGTGTGTGTGTGACGTGACCAGGGTCGAGTGTTGTGTGGTTTCCTATTCTGTCATTAATTGGAAGCTTGATGGTAAGGTCTCAAGTGATTTCAAAGGCGATTGTTTATAATCGGATAAAATTGGATGAAGTTAGGATCTGCAAGGCTCATTGTATGGTTTTATAATCGTAGTTCAGGATTAATTAGCACAAAGAAGAAACATGCTAACGGGCGTAAGTTTATTGTGACTTTAAAGCATTTTAATTGGGGCAGAAAAATCAACAATGCCTACGGAACTGCTGGGAAGTTTTAATCCTAAGGTTATTTTGTGACGATTTGAGTAATTTGAATTCCCAGTTGGATGAAAAACACACCCTTAGCTCTGCTAAGACTCATCACCTCTAACAAATCTGTACTCATTCCAGAACTTCTTCAACTAAATGATTTACGAAATAACGACAGGTATACAAATTGTTTTAAATAGTCTTCGTACAAAAAAAAAAAAACTTTGATACCGGGAGCAGTGATCAACAAAAACGCATATTTTTACCTAATCATTCCTCAAGAAAATGGCATAAAGTCCATCAAAGAAAATCTCTACCCATCACCAACCTCTGAAATTCTTTATCCTAGAAATCCACCTTAAAATAATTCCACCTACCTATGAAGGTGGATGAAGACGAACAAAAAAAAATAAATCGCTTATTCATCGGGTTTTCGTCGTGGAAAAAGTGGTTTTCCGCTCCACTGGTGGAGCTGTCTGTTAATAAATTTTCTTCCAACTTTTTTCTCTCCATCGACGACGACGACCAGAGCCACATTAGAGAGTGTAGGGCGTTTTCAATTAGCGGATAGCAAAAAAGCAAAACAAAAAAAGCTTGCGTGTTCTTTTGTATTTTAGTATCCCTGAACCGAACGAAAGGGAACGGAAGTCGAGTAAGAAATTCGAAAAATCATGTTGCTTCGTAATGTGGGGTATTTAGTTTCATTTTCGTCTTCTTTTTTTTTCATAAAAGTGTAACTCACTCATACATACGGCTGCCTTTCCGCAATCGAGGGAGCAGTGGACATATTGCATAATCTCTAGAGGTTAGCAAATTTATGTTTATGATTTTTTTTTCTAAAAATTCAGGCTTGCTGGTTAAATATGTACCTAAAAGAATATGTACTTTTCAAAAGCTGTACCTAGTATAAATGTATCCACATTTCAAAAATGTAGGACTTTTCCAAATTGCTTATTTTAATAATTAGTTAAAGATCATACATTAAATAAATATTTAAGGCGTAAGTTCGTATAGCCGGAATTGTAAAGGTCAGTGGGTTGCTTGGGTTCACTTTCCAGCAGCTGCCACCTAAAAATTAAAAAAAAAAAAAACAAAAATCTTTTTCAGAGGTGAAGTGACAAATCTCCCAAGAGTACCTACATATCTGTTATCGCGAAAAGTACTACTCATATAAGCTGTTCGAACTGACCTTACAACTTTAGGTTCCCTCCATTTCTGCCGATAACATGCACAAAATATGAAGAAAATCAGGAAATTCAATGTTTTTTTTTTTATAAAAAAAAAATAGTTCTATGGAAAAGGTTATCCTAAGGTGAAAATTGAAAAATGGACTGTTCAATGGGTGCTACCTTCCGTTAAGATTTTTGGTAAGACAATTGTTTACCAAAATGTATAAACAAAAAGCCAAAAAAATCACAAGAGCTATCGTTTGATTGAATTTCAAGAGCTTTTAAGAACGGAAAAAAGAATGATTGTTAAGCTTCCGAAGAAATGAGACCTTAAGCAGCAGTATGAAAACTGAAGATAATTTTGTAAGTTCTCCCTGCAGTTGTCAAGATTAAAGAAGAAAAAGATCCGAGAGAAAATAAAAGACCACCTCGAAGTCAAGCACGATGCTGAACAAGGAAGATTCTAAGAACTCGTGGATCATTATTGAACAGTGCGTTGAATATCCAACCCTCATTCAACTTCTGTTTACCGATTTGGAAAATGATTTCTACAAAGTCAAAAGGGACGGACGGTAGGCATAAGGCAGAGGGACATTATCAAGGCAACATATGATGGATCACAAAGTCATGTTCTGCATAAAAAACATAAGTCTCAGAGAAGTTAATAATGAAAAGGAATGTGACGATTCTCCTTCTTAATTTTGTGATATGCTCTCCACATTTTTGTTTAAAATAAGTAAATTTTAAAGATAATTGTACTTGTAAATTCAACTTTACGCATTTGTTCTAATTTTGTTTGTTTCAGTCTTGACAATATTATCCAAATTATAATGTGGTCAATTGATACCTGCTGTATCAAAATAGTTACATAAGTACTGTAAGTTTATTACTCTGACGTTCTAAATTATCTGATGAATTAATGTAAAATTTATTTTTGTTTATTTTTCTATTTCGATCAATAAAAAAGACCTGATGAAGAACGTAAACACGTTCGAAACGTTGTATAAAATATAACATCTATTATTGATCTACAGCCCGCTTTAAAAAAGATCCAATTAAAAAAGATCCAATTAGAAGTTAATAATGCAAATTGGAGTAAGACAAGACTGAATACTGTCACCAATACTTTTTTTCCTTAGTGATTTGTATGATGTTCTTCAGGAAGTTAAGAAGAATAGAAGTGCCAGTTTTCAGAAGAGATTTAACTCCGCGAAAACAACTCACAAGGGCACGATCATAGACTATCATCTCATGAAAACAAGGGTGGGGTAAGAAGTTAAGATCTTGGATTAAAAATCCATACAGCAAAAAGACACTGTATTGATCTTGGGACTTCATGATCTATCAAACTGGAAATTTCTAGAAAGCCGAATTAGATCTAAAAGAATTTAAGTATCATTTTATCTACCATAAAGACGGCCCGAACAAAAAATTAATAGTGCAATTAAGAAAACAAAAACTGCGTTCCAAGTGTTGCCCAAAAAAAACTCATTTGCGATGTCTTACTGTATTCGTGCTGGATATCAAAAAAACATGCGATTTCACCAGGAATCTGCACACTATCTTCAATAGATGGAGACGCTGTTCTTGTACGAAAAAAGTAATAATGGATTAGGCATATATGTACTTCGAAAATCTAGTGATTGCATTGCAAGTCAAGCGATACAATGCAGTAAGTACTTTTTGGTCGATCTAGAAATACATGACATAGGTTAGGTTAGGTTGTTGTTGATGTCGCTATCGTCACACTTAGATCAATGTAGATCCATTGTGTTACCCGTGAGTGTAATCACTCTTTCCTGATAAAACCTATGTATTCTATTAATCAGTCAAGCCATTTTGAGGCATTGACGAAGTTTAATATGTGAATTCCTGAAATATTGGAAAGATCTTCTAGATTGTCAAAGAAGTAGCTACAAGCCATTTCCTTCTCTGGTGGCATAGAGATGGGCAATGACAGAGAAAGTGTGATGTTTCTTCATGTACCTCTTCATCACCACATCCTCTGCATAGGTCATCTGTACTTAGTTTCATTTTATATTTATGATATTTCAATAAATTATGTCCGGTGATTATGCTCGCGAAGAGCGAAGGTTCTTCTTGCTAAGTTGTCAGTCCTCTGCTTGTTAAAGCAAGGCCATATTTTCCTAGTAGTATCACAGGTGTCAAGTAGACCTGTCTTGCCAACTCATCGGCATTTTCATTACCTGGTATGCCGCTGTGTCCCGGTACCCAGCAGAGTTTAATATTGTACTGTGTGCCAAGAACCTTAAGCTCTTCGCGGCAGCAGGAGACAAGCTTCGATTTTATAACAGTGGCAGAAATCGCTTGGCTGTCAATGTAAAAGGTGATATCAGCCCATGGTATCGCCGTCATTGATACCTATCTAGCAGCTGTTGTCACTGCCATGACCCCGCTTGGAAGACACCGCTATGATCTGGGAGCCTAAGTGAGTTGTTAAGCTCAAGAGGTTCTGAGAAAAAGCCTGCACCAACACCTGTGTCCATTTTGGAGCCATCAGTATAGATTGCTACTGCTGATTCACTGGTGTAGGGTTGGTTTTTCAGTCATTCTTTTCTGCTTGGAAAAGCAGTTTGGAATGGTTTATAAAAGTCCAGCTCGGGTATTGTATAATCTGTAATGATGCTATCACCCAAGTATTTTTGAAGAATTTGAGCATGTCCGATTGCGCTGTTTTTCCAAGTATTAGTCTGGTTTAGTCTTAAGGCGCTATATGCTGCGGATTCTTGTACGAAAAGGTTTAGGGGTTTCAGGTTGAGTATCGGCTCTAACCCTACAGTTGGTGTGGATCTCATGGCACCCGTAATTCCAATGCACGCAAGTCTCTGTACTTTTTTCAGAGTTTTGAGGTTCGTGCTTTTTTCCGTTGCATTCTACCATACCAAATTACAATAGGTTAGTATTGGTCTGATTATCGCCAAATACATCCATCTGATAATTTTTGGGCTAGGTCCCTAGGATTTCCCAAAGATTCTGTTACAGGAGTAGAATGCAATCATTCCTTTTTTCGCCCTTTCCTTAGTGTTAAGACTCCAGTTTAATTTAATATTAAGTTCGAGAATAGGTGAAATGAAAATCCTGCTATGACAAAAGGGTAATGTTTAATAAGCCTAGCGATTGAATGCCTTCAGTTTTTATAACAGTCTAAGCTACTTGCTGCTGGTTTTAGGACTGCAACGTAGGCTCTTCAAAACGGCCAAAGTACCCTAAAACAGAGCAGAGAGAACCAGAGACTAGTGACTTACAATTCTCAAGTATTTCTTTGTAAGGGTTATGGTCTGGAATGGAGCGGACCTACAAATCAGGGGCCAAATTTAACGCTTCAGTGACCGAGTGAGTGAGTTCCATCAGTGATCGAATGAAAATGTCAAATTAGTGTAATCGATTGCTCGATGACTTAAGCGGTAATGCCAAACTCACATAATTCAGTCACGTATTACTCGAAAATTGATGCGGTAATTTGACCCCAGAACTTCTTAGTGCACTCTTTTACTTAACCAGGGATACTTTTGAAGAACTTGTCACCTTCTCGCAAGAAAAATTAATTTTTGTATTTAGGTGTCAATGACTGGGAATTTACAGCCAGACCTTTAGAGTGACAATCTAATGCACTGTAAGGAGGGTACTTCACTAGCACAGAGAATTGGTGATATATTTTTACAGCATGTTCAACAGCTGTTAAATGAAGATTTTAATACGTCAAGAAGATGTTCCATTTCCAATCCAGCAGGAACACCCAGTTCCATGCATGAATTCATCAGCAAGTAGGGGGGTAAGGAAGCTGCAGGTCTGAAAGAACTAATATATCCCTGCTTAACGTCACATACAAGATCATAACAAACGTACTGTGGGAGAGTCTTACATAGATTGAGCATCGTCAGATTGACTATAGACCAAATCTTAACAGTAAAGTAAATTTTGGAAAAAGCCAACGAACCTCAAGTTGGAACTCACTATCTTTTAATCGACTGCAAAGCAACAAATAATGGAATTAATCTTCAGGACGATGACCGAACTCGATATGGAGGGCATTATATTTTCTCCTGTGTGCAAAGAGGACGTATGGAGTATATAGTCGAAAAAGTTAGTTTTACCCTGTCAAACAAAAATTATTCAGCGAAGAGAGTCTTTGATTCCCATTCCCCAGCCTCCGTGATTGAGGTGACAAGGAAGACTGGACCTTCACTGTGTTTCGAAGACAATGTCATCGCGGGCTTGATCTAGATGACTGTAACAAGCGTGCTGTGTATCGTAAGGGATGGAGCGCTCTCGTGTCTTAGAAAGCACCGTTCACAAGTATGCAAGTACCCCATTAGATGAGTAAGCAAATCGATATTTTTTTTATATAATATTCAATGTTTAAAATTCTAACAAGTACGTACGACTCAGTTGTGCATTTTATTGATTGAGAACAGTTGTTTTATTACTCACGGTCTAACATCTTCGTTTATCTACTTCAAACCCCCCTCCCCCCATAGCAAGTTATTCTTGTCTTATCAAGTATATATAACAAGCTTCTGAAAGTATCAATTACTTAGGAGTACTTAAACTAAATCCGGAAAAAATATTAAAAAATGGCTAAACTAAGCTGATATAATAAAAATTTTTATAATATAAATACACGCGACGTTAATTTCCATAATTCTACGTAAAATTGTTATTTGTTGACAATTTATTTTATTTTCATATTTTATAGCCATTTGTTTCGTATTTTTTTTTTTTTTGAAAAATGTTCTTTACTGTTTCTCTCATTATTCTTTAAAAATTTATATAAACAAGAAAAAGAAATTCATTACTTATGCATTAAGTCCGCATTTGTAAATTTTCTCACGTACTCTTTATAGTAGGTATACTTTATTACCTACGAAATAAGGAAAGGAAAATACGAAGCTGGCAGGATGAAATAATCCAAGAGAATGTTAAAGAGAACATTGTCGTCGGCAGACACAATAGTTGTAGGTACATAGCTAATTTGCTTACGAACAGTGGCTGCTGTGGGAATTTGTCTTTTAAAGAAATTTCCTATAAAATATTTCAAGATATTGAGCTCAACCAATAAAAAAAAAAGACTTAGAAAATAATCTAAGCAAACATTTAAATTTGGTTCCACAAAAATAAATTTTTTTTAAGTTTTCCCCCACCAGTGGTAAGAGACTTAGAAAAAAAAGAACCTTAATTGAAAAGCGTAGTCAGAGCTAGAATACTGGCAAGCGTAAAACGTGGCTAAACAACGTTTATTTATTATTATTATTATATTATATTTATTATTATTCACCGAAAAAAAAATACTTTTCGGGGAAAATTAAGAAAATTCCTTGGAGATCAAAAGTTGTGAGTCGAGGCACAGCTAGGCCAACCTGGCGACCAAACCAAAAACACTTCCAACAAATCAGATTAAAAAGTTGTTCGGAATTGAAATCAACATATACTATTATATAAAAGCGAAACCATTTTAAAGTTTGTAACGCACGATCTCAGAAGGTAGTCAACCGATTTATTTGAAATAAATTTTATTATTTTCTTTATTGTTATAAGAGTGTTTATGGCCATAATTTTTTTTCATTAATAATTTGTCAAACTTAAATATTAATAATTTTAATTGTTTGTCCATTTTTTTTTTCATTAGTTTACTTATACAACCACTCATATCTTAAAACATTTACAATAATCGACAAAGATTAGCATTGCTTTATAAAGTCAATATTGTTGCGCAAATTTTAAGCCTAAAATAACTTCTTAGTTATACATACAACCTGAGAAATAAAAACAAATTATAAAATTATAAACTTTTTGAATTTATTTTATCCAGGCATTAGATTTCATCACAATCGCGAGGTTGCTGCTTTGTTTCATGTCATTATCATTCCAAAATTTTTAATTTTCTTTTCTTCCCGTTCCTATACTCTCTCTCTCTCTTAATATCTGTTCCATTCAATAGTTACGTTTTTTCTCTTACCTACCTACCTACATATTCAATTTTCTGTATTGTAGTTTATCTAACTAGCCGACACACACACATTTTTTTTGTTTCTCTAATTCTATCGTCACATCGCTGAGCAATGTGGGGGTGGGCTTTTTTTACTTGCGATATAGGTAATAGGTACTAACTATAGCGTAAGTTCTGCATTTGAAAAAAAAAATCGAACTCGAGATTTTGATCAAAGTTGAAATTACGATGATAGCGAAGTCGAACAAAGTGGGCCCGACGATTCCGTCTGTTTGTCTGTATGCCTGTATGTCCGTATGTCTGTATGTCTGTACCTCGATCTAGAGCGTAAGCGACTGGAGCTATTTTCTTCAAACTCGGTACTTAAGGGTCTTCGGTGATACTCTAGAGGAGAAATTGAAATTTTTTTTTTAGCTCTAAAACTAAGAAAATATTCGTAGTTACAATTTGCGAAGCAACGCGAGTACGGGTCGGCTAGTGAAAGAATATTTCGAAGAACTTTCCAAGTTAAGAAATAATTTGAATAATGGGGAGCCTAAAAATGAATGCCGCGTGAATTTGGAACTAGAAAAGCTAAAAATTCCTGCTTTCTATGGAGAAGTGAGAGAATGAGCAACATTTTCCAGGATATGGTGCACAACAACACTCACCAGACCATAAAGAAATCCAAGGAAATTCAGACGCTAAAGGACGTAATGGAATTCTGGGATCAGCTGTACCAGACTCTGAAGGCGGTTGAAGAAAACTCGCAAACAGCCAATATATAAGGTTCATCATACAGCAACGACTAGCGATAGAGTGAAAAACAAGCAAGTGTGCAACTACTGCAAGTTTAATAATCACTCAACTATTGAGTGTCGAAAATTCATGGGAATCAGTGCTGAAAACCGAAGAAGCTTTGCGAGGGATCAGAAGATTTGCTACAAATGTCTCAACCATAAATGTGGAGATGTTTGTCAAAACCAAGCTGTAAAATGCAAAGTATGCAAAAAAGGTCATCATGAACTGCTTCATCTTGGTGAATTAAGTGAAGAAAAGACATCTTTGACGACCAAAGCACGAGCAATAGTTATTCTTGCGACAGAACAAATTAAAGCCCAGACATCAAATGGACAGTACGTCCTAATAAGAGCACTCATCGATCAAGGTTCGCAAATAACATCAATATCAGAAGAAGCTTTGCAGATGTTAGGCATTCCACGTGTCAAGAATAAAGTGATGATTCATGGTTTAAGCGAAGCAATAGTCGGAGAATCGAGGTGCAAAGTAAATGTAAAACTTAAGCCAAGATTCTTAAGCAACCATGAAGAAAACATAGAAGTCGTTGTTCTCCCATCTCTGACAAGTGCGCAGCCTGATAGATCATTCAAATATGATATACAAAAATGGAATGATTATCTTTTGGCTGATCCGAGGTTCAACGAATCTGACAGAATAGACACGGTGATAGGCGCAGACATCTTCAGTAGGATACTTGAAAATGGCGTCAAAAAAGTTAAGGGCATCGTTGGACAGTCGACTAAATTTGGATGGATTTTGTCTGGTTTGATAGTTAAGCAAAAACCCAAAAAAGTCATTTCAGCCATAACAAAGCGGGAACGATTCTGGGAGCGCAGAAATCGAGCCGATTATTGCAATAATCCATTACATACCAGAAGAAATATCACGTATAGACATCAAACAAATAAACAGCAACAAGGATATGAATGAACTTCAATAGCAAAGTAATAATCTCTTTAGTGACAAATAAAATTTTAAACACAAAATCGCATTCTTAAACAAATACTCTTTAATAATTGAAATGCAAAATGAAATGTTATTCCTTAGGAGAGTTTATACCAATCATCGGATGGGTAAATATTAGAAATTTGTGTAAAGTTCATGAAGCTTAACAAATTGTACATGCAAAAATTATTTTGTTTAGACATTTCAGACGTACAGAATGATGTTGTCTGTTTATACCAGTCAGCTGCATGCCTTTTTACATAATTAAACCAAATAAAAAGAGCAGAACACAAATAAACCTAACGAATTTTAATGGTTGTGCCACCATCGATTATTATTAATGATTCAAAATAGCTTTTTTTTGGCAGGGCAGGGCAATTTTATACCAATCAGTTCAGAAACAATAAATAAAAATCTTGCTGACGCTATTATCTCTATTTGTCTTGGGCAAGTGTTTGCCAATCACCTGATGACTTATTCCACAAAGTGACAAAGTCACATTTATACCAATAAGCTGTAAGATAAAAATTATTTCTTCGTTTTATTTGTTCTATTCTTAGAACAAGTTTATACCAATCAGCAGATGAATACAAATACAAATTGTATTCTCTGCTTACATAGTGCAAGTTTATATCAATAAGAAAGAAGTATTTCAAAACCTTGCAACTGTCTTAATCGATGTTTTTCTTAGAGCATGCTTATACCAATCAGCTAACACAAATAAATACAATTATGGCTCCGTTGTACTCGGTTCATGCATCGGGCAAGTTTATACCAATTAACTTATAAAACGAAATAACAATTATCTCCCAGTTTTATTGATTACACAGTCAAATCGGCAAATTTTATACCAATCAGCAGATAAAGATAAATACAAATATCTTAAATGATTTTGCGGTTTTTAATTAGATAGCTAAGCTTGATATGTAAAATTAATCAAAGTATGTACTTGTTTCGAAGCTTGTGACTTATGTACAAAGGTAGGGCATCAGGTTTTTGTTTACAGATACACATACCCACACACATTGGAAACAGATTTTTGTTAGCCTCATAATCAAAGAATTTCGAGCCCAGTTATAAGAGCAACTGCACCCAACCCAAAAGTGTCCTTAAAATTCAATTGAAAGGTGCCTGTACTCGTATGTGAATAGAAAAGTTTATAAAAAAAAATCATAAAGTTTTGCCTTTGTTCATTTTGAATTCATAGAATTCTCATAAAATGGGACTTTTTCCCTTGATCCTCTAACACTGTTTGGCAATTTGGCTAGCTTGAGAAAGAAAACAGAGAAACCTAGAAACTTTGTCTAACTTGTTTTGTATAAAATGAATGAAAATAAATTATTATGAAATGTAACAGACGCATATACCATCAGTCAAAGACGCAGAGGACGCAGCAACAACAACAACAACAGCACCTCTGAGCGGAAAGAGAAGGCGGAATAGAATAGAAGAATAATGAATTATTTATTGTGAATGATAAGAAGGGAAAAGAGAAGTAAGTCTCTGT
Source organism: Chrysotoxum bicinctum (assembly GCA_911387755.1). Lineage (NCBI taxonomy): Eukaryota > Metazoa > Arthropoda > Insecta > Diptera > Syrphidae > Chrysotoxum > Chrysotoxum bicinctum. Next base: position 208,962,690 of record OU426989.1, on the reverse strand, counting down.
TGTTGTTGCTGCTGGATGGAGTATGGAACCATAGAGTTGTGCCTTGAAGCCTTAAATGCCTTACAGCTTACAGCACCAAGTCACAGTAATGTGATATGAGTGGTTTTTGGTATCGGTATCGGAATGAAAGGCGGAAGACAGATGGGTGTGTTCAAGTTGCGAGTCCAGGAGAGAATGTGTCTGCCTGTTTGGAAACTTTCAGGAATTCAGGAAGAAAGGTTGGTCGGTCGGTCATTCATATACTCGTGTGTGCACGTTTCTAGAAGACACAAACAGGCAAAACAGAATGAATGGATAAAGTTATTAACATTTGTTTATGATCTGGAGTATAGGATTTTAATATCATAAAAGATTGTGTGTAGATGAGAATTAAGGGCGGCCAGGGAAGGTATTCGTACTTCACGAAGGCTGTGGCAGACGCATTGTATGGCCAAACCCAGGAGGGCTTTATTGTAAGTTCACTTAAATACGGAATTTTAATGAATTTCTTTTATGGGCTAAGAGCGGCTTGTGGTTGCGGTCAGTTGCTGGACTGCTATATGGGTAAGGATGTGTGGGTAAAAATATTGTATTGTTTATGTCAATGTCAACCAAGGGTTGGTTTCTTAACCCATTCGCACAGAATATTTGTATAGAAATTTAAACTTTCGGGCTTAAATAATGGTCAGATCTTAGTTAGCTATATACATATGTACATAGACGTGAATTAGTTGCTCTTCGGACGTCTGTCGGTCTTCATAATGAAGTTGTGCCCTTGAGTGGTTTTTGATGGAAGGAATAGGTGCATGGCTGACAGACTCCTAGAGCAAGTCAACAACTATCCATTCGAGAGTTGTTTTTGTGAAAATTTAAATTGAAATATGACAGAAGACTTGCTTGAGATACAGCCTGCTGCTGATGCCTGAATATGAATGGACTCGATTTATGTATAAGCTTTTTGCTGCAATAGAGTGTTTTAATTTGTAGATTGTCTGAATAATTTAAGTTGGCTTGATTGATGAAGTTGTAAGTTGCTACAACGTTTTCAGAAAAGGTCAGTTGCCATTAAGTTTTTCTATATATGTACGAGTATGTGCGTATGTTGATACAGCTTGATGCTGCATTTGGTTTTGTGTGTGAACCAAGTGCTTACAATGTATATAAAAGATGATTTGATGATAAGTGGAATGCAATTCGACAGACATTAGAATTCTTGTATTTATGGAAATGATTAGCTAAGTGTGAATTTATTAATTTCAAGTTGGTTTTGCATTTAAGTTTAAGTAAATACGACACACTTTTGAGGAGATTGAAAGAGATAAATTTGAGATTTTTTTCTTAATTCAATGGAGTTGTAACTTTATAATTTTATTTGAACTGATGCATTTAAAAGAAAAAAAATGCAGTCTTACACCGACCAGTTATGCTTTGTGACAAGAAAATATGGACCTTTCGAAAAGATATGGAGGTAACCTTTGGTATAATGGTGTGGTTAGTGTGTTGGATAGTCAAGTCTGGGGTTCGAATCCCAGGATGGTCAACTTAAATCACAAATGTCTTTTTAAGGTGTGCGGCCTCTTGCTTCATATTTTAGCGGTTCGGATGCAGACGAAAACTTTAGGTCACATCCGTTTCTTTAAAATTACAAAAAGTTGTTTATCATTAGATCCTGGGTTTTCACTTCAGAAAAATAAATTTCTTCTTATTTTGTTTGAAAAGCGAGAAAAAAATTCATCTGAGAAGTTCTACAATACATATTACACTACTCCGTAGATAAATCTACGAAGAAGATACACTGAAAGCACTGGCAACTGAGACTATCGGCTTAGACATTACAACAGAGAGACACACAGAAAGAAAGAACTACAGAAGAAACACATGATGTCAACAGCCCACGGTTAGTATTTGAACGGCGCACAGTGGGTCCTCTCCATACACATCAGTGCTCAAAATACAATTTTTAATTTTTGTCTTAAAAAAAAAATAAAAATGCATGATTAATATACATATTATAACACATGTTATTTGTAAGTATTATCTTTCTTCTCTGTCTAATGGTCAAGTTACGGTAAATTGAAGTTGACTCTTTGTCATTGATTTTTATTAGACATGCGCAAGTTTTAATTTTGTACAGTTTTATTTTAATTTTAAAAGTTAACTTCGTTAAACAAAAAAAAATTAAAAATATGTTGTTTGTTCAAGAAGGCATGTAGATTGCAAATACATTTTTATTTTCCTTTTAAAAGTTTTACATAAATAGATGACGCTTTTACTCACGGGCAATGAAATTTTTAAAATGATTTTTTTTTAACTGGCGCAGAGAACTTTTAAATCTAAGTATACAGCATGAAAGAAGAAATATTTGTTATTAAAAATCCGAAGACAGAAGTAAAAGTTAGGTGCGCTAGTTCGAAATATCACTCTTTGAGTTCGCGGTTCAATAAATAAATAATACAAAGGCCGACAAAAAAATTTGGTAGTGTATGTTTAGCTAAAATATGAGTATGTGGGCTTATAGGTATGTCTATCATGATATCAAATCCGAAAATTCCGGCAGGTTTTTTTCTCAGGGGTAGGGGTGAAGTTAAAAACTATCTATTTGTCCTATCTTTGTTCCAGGAATATAACCACTTATATAAATATAAAATTTAAATATACAATTTGATGCTCTGTAATTAAACCTAAGCTTACATACCTGAATTTTGACCATCCGACTGATAGAACTTAAAATATAAGCTTTTTAGTGAGTCATATCAAATTTTTTGCTTAATATATGATCGGTTTTCAGATACATGCGGAAAGATTTAGGTGTTTTTTCCTAGAAACAGCTCGACTTTACGTGAAGCTCTGTCCTTGGCATCCCATGACCACAAGTCTGCACCAAATCCTTATCAATGAAAGTGAAATAATGACTCATGCCCTACTTCTAATTAGCCAGTTATGCGAAGAAGACCAGGAGGTGCGAAATAGAGATTTTCATATATCGGCAACAATTCAGCGGGAAGACATCTCGAAAAAAAAGAAGGATAACATGTGGGATGTTATAAATAGGTTATTTATTTCTGCCAATCCCTTGATAACATCGCGCACAACGACAGTCATTCACCGAAAAATGTTTTATCCTGAAGGCATAAATATGTTACTTCAACAGCAATTGTTTTCTTAAAATAAATCTATTAATCTTGAAAATATTTACTATAGTCAAAACTATATTCATTATTAATAATATTTTCATTTTCAACAGCAGTTAGTATCTATTTATAACAGTTCTTAGCATTTTAAACAAGATTTTGAATTTTGAGCACTGCTTAGTATGAAGGGGACCCACTGTGCGGCGGCGCCCCCAAACCGAGTACTAACCACGCACAATGATGCTTGATTTCGCTGATTAATTCATCTTTCATCAAAGCGTAGGCTGCTGACTGAGAAGTTTTAAAAATACTCTCCACTGCGGAATTTACGGATTGGGTTTCAAGTTGCATTTTTCGGTTTTGAATTGGGTTCGATTCAGATTTAAATAAATCCAGTTCTAGTTCGAAATTTTTCAAGATTCTCAGTGGTCTCGGCACAAAAATAGTATTTTTAAAGGTGATAATTATGGATCGCTAGTAAAACTATTTGTTTATAAAAGTCAATTTTTATCAACTCTAATAAGACTTATGAGAAGTCACTAACACACTTAAGTTATGATAGTGCTCGTGTTAAACATAAAATATATATAAGAAATAAGTCTCAAGAACTTAAGAGCGTTGGATAATTACCACCCTAAATCTTAAGACAATTCTTGAAGCACTAGATAATGGCTCTAAAGGTTTAAATAAGGTGTGTTTCTATTTTAGTTCAGAACAGAGCCTGAGTTGTCAAAAAATAAATTGTGTTTCTTTTTTAGTTTCGAAAATGTGTTTCTTTTTTCGTTCTGAGCATGTTCTGAGCGTGTTCAGAGCGCGCTCTATGAGCTCAGAATAAAGTAACTGAGCAGGCAGAGTAAAATGCTTAACACAAGCATTTGACAGATGTAAATTAAAAAAAAAAGGCGACAGCTAAGTGTTCAGGTCTTTCAAAAAAAATACTCAGAGTCAGAGCGCTCAGAGCACGCTTGGTTCAGAGGATGTTCGGAACATGCTTGCCATGCTCGGGCCCTGTTCAGAGCTCTAAACTGAGCTATAAAAGAAAAACGCCTATATATGACATTTTAAGTTAGTGGAAGAAAGGCTTAAAAGTTGTATTAGTAAAATATGTCTAATGGCTGGGTGCCTCGGAAACAGCTTTAACAATTTAAATTAAGCGTAGGAAAGTGATATCTGAGATAGTTTTAGCAAATAGTTGTAAGAAAATCCACCCTTTGTCACGCCCAGTTTTCTCAGATCTTGGTTTTTCGCAAACAGCTCTAAGGATTTCAATTTTTCATTATTCAAAGTCCTTAAAGTGAATAATTACAAACAAGATATTTTAAGCTTGAGGTATGACATGAAATCCGTAATTTCGTCTGCCCATTTGTCTTAAACAGATACACTCTACCTTTTCGCTAAGAAACACTTTCATCATACCGAAAATTAGTGAGTAGCAGATCGAGACCGGGGCGAAACTACATAATTCAATTTTCGCGATAAAAGGCGAGACTAAGACGAGAGTTAGTCGTATAACTTTAATGCTAAAATTGATCGATTCAAACGAGACCAAAACGTCTCGTGACGTATTTTACGTATAACGTTTGTGCGAATCTGGCAATTCACCAAGAATTGAACACCTCTTTTTTATGTCGATTTCCTTACACACTAGGGATTTCGATCCTGGATCAAATTTTTTTGTTTGGGGTGCGTGTTCCATATGCATGTAAATCTCTCTTCAAATGTGGATTTGAAGAATTTGATCCCTGTCAAAGAAACATCGTTTTTTTTTTGCTGTGAAGGAACGTAAAATCTGGCGAGGGATCAAAATCGCCACACAGAAATTGATTTCTCATGTGTAAAAAAAAATCGACATTAGTTTTGAAATGTATACTTTTAGAGATTTCATTTTAACTAAAAATATAATCAGATAAAAAATGTTTACTTACAATACAACGCCCTTGTAACCTACCTTATTCAAAACTGAGTATTATTTAGGTAGTACGAGTATACTCATACATTATTTGAGATATGAACGCTGTGTCTTAATTTATTGAAAAATCAACAGTTTCTTGAAAGCAAAAGCACTATAAGTTATCGATGACCAACAGCACTATTATGAGTATCAATTTGATAGTCGATAATTTCTATCAAATAGTTGATAATTTGGTATTACGGGTATCAACTGGTAATTTTAGACCGATTGTTAATATTTACTTATCAAAAAGTTCATTGTGAATGAGTTTTGTTTATTTTATTCGACGCGTCGCGTTTGAAATATTTAATTGTTTTTTGTCGGCCACGAAAAGGTAAATTCTTTGTGCGAAAATGTAAGTTGTTCTTATAAAAAATTCATCATAACTTCTCAAAAAAACAATTGAACATTTTTTTAAATTTGTTCACTTTTAAAAATCCTAAATAAACTTGTATGTTTACGCTTCAATCAAGAATTTGTGGTTGATAAGAAAATTGACGTGTATCTATTTTGTTGATATTCGTAATACAATGTCTATCAAAAAAATCATTCACAGTAATGATAAAATCTAATAAAATTCACAGTCGATAAAAAATGCTGATAGTTGATAGTCATAATACTAACTCATTCAATTTGTTGATATGTATCAAGTATCTAGTTGATAGATGATAGCTATAATAGGGCAGCAAGTTAAATTTAGTAAAATATAAGACGTGAACAACTATCGATAGCACTTTCAATTATTATTTATTGATCGTTTATACAATCGGAAGTAATCGATTCTTTTTAACAACTATCAGTTCTTGTCGATAGTCTTTCAAACTTTAAAATTTATAGTATTGTTCTATTTTCGAAACCGAAGAGCTTCATCCAGAAGTTCACAACACAACTGAAAAGATCTTATAATCAAATAAACCACGTTAACATGCTTGAATTTCGGTCCTTTGCATGACTTTCTTCAAGTGAAATAAGCTTTGTTTCATTCGATCACGCTTTTTGAGTAAATGCAGATCTCAACTTCTTACCAAAAACATGAGCTTGGAGTGAGAAGTTTATTTATTTATTTATTGATCTACAATCGTCTACGGCTAACAGATTGTGAAATAAAAATATCTTAAAATATTTACATGTATTTGCATAATGAACATATATAAAAACATATTTAAAAAGTATATATTAGGACTAGATTAGCTTTAAACAAATCTCTAGAGCAGCTTAGTTCAATAAATTGGCAAACTTCATTAAAATGCCTTATTGATCTACACACTGGTTCATTACTACCATAGCTTGTTCTGTGATATTGCTCAAACAGCAAATTTCTGGAACGTAAAGATCTTAACGGCGCAAAAATTGGAATTTTAAAAAGTAAGGCAGGGCATCTTATATGATAACATAAAATATCCCTCACAAACATTATACCATGAATAGTTCGTCTTGATTCGAGAGATTTATTTCCAAGGAATAAACATCTTGCTTTATAATCCGGAATGAAACTCCATTTCGTTTTATAAAATACAAATCTCGTAAAACGTCTCTGGATTTTCTCAATACGGAGAGAGAAAGTCTTAAAACTCGGATCCCATATAACATCCGCATATTCAAGTATAGATCTTACGAGAGCCGTATAAAGGGATAGAACAACGCGTAAGGATCACTAAAATCAGCACAATTTCGCTTGATAAATCCTACAAGTGAATTTGCTCTTCCAACCACATAATCGACATGAGTTTTCAAAGAGAAAGTTGATTCAAGCATAATGCCTAAATCCTTAATTTTGTCCACACGAGAGAGTGAGTTAGACTCAATCATATAGTCAAAGTTAATGTGAGTGATGGACTTAAAAAAAGATATGGCGCTACATTTTTTATGTTTAAATTTAAGAAATTTAAATTGCACCATTCAGAGACTTGATTAATATCAGATTGTATGAGATAGCAATCTTCTACACTGTTAATTTCTAGAAATAGTTTTAGATCATCTGCATAAAGAAGGCACTGAGAATATTTTATTACAGCTATTATATCATTAAAAAAAATGTTGAAAAGAAGGGGACCCAAATGGCTACCCTGAGGTACACCCGAACTACATTCAATAGATCTAGAAAAAGAATTATTAATAATAACTTTTTGAGACCTACCAATGAGGTATGAGGATATCCAATTTAAAAATGAAGTTGTGACTATGTATGTACATAAATAATTATATCCTACAAACACATGCAAATAAATACCTACATCTGTAGTACAAGGTGAAACCCTTATATTGAAAGCAATATTTTACATGCCAGATGCCAGATGAAGGCTTGTCGTTCTTAGTTCTTAACTTAAAGCGATATAGAATATAAGGAAAATACTGGTAAAAAATGCAGGTTACAATTGTTTTAAGATCTGTACATTGTTAAATTACAATTTTTGATAAAAAATGTATTTAATTTAAGAAGATGTCGTGTTATTTTATGAATATCAAAGTCTTCTTAATAAATGAACTGACAAAATTTTAACATGATCGCTGTAATAACTTTTAGAAAGTTTGGCTTATTTTAGTATGGTGGTTTGCAAACATCAATTTTATCACATATCTGACGAATTCTACGTTAAGTATTAATATAAATTCATTGAGTCAATGACAAATTTGTCGTTTTATGAACTTTTATTTATTAATATATGAAAAACATTGCATTGATTTAACGAAATCTATCATCGGTTGAATATGGAAATCTGTGCGACCAGTTTTTGGAACAAATACACTTTTTTTAAAGAGTATATGACAGGTGACGCTGAAGTACGGGGTACAGACCGACATTTAGACATACGGAATGAAGTGAAATTCTTTTTACATTTTTTTCGTAATAATAGATTTGATTTAAATCTCGTGCAGCGAATCCAAAACTTACCCTACTCTTGGAAATAGGGTATTCCTGAAAACACTGGGTAAGATTCATTTGAAAAAAGGTAAAAATATACATTAAGGACACTAAAGTTTCAGTTTATACTGTCTTCTCACTACTAAATTATCTTTTGAATTCAAAATAAAGGGTTTTCCAATTAGGAGTTGTATGCTTTGAACTTTCACTGTTTTATTAATGACCAAACTGTCAATGTCAAAACATTCAATAAATTTAATACCCTTGAGCCCAATTTCGGACTTAATGTCAAATACAGAGATTCTTTTTTTAGCCGTACTACACGAATGTGGAATTCTTTACCCGCTTCCTCCATGTTTCCCACTCATTGCAGTGTGCAGACCAATGTGCATCGGTATCTCCTTTCAAATCCTATCCTACTCTCCTAATTATTCGCACTGTGTTTAAAATTATAAGGGTATTCATAACGCCTTTACTGCGCGTATAATAAAAGCAAACTTATTACCAACATTCACCCCCAATTTCACAATAGAAGTATAAACTTAAATTCAGCTTCTTTTTTTTTTTTTTTTTTGTATGCATAGAAGTTGGCAGCATTGTGCGTCATTCTTCTGTAATATAAACAGTTCGCAACTAATATAAAGGTTTCCTCATAATAAATGTCTTAAAAATAACTTTCCTAACTCGAGAATATTTTTGTTTAAATATTTATTGAAAAAGGGTTAATATTTTGCTTCGTTGTAAATACTACGTAAATGAATTTCAAATTTCATTATGTGTAAAATGGCAGCTGCCAAATTGAAATGTCACCCTGCTTTCAACTCATTCTAAACTTTGGACTAACGTTTAAACGGCAGAAAACTGGCGTTCAATTTAAACTACAGAATGAACTCAGTTAAAATGAACACGGTTTAATGAAACTGTGAAACCGAATTCATAGTTGAACTGAAGTTTAAACCAAAAGTGGAGTTTAAACTTCCATTGTAAAACTGGGGGTCAGAATCAGCAACGGCAACTTTAAGAGCATAAACGACAATTTTTATTCGTAATCTTCGTCTCAGTACACATGCAAATCATCTAGTGAACATATTCGAGGGAAAGTTTTCGCTGCTTCATGTTTCCGTGTCAGTGAGACATCGGCCGGTCGGTTTCACGGTGGCGGCGTTCTCAGGAATTGAACACAGCTTAGACCGCACAATGGCGAATTTTGCGAAAAAAAAATGAAAAAATGAAAAGATAGAGTTAGTTCAAGAACTGAAGTCAAGCGACATACATATATGTACATTCTAGGATTAGTCTCAAGAAATGTTGGAACAAAATGACCAATTTCATCGCAAAATCATCTTCAGTGATGAAGTGAATAGCTTCGTCGACAAACAGAATATGCTTTATTGTTCAAGTGAAAATTCTCTTGTGCTCCAAGAAACACGATTGGGATTTCATGCCGGTGGGTGGTGTCATTGGGCCGGTTTCTTTTTCGTTGATGCAAATGACCCTCACTTTACTGTAAATGTAGATCGCTACAGAGACTTGTTTCAAAATTATTTCTTTGGTCAATTTCAACAAGACGATAACACAAGCCACACAGCCGATATAACAATGAACTTATTGAAAACTCAACTCGCTGAAAGTGTTATACGAGAAATGAGAAATGGTTTTGTCGATTGGCCGCCTAGTACCCAACTCAGCGAAAATTGGGTTCAACGAACCGCTTAAGTGCCTGTGATAGACATAATGGACGAAGTCGAATTACATACTCGTACATAAATGTTTTAATTGTTCTTCAAACCAATAATTTGAGATGTCTCAAATGGTTTGCATTTTATTTTGAAATAAAAAGTTGTCAAATCCTTATTGGAAAACCCGAACACATCCAAGGTTTAAAACATTAAGCATTACAAAATTGTGTGTACAGAAATTGTATAGACACTTAATTAAAATTCAATTCACAAAAACGTGATTAATCCGAAAAATTTAACCTATTAATTCAAATATGGACACGTTTTCTTTACCCAAGAATGTACACAAATTGATAGACTGATTAAATGATTAAATAGGTAAAATTACCCCTCGTTTAAATAAACACCCTTCATTGGTTAGAGCCACTTCATTAATATATTATATCCGGAAGACATAAATTCCTAAAGCTAACCTCTCAAAACCATCACGTATGGTCAATTTATCAATAATATCTCAAAACGGAATTTCAAATTATCTAATCGATTGCTTATAGTTATGTCTCAAAATAAATAAACAACGCCTCTAAATGCATAAATTTACTTACGAGCTCTATTTGAGTGTACAAAGTCCCCCACTCTCGAACACAAAAGGGAAATATGAGCATCACGCTTTATTCCCCAAAGTCTCACATACACATGTACATCGCCATCCTAACGGGTGACATCAAAATGAATTCATAAAAATTGCTTACCTGCAAAGAGAAGAGACAAAAAAAGGAAATGAATATAAAAATAAACGGCAGATAGTTAAATTTAAATTTATGAAAGTATCATCAAAATTATTTATTTAAGTGTTTAAGTATGTGTGAAATAAAAGCTAGGCATTTGCCCTAAATTTATTTTATTAAAAAAAAAATAAAACCACCCCCATGGAAGTAAAGAGATTCTCCAATAAATCACATATTCATATTCACGTGTGATTTCAGCCAAAATAAGCTTCGAAAAGTCTTGGAATAGAAACCAAAGTGTCCCCAAGTGGAAAATAAATTCATCATTTCGATACCTTCATTCATCCTTTTCTCTTTTTAAAGAAAAATTAATACTCAGCTCTGTAGAGCAGCCCCCTCTAAAGTCAGATCGAAGAAAATGCTATCGGCCGGAATTTCACCCTCAATTTCTCCCTCAGCCGCCATGCGAGTATTCAAACAAAAATATGCCGCGAAAGAAAAGTTGGCTTAGCTTATGTACGGAATTTATTTATTTTTCTTATTTAACCTTTTTGATTTTCTCATAAATTTTATCTTTTCGATTCTCACATAAAGATGAAAAGCCCCTACACCCCAGACAGCCTCCTTCTTTTCCATAAAATGTAGATTCACGGCACAAAAAGGTATCTATGAGTGAAAAACTAATGGGGTTGGTTGGGGGTAGGCATACCTCCTCTGAAGATGACAATAGATTGAAACGTGTGCCTTTTGAGATTGTGAGACGGACGGTATCAAGGTGCAGATCGAGTATAGAGACGCCACAAATCTAAATTTATAAATTACAAACAAAAAAAAAAAGTAGAAGAAAAGCATGCAACTATAATTTACGGTAAACCAACGAGGTCGAGGCGTTGGGAGGCTTGCGGGAGGGTATAGTTCAGACGAACAAGGTGACGAAGAAAATGTGAATGTGGGACAGATGACTTTTTTTTTAATCGACTCTTCAACAGATGGCGACATAGTTCTTTTTTTATTTTATTATTAGACATTTATAAGTAGGAAAGGCTAATTAATTTAGGACGAATTGGAAACGGGATTAATAGCTTTGCCAAAAGAATCACATTTGTCATAGCTGATTTACTAAGGGTTCTTTGAGTTAATTCAGAGATAGTTAATCCAGTATATAAATTAGACCCGAATTAACTCATAAAGCAATTTTTCTAAGTGGAGGATTAACTTTGACTTGAAATTGTCACAAAATATAATAGTCGAAAGCTTTTCCATGGCGTCACTTCGAATTAACTCAAAACTTATTCTAGGCAAGTTAACCTCTTTATTAACATACAAATTCAAACTTTGACAATTAACCTAAGTGTTGTTTTTTTAATTTTTACGACTTAACCCAGGTTAAGGGTAGACATTTTCAAAGAAACAGGATTAATTAAACTGCAGATAAATTCGGATTCAAGAATAAAACCGGAACGAAATGTTTACCAACGACGAGCATCAGTGGTTTCAAACTCATTAAAAAGTACATAGCTGATGTGGTTCCCCGTTGGATTATAAAATTTTAGTTCTAATTAATTAACCTTAAAACCGATAATAAAATAACTCTCTTAATTATGGCATAAATATTACGAGAGGTTAACAAAACAATTTAAAATACAGATAAATAAAACAAAATTAAAAACTTTGAAACAATTTGTAAAAAATTAAACAAAAAATTGATCAATTTTAGAAAAACTTAACAATTTTAGACAAATTGAACAGTTTTAGAAATATAGAACAATTTTAGAAAATTTAAACAATTTTAGAAAAATTGAACAATTTGAGAAAAATTGAACAATTTCAGAAAAATTTAACTGTTTTGGAAAAATTGAACAATTTTGGAAAAATTGAACAATTTTGGAAAAATTGAACAATTTTGGAAAAATTGAACAATTTTGGAAAAACTGAACCATTTTAGAGAAATTGAAAAATTTTAGAAAAATTGAACAATTTTAGAACAATTGAACAATTTTAGAAAAATTGAACAATTTTAGAAAAATTGAACAATTTTAGAAAAATTGAGCAATTTGAGAAAAATTGAACTGTTTTAGAAAAATTGAACAATTTTAGAAAAATTGAACAGTTTTAGAAAAATTGAACAATTTTAGAACAATTGAACAATTTTAGAAAAATTGAACAATTTTAGAAAAATTGAACAATTTTAGAAAAATTGAACAATTTTAGAAAAATTGAACAATTTTAAAAAAGTTGAACAATTTTAAAAGAACTGAACAATTTTAAAAAAACTGAACAATTTTCGAATTAATATTAAATTTCCAAAAAAAATATTGAGGTGTTTTTGAAATATCGAATTTTCCAAAAAAAAAAGACCCAAAAAATTTTGTTTTGAAAATTTGAATACACAATTCTACGAGTATTCAAGTTTTTGCGCAGCTTTAGCAAACAAAAATGATCAAAATCGAATGTACCGTTTTTGAAAAAATCGAAAACAAAAAAAGGTTCCTTGGGGGTACCCTCAATAACCATTTTGCGGAAATTTTTTTTTCAACCATTACCTAATTTTAACTAAATAAATTTTATTGTATTTTTACGTATTTTTTAAATCTGTCGAACAGTTTTTGAGAAAAAAAAATTATTTTTGGTCTTAAAAAAAAAGAAAAAACGTGTGGGGGGAAAATTAAAAATGATATCTACCAAGTTTAAAGAAAATCGGCCGAGTCGTTTAGGCTGTAGTCGAACCGACAGACAGACAGAATTGCGATACCCACTTTTTTAGTTTTCGCTATCGTAATGTAAACTTTGATCAAAACCTCGAGTTCGATTTTTTTTACGAGTGCATAACTTGCCTTATAGTACCTATAAGTCGCAAGTAAAAATGGATATATGTACATTATGTTAATATTGGAAAAATTGGAAATATTTGAAAAATAAAAAATAAAATTTATTTTGTTTTACTTTCTCTATTAAAAACTCATTACAAATTTCAGGATTTACTGTGTAAAGTTCTCTTGAATTTTTAGGGAAAATACGAAAAAGGCTTATATACATATATCATTCATAAATCTCTTACTTAAGCAAAAAGTACTTTAAAGACCTTTAGGCTTTTAGTACATATTAAAGTTTTTGCATAACCACGTAGTTTTTACTTCGACTACAAACTAAGAAAAACACTGTCAATTTTGAACTTAATTATGTAAAATTTTGATGTGGTTTTTCGGATGTCGGTGTCAGTGTCACTAGGGCTACGTTTAATTTCAGAAATATGGTGCCACATGCTACATAACCGGAGAAGCAAAAGCTTTATGGCGTCACAAAATTCTTGGACGAGTGATTTCTCGAAATGAAGATGTCAATAATATACCAATACTTCGATTAACTGCCGAACTCAAAAATCACCACTTTAAAAAATAGTGCGTTTTTTTGAATGATTGAATGAATTATGACGCGGGGATTTTTTTTAGATATTGCTCAACCTGCATCCTTAGCATCTTAAGTCAAGTGTTGTTGTGAAAAATTGTATTTGTTCAAAAAAAAATTGTATTGTATGTATTGTAATTTTAAAAATGTATTTAATTGAAAGCCCCTTCCAGAACGTTTCTTAATTTAAATAATAAAAATATACCAAAAATAAAAATTGAAAGTTAAAAGTCACTACGAGTCGGTCTCTAATTTAAAAAAAAAAAAAAAAAACAAAATGTCATTAACATTGGAGCTGCCTTTAAAAATTCAAATTCTAAACTTTTAATGACTCTACAGGACTAAAGAACTTTACACGTCAAATTTGTATTGCTGAAAAACCACACATATTTTTCGAAACCCTTATCAGCAGATTCTAGGAATTTGGTCCTTAAAAACTGAACGAATAACACCTAATCTGAATCATAACTTGGCAAAAATGTTGTTGATTTTCTTTTCGTTTTTTCACAAAAAAAAATTATCTCAAGTCACGATAACTCCATCCTATTCAAAACCCCTTCCATTCTATGTGCTCTGTTCGATCTGAATTGATGATGATGATAAATTTCCAATTTGATTTTTCAACGAGCTCGGCTCCTAAATCTATTGCACAACTCAATGGCTCGACCACAACACGACATACGTAGGGAAACAATAGGTGTCCAAACAAACCTAGCCACTTGAGTTCGCTAGTGACATGCCAAATACACACCTCCGTACACATTCTTCGCTTTGTATCCCTCAGATACATGATTTTTTTTTGTATTTTTATTTATACTCGTATCACATCACCCATCTCTCGATAATATAATAATCCGAACACATTGTTAGCTGGACAACAGTTGTTGTTGTTGTCGAATCAAAAGTGCGATGGAATGTAATCTATGCTCAGCGAGTCACTACCTGAGACTGGATAACCCAACCATACCCCCCAACCAAACGTTAGATGGAAGTCAATTTAAGTCAACTTCAGCTCTATGTCACACTCAATGTCGGACACAGTTCCAGACACAAGTATCATGTGTATTTGCGGACAGAGGAGGGATGGCAGCACACAGCAGCAATTGGTCCAGCCTTCTCTCGCGATGATGATAGGAAGCTGCCAGACACTGCCACAGAAATATTTTCCCCGAATGACTGCGGCTAAGATAAAACGGACGCAAAAAATGTAGACCGGGGTTTAAAAATAAACAAAAATAAAAAAAAAAAAACAAGACAAAACAACCAGACAGGTGGCAGTAGTGGCGATTGGTGGACAGGACACACAGGGTAATAAAACTGTCGGCAACCATTTTATCTGTGGGAATGCCGGCAAGTCCGGTCTGATACATGTGCTGAAATATTTTCTTTAATTTTTGCACTTTTTTGCTCATTTGTTGTTGCCTTGAAAAAAAGAAAATAACCCCTTCAAACAGATGGTCTTGCAGCGAAGGTGCCTTGGAAAGTAATATGAGTCCTCAATCCTTCGTTGGGGCAAAATTTATGTGTAAGGAGAAAGCTTGTGTCCTGAAGCTTTTTTTTTTTTTTGAGACAATCTTAAAATATGAGAGGAATTAATTCTAAACACAAAACGCCCACCACTATTTTTTTTTCTTTAGAATAAAAACAATGTAATGTAGGTCACCATCAGTAACATCCAGTTCGCATCGCACAGTGGGTTGACGATGTGGCACAGTTAGAGGCAAAAGTGTGTGTAGGAAGCGCGCCAACAAGAGTGTATTTGTCAAGTGGAGGGTTAGGTTAGAAAACATATGTCATACCTATCATGTTTTTTTTTTTTTTGGTCTTCGTCACTGGTGTAGATACAAGGGATTTTATTTTTTTTGCTCAATTTATTAGCCTCGAGTAAGAATGTGGTCTAAATTTTTATTTTACACAAAAAAAAAATGGAAAAGCTAAAAAAAGCTCATTATTCGCACAATGGGTTTTGCAAAATGGGCATAGCATAGTGAATATTTGGAGGATATGCTGAGCATACGTTTAGAGCCTTAGGGATTTTATGGTGTGCTTATTTTTTACCCCCAATCAATAGCTGACGCAAAACTTTTAATCCCCAAGTGAATGTGGTTTAATGCTTGAGAGTAAGGATACATGCAGAAATGGATACGTGTACTTTTTTTTTGTTATTGGAATTTTTGAAATGAGAACATTTCTAAAAATAGACTGTTTACTCTAATCCTATCAAATGCACTCAAGTAGATATACAGTTTTATAAGTTTAGAACTTAACATGGAAATTTCGTTGTTTAGATTGCTTTTTCTAAATTTTAATAGATGGATGATGATGAGACTTACTCTGCTACAAGAAGGGTAAGTTTATATACCCGAGTATCCAAAGCCATGTTTAGTACGGTTTTGCGTCCAATTTGGTGCTTAAACGTCTTGGTTCTACTTTGGGGAGATTTAAAATTGAATTGCAACACGATATGCACCAAATCGGGTTGCACACATTTTTTGTAAGTCATTTAGTGTGATATGGTTTCGGTAGTTTATTTTTCGCACGACATTGCGAGCAAACAAAGTTGATTTTAAAAACAAAATGGGATCCCGCTAACTGCTTGAAAGAAATCAAAAGATACGTATGCACATTAGTGTTGAATGTCTGAATATCGTAATGGGAAGGAAATATTGTGTCACATTCGTGTAGTGCGACTGAAGAAAGAATCTCTAAACTTAATAATACTTCCAAAGTTGGACCAAGGGTAAACTGATGGGCATTTCTTGAAGCCCGACTGATTATTTCACTAGAATACTGTTTATAAAAATACCAATTAAATAATGAGAGACATGAAACATTAGGACGGTGCTCGAGACATGCAAGTTTCCATTATAGTTAGATATATAACTTATCAGTTTTAAAGCTCTTTTTGGATTTTGTCCAAAAGGCTAAAGTAGGTTATTGGACCACCTGCCCTGCACTGGTACTGCAGTTTAATATACATTGTTCTGCGGATCCTGTTGAAGCTACCTCTAAGGCCTGGTTTTAAGTAAGACTTGGGCTAAATTAATATAGGAGTGTTTCCATTGTAACGGGAATGACACGGATTGGCTAAAAATTGAAAATGTCGATAATAGTTCACTGAATGATAATTCGTTTAGCCATTGTCGATCAATAAGTCACTATAGGATATTTATTAGGGTAATAAGACATAAATCGACATTTGGCTGACAGATTGTTCCATCGACATTTCATCAAAATGTATTTCAAGTTATCTAACTAACTTCAGTCGGTATTTTAACAATCGGCGAAATTTCATTTCTATTTAGTCGAAAAATCCTACGCTTCCCGGTTGACACTGAAACTCATAATTTTATAAATATATTACTCATAAAGGGTGGTTAAATTTTAAAGGCCGATGTTGAATGTGAACCACACCTAAACGTCAAGTTTTTTTTCTGCATTTCATTTGACATTTCTCAATTTCAGACTAACTCAGTTTGAACCATGGAAAGATACACAATCGAGCAACGTGTTAGAGTTATTCAGGCTTATTATGAAAATGGGCGTTCAAATCAAAATGCATATCGTGCACTTCGTGATTTTTTCGGTCAATTTAATCGTCCAAATGTGCGTGCAATCGGAAAAATCGTGCAAGAATTTGAGCAAACCGGGTATGTAGGAGATGTGAGAACACCAATGCATGCTCGTACAGCTCGTACTGCAGAAAATATTGCTGCTATTCGCGATAGTGTGGCTGACGAGCCGTCCACCTGAACTCATCATTGTGTCCAACAATTGCACCTCTCACGCTCGTCGTTGATGAACATTATGCATAAAGACTTGCATTTACACGCTTACAAGGTGCAATTGACTCAAGAACTAAAGCCTCTTGACCATTTCAAGCGTCGTCAATGGTCAGAATGGAGGCAAAAAATAACAACAGCGGATGATCAATTTTCGAAGAAAATCATCTTCAGTGATGAGGCACATTTTTACAGAATTGCCGCATTTGGGCGAATGATAATCCAAGAGTGATTGTCGGAAAACAAATGCACCCACAAAGAGTGACTGTTTGGTGCAGTTTATGGGCTGGCGGTATCATCAGGCCATGTTTTTTTCCAAAATGAGGCCGGTCAAGCAGTTACTGCGAATGGTGTTCGCTATCAAGAGATGACAACGAACTTTTTATGGCCCGAATTGGAAGTTATGGATGTGGACGATATGTGGTTTCAACAGGACGGTGCCACTTGAAACGCAGCTAACGAAACAATGGCTCTTTTGCGCGACAAATTCAATGGCCGTGTTATTTCACGTGGTGGCGATGTCAATTGGCCGCAAAGATCATGTGACTTGACACCGTTGGACTTCCTTCTTTGAGATTATTTGAAAGAAAAGGTGTACGTCGGTAAGCCAGCAACAATTCAAGAGCTAAAGGATGAGATAATTCGGCACATTAACGGCATAGAACCTCAATTATGCCTCAGCGTCATCGAAAATTTGGACCATCGGATGGAGGTGTGCCGCCGAAGTCGGCATACCAATATTATCATAATAAAAAGAAATGGCGATAATTTCCTAAATAATGTGTGTTTTATTCAAATAAAACATCGGCCCTTAAAATTTAACCACCCTTTACAATATTCTAGATAAATTAAATCAAACTTAAATAACCTTTAAGTTGCATTATGTCATTTAAAAAAATTGTAAGATTATGTTCCATTATTTTTGAAATATTTTCCATTTAAGAAATAAGAAAAAATAAACATGAAATACTTTCTAACATTTCAATTTTAAATTGTTACGCATATGACAAGTTAATGTTACAAGTGTATTCCTTAATTATCATTTCTCACATGAAGTGGAGAAAAAAGTTTATCCAAACATTCATGATTACATACCGATTTTTGTCAGTTAGACGTTTAAAAGTGGTCATTAAAAGATCATAAAACGTTGAAGATTTTTTTTTTTGAATAGCGTAACGCGCGTTAATCTACATTTCTTAAATTTTTGCTTAAGTATGAACTGTGATTGGAACTTCACATGGTTAGAGGTTATCATCCGTCGTAGGACTTGATACCAAATGTTCAAATTTTTAAACCGCAATTTTTTAGGCTTAAATTATCAAAAAATAAAATGCACGACTGGATCGCACGAACTTGCTCTTATGTAAAAGTACTTTGGAATTTAGGATACATTTTATAAATATAAAACATGGATTTAATGAGATAATAATGTTCAAATGCATAAAATTGTCGTCTGGTTTCCGGAAAAGTATGAATTTATGCGAATAAACCTTAAAAAATCGTTTTATTATTAAATAAATTTTTTATATAAGAAATTTCTCTAAAATTGTTCAAGAAAAAAATGTGGGATGTGAATTTTAAGTATTTAATAATATTGGTTTTAGGAAATTATTTCAAAAAATAATCGTTCATAGGTTTTGAAGATATTGATTTAATTTTTTTTTTTTTTTTCAAAACCCAATAAATATTTTTTCGAATATTTTTATATACAATATTATTTTAAACTTAAGGGGACTCCTGCTAAAAATTTTGGGTTAAAATCCTTAAAGCCGTTAATGAGAAAGTCGAAAATCAAAAAAAACGGGTCTATGGCGGGTACCCCTAATAACATTTTGCCCCAAAATTTTTGTTGACCAAAATGTAGTCCATGTCCATAATATCACACTTAATTTTTTTTATCAAAATCGTTAGAGCCGTTTTCGAGATAAATAAGATTTTGCATTACGGGTGTAGGGGGGGTACCCTTAATTTTGGAGCTAAAAAAAAAATTTCAATTTCTCCTCTAGGGAATCACCGAAGACCCTTAACTAACGAGATTGAAAGAAATAGGTCCAGGGGTTTAGGCTGTAGTGAGAGGTACAGACATACAGACACACTGAAACATGTTTTTTGTGTACTAAATTTTCCTTAAAATTTTTATAAAAAAAATTGATATGCAAATTGTTAGTATTTGATAAAATACATTTTAAAACGTAATTTAAAAATTTAATCGTGTATCGGTTTTCAAGATACAGTGAAAGTTCTACTTGCGGACAGCTCCAATAAGCGGACAGCTCCCTTAAACGGACACATTTTCGGGAACGAACTTCTTTTTCGAAAATCTCATACAAATAACTTTCCTTTAAACGGACACTCTCATAAACGGACGCGGACACGTTTTGTTGCCCATTTTAGATAGAAAACCTCCCATACGCGGACACATTATTGTATTTAGGGATTATTTTTTCTTAAAAATGTAACGGAAAAGAACAGCAGATCTGTTCTAAGTACACTTTATGTTTAATACGTAAGTTAATCTATAGAAAATCTCCGATAACCGGACGCGAAGCTCTAATAACTGGACAGTGCGATGTTATGTTGAAAGGTTATTAGGGAATTTCCCGAGTTAGTTACTGGGGGTAGTTGGTGTAATTTTGAGAGGGTATGGTTCCCTTTTTTCATCGCTTTTCGTTTTTACACATGTCATTTCCTTTCCTTCAGCTACTCATTCATCACACTCAAAAGTTTTTTGTATACCCCTAATATGTCAGAGATACTGTGTGAGCAATAGGAAAAAATTGAGGGGTCAGAAAGGAGGTGTAGGTGTACATTGGTTTTGAATTTTTGAACACTGCAATGAATGGGAAATACAGAGCGTGGAAGGAATTCCACATTAGCGTAGTACGGCTGAAGAACGAATCTCTGTATTTCACAGTACGTCCGAAGTTGGACTCAAGGGTAAACTAATGGGCGTTCCTAGAAGTGCGAATATTACGGTTGAATTGTTAAAGGGAGGAATGCATCAGCTGGCTATTTCACTAGAGCATAGTCCGCTAAAATAACGGTAAAAAAGGGTGAGGCAAGAAAAGTTGTAAATTGCCAATGCATTGGGCAACAAAAACTTATTGGTTCGCGCTTTGGCAAAAAGGTTTGTTTTTTTTTCAGCCACGACATGAAATATTTTATCTATGCAAATTTTTTTATATTTAATATTGAAAAAACAATAGCAGAGATTTCAAGAAATAAAGAAGATGTTCGTGGAAAATGGCAAGGTAGATCGTAGATCCAATTTTAATCAGAATTAATATGAAGTTAAAAAATTTTTTTTTTTTATTGCTTTCCCTTAATCGGACAGTTCTCATAACCGGACAAAAATTGGGGGACCATGAGTGTCCGCTTATTAGAGCTTTCACTGTATTGAATTTTCAAAAAAAAATTTGTATTATTTTTTTAAAAATCCAAAAACTATTTTTTCGAAAAAAATTTTAGTTTATATTTTTTCAAATGCAAAACAGCTGCTGCATAAAAATTTTGGGTAAAATCGTTAGAGCCATTGGTGAGAAATTCGAAAATCAAAAAAACCGTTATATGACAGGTACCCCTAATAACATTTCCCCCCAAATTTTTTTTTCACCAAAATATAGTCCATGTCCATAATATCACACTTAATTTTTTTTATCAAAATCGTTAGAGCCGTTTTCGAGATAAATAAGATTTTGCATTACGGGTGTATGGGGGGTACCCTTAGTTTTGGAGCTAAAAAAAAAATTTCAATTTTTCCTCTAGGGAATCACAGAAGACTCTTAACTACCAAGTTTGAAGAAAATACCTCCGGTAGTTTAGGCTGTAGTTCGAGGTACAGACATACAGACATACAGACAGACAGACGGAATTGTCGGACCCACTTTTTTCGTCTTCGCTATCATCGTAATGTCAACTTTGATCAAAATCTCGAGTTCGATTTTTTTTCCAAATGCAGAACTTGCCCTATAGTACCTATATCGCAAGTAAAAAATATTGGGCCGTTTTTGAGATATTGAATTTTCAAAAAAAAAAAAAAATTTATTTAAAAAAAAACTTTTATTTGTGAAGTTTTAAAAAAAAATCTAGCATGGGGTTTTCGACATATTTGAAATATTGAGAAAATCAAAAACAAAAAAAAATGGTTCCAGAAGGGGACTTTTAATAGCCACTTTTTGGAAAAATTTTTTCAACCATTCTCCAGCACTAACTAAATGAAAATTTTTTGTATCTTTCTTTTTTTTTTTGAGAAAAAAAAAATATTTATAAAATTTCGAAAACAAAATCGTATGGCAGGTATCGTTATTTTTGGCCTTAACAAAAACAAAAAACAAAAAAACGTGTGGGGGGAAAAATTAGAAATATTATGAACTAAGTTTAAAGAAAATCGGCCGAGTCGTTTTGACTGTAGACCGAATTGCGAGACACACTTTCTTGGTCTTCGGATAGTATCCCTGGTGTTGTTCTGAAGAGGTGTTCTTCAACGCTGGCAAAACCACTGCGTAAGCTTTTCTATCTATCCTATTCCTCTGGACTCTTTCCGAGTAGATGGAAAACAGCATTTGTCCAGCCTGTCCCTAAAAAAGGTGAATTTTCTTCCCCCTCTAACTATCGTCCAATTGCACTTACGTCCCTTCTTTCCAAGGTCATGGAAACCCTGATAAATAATCAGCTCAAGAAATATCTCGAAGAACGAAAGCTTCTTAAAGACCGGCAGTATGGCTTTCGTAGCAATAGGTCCACTGGTGATCTGATGGTATATCTCACCGAACAGTGGCACAAATATTTACATCGTTTTGGAGAAAGTAAGATTATTGCACTTGATATTTCTAAAGCATTTGATAGAGTTTGGCATCAAGCTCTCTTATCGAAAATGCGTGCATTTGGTATCGATGAATCTCTTCTTCGTTGGATTAGAAATTACCTTTCAGGCCGCTCAATACAAGTCGTATTGGACGGTCTCAAGTCTGAAATTCATAAAATAAATGCTGGTGTACCCCAGGGCTCCATTTTGTCTCCGACTCTCTTCCTCATGTTTATCAACGATCTTTTGTCTAAAACTTCTAATCCACTAAATTGTTTTGCTGATGATAGTACCCTCAGCTTTTCATATTCGTTTGAAGATTCACTTCCTTGTTCTTCGGAAGTGGAATTTGAACGGCAGCGTATGATAAGCTCATTAAATTCTGATCTTGACAGCATTGTCCAATGGGGAATCAGAAACCGTGTAGAATTTAATGCTTCAAAAACCCAATGCTGTCTTCTATCGTTAAAGCGAAATCCTCCCCTTTTGCCGCTATCCATGAGCGGCACTTGCATTGAGGAAACTGAACAACTCTCAGTGCTCGGTATGTGCATTACAGACCACCTTGTGTGGAATGATCACATATTCGACGTTGCCAAAAACGCTGCCAAGTGTTTAGGTTTCCTTCGACGTTGCAAGAAATTTTTCACCCCTTCCGATCTGGCTATAATCTTTAAGGCTTATATTCGTCCAAAGCTCGAGTACAATTCCCATATTTGGGCAGGTGCTCCAATAACACACTTGAGTCTCTTGGATAGAATCCAAAAAAGAGCTTTAAAAATGATAGGTGATAGAAGTACAACAGAAACATTTGAATCTCTCGAGCACCGTCGCAATGTTTCTTGTCTTTCATTATTTTACCGTTACTTCTATAAGCAGTGCTCTAGCGAAATAGCCAGTTGCATTCCTCCCCTTAAACAATTTAACCGCAATACCCGCGCTTTTAGGAATGCTCATCAGTTTACCCTTGAGTCCACCTTCGGACGTACTGTGAAATACAGGGATTCTTTCTTTAGCCGGACTACACGAATGTGGAATGCTCTACCCAACTCTATTTTTCCTTCCCACTGTAATGTTCAAAAATTTAAAACTAATGTGCATCGGTATCTCCTTTTAAACCCTTCCTTGTTTTCCTAATGCTCGTACTGTGTAAATCATTTTAAGGGTAGTAATAACCCCTTGCCTTATAGTGTTATAGTACGTATAAGTCGGAAGTAAAAATGCTTATGTGAAAACGATCATGCACTTAAATCAGCAATTAATATTTACATTCTCTTTTCTCTAACTCAGGAAGACAATACATCCGAAGCAAACCAAACCGGTGAATTGTGGTTGATTCGCATAAACCTGGGACTTCAGGAAACCCCTAAAGAAAAACTCTAGCGGCAAATCGTATGACTTTGGTGGCCAATTCACGTCACCTCTGCGATGGAAGTGTAGCATGTCAATCGTGGTTTCCGCTGTGTTTACGGGAGTAGAACTGGAGACCCAAGTCCCCATACAAACTTCGCCAAATTGAAGTCTACGTAAGGCCGAGTTCTTGTGCATGTCGAGTAATCAACTGCCTCGGGTTCTGCTGTACACTTTTAGGGACCGTGGCGATGCTCTTGGTCGATCTAACTTGCCTTTGCTGATTTATATCTGAATCAGTTATCTCAAATTCAGCCAATAAAACAAAGTGGCAATTACCCTTTAAACCTAAGGATCTAACGAACTATACGCTTATTGCTGCAGATTGCAACTTTTTATCCATTTTTCGCTCGATTTTGCTGATGTTCATAACTATCCCCGAATGCAGTATTATTTAAATTGCTTTTAAGTAAATCAACGAAGTTCAAACAAAATCGTTCGAGTCGTTTCGCAAGAAAACTAAAATAAATGTTTGCATTTTTATAGTTGTCAATACCAGTTCTAGATGAGCTTAAACATAAATTCAAATTTAAAGCAGATTCGTCCATCCGTTTGAACTCTTACTCGATCTACACACCACGACGACCTTACATCCATTTTTGGGGGTAAATGGTTCCCACCTGGCACTTTTGCAAAATGTACTTACTTCCCCTTATTTTAAATAGAATCGCTCAGTAAAATAAATTAAATCGTGCACTGTTGGTCTCCCATTCCTTAAGCCCAATCAATGAAATTCCCATTTTTCCTTCGCAAATAAATACTCGTATATTTCAAAATATTATCAGCGTTTGCGGGTATGATGTGACACATGTTTGCAAATTCCAGCTAAAACCTTTAAATTATCTTCAAAAGCAAGGTTATATCATTTTTGACATCAATGACATCAAAGGTGCAAATATAAATATGTCATTGTACAGAAACGAATTTATGACAAAATTAGACTTCACATAACGTTACATCAGAAACATAAAAAAAAAAACCCTCTCCAAAAAATAAACGTATACCTATATCTTTCTACCTCGAAACCACAGCAGCTATATAATATGCCATCGCTACTGTCATTTATCGCTCTAATAGGATTCTGTCGTGAAAATCTGCTCTTGCAACGAATGCGACTTTACATCAGGCACACAGCTTTTGCTTATCGCAATAAGTTTCTGCCACCATAGGTATCACCATCATCACGGCCCGGAAACAGCCCTCGCTCTCTCTCTTTCTCTCCCTCCAAGCCCAACTAAACTCTGAACCCAAAAGCTACGATATTGCGATTGCGATATGATGGTGGCAGCAATGAGATAGAGAAAGTCATCCCCAAAAACCTACTCCGGTGGTTCTCCGTCGTCGTCGTTCGTGAGTTATTGTGTGCCTGCGCCACCGAAAATTACCATGAAAATTTATATTACATGTATTTTTTTCGCTGTGTTCCACCAGCCACCACACGAAAAACGTTCCAAGCTGATACCGATTTTTCGGGGGTTGCAAGAAGTGCTTGTTTTTTTTTTCACCGCACGTCCGACGTGCCAAACGACAACGACAGAGACACAACAGTTTCACGAACGGACGACATTGTATCTTCATATCTATCTCCAGCGCCATGTGTTCTCGATTCTATCTGAAATTACATTTCATGCATCTAATGAAATGGCAACGAAGGATTACGGCGGAGCGCCATCGCCACTCGGAGGCAACGTTAAGCCTTCAGTTACATGCTTAGCCAAGGTAAACAAAACTCAATCGAAAAACGACCATACAAACTTGTGTGTGTCGTGGAAGTGCGAGAATATTTAGATGTTTCACTATCGCATCGCACTCCCCGAATAGTGATTGCTTTTGGATACGATTTTGTTTACAGCCCTATTTCGGCTCGTCGCAGTTCAAAAGCCCTCGAATCGGGGCAGATAAAATTGAATGAAATGAAATTTTCTTCTTGAACCATCCACGCGGTGCCTTAAGCCTTTTTTGATTGATATAACGGCGGCGCGCTATTGCATGCAATGGCGGCAGGCATGTATTCCTTGGATCGGTAGGTACAAGCAGAGGGCTACACAGATTGATATCAATTCAAGCCAACCAACGTAAGTAAATACTCGGCTCACCTGTCACTTTTGGGGATCCAGTTTTTCAATATTTTTTTTTTCATTTTATTTTCTGAACGAGTTCATTCATCTGTCCATGCTACGTGGTTGTTCCTGGTTCTCCTTCTCTATTTTATTCTTTTTTCTTAGCTCTTCTTCAAAGTCTAGGGATTTTTTTTTTTTTTTGATTCAAGTCAATTTATTCGAAAAGCCGTTAAAGGGGAGCGTAATTTTTTTCTTTTAACAAATAAGCAGATGTTTTTTTTTTAAGAGAGGAAGAGGTATCGGAGAGAGCTTGTCAATAAGTAAGGATATAAGGATATGAAGGGCAGATGTCAAGGATTTTGTTTGTCATTCTATTAATTTTGGATTCGTTTTATATATGTACATTTTTTTTTGCCATTGTTGGAGTACCTTTTATACAGCTTACTCGTACATCCCAGTTTTCGACCACCATCCAACTTGCTAAAAAATAAGTAAACCCGATATTCGCTAATTTCTAATCGGGTAGAGTAAAAGTTCAAGCAAATCTTTGAAGTTATGAAATCAAAAAGATATGACGGATTAATTTTCGATGTTCAAAAAATATTGTGCCATAAATCAAGCTGATCTTTGAATCTCAACATAGATAGCTCACTTGGTGACCTGATTAATTTCATGCTGAAAAGCAGAATTATAAATAAGGAACTACGAGTAGGTAGCTTTACTACAAGAAGGTCAGTCAGCAGAGGTACCCTCCATCGATCAAAGGTGTTCCACTTACTTTCTCAGATGAAGCTAAATACTGGGTTCCTATTTTAGATAAAAAACTAAGTTGGAAACCTACATATACAGGAAAGAGTAAAAAAAGCCACAGTAGCATAGTGCAGCGTTCAGCGTGTATGTGCATCAGCGGAGCTCTCCGCACGACACCTCCCGCTGCACTAGACATACTTCTCAACCTGACACCCCTAAATATTTACAGCAAACAAATGGCCGCGAGCACAGCCATACGTCTCAAAGGCATCTCTCAATGGACCAATAACTCTATTGGCCACACCACCATTCTGAATTTATTCGGAACTTTCCCAAACCACTCCGACTACATCACTCCCTTGTTGGTTTTTGAAATCCATCGCATCAGTCTCTTTAAACTCCACTACAGCCCAAGACTGTCGATCGCCTCTCATGGAGATGGCAAAACAGTTTAATATTCACCTATTCTGGGTGCCGGTACACAGAGATATTCCGGGGAATTGTAAAGCCGAAGAACTCACCAGAATTGGAACGGAAATGCTTATCTTGCCCGATAGGTATGCCTATAGCCACTAAAACTTATGCTGAAGCGAATTGCTCTGAAACAATCAAATACAAGATGGCTTAACACTACCACTTGTTTGGCGACCAAACGAATCTTGCCCAAACTAGATTTGAAACGGTCATATTGTTTGTTGTCCCTCAGTAGATCTCAGATCAGCTCCGTAATAGGTGTCATAACTGGACACTGTCTTATAGGTAGACACGCCGGCCGCACGACTCGGTGTACTATCAAACGACTTCTTAAGGAGTTGCTTGGACGAGGAGGAAGATGAAACAATCCCTCACCTTCTTTGTACATGCCCTGCTCTCTCTTACAGACGCAAACTTCATCTAGGAGACTATTTCTATACTGACATTACAGACATTAAAAGTCTCCTTCACTTCATCAGAAGCTCTAAATGGTTTTAATTAGTAGGGAACTTTTTGTTCCCTATTAGATCGTGGTATCACAATGGACCTCTATTGGTCTAAGTGTGTCAGATGCTTTATATGACAGCCACTTTAACTTAACTTAACCTTGGTGGAAGAAAATGCAAATAGTATTTTAATAGGAGGCACAACAGTGAACAGAGAACCTGAACCTAGACACATAGAATTTTTAACCATTCATGTGTGTCGCCATGAATTGAGGAGACTTACAATTTTCTACCGAGTCCGAATGGCGCACCTCTAAGAGAGAAGCTATTTCCACGACAAGAGGGAGGACTTGTTACTAGTAGTGGGCGCAAATGATATAATCGATTCAGACAACATCCCGAAATGTCTCGATTCTTCACTCAAATCATTTTTCACATCTACGTACTACTTACTTACTCTAATGAGAACACTCTTGTGTCTAACATATTCGAGACTGAGAAGCGAATATTGAACGAAAATGCAGAAAAGAAAACACACAAAATCGAAAACTCGAGAAGTTGCTTATTTGTGTATCTCGTGTGTGTGAACTTAACGACTTTACGTTTATATTTATGTTCTTTTTGACACTCGATGCATCGTTCATGATTTTTTGTTTTATTTTTGCTTTCTTTTTTACCTTGAAATGGAGTGTTTGTTTCTTACATTTTCTTACTATCTTATTATTGATATCATTTCAAAGATCATTTGAATGATTATTCGATTCTTTGAATCATACAATTATGCCCAACACTACTTGTAACTTCCTAGCAAGTAGAGCTGTGTCAATCGCGATTTAATCGGTCTTTTGGGCCCGTTCACCAAAAAGATTGATTCACTGCAAGCACAATAGACCAAAACAAACAATCAATCATAATGTCAATCTCTTGCCACTGAAATCGATTAGCATAAAGTGTTCCCAGTCAGTTCGCAATACCGACTTTGTATATAAACTCTAACACCGATATAAATAAAGATGGTTTAGTGGAGGTTTATCGTTAAGTCCTGGACTAAGTGCGAAATTTCATTAATAAAACAAATTTTCTGTTAAGTGACGTTTACTAACTATGATTAAGTTAAACCACCGAAGTAGGTGGTTTTGCGAAGGAATAAGAAATAGAAATGGCAAATTCATTTTTTTTATCATCGTTATTTATGTCCAACATTCTTTTTTTTTATTTGTGTTGGTGTCAACACATTTGTTTTCGATAATTGCGATTGCCTCCGTACACAATCCTCGAAGTAGGTTCTAAAATAATCAATTAATAATAATCAATAAAGGGGTTACTATAATTAAAAAAAAAAAACATACTTTGTCTTTTATGCTCCAATTCTCACTCTTTTTTCTTTTTTTTTGTGATATTGTTCATAACTGATTTTTCAATATAATTTACAAAACAAACAACACATACACAATTAGACAAGCAATTGACAATCAATTTAGGCAGCCACAGAATATAAATATGAGATAGCTTACTTGTTGTAGTAGATTTTTGCAAGGGATTTTTGATAAACGTCACTTAACTATTCCGCGAACATTTTGTTTTTATTAATGTAAATATTTAAGCCAGGACTTAACTCCTATTCTATTGTTTAGTTAAACCGTGGAATATACATAGGTGGAATAAGCGTTTTTATTAATATGATGGCTGTAAGAGTTTAGATACAAAGATACCGAATAGGAATGGAAGTGAAACGGAATGAAGGTATATTCTTCATTTTAAACTATAATGGAAGATGGCATAAACGAAGTCGAAAGGAAGTAGATAAGGCCAAACTTTCGTTCATTTTCAAATTATTTCGGTCTCGGTCAGAACGAATCGATTGGAAAAAAAGTTTATAGAATGAACGATTAAAATTTTTTCGTATGTATCTTGGTCTCGTTCGGAACGAAACGACAGGATAAAAAATGATTTTGATTGAATGAACGATTGATTGAAAAGATCGAATCCTTGAACCTATCAATCATTAATTGATTCGATCTTTCAAAATGAACGATTGGCACAGGTCTACTCGCAAGGAGTAGATACCCTTGAAACAAATTTCTCTTTTCTTTTCCTTGGCTGGTACTCGATCCCAAAACTTCAACATGACAGTTTAACGCACGTACCATTACGTCACGGGGTAAGTACTACCTCAAACTTCTTTCTGAGGAATTTTTTATTTGTTTTTCTTGAGGTCGATAATTTTTGAAGAAAAAAAGAGAGCTTTTTGATTTGTATGTTCTTAACTTAACATGCGGTCTCCACTAGCCATGAATCAAGAGCATGCTTTAAGGCATACTTTCATTATCGCAAGTAGAGACAGCCATCGCAGCTTCATATATTTTCACGTGCGATAAAAAGTATGTTTTCATCGCTTGCTTTATCTCAAGGAGAACTGTCATTTTGTTTTGACGTTTGAGTTTTTTGTGCGAGAAAAAGGTCTTTTAATTGAGGTTTATGTTTTTTCTTTCTTGAAATTGTTCAAAGAAGAATATTTATTAATAATTATTTCCAATTCGAAAGCCTTGAGGAATCTGACCCATTGTCATTCTTCACTATGCTAAAACAGTAGGTATGCAATGAAATGCTCAGCCGAGAAAATCTGATAGTTCTTCATCTCTTTGCATTTCCTATTGTGATGGATTTATTTCTAGTGGAGACATTTATTTGTTAAATTTAAAAAAAATTTACAACGAAACTTCGAGCGCAAAAAAAAAAACAAATTTAAGTTTTCTTTTTATCGAACGTTTTACTACAGACAGACTTCTCTACCCTTTCTTTAATATTTAAAATCGAGTTTATTTTTTAGGGTCGAGGATAACTCCCAGATATTTCACGCTGGAAGAATAAAACAGAATTTATAATTTGAGCCGAGGCTGATGATTGAAGGGAATTATTTTTGCTTTGGTATAGTAAATAGGATCAGTTCAGTTTTACCCTGGTGAACCTCTAGTTCACGTCTCGTGCCTCAGCTAGCTTTCCACAAAAGCATCTTCGGAATTTCATTAGTCACTGGGATAAACTTTTCCAATACCATTATTACCGCAACCACCTACACACAACACATTTCTTCAAGAGAATTGTGCTAAAAGTTCAACCAGGGAAGGCTAGGGAACATCTAGTCCAGTCTTGTTTAACATTTTTTCTTCATAAGGTGAATCAAGTTCAGATAATATTTGTGCGTTTAAATACAATTTCAAAGAAAAGTAGCGGTAATTTGCTTTTCTACAAAATTGACATTTGCAAAAATTTTTCTGTAACTAAAGTATTTTGTGAATAGAAAAAAGTATTATGTTCAAAATGTAAATAAACCAACATAACAACGCACCAAAACCTGGTGCGTTCTTCTTTGAAAAAAAAATATCTCCGAGATTCGAAAAGTCTCCAGTCGACAAGTCACAGGCATAGTCTATTATTGAAAAGGTTATCAGAGGAGGCGTTAGAACAAAAATATTATTCCAAAGTTCACAGATCGAATTAAGCAGAAGAATGACACAATATCTAAAATGTGATACCCCATGGAAAGAAATTTCAAGAAACACTGTACAAGTCTGGTAAGTCATATATGTAAACAAAAAAAGGTAATGTTAAAACTAGCGAATCATATTTCGCTGAAGTAATATTCCACATCACCAGATGATATAATCAAGCATTAAAACCCATAAGCAATACTTTGGATTTAATTTTCAGAAGTGAACGCACCTAATCAGTGTTTTTCGTCGTTATCATTGCCCTCTGCTCCATAAGTAGTGTTAGCTTTTCTTAAACTTGAAGCAATGATGAATGTTCATGTTGAAGATACGAGTACAAATGTTTTAAAATTTTCATTTTTATTTTAAACGCTTCATAACCAAGAAATAATCCTGACAAATAGCGCATCTAATTTGATAGTTTTGTGTTAACCAAATTATCAAAAAACATAGAAAAATTTTGGATTTTAAAGAAGGCTTTACGCTTTCGCAACTTTCGCTCAGTTTTATTTCCTTTTCTTAAAAATAAATTTCGAACAGTTTTCTTGTTGTGCAGTGAACACTTTTGTCTTCGGAAACTAAAACATATCAACATATTTCAAAATTAAATATGGTGATCAGTAGGGAGTGCTTGTCGAAATTGCATCGGTTTATTGACAGATTGGTATTCTACAAATTTATTCTACTTGTCTGACAAATGTTCGGTTCATTAAATTTTGATTGATGACATAATTTTCAGCTGAATTAATGAATAATTTTTGGAATATAAGTACACTGCGACCTTTAGATCTATTGTAATCCCGTCTAGAAGTGAGTAAGATCGCTCATACTACAGCTCTTTCTTCAGGATTGCTTTCTTGAGAAACTTAAATATATGGAGTATTTTCAGAGATTTTAGTTCACTCACTTCTATCTGCTGTCTTTGATGCACGAGTGCAGAACATCTACATCATATTTGGTCCGGTATTTCTTCGAGAGCATTACAAAATCTGTATGAAGGACTGGTCACCAGCGCCAAAAATACTGAGGTGTCTTCTCAGTTGGAAGCGACCAGGGAGGAAGCCCGATACAGGATGAAAAATTTTCTTGGCAGTATTTTGGAAAGTCTCAGTTTTGGAAGGTCTGATGTCTATATGTATTTGTAATCTGATGGCCTCTTCTCCCGTTTTGATTGTAAGTTTAATATCATTCTCTCCGATTTTACAATACGACTCAAGCCCCGTTAGAGATGTCATTGCTCCTATTTTAGCTAGAGTCTGGCTCTATATTTCAATGACACCTGCATGCCCGGTTGTCAATGAAGATGTCATTATTATTCTTAACGAGGTAGTTACGAGTAGCTTGCTCACACATTCCGATACCAGTTAAGAACTAATTGCATAGGGGGTTAACGCTTTGAGTGCTGCTTAAAGTGCTTTACACATGAGACACGAACTGCGAACTGCGAATTGCGAATGGTCGCGAATTTTGACATTTCTTTCACATGAGTAATTTTTTTGGTCGCCGAACAGTGCGAATTGTCAACAAAACAAAACCAAAAGTAAATAAATTAACGTAAAATGAGTGCTAAGAAAAAATATTTAAAGAAAAGGTGGTTTTTATGCAGTTTCATTTGTTACCAATTATATTATTTTAAATTATTTTACCCTTTTTTCCATAGATTCACTCATTTTTTTTTTTAATTTTCCGTATAGCAACACAACACAGTAGAGATGTTATACATTTGAGGTTAGGTTCGAACGAATTTTTTAGTCGCCGGTTTGTGGAATGCGTTCACTAGTTGTGGATTGCGAATTTACATTTGACAGTTCGCAGAAGATACGTTGTTGGTCGCGTAAAAAATATTAAAATACAAATTATTTCAATTTATAGTTATTTTATGCAGTGTTTTCCTTTTAAATCGTTGATTCGATCATTAATTCACTTCGTCGTAAAGTTAAAACAAAACAAAAATTGATATTAGCTGTGAAAATTGCTTAAAAAGATTTATTCGCATTCGCAGTTCGCAGCTCATGTGTATAGCACTTAACTGTCCCACCTGATGGCAATGTTTTGGTTGCGGTAATTTCTTTCGAGATTTCGTTCGGAACATTTTCCCATGGAATTTACTTTCGCCTGGAAAATGCTTGTAGACTGTCCCATCGACAGAAAAATGTTGGTTCTCGGCACAAAAACTTCCTACACCTGTCCCTTGAGACGTTCTTAATATATCAGTATACCATTTGATAGCACTTGCATTGATAAAGTAGTTCACTATTTCGCCTTCCCACTTGTTCTTGCTTTTTAACTCCGTCCTGAAGTTTTCAACGCAGTTATACTTTTTAATCATGCCATTCCATTTCTTCGAATGTCTAATCGATACTGAAGACTTTGATATACCTAAAGTCTGTTTCTCTAATTCCTATAAGTTAACCCCTCCCAGTAAATGCCCTGGCAAATCTTAGGATAGCTTCCTTAAGTGCACTTCTTATTACGGTCAAGTGAAGGATAATCTCAATTATCATTGCACCAGTTATGCATAAGCATGCGAGCCATTGAATTTTTTCCAGTAATTTTCTAATTGTTCCTACATCGGTTCGGATGGTTCTTACCATTCACTTAGGATGTCTGGTTCACAGCCCCATGATTTTCCTGCAAGTCTCTTGCATATAATTAGAGCTTTTGAGGCTTTCTCGTCAGTTATTTCGACGCTTACTTACTTACTTGCTTAGCCAGCTCCCGATATCTGCCTGAGACACAACAGCTTTCCATCATCTGCAATCCCGGGCACTCATCTTCCACTCATCAAGGCCAAGTGCTCTGCCATCCGCGATGGCTTGTTCTTGGGGTGGATGCTGGGATTCGAAGACTTTCTTAGCTGCAGCATTTGTGTCCATTCGATCAATGTGACCGAGACAATTTAGTCGACGTGTTTTGTCATGCTGGATAACATCCACATCTTGGTACAGCTGATTTAGTTCATTATCTTCTCCGCTATCTCCAGACAGGACCAAATACCCATCGAAGATTTTTGCTTTCGAGTACTATCTCTCCCTTTCAGCTTTTAGTCCAACACTCGGCGCCGACTGATAGTATAAAGGTTTTGTAGAGCGTGCACTTCGTCTTAAGAATGAGAAGTTTCAACCCATTTTTTTTGCCAGATCACCATACTAACTACCTCGAAGTTTTGCCCTGATCGGTGGATAGATATTTGTTTATTTTTTGATAGCATATACTTAGTCTTGTACTCATTTACTTCAAGACCAAATATCTCGACTGATCTTCAACAGGCGTGAAAGGCTCTATTACAGAACGTAACGAAAGGCCAATAATGTTGATATCGTCCGCATACCCCAACAGTTAGACAGATTGGTTGAATATAGTGCCCTCCGTGTTAACGGCTGCAATGCGCACCATTTGCTAAAGAACGAGATTTTAGAAATCACATGATAGCGCATTTCGTTGCCGAAACCCTGTTAATGTTTGGAATAGTTTAGAGGAGTTGCTTCATAAATGCATATTGCACCGCGTATTTTCCAATGTCACGCGACACAGTTGGATCAGTTTTCCCGGGATCCCGAGTTCAGCCATCGCCGTATAGAGCTCCTGACGATTAATGCTGTTATATGGGGCTTTGCTGTCGATAAATAGATGGTGAGTTTCCAGGATTTGTCTCAATGTGTATATTTGATAAATCGTCGATCTGCCGCGCCCGGTCCAGAAACAATACTGGCACTTGCCGACTAAATTATTACAGAACGGTTTAAGACGTTCATATAGCACGTTGGATATGATCTTGTATCGAAAAATTAGTAGGGATATGCTTGGATAGTTAATGCAAGACATAGAATCACCTTTAAGTTAGGTTAGGTTAAAGTGGCTGCTGACCGGAAAAGGTCAGCACAGTAGCTAGGGGTATACCGATGTTAGATTTGCTATCCAACAAAGGTAAGATTGTTCCGTTTTTTGCAAGTTCGTCAGCATTACAAATTTCCTGGAATGTCTCTAGAATCACCTTTATTGTAGATCGGACATATTAAGATGATGGTCCAGTCATCGGGCATGCTCCCTTCCACCCATATTTGGTTTATGGTTTGATGCGTGCATTTTTTCCAAACATCACTTGAAGAGGCCTCCAGGTAAGCCCTCAGATCCTGCGGCCTTGTTGTTCTTAATGAGAGCCTTTGCTATCTAGCTTTCCTAGATATTTTACCTCCTTCTTATTATCATATTATGACAAATATTTCATTGTCTTATTATGACAAGTTTTGGTGGCAGTATTGTCATTTTTTTACAAGCTTCCCATGACGTTTAAACACAACATTTATGCAATTACGCTTCCGAAAAATTTTGCTCCGTATATGTTTTTGGGGAAATTTTTTGTGATTTATTTTTAAATCATTAATAAAAAAACGGAGTCAAAAGACAAAAGTTCATACAAACGGAAATGTATGAAAAACAATAACAACATCTGATTGTGACAGGTTCCCAAACTTATCTACCAAATGTTGACTTCTTTTTTAGACAGAATCACGGAACAGCGATCAAAATAAAGTTTACAACAGAAATTTAGTCAAAAGTTGTAAACATCGCTGCAGAAAAAGAGTCCAGAACAGCCACATTAAAAGAATCTTTTTTAACCTTTTATATAACGACTACGTATAAAACCTCGGAGCTTAAGTGATTCTAAATAATAAAACCTACAAGAGAGGTTGTGTATACAAAATTTCATGTCTATCATTATTGGAAGCACAATGTCGTAACATTTAATATTGTGTTATTGTGTTGGGGTGGAATATGTTCGTCGAGGAAAAGGTTACTAAACTCTCGAGTAGCCAAGTCAACACGTTGAACCCATCGGAATTACCCTGTTCTATAATCTCTTATCTAATCAAAGCAGTTCTCTTCGAAATATTGTATTTTTTTTATTGACTTGACTATAACAAAGTGAACCGAGAGGAAAACAATGAAACCGCTAGGGGCATGATAAAAGTATTCTATGTGCTATTAAGAGGGGGGGGGGACATACAAACACAATTTATACAATCTGTGTTCGACTATCTGGCATGTGGCCAGATTATGACAGAGTGCCGATTAAATTTATGTTGCAATTAAGACAATGTCGCCTTCTCCTATCTCGGTCTCTTCTCCTATCAGTCAAACACCAGCACCAACACGAAATTCACTTAAAATTAAAACAAATAAAATCAAAATTGTATTTTTAAGATAAAATAATGCGGAAGGAAGCCTGCCGTTCTTACGATTTATTTGATTTGTTTTTTTTTTTAAATTTGTGTTAATGCAGTGTCATCTTAGGTTTTGTATTTAAATTTTTGAGATAAATAAATTTGTCAAAGAAAATTATGGTGTTCCATGTGGATAAGGGGCTATTTTATCTCGTTATTTTTGTTTAAATCAATAACCACACACTTAAAGGTTTTTTTGTTTTGACATTTGAGTTAACGTTAGCTAGATAGATACTAATGGCAGCCCCCATTGAGAGTTAGCTTATTATCAATGATTTTTGTTTATTTAAAAGACCTGCAGCGTTATTTGAGTTGAGTTATTTATTTTCGAGATTGGTAGAAGATTGGAATGAAAAATTCTTTAAGATGTCGTAAGATGCTAAGTTGCATAATCTTTAATGAATGAATGAAATTTTGAAGAAAAAAAGGGAAAAAAAAAAATGCCGTAACAGAAATATAACCTATTCTTATGACAATTTTCAAAGTTTTAAGGGAATTTATTTAGACATTTTATTTTTAAAGGTACTTGCGCAAAATGTTAAACGATTTAGTAAAATGTTAAAGCCATTTTAGTAAATTACTAAGTTAAAAAGAAGATTTTCTTTTAATTTTAAACGATCATAGCATCGTATGATAGCGTCAATAGAGAATTTATTTGGCACGCTTTACGCAGGAGGGGTATCCCGGATAAATTAATAGCTATTATTAAGACAACTTATGATGGATCAAAATGTCACGTTTTGCACGAAGGGAGGCTGTCAGAAGAGTTTGAAGTCCAAAGTGGAGTCAGACAGGGCTGCATTCTGTCACCAATATTGTTTTTGTTGGTGATAAACGATGTCCTGCGAGCGGCCTTGACGGTAAACGGAGGAATTTGATGGACTCTGACGTCTCACCTGAAACATCTTGACTATGCGGACGACGTATGTTTGCTCTCTCATAGGATCATGGATCTCCACCAAATGACAACAGGGGTGGAGAGAGAAGCAGAAATCGTGGGGCTGAAAATCAACTCCAGCAAAACAAAGATGATCAGCCTAGGAAACCAGTCATCTTCTCTCATTAATATTTCTCAACAACCGGTAGAGAAAGTACAGAGCTTCCAATACCTTGGAAGTATCATCTCTACCGAGGGTGGTACCGAACAGGACATCAGCAGTCGAATCGGGAAAGCAAAGGCTGCTTTCGGTATGCTTCGAAATATATGGAGGAATAACTCTCTTAGCTTAAGAACCAAGCTACGGCTGTTTCGATCCAACGTCGAATCCGAGTTACTTTACGGTTACTTTACAGTGGATCGGACACACGCTTCGAAAATGCGACAACTTACTAGCGGCGCATGCAATGCAGTGGAATCCGCTCACTCAAGAAGGAAGAAGAGCTGGACGTCCGAGAAGCTCATGGAGAAGGAAAGTCGAGGAGGAGTCAGCCCAACTAGGCAAGAGTTGGAGGGAGTTGCGACTCATATCCAGAAACCGAACACGATGGCGAGCTGGCGTTGTGGACGCCCTATGCCCCACTAGGGGTCCCTCACGGACATAAAAGGTCTGAGGACCTAAGTAACTAAGTTAGCATCGTACTATCTCTTAACATTTTACTGAAGTTAAATCGCAAAATGGGTAATTTAACTTTTAATAACTTGCTAAATCCAAATGACATCTGCATTTTCTTCGAACAAAATTTCTTGGCAAATTTTAGAGCTGGTCGAAAGAGAATTTTAGTACATAGGTAAAGGTTTGACAAGACAATAGTTCTTGGTTGAAAACTTAAACATTTTAATGCTCCGAGAAAAAAGTTGTAGTGTTTCGTATCAGATAACATCTCTGTTTTAATATAGGTGGAAATATTAAATATTATATCAAATAACATCCCTGTTTAAACATAAGTGGTGTTATTGGGTATGTTCGTCAACAAAAACTCGGCACATCTTAACCGTGAGTCCCTCCCAGCACTTACACTTTTTTATATGCAGAATCTCAGTGGACGGACGTAGTCAGTTGAAGCTCCTTCTGATATAATAGAAAAGAATGATCCTTAACATTCTAAGAATTTTGTCTCACTTAAAAGTATTTTTTTCAATAAAAAAGGTTAAAAGTCCTACATCTAAGAGAGTATATAAATTAATTCACATAACATTTGATATCTTCAATATATCGAAGAAAAAGAAATTAATCTTGAACCTTTTATCCGATTGCTTTCGTGGTTGACCATGAATTAACCTCGAGATTGAGATAATCCGGCAGAAGATAAATGAAACACGGTAAAAAAAAGAACTACTGTCCAAGTCCATTCCCAGTTTTCTGGGATTATCTACACTTTGATGTGCGCCATGAATTCTCAAACTGAGGAACGCACAAAAGCCAAACCAAACCAGCAGAGGAAGAGAGAAAATGTAATGGTGACGGACGGTAGGAACTACATACCTATTTCCACTACATCCACTGTATGTATCCTGATGTGGGTTGAAGTAAGTTGCAAGTTGGGAAACCCTACAAATACATTTACTACAGATTATTAAGTCTGCTCTTTGCCCGCCTGCTGTTTGCCCTTTCTCGTTGTTCGCCCTCCATTTTGAGTCAAATAATATTGTCGAACATCGAACCTAGTCCTGTCACTTTGCCAGCTTGACATAGCGATTTGTGGTGATGCGGGGACATTCGAATAAGCACAAGTGTACTCATTTGGCCAAAGCCTCTATAGATGTTCCTTCCCAGATAATATATGGATGTACATTACTCCCCCTGCATAGAGAGGCTTCAAATGAATTAACCACCATCACACAACCAATATAACGAAGTTCGCCCGCCAACAGTATTATCCACTGGCACTGGATTTATCCTTTGCCGTTATATATCGCAGCAATATCACTGTTCCTGCTGCTGCTGTTGTAACTTGCAGCAATAGATGTTGTTGCTGTGCAGCAATATAAAAGCAGACGATGAGGACGACGACATTTCTATTGCGATATCATTCCCGGCCAAAACGAGGGAGGACGGACACCGGCATATATCTACATCAGAGAACTATGAGAGACAAAAAAAATAACAGAAAAAAAGGATTTGCATTCAAATTCTGCATTTCATTTTCCTTTTCATATTAAAAATGGAAGGCAACGGCAGAGGGAAAGGAAAATTAAAAAAAAAAAAAAAAAAAACCATTGAATAATACGGCGCAACTTTGCCAGCACATTTAAAGCATTTCCACAACCGAGGGACTTCTCTGCATATTATAGCGCGATAGGGGTTTCTTTGCTAACTTCGACTTTAGAGCGCAACAATAACACAAAGGAAGGAAGGAGTAATATTTCGATTTCATTTTTGTAACCAATTGTTGGAGATTTCATAATCAAATTTAAGCTGAGCGCGGACACAATAACAGTCCAGACTGTGCGCCAGCTAGGAGGCTACGGTGGGTTTGTGTCGTAAGGAGATGTCTGTCAGGTTTTTTTTATTTTTAATTTTTTTTGTCCTAAGAGAGAAAGTTGGAAAACATCAAAAGAATTGAACTAATATTTTGTGTGGGATTCATATTTTTGTTTCTTTGTTGAAACCTCTTTAGATGTTAACAAATATACAGAATTTTTGATTAAAAAAAACGAAGACATTTTCAAACCTATGTATTTGTTAAGTCAAGGCAGAATTAATCACACAAATTCTGTATCTTACTGTGTCTGCTTTAAAATACAGCGAAAATATAAAAGGGAATATAACAATAAATTAAAAAAAAAAAACATGACTTAATAGCCATAAAATGATACAGAAATATAATATTATTTTAAACATCGAAACTCACTTGTACCCTGTGGAATTTTTAGCTACCTAATTATAACTTTGTAAAAAAAAAATAATTATAAAATTGAATCTCAGCATTTTTTTTTTAGTTTTGATTCATGTTTAATAATAATTAAAAACTAAATTAATTATTTAACGGCGGAACTCTAAATAGCTTTTTTACAATATTTCCATTAAATTATTAGATAAAAAAAAGTAATCCAATTTTTGTGTAGTTTTAGTTTGTTTAAAACTAATTTGGTTGAGATGGAGTTTTTCCTGAAAAAAGTTTGCTTGTCTGGTTACCTACAGGGCAACTCATGATAGAATATTTAATGCATTTTTTATTATTTTGAAAGTACGATTGAGATGCATTAAAATGTTAGAAGAGTTAAAAAAAAAAAAACTT
This sequence comes from Chrysotoxum bicinctum, assembly GCA_911387755.1. Lineage (NCBI taxonomy): Eukaryota > Metazoa > Arthropoda > Insecta > Diptera > Syrphidae > Chrysotoxum > Chrysotoxum bicinctum. Next base: position 208,922,333 of record OU426989.1, on the reverse strand, counting down.
CTGTTAGGGGTTCAAGAAAAATTAGTTAGGTAAAAAAAGAAAAAATATTAAGACATAACGGCAGTTCTAACTTGCAGTTCATTTCTGTTTGGTATTTGGCAAGTAAAGGTTGTAATTTATCTTCCACGTCGATTTTATTTGGTTGCCATTTTGGTGTGAAGAAAAATTTTCAGCTGACATTTGACAGTTATAGAGAATGGGTCCGTAATAACTTATTAGAAGCATTGAACACAGCAACAAAATGTTGAAATTATTAAAATATTTTATTCAAATAATTGTTCAACTGTAAGAATATAAGGTTACTTTTTTGGTGTTAATAATAAATCTGCTCAAAAAAAAAGCTCACTTGACCTATCTATATCATATTTCCTAAATAAAGTTAAAGACCATATAATCAATCAATAAAATAGAAATTAAAAAATTGTATTTTATTTTAATTTATTGCAAAAAAAAAAAAACATCGACCCGGAACATAAAACGCACCCTGTATTTATAGACTAAAAGAGCCCACAGCAATTTTTGGGTGTGATTGATAACAAAAAATAATTAGCATAATTAGATAGGCCTTTAGTAGTTATTTACAAATGAGGACGCATTGCATGCTCTAGTGGGAGAAATAGTGCATCAAGTATGCAGTTCTTTCCAAAGTCTAAATAATTGTTTGCCATAACTTCAAAATGTAGAGCTGATTGCAAATAAATATCAAGGTCCAAAACGTTTTGCAGGCAGCCTTCTACTTGCAAGACGCGATAAGAATAGAGTACGTCTTGCACGAAGAAGGCCGCCTGCAAAAGGTCTTGGACCTCGATATTTGCAATCAGGGCGCTTAGCTCTACATTTTGAAGTTATGGCAAAGTGGTTATCACAATTATTTAGACTTTGGAAAAAACTGCATAAACTACTAGAGCATGCAAGACGTTCACATTTGTACATAACTACTAAAGGTCAATCTAATTATGCTAATTATTTTTTGTTATCATTCACACCCAAAAATTGCTGTGGGCTCTCGGTCTATTAGCCACGCTACTTGAATATTTTGTATGGAATACCAATAGCAAAACAATCAAATCTTGACGACTGTGTTCTGTTGATTTCTGTGTTTGATGTTTTCGAGAAAAAAACTCAAATTTGGCCATTTTTATTTGTAAGCGCAACAACAAAGTATCAAATTCCAACACGGCTATGATTTTCAATGAATAAAAATCAAACAAATTCAAACATTTCAAAATAAATGTAGGTATCTAGGAGCAACCAAGTTTTAAATATTGGGCTCTAGGTCAATAAAACAAGGGTTATATCTATTAGAAACATTTCGAGTATGAGTACACTCTTCATCAGGCAACAATAATTAGCACAGGTTGTATATAAAAAACTTTGAAAAAAAATTTTTTTTCCCAAAACAAATTAAATTAATAAATAAATTGATTCAAAATTTCTTATTTTTTGGCCTTCAAATCCACAAAAATTGGGGTTTCGTCCCGGCGATCTCACATGGTCTCATCAGTTGACTGTGAGGGCCTTGTCAATATGCAATTTATTGTAAATTCAGTTTATCTTACATCACACCAAGATTAAAGTTCTAATCATTCACGCTGGAAGATTATTTTGCTAATGGCCTGACATTGGCCCAAAATTTTAAACAATCTTTTATTAAGGGCTTAGCAATTTACTAGTGAGCAACTTGTTAAACTTTTAGTAATTTACTAACTCTTCGAAAATTTTAAACCTTTTTTTTTCGTTTAACTAGTAAATTACGAATTGCCTTTTATTAAAAATGGTAGGGGAGAGTGGGGCACGTTTGAACACGGGGCACATTTGAACAATGCTTATAAAATTTTACTTTATTACTCTTTTTTAAAAGTAATTTAAAGTTTTAACCTGTCAATACCATATCCATAAACGTCATTGACTTTCCTTGAATATCTCAATTGTCTCTCGGACTTAGAGGTGAAGGGTACTTTTGCTTGTGGAAGTGTTTTGTTTTCGTTTTTTAGTTGTAAGAGCTTAAAAAAAATTACTGAGCGATTTTAAAACAGGAACACATTTTTTTGGAGGAAAAATAAATTTTAAACCTAATTGCGGTAAGTTTTTTACTGGATGTATTTCAGTTAAATATTTATAATAAATTTTATGTCACTGGAACAGTTGTGGCAGATTTAAACAAGCGTGTTGGCGCACTTTTGAAAATGTTCAAAACTGCCATGATTATTTTTTTTTAACATATTTAAGACATTTAAGAGAAAATTTAATCAGCTTCAAGCAATTAATTCAGCAATTTGTTATCTGTTCTATAGGGCAAGTATTGGTTTCAGGTAAAAAATGTTTTTGTCATATCGACCATCAGTCTCTGCGTCTATACGTTATCTGTCTCATTTTTGAGCTATTGAATACCTGAAAATAAGGCCTAGTTAAACCTTTCTAGATCGAAAAAATCTTGAAATTTGTATAGCTTTAACAATAATATTCTAGTTTAAGCTATTTTTATTCACACAAATTGAAGCTTAGGCTTGGAAAACATGTTAAAACTAAATGAACTTAGCGTTGGCTATTTTAAAATAGCTATTACTAGGAAACATCTTTAACTAGCTAGCTTAAGCTTATTCTTAATCACTAAAAATCCAGCTTTTACTCAAAAATCCAAGTTTTAGATTTAGTTTTTTTTGTTATTAATCTGGATTTTTGTTTTTTTTTTACAAATACATGAATATGATATAACAAAAGTATTAGTTTTGAGTTTTATTGATAAGTTCTTATTAAAAAATGAATATAAAAAAAAAATTAAAAATTCTTTTATTCAGTAAAAAAAAAATTATACCACTGTTCAAAAGTGCCCCTTCAAAGTTCAAAACTGCCCCATTAATGGGGCACTTTTGAACATAAGAACATGTATTGATTGGAGATTAAATTTCAATATAAATATTTCGTTAAATGGAGCAAATATTTTTCTAAATTGAACGTCAATACCACTGTTCCATATGAGTAAAATATCAGGCCAGTTGATCGAATATTTTAGGTTTTATCAGTCTGGAAAGCAAAAAGTGTTCAAATGTGCCCCACTCTCCCCTACATCTGAACACTTCCAAATAATGACAGTTCGTGAAAAAATACAAATCAAACAAAACTAAATCTGATGATTTGTCAGAAATCAAAGAGACAACCTACTCGTACAATTTATTTTGTGCTTCGTATATGTATCGTGACAATTTTGTCGTCCGCCGTGGTTCGTTGTGCTGTCAAAGTGGGCAAATAAAATTTTGTTTACAATAATCTCCCTACTATGATTGTTTATGACTGTGTGTTGGATTTGAATATTCAATTAATAAAAAAAAAAAGAGAACAAATATTCAATGGAATTCCTTAAATGAAAATTTTTCTAAAACAACCTTTTGTGAGGTGTTCTCTGAAGTATTGATTTCAAAATCGACACTGACGAATCAAGGACATAACAACTCTTTAATACATGTAGACTGGAGGACTCCATCCTGAGAAGAAGTGAGGCAATAATGTCCAGAAGGAAGCAGTCAAATCCGAAACTATTACTCAAAAGTGAATGCCAAGACACTGCGGAAGATATGACGTGGAAAGAGAAACAAAAGATATAAGCCCAAGCGATTTGAATGGGCAAACCGATCCGGTGGCTTCGGCTGACATCGATCAATCAGCCAAACCAACAACAGAATCCCTAATGGAGGAAGAAAATTGTCCGGCTTCGAGTTCGCCTAGAACCCTATCACCGCCCTCAGAACCAGAAGTTGATGAACGAAATTCACCTACAGTTCAATCAGATCTCCCATCGGAAGCAAATTCACCCTCAGAACCAGACGACTCCTGATCAATAGTTATTGCTGTCGCTGTAAACACGATTCCTTAACTTTGACTGAATGCACTATTAGCGTCTGATCCTGCTCTCAACCCGGATGCGGAATCAACAAAGAATCACCATCAGTTGGAGGAAACTTTAGCTTCACCTGTCGATCAGAAGACTTCTGCTAAGAGCCAAATTCCAGCGGCTGTAGATAATTCACAGCGTGTGAAAGTTTTCATGTGTCTTCTCTGCGGAATTGGATTCTCGTCAAGATCGACTTTGGAAGCGCATCAAGCTTGCTACTATTCACACAGGTAATTTTTGATTATATTTAGTTTCTGAGGCATAAATACTTATAGATCTTATCTTGTCTCTCGCAGAAAATAAGTCGAAGAAGATTCGACAGGAGGTGGTGATTGGGTAAGTGGAGCCGGCGCTGGAAGCACATCATCGGGAGATAAATCCACCATCACATCCAGTGGTGAGCCATCAGCGAAATCCATTAAGACTGGCAAGCAGTACGCTTGCACACAGTGCTCCTACAGTGCCGATAAGAAAGTCTCGTTAAATCGTCACATGCGAATGCACCTCAGAAAACTTTTTATATTATTTTATTTACTTGTCAAAACAATTAGCTCACGAATAATAAAAAAAAGCACAATTTAACTCTTTCAAAATAGATTGCCAAGAAATTTTTTTCAAGGAAAATGACAGAAGTTATATGGATTTAGCAAGTTACTGAAAGTTAAAAAGGCCAGTGTGATTTTAACTTTAGTAATATGTTAAAATCGTTTAAAATAAGCAAAATCCTTAGTAATTTACTAAAATGACTTTAACTTATTACTAAATCGTTTAAAATTTGGCGCCATTGTTTTTATAAGAAGGTTTTTATAATACAAACTTTATATATCGGGTTTTTCAATAGGGACTTGACACCTTTGAATTTAATTTGTGAACGAACCCTTTCACTAATCAACGAACTGTCATTGGGTCTTACTAATAATCAAACGATAATGTTGACTGGAAGGTTAAAACAAAATTCTGAGCTTTAACAAAATGCTGCCAATAAACAATTTAAGCCTTTCACAAACTAGTCTCCAGACTCTCTATTAAATCTATTACAAAATCTACAACAAATGAGAAAAAAAAATGTAATGAACTGTCAGAATTTTCACCAAGGTCTGTCAAAGTTCAGGAGCTGTCATAATTTGCTCTATACCTTCAAAGTTAAGTATTGCCGTACTCGTTTTTAACAGAAAGCATTGAAGTACTTATACTCGTATTACGTCAATTGATTTGAAGTGTCGGAGCAGATTTTTAATAGTTTTTTTTTTAAATTAGAACACCATATTTTTTAACAAGGAAACATATTTCTTTATTTATTTTATATTATTTTAATATTTTTCATTCGCAATGTACATATAGAATAGATACCAAAGTAAGAAAATCCTAAACTTATAATATTTTTAAACTATAAATAAGTAAACTGGCATATTTTGTGTGAGAATATTGTTTTTTTTTTAGACTTTCTATTGATAAACAGTGGGGGCCAGTTTTTTCACAGCGTGTTATCTTAAATCCATGATTATTTCAACTAGTAACAAAAATTCAAAGTTTGAGTTTAGGTTTTAATCATGGATTTAGCTAATCAGCCGATATCAGTTAATTGATCAACACCATTTAACCTGTGTATCAAATCAAAAACTTGTCCTAATATGAAAAAACATAAACGTCGTAAAGGTCGTAAACTGAGTAAATCTATCAAAATTATAATTCTTTTCAAAAATAAACAAACAAATGCAATTTTAATTTGGTTGTTCGGTTTTGAAAATTGTATACGACGCATATATTTCTGTATTGTTATAATGTTTTTTGTGTACTAAAGAAAGATCATCCCGCTATAAGGCAACACTTTTTATTTAGTGTTCGACTTTTATCATGGATTTCCATATATTAAATTTTGACATATAACTAACGACTAAACTGGAGATTAAATAAGTTATTTGTATGGGGATTTTCTAAGATCTGGAGATTTTCTTTTAGCCTTTACACTAAATTTGGCCCATTGTCAATTTATTCAGTAAACTCAACATTTTTAATTTAATTTATTTATTTATTTAGCTTAATACAAGCGTGCACTAAAATCTAAACTTAAATCTAAACTTAAATCTAAACTTAAAATCTATGGTGGTTTTTTTTTTTTTTTTTTTTTTTTTTTTTTTTTTTTTTTTAAATTTAATTTTAATATTAGTCTGGGCCCATAGGCCCACCCACCAGTTTTTTATTAAAAAAAACTTTTAAAAAACTTAAAATGAAGATGAATCGGGCTTTGAATTGAGAGCGGTTAAGAAGTGGAGGGATTGTGTGGTTAAGGTTGGGAATATAGCGACATTTTGAGAGAGTGTTTGGAGGTGTGAAAGTCGAAAGAATTTTGCATAATGTTGGAGGAATGAAGCATGCGTGTCAATGGTTCATTACTACCATAATTAGTTCGGTGAAAATTGACATCAAAGAGAGACACCAATCTAAGATTTCTAGGGTTAGTATGCAATGAGATTTTTTGGAGAAATGTAGGACAATCAATATTACCGGCTAAAATTTGATGAATGAATACAATGTCGGCTACTTTGCGACGTTTATCAAGAGGTTGCAGATTAATAAGTTGAAGACGATCAGCATAGGGTGGGAGGTGAAACGAATCAAGCCAGGGAAGCCCGCGAAGTGCAAATCGAAGAAATCTTCGTTGAACGGCTTCGATACGAAGGGAATGGGTATTATAAGAGGGTGACCAAACCTGGCTGGCATATTCAAGAAGGGGCCTAACAAATGTGAGGTAAAGGGATTTTGTAACGTAGGGGTCTGAAAATTCTTTTGACCAGCGCTTAACGAAGCCAAGTGCAGAGTTAGCTCTATTAATAGATGTGGTAATGTGAGATCTAAAATTAAGTTCTTCATCACAAAGAATACCTAAATCACATAGTGAGTCAACTGCTGTGACTGTCTCATTGTTAATAAAGTATGTTCGAGGAGGGAGAGGTGAGCGTTTACGGGAGTATGTTATAGCTTGACACTTACTAACATTAAGTTCAAGAAAGTTCTTCTGGTACCAGATAGAAAATCTATTTAAATCTTGCTGAAGAAGAATGGAATCGGAAGGTGAGGAAATTTTTCTGTAAATTTTTTTATCATCAGCATAAACAGAAATCATAGAATCATTGATGACGCAGTCTACATCGTTAATGGTCAAAATGAAAATCAGAGGGCCGAGATGGCTTCCCTGCGGAACGCCAGAGGTTGCAAGGATGGGATTTGATTCGATACCTCTAAAAAGGATTGTATACTGCCTATCGCTCAGATATGATTGGGTCCATGCAATGAAGGATGGAGGGAAGCCAAGTGCTTTGAGTTTGAAGAGAATAAGGGAATGAGAGATTTTATCAAAGGCTTTGCTGAGATCAGTAGCGATGACGTCAACTTCATTCCCAGCCTCCATGGTGCATATAGCACCAGAGACAAAATCAACTAGGTTTGTAGTAGTTGATCTACCGGTAAGAAAACCATGTTGGTTGGGGGAAAAAATTTGTTTACAGTGGAAAAGCAAAGTGTCATAGACTATGCTTTCAAAAAGCTTAGGAATACACGACAGCTTAGCTATGGGGCGGTAGTTACATATTTCTTTTTTAGGGCCTTTTTTATGGATCGGGATAATATAGGAATTTTTCCAACGAGAAGGAAATATTCCTTGTGAGATTGAGAGCTGAAAAAGAGTGGTCAATGGCTCAGTTAAAGTTGACGAGCATTTTTTTTAAGCCATCAGGGCCACCAGTAAATTTAACCTTGAGTTTATTAATCTTATCTTCAACGATAGAAGGGGGAATGACGATTGAAGACAGTGAAGTTTGGGAGCTGGTGTCTAAGAAGGAAAAGTAATCCGAGTCTGGTAGGGAAGTGTTATCAGAAAATGATTGACTGAAAAATTGGGCATAAAGGTTAGCGATAATTGAAGGATCATCTGAACTGGTATTCAAATAAGTAAGCGTAGAAGGGTAGTTATCCGACTTTCTTTTAGCATTAATGAAATTAAAAAAACTTTTTGGGTCAGATAAAATGTTAGATTGAACTTGACTAAGGTATTTATGGTAGAGACTTACAGAGTTCGGAGAAATTATGGTTTGCACTTTGAAAGGTAGAGAAATCATAGCCAGTACGAGATTGCAAGTACTTACGCCAAAGTTTGTTTCTTTTATTTCGAAGAGATTTCAATTCATTATTATACCATGACGGGCTAGAAGAAATGTTTTTTTGGGAAGAAATAGGGACTGATTGGCTAAGGCAACAAAATATTAGAGAGTAAAAATGGTGAAGAGCAGAATTGATGTCGTGACTTTCAAAGACAATATCAAAATCGACGGCACGTAGCAAGTTATTAAGTTTGGGGAAATTTGCCTTACGAAAATTAAAAGCCATTACTTTTTCCGGAGCAGTGGCGATATGGGACGAGTCATAAGAAAAAGAAAGGAAAATAGGAGGATGGTATGGGTCTAGAGTAGAAAGAAGATGATTACTCGGTGAAACTACACAATTGTCCACATCAGATGAGAAGATAAGATCTAGTTGACGGTCTAAATTATTTTTGACACCACTAATTTGGTAAAGATCTGAGTCAGAGAGACAATCAGTGAATAAGATTTCCTTAGCAGTGATGGCATTAGAACTCACATAGTGTGATTCATCATCAGAGAGAGTCCATTGGAGATTCGGAAAGTTGAAATCACCTAAAATTAAAACCAAGTCAGATGGTTTCATCATGGTAAAGTACACGAACGAGAAACGTCTGCAAATTATAAAAAATTTCTACCGAAATTCCGAGTCGGTGACCGCAACTTTAAAAGCGTTAACTCCAATTTTCGGTCGTAATTCTCGCTTTTGGTCGGTTAAAAATCCACACTTGCTTCATGAATCACCACTTCATACACAAAAAATAACTGTTTGCTGCGGTTTGCATGCCGGCGGCGTTATTGGGCCATTTTTTTTCGTCGACGATAACGATCGTCATGTTACTGTGAATGGCCAGCGTTATCGGACAATGATTACCGATTATTTTTGGCCCGAATTGGAAGATATGGACTTGGACGAAATGTGGTTCCACAAGCAACACAGCACACCTTACAATCGATTTATTGAAGAGTAAGTTTGATGAGCGAGTTATCTCAAGAAATGGGCCAGTCGATTGGCTGCCACGTTTGTTGCGATTTAACGCCTCTAGACTATTTTCTTTGGGGCTACGTTAAGTCATTGGTTTATGCCAACAAGCCGACAACGCACGTTGGAAGAGCTCAGAGCCAACATTGAACGCAAAATAGCGACCGTTTCGGCCGAAATGTGTGGCGGAGTCATCGAAAATTGGGTCCAACGAACGAAGTCGAGTTCCATTCATAAATGTTTTGATTGTACTTCACGCCGATAATAAATTTTTGAAATACCTATCTCAAATTGTTTACGTTTTAATTAAAAAAAAAAAGTTGTCAAGTCCTTTTTGGAAAACCCTTTATAAGGTTCCATTAAAATATTTTGTGGAAGTAATAAATTTGAAAATGTATCCTTTAGTTCACTTCAAAAATCTCCTTGAACATCAAATCAGCAAAAAAAAAATAAATTAAATTAAATTAAATTAAATTAAAAAAAAAAAAAAAAAAAAAACTTGGAGATGCGGGGCATCGATCCCCGTACCTCTCACATGCTAAGCGAGCGCTCTACCATCTGAGCTACATCCCCATATAAAATTACTACACATTTACTTGACTTTCAGTAGTCAAAGTTTTCTAAGTAGGTAGTTTACCTATTTTGTTAATTCCTATTGACCACACGATCTCTATTTTTAGTTATTGCTTTCCACCGCCGCTATACGTATCTGCTAACTTAATGCCCACCATGCCATTGAACTGTTATCATATGTAATACACATAACATTCACGTGTTTGTTAGTCCACAAATAAATTAATCAGAAAGAAAAAATAAATTTATTTATATGCAACTATGTGTGTGTTAATATGGGTCGAACTTATTTAAAAACGAATTATCAAAGTTTATGTAATCTTTTATTGTAGCAGCCCTGCCACTCCACCGCTTTCATGCTGCTTTGCCACCATCACTCGTTAGTGTGTCATAAATCTGCACCAACATAAATCAGAACAGCAAACGCTGCTTGCTCGTTATTTGAACGAATACATAGAACCAGCCTGAAATCATTAATAACAACCAAGAGCAGACTTTCTAGCAATTAATTTCGCTCATAAAAAAGACATTTCATTTGATAATAAAAACAACACAAAAACACAACATCGGTGGCGCCATCTCTTGTCAAGAGGAGGAGAACGCTTCCTAGTCCCCATCGCGCCGCTCTCAACTCGAAACCTAAACACTGAACACAGCGTGCAACACTTTGACGAATAACATTTGTATGACAAAAATTCATTCAACGTTTTTGTGTGTTTAGCTCGTCGTCGTGGTGTCGTGTCGTTTTTGCGCGTTTCGGGGTATTTTTTTGTTGGCAACAAATTCATTCAATATCTCTCTCTTTGTACCGAGAACGAGAGAGCGAGAGAGAGAGCTAAAAATTTCCTTTTTCAGTCCGTTGGGTTGGCCGGGGACTCCAAAAAATAGATTAACCGAGTAGAGGGTGTGGTGTACCTACTACATAAATGTATATTCGACGAAATAGAAATTCTAAGAAAAGAGCTTCTGAGAGATACCCAGAACCCAGGGTCGATTATGCTCCCGCTTCATCGCACAAACACATTGGAGCATTTCTGCCCGCAGAAATATCCTTCCTTCCTTCTTCTGATGTGTGTACCTATAGATACTTAAAGTCACAGATGAAAAAGATATGAATTTGTACGTACATATGTTGTATACTTGAGAAAAGTGCCGCAACCCCTAGTAAACGAGAAAATAACGGGTAGCTGTAGCTTTTCCTTAGATTTTTCTCTCTTCATCATAAAATTACTCGCTTTTATCTTTCTATGCAGTAGAAATTCAGATAACAGCTGGAAGGGCGAAGGAGCAGTAACAGTACTCTATACCAAGTCGTTGAGACTTGGGGTCTTCTCTGCGCAGCGCACACATTACGTTCTTGCCTTCCTTCTTTTTGGTTTAATCTTTCTTATTTTGAGGATGAGGAATGAAGGACTGACTGCCTGCCATTGCCGTCAATTCAACGATTCTATTTCATCGTCATCGTCCTCATCATCATCATCATCAGAAGCGGCAGCGCATCGTCCTCCTCGTTGTAGTCGTTTTGCGGTGCAGGATTCGGTTTCAGCAGTTCTTTCACAGCAAAATAAAATAACAACAAAAATCTCCTTGTTTCGCATTTGATTGGAATTTCTCTGGTTTTTTTTTCTGTGTGTTGAGTTGAGACTGACTTGAGAGCTCAACTGAGCCAGTAGAGGGATGCAATAGGAGGAGAAGGAGGAGGAGGAGAAGGAATGGCTGAAGGATAGTAACACAAAGGATTTTCGTCGTTATGTCGTCCTCATCGTCATCGCAGTCGCCGCCGCCGTCGATTTGGTCCTTTTTTCGTGGCCCGTTTCTGATGTAGAAATGTGTAGTGTTCAGCTTTGCTTCTGCACACATAAATGTCACAAGTTGACGGCGACGTTAATGGTGGCAGTGGCAGTGGCAGGCAGCCTTAGTAGTTGTTCCGAGCTATATAGAGAGGTGAAGTGTTTCGTTTTTTTTTTTTTTTTTTTTTTAGAAAGTTTGCTTCTGGGGCTTTGCGTGTGCGAGAAAATGCGGTTATTGTTTCCGTTATACAATGCTGGTGGTCTTTAAATACTACCTACATATTTTTATATTTTGTTCGTGTTCTTCTGTGAACCGTTTTAGGGAAGTTAAACCTAATTGGGCAGGAATTCTGGGATTCTCGGACTCTTGGTTTACCTACACACCAACAGACAACACACCCATCACATAACTACATATCTACATAGATACCTACGTTATATCAAAACTTTAGCATTAAGAATTGAAAGAATAAAATTGGCGGTAGGCTTCAAGTGAAGGAAAAACAAAAAAAAAATAACAGGAGGGAAGGGAAATGCCTACATTGAGTAGATACGTAGCTTAATATTATTTAGACCGACAGGTACCTATAGTTATTATACAGGTAGGTATATGGATATAACCTACAATGTTAAAGAAACTAGCAAGATACCTATCTATAGGTACTACTTGATCTCTTGAGGTTTTCAACTTATAGGTAGGTACCTATTAAGGGTTTACTTTTTTGTTTGTCTGTTTGTTTGTTTGTTTGTTTTGATAAAGTTTAAGGATTAATTTCGTGAAATTTTCGAAGTATACCTATTTGCAGGGAAAGTTAGATTTAAAACGTAAGATAATTCGAAGGTAGGTATAGCTAACTTCCTCGGCATTTGTGTTCTTATTTGAATTATTCACAGCAAAGTTTTACACTTAAAAAGTTACGTTATTTTTTTAAGTAATCACTAATGTACGTACCTACCTATAGCATATAATAAAATAGATCATAACTTTTCTTAACGGTTATTAGTTTGGTTTCGTTTATTTTCTGTAAAAAAAATAGTTTTTCTTTTTTGATAAAATTAGGCATGTACCTATTTAACATAAGACCCTAATTACCTTTTTAGAGTTGCCCGAAAGTGATGTTGGTATCTATGTACCTACCTACAAGAAAAGTTCATGTGTCTACCAGGGATAAACCGAAGAATTTCCTGTTAGTCAGTGTATCTACACCGCATAAAGACTGCTTCGTTTGTCATTAACAAAAGTACCTTCTTGACTATTTACTGAGACTATTTTATGAAATGCGAAAACTTTCTCCTAGGTCTGAAAGAAATGGAGACATGGTTAGAGACAGTTTTAAAAGTCAAAGAACCTAAGAAAAAACTAAAAAAAAAAAACTAAAAAAAAAAAAACAAATAGGTCAATTCAACAATTACTAAAACATGATTGAATATTAATATTAGAAAAGCCAAACGCAGAAAAATGCAGTTGTTGAAAATTCTACTGCACCGATTTTGACCAACCGTCGGCGTCGTCGCTGAAGCAATCTCGGGTCAATACCAAATATTGCCGTAGATTAAAGCTCAACTGGTTTGGAAGTTTCGGAATCTACAGCCCACTTGTGCATTACAAATATTCATTCACAGATATGCAGGTATCAACTTTCAGTTTTATATATCGTCGCTGTTGTTCTTAAATCTCGTAACCAAAAAAACTCTTTTTTTATTAGTAGAGACAGTTAACGTGTTTAGGCGCGATAACTTTCAGGCCAGAAATTGACTTTTGTTTTTAATTGACACCGCTTGACATATTGTAATTAACTACTATTATAAAGTACAATTTTAAATAAATATTGCAGCTTACGAGAAATTAAATTATCGTTTAGGAGGTATTGTATTTATTTTTATATTTTACGAGATCTGTGTTCCCAAGTCTTTTGTTGACGATATTTACTGGATTGTGAAATATTTCATCCAGGAAAGATCATTCTGGTTAATTAAAATTTGAGAGATATTGTAATTTATCGGCTAACGAGGTGTTTTCCTGAGTTCTAAGGTATTTTCTTGAAGTAATTTACTGGATAACGAGATATTTCAGGCAAAAATAAGTTCATGTTTGTTAGTAATGGTTTAAGAGGTATTGTATTTTATCAGTAGGTATATTGGATATTTTTCTGAGTTTCAAAGTCTTTTGTTGACGTTTTTACTTGGTTACGAAATTTTTTACCCAAGAGAGATCATGCTGGATAGTTATATGTAGTTTAAGAGGTATTGTAATATATCGGCTTACAATGTATTTTCCTGGGTTCCAATGTATTTTGATTACGTAATTTAATAGGTAGCAAGATATTTCAGAAAAAAAATTCATTTTCGTTTAGGAGGTATTATAATTTATAAGTTTATTGGGCATTTTCCTGAGTTCCGAAGTGTTTTATTGTCGTTATTTACTGCGTTACGAGATATTTCATCCAAGAAAGATCATTCCGGTTAATAATGGTTTAAGAGATATTGTAATTTATCGACTTTTAAGGTAATTTCTTGGGTTCCTAGGTACCTTGTTGGAGTAAGTATTTTGGTAACGTAATTTAATAGCTAGCAAGATATTTCAGAAAACAAAGGTCAGTACGTAAAGTATGGTTTAGGAGGTATTGTAATTTATATGTTTAATATAGTATTTTATATTCTATAATACCTATGTTATTGGAGTTACTGATTTATGAGATATTTCAGGCAAAAAAAGATGTTTGATGGTTGTGGAAAGAATGGGTATAGGAGGTATTGTAATTAACCAACTTACTCTGTTGGCATTGCTTAGATACCTTGGAAAAAAGGACGGTTACAAGATATTTCATTTTCGGGTTAAGAAAATATCTACTTCGGAAACATATTTTACTGTAAGATACTGCATCAAAATGAAAACCACAATCTAACAAAAGTAGAGATATTTATAAATGATTTAAATTCTGAAGTTGCATTGCAGCGTAATCGGATGGAAAAAAAATATCAAGTAATACATCCAAATTTTGTTGGAAATAATTGACATTAGTTCGCCATGTTATAATGGTTAATGGAATGGATGTGACAAATAGTACAAGAGTATCTTTTGTCATGGAAAAGTAGATCCCATCTTAGCCAATCGGATTCGGCAAAGAATTGCGTATTATGTACCCCACAGCCGCCATTTCGAAAAATGCATTTCAACCAATTACTCCAATACCAGAACTCGTGCAAAAAATGTTTTGCCTCTTTTTGATAGATAGATGGTTCGCACTGCGAACTAAAGGTCTATTTACCTAAATGAATTCCTTACCCTACAGCTCTTACTCAAAGTTAATCATTTTGATGAGATTGATTATTTGGAGTACCTTCAGTACACTCTTCTGCCTTGTAGAGTTATGGATACTTGTTTGTTTGAATCATTAGTGCTTCGCATCTGCCTAGTATGTGTTCCGGAGTTTTGTCATAAATATTGTAGAATCTGCATGTGAGGCTGTTTTCTAGGCCAAGAATACTCAAGCATCTTCTGAGTTTACAGTGACCCGTGAGGAGTCCCGGTACTATTTGTATACTGTTCCTATTTAAGATGATACAGTTCATGAAACGATCTTGGATATAGTTCCCAAGAAGTAGTTTGGCGTGCCTCAGTTTTGGGAGTTCTTTGCCGTTTTATGGATCTCTTGGCTTTTTCCTCTATTCTCATTTCGTTTTCAGTCCTGTTTTCTCCTATTTCGCAGTAGGGTTGTGGCCCAATTAAAGGAGCCCTTGTCTATTTTTACTATTAGGAAGTCTGACTCTTTATTTCTCTGGACACATAGATGTCCATGTACCCAATGAAGTGAGATATTATTGTTCTTGCGAAGTGCGTTTAGCCTGCCTACACATTCGGATAAATCCTTTCAAGATTTCGAACTGCATATTCCGGTATGGCATTGACTTCCTCCCGGAAAATGCCACTGGATTGTCCGATTTTTTTACGAAGTTGTATTTTGTAGGTAATTATTACAACCCTCGGAATGTCGATAAGGTTAGTTACTGCTGTCTTTAAAAGGCAGTCGCTGCCGGATCCAGTCCCTTCCTTGCAAAATCTCATAATGGCTCCCTTAACAGCACTTCCAACTATACAACATGTAATTCGGATAGATAAAGAATAACATCCATTGCTGCTGTTAGGACAAGTTCTGATTGCTCCTTTTAATGATACTACCCCGGCCGACTTCTTGGTGTGTCTCATCTGGAAGTGACCTCGGTTGCGAAGCTCCACAGGAAGCTATATTCTGGTACCATGGGAGATAGTGCCCATTTGAGTTGAGGGTTGAGTTTTACCCTCTGCTCAAACCCTATCTATGAGGTAGGCCCCCTAATGGGAGCATCATGGTGGCTTGGTTTATTCCGAATGTGGAGACACACGGTTTTCAAGATTCTTTTCTTGAATTCAAGAGGTGTTAGATAGACCTCACCTCCAAAGCAAGAGGTGTGCATATGCTGCAACATATCACAACTTTGCGACCGAGATAGCTTGCTATATCGGGGTTAATGGTCAGGACCCAACCTGACTCCAATGGAGGTAGGCCTCCCGTGGGATTGAGCCATAATAGGCAGGTGCTCACGTTAAACCAAAAGACGATCTTGCTCCTTTTAATGAATAAACAAGCGACTTTTCCTAGTGCGTTCTAAGCTGTTTGCAGCTCGTTTCTTTACCATCATGGTGTAAATTCACCTATAAGGATATAAATGGTCTGCAAGTCTCTTACAAGGGGTTTTGTGGATTTCCCGGCGTATTTATTCCAACAGAGTTGACTATCTAGTATGATTCCTAGATATTTTACTTCTTTTTCTGTTACTATTTCTTTTCCAGCAAACTGAAAAGGTTTCAGACTTGGAGAGTTTCTTCAAACTTCCCTAGGACTGTAATAACATTATCATCAGGAAACCGGTGCAGCGTATGCCTTGAGAAATGAGATTTTCTAGCAGTTTATCTTCGTCAGAAGCTCCCTAGCTGTTCTATTGCGGTTCTGAAAAAGTTAACTACTTTTGATGAACTTTTTAAGTCAGATTTCGAACATTTAAAATAATATTCCAACTTTACTTCACGAATTCTGATCATCCTAATTTTTATTTAATCCCTATTTAACTATTCTAAGATCTCCTATGCCATTAACCTAAGTATAAGACTTTTACTTCCTCCCATTTCCGGTTGAATAGTGTGATTCCATTACATAAAGCCCACGTCCTACCCTAAAGACCTTCATTAGGTACCATCATCAGGAGATCAATTTTTATTATTGTTTATTTTACCTTTTCCTTACCTTAACTTCTCACTCACGGCGGCGGCGGTGATGGCGGTGTTTTTTTTTTTTTTAATTTTATTTTCGGTCTACTGATCTTAAACCACAATCAATTTATTTCTTCATTACTACTGGTGCACTCCTGGGATTGCCAACCAACCACAAACAAAACTACCAACCAATTCCAATTTTCGACATAAATTTTCCACTTAAATGATCAACAACTTCCGTTTGGTTTTTTGTTGGTCCCCAACTTCAACAAATATATATGTATAAATACCTATATGTAGATGTAGAAGTACTCTCCAGAACCAGAACGTAAATCAATGAAGCCTGTCCGAAGAAGAGGTTAGTTCGAAATCGAGACCCAAAAAATCACAGAGACCGTTGGACTAATAATGATTCCTTTTTGTGTTTGTGTTACCTTTTCTTTGCTTCAGTTTTTTGTCGTTCCAGGTTTGTCCTCGGGACAGAAACAAAATCAAACGAAACCACGACCAAAAGAAACCCTTGAAATGATTTACCAAAGAACAAAAAAAACCTTTGCTCCTTGTGATAAATTTAACCGAAACGACGACGGGGTTTACATAACTTGAAAATAATAATCGACTGTAAAAAGGCTTCCAATGGCCAAAGTTAATTGTTCTAGAAGTTGACATTTTACGACGGCGAACTAGAACGATGACATACATTTCAAACTGTCAAACCCATGTCATCAGTCATCAGACCTCGAAAGCTTTTTCGTGTAAGAAAACTGCCTAATTTCAATTATCACCCATCACTGCCTTAAAAGCCACCCCTTCCATCTTCTCCTTACCTTTGCTTCCGGAGAACCTGTGCTGATAAACCAATTAATTTATTAATTACAAATATTGATTCTATACCTATACTGGAACCTTCCCCGACTTTAGATAGAGCGAATGTCCGCTGATTATTGTCAATTCAAAAAAAAACAATGTAATTATTATTTTTTTAACTTTAATCTCGTTACTCTTAATTAATTGGATCATCATGCCAAAGGGGAAGGTGACTTAATATTATTTTTGTTTTCCTTTAAATTTTAATAATTTTTAAACTACCATTCACCAATATCCAATAAAATCTCTCACTTAAACTGGAATTTATTTTAATCCCTTAACTGTTGTAGATTATTTTTTTTTTGTCGTTAATATGAAAAGGTGTAGTGGCGGCGGGTTATGGTTGGAAAAAAAAACGCAATTAAAAAAATCGCCTCACGGTTTGGCATGAATGTCCCTTCGATTTGGGAGCAAACAATTATTGTTATTAACGTGAATAAGGACAACAAAATATCAACAGAAAAACAATGAGCACAGCATACTGTACTTCTGTTTTTTTTTTTTTTTTTTTAAGTTTTCTGTTTTAAACACACGCATTTTCTGTCGTCCCTCGCACTGTCATAATAACGACACAACGTTAATTGGCGGAAAAATTATTATTGCACGACACAGCAGACATAGTCGGGTATTTGTGGTGAAATGCCGGAAAAAATCAATTCTTTCAAAACCAAAATAATTCAAAAAAAAAGTTCTGAGAAATAAGATTTTTTTTTTTAAATTTGGTCACACTTGTTTTCTTTGAATTTGGTAGCACTTTACTTAACTGTACTAAACATTTTTATACCCTTTTATTAAAGATTAAATCATCGAAGACCTATTTTATTTTTTAGTATCGTGCTAACTTTATATAACTGTTTGACATACAAACATCAAAACAGATCTGTTAACTTAGTTTTTTGATTGAACTGCCATTAGTTTGGGTGTGTTCAGAAGACATTTATTAAGAAAATTGATTTAGTAAGAAAATGTTTGAAATTAAGACTGAGTTAGTATAAACTACTTTAAAGTTAGCAAATTGTTAAGTAGTATCATAATTATACCTTGATAATAGGCTGTTTAAAATTTTGCGGCAATGTCATTAAGTAAGCCAAAATTGACAATTGTCAATAGTTGAAAAATAAAGAAACTTTGCACTTTGAATGTATTTAAATTTGTACCATTGATAGGATATCAAAATTCACGATTGTGAAATTCACAATGTGAATTATCAGTTGATAAATATGGAATGGTGGTACTTTGAAACTCAATGTATTAAAATTGTTACCATTGATACATTATCAGTCCTCTTCTAACTCATACTGGTCTGCCCAATTGGCAATGATCACAACTTCCATCAATTGGGGTGGTAAATATCGATTTATCAAATGTTATCAATCATCAATTGAAAGCGGAAAATCGTAACAAGGGTAACAATTTAGCAGAAAAGTCATCTGTCAGTTTTGTTAAGTAGTTAAAACCCATGAAGTGGTGCTATATAAACCGACTGTCAGACAGAATTATACTTTAATTTACGCATTGAAGACAAATTTTTGAGAGTTTTGACATTTGAAAAATTGTTTTTTTTTTTTAAATCATTTTGATTGTTGTTTCGTTTCTTGATATAAAATTTACGTTGCATAAATATAATTCCAAGGAAATTTTCTCCACACGGAAATTTTATGACAATTTAAAAAGGAAATAAATTGGCAATGGAGCGTGAACAAAAATTTCAATCTGAAGTGACAAAAAAAAATAATTTTTCAGAAGACGAATTTCCAACTTCGCGTGAAAATTGATTGCACTACTTATTATCAGACTAATTTCTCATTAAAAAACTCATTTATTACTCATTAACAGACTGATGCGTACAAATTTAAAAATCATACCTCCGTAACATGTCACACTGGTCACAATTTCAAAATACAATTTTGGACAGTTTTTCATGTATTTTCGTTCTCATTTCTTTACAGATAGATCAACTCGAAGCAAGGAGAAGAACGGATTGTAGTACATATCTACTTCCAGAAGGACCTCACAAGGTGGGGTCCTTTCTCCGTTTCTCTGGACACTTGTGATGAACGCAGTTCTAATGAGACTTAAATACACTCATCGAACAAATAGAAAATTCCTTATCAGTAATGAATGAAAGGACTAAGAACTGCGGTCTAGCAGTTGACCCGAAAAAAAATCGAACGGGTCCTTTTTACAAACAAAAGAAAATAGCCGACTTTTACAATTCCCTAAATTGAAGGGACCCAACTCTAAATCTCCGATCACGCGGAATATCTTGGCGTGATCCTGCATAAGAAATTGAACTGGAGTGTCAACATTAAAGAAAGAACGAATAAAGCCATGTTTGCTTTCTACTCCTGCAACAGAATTTTGATAAGACTTGGGGGTTCAAAAATTATCTAGTGGATGTACGCGGATGTATACGGTAACGTAGTCCGGTGGAATGCATTGGGCAAACTTAACATCCTTAAAATCATGACAAAAGGTACAAAGAATGATATGTATTGGAATTGGAACCACTGGGGCACTGAGTCTGGAAGCTATACTCAACCTAAAACCCCTTGACTTCGGCTTAGCCAAACTGCCAGCTGGAGACACAGTGCCATAAGTCATGCGCATATTCTACAGAAATACACAGGAAATAGGGTATGTATGACTACATACATAATATCCCGTTTAGAGGACGGGTAAATCAACGAACCATCAATACCGACGGTCCCACGATGGATACTGGTTTTGGCGCAGGGTTCTTTTCAGAAACCCGTGCTCATTCAGATGATTACAGCAGTGTCTTCCAAGCTGAGATCCTGGCAGTAACGAAAGCTGCTAGAAAAGTCAGTAACACAAGCGACAATAAAAGCGATTTCTGCCATTGAAATCAAATCGAAGCTTATATCTTGCTGTCGCAAGGGTTCTTGATCCATAAGACAACATAAGGCTCTGTTGGGTCTCTGGTTCCAGGTCATGAAAGCGCTGACGAGCCTATAGTAATAGGAGGTACACTTGATCTTAATCAGGCAGACACAACAATTCAGGTCTCACCCTCCTGTAAACTTTAACAGGAAATCGAATGCAAAGTTTCAGCAACAACAAACCTGAGATGGAGCTCGCTCGATACCTGACGTATAACCAGAAAATTATGGCTGTTTTCAACAAACAATATACCGACATTATTATCCAATTCATAAAGTCTCTAATCACTTCTCGTAAGCATCACCACCAGACACAAACAAATGAGTTTTCACAAGAAAAAGATACAACTCACTAAGAACGACTTATGCAGAGGATGTGGTGATGAGGAGATACATAAGGATGCGTCACTGCGCTTCGATATATCATCTCAGGAACAGGCTCCTAAAGAGAATCTTCTTCAGCGGCTTGGAGGAACTCTATGCCATTCCAAGCAAAAACCTGTCGAAATTTATGAAAGCTACCAAACTCTAAGATCTATCAACCAGCCGACCACGAGATTGTAAATCGCCTTTAACTACAGTCAAATGGGTCCAGAACGACAATAATAAAACAGAAGAAAACGACTGAGCAACGCACGGTCTTTCTTGTATAAGAAGCAACAAACACCAGCGATTCGCACGTCTACGGCGAACACGAGTGTCAATGAGTTGATGCGATCACCTCTTTCTAAGATTTGTAAAATCCTCTTGAGGAAAAAGACAGTCGATTCGACTTATTCAGCGATCATGACCAAACAAACAAACGCATACACAAACCACTGACCGATCAAACTCATCTACCAGATGTTGCAAGAAGCCACATGCTCCTACGAAGTGGAGCTCCTTTCTTAAATGGGGGTAAAGGAAAGGATCGCGTCCTTAAAAGGTGTCTCAACCAGGTGACCATATGACAGACAGACTTAGAAGTACCGTCTGACATTTCAGGCTATGGTTTGCGGAAACTAATTACTCTTAACTGGTTTGAATGACATAGGATTTACTAAAGGTTTCAATACATGGAAGTCACCATCCCTAAAATATCACATCCGATCTACATTGATCGTGTGTTTGTGTGTGAGACCGTAACAAGATCAACTGTCCGCCCATTAACCTAACCTAACCTAAAGGGGACATAAAACCAAAATCGAATTTGGTATTTATGTCTCACATAAATTGGACATACGAGTACATCCCAAATATGCTCAGATATTGGACATAAATCCCAAATTGCTGGAGATATATGCAGAATAAGTATTTCGATAAAACAAAAACCCTCCGAATTTCCAGTATAAAAACCTCTTTTTAACTATTCCAATATAGGATCAATTTGACCTTGTGTCACTTTGAACAACTGATTTGGGTTTTATGCCCCATTCAATTGGGACATTAGTTCCATAAATAGCAATTACGGATTATGCATCTGAATTATGAATTTTGAGATTGGTGGTCACTGTCGAAGATTTTTTCAAGATTACCATTACATTTTTCGGCTTGGCGTAGGTACAATTTTAATATAAAAGATTAAAAAGTAGCTGAAGCCCCAGTTTTTCTCTCGGAGATCAGTCTCGTTCCGGAGTATGTTCAATAAGTTTGGTGCATTTACTCGACTTCATCCGATTTTCTGAGTTAACTCACCGATTATGATGTTATAAATGGAGTTCAAGAGTTCAAGTCGCCCTAAAACACCTAAACACCATAAAACACTCAAGTTATGAAAATTCTTTCAATTAAACGAAGATGTTGTGATTTCAACCAGATGGCACAACTTTCCACAAAAGCAAATAAAAAAAATAGTAAAAAAATCAGAACGGCAACCCTGAAAGTATATTTTCTTATTGTCTCTGGTCTCATAAGAACATTACATGAATCACCTAATCAAGTTTTTGAACTCAAATTATTCTCTAGCAGAGTAAAAATATTAAATAATCGAATAGGCCCGAACTTTTAAAGGAAACAATCCACTGTGCGATGGGCGTGAATCGGTGGGGTTTATCGTTAAAAATGCAAAGTTATTCATTCCACCTGCGATAGGGTCGGAATTTTAATTTTCATTTAAAATTGGGCAACATACACCCTCTGCCCGGGCGTTGCATATCTCTCCACAAAACTTCCATTGAAAATGTCTGGGGAATGGGTAAGAGAATGTTATTATGGTTTTAAAGGTTCTTTGCCAGCCTGCTGTCCTGCAACAAAGGGTTAATGTTAAGTGGAAATTTTTATTCAGTTTAAGTATATATACACAAATATATGTACATATCTTCTCTCTTTTTTGTTGGTATTTCGTATTTTGCGTGCGAAGCAATTATTTTAAATTGTTTGTACTTGTACTATCTATATAGTTTGCATTGGAAATTGCCTGGTCAAGGGCTATTTTTTGGGGGGTTTCGTTTGGTTCGCTGCGTGATTCTACTTCTGAAATTATGTTATACTAGGAAATAGTTTAATTGAACAGTTTTAGACAAACTTCTGGATATGATATGAGGAGAAAATTATCTATACCTTTAGATGTTTGTAATAAAGGGGAGTTTCTACCCCAAAATAGTTGATGGTGTTCCTGTAGATTTTCAGAAGCGATCAAAAAGTCTAATTATTTCTTATAATTGCTTTGAGTGTTTAGATTTTCTAGGAGTCCGATAAAGAAGTTTATTGTATTTTGTTCCAAAAATAGCATTTCATACAGAATTAAAGGTCGAAGTTTACCGTTTATTGTTTCAACCCATAACCTATGTAAATTGCTTTGGCAAACGCCACACAATTGTACGATAAACATACATAATTTGTTAATGAATGTGGTTTGCATTCATATGGTAGGTTAAGGGATTTGGTAACATTTAATTGTGGTATATACGCAATTATTGCACTCAAATGGATATTGTTTATATATTGACAAAAAAAAAAATAGGGTTTGTGGAATTTATACCCGGATTTTTATGAAATGTATCATTTCTTTGTTTATTTTTTCAATAATTTTTTATTTCTGTTTAAAACATAGAACTCATTTTTAAGATTGCTCTTCGTTAGGAAATACGTTTTAATTTTCGTCTAAACAAACACTTAATAGATTCAAAGTTAGACTATGAAAATTTGGTACAAATATGGGGCAGAAATATGATGACCTTTATTCCCCCAATAATTATGTCTTCCTTTTGTTTAGAAACAAAAATTAAAATAAAGTCCATTAGATCGTTTTTATTCTATATCATATATCATATTGGTGGTTTCATGCTGTAACCACCAGACAAAAAAGACACGTTCTGCAAACTTCTGGACGTAGTTCCCTAGGTCAACGCTTAGCCGGGAAGAAGGGAAGAAAAGATGTGTCTGAACGAACATACCGTGCCTCGGTCGTTGGAGAGCATAGCTCGTATCCACCATTAACTCTAATAACATATTCATGTTAATCTACTTTATTTTAGTAGCAAGTTTGCAGTTTCCACATCTCAACACTTCAAAGAGCGACATGGGAAGATCTCCTGTCAACCTGATTGACTACATTATGATCGTTTTAAGGTAGTCTCTTTGTATCGTGGATCCCCGAACGTTCGGAGGGACTTATATTGTCTAGGACCGCTATCTCGATTTTTGTATGACTACCCTTAAACACAGTGCGATTGTTGAAGAAAGTAGGACAGGATGAAAAAAATATATACGATACCAATTGAATGTCTAAAATATCGCAATGAGAAGGGAAATATTGGACACTATAAAGTACTCCACATTTGTGTAATGTGAATCTCTGAATTTAAAAAAAATTAGTGTTGTAGCAAAGTCAAAACAGGGGGTTCCAATCGAGTCTAAAATTATCTTTTGAAAAATCCTATTCCGAAACCATTAATAACATACCGTCACAACAAAATCTTTAGACTGAATTTGAAGCCCCGGAAGCATATGTCGCTAAACAGAAGTTATTCAAGGCTGCACAGAAAAACCAGAGCTTCTCGAGAGCTATACAATCAGATCGTGGGAGAACACCATCTTTTAGAAGAAAATAAAGAGATATCATAGCTGCAATGAAGCTAATAAGAAGACAGCAGAAGTCGATGGCATATCCAACTTAGTATTACGACAGCTACCTCTAGAAGCCGTGGTATAATCACAATGTTTACAAAGCACTGAATAATGCATATTATCCAGAAAACTGCTGTGGTACATATGCTCTCCCGAAAAATGGAAAGGACAATTCCAATCAGGCGAATCTACCGCGGATAAGTCTTCTTCCGAGTATAAGTAAGATATTCGAAAAAAAAAACTTATTGATAGGTCTCTGTCCAAATGGGCGGATAGCAATAATATTATACCCGATACTCAGTTCCGCTTAGAGGCGGGACATGATACAATTCATGCCGCGTCAAAACTGGTCTCTGATATCCAATTGAAACAAAATTAGAAGGTGATGTACTGGGGTATACCTGGTTGATTTGGAGAAGACTTTCGACACCTTTTGATCAAAAGGTCTGTATCTTAAGCTGACCAGACTTGGCATAAATCACAATTGGGAGCGTATCGGAATCCCGCTTTTCAAAAATCCCGAAAAAAAAAATTTTAAAATCCCTCTGCTAAAATACTGCTTTTTTAAAATCCCGTTTTCTAAAATCCCGCTTGTTCAAAATCCCGATCTATTATAATCCCGCTTTTTAAAATCCCGTTTTTTAGAATACGTAGCTAAAACTTTTTGATTTTATATCGTTTATTTTTCAGATTCTTCAAATGCTAAAGAAACTTTGCATACACCCAACATCGCACCTACCCCAAATTCTATAGTGTGCCCAACCGGGGGGGTTGCAGAGGGTCAGCATGCCCCTCCTTACATAACTCACTGCTTACACGTCGTAATAAGAAAGGGGATTATAAAAAACGGGATTATAAGAGACGGGATTTTAAAAAGCGGGATTATAAAAAGCGGGATTATAAGAAACAGGATTATAAACAACGGGATTATAAAAACGGGATTTAAAAAAACGGGATTATAAAAAGCGAGATATCGTACCCAACCCAACACTATTATATATGATTTGGGACATGCTCAATGGAAAGTTTGTTGTCACAAGTAGCAATGTAACTTCAACCGCAAGCTTTGATATTAAAAATGGTCTTCAGCAGGGAACGGTCAACACCCTCATTCTATTCAGTATTTACACCGTTGATCTAATAAGTATTCTAACTTACGTAAATGTGTATGCCGACCATAGCTTACAGAACAGCTCCAAGAGTCGAGGTCATCAGAATTCTTTTGCAGCGTAACTTCGACAAGATTCAGTTATTCAGTTGTTATGACTGGAGGTTGAAAATCTGAAAGTATTCTGCTAAGAACTGCGTTGGCAGGATACCCTAGGGATAGGAGAAAGAACTAGCGCAAGTGATCATAGTGCCTCTAGAGAGTTAAAGAGTATGAAAGTACATTGGCTTGATAGCAGGGTGAAGGTGATTTGCTGAATGACTCTTATCCGGCCGATGATTGCTTATGGGTGCCCGGTGTGGTTCAACCTTATCCCATCTCATACATACATATATATGTAAAATTTGGTTGTTTGAGGCGCAGTGTCTTAGAAGTTGTCTTGGATTACACCGAACACGAGAGTTCGAGTACAAACATTATTATTCCAACCAGGTTCTTAACAACGGAGCCAACATAAACAGGATAGATAATTTTTTGCTAAAGCTGATTCGGTGTCAGAGCGATGTCCCCGACCAACATCCTCATTTTTGGGGCTCACTACCCTCATGATGAGTTTCATGAGAGTGTGAGTCTAAGCAGCTTCACCCCGCCAGTCGAGGACTGGTTTAGGGCAGAACAGCGATTCCGCTTATCTACCACGTGGGTGAACCGTCAAACTCTGTGCTTTATAGTCGAGACATCCTCGCACAAGAAGGAGCAGAGAGCCTTCGGTTCAGTAGGGTTGTATCCGATCGGCACCGGGGGGACAGGGTAAGACAGGAGAACCAGCTCTGGTAGTAATCTGATAATAGAGAAGTTTAATATTAGGTACGAACAGTCAGAAAGCCACAAAAACAACCTTAACTACTAGTTTTAATTTATTACAAGTAGTTTAAATAAATTTTAGTTTTAATTAAATATACCGATTTTTCGCGAGAAAAATAAAATCGATATAAATGTAGGTACCTAGCTTAGTATAAAAATAGTTTTTAGCCCGGAGTGCATTGAAATTAAGATATACACCCCTATTACAGAAGTCGGCGATGAGCTAAAGTGACAGTTTCAATTAATTTCCAAACTTTTGCTATTACTGAATCCGACGAAAGAAAGTTGAACGAATTCTGTTCAACTTATCTGGTATTACTAAATCCGCAGTCCATTCGCACTACATACAATTTCTATCATTTTACATTTGTGCCAATTTCGAGACGAATCTGAAGTGAATTTTTAATTAAATGAAAAAAAAAAAAAACAAAAATTAACAATGGAAAGCACTAAAATGTAATTCAAAAGTTTATCATAATGAATGTTTAAGTGTTTATTAAACAAATTTTAATTGAAAACGGACAGCTAATCGGAAACAATTTAGAGAACAAAAAAAAAAGCACAAGGTTGGTATTGAACCGTCCCCCATCCAAGTACTAACCACGCACAACGATGCTTGATTTCACAGATCGATAGCGATGCTATTATCATAGCCTAGGCCTTTGACTAAATTATTGTAACTGACAGCGTCGATATGAAAGTTCATAAATGAGGTAATGAGGTAATTTTAGGAATCGACAATGTAGTTCTTCCGGCGAATTTCATTATTCAGGCTTTCATACGTTCCACGCCAATGGAAAGTCGCAGAAGTTTCAAAAACCGGGAAAGTCTCCGAACGAAAAGAAATCTTATAGACCGATTTCCCTCTTGCCACTGATCTCGAAGGTATTTGAGAAAATCTTATTAAAGCGACTGCTTCCTATTATCGAAGAAAAGCGGCTTATTCCTGACCATCAATTTGGTTTCCGAAAAAGCCACTCAACAATTGATCAGGTGTACAGGATAACCAATGAAATTGAGAAATCACTAGAAAAGAAAAATGTATGTTCAAGCGCATTTCTAGACGTCTCTCAAGCCTTCGACAAGGTCTGGCACGATGGCCTTAAGTTTAAACTAAGACAGGTCTTTCCGGATCAAATATATTACATCCTTGAGTCGTACCACGAAGATAGGCTATTTCGAATTAAGCAAGGGAGGGAATATTCGGATTTTAAGGAAATCAATGCTGGTGTTCCCCAGGGAAGTGTTCTCGGTCCGATTCTATTCGTACTATACACTAGCGATATTCCTCAAGAAGAAGATACCATAATAGGTACGTTTGCAGACGATACGGCTATACTTGCAACATCCGATTCAGTTGAATCTGCAACCGAGAAGCTCCAACGAGCTCTAGATAAAATTTCTGTATGGACTAAGAAATGGCGAATTGTTCTTAATGAGTCCAAATCAACACATATTAATTTTACTTACAAAAAAATTACCAATCTGCCCACCTACATTAATTCGGTGCAAATACCATATGCTAATGAAGCAAAGTACCTAGGAATGACACTAGACGCTAAGCTTAAATGGAAAGCTCACGTTATAAAAGAAATGAGATCAACTTGAAAATTACGTGAAATGAATTGGCTTATTGGAAGATATTCCAAACTCAGCATCTACAATAAATTGCTTATCTATAAGCAAGTGATAAAACCAGTATGCACATACGGTATACAACTTTGGGGTTGTACTAAACCAAGCAATAGACAAATACTACAATCTTTTCAGAGCAAAGTTCTCAGAGAAATCGTTAATGCTCCGTGGTACATTAGAAACAGTGATTTACACAGAGACTTACGATTGCCAACTGTTGAAGATGAAATAGCAGTTTTCGCTGGAAAGCTACGAACTCACTTAAATAACCATAGCAATAGAATCATTCGACAAACAATTGATGAGATAAACCTTGTGCGCCGACTTCAAAGAACGAGACCGTTCGACCTAGCGCCATAAGGATTATCCGCTTTCAAATGTGGTATCCGCAGGTCCTCTCAGTGAGGAGCTTCCTGCCAAACGTGATTCTAATATAATGAAATTAAAACTACTTGATAAGGTAACTTAGTTGTAGTCGCAAGAACAAAAGGGAGGTGTTTTTTAGTGAGTAAAAATCTCACACTACTATGAGTACCGGGCTCATAGTGTCTATGAAGATTCTTCACCTACCCACGAAAAAAAAAAAAAAATTATTCAGTTTTACAGCAGATGCGAAAGGTCAACGGATCGAGTTAACTCACCGGGAGTAAAATTCTGCGAATTCTGTAATTGACATGATAATTTAACTTAGAGCGCCCGCATACAGTCATGCGGCTGTCTTAACAAACTTTATCTTTATCCTTGAAGTACATATGTACACATGAGCCTTAAAACAAAAGCGCAATTTCGTGCGATCCTGTCGTGAATATTTCTGTACACTTTTTGACAGCTAATGTCACAATGTCTTCTCGTAAGAATTTCACTGTCAAATTAGAGACTATTGATATAAGTTTTGCTTACGTATGAGGCGCCTTAAATTACGCACTAGGCTAACAATTTTTTTTTTCTAATTATTGAAGATTTATTTATAATTCCAATCATTTAACACCAAAACCAACGTTCAAGCTGTTCGTTTCAATTACCATCACATGATCTGAGTGACAGACGTTTAAAATCATATAATTTATTACGATCACGTTCCATAGGTTCGAACTGTGTGATGTGAGCGGAAATATGATATTTTACAACCTTGCCCCTATCTACCTACTCTATGTCATACAAAAAAAAAAAAAAAACAATCCCCCTTCTCGTTTGCACTTCTGATCCAACTCCTATTTATTTTAATTAAATCAATCAAATGCAACGACCTCTACTTTCGGGTCATATTCCCGTAGCAATGAACGACAGCTCTTTGTTTCGTAAGAGAGAAGATAATCACCTGAAATAGTGATAACAAATTGATAATTATAATTCGATGATGCATATTTGATTTCTGATCTCTCCCCCTCTCTCTCTCTCTCTCTTACTTGTTTGTTAATTTCTATCACTCTCGAAAGCAATGAACTTATTGAAAACAGCAATCAAATACACACGCTAACGTCTGAAACGTCTCTAATAAACACAAAAATAAATTTAGAGTCAAAAACCCGATAACGTTAAATGGCAACAGAGAACACAATTATATGACGGGCATCTCACGGTGTGGAATAAGTAATTGAAAAAGTGCAAAGGCACTCAGTGCCCAATGAAATCCGGCAAACGAACAAACCTTTCTATTTAATGATAATAACAAAAATGTCAAAGACCACGAGAGGCAGCAAGAGGTGAGAAAGAACATCGAAAATATTTCCCCAAGTTCTATGAAACTACTCCACATACATACATATAGGTGCGTTTGTTATTTTTGCGCAAAATTAGACCTGTTTGTTTAGCAATTTAAAGACTTTTAAAATACGACAGAAGAAGGAAACAAAATTCACCATTTCGCCGCCACCCTCACTAATCGAGATGCTAATCAGTTAATTATATTACGTGCAATGATTTTTCTCCGACAAATTTCAACAAGAGGGGGAGATACTCTTTCGCTTATGAAATCTCCATGCAACCATATGCGGATTTAACTCGGCAAGAACAACCCAGATCCAGATTGCCACTACAAAACACCACAACAAGGAACACATCGCATAATAAAACCAAAAGACTACGTAAGCGCGGATATAGTACATAAACTCAAACTCATATTTCTCCCCTAAACCGTGTGCCTGCCTCATTTGGTTGGAGTCGGTGGAATTGGCGGTGCCGGTGTTAATTGGATATTTTCGTGCCGCCACTGCTCCAAGTGCATGCCAGACCAAGCCAGGCCGGGAGGAACCACCAGAGACACGCTAATTATTCAAAGCGTGGGGCATGAGATACCGTGCTCTGCATTGTTTCTTCTCATCCTCAAGCCCCACACAAAGTGGCGCGGTTTTGTTTGCGTTTTATTTATTTTTTGTTTAGTTTCTTTTTTTTATTTTTGGTATTTTTTATGATTATTTTTGTAGGGTGTCGTGTTTTATGTTTGCGCACATTATGACAATAATTATGACATCGTCGTCGCTGAGTTATGTTATGTCATTTGTTTGCTTAATTAATTTATAAGAATTTTTGCCGATAGTGCGTTGAGCTTCTTGTTTTTTTTCTGTTTTGAGGAATGAGTAGGTAATTGGGGAAATATATGTATATTTTTTTTATTGAATGGGGTTAAGGGATCAAGTTTAGGTGTTTCATTATTCTTTTTTATTTCATTGTGGAATTTATGATTTGTCATAAATATTGCTTACTTTATTGATTACATACTAGTTGAAGGTATATTCATGTCAGAAGATAAATATTTGACATTTAATTGAATGTGTCACATTATTTAGACTGAGTTATTAAATTGCAATCAAATTGTGTGACTTTTTCGTGTTTTTTTTTTTTCCTGCCGTGTATTAATAAGTGATAACGAAATTTGAGTGTAGGTACACGATGAAGGTATATTTGGGGCAATGTGATTGTTTTTTTTTTTATTTATTTGGTTTCGAAAAAATTTAGGTCATGATAAAACGTTTGTTTACAGAAATAAAAATACTTGTCATATATTTTTTTTTTTGTGTGAAGGAGGTAAAATATGAATGGCACACAAAATACACGGCCATGAATTTAAATTGTAAGTTTTAGTGATTATTATATTTGAACTGGTTCTGATGGGTAGTTCGTTATTGAAAACAAATTGTAGGTAGCATCAGAAAGTAGCTGTATGACGGAAATGGAAGTTATTTTGATCTTTGTATATAACTCTCCCCCCCCATTTGACGATATAGCCTTGAAAGAGTGACATTTGTAAAATTTAAGTTCAAGTTTACGGCACGCCAAGCTCCCAGTCGAAAAAGCGTCCATACTTGAAAAAGCTAATTAATGTATGCACATATGTATTAGACGTCCCGGTTTACCTGGGATGTCCCGGATTTCAGACATAAATTTATCTGTCGCGCCGGGGCAGCTTTTTTCTCGGGTTGGGGCTCAAACTCACAAAATGATGCCTAATGTAACTAAATATCTTTCATTGTTAAGGAACAATCGCTGCATTGTGATTTACCCTAAAAAAATTACTTTTAAAATTGCAATCAAGCGAACCTAACTTTACGAAGATTGTATTTTTGCAAACTGACATCTGTCATTAAAATTGACAAAATAAAAATAATTGCAAATGACAAATAACAAAAAAAGTCATTTAATTAGTAATTAATAAGAGAATTTATTTATTTTGATCTACACGCTATTATGATTTCTTATTTTGTCCCGGGCAATATGTTTCATTATTTTAGCCATTTGTCCCGCCGAGGTGTAAGAAAAATCTGGCAACCCTAGCACATATGTATTTATTCAAGTGTCTACGTGTATCTATGAAACTAATTTTTGGTGAAAAACGATAAGACCAACATTTTTATTTGGTTCCGGAAAATAAAATGTTTGTTGATTCCAAGCGGCTAATATAAGAAACATTTTTCATTACGAGATATACTCTTGGGGGATTTGCTGCTTTCACGTTAAAGGCAGCATCTCTGAAAAAAATCGGAAATAAGAATTATCAATATGTATTAATAAAAAAAAAAACACAAAATATACATATTTAATTCTATTTTGTTTTGGGATAGGTTGCGCGGTACAATCAGCGGGTTAGGTATGAAATCCCCAATATGCAAAATAAAACTCCGAATAGATCCGTACTTTTTTTTGGAATTTAAAATCGCGTTCGCGATATAAAAGAACGAACTAAAATAGTACTTAAAAAAAACTATGGAAATCAGTTTTTTTAATTTTTTGGCATTCGAGATTTTGACATTCGGGATTTTGGGTATTAGGGTTTATGAGATTTTGATATTGTTATTTTCAGCCATTCGTGATTTTGAAATCCGTTTTTGTGGCCCCTTCTCCAATCAAACAAATCAGAAATGTCGAGAATTCCTCATGAAATTTTTTTCTTTTTGGGTTTTTCGCGAACGAGTTCCTGCCACGGGAAACTACCCACGAATTGATTTTATTTGTGAACAAGTTTAACCGATATGAAAATGATGACCAAATATTCGAGTTTTATTTCGAACTATTTGACAAAGGGTTCAGAATTCACAACAAATGAAGTCTAAAGTCGGCTAAAATTGGGGATCTTTTCCAAACGCTCAGTCATGGTTATGGTCATGAAGTTTCGGCTCCTGGGTCAATTGGATCTTGTACGGTTGTGGGCCAGTGTACAGACAGAAAATGCGCTACGAGAAATCGCATGCATCAAGTTCTGCTGTTCACTTCCACGCACCCTGGCGATGTTCTTGGCTGATCCTTTTCACATAGGAATATTGGCTGATCGATTTACAGACAGGTTGTCTCAAATTTGACTACCAAACGTTGAAAAGTCGACTGCGAACGTAACATAGGCGCAACGTTTGCATTAACGAACACTCATTTTGATCATAAAGTTTCATCACTTGAACGTACTGTTTAACCGTGTAAATAGCCATGTTGATTTGCCATCAGTAACTTAATAATAAACAACAGATTTGATAGATGTCATCAACACAACATGGATGCCAGTTGAAAAACCCTTTCTCTCCCTGTAATTCTCTATTTGAGGGATCTCTTATTCCCCTCTTTAAAAATGGAAAAAAAAATCTATTATTTAACCTTACTTAATGAACCAAAATAATTTATACAGACTTCCAAAGATTTCTCATGAACAGCTACGATAATGTCAAATTAGTTTGAGATAGTGAAATTCATGCGATGGATAGCAGAATGAAAAGGAAATCGAAACTGTGAGTCAAATGTTCTCAACTCTATTTTCTTTTATGTGAATTTTTCGCACGTAACCCAATTTTGTATAAATAACTCAAAACAACCTACGAAGTTTAATCAAAATCGTTCAAATAGTTTTCGAGAACATTAAAAAAGTTTGACGTACCTATTAGGTGAGCTAGAACGAAAATTTGAATTTTTTCCTACGGAATCACATAAGAAATCTTTGTACGAAATTTCTGACAAATAGGTCCACAACTTCAGGCTCTCGTTCGATGTGTTCAGTGAACATACAAGCAGAGGCAAGGATTTATAGATGTACAGAATCACCTGCACACATACGGAGGGTATGACGAAAACCACCTTGTTGAACTTTTGCACCATCGCAGTATTAAATTTGATTAAAACCTCAATACAAGATTTTTTTACACGATGTCCATTACAGTCAGTTTAAACTACAAACAATAAAAGTCTAAGGTCAGGCGCGCACATTCAATTTTTAGTTTCGCAACTGTTTAGTTGCTAAAATGAAACATATGGGCTTATATGGGACACCGTGCACTTACATCAACTCGATTCGAGCATCTAAAAAGTTTGTGTATTGAAACAAACTAAACGATTGCCTAAAATTAATTCGCAACAGTTGAGCTGTTTTCTATAAGCGCAAGAGAGAAAAAGAGTGTGAGCGTGAGTAAAGAGTTGCCAGTGCGCGGTACTCTATCAACTGGTAATCAAACTATTTGATTTCGATCACAGTTGCCAGTGCGCGGCTAGCCTAATGCGCAAAATTTAAAATTTCATAATTTATGTAGCCTTTTATTAAAGCTAAAATCATCGAAAAGCTGTTTTATTATTTTAGTATCGTCCTAACTTCATTCATTATGACCCTTTGACATTTACAAACGTCAAAATAGAACTCTTTACGTGGTTTTTTGCATGAACTGTCATTACTTTAGGTGTGTTCAGAAGTAATTTATTAAAAAAACATAGCCTTACAACGATACTTTTTTCAAAATCTTTAAAATTAAGAAATCTACTTTGAAGTTAGCAAATTGTTAAGTAGTATCACTAATATCTAAATACTAGGCTGTTCTACGCCCATTTTTTTAAAGCACGGAAATCTCCTAATGGAGAAAAACTGAAATAAGAAAGAACCAACATTTACGAACCAATAAAGCCAAATAAACTTCCCTTCCTCTTTCACTAATTGTGAAACGTTCAATTCACTTTTCAGCATTTCAGTTGTGAAATTTGTTTTCGAGTTCCAAAGTTAGCAAAGATCCTTAAACTCTCAATCTTGATGAACCTATTTCTACAGTTCTCAGTTAATTCAAACAATATGTTGCAGTCTATTAAAGTGACACCGAAATTATGCTGGCATTGTCAAACAATTGCACAAATTATTCTCATTGTTAGGCATTATGTTTGATTCAAAATATAGCTTTAAGGATCATTGTACATACATAAAAAAAAGTCTTACTACCAGGCAAAATTTAGTAAAGTATTTGTCCTCAAAAAAAAGTAATTGTAATGTAAATACTATCGGTAACGTTGTCCGGTCTATAATACTCTCTAAAATCGATTACGGCCTACCAATTTATGGAAAATGCTCAAAAACATCGTTGCAGCTGATCTCAACACCATACCATTCAGCCATAAGAACCAGTCTTAAAGCTTTTCGTACAACCCCCATCAAAAATATTATAACAGAAACCGGACTTCCTCACTTAAAAGACAGAATTGAATTCCTCATATGGCAATTAATTCAAAAAATCAGCTCTCCATACACAACACCTATTCACGATGATGTCAAAAAATTACTGAAAAGGAAAAAAACACCGAAATATCCTTCAGCTCTACAAAAGGCTCTTAAAGCAGCTGCTGACCTTAACATCCCAATTGGCACAGAAAACAAATTGAAAATTAACCTTCCCCCATGGAATTTATCCAACCACTCTTTAATCTCTCAACTCACAACATACCTAAAAGCATCTACCAACAAGACAATCTACAAAACCATGTTTCTGGAAATAAAAGAAAATTACCAAAAGCTAGGTTGGCAATTTTGGTTTACTGATGCATCGAAAACAAATGACAGAACTTCCTTCGCTGTTGTCAATGAAAACGGTTCCATTATTAGTAAGGGCTTGCTGCATGCTACTACATCCACTTTTACGGCTGAAGCTTTTGCCATACTAAAAGCAATCGAAGCTGCAAAAATTAAAAAAACCATAATTTTTACTGACAGCTTGTCATCAATTAACGCCATCAAAAATATAAACAACTCTTCTAATATCGTTGCGGAAATCCGTGACAAACTTATAGCTAAACAAAACACTCTCAAATTGGCCTGGATACCGGGACATACAGACATTGTTGGCAACGAAAATGCAGATAGAGAAGCTAAACAAGCGCTCATGGAACCCCTTTTTGAGTTCTATCAATTCAACCAAAAAGATCTTAAAAAATATCTCTCAAGGACAATGAAAAACAAGGCCAGAGATACTTGGTCTGAATATCAACACCATTATTCAATGCTGAATCCAGCCGCTGAAAAAGCCTTATATCCACTACAGGTACCTGCTTCGATGATTAAGCCCTATATAAGGCTAAGACTAGGACACACTAAAATAACACACAAACACTTAATCACCAAAGATCCTGCCCCACTTTGCGATTACTGTGATGAAAAACCAACATTCACCGTATCTCATATGCTACAATGTACAAAAATCGATATCATATGCAAAAACATCTCTGGTAACCACCTTCAACATCTCTTGACAAACATAACCGATAGTAATATAAGATCTGTATATGAAATTATTTTAAAACTTAAACTAGAAAACTTAATTTAATAATATTTTAAATATCAAATAGCGAAAAGTCCTGGTAGCTAACGCTTTATTTGTTAATTATTGTAATGTAATTTATTTTAGATTTCAATAAAGTTATAATAATAATAATAATATTCTCATTGTTCAAGGAAAAAAATATAAACTTCGTAATTTACATGTTATCTCAGTACCTTGCTTGTGCCACACACAGTTAGCTAGAAAGCTAGCTAACTAACTCATCATGTAACGAGCCCACATCATTAAATCGAAATAGCATACTTACACTGAGCGCTACGCCCAATGCTTTTTCGATTAAAATATTTTTGCTTTGACAATGACATACCATACAACCCCCGTCACCCTTCTCCCATTCTTTATATCAACGTTCTTCTTGGGATGATCCAAAGCAACAATAACCTTGGCATCTGATTGCAAACGACAATGACGACGTTGAAGTCGAATGTGTTCAACAATCGTACAATGATGCACATGCTAATCTTTGTGGCGGGTGTTCAGTGTTCATGTTCAAAGTGCAGCAGCAACCTTATAGGTAGACATCTTTCTCTCTCTCTCTCTGAATTTACGAATACAAATTCGAAACCGAACAATGTACACCTCGTGTGAGCACCGCAATTAACGTCACTATCAAGCATCAAGGCCTGACAGCAACGACTCACTGGTGTAACTCTGAGACCCAAGAGGAGATTCCAATCCCAACTCTATCCGAACCCAACCGAAGCCCAGATATCTACCTACCCAGAAGTGTCATTACTCGCAGCTGTCACTTAACTCTTTGTAAAGCTGTTGCTGCCTGATTACGGTTATAAGCGGGTGTTGTTTGTGCAACTTAATACTATTTTTGTGTTGTTCTTGTTATTTTTCCGCCTCTCTCTCCTCACGCACTAAGCCACCATAACGCCAACAGCCGTCATTATGTTCCTAAATATGCAGGAAATTAAATTTTTAATTAATTTTCCCCTCGAATTGATTATGATTTGTGCAGAGCAGTGCGGTTTTTCAACATGGTGCACTCACTATACACGGCCACAGGTTACAGATACATAAATGTAGGTATATAGCTAATTTGCTTTGCCTGAAGCCTTAAGCAAAATGTTACGCCCGCTGTTACCACCGCGCTGCGCTGCGTTGATGACGCCAAGCCAGCAGGGCGACAGATGACAGTGACAGTGCCCAGCAGTCAGAACCAGTAAACACACATAACGAGAACTCTTTACTCTCGATTGATGAATATTTATTTTGACAAATGGTCCGTGAGCGCGACTACTGGTAAAACTGTTCGGGCCATAGCATAGGGCAAACATTTGGAGCATGACCGATACCGGTATCTGGAGGTACCCAAAAATAGAGTCAACACCAGCTAAGAGTTATAGTGTGCCATAGTGCCTAGAAAAGTTACAAATTTTTTTTGTGTCTCTCATGAATTCGAATCGATTCTGCAAAAACAACGAACTTTAGTCCAAGGGGAAGTTGTAACTCTGTCCATATACACTCGCACTCGATCATTCCACTCCGGTTTAAGGTGTCCATTTGAGCGATAAATTGGATTTTATATTGGAGAGAAAAATAAATGTTCGCATTTCTTTGTTGTTGCTATTTAGTGTTGTTTCCATTTTGCTTACCTGAAACGATACAAAGAAAAAAACAAAAACTTTTTACAAAAAAGTCCATTTGGAAAATGAGAAAATCTTAAATATATAAAAAAAAATAATGTGCAAGAGGGAGAGGGAAATAAATATGATGCCAAGGTTACTAAGAGGTTTTAAAATGGCATTTGACATAATTGGAGGAATGATTACAGTTTTGTCCATTTTCTTCAGTTCTTGTTTTTTTTTTTTTTTTGTATATTGATTGGCCAAATAGGGATTGGTTTCTTACGAGCACATAAATATTTGAAAGGAGATTTCAACTTCTGCTGGTTGTATGACATAGATACATATACCTTCTGGTATTCTCAACTGACACAAAAGGTTCGATAGCATCTGGCGGAACCAATTATATTGATAAATGTCGTAATATCGTATCGATTGTTGTACACAGGTTCCCTGATTTGTGCGTAGAAATCGATGTGTCAAGAGTGAGAGTGGTAGGGGTTCGTTTGGAAACAATTTAGTCAATAGGCGCCAGAAACAAGAGCAAGGTGATTTTTTCTGTTGAAACCATTTCTGAGGGAAGGAGAAATTGATTTAAAAAATATGAAGTCAAGATATCAGTTCGGGAAGAATTTTCGATTGAGTTTTCCCCCATACCAAACTTTAACGTACGATTATAAGAAGTTTTTTTTTAGAAAAAATGACATCGATTGTTTTTTTTTTTTTTTGAGAGGTGTATTTATCTACAGATGACACATTTGTTGGACATTTTTTTAAATGTCAGCTTAATGCGAGTACCGTAAAACACGCTGGAGCAGCTGTTAACACCAAGGTGATCACCTAGTAATGCTTAATTAGGACGTTTAGTTATCCTTACATTCATAAAATTTCGTTTATGTGTAAAGCGTGTTTTTTCGGAGGAAGAGAGGGGACACGAAAGTTTTTCACACGGAACATTTATTTTGGTACAATATTAAGAATATGGCTGTTCTCAAAGCGTCAAATTATCGTCATTTTGTGAGGAAAATATCGTTTTCGTTAAATATGCAATAATGTCGCTTACACAAAATCTATTTCATCAGCATCCGTCATTAATGAACACGCTCTCTGGCTTACCAATATTTTTGTTATCAACTTAATATTTTTAGTGCAGGTTTGTATCGCAAATGATATATGTATGTACATTAGACTGGGCCAAAAAAATTGACTATTTTTTTTTTGAAAGATATATCGAGAATATCATTCAGAATGACAAAAAAAAATGTTCGTAAAAATTTGAGCCCTTAATATCAATTTTAAGAGGTCTATCATCGCTAATTTTGATTTTTAGTCATAATTTCATGTTTTGCGTCAGAACTGACAAAACATTGAAGTAAAAAAAATTCATTTTGACTTACTTTTATATAAAATTAATTTTACTTTTTTAATTTGGAATTTTGTAACTAACGAAAAATAACAATTTATTAAGCTTAATTACTCAAAAACGGCTTGTCTGACGAAAATTTTCAATTAGACCTTTTTTGTAGGGAATTTAATTTTATATAAAAGTAAGTCAAAATGAATTTTTTTTACTTCAATGTCTTCAAAATTTTGTTCTACAAAAATGTTGTCCATGTCAATAATATCACACCTAATTTTTTTCATCAAAATCGTTAGAGACGTTTTTGAGATAAATAAGATTATGCATTACGGGTGTATGGGGGGTACCGTTAGTTTTAGAGCTAAATAAAAAATTTCAATTTCTCCTCTAGAGAATCACCGAAGACCTTTAAGTACCGAGTTTGAAGAAAATAGGTCCAGTGGCTTAGGCTCTGTCTGTCATGTAGAGGGTCTTGGGTTCGATTCTCTGCCGCTGCAAAAAACTTTTTTCAGGGGTGTACTGGCTCCTGTGTAAAATTGACAAATCTCTTGTCTTTAAAAGTGTTAGCCGTTCAAAATGGGAAAAATTGTAGAACCTCTCCATTCCTGGTACAACGCATACAGGAATGGTTCAGAGTTGCAAGTCACTAGATCCTGGTTTTCTACGAGCTGTTGCATCACCAAATTTATTTGTTTATTCTTAATTTGCAAATGTAGCATTTTTAAAAATATTAAGCTTTAAAGCCATCCTCTAAGCATGAAGAATTTTGAAGAATTGGATACCAGATTTTTTTATTAATCTTATTTTCATCTATAAACGGCTGTAGTAAATAACCCTCCAAATTGAAAATGAAATAACTCTCAAAATTAGGAAATAATTTCATTGTAAAAATATACCCAAATGGTACGGTAAGGTATTTTGGGTCCTCTGTAATGTTCTCGCAACCCCTTTCGCGAGTTCTCAGGATTTTAACTCACCCAAATGAAACATCATAAAAATACCCTCCATTTTTAAATATGAAATCCTGAATTTCGGGTGTTTATTTCATGTGAAAAAACCCTACTCCATGCGACAATTCGTATTCTTTTTTATTGGGGCGTTTTTCATTTGGAGAATTATTTTTTTGGAGTTATTTTGTTGGAGTTATTTTATCGAGGGGTTTTTGATACAGTATCTATTCTAAAGCTCATTTTTTAACAATATGCTTTGGAACAGAAGTGGAATAAAAACGAATACTTTTGTTTACCCCACACTCAAAAAATTTATTAGTAAAATGGCTACGAATGATATTCGTAAAGAAAATATTCGTGCATTGTACGAATATTCGTAAGATGTACGAAGTATTTGTACAGTCGTATATCTACGAATGCATTCGTAAAATTTTACTAATAACTGTCGTACTATCCACGAATCTATTCGTTTAATACACTAATTTCATTCGTAAACAATAAGTAAACAATTTGTTTGAGTACATTGTACGAATTTTTGTGTACATATAACTAATAACATTCGTTAATTTCTCGTACGAATGACTTCGTACTTTAATCTTTTGCATTCGTAGTATTTACTAATAAATTCGTACTATTTACTAAGTTAAACTAATATTAGTAGAAAGAATTCATTCGTAGGTAGACCGTACGCATTATGCGTAGAATGTACTAATAACTTCGTATTTTCATGAAGTGCGTATTATTTACTAATCATGAGTAAAAAAAAATAATATGTGTCAGTTCTAAAAATTAAATGTATTCCATTAGTCAACACGTTTAAACGTGATATTATTTATAAAGTGCTGCAGTGTTGGATCAGACTAACATCTGCTTTTTTCGAAAAGACGAGGTAAGTACCTAGATATACATTTGCTTTAAAGCTTATTTTATATTTAAAATCCATCATCCAGAAGTAGCCGAGCATACATATGTGGGAATTTTTTTCCTGAAAGAATCTCAATGTAAGTACAATTTTTTTCGGAAGTTTTCAATTTTAAATTTTAAATCTATTTTCAGTGGCCCTAAGTACATAAAATGAGGAGTACTTTAATATTAATTTGATTGTTAATTATATTTATAATGAATTAATTATTTTTTAACTTTATTCATATATATATGACAGTAAAATGAATTATTTAAGGAAATTTCAGAGAACATAAATGGTAGTAAGTTCTACAATAATATTCGTACAATATACGAATGGAGCTGTATAATTTACGAATGAAATACAAGGGCATTAGTAAATATTACAATTATATTCGTACAATATACGAATGGCATTGGTAAATATTACAATAATATTCGTACATTGTACCAACTGTATTCGTACAATATACGTTTGTTTTTCTACGAATATTAGTAAAATGTACTAATAAACGTCCATTCTACGAATACTATTCGTGGCTGAAAACCACGAATAAAATTCGTAGAATGCACGCATGAATTAGTAGTATTTACACACGAATTTTTTTGAGTGCAATTAACCCTATAAATAGTTTACTTTTCGAAATTACACCTATCCTCTAAATTTAACCTACCAGAACAATTCTTCTTTTAATCTTAATCTTTGTGTTTTCATTTCATTTCACCCTATTAATAGCTTAACTATCGAAACTATTTAGCCTTTTAACTCTCCTCTAAGTTGATATAGCCTTCAAGCATAAAAAAGAAAACCTTCACGCAAGTTTTCAACTAATGCCCATTTGTTTGGTCAACTTTGAACACCCAAACATTTCCTGGAGGTTGTCGTTTTATTCTGTCAGCCATGCCAGAAATGTTTGGTAAGTCGCTGTGTTTGTGTACAAAATTAATGAAGAACTCGTTAAAAATACAAAACCTACGGAATCAGGATTTCTTCAAAAGTTTTCAAACAAATTTTAATAAAAACTAATAGTGCCATTTTTACATATATACCCAATTATATGAAAGGAGCTCTCGACCAGTCCCAGAAACACCATATCATTGCCCATTCTCCAAACCCAACTTTAATATTCTATCCCATGATCCACTCTTGTAGACATGATTACAAACCCAAGGTGATCTAATAACTCATTAAAATTAGGCTTACGAAACTTAAAACTTAAAAGACTCAATTTGCTACTTAAGGTCTCCGTTTAATTTTAAAACTAATTTCGTCTCTTATCGGACCAAATTAAACCAAGCAATAACCCAACACCGGAACACAAGGCAGATACACTTTAAAGATTGTGACTTCAATTTTTTTCTTTCTTTTTTTATATGTGAACGCTCTGATTCTACTTCATAACGCTGCTCCCATCATTGTTGTTGTACCTATCTGTTAACTAAAATTACTAGCTAAACATCTTAATGTTTGGGCGACACGCAAGCTGACACGATAAACAATTTTTTTTTTCGTTGAGGGTATTTAACATTTGATAGAAGGATCAAAGAACACACAAACAAAAAAAAAAATAACGAAGATACAGGAAGTCGGTGTTGAACGCAAACGGAACGGGACGGAACCTAAGTAAACAAAAATTCACTTCAAAGTGATCACGTCCACACGTTGTTACTGTCATTGTTGTCACAGTCGCAGCAGCAAGTGGGATGGATACCGGCATAATTCTATCCAAGTCATTGGATTCTTAGAAGCATAGTCCGTAATTTAAGTCACCAAAACACAGTCCCATGGGGTAGGATAGATTTGATAAGAGCCCAAGATGAGAATAGGATCAAAACATCATCCAAACCGGGAACCCAAATGCTGTGTACCTTCATAATATCTATAATGTGGTAATTTCATCTTTGTCCGACACTAAACAGCAAACAGCTGGGCCAAGGCTAACACAACAAACTGACGGAACAACAACAGAAATCGTGTGTGTTTGTGTGTGATCGGGGGAAACGGGTTCATGAACCTAACCCTCGAAATTGTACACAAACCAGCCAACTTCAGCACCGAAACGAAAACGACACGGAGCCATCATACGTTCATGCAGCGTATTCGGGAGTTCTACCAGAAAATTGCCTTCACTGTCGGCCCTGATAGCTGACGGAGGTAATTGAGGCAAAATGGAGAATATGGGCGGAATGTTAAATGGAAAATGGAAAATCCCATTCTCACTTCTAATGGCCGGGGACAACAGGGGAGCAGGACAGGCCAAAGTCGCAGTCGAAGTCTCAAAGCTGTGGATGGGTTCTTGTATTTACACTGCATAACAACAACACACTGTCATCCAGTTGGTTCGTGGTCGGCCCGTTTGAAATGCATAACTGTGTGGTTCTGATGCCTGATGGCAGCAGGATGGGAACCAACACGAAAACGAGGGAAAACTTTTGCGTATTCAGTTCAGCACTGTGAGGTTGTTTGGTTGGTTGGCTGGCGGTGCTTACTGCTTAGTGTCTGTAGCTCACTCTGGATGTCATTGTCGTCATCTAGTGTAGCGTCTCGCACTCGTACGTGACAATTTCAAATTGGATCTTATTTAAGGGATTGCTATGGGCTGCCGTTATTATGGATGTACTCTGTACTCGTATAAGAACGAACAAGGGCGTCCTGGGAGATAGGACTTTTTGTTTTGCTTCTTTCAATTTATTTGAAGAAGCAAACCTAACAAAAGGCATTCACATGTTTAGGTAGGTATATAGTTGGAGATGAGTTACGAGTATCTGCATCTCTGGTGTCTCTAGGTCCATTTAGTACTAATAGTTATATGAATGTACATTTATCAAAGGCAGCGGGCAGAAGGGATGTGTGAATTGAAAGAGATTATTTTTTTTTTTTATTTTTATTCCGGCAGCTGATGACGATGATGATGATGATGGCTTGGATGGGGCACGTGAGTCATCTGCGCTATCTGAATAATGACATCTAACAAAAGGATAGGGAGAAAGCACGAGGCGATTAAGAGTTATC
This sequence comes from Chrysotoxum bicinctum, assembly GCA_911387755.1. Taxonomy (NCBI): domain Eukaryota; kingdom Metazoa; phylum Arthropoda; class Insecta; order Diptera; family Syrphidae; genus Chrysotoxum; species Chrysotoxum bicinctum. The sequence continues at coordinate 208,878,425 of OU426989.1, read as the reverse complement.
TTTGGTCTAAAATTTTCAGAAAGGGTAAAAAGGGATAATAATTCATGGAACACATGAGCTTTGTTATACATATTTGTTTATATATTCATTGCCGATGATGGCATAAGACGTAGCCATTAGCACTAATTCTTTTTCTTAGAATTAGTTATCAATGACATAAATTGTTTCGATGTACAAATTTTTAATTTTTCAATTGAAGACCTGTTGTTGAGGGAAGGAGAAGGGTTTTGTAGTGCAAGAAGTCGAATATTTTTATATAAGTATCCATAGGCTCTTTGAAAGTAAAGCTGCACCAACTGACAGATCAACTTAATGCATAAATATGTACAACACAAAAAGCTGTCAAACAAAATTCAATTGGTGCATGTAGATTTTGGCGGCCTGTGGCGGCCATGTTGCTTTGGTGACACCTGTCAAATCTGTTGTTTATTATTCAGTTACTGATACCAAATCACCATGACAAGTTACAAAAGCACGTCTAAATGATAAGACTTTACCATAGAAATAAGTGTTCTTTAGTGCTAAACGTTGCTCCCATTTCATGTTAGACGTGGTTGCTCTTTACCGTCGAATCTTCAACTTTTGGTTGCCAAATTTGAGGGCGAACGGTGAGGTAATCAATCAGCCAACATTTTTATGTCAAAGAAGTGCAGGATTGGCCTAAAAAAATGGCCGCGATCCGTCCGAGTCCGAGTCAGTAAATCGTGATATGAGCTTCTTCTTAAGCTTCTCGTACTTGTCCTCGGCTGGAGGATTCAGCAAAACGTCGCTCACTTGGCTAAGAACACTGCTTTGTATAGCTGCAACAACGGTGTGATATTTTCTGCTATCAGAACAAACACGTGCCATAAAAAACTGCGACTCAACTTGACTAAACCATAGTTCAGGTTCTTCTTTCCAGAAAGGTGGAACTTTGATAGTCACTCCGGCCATTTCAGAACTCGCTAATCTATTAATTCTAAAATAATTCATTTCGCTAAAGGCGACGAAAAAATGGCGACTGGCTTCGTCGAAGGAGGAAAATGAAGTGGAATGTCGAAGTGCATGACAAGCAGAAATCACGATGACAGAAAGTCACTCAATCAGCCAGCGTTGCCGTTGCTGACAAACTATCTGTTAGCTGTGTTGTTCATTGTCCGCTGTTCGCTGGTCAGTCTGCCACACTTACAACGGCGCGGTCGATTTCTCGCCGTGCAAAAGACCTCAAATTATTTTATGACGGAACTTATTCAAAGACATCCTACGACAATTGTTTGAACAAATGGCAAAAAATTCTATTTTCAGGACTTTTGCCATATTTAAGGCATTTTTTTGAGAAAAAGGACGCAATTTTTTTTTCATTTTACGACATATTTACAACAAATTTACGACAATTATTTACGCTGTCCTTTTTCTATTTCCGAGTTCATTTTACTCTATTTTGAAGGGTGGTAGTGCTAACTTCACTGTCAAGTAAGCATTACCAGGGGTTTATAACTTTTAAGGTTTTCGCGGTTGTTCGCATATGACATTAATACTTTTCGGATAATTTCGGATAACCCGCGTATAAATAATAAATATTAAAAATGATGAGTTCTATATCGTTAATTTAATCCAACTATTACATCTTTAAAATTTTTAAGTTATAGTGCTTACTTGTCGGACATGGCCTTTCACAGACTTCCACTTGGCGATTTTTGCCCCGGGTCTTGACCCTATACATCCGTAAAAGATCTAACTGATCCTCGAGCTCAAAGTTCATGCCAATATATACAGCGCCAATTGTTCACTGACTGCGTTTCGTAGCGTTTCGAAAAAGACCCCAATTTACGCCGAAAAATCAACTTTAGCGACGAGGCGCATTTTTGGGTGAATTGGTGTGTTCAATAGCGAAATTGCCATATATGGGACAACACCAACCCACACGAGGCTCAACAAGTGACAATGTATCCTCAAAAAGTTATCGTTTGGTGTGGATTTCGGGCCGGGGGCGTCATTGATCCGCACTTTTTTGAAAACGCACCATCGGCGAGCACTACAAAACAATTTATAACCAATTTTTAAAGGTCAAATTGATCCATATGGACCTAGAGGACATGTGGCTCCATCAGGACGGTGCTATGTACCACACAGCGAAGGCCATGATTGACATTCTGCATTAACTCTAGACTTTTTCTTGTGGAGTTTCCTGAAGTCACAGGTCTACAATCGGTCCACAATCGACCGATGCCCTTAAGATGAACAAATCACAAACCATCGTTAAAATTCAGCCGAATCTATGAGGAAGAGTCATCGAAAATTTGACCACTTGGATCTCTGTCCGCCTTAGAAATCGAGGTGGGCATTTGAACAATGTCATATTCGATTATGTCATTATAGCAGCAACAACAGCTTGTTTTATTCCATTTCAACATAATTAAATATATCTAACCCTGAAGTTAATACCTTTTCTAATTGTAAAAAATACATTGAAATAAAGATCATTAGACCTTCTTTAGCGTATTTTATCTTTGGTGGTTTCATACGGTAACCACCATGCAGCATTATCCTCGTTTTATTATCTTCATCAAATTCTATTTAATAATTGAAAGAATTTTTTTAAAGCCAATCAAGAGGACTCTTACGGTCTTCATTGTTATTGACATTCAACAATTGATGATAACACCCGTAATATTTAATCATCATTTTGTTGCCCTTAAAATTAACAAAAGAATAACCCAATCCAATTTGGATTTCTCCTTTCTTGAGAAAAACAAAGAAAGAAAAGAAATCGTAAAAGAAAAAGAAAAATGAATCCTTCATTAAGCAAATACAATTCGGTACTAAATCAAATCGAAAAGAGATAAATCGAACATAAAGTGCATGCGACGTGCGATTAATCATCGTCACCCTGTGACCGTCGATAAATGCCTCACTTATACAATTCGAATACAATATCATACGGAACCCCCCCGCTCAACACAACTCTTTTATTTTCAATCAGATTGATTAGCATCTTTGGGTTGCCCCCGCTTCCCACAATCCGTATGCAGTAATTCTCCACAACATTAGGCAAAGGGTAAGGCGAAGGCCAAAAGAATATGTCAGCTGTAAACTGATTTAACCAGTTGTTCTTCCCTCGTGGGGCCCCTACGGCTCTGATTCTGACTTCGACTGAGACTGCTGTGAGTTCGGAGATTATAGTCATTGCTGCTGTTGATGGGTTTCTGTTGCTACTCCTCCTTCTAACATGCAATCACCGCTATAATGCATAATTACAAATTATTGCCTCCAACCAGAACCGAATAGGAACGAACGTCGCCGTCGTCGTTGTTCGAAGTTTTGTTCGTTCCATTGGGATGAACGCCATCACATTGAAGTTACTTGCACATGCCAAAGTGGACATGGAAGGTTAAACTATTACCATTTGTAATGGTTCGAAGAAGTTAGCCGGGCCGGATGGTGCACACACAGGGCTCTCAATAGGCCCTAATCTTCCTCATCCTCATCTTCTTCGTCTTCCGTCGTCGTCGTCGTTTCTAATTCTAAAATGAAGTTTCATGAAAAATCTCCGTTACGCTTGTTGGCTTTTGATAGACACATGCGAATTAGTTGGACACGGATTTGTTAAATTTTAGTGCTGGTTATGGTTTCAGCAGATAGCCTTTTTATGGATGCAGATCAAAGTTCAGAAAATTGTTTGGAATTCGACTAAGCAAGTATTTAGAATGTGTGGTTAGAGATTAACATGGGAATACTCTGTGGAGGGTGATGAACTTTTTTACTATGGAGTGGTGCTGTTCATGTTAGTCTATGAGCTGGGAGTATGAACAAACTATCAATTGAGAGGAATGCTCTGAAAAACGAATAGAGTTTTGAGTTATTTGAAGCTATAATATAAGTCTCTTCTTCATAGATGGTGAACAAATGAAAACTAAGCGAAAAACTTAAGCTAAATTTCCAACAAACCAGATTACCAAATTTATTATTGACAAAATTATTGCTGATTTAAAAAGATGCCATGTTGTTTCAGCATACAATTTTTGTAAATTTCGAAAACATGAAACCTTTAGACATGACTGTAGTTTTATTTATTTTTTTTAACAAATTTGGGCTGATTTAAAATTCAAATTCTTTTAACTTTTAATTTTACTACATAGCTCTTTGACTCAACATTTCATATAGTTGTTTTTTATAATGTTTAAGTTTATGAACATATTTTGTTTTAATTTTTTGTTTGTCTAAAACTGATCTGTTCTTTTAAACATTTACAACTAAATCCTTTGGTTAGTGGATAAAATAAAATGCTTTATTTCTTTTCACTTGTTTATATTCAACCGCATCACAGTCATGCAAAGATCAAGTACGATTTATAAGTGAGTGGAAGATTCGTTGTGTTATGCTTCTTCATTTTTTATTTGATGAAAACTTAACATTAGAATAGGTTTTGTTTTACTAGGGATATTATAAACAACACACGTGACCATCTAAGCATTGTCAAATTAACAGGTGCCATGTTAATTCATCCTGATGCGTGCACACGAACTTTTACACGAGAGCTCAACAAGCTACTGGGTTAGTTCAGCATTGAGTAATGTAAATAATACAGTGACATGTTGCAAGTTTAAAAGTGAACGAAGTTAATGTATCTAGACTGCCATGTTAGTTTAACAGGATTACGTGTTTAATATAAGGTGCCGTGAAATAAGGCCAAGTGAAATAAGGCCAACTTTCGAAAATTGGCCTTATTGCACTTTGATAAAGTGAAATAAGGTCAATTTTCAGTAGTTGGTCTTACTTGACTTTGACAAAGTGAAATAAGGCCAAATGATTTTGAGAAATAAGACCAAATTGGTCTTATTTCACTTTTTGAAAGCGTAATAAGAGCATCTGAATGTGGTGCCGTGACATTAGGCCAAGTGACATAAGACCAAATTTGAATACTTGGCCTTATGTCGCTGGGTTTTCTTGGGCAACAGTACCTTGGTTGGCCCGCTTCGCGGGTTTTCAGGATTTTAACTCGATTTTCGGGGCTTACACCCGCTCACGCAACTCCGTTGCTCCGCTTAGGGTATATTCCGTCGCCAGGCAGGCGCCTGTAGCAACAGTTTTTCTTGGGCAACAGTACATAACTGTTAGTTGTTTACTCCAATTAATGTAAAATACAAAACTGTTGCTACAGGCGCCTGCTTGGCGACTGAACATACCCTAAGCGGAGCAACGGAGTTGCGTGAGCGGGTGTGAGCCCCGAAAAGGGAGTTAAAATCCTGAAAACCCGCGAAGCGGGCCACCCAAGGTACTTTTGCCCAAGAAAACCAAGAACGTCGGCCCCCAATAAACAATTATGTGTTATACGAATCTAACGGCAAAAACTACTTTTTTTATTTTTAACGAAACATTTTATGATGGCCTTAAGTCACAAACAGATTTGGCCTTATGTCACTTTGTAAAAGCGACATAAGGCCAAATTTTTTTATGCAATAAATAAAAAAATGGAGTTCGGCCTTATTTCGCTTTGTCAAAGTGCAATAAAACCAACTGTTGAAAGTGAAATAAGACCAATTTGGCCTTAGTCCAATCAAATTAGTATTTTATATCTACAAAAAATACTGCGTCGATTTTTTTTTTTTGTTTGTTAAAGAGTACCTATTGGAGAGTGCAAATCCAAAAAGTTCGAACAAAAAACGCCCTTGCGTTGTCCGCCATTTTGAAAAAGGCTTTGGAAAGCTTGAACTCGATTTTCTTGGCTCCTATCATACATAGAGCTGTATTTTTTTTTTAGGTTTGTACGTTAAAATATCTTCTTTAACTTTTGTTGAGAAAAAAATTTGAAACCTCTTTCCAAAAAAAGTTATCGACGAAAAACTGTCGAGATTTTGAAGTAAAAAATGGTTTTTAACGTTTATCTCGCCTCATATTCATCTGATCAAAAAAATACTTAAGTTGTTTTTTATAGATCACTTTATTTCCTACATTTTGGTATATTTAAATTTTATGTGCGACAAAAACTGTAGGAAATATAACCTGTCAAAATGGCAAATAGCCTGCGAAAATTAAAAAAAAAAAATTTACTCACGTTTGAAAATTTTCAAATTTTATTATGTTCATTATGAAATTTAAAAAAACAGTTCAAACTCTTTTCCACACCACCACCGAGGTAGAGTTACGGCGCGTTTTTTTTTAATGTGGTGTCCCCAGGAGGTATAATCCACGATTAAATCGTTTTCGTTTCTATATCAGCCTATCGATAGCTCAATGTGGCATAGTTTTTTCATGTCGTTCTTATCTCGTTTTTTTTTGGTGACGTCAATGATCATATTAACTTTGTTTGTGCTGGGATCGTCAATGGTAGTTTCTTCAATGTTTTCAGACGAGGAAAAGTCTTCACATGCGTCTTCATCTTCCAGTAAATTTTGCAAGGTGGGAACATTCTTGCATGTTTTTCCACTGCAGTAGAAACATAATAAGGAACAATTCAGACCAGTTTTCCGATAGCCACAAGCTTGGCCACACTGGCCCTTGCATTTGCAGGGTATAGTTTGCAATATGCTTTGTGGAGCTGGATCCTGAGTGGTTGTAACTGGCTCTAATCCTCTCGGAGTTCTTTTCCAACCCCATTGCAGTGGGTCATGGTGAACATCGATCCAAGTCTGTACTTGATGGTAGGTACGGAATGTGTGTTGCCTAGCAGCTGTTGCACTAGGAGGTAATGAAGATAGATTAAACTTAGTTTTTTTGACGTTTTAACAAAATCGCTATATCGCAAAGAATCCAGTGACCCATTTTCGTTCCCATTGAACAACGCAATAAAAACTTTTTCTCCGGCGGCTCCCAAAACGTTGCTATGAACATCGTTGGATCTGGATTATACCTCGTGGAAACCCCATATTAAAAAAAAATGCGCCGTAACTCTACCTCGGTGGTGTTGCGGAAAAGAGTTTGAACTGTTTCTTTAAATTTCATAATGAACATAATCAAATTTGAAAATTTTCAAACGTGAGTACATTTTTTTTTTTTTAATTTTCGCAGGCTATTGGTCATTTTGACAGGTTATATTTCCTACAGTTTTTGTCGCACATAAAATTTAAATATACCAAAATGTAGGAAATAAAGTGATCTATAAAAAATAACTTAAGTATTTTTTCGATCAGATGAACATGAGGCGAGATAAACGTTAAAAACCATTTTTTACTTCAAAATTTCGACAGTTTTTCGTCAATAACTTTTTTTTGGAAAGAGGTTTCAAATTTTTTTCTCAACAAAAGTCAAAGAAGATATTTTAACGTACAAACCTAAAAAAAAATACAGCTCTATATATGATAGGAGCCGAGAAAATCGAGTTCAAGCTTTCCAAAGCCTTTTTCAAAATGGCGGACAACGCAAGGGCGTTTTTTGTTCGAACTTTTTGGATTTACACTCTCCAATAGGTACTCTTTAAGAAACAAAAAAAAAATTCGACGCAGTATTTTTTGTAGATATTTCGAATTAATTAATTTAATTTGACTGGACTACTTTGTAAAAGAGCAATAAGACCAACTGCTGAAAATTGGCCTAATTTCACTTTATAAAAGTGCAATAAGGCCAATTTTTGAAAGTTGGTCTTATTTCACTTGGCCTTATTTCACGGCACCTTAATATAATCGTATTGTGAGCCATAGAAGGTGTCATGTGGATTTTAAAAGAAAAGTGAAAATCTTGTTCGTATCTTATTAATTATTTAACAACAATCTGATTTCTAGTTAATTTATGTTTAATTTAACAATGTGTTTTCTCTAAGTGGAGAAAAACAATAACAACAACTCTACAGCGATATTGACATTGCACAAAGAGTGAGTTAAGGCTTTAATTTCAAGCATAACCTTATTTATTTATTTATTTTTGAAATAATTTACAAAATAAATTTATAAATTATTTTTTTTAAGGCATCAGGGTAGCCAGATCATATTATGTTGTCGTTTTATAACTTAACAAGAATTTCATAAAGCTATTAACATTATAATATTTATGTATGAATATTATACAAAAAAAAAAAGCAAAGCATAGAAATTAAAATTAAAATAATAATGGAAAAATAAACTGATTAAATTTCATCAAATTTCTGGTGGACAGATAATATTATGGCAACCTTAATTCGACGGAAAGAGTTAACGTCTGATGGATTAAGGATGTTGGCGAGAATCTCAGGTATAATATTTGAAGCATAACCTTATTTTAAAAGCCAGTGCGAAATTTATTTAAGTTTTTAAAAGTTCTTCTTCATTAACTTAAGTGCGAATAAATAAATAAACTTTCGCATATGGTCTCACACTCAGATTTCGTCTTTGTGTTTTGTGTCTGCATTTCAAATAAGGTACACTATATGAACCTGTGACAACTACACAACAAAAAAGATTAAATATTCAAGGTTAAAATTCTAACTTCCTATTTTGAAATGCGAGCGTTACCGTCGAACCCCTTCTTGGAAAAAACCAACGTTATAGAAATTATCTTATTTCGCCACACCTTTTACAAAACAGAATTCTGGAATCACTGGGAATTTGATTTTAAGATGTCTTTTACAAATCATTACTCAACACACTTCTTTAAATTATTTAGGACCTTACAAGTACTATCCTGCTTGTTGGCTTTTCGAAGACTATAGGTTTTCAGAAGAAAATTTTAAGGTTCATTGGAGCTTTGCGGTTAGTGAGTTGAATCGTATTGAATTATATTGAAGTGCATTGAATTGTATTCAATTGTACTGAGATTAGTTAGATTCTATTGATTTGAACTGTACTTAATTGAATTATATTGAAAGGCATTGAATTGACCGGAATTGTATTGAATTCAATTTAATTGTATTATTGAAATAAATTTAATGGAGCGAAATGTAAAGTTTCAATTGCTAATATCCTCTTGTGTAATATTATGTGCGATTTTTAGTCGTTGCTAGCTACAGAATAAAATGCACGACTAAATCCCACCAACTTGTTCTTATGTAAAAGACTAAAATAATTTCAAAATATTACTCAAGAAAAATTTTCAAAACCATAAAATTAATTTTTTAAATGATTAAAACAAGTCCTACAGTTGGAGATAAAACCAGGATACCATGTGATTTCTCAAGAAAATATTAGTTTGTGTAAGAACAGAAATTTTAGATCGTTGTAGCGGTTTTCAAAAAAAAAATAACTTGTACACACAACATTTTTAGAAACGCCAACTTGAAATTTTTATAATTCTACGAATGAAAATTAAATTTCAGAAAAAAAAATAATTCTGAGATATCGCATTTAAGAAAAAAATATTTATTTTTTTTTAAATTCAAGAAATAAAGGCTACAAAAGTAGAGCGACAGGGACAGCAAACGACGCCATATTTCTTGCCGCTCTTTTGACATTTCTCTTCAGTAAGGTTTGCCATTTCATGATGGAAAGATATACGAGCCAACAATGAGTCGAAATTATTAAAATTTACTACCGAAATTCGGAGTCAGTGGCCTCAACGTTAAGAGCGCTACGTCCAATTTATGGTCGTCATAATTGGAGAACGTGCTATCTCACAAAATGGTCCAGTCGCTTGGCCGCCTCGGTCGTGCGATTTGACGCCGTTAGACTATTTCCTGTGGGGCTACTTCAAGTCTATGGTCTATGCCAACAAGCCAACGACGATTGATGAACTTCGTACGAATATCGAACGTCAAATTGCAGCAGTATCGGCCGATTTATGCTTGAAAACCGTCGAAAATTGGGTTCAGCGTCTGGACTTCTGCAAGCGTGCCCGTGGTGGCCATGCAAAAGAAATCCAGTTCCATGCATAATGGCATCGAACGTACTTTCACAGGAATAAAGAATTTCATTGATATCCAAAACCGTTTTTGTTTTATTTAAAAAAACTTTTGTAGCGCTCTTATTGAAAAACCCGATATTTATTTTAAGTTATGAAAAGAAATTTTTTCAAACTTTTTAGGAGCTTCTCTATAAAAATTTCATTAAAATCCGTTATACCGATAGTGAGAAATTCAAAATTCGAAAAAATAGTTTAATGGTAGGTACCAGTAATATTTTTATTAAAATTTTTTTTATTAAATTATAGATCGCAAAAATGAATCGAAAAAAAAAATGTTATTAAAATTCTAGGTGCCGTTTTTTTGAGAAAAATACGATTTTCGAACACCATTTTTTAACATTTGTAAATGGTGGGTCCGTTATTTTTTTTATATCAAAATAAATTGTATTCACATCTTGAAGATTGCATTAAAAAATTGTTAGTTGTCAAGTCGAGCATGGGGGTTTTGAAATAATATTGAGTTTTGCAGAAATAAAAAAATTTAAATATTTACAAACAAATTAATGTTTTCAAAATCCAAATATATTTTTTTTGAAAATTTGAATGCACAATACTATCCAAACTTTTGGGAAGCTTTGACAGAAAAAAATACAATTTTTGAGAAAATAAAAAAAAAAAATATGCATCAATACCATTAATAACCTTTTTACGAAATTTTTTTTTTGAATTTTTTTTTTAAATCTGTGGAATAGTTTTCGAAAAAAAAAATTATAAATTTAAAAAATATCAGGTACAGTTTTTTTTTTTTTGCTTAAAAAAAAGAAAAGAGGGAGGGGGGAATTTAAAAATTCTGTCTCCCAAGTTTAACGAAAATCGGCCGAGCCGTTTAGGCTGCAGTCGAATAGACAGACAGAATGGCAAGTCTGATCAAAATATCGAGCTCCATTTTTTTTACGAATGCATAACATGCCTTATAGAACCTATAAGTCGCAAGTAAAAATAACCATTAACAACCTTTTTTTCGAAAAGTTTTTTTTTTTTAACATTTCCTAGCTTTAACTAAATGCGATTTTTTGTAAGAAAATCTCTGGAACAGTTTTTGAAAAGAAAAGAGAGAATATTTTATGAAATTTCTTAAAAAATTCGTATGGAAGGTACCGTTATTTTTGGTCTTAAACAAAAAAAGAAAAAACGCGGGGGGGGGGGGCAATTTAAAAATGCTGTCTTCCAAGATCAGCCGATCCGTTTAGGATGTATGTAGTTGAACAGACAGACTGAATGTCAAGTCTGATCAAAATACCGAGTTCGATTTTTTTTACGAATGAATAGTCTGCCCCATAGAACCTACATACATAATCGTACATATTTGTCCCAAGTAATAATCAGAGGTAAGATTTCATGCGAATAAAGAAATGCATACCAATTTAATCTCGAGTCCAATATTTCGGACGAAATTTTAAGTACAGAGATTATTTCTTTCTATATTGCTTGCACTGCGTTGAACTGTGGCTGCGTCTAACATTGTATGCGCGTTAATTATAAAAAATACCTAATAATAATATATAAGGATAGTTCTAGAGATGCCAAAGTGCTACCTATCTTAGCCGTTCGGACTTGGCAGAAAATTGTAGACTCTCTCCATTTCTACCAACATACGCACATAGCAATAGTTGAGTCTCTAGGTTCTGGTTCTCGAAAAGCAGTCGCCCTATTAAATTTAATTTTTAATTTGTTGAATTGAAATCAATTGAAATAAATTGTATCAGACTATGCAAGTGTTATCATCAAATACAAATACAATATTATTTTCTTCTTATAATGTATTGCGATTGCAAAAATCAAAAGAAAACAAGACCAAGAACTCTTCCTTGCGGAACACCATCATTTATTTTGTAACCCTCAAAATATTTTCCCGCTTTACTCAGAATACGTAGTGTGTCTGAAGAATGTGATAAATATTTGTTTCTAAGAAAAAAAATAGTTTAGTCGTGTATGAGATGACCCTAACGAAAATTTTTAGGAGACTTTGAGAAATGGATAAATGACCCTTTGTTTATTTGTTTTGCCTCTTAGGACTCCTAAATTTAATTCCTTCGTCTAAAAGCCTTAGAAAAATGTTTGAATGATTATTCCAGAAGTCAAATTAAAGTCATGATTATTCCTTTCCATTTACTCACGAAAATCGGGAATTTAATGATTTTGCTTAAATATATTACGCGGGATGTTATGATTACATTTTCTGTTATATATGTTTGAAGCCATTTGAAGCATTAAATACCTAACTCTTTTCAAACATTTGAGAAATACCATAAAGTACTATTCTTTAAAAATTCGATTCGCTTAGAATTTCCATCGAATTACAAACTTCGTATAGATTTTCTAAAATTATCTAAAATAATTTAAATTGTATCCCTTTTAAACAGAAGAAGATTCTTACTAAATAATGAACAACGATAAATCTAAATAAACAAAAAAAAAATCTTAGAAAACTTTCAACTGATTTCCTTGTTATAAATCAAAATACCGATTAAACCCTTCGTCTTCGTTTAACTATCGTTAATCTCAACATTGAACTCCTGATAAGTCCCGAAACAGGTAAGCCCAGAAAGAGCTGAACAAGTGTATGGGTAGGTACACTTGATTAAGATAATCTTATTTTTTTTTTTTTTTGAATATCCACTCATTCCGACATTTTTGTGAACCTTTTCACGTCCGTGCCCTAACACGGTTAACCTTCAGGCGTTAGGGTTTATTGCTATAATTAAATAATTTTCTTTTGAACTGCACAGGTTAAAATTCAAAAATGTTAAAGAATTATATCTCCCGAAAAATTCTTATGAATCCGTGAATATAAAAAAAGCACACACACACATACAGTTGAAACAAACACAGAAAAAGAAATATAAACCGCACATAAAAAAAAAAAGTATTATAACATATTCACTTCCAGAAAACCCAAATAGCCAATGAACTTTACACACTACTCCCTTTGGTCCAGCAGTGAGCACGGAGTGGAGTGTTAAGTCAGAAAGGCAGGAATTGGATTTGCTCTAGTGATACCAGAAGCTCGAACGATATTTACCGAGGGCCGTGCCGTCTGTTTAGGCTCGAGGAGCAGCATGCCACGAGAAGATGCTTTTAAGGCTCGATGAACTTTAAAACTTCTCTCAAGGTTAACAACTAGATTATTGGCTAGTGTTGCTGGCCAGAAAGGCAAACTGCGCGCACGCCTCTGTCGTCCTCATTCGCATCATCTTCGGTATTTTTTTGTTTTGTCCACCATCGTCGTCATCGCCATCGTCGTGGTTGACTTGTCTCAAGAGCAGTCTGGTATGTTCTGCTCCATAAGGAGAAGATAAAAACGAAGAAGAAGAAGATCAACAAGACACAAATTCGCAATTTCAATTGCTCCATTCGCATTTAGGTATATTTGTTGTGCTCAGGTTCCAGAGTCTTGAGTCGTCTTCATCTATACTCGAATGCATTCACTTTTATTTATTTTTGTGTGACTCTTCGGTGGATTGGTCATCACTTCACCTGGGCTTAGGAAGGGAAACAGCAGCGACGGCGCGGCAACGCGACGGACGTGCAAATGGTCTCATCACAAAGAAAATCTTCTGCAAGAATCAGGTTTTTTGTTTTATTATTTTGTAACATTTGAGGTGAGACGCGTCAGGGTTGTGACCCTAGGCTCAAGCTTGGATACTTATACTTTATCCATGTTTGGTTAAACGCACTGACTGGAGCGAGCTCCCAAAGCCTACATGCGAAATGACTAAAAATGATCTTAATCACCAAAGTTCTTTGCACTCAATTATTATTAGTTTTAGAAATGTGTTTGTGTGTGAGTGTGTGTGCTGTGTGATTTGATGATTTTTGTGTGAAGTTTTTTGGAACAAAAAAAAAAATAGCCGATAGGGATTTGTTTAATGGAACGTTTAAAGATGGTTTGAAGAAATAAGAAGGCGTTTGGGTCAGCTCATAAAAACATATTACTTTGTTATGCACTTGCACAGTCTCGAAGTCAAGTTCCTCGATGATTCCAATTTATAGGGCTGGAGTACGCAAGCACAAGACAAGCGATATGTTACAATTAAATAGTTTAAAATTTCAAAATTGTTTAAGTCAAAGATGAACCCTCAAGTTTTCGCGAATTCCAAACTTTTGCTATTACTGAATCCGACGAATGAAAGTTGAAAGAATGTCGGTAGCAATCCCTGCACCACTGACATTTTGTTCAACTTATATGGTATTACAGATTTCGCAATCCATTCGCACTCGATACAATTTCTATCATTTTACATTCGCACCAATTTCAAGACGAATCTGAAGTGAATTTTTGATTAAACGAAAATAAACAATGAAGAGTACAAAAATTTAAATCCTAAGCTTATCATACTGCTAAAGTGTTTGTTTAACAAATTTGAATAGAAAACGCACAAATAGCAACGCAAGCAGAGAGCAAGAAATCTAAAAAAAAAAAAAAAAAAAAAAAAAAAAAAAAAAAAAAAAAAAAAAAAAAAAAAAAAAAAAAAAAAAAAAAAAAAAAACACGGTTGGTTTTGAACCGTCCCCCATCTTCGTACTAACCACTCTAAACGATGCTTGATTTCGTTGATCTTGAATAAATGTTTGTAGCTGACAGTGTCGATACGAAAGTTCATAAATGATAAGGTAATTTTAGGAATCGACAATGTAGTTCATCCGGCGAATTTCATAATTCAGTTTTACAGCGGATGCGAAAGGTCAACGGATCGAGTTAACTCGTCGGGAGTAAAATTCTGCGAATTCGGTAATACCATGGTATTTCATTTACCGCTCAAAGAAAAAATATTTGCATCAGTTCTCCTTAACCGAAAAAAGAAATGGGTTGCAGATCATGATGCCTCAAGCGAATTCTAAGCTGGATTTCAAAATGGTTACTCGACGACAGACCATATCTTCACTTTATCATCGATTGCCCATCTGGAAAAAGGGACCAAACTAAACACATTTTTTCGTTGATTTAAGAGCAGTTTTCGATTCAGTAGACAGAAAAACTCTACTTTATAGCACAATGGCTCTTTTGATGAAAATGCTTAAGTTACTGAGAAGTCTATACAACGATACGGAAACGGCCGTTTGGAATGGTAACGCTTTGTCTGAGGTTTAAGACGATCTCGGGAGTTCCACAAGGTTGTACATTAAGTGCTCTATTTTTATTCTGTTTTTTGATAATTTGGTGAAATAGTTCACAGGAGGTATTCTTTCGAATGGAATAAAAATTTAAAAAAATACTTATGTATGTAGATGAAGTAGTCTTGTTGGCGAATACTCCAGTTATTTTACAAAAAATGATTTGAAGGTTGGAACAGTATTGCCAGATCTGGAATGAACTGCCATTCTAAGCAAATAAAAGGTCATGGTTTTTAGACAAGGTTTTTGGAGATACACTCATTCTGAAAAATGGACTTTCAAGGGTGAAAAACTCGAGATTGTGAAAGGATATAAATATATTGGCATATCTACTTATTAGATCAAACTGGAGCATGAAAAATTACCTCGTCGATAAACTTAGCGTAAACAAAACAATCGTCAATTCAACACGGAGAACATGCATGTGCAGTTCAGGTCTTCATTCTTCAGCAAAGTACACATTTTTTTGCAAAGCACTGCGTCTTCGACAATGTTTTATGCTGCTCAAGTTTAGGGAATCTCAATGTTTGACGAAGTTGAAAAGATTTGGCTCTGTTTTTCATAAAACTGTGCTTTCGTCTTCCGGAGAACAGTCTGCTTTTAGAAACAGGATTGTCGCCGTTGCATTTATCAACCATCTAGTTGCATTTTGAATATAGTTATTATAAAAATACTATCCCAAATATTCGATACTCGTCTACCTAAGCAAGTGGCGCAACATGCAATTAGTTCCAATACCTTTAGTACCTACGGTTGAATCTCTGTCGAAAAGATGAATCGAAGGAGATCATGTACCAATTTTTGAAGGAGCTTAACCTTAAATTAATAGAAATGTTTAGTGAAGAAGCTCAATCAGTTAGCGAATTCAACACAACATTCATAGAAACCATATTCAAGACGAGAAGGGAGTTTCTTCGGCTAAATAATATTCCACATCGTGAAAGAACTTTTTAAATTAAATGTTTCCATTTTGATTACTTCAAAAAAATTTGTTTGAATTTTTAAAAAATTATGAAGAGTGGGCCATCTAGTGGTTTCTTTTTAAATCATAGGTTATTTTGACACAAACAGCTGTTTTCCGCTCGGAATATCGACAGAAAGTCAGTATCATACCTCCGCGTAACGAAATGAGTCGCTAACGCTTGAACAACGTTGGAAAATATTAAAAACATATTTCCAAAGTGAGTGCTGTGTAGCCCAAACAGTTCGTTTTTTGAAAAGAAGTTTTGGCCGAAATAAAGCACCCACCGCGATGCCTGCTGTACGCAATTTTGTGCAATAAGTTCGTGAGATTGGCATGCTAATGGATAACACTCATAGTCCCCGTCGTCGTATGGTGCGCGCAGACGAGAATGTGGCTGCTGTAGCCGAGAGTGTGAGACTCAATTCACGAACATCAACTCGCCATCGATCTCAACAGCACAACATTTCACGCACTAGTCTGAGGATAATTCTGCCTAACGATATCGGATTATTCGCTTACAAGGTCCATTTGACTCGGCAATTGAATCATCCGCTTCGTAATCGCTTTGCAGATTTGGCCTTACGACAGCTTAAATTGGACAAGGATTTTGGGCGAAGCATCAATTTTTCTGACCAGGCGTATATTGGATCTCGGTATATTGGACCATTGTTCTTCGAAAATGAGAGTGGGAAACCGTTTTGGTCAACGGTGGGCATTACGGAGCAATGTTAACCGACTTTTATTTCACCGAAATTGAAGACATGGATTTGGAAGACCTCCATTTCACGCAGGATGGCGCCCCATGCCTCACAGACCATGGTACAATCGAAATTCCCAAATCGTGTTATCAGCTGTCTTGGCGATGTCGATGGGTCGCCTTGGAGCTGCGATTAGACCCTTTTTTTGTGGAGAACCGTGAAGGACCGATGTTATGCCAACAATCCGAAAATGATTTAAACACTTAAGGTCAAAATCGTCCAAGAAATCTGTGAGCTACAGCCCGAAACCATCACTAAGGTCTTTGAAAATTGGGGTGACAGAATACGCTACTGCGAAGCCAGCCGAGGCAGCCACTTGAACGAGGTTGTCTTCCATAATTATTGGGAATGTTTGCTCTTACTAATAAAGCCATGATACATGGAAAAACTTTAATTTTGTTCATTTAAATGCATTCTTAAAAAGAAACTTGTATTTGGCCCGCCCTATAGATAACATCCAGCGTTTTTGGTGATGTCGAAAATGTTTCACACAAGATGGTCTGTGATGCACATACCGAGAACTGAGAGCTGTTGCCGCTCTTGAATACCGACATGAAGGGGGTAAATAGTCTTGCACTTTTTGCTTTGTTTAAGTGTCCTTTCTTCTACTACTATCTACTAGATTATTATGTTATGACCGACTTTGTTGTGGATTTTTGACCCACCATAGTTCACGAGTTCAAAATTTATTTGTGAACTTAACTCAGCCAAAAAAGCCCACAAGCACATTGTGGACTTATGAGCCTGCTCCATTTTAATTAACAACACCCGTGTTTTTCTGGCAGCCCATACGTAGATATATTCCAGTGCAGTGATAAATTCCCCAAAGAACGATCTGCAGTCGACTTATTTTGTATTTGGGATTCCGTACTCTTCTCTATCTGCAGGAAGATTTTTGGCTTCTGTTTTTATCGGTAGTTATTCGATTTCGAATGTTGAACTTTAAATATGGAGATATCATCTTCGAAAAAAATATATTTATTTTCGTTGTTGCTTATGTTCCCGTTCGTTTTTTTTTTTTGTTTTTTTCGAAACTATTTTCAGCCATTAAAATATAATAAAACTTTATTATTGCCCATGTTTGCCAAATTGCACTCAATTCGATAGAATTCAAAGCAGATGTAAATTTCTTGACTTAATACTAATTGGACGGTGTAATTTATTTCTTTCCCAACCTCCTATTCCTCCACATAAAGTAAACAAAAATAAAAAATAAAAATAAGAACATCACACAAAATTGCAATAAATGGAGCATAAGGAATGACGATCGAGCTTACATAGATACGAAGAAAAAATATATACATATAATCCTGGCAACGTGGAGCAAAAAGCTGTCACAGCGAATCCTTGACATTTGAAATAATATCATCTCAATCGATTTTTTTTTATTAAAAAAGAAATAAAATAAAATGTATTCGAGTATATTGTATAAAATGGGGGTGGTGGCGGAAGCTATTTCTTTTTTTTATTATAGAAAATTGCATCTTCTTCTCTTTTAATTCACACAGTAAAGATGTATCCAACGATAAAGATACTCGCTTCACGAGACATTCTACAGATTGTACGATTTCAATAATCCCAAAAAGAAAAAAATCACTTTATTTATACAGAATTGGATTCGAGTTGACGTTTGCTCTTTCGCTGGTTATCCTTTTGTGCAAGGATTCTTTATCTCAAAAGGAAAGAAGGAAGGTGTTAGGGTACCTATATGTGTTCTTGTGTGTGCGGACGAGATGCATTTTGAGAAATATTTAATTGACTTATTGATTTATAATTTCATTAAAAAAAAAAAAACTATTGAAGTGTACAAAGGGAACACACACACAGCTGACTAAGCATTCCAAGGAGTGCCATTCAAAATCATCATCGGGTCGGATATAAATTATTCAAAAGACAGGAAACTTGAAATGACTGATTAATATTTTTATTAGTGCGACTGTGATGCTAGACTCGATAAGTGAAGGTCGAAGTAACATCGCGCATGACAACTACCAATACTGATTTGATTTTGAGTATTAAACTTGAATATAATCTAAGCACCGGTAACAGAGGGCCCTTGGTGATGAATGTAAAGAGTTCTGCTTAAATCAGAAAAATAATAGTTTTCAACTGACTGCACTTCGCAACCATTTTGACAAGTAGGATGCCTGCAACTCTTTTTTTTTTGTTGGTGTCAAGCACCTTGTTCTGTCAAAGTTGGTCGTTCCAGAGTGACAAAAGCCAAGTGATAACCTGCCATTAGGTCTTCCAAGTTGTCAAACCTTCTTTTCAAATGCAAACTCTGAGTTTCTGTATATTCTGTTGAGTCCAATGTATAGATCCGAGTGAGATGATGTCGTTTACCACATCATCACTCCTCTCCTACCTAATATATCCTTTTTTTTCTTTGTGACTAGAATTGTAATTTAGTTCTCTTGCAAATGTATTATCACTTCCATTTCTCAACTATGCTAATTCAATATCTTTTCTCAGACAAAAAAAAAACCACAATATTTTACTCAAGTGTTTTCTTTCCACAGTATTTACCACAGAAGCAGCGTCAACTTGAGACACCTGCAACCGTCATCACCACTGTTGCACCTAACCAACCCTAGGCAACAAAAGAAAACAAAAAAAAAAATACATAATTTAAAAAAAATCAAAATAAAATTAGTTTGTTGCCATTTTTTAAAACGTAGTGAATTTTTTTAGGTTGTTGTTTTCCTGTTCTCTGTCAAACAGTCGTTCTATGGCCCTCTTATAATAATGTGGACCATTGACTTCCCAGTTCCAGCCACCAACAAAAAAAAAGGAGCTCTCCTCAACAGTGCACCGAACACTCCCATTTAAAGCCGATTTCGTGCGAATAAAAACAAAACATCTGCGAATGGCTTGTAAGACGAACGAGCAAAAGGGCACCGTCCTATATCCAGTGACGGACTTGGGTGACTTGATGCTAAACGAAAAACCTGGGCCTTGCGTTAAATATATGTATCTACAGCTTTTGTTTTTGATAATATATCATATTACTATAAAAATGTTGACAATCATTCTCAAGACCATATTTTTTCAAATATGTTCATGCTTTTTAGTCTTGGAGTTTTGAAGGGCGCAGGCCTTACAATTCTGCTATGCAAAATCATTTTGATGAAACCATTATTTGACAAGCTGATAAAATTGACAACCCTTCCTTCTGAACGAAACAGTAATTTACGTGTGTGCAGTTGACCGAGGCCATGCAAAGCTAGCCTAGATATTCAGCAGTTTCAAAACTGATATAATATTCAAGAGTTGGAACAGGTCTGAGAAAAACCGAAAGCTGTGATTTTTAGTTTTTTTTTAAGAGATTTTTCCGTTATCGGAAGATTTAAGCATAGAGTCTTGAATACTTGCTTAGTAATTTATCCCAAGATATCATCGGTTTTGTAGCAGGAAAAAATTAGCAAAGCTGGATTACCACGTCTAGACATCCACAAAGACAAACGGCGTGCAAGTTGAACAAACAACCAAATAAAGGTAATGTTGAGTTAATCCACTCGTAGTTAGTTTCTTGAAGATCTTGAACCTCTTTAACCGAAAATGACTACCGGGTGTATTTTTACAAATGTTCTTTATTGGATATACATAGTAGATACATGTGGTAAAGTAGGTTAAAATTCCTAAACAAATATTATTATATTTTACAATTTTTAATTCATATGAATGAGAAAAACTTACTTTATGGTATAGAAACCAAGGGATTACCATTAAAATTTTAGATTTTGTTCTGAAGGAGCACTTATACAACGTTTATAGTTTGCGGATATCTTCAGGAAAAGAAATGTTGGTACATTACCATTATAGGCCTGGTGCCACACTCCGTTTCAAAAGAAGTTCTCAGTGACCAAAGACTATGCAGAGGAAATTCAACTTTGGACGACGATAATCAAAAGTGACCACTATAGCCTATGCATACAACTTTTTGACCGATCTAGCAAGGAATGGCAAGACTTTTGACTTTAACCCAAAAGAGCAGTGGCAAAAATACAAGGAAACAATCAGAAGTATTGGGTTTCCCACCGCCCGCGCCGGGATGAAGATAGTTTGACTCCAAATTTGCTTAGCAAAAAAGAAAAGGTTGAAGAATGTTGATAGAAAGAAAGTTGGTAAACTCTGGCTCAGGAAAAAGAGAAAGACCATTAAAAATGTGAAGTCGAGGAGATACAGAAATTCTTCAGAAAAAATGAAGAACGAAAATAGATGAAACAAGAGTAAAATCATCCAAAATAAGATTTAAAAGCCATCCTGAAGCTTTTAATGATTGTATGTAATAGGAATACCGTTGTGGATATCTCGATAGTCAACACCTGGAAAGAACACTTTAAACAGTTGCTGAGGGGAGGTGACAATCAAACCTCCAGCTACGAGCACATGTTCAGAACAAACTGGTGTGCCCCAGGGCTCCGTTTTGTCTCCGACACTTTTTGTCATATTCATCAATGTACTTATGTCAAAAACTTCTAATCCACTCCATTGTTTCGCTGACGACAGCACCCTCAGCTTTTCATTTTCGTGTCCAGTCCAGCCTTACATTCCTGTTCTTCGGCTGTGGAACTGAAAGGGCAGCGTATTTTAAGCTCAATAGGTTCCGATTTAGAGAGCATGGTACAATTCGGTACTACCAACCGCGTGGAATTAAAATGCTTTAAAAACAAAAACATGTCTTCTGTCGGCGAAGCGAAATATTACAACATTGCCAGTATTCATGAAAGGCACTTCTATCAATGACCATCTCTTATAGAAGGATCATATATCTATTTAACGTAGCCAAAAACGCATATCGAAAAGCTAAGGTTTGTTTTCTTGAAAGAAGCAAAAAATTGTGTTCCTCTTCTGATCTTAACTCTCATATCTGGGCTGGTGCCCCAATTATTCATTTGAACCTGTTGGATAGAATCCAGAACAGAGCCAGAGAACACCGTCGCGTCGTAACGTCTCCTGTCTCAATGTTCAATTAAAAAAGCCAGTTGCAAACCTTCTTATCTTATCAGTTAACCCTTGAGTCTTACTTCTGACATACTGACAAATATAGAGGTTCCTATTAAATCCTCTCCAATTTACCTAAACTCTCGCACTGTGTTACACTTTAACATTAATATAACATCGCTGGGTAATGTAGACCGAAGGAAGATCCACGCTCCACCCCGTACAGTCATCAAAGTCATACGGGAGGGTTCGATAGAACAAAGCAGACTTCATCTGCGATCCTATAACTAATTAGGTAGAGCAAGATCTTCATTGACTGATGTACAAAATTATTGCAGGCAGTGGTGCGTTCTTAAAATCGAGTCGGTTGAAGTCCAATATTAATTGAAGCCCTACGATTTGTAGTACCAACAAAAGGAAAGTAATATTACTAGCGTATTGATGATTAATAAAATACGACGTTTGTAATCATGCGACCTTAGCTCGAATTATGGAATGATGATATCGATTAGGGAAGTACCTATATACGTATTGGGTCCCATCCGTACATATACCATACTCTTCATTAAACCAATTACTTTTCTCCCCAAAACCCAAATATCTAATTCGTTCTTCTATATCACCAAATGCGGCACTGCCTTCATTCTAGAAGTACCCACTCCTCCAAAACTCTTCCACTACCACCAGTATAACTAACAGTGTTTATCTCCACTTGTCGTCGACTAACTAAAGGGAGATAATAAAAAAAAATCTTAAAACTTGCAAAATGGAATGAAACTGTTGTGGCAGAAGTAGGAGGAAGCCGGCGCTGGTTCTATGCCCTCTTCTGTCGCAAATGCAACAACAAAACGAGAAGCAGAGAGGAAGAAGAAAAAAAAAAAAAACAGAAGCGCAAGACACTTTAAGAAGTAAATAATTTGAAGCGCAAAAGGTGATGAACTCTTTGTATCTCTCACAACTCCGAGTTATATTATGATGATGAAGACAAGGAGCTTTTGTACATGACGATTGGCAAAGGGCGGCAGTGACGTAAGGTAGTATACCTATACGGAACCGCTTAGAGGCAGAAAAATCATTTCACAGACTCTCACAATCATCAAAAGGGTGACACATCGACTTATGGTTTGCAAAATTTTCTATTATTCCGCAAGGAGACGCAGTGGTCGCTAGGCAGGGGGTGGCCGTTGAGAAACTTAAGGGAATCACCGAACAAGAGCCCTCGACTTCGTTTTTTTTCTTTTTCAGTTCAGTTCAAGTGTCGTCTGCACTTTAGACACTGTTGACAGATGTGTTCTAGCTTCATGGCGGTGAATAAACGAGCGACATCTTTTGCATTAATGGTTCTGTTTGGCTGCAATGATAACTGTTTTGTTTATTAGCGTTGATAGAGTCAGTTTTTTTTTTTTTGTAAATTTTATAAATCATACTCAAACAAACACACAGATACACACACATTCTGACAAACGAAGAGGGAACATAACTCGTATCTAGATAAACCATCAGCACAAAATGATTCTCAACTCGGATCAACTTTAAACAGGTTTAGATTTATGTTGAAAGCTAACGCAGTAGAAGGGGCAACATTGGAGTTGAATTGGATGCATGTTCGAAACGAACACAATTTAGACACCGACACCCTTCTTCTTTCAGGGAAATGGTGAGACAGAGGGAGAGAAAGAGAGGGGATGAAAGGGAGAGGAATTGAGTGCAAAAAAAAGGAAGATGGGGCCTAGGATTCGTATTTCAGAGTTTGTTTCTCATGGGAACTCCCCATGGGCGGTGGAGAGTGGTAACAGGACCGAATGGCCCTGTTTATAGTTCTACTGATCGGGCGTTGTTGTCTTGTCTATGGGAAAATGTTAGGAAATAACTTCTAAAGAAACCAAACAGATGGAGCCCGGGCGGGATTGAGGAGAATTATCGGAATAAAGAATAGATACGCTTGGCGTGCAAAATTTCTCCTTCGAAAGAAATGTGAATAAATATCAACGGCCCGGGGGTAGCCAGTGAGAGGGGCTAACAACAAGGAATGGGGTGAAAGGTTAGCAAACGAATAAACAGAGTGAAATATGTACATTGTACACTTTAAATAGGTCTAATAAATGAGTTGTTCTTGTTGTTCTCTTTCAGAGCGACTGACTATGGATTGTTTATCGAGGCTATCTGTTATGGGGGCCATTCTGCCAATTGATAATTTGAATTTTATTAATTAACAAGACTCTCTCTGATGATGGCTATTGGGATGAAGTCGTCGCCAGCGGAATATAATTGTGAGGGTAAATTTGAATGCCGGAAACTGGAACAATGTGACGTTATAAAAAGTTTTATTAATGTTTTTTTTTTTTTTTTTTTTTTAGAATACAGTTGAGTTTGACAGTTTCACGAAGTAGTCATTTACTTTTGACAAGTAGTTGGTATTTAAATTCTTACAGGTTACTTCAATTCGGGCAAGGTGTGCAGGTCATCTGCCGTCCACTTATACCAATTTGACTTAGTAGAATTAATAGGTAGGTATTTCATATTTAATTTAATTAATATAAATAACGTTTATGTGAATTATTTTTAAATAAATCGATAATTGTCGGAGAGAAAGTGCATCGTGCCATTCTTTCACTACTTTATCGATATTTTTATAAACAGGGTTCAAATGAAATAGCCAGTTGCATTCCTCCACTAAAACACTAAAAAATGCCCATCAATTCACCCTTCAACTCAACTACGGAAGAACTGTCAAGTTCAGAGATTCTTTCTTTAGCCGAACTACACGAATGTGAAATTACCTGGTTCAATATAGATCCCTCCCAATGTGCTCAAATATTTTAGGGGTATTTATAACATTTTAAGTGCGGGCAAAATTATTTATTAAAAACAGCTTACAAATTTGAATATTTTTATTGGTATAGTACATGTTCTCCGTGACTAAAAAATTAAGAAAAGAAAACAGTTGTGTCATGTTTAGAAGTGAGTGATTTTTGGAAAATTTACTAGTCTATGTATAGTTATGAAGGCACAAGCCATAGCGAGTTGGGCCTTTGAAAACAAATATTCAAAATCTGCATTAAGCCCACAACAAAAAAAAACTTGAAACATAACCAATTTATTCTGTCAACTATCTTTTTTTTTTCAAAGCCACAAACAACAGGACAACTTTTGTATTTATTACAAAAAAAGCAAGCAATTGAAATTAAAACATTCATTCCTAGTTGTCATTAAAATTTTATTAGCAGATTCAACGCGAACAAAATCATAGCTGATTTATACATTCATATTTAACATTTTAAAGTATTTGCCAATCTAAGGAATTCTATTCACGTCCAACATAATGTACACATGATACCTATGAAGGTCAATGCTTAATGAATTTCCATCGCAATTGGTAGACGTAATATTTTTAGATTTTTTTAAAATAATTACACAACACTCACATACATACTATGTAGTAGGTACTCGTATGCATAATTTTAAATTGACAGAAAGACAAGATGTGACAGTTTTGCTGTCACTCAAAAAAGATAAACATACCTAGTTTTAAGAAAATGTCACAGGAACTTTTAGAAAAATATGTATGTCACTGTCAGACATTTATGAATACTACTAGATTTTGTAAGTAAAGTCAATGAATGGTCATCAATAGGGTTCAATAGTGTAGTTCACTTTTTCGCCTCCCCAAGAAACTGTAGGTTAGCGAAAGAGTGAATTACTCATTTTCATTACCACGGAACACTGCGCTGGAGTAATTGGTCTATGAATAGCTAAACTAAGAAGATTCCTTTTCAAGAGATGACTTATCAAGCTGGAAACATGTCAATTTCCGTCTTTTCGAAAATTGTTCAAATGGCTAGAACAGATGGAAAACTTTATGCTGTGACTAGTCCAAAGAATATCTCTTCACAACTATTGGTAATAATGTATCTTCGGAATCAGCCCACTTGTCTATTTCACGACATTTTCAAACTCTTTCAACTCGTAGACGCTTCCGAGTAGGCAGAATTAAAAATAAAACGTTGCTGTGGTGTCAAACAATAGTTGGCAAAGAGTCCTTTTGGAGAGAACTGACACAACACAGTAGAATTAAATCAATGTTAGAACCAATAACGAAGTAGAATGTAGAATTTTTTACACAGCCCAACTTCAACACGCTAAATTTCCTAAATATTGACATCTTTTTGTGAATGGTTTCTGTTGAACAAGATAGCGCAGTTAAAGACGATATTCAAAAACTTTTGTTGCAGTCGTCAGCAATCTCTACTCCTAACGCTCGTACTGTGATAATTATTTTAGGGGATGTAGTAACCCCTTGAGGGCACGCTTATTATTAAAAAAATATATACTTACATATGTACTTAGAGAAAAATTCTTCGGCGGATATTTGGTCCTATATGCGAAGAGGGCGAATGGCGGAGAAGATTCAATCGTGAATTATAAAAGCTGTACCAAGATGTGGATGTAGTCCAAAAAGACAAAACACGTCGACTACACTGGCTCGGTCACATCGAGCGAATGGACAACAACGCTCCAGCCAAGAAAATCTTCGAATCCCAGCCCCCAGGTTCGAGACAACGAGGTAAGACCGAACCTCCGCTACAGGAACCAGGCGGTTACAGACGCAAGAGCGCTTGGTCCCGACGACGACTGGAGGGAGCTCGCGAGGCATCGCAACCGATGGAAAACCGCAATAACTCAGGCAGAGACCCTCCATGGATCGGGAGCTGGTTAAGTAAGTAAGTAATACTTATGTACACGACTTGATCACACGAACTCGCTCTTACTGATCACGGCTAAAATGTGGTGAAAGGAGTACAGCAGGACCTCGGTAATTCAAACTATTAGAGACTCACCCTGATTCGAATCAGTGAAGTGTTCGAATTACTGAATACTTTATTCCTTGTCAATATTTCGGATCAGTAATTAGTCAGTGTAACGTGATTTTAAGATTTCTAATCGAAAGAACAACATCAAAATGACTGAAAAAGAGATAAATTAAAACTCAAAGCTGTTTACAGAAATTTTAAATTTTGTTTTGCTTAATTTTTTAAAACATGATTTCATGTTTTAAAATGTTTGGTTATTTCATAAGAATTGTTCGAAACTATTGTTCTCCAAGATAGTTTAGTAGTTGAATCACAATTCGCGGCTATTAGTAGTTGTTTGCGGTTCACGAATGTCTTCTATATCACTCTTCAAACAGTTTCACGTTCGAATTAGTAGGGTGGTTAAGTACTGTGTGTTTTAAGAAGCGCGATTTTACTGAATAAAATTAATAGTACTAATGCATTGTTGCTTGAAGGCATAATAAATGATGAAAAAACACTTAAAAATATTCATTCATTTATAAATAATTATTTGTAAAATTTTTGAATGCAGTGTAATCGAACTCCTTCAAAGCAATATACTCAAAATGAATAACCAAATCAGCCAATCATTACATTTTTTTTTTTTTTTTTCGAAAATGTTCAAATCTCTTTTAGGATTTTGCATTTTTTTGCCAAAAACCTTCAACGCAGTGTTATTTTCATTTCTTTCAATATCACGATTAATCATTTTTGGAGAGAATTCTAAGAAAAAACTCGAACTCGAATATCTTCTCGACAGAAATTTCTCCTGCTCGAAATTTGAAGCAAATCCGTTCAACCGTCTAGGATCTTCGTCGATACACAGTTGGTGTACAAAACGCGCCGATGCAAAAACGCCACAGAATCACGAACGCATAGACGCACAGAACGACAAAAGATATGACGAAAGAAATTTGTTGGGCTTTTCGAACATCGCACCGGCAAGTTATATTTTTTCACACAAAACCAATACTTGCTCTAGAGTGCAACTGGGAGTCTATTTCAGAAAACTTTGTTCTGAGTTACCTTTAAGTTGTGATATCAATGCACAATAGGTCTTTTCACCAAATTACAATAAAACGCTCTCTTATTTATTCTTTAACCTCAAAATCTTCACTTTGTTGAGACTGACATTTTTTAACAAATTTTTGAATACAAGTATAAGCGATGTTTTCGTCGAACTTGTAACCAGCGCTGCAAAACAAAGTGAATATAACGCTTAAGTTCATTTTTATATTGACTTTTTTATTACTATTTCAAATCTAGATCACAAAAAATTCATTGACATTCGATTGTCCACATTTTTCTACAATTGATATAAGCGCCATCTAAACTATTTAATTTCACTTTATTGACACTTAGGCTAGGCGCGCACATTCAATTTTTAGTTGCACAACTGTTTGGTTGCTTTTAGAAAACAGATAAACTATTTGGTTGAATGTCGCAGGTGCATATAATTATATGTTACACAAAATAGCGAGCTTATTTTAGGCAATCGTTTAGTTTGTGTCAAAACACAAACTTTTTAGTTGCTCAAACCAAGCAGTTGCGAAACTAAAAATTGAATGTGCGCGCCCAGCCTTATGTTCTGATTGCTGACCATAGGTATATTGTATTCACTTTTTCAAAAAAATACGGCTATTCGCATTGTTTGAGTTATACTCGTATTCGTATATAAATATAAATTGCAAGATTATCCTAATTAGAATAACACTTACAAATTGAGGATATAGTTGTTTAAAAATAAAAACAAAAAAACATTTTCATTTGTACTCTGCAATTTTGTATCGGATGTTCCCTCAGCAAAGTAATAATTGTCACTTCTGACTTTGACAGGTCCCCGTTCTATAAAATCTCATTTTCAGCAATTTTGTATTCCGAGGTAGGTTTACATTCAGCGTCATTGATACCAACCTACATTAATGTTTAGTACTTACATATTTCATATGTATATTTATGTTGACTCGAAAGTCAATTACAGAACTTAGAATGCTTGAAAAATACTTTGTGTAATTCCAAAAATTTCGTGTTCATACGACCTTGAAAAATAATAATTCTATAGCGAATTCGCCCCTTTGACCAATTTAATTTGAACTTTATTTCCTTTGGTTACTCCATTGATGTGCCAGTAAAATATGCCCGGAAGTCCGCTTATTCGAGAGACGACAGCGGCGACTAGAAAACCAATTGGAGTCACCTCTTAAACTAAATTACTAAAACAAAAACACTTCAAAAAATAAATTTTATGGGTCTCTGCATCAAAACCTTTCAAACGACAGAACTGCAGTTCTCAGGTTTTTCAACTGAAAAACAATAATAAACCGAAAACCATATTCGTTTTAAACTAATTTGTCCAACTGTTTTTTTTTTCTTTCTTCGTTTCTTTAAACAGGCAGCAACAGCTGCACCCATTTCCGTATCCCAAAGAGAAAAAAAAAGAAACAAACCTAACCAGCTCCACTTACAGTGCCACCAACCAACAATAATAATAAACTAATGCAACTCCATTGCCGGTTGCATATTACGATGGCGTCGTCGGCGGCGAAGCTGACGCGTTGGTGGTGGCTTATTGAAAATGAAAATTCAGCAACTAAGCACAATGGCTGCCTGCTGGATGATGGTGTAACTGGAGACCTACTTTTTTTGTTGTCGGTCGCATTAGCAATAGAGTCTCAGCAGCGGCAACAAACGAAACTAAAAGTAAACTTGTGTGCTATTGCTCTGTTTCGGTAGCTTGGAGTCAGGTTAAGTAGCGCGACATCATTGTCGCCATCATTTGCCTTCGATCTTTCGAGACAAATGTCAGACACGCAAATGACATATTGAACTGTCACTGCTGAAGCAGAGAAACACACACACATAGATATATGTAGCTATCCAACAAACGTCCGGACAGCTTGATATCTCTTTGTTTGTGGTGCGTGAAAGAATTCCGAATTCCGATATCTAGTCATTTCAAAATTCAGATTTCCAGATCTTTGATGGAGAATGTCACAATAGAACGGCCACCATGATCTCTCCCTCTCTCACTTCTTCTCAAAATGTCATTCTTTCGTCATTGGCGTCATCATCTGCTTTTGTAATTGTTTGACACTTTTATTGTTATTTTTTTTAAATATTGATTAGCACTTAGCATTTATACGTTGAAGTGGTGTGTGATTTCTAAAGAAACAGCAGAAGAAGAAGAAGAAGTTGCCAGCCAATTCGTGCTACTAAGATGGCGTCTTCCGATTATGTCTTTTGTTTTTTAGGTCACGACATTTTAAACAAAGCGAAGAGCCCAACAATAAAACACAAAAACCGACCTGATTTTTTTGTTGTGTCTTGGCATATCAGTGAGTCTGTTCTGAGTGACTTAAAGGTGCTTAAGAGCAGGCTGTGATGGTAAGTAATTATCGAGATAACGAGGTTATGTAAGATGCTGGTTGGTAATGCAAGTGGTGGCAATGTGATTGACTTGGTTGATGGTGAATTGTCAACATTTTTTTTTGTTAATTATTCCCTGATAACGAGGTTTAATTTGTTTATATATTATCTTTTTGTGTTTGAATCATAGTTATGGGAAGTAAAGTTGTCATTCTTGTGGGTATTCGTCATTTAGTTTTAGAGTAAACCACTTTAGTAAAAATCGATTGTTGAATGAAACATAAGCCTAAACTCTCACTATGCTTAGGTAGACTTGACATTCCTTAAGAAAAATTGTGCTGAAAAATTGCATTTCCGTAACTATGTCTATGTCTAAATTTTGTGCAGTTGTATTTCTTACTGAATAATCAACTTACAATAGAATGACCCCTTCAGGATAGGGCCACAATTGTATGTCATTATAATTTTTAAAAAATTGTGGTCGTAGCAAATTTTTACCCTCCACACATTTTACGCTTGTGTTTTTTGTCGCGTGATAATTTAACGTTACAAAAAAATACATCACCAATTCAAGCAAAGTAATTTCTACGATTAAAATTTCTTTTCTTGATTATTAGCCTAAGAACACACTCGTGATTTTCTATCGTTGCTATGAAAAAAATCGCGATCGCAACAACTTATGCTCATGCACACACTTGCAATCATCTGTTGCCCGATTTTTTTATTGAAACCAAAGACAATATATCGTAAGTTTGTTAAGCTCCATTTGATCTACTTAACTTTGGGACCAAAATAACATTGTGTTATTTTTTTTTGTCGCAGAAATTTAAATCGCAAGTTTTTATTTTCTTTTTTCTTTTTATTCAAACTTTTTCGCAGGTCAAGAACAACTGCTACCTCGCCTTTCACATTTAAACACGTTTGTTATAATTTTCCGACTGAATGGTCAAAGGATTCTATTCGCATGTGCAATTCTATCGTTAAAATGTTTCTTTTATCTAAAACTGAACTTCAGTTTCTCTAATGCCTCTTTTTCAAGTATGAAAAAATCAACAAATGCTATACAAACTATGCACTCGCTTGCGATTATTATTCGCGCGATTATTTTCTTGCCACATCAAAGAAAAACAAAATATCCCAGGTGCATGCAAGCTCGATTTGTAACTCTCTAATCTTACGACAAAATAATGCAATTGAAGTGCGATTGAAAACCACAAGTGCTTAAATGCCTATTTATTGTTGCAAATATGATATTGTTCTTCAAGAAATTTAAATCGCCTGTTTGAGCATCATAAACATTTAAAGGCTAGGAACGCACTTGCGATTTCAATCGCGCGGATTTTTAGTCGCAAAAATAGAACACATGAGTTTAAATGAGAATAAACGCACTTGATACCAATAAAACGTGACGATTTAAAGCTCGCAATTTGTTTCATTTTTCACGCGATGCGATTGTCGTAATGAAACAAATGCACTCAAATGGATATGCTCACACTTGCGATTTAAATTTCTAGGACTTAAAAATCGTAGTCGCAACAAGAAATTGTTATGACGCACTTGTGATTTTTAAGCCACGCACATGGCGTTAAATGTGAATGCACGCACATGCGACTTAAAAATCGTAGCGATTATAAAAATGAAACATTTTTTTAAGCGATTTTTCTGTCGCTTCTTATTTGTAGTAAATGGGTGCACTCACATAAAAAGTAGTGTGTTTTATTTTTTGCGATTAAATAATCGCGCGCAAAAAAATTACAAGTGCGTGCATGACAATAATTTGTAGCGACTACGACTTTTTAATCGCCTATACGAAAAATCGCAAGTGTGGTCCTAGCCAAACTCGTGTGATTTACTATTTGATACTAAATAGTCAAGCGATCTTAATCGCATGTGCAGTCCCATCGTAAAAGTATTTTTTACAAGAAATCTGGACTTTAGTTTCTCTAAAACCTCTTTTTGATGTACGAAAAACTCAGCATCCATTTACTGTCTGTCGCGAAGTTATTTGATTGCTTAACCAAGTGCATGCAAGCTCATTTAAGGTCATTACTTTCTTGTAAATCGCTGCGATTTTTAACTCTCAAGTGTGTGAATTGCGATCCAATGGAAGAGTACTTTTTATACAAAATTTGGACATACGTTTCTTGAATGGCTCTTTTTGGAGTATGAAAAAATCAGCAATAAATTATACTGATGCACTTACTTGCGACTATCTATCTTGCGAATTTTTGATGGCTTAACTAAGGTCAACATATACCAAGTGCATGCATGCTCATTTAATTTTAAATCTTGTCAGTTGTGCGATTATTTAATTGCTAAAACAAAGACTACATTTCCGAAGTGAGTGCAAGTTAATTTAATTACATTTCTTTTTATTTAATCGCTGCGACTTTTTACTCTTAGTTGTGTAAATTAAATCTCATTTCTTGCGATTGAAAAGCACAGTTGCTCACATGCCTATTTTATGTTTCAATTGCGAATTTTTACTCGCAGCCGCTATTCACTATAAACGTTTTATTGCATTTTCATTTTAACCTGCGAAAATCGCATGTTAAGGTAGACGTTCCACCAAAATATTTGGAGATTTCAGAACTATGATTTCAAGCAAACTTTTTAAACAAACATTTTTCTGTAACGAGTAACACTTTCTTTATATAATTACCAGAGCAGAATTCAAGCAAAAGTTTAAAGTTATCTACACTATGATTTTTAAATCTATCTGCGAGACTATTAGTTAAAAAGAGTATTATACGAGAAGCTAATAAATGTTCTCCTGTCAGGAAGTAAGGTTCATTTCTTTGTGCAATCTTTTGTCCTCGTTTTTCTCTCTTCCCATGGAACATCATTACTATATGCATTTCAAATATGTATAAAAAAATAATAATAAATTAATTGTATACGATGTACACTCCTTGGGCACCTACGCAAGCTTCGATACATACTAACCATACATCCAATAATATATCCATGTATATACATATTTTCTGTGGAAGACCTGATGTTGGTGGTGTTCGCAGAATAAGAGAAGAGGACCGTTTGCAAGGTGCGATACGGGCTACGCTACGAGTCATTAATTTCCAAGAACTGAAGATGGAGTAACATATACTATACCTTCACCATACGTTTGGCCATACCATACATCATGATCATATACTCGTACACCGACACATTCATACAGGATATGTGTAATGCATTATGCCATTTTACAGTTATAATAAGCAATGAGAGGATTTTGCAGATTTATTGAAAGGAATGTAGGTGTACACAACATGGATTAATTGTGGAAGTTAAATACCTTCGCAGAAAGGTCGTTTAAACCTGAAGGTTTTAATAAATTATTATTCACAAAAACATGACGATATTTTACAATTTCTTACGCAACTATGTATGTTTAATATAATGCATAAATATATATTTTTTTTAATTCGTTTATATTGATGTTTCGATTGGAAGATTGATTTAAGGTAATAATTTGAGTTTTTTGTTTTTTTTTTTTTTCTTTTTATGTCAGAGCGCCCTTTGTGTAAAACTACTTTTATTTTATTGGAATTTTTATGTTTCCCATTTGGGTTAAGCAATTTGTCATTTTGATGCGGGAAAAATGAAAAGTTATTGGACGATGATTGTGCGTTGACTAATTAAAGCGTTTTTATGGACATGTTGTTTCATTTGTTTGTAAAAATTAATCAAACACAAGGCTTGTTTTCTCTTTTGACCTGATACAGCAAATAAACGAATTTGATTGGATCTTCAGACAAACGAAGGCTTTTATCTTATCGGAAATTGATTATGTTAAAGGGAGGATAGGTCATAAGACCACACAGTATTCCTCGGATTCTTTCTCCTTGTTTAACATATTTCCCCTCATAATTCAACGATAGTAGTGGATTGGAATATTTTTATTGCAAATGAATTGACTGATCAATGATTTTTCGGTGATAAACATTTTGCGAAGAACACATTCAGTTACACTTTCATATTTTTTTTGTCGGTCATCAAAATAAATAATTTTAATAATTTTTTTTTTTTTTTTTTTAAACGGTTGTTACTTTTGGCACGTACTTTGCAAGCAAGTAAGTACGCAAAAAATATGGTTCTTAGCGAAACATGTACGAAATACAGGTGTACTCAACGACAGATGTACTTATGACAACCAAAAAGGCCAAGACTTTTATTTTAGAGTAGTTATAGTACACAATGGAATATATGTTTGTTCGAAATGAAAAAGTACTCTACAACTAATGTACTCACGATAAATATTATTTAACGGCAGATGCATGATTTGTGATAGGTTTGTTAAATGTTTTAAAACTATTTTCGGCAAAACACGTACGAAATACAAAAGTACTTAACGACAGATATACCCATGACAATGGAAGAAAAATGTTCTCGAAATTTAAAAGTACTCAAATGTACTCACAATAAATTTAATTTTATGCCAGACGCTTTGATTTTGTAACAGGCTTGTTATGAGTCAACAATTTACATGGCAAAGGAAGATGTTTTCGGCAATACATGACCGAAATACAAAATAACCCAACCTCATATGTTCACTACAGGTGTGCGAAATGTGCCGATCTTATTATTTCGGAGCAGACTCAAAAGTACACATGGCAAAGAAAAATATTCTCAGTGACTTACATACATACAAATATACATACGAAATAGAAAAGTACTCAACAACTAATGTACTCAAGATAAAAGTACCCAACTTCAGATATGTTTAGCACAAGAGTGTGCTGAATGGGACGACGCTATTTTTTTATTCTCAGAAACATAATGTACATACGCTCCCACTGTGCTCAATCATTTTAAGTGTAGACATAATCCCTTTAGTGCACGCAAAATTATAAAAAAATATGTACGAAATACAAAAGTACTCAACGACTATTGTACTTACGATAAATGCAATAAAAGGGCAGAAGCTATTATTTTATGACAGGCTTATGATTCAATAATGAATATAGCAAAGACAAATATTCTCAGCGACACATGTAATAAAGACAAAAGTACCCAAATGTATACTCATGACAAGAGTGCGAAAAAGGCCAACGCAGACTCATAAGACTCAAACCACGAATATGGAAAAGAAAAAAAATGTTTTCAGCGACACATTTTTGAAATATGAAAGTACTCAACGATTGATGTACAAAATGTACTGCATGTATACTAAACACAAAAGTACTCAACCACATATATGCTCCCATGACAAGAGTGCGAAAAAGGCCAACGCTATTTTTTTGGAGCAGACTCATAAGACTCAAACCACGGATATGGAAAAGAAAATGTTTTCAGCGACACATTTTTTAAATATGAAAGTACTCAACGATTGATGTACAAAATGTACTGTGTGTACTAAATACAATAGTACTCAACCACATATATGATCTCATGACAAGAGAGCGAAAAAGGATGACTCTCATATTTTGGAGCAGGCCCATAAGTACACAATGGATAAAGCAAAGAAAAGTATTCTCAGCGGTACATGTACGAAATAAAAAAGTACTCAGCGAGTGATGTACTATTGTTTTGCCACAGCCTTATGAACACACACAATAGATCGTTGACTCAAAAAACAATTTTGAACTTTTAACCCAACATGATTAGCCAAGTTAATAAGGAAGTCTTTCACAATTCCCCGATGTTAGAAAAGGTCTTAAGGTAATTTTATGTAATAAAACAATTTTCGAAGCTTTTTTTAACGGGAGGTTATCCTTCCTCAGTGTCAAAAATGACACTTTTTCATGGAAGTAATGAAATAATCAATTCAAATTTTTTTTTACTTGCTTTATTAAGTACAAAAAATAATTTTTTCATCAAAAAATACCGGGCCGTTAAAAAACAATCCGCCTCGGAACAAGACCAACTCCAAAAAAAGTTGTTCGCTGTTGGCCACTCTAGCTCCTGCAAAAATGATCGAAAATTAAAAAATCTAAGTTTTTTATAAAATAGAAGAGTATAGTTGGAGTCTGGACCAAAATAATTGCCCGAAGTCAAAAATTAAAAAAATGGCGGACGTTTGAATTTTAGTGTAGCTGTACAAAAAAAAAATTTTTTGATATATCAGCCTGATTTTGGTCCAGACTCCAATAAATTTAATAAGCTTTAAATTATGACGATCCGTCAAGTAGTTTGAAAGCAATCGTGGCCAAAACGTGGTTTCGAGAAAAACGTGGTTAAAGTTTCATGCGTTGACACCTGGTGGTTCATGTCTCATATGTCTAAGTGTCGACATGTGTCGACACCTGGTGACCCATATGGTACCTCTGCTTACAATGGTATGGATATATAGGCGCCAAATTCAAAAATATTTATGTAAAACATGCTACGCTCAAAATACCGCTAAATGTCAATTTTCGAGACAAAAAGGTAAGTCTCGTTTTTGTTCTATAAATTAAAAAAAAGTATTCGGACAAACGGTTTTAGCTACACATTCTACACATATTTTACTAGAAAAAAAAATGAAAAAAAAAAAAATGGAAAGAAATGCATTTTTGATCGCCGAAAAATGAGAACCTCCCCTTAAGCAAAGTTTGAATTTTTCGAAATTACTGTTTTTAAAAATGTATAATTGAAAAAGAAACCCAGATTTTTTGAAAAGAGAGAGTAATAAATAGACAATCAAATAAAACCCATATTGTTTGATTTGAGTGATTCTATGAGACCCCTAAACTATTGAGAAATTCTAATTCAACTAAGTCTGTTGTTTAACATGATTAATCATTTATTTCGGATAGTCCCACCTTATATGATGAGTAATTGTTATAACCCATCATATTTATCGAGATTTCATTAAACAAAAAACTTCTTCATCAAAAATGATTTATTTCAAACCCAATATCACCTTAACCGCAAGTTCATCATTAAGGCAAATTAAACAAATCTCTTTATTCAATCATATAATTTATTCAACACCTTATTTCGAGCCTAGACAAACTAATTAGTCCAGTCCGACAACAACAACAACAATCACACAAAACGTCAACCTTTCACAAACTAGTTTTATAGGCTAAGGCATAAATAAGCTTTCTTTTGATTTCCATTTCCCATAGAGAAACACATGATAAAAAGATGTCTCGTCTTAAGAAGAGGAGGCCTAACAATAACGCCTACGTATAATAACAAGGCATTTTTTGTGTGCCTCCAAGATACTAATCAGCATACAGCATTCCACCTTTTCTCCCTCGGCCAGACAAAGTCATCTGTCTGTCTCGAAAAATTCAACACAACCCCACTTCTATCACTACATCCATCCAGTCATCCATCCATCTATCTATCCATATCAGTCTCGAATATAGGAACGAATATTATACTCGTAGCTTGACCCCGATTCAGTTTTTAAAATCGGCACACATTATATAGACCAGCTGCTCGAAAAAGGCATGCGGCATAGATTGAAAAATTATAAAAAAAAAACTTTATCGCAAAAAAAATTGTTGAATCCATCTACGAGTTGAATCTTGTATCTATGCCGCGCAACTACCATCCATCCACTCAAAAACACACAAAAAGACAAATATCTCGCTGTCCGTCTGACTTCTATGATGGCAAGCTTTAGACTCCGGACCTCCAGTGCCGGTTTCGTTTTTTTTTTTTTTTTCTCTAGTTTTGCTAGTTTTCTACATCAGTATCAATGGAGGCAGCAGAGTTTCATGAGACCTACAACAACAGCCTTCACTTTCCATGCGGATTCCGCGGTGATGTAAGCCAATATTACGGTCGGTACATTTTTTCGGTCCCCGACTTGGGTACAAGCATTTAGTACCGACAAGCACGGAAATATAAACGAAAGTAAAACTAATTTTTTTTCGGGGGGGCTTTCTAAGCTGATGATGCTCGTTTGCATTCCATGTAGGTAATCAGTTGTCACCTTCTTGGTTTGTTTGCAAAAAAAAAAACTGGAGCACCACTGGGTGCTGAAAATTTGAAAACTAGGTTAATGACAGACGATTTGAAAGTCCCCAAGTAAAGTTCCATGTCAGGTCAATTAAAGTCTCCGTTTTTAACTTTTTGAAAACCCCATTATGTAGGTGTTCCAATTATTTCCCACGAGGCAAGGGTGACAAGCTACGAGTACTTCTCGTTACCGCAATCCATGATGGAACTTCTATATTTATAAAAAAAAAAACTAGCTCATCACAAAACAAGTCTTTGAGTTATGGGGTAGTTGAACTTCGGGAAGCCCAAGAGGATTTATGTACATGGAAGAAGAAGTGTGGAAATAGTTTTTTTTTTTATATTTCTGTATAAGTTGCTGGGTGTTCCAGTTTATATAGAGGGAGAACAATGTTCGTGGCGGTCGGCGGCGGTGACGAGGAATAAAGCGGCAACAACAACAACACAAAAAAAACACACTCAAACGACAAGAGAAGTCAATTAGTTAAGTGATTGACCCCCAGCAAAGCAAAGGGAAGTGAAGCGATGAGCAAAGAAGCACCCAGAATGCAGCAAGAGGAACAAACAAAGGCAATTGGATGGAGGTGTATGTTAGAATAGTTTGAGTTTGAGTTTGGGTTTGGGACGAAACACAAAGGGAGGATTGGGTTTCTGGTAGATTTTTTCAAAGATTTTTTTTTTGTCTTATCGATTTCCACTACTGTACGCCAATCAAGCGAAACTTTCTGTTTAAATTCCATCCAGGAAGTTGAAAAGTTCAGTATCTAAAAATTTTTTTTTAGGAAAGTTCGATTGATATTTATAGGAAGGTAGTGATAAAAACACTTACGGAATTAATTGAATTGAGAGGTGCCGGCGAGGGCTAACATAAAAAAAAACGGGAAACTTACCTGAAAAGAAAAAGAAATATTTGATTAAAAATTTATTTTTTTAAAAGCAAAATTGCAAGAGTTTGATCAATATTTTATGTAATTTAAACGAAATTAGAAATGAAAATAGGTTTTTTAGAACTGTGTTAAAAACAAATAGCAATGAGGGTTTTATAAAGGATTCATTTTATATCGCATTGAGTTTTAAGTCATTTTTTTCTAGGTGGAAAGTTTAAGACGTTGTCACAAAGCCCTTTATCATTTATGTTAGATATGCGCCCATGTTTGTTTGTGGATTTTACTTATTGTGAATTCATTTGGCGAAAGTGAATTTGGGGGTTCCACAATTCGTAATTGTGAATTGGAATTTCAAAAATGAAAATTGTTGTTCTGCATTTCGGTTCATTCCGATTTCTGAACGGATTCAAATCACTTTTTTTTTTGTTTGTGAATTGTCACTGAAATTAGTGAAAGTGCAGTTAGTTTGTGTATATTTCTTCGTCTTCCAGCAAAATGTTAGAGAAAAATATTTATTTTTGTCATTTTTTAGTATTTATTTATTCTTTTTTTAGGGGAAAACATAAAAATATACGGCAAGAGAAGGTATTCCTGAAGTGGGTGGAGGAACATCCTAATATTGCGAAAAGTTTCTCAAGCGGAGACAAATCTCACACCGAGTCATTGTGGGCCAATTTGTCCACTTCTTTAAATAGTGAGGGAGCGCCAATAAAAGATGCTTCTGGGTTGAGGAAGGCAACAAAAATTATGCTTTTAATAAAATATTTTGTTTATTCTTAAAACATCTTGCAGGTATGGTAGTCATCTTTAGTTTTTTGATCTACTTGTTGCACAATTTGGATTGTAAAACATTTAAAATTTCTTCAATAATTTTACAAACCGCGGGTCTTGCCAAGACTATGTCTAAATCATTGACAATTGATGAAAATGAAGGTATTGTCAAAGGTTCAATTTCCCTTAAAACATATAAAAAAGCGTCTTTGCTCAATCTAAAATTACCACGAAAACTTAAAAAAAAATCAAGAATTAACTTTATTTATCAGAACAATTCATATACATAATATTCACACACTCACATTGTGTTAGGTAAATCTAAAACATTTGATTTGTCTCGCAAAATTAGTCTTCTAATTTTTTCTTTTGAATTTTGCTTCCTTCTTTCCATTAAAATTGCCAATAATATTGCCTCCATGTTCAAAGCACAAGAATTTCACTTTAGAAACAAAATAAAAATGGATGATCCTTCAGTTCTGACAGTTCGAAGCAATTTCGAAGTTTTCGAAATCGTTCGAAATCTAGAACATCCAATTTCATTTCACGTGAAATTCAAGTGATTTCAATTCACTTTCGATCGAATTCCGGAACATGGGCGATGTTGCTTTCCAGAGCCTTCTTCAATCCGGCTGTTGTTCTAATAGAAACTTGAACTTTTTCCATTATTGTTTTATTTATATGTAGGTCCTAGCCATGATAACAAATCAACTTTTAACGAAGTTGTCTGGTTCCACATTTTGAATTGTTTCTCTGAACCCTCACACTGAAGTCGCGAATTTCGGGCGACTTCAGTGTACACAATTCAATTTGGCTTCGCTATTCAGGACATACAACACCCGAAGGAAAATATGTTGAGATATTTGCAGAGATGCACCACCTTACTCAGATTGTAGATGAGCCCACTCGAATAACAGATGTTGCTGGGCAAAACGCTCACACTGTCGATTTGTTTCCTACTTTATACCATCTCTCTATTCGGCATTTCGGATCATTGTGTTATTTTAGCCAATTTCTTGTGTCATCTAGTTAAAGAGAAACATCCAACTAGAACCGTTTGGTAATACGAGAAAGCCAACTGGGACGGTCTAAATAACTTTTTTAGAATTTTTAACTAGTCACTATGTTTTCTCGATAGTGTGATTACAGAAGTGAGTAAAGAAGCTATCACGTTGAGAGAAGTAAGTTTCCGTTCTTACAAAGCCAACCGAGCTGAGGAAAATCGGAAAATGTATAAACAAGTCAGAAACCAATGTAAAGCTGT
This sequence comes from Chrysotoxum bicinctum, assembly GCA_911387755.1. Lineage (NCBI taxonomy): Eukaryota > Metazoa > Arthropoda > Insecta > Diptera > Syrphidae > Chrysotoxum > Chrysotoxum bicinctum. The sequence continues at coordinate 208,837,843 of OU426989.1, read as the reverse complement.
TATGAAAAGAATCAAATTCTTACATGACCAGAAATTAAGCCAAATATCCTGTTATGTCCCAAAGGCAGTAGAAATGTTTGGTCATTTGTCAAGAACGCAAAAATTCAAATTCATCTTCTGTTCCAACGCGTTTCTCTATGTTGCCAGTTAGCAACATTGCTCCTTCTGTACTTGAGAACGTAAATCATTCAATTGTACAGGTATATTTTTGCACTCGTGTAGTTCCAAGAGCCCTTGAGATCTTAATATAAACAAATCCGCTGATCCTGATGGTATATCGTAAGGCGGTGTTCTTCATCGCTGGCAAGCCCATTGGGTAGGCTTTTCAATCGCTCCTAATATTCTGGAATCTTCTCTAGAAGATGAAAAACAGCATTTGTCTAGCCTGTTCCTAAAAAAGGTGACCCTTCGTCCCCCTCATCCTATCGGCCTATTGCACTTATGTCCCTTCTTTACCAGATCATGGAATCGCTCACAAATCATTAGCTTAAGAAATATCTCGAAGATCGAAAGCTTCTTAATGGCGGGCAATACGGCTATCGCAGCAATCATTGCACTGGTGATCTTCTGATGGTATATCTCACCAAAGAGTGGAACTGATCTAAACATTTTTTTGGAGAAAGTAAGATTATTGTGCTTTATATTTCCAAGGCATTTGATAGAGTTTGGTACCAGGCTCTCTTATCGAAAATGCGTGCGCGTTTGGTATCAATGAAACCCTTATTCTATCGATTAGAAATTAACATCTAGATCGTTTAATAAAGGTTTTATTAGACGATTTCAAGTTTGATATTTATTTACTCGTACATAACTAAATTGCTAGTTTTAAAAAATTTCTTACAAAGGTGTATATTAAGATTCTTAAACAATTTCATGGAAAAATGTTGATTTAAATTGACATGAATTAATTATTGTTTTATCAAACAAATTGTTATATTTAAGATTGTAAAAATTAAATAGTTTAAACATTTTATTTAATGGTGAAAATTTTTCATAATCGGTACGATAGTTTGAAATAAGTATACTCTCCGATATGTTCCTCAAACTTCTTTGAGGAATATTAATGTTAATACGAGACAGAAGGTGCAAACAGTCTATGTTACCGTTGATTAATTATACAATGAAAACGAAACATAAATAGGAACGTCTGTTCTCGAGACTGGGTATATCAGTAAGTCTAAGTCTCTTATTCTAAGGATTATCCCAACCTAGTCACCTGAGGGCAAACCTAATGAATCTTTTTTGCACCTGTTCTAGTCTATTTTTATGACATTCAATTCAAAGATATAAAAATCTGCTTTGCCACGAAAGGACCGGAAAATTGTTTCGACTCTCTTTTTATTCAACCAAGAATTGAATTAGCTTTATTTGAAATGGAATTTATATGTTGAATGAATTCGAGTTTGCAATCAAATGTGACACCAAGAATAGACATAACTATTTCACGAGATATTGATATACCGTTAAACAAATAGTTGAAAGAAATAAAAGAAAACTTTCTTGTAAGACACATAGTTTTACATTTATCGATATTAAGAAACAAACAATTAAGAGTGCACTAGTCAAAAAACGAGTTAAGATCACATTGCAATTCTTCAGAATCACGAGTACTTGAAATAGTTTTAAAGATTGTTACTTCGTCGGCGTAATGAGACACTTGGAGTATTTTAACACAGATGGTAAGTTGTTTATAAATAAAATAAAAAGAATAGGGCCTAAATGACTACTTTGTTGGATTCCTGAATTGATTTTAAACTTATTTGATTCGCAACCGTTAAATAACACCGAATAAGATCGATCCAATAAAAAGGATTGAAGCCATTTTAAAAAATTTTCGCTAAATCCTAATTTTCTTAATTTAAAAAGCAAAACACGATGTGACAGCTTGTCAAAACCTTTACTGAAATCAGTAAATACACAATCTACTGTTTGATTTGTTTGATTTTATATCAGGCTTTTTTGGTCACGTTCTTCGTTATGCAAATAAAAAAAAAACTTTATTTCATATTTCTTTCCCTACGTTTCGTTGGATTTTCCCAACTTCTTCAGGGGTTGTTTTATTAAATCTATACCAAATGAAATCTTTTTTAACAAATTTTACACATTTTGCTTACACATTTTATACACTTACATGAGATTTTGTTTCTTGTTACATTTAAATTAAAAACACATTAAATTTTAAATTTATAAAATGAAATACAATATTAAAAACAAAGAAAATAAATAAAAATACATATAATGACACTACTGGCAATAACTTTAAATGAAATAAAACAAAACAACATTTGAACAATCTACTTGTTTACTGTTTTTAAGTGAATCAATACAATTTTCAGCTAATTCTATTAGAAAAGTAACAGTAGAGTGACCTTTTATAAAACCATGCTGATTAGGAACAATAAATGATTTAACATAAAAACATAAAGCTTCACAAATAATAGCCTCGAAAAGTTTAGGAATCACAGATAATCTGGCAATAGGCCTGTAGTTTTTCACTTCGTTTTTTTTTCCCTTTTTTATGTAGAGGGATAATGAATGAACTTTTCCAAATAGATGGGAATGAACATGAAGACATTGAAAAATTAAAAAGAATAGAGAAAGGTAATGACAAGTGACGTACACAGTTTTTTCAAAATAGTAGATGGTATACCGTCAGGACCTGGTATACAGCTGTCCTCAAGGTTAGATATAAACTTTACAATGTTGTCGATATCAATGTTAAAGTTCATATCAGTCAAGTAAGTAAGAGATTTCAAATGGTCAAAGTTTTGAGCCATTTCGTCAGATTTATCACAGATTGAGGAATCACAGTTAAAGGTATCACAGTTTGAAGTATCACAGTTGAATGCACTTTAAAAGAAGTCAGAAAAAAGTTGCGTTATAACCCGTGGGTCATGACTTGAAATGTCATTTAACTTGAGAACAGACGGGTAAGGACAAGATTTTCTTTTGCTGTTAATAAAATTCCAAAAACACTTTGGATTCATTTTAGATATCTTTGCACCTTCTGAATGTAATTTAGATACTTTAAACTAGATATTCTATTGAAAATATCCCTCCATTCACAATAAATTTTAAAATTGGTTTCTGTTGGATATAGTTTTAAAGTAGACCATAACTTGTTTCTTCGATTTCTCAGACTTTTGATTTCACTATCGTACCAAACTGGCACAAAAGATCTTGTTTTAATAAAAGCTATGGGAACAGATTTAAGAAAACAATCAAACAATATATTGTAAAATTTAAACACCATTAAACACAGATCAGTGATGGGTGATGGTTATCTTCAGTCACTTGAGGCTCGGTTGATTTTTGTATTGTCAGGGCCGGATTAACCTTCAACGGGGCCCTAGGCAACCATCAATTTGGGGGCCCTTTTTTCACGTCCGTTGCCTTCTTTTTTCGATTAAAAAATACAAGCTTATATCTTTCATACAAAATTTTACTGTCACAATGTAATAATATCAATAAAATTACTATCTACATTTTAAACATGTCGTTTTCTACATTTGTTTTCGGCAAATTTATCAATTATATCATCAATATCGATTTTGTTCAATAAATCGGACTCAATGCAAAGTATTCCTAAAATCTCGAGTCGCTCTTGTCGCGTTGTAGCTCTTTCAGCAGCTTTGATTCTTTTTAATTGCCAGAAGGATCATTCGGCAGAACAATTTGTGATCATTAATGTTAAAAAAATCCGAAGAGCTATTTCTGTGTTAGGAAATACATCGGCTAATTGATCTTCCATTAGAATCTTATACAAATGACTATGAGTTTTTTGTGCATCAGTGTATCTGGAGTTCACGTAACTTTGGAATTGTTTCATTTCAATGAAGAAATCTTCCAAATCTCTAGAATAAAAACGAACTAAGTTATTTATAGCTTCGTGGAGGTCTCCATCAATTAGAGAAAAGTTGATGAGAAATGCAAATCTCTCTGAAACTTCCATATACACTTTCGCACGTCGTTTGATTTCACTGTGAAAATTGTCGATGATTTCGAGGAAACCTTTTGTCCTAAAATCATCGCGAGGCGAAAATTCTACTTCTGGAGCATTTCCGTCATTAGGTTGTTTTTTTCTACGACGAGTACGTTTTAAGATTTCTGTATAACCTACACCAGGTACTAATTGTTTTGTTTTTTCCTCGAAATCATTGAACTTTTCACGGAATGAAACTAAACTCTCTTCTAACGATCCGTACAAAAAAGCACACGTTTGAAAATCTGCTTTTTCACTTTGCAATGACTTACTCACTGCCTGTAAAATTTAACTAGAAATCGGCACCAAGTAGTGAAAAAGTTGTTAGTAAAACCGCTGTGATTGTGTTATTGAAAAACTTATAAGCAAACCCTTTTACAAGTGGAATTTAGTAGACAAATCTGCAATTATAGCGACTGCCGGACTTGACAACAAAATTTCGCAATAAAAAAAAGTGTTACTAGAATTTTATGTTTGTAAGAAAATTTTATAAGTCTTTTTCATTTTTCGGGGGCCCCCTAAAATCGGGGGCCCCAGGCAACTGCCTATGCTGCCTACTTGTTAATCCGGCCCTGTGTATTGTAATTTCATCGTAAATGGTAGTAAACACTAGATCCAGCAGTTTTCCATTAATATTTAAAACATCATTTAATTGAAGAAGTCCAAGTGAAGTCAAATCATCAATTAGCTTAGAGTCGTTGGATCTGAGATTACCAGATGGTAACATACCATTTGTGTCACGACAGCGCGTCCAAGCGACATTGGGACATTCACAAAATAAATGCTTTGTCTCCGTCACTCTTCATCATTTTTATAAATTATCTCTTGCCTGACACTTCTAATTCAATTATTGTCTACCCTCAGATTCTCATACTGGTTCTCAAATTTACGTCCAGGTCCTTCGCAAGTGGAATTGCAACGGTATAGTATGATAAGCTCATTAGACTCCGATCTTTACAGCATTGTTAAATGGCGTATAAGAAATCATGTGGAGTTTAACGCTTCGAAAACTCAATGCTGTCTACTCGCGTTAAAGCATTGTCCTTGAATAGCACCTGTCGTGCCTCAACGACAATCATCGTTGGAATGACCACAACAGATTCTGAAGATCGTCAAAAACGCTGCTTTATGCTTAGGATTTCTATATCGATGATGTATACATGGCTGCAATTTATAAGGCGTTTGCATGACCAAGTGCAGTCCCAACTTCTATTCATTTATTGGAAATAATCCAGAACAGAGCTATAAAATTGATAGGAAACAGACCTACCATTGAATAATTCTCCTTTTTTTATAGCTTCTTTCATACGCAATGATTTGTCGGCGGAAATTGGGGGTCGTATTATGAACCCCAGTTAGCGATTAAACGGCGGCGTTGCCCATGGTCATGAACTTTAACCTCCTAGGTCAGTTGGATGTTGTACGGGTTTAGGCCCAAGTCTAAATGCAAAATTTGACAAGTTTAAGTCTGCGAAAGGCTGAGTTCATTTAAATCTTGTAAAAAGGCGAGTATTTGACTGCCTCGGGCTCCGATGTATACTTTCACGGACCATGTACAAATGTTAGCTGATTGATTACCGGACTGGTCAGCTCAAATTTAGCCACCAAACGTTGAAGATTCGAGTTTGAAGAGCCACAAGGTCTACCGTAAAATGTTCGTAACGAACCCAACGTTTTCACTAAGGAACACTTATTTTGATAATAAAGTTTCATCATTTGGATTTGACAGATGTCCCTATGGCCGCCACAGGCTACCAAAATCTACCCGAACCAATTGGAAAACCCTTTATTAATTATTTTTTTAGTCTTAATCGGAAAACATTCTTTGCAATTAATTTTTAAATTTGGTGGTGTAACAGCTCGAAGAGAACCAGCACCTAGTGACTTACAACTTTCAACCATTCCTGTGTGCGTGTTACCAGGAACGGAGGGGACCTACATATTTCTGCAGATTCCGAACGGCTAATGAGCAGCACTTTCCATGACAAGAGATACTCTTGGAGAATTTGTCAATTCCTCGCAAGAGGCAGTACACCCCTGAAAAAACCTTGGTTGCAGCGGCTGAGAATCGAACTCGAGACCTTCCGCATGACAGTCCAACGCACTAACTATTATGTACAGGGGTTAAAGATTTATTTTTGAATCAAATTCTCTGTCACAAGAATCAAGTCACTGACAGTTCTTTAAAAAGTGAGTTAAACTTCACCTTCCTAGTTCCACTCGGTTGGCTGCCTCATATTCAAGACGATACCAATTTTGGATTGACCTAAACGATTTTTTTTTAATTTCTCCAAATTGCAGTGCGATACTTTATTTCTGATTAAAAAATCTCTTTACTTATAAAACAACTTATTGAAAAAAATTGCTCTGCATTTAAATCAAAAACAAAAAATTAAATAATTGTATTTTAAAATTTAAATCCATTATTAAATCCTCTTTAACCGCCGCACGTTGGCGCTGACGGTTTCCAAGTAAAATTTACCACCATTTAATTTAACTGCATATTTATACGGAAAAAGCATTATTTATGTTGAATTACATGAAACGATCATAAAGGTTAATCTCTTTGTTCCATTAAATCACACGTTCTGAAAAGCGATTATATCATCTTTATTATATAGACAGAAGCATTTCGTTAGTATGATATACATTTGCGGTATTAAACATTATTTTAGGTCCTCATATGCACCCACGAGTATGTACGAGTATGTGTAGAGAGGCAAGAAATACAATACATTTGCGCGAACAATGGCAATCCAAATGTAAATCGATGAATCTCAGGGTCCTTTATATAACATTAAATGAGCTAAATAAGCAATAATCCTCCTAAAGCTTGTTCAATTAATATTTCCTCTTAAATAAGTCAGGTGTGCTGTAAGGACGCAATGCATAAATGCACGTGTTTGGTCTTAGAGTCGGCATAATTTTTTTCTAAAGAAGTCGTGTTTGTTCAGATCCGGAGGTATCAGTTGGGATCTATGTATGTACGTATTGTGTGCAAATCTGAGGTGCCTTGTTATTTTATTGAATTGTGATTCATTTCTATTGTTCTTCTTTTGTAGCCCTTAGAAAGTATCTTAGGTAAAGTTTTCGTTCAGAATTCCAAGAGATGTTCACATAATCTCTTCAATTATAAATAAGTTTGTTTTTTATCTGTGAATTATTATTTATTGTGACCATTAAAATTTTCTACCGAATTTGAACGTTTAACATGGGACGCACTTCATCAAGATAAGATACATACATAGATAGTCTTGGAGAATTTGTCACTTTCTCCCAAGTCATCCAGGGCACTTAAACACGCTTATTGCTGTAGAATTGTAGGAACTTTTCTTTTAACTAATGAACAACATTACCAAGAGCAAGTTTTTGCTAAATATTTCGAAAGTTTTATCATCTTCTGAGACCATATCACTCTGATGAAAAATCTATGTGCTCAGTACAGACTTTTGCGTAAAATTCATTTATTGAATTTTGTATGGGATTAAAACCCAAGGTAAATGTACTGAGTAACATTTGTGCGAGTACAGGTTACATTTAAATTTATGTAACAAATGAAATCTAACAGCATGTTAAATCAATACACAAATATTGAACTCTGTTTTTGCTTTCAATGCTCAAACGCGTAATGAATACATACTAGATATTAACGATAAACATAGCTATGTACCAGCTACAGTGAATAATGTTATGACTACACAAATATGTATTTAAAACACACCATCTTAAAATACACATTTTTTCAGTAGAACAAGTTTTTTTTTTTAATGAATACAAGCAACGTGATTTGAGTCAATAAAATACGTAGCAAGTACAATTATGGACGGAGGGTGATATACAAATTTTGAAGCTTTCCGCCGAGCAATGGGAAAAGGGATGCGATTGGACAAGCGAGGCGAGAAGAATTGTGCGTGCGGGAAAACTTTCAAAATATGAGTAACATATAAATCGGTAAGTAATTAAATTAAGATAAAGCCGAATCAGAAATATGTAGTAAATACAAGCTGTACCCGTTACATAAAATTATTGAAAACACATTGTTGTAAGAAGTACAATATACATGTATGTTTATGCTCACTTCAAATTTATGCTATGATTTTTTATTAGCTACAAATGTATGTATTACTGGTTAGAATTCTTTATTGGCTACATAGAAGAGCTTATAAATGTGTACGTAGTCAGTACAGATTTCAACATGTACTCAGTACATACATGAAGTGTACAGATCTCTATGCGATGAATAAAGAAATGAAAATGTATCCACTTAGTACATCCATTTTTCCTGAAATGTATGGACTTATGAAAAAATTAAATAAATTAAAGGCCATAACGGCTCATAGAGAGGCTAAACTCTCAGCCAATTCCCATGGGCATGTTTGGAGCAATGTAGCGTAGGGGACCTACAATTTTATGCCGATTCCGAACGGCACTTTTCATGACAAGCGATACTCTTGGAGGATTTGTCAATTCCTCGCAGCGGCTGAGAATCCAACCCAAGACTGGACTTATAACCCAACCTAAACATATGTTTCCTATGGACTTTAGGTTTTTATAGAAGGCTTTTCTAATCTGAATTTTTTAGTATTTCTTGTTTTTTTTTTTTATATTTTCTACATCAAAGAAAATTTCCGAAGAGCAGAAAGTTGTGTTTTTGAAACAACCCTTACCAGAAACTATCATTCTTGTAGATTAAATGCCAAGAAAATTAACAAATTCACTGAACTGCTATGTAATTGCCTGGTGGGTCTATTTATCCTTTTACATTTTTAAATTGTATCCTTAAAACAAAGGCATTACGTAGGAATGAATAAAGTTTCATACAAAAATGATTTCTAGTTACCACGACTTCTTTCAACTTGTACTAATTAAAATTTCTAAGCTCACAAACTTCTGTAAGTTGGTTTTCTAGCTCAAAGACATTTTCTATTAAATTTAATTTCAAAATATTTTAAGAACCTTCAGTATAAGCCCGTTCATTCAAACTATTGTTCACTCTTAAAGAACATTCTTTTGAACTCTTTCAACCCCATTAAACTGTTCACTCCGAAGAACCAAAACTCATTCAAATTTTTCTCTAAAAATGATTGATGCTTCACATTTCTTTTTGTGAAAAGTTATTGTTGCACAAATTGACACCTGGTATTCTGCATAGCTTTTTGAGTTACTTTAGTACTATACCCCACTAAGATAAGATTTTTACAATTTTTTTTTCAAAAACAAAAATGATATCACATTTGTCACTTGAATTCACTTGGATTAAATTTATGGCATCAATTTCTCCGTTCGACCTTCCAATTCTATTGGATCAGTTCTCTCCTAAAATTCCGACTTTTGGAATGGCAACTTAAAAATGAACCTTCCATTCTGAGAATCTATTGCTTTCCATTTATTTATCCCTCAAATGATGGTCTGATGAAGTTTTTTTTTAATCAAACCAAAAACCACTTTCCATCAGGGAAACAACAACAATAACAAATTCCAATCCTAATGCATATTCGCAAGAAAAACCAGAGAGTACTACAATTAATTTAAGTTCAAAGACCATCCGTCGATTTGGAATCTGATTAATGTCATGTAATAGAAGTTTCAAGTTTCGTGGCTGGTTTTCCTGGTATACCTATACCAACGGTGATGGTTGTAGCTTCACCCGTCTTTTGAATTCAGTTTTACCTGAATTCTATGCACTCTTAATATTAACCCCCGGGTGGTATAGTGGTTGGTGGTGGTGATGTTGATGGGATGGTGCTCAGAGCGACACTTTAGGGGTTTGTGCACCAACGACCGTCGACAACGGCAATACGTTGAGAGTAGAGCATATGCAATTGGTAAAGGGTTTCACTACGACACAACGACGACGACGACGACAACGACGACCGGCAACAATGTATACAAAAAAAAAGAAGAGAAAAAACAAAAATTTCCCAGAACTAAGAAGCGGCTACAATGAGGTCTTCGTCGTCGTCATTGCAAACGTTGAATTAATTTTCTTTTCCACCCTTTTCCTAAGTGCATCCAATTCATACAAAAACCAAACCATCATTCACCCTATACTATTAAAAGATAGGGTGCAACCGTCACCATGTTTTTTTTTTTAAATACCTTTTTTATAAGTTTAGGGTGTATCAAGTTTGTTAATATTCTTCATTAAAAAATTCGCTTCAATGTGGTTTCCGAATTTAATAATAAATTCTTGTTTTAAGAAAAAAGAATATTTGAAATAGGCGTTCTTATTACGAGTAAAAACCTGATTTGCTTTTTGACTTTTGAAAGTTAATATGCTGAATTCTTATTCGGTTGTTCGAAATAAATTTCGAAGATAGCTGAATTTGCAAACATAAAACAAATTCAAACAAACAGATAGAAAAAAAGTAATTTAACAAACATTCTTTATTAAAAAAGAAGACATTAGAAGACCTTGACCTTAATCGGATATTCGAAATAAATTTCGAAGATAGCAGATTTTTTTTAAATTCATCGAAATTAAAACAGTGCATCAAACATTAAATATACTTTCGTCATGTTAATTCTAAATTTCTGTAGAGGATGTTTTTTTTTAACTTTTGGATGTTTTTGACCTTAAGCGGATGTTCGAAACATTTCGAAGATAACAGATTTTTCAAAATTAAAACCTTTCATCAAACTTGATATCTAATGTACATATGTGAGTTCTAAATTTATTTACATTGAAGATTTTTTTCCGAATATAAATTGTTTTCGACTTTCGAATTTCGAATTTCGAATTCAGATAAAACTTTCAATCAAAATACTAAAAAAAAATATTTTGCAGAGTCAAATCCACTAATCTAAGCTACAGACAAAATCAGTGGATTGAAAAAGTAACTGAGACACCAAAAATAATAAATTGATTAATATCGAAAAATTTCTACAAAATTGAAATAAAATACATAGTTTAAAGGAGCAGTAAACTTAATACTTTTATCTGAACAAAGGTTTAATGAACTTGAAATTCACTTTAGAAAGTATCTACGTATATCAGTTCACCGATTTCTATACTTTTACAACATTATCCTTGTTTCAAAATAATTTAAGCATAAACTCTTTCAACTTCGAATTTCGGATTTCGATGTTGAAAATAAAAAGGGAAAGTCATACAAAAATTGCTTGCTTAGTTTAAGGGCAGACAAAACCTTCTATGAACATAGCAACCGTCACCATGTTTTTTCTTCAACTTCGAATTTCGAACTGCCTCCGAAATTGAGATTAGAAATTATATTCTAACTTAAAGCATTCTATTCGACAAATTATTCTTGTTCGAATACAATTTGAACTTAGACTTCTTTAACTTCGAATTTCGGAGTTCGATGTTGAAAATACGTAATGTAACTGCAAAATTATAAGGAATTTAGTTAAATAAGTTTACGGGCAGCGTTAAATTAGCGTTAATGTTGCAAAAAGAACTTAATTGAAACAACGTAAGGAATTTGGTAACTAGGTTTTAGGTCATTAAATAATCTTAGATTTCTTCAAGTTCGAATTTCGAACGTCGATCGTAAGAATATAGCTAGATTGAATATTCTAAGGAAATTGGTTACTTGGGTGTAAGGACAACATTTTGTCTGGCAAAATATTCTTTTTTGGACATAATTTGAAGTCAGATTTCTTCAATTTCGAATTTCGGACTGACTTCGATATAACAAATCATTCTTGTTGGAACACAATTTTAACTAAGAATTCTTTAACTTCGAATTTCAAAGTTCGATGTTGAAAAAAATAGATTAGCTTACGAGTACATTCCTTTAATAAGTTTAAGGGAAGAAAATAATGTTATTTCGAACATATACCTCGAATTTCGAACATGATTATCAGAAAAATCATAGTTCGTTTTTTTTTTTAAGTTTCTTATTGAATATCAAAAATTCTTAAGAGTATCTAAGCAAAAATTCAAACATCCAACCTAACCATGGTATGATACTTCTTCAGAGTTTCATTCCTTCCAAATTCATTATTCAAATATTTATAAATCCGAAATAGGGTGTAATTTAAAACGATAAATGCTCCGACAACGTTTTCTCTTTTGCGAACTTCCCCGTTGTTTTCGATTTTCCGTTTGGTCGTCCCTTTGTGAATAATCGAGGGCATGTGCACTCGAAAAAAAGAAAAGAAATAAGGTATCAACGGTTTCACACACACACAGACATACGAATACACCAACACATAAAATAACCTGAATAATTTTCTCTATTATTTTTGAAAATGCTCACGAATTTCCCTGCAAAATTCCCAATCGCCTAGAAATGGCTGTGTATTGTGTATACCTAGCTATTCGAGAGGCTATGTGCCTGTGAAGGGTTCGAATTAAATGTTAAAATCGTTCCAAAACAACAAAAAAGCAAAACTGAATAAAATGTAATTGTACTCGGTCTGGATTTGAAATTTTTCCAACTTGAACAATAACGAATGGGCGGGGGAGGGGGAGGCAGATGTGAGCAGGAACTAAAGAAAATCCACAAGAGGGATAGAGGGATGCTTTTAGATACACACTCATACAGCATCACATATAGACTTTGCACGCATAAAATAATAATATCAGATGTAAAGTCCTTAATGAAACACACACACAAAGTTATGGGCTTTTAGAGGTATACCCTTCCAGTGTTTCATAAAATGGAAGAAGGTTATTATACAGACAGCATCAGCGACAGGCACTATACTGTGTGCAAGCAACATTAACTTGTTCACTTTTTCATCATTTCACACCCCTTTTTTAGATTTGTACCCTCTTGGGGGTGGTATTGTTGGCGGGGATGTTGGCTGGAGGATTGGTCCTTGTGCTTGTGCCGTGTTGATACGTGCCAGGAATTAAAAATGAATCGGAAGTGAACTGGAAAGGAACCACACAAACTGAATGGCAAAATAGCAGCAGTAGTAGCAGCCAACAATCAAGCACCGTTATTCACAATGAAAAACCAAACCCCACCGTCTGAAAAATAAGGGAACAAAAACAAACCTTAAAAAGGAAAAATCCATCCAAAATAAGGTTTTTATTTTTTAGGTTTGGAACTCTCTTTTCCTTTCCTCCCACACTTCTGGGAGGGAAAAACTACGTTTCGGAAAATTTATTGTCTATCCGTCCCTCGTCGACGTCATCGTGGGGGGGGGGGGGGAATCGGGGGTACGAGGTGGATATACAAACCTATCTGGGAATATTTGTACTATGCATACAGAACGGAGTGTTTCCAAAATAGTAAAGCTGTTTGTGCTTGCTCCGAGATTCAGTATATAGTATGGAGCTTGCTGGTTTATATTTTTGAGGTTTTTCCGATTTTCACTTTAGAAGGGTAGAGCGAAAGAGATTTTTTTCATTATTGTTTTGTTGCCGGATGCTAATGAAATATGCAAAAAAAAATAATGATTTAACATTGTAACGATTTTTATTTTGTGAGTTACGAATATTTAGGTAGATTGTTAGAATTTGGAGGATTATTTGAATAGAAATTGGTGAGTTCTAATAAAAGTTGTAGGTATGTTTGGTATGTGGAAAAGAGCTCGCATTCCGTATTCATATATATGATTGTGGGTACTACATTGCATGCATTGGTGCAGAACCTTTACTTGGTCGGCAAATAAGAATTTTAATTAAGTGGCAACACGGTTTTTTATTAGAAGGTTTGTAGGTTTTGTTATGTAAATTAGTTTAATCGGAAAAACAATTTGTTTTTTAAAATAGCTTCTTATGGCCTTTGGTCTATTTCAAAATTTGTTTCTATTTATAAATATCAGAGCAACTACTAATAATAGTTTTGTGAATGATGATACGAGTTGGCGCACGGCATTTGGGTGGCCCTTACTCCAAGCCTTTTTCTAAAGTTTTCATGCACTCTTTCAATTCGCAGGATGTGGGTTCGAATGTTTCATTTGAGGGCTTCCAGAGTCCTGGGACGGTGGTTTTAAGCAAGAGATTTTAGGTATTTCCACAGGAAAAAATCAGGAGAGCTTACTGGCTACATTAAATCGCTTTTTATATAGATGAGGCGACCGGAGAATCTGTCTCGCAAAAAGTTCATGTAAACTCTGGCTGTGGCACTGTCCTGCTGAAATCAGACATCTTCAAGCTCCATCTGTGATAATTCGGGCAAGAAAAAATTCAGAAATTCTAAAAACTGTAAAAGTAAATATACCAATGATTCTTGATATTACACACGACACTTTTACTCTGTCGGAGTGTATGATCCTCTGGTGAAGCTCCCTGGGATTCGTCTCACTGTATTTTTCTTATTAACGCATTCACTTAGATGAAACTGTTCCTAGTCAGAAAAGAAAACGAAGATATTCTTCAACGAATCATTGAATGGAACGTCTCCGGATTTCGATTGATGTCCGTGTAACATACACAGTACTCTATCCCTTTGTAACCACTTTTCCATTTCCAATTCAACCAACTGATAACTGAAGAAGGAGAAAGTCGTTGACGTTGACGCTTACAACGCGAAAAGCACACCATCCAGTTTGGGCGAGTGCAAGAAATTATGACATCTTCCGATAGGTTGACAGCTTTTGAGACAGGAATCGGCAGAAAATTTTAGGTCACTTCCATTTCTCCAAACACACACACAGTAATGTTTGAGGGTAGTAAGTCACTAGGTTTAGGCTCTCTATGAGCCGTCATGGCCTTTAATTTGTTTTTGTTTATTTATTTACAGCTACAGAATTTAAGTGCCAAAAAGTTGTATTTTTATTTCTTTGCTACTTAACTAGGAGCCGTTAAGGTCTATTCACATGCGAGCAACAAACTACCGACGAATGATCCAACATTCGTCCATTTTGACGTCGTTGCCTTGTGGATGGTATGTGGAACGCGAATAGAGTCTGACAGTTAGTAACAATCGGAAATGCAATTCGAAGACCAATTTATTTACTCAAATTTCCTTATTTTAGGAATACAGGCGCAAATTTTGGTGATTTCTGCCATATTGTTGAAGTTACATCTATCAAATCTGCCATTTATTTAGTCTATCTTACCATATCAAAATAGAGAGCTAAAGCGTTCAACAATATGTGCAAACGATTAAATTGTTTAGTGAAAGTAGGTCTTCTGTTCGAGCAATATTTCGAGCTTTTCGTCCATTTTACGGTCGCCATAATCATGCTTCCGAAATGACTGGTCGTAACGTCGGATAAATTCGAATCGACCGATTCAATTGGAAATCTACCAACACTGGAGTCAACGAAACGCAGGATCTGACCGCTGTCCATGAGTGTGTGCAGTAGAATCCAGGGCAGTCAATTGTGCAGTAGGATCCAATGCATTCAATTCCACGCCATGCACAAGACTCTACGTTTCGCACTTAACTTAGCGAATTTTACGTCATGATTTGGGCCTACACCTGTACAAACTTCAACTGACCCAAGAGCATTGGCGTAGCGTAGGGGGGGCGGGGTGTGCGGCCCGCCCCGGGCGGAAGAAGGCCGGGGGCGGCAAAATGTCGCCGGTGAAGCGTTTAGAGTAGAGATCATTTATGTTTCATGACAGAACGTTTGACAAGTCAACAAACAACAATGACGTACATTTGAAATTTGCCACTCTGCATGTGATTCGTCGTTAACGCTCTCGGCTGATTTCCGTGAATTCGTAAGCGATATGAGTAAGGCCGTAATAGTGCATTCCGTTATTGTCGCGCGACTTACGGAACTAAAACCGAACGTTCCAAAACTCTCGCGAAACTGAAAGGGAGCGTTCCGAAGCATATGATATGCGAGACCGCTGGCGGGGGCGCTGCAAACGGGCAGACTTTTGACCACGTATACACATATAGGTATAAAGTATGTACAGTAGGTTACAGTAGTTAGTACTTCAGTATTTTTAGTATTTCAGTTCTAGTTCTAGTTCGAAAGCCACGTTAACGTGTTTGGCGGCATCCAACAGCAGCGGAATTGATTCCAATGTAAGTTTATGATTCCTCCATCTAGAATCGAGCGTGGCCTTGAATTGTCCTCTGTCCAATATTCATGGAAATGCATAACATATTTTACAGGCAGAAGGAGAAGACGTGCCTGTCATCGAAGTTGGAAGTCGTTCTGGTCCCACCATAGAGCAGGATCAAAAAGAAGTCGACTCACCAGAAGTACCTCAAGCATGTTGTCACAAGCATGCAGAAGAAGTGAACTTCGATGTTACCAAAGAAGATATAATTGAAATCGAGCCTTCTGCTTCTGTCGAAGCCAAAGATCTGACGGATCTGACCCAGTACAGCACATCGATTCCAAATTTGCCGATGTTGTTCGCTCAGGGACTTAAACGAAAGGCGGTATCCGAAAACTAACCAGAAAGTGGTTCTACAAACCGTTATCTAACGGTGAAAAGGTTCTCCGAAGGTGGATTGTGTACTCGCCTTTGAAATAATCCTTGTATTGTTTCTATTGCAAACTGTTTGGCAATTTCGGCTCGAACTTCGCATTTGAAGAAGGATTCAATAAATGGTGGAAGCTAAATCCTAGAATCAGAGACCATGAGAACAGCCTCGACCGTGAGCAGAGCTTCTTGAAATAGAAGGCGTTGGAAGTTCGCCTGAACCGTAAAGCAACCATCGATCAGAAACAACAAGAAGTTTTCGAAAGTGAGGAGAAGAAGTGGAGGGATGTATTGTACCGGTTGTTGAATGTTATCCAGTTCTTAGCCAAACAGAATCTGGCCTTCAGAGAACATCGAGGAGATGATAGTTGCAACCGCGGGAATTTTCTGAGTTAGTGCACCTCCTAGCTAAATATGAAAAAATACGAAAAAAGGAGATCTCAGCAACGATATAATCGCGAAGATAACATCAGACGGACTGGAGATACAGAACTTGAGAGGTCAGGCTTATGACAACACTGCCACAATGTCAGGGATCCACAATGGAGTTCAAGCCCGGATTAAAGTACTGAATCTGAAAGCTACATTCGTTGCATGCACAAACCACTCACTCAACTTTGCTGGAGTACACGCTGCTTCTGAATCAGTGAACTCCGTGACGTTTTTTGAAACTCTGGAGAAGCTATTTGCCTTCTTTTCTGCATCAACTGCTCGGTGGAACGCTTTCGTTGCCGTCACAGGTCAAGCAGTGAAATGAGTCACTGAAACACGCTGGAGCGCTAGAAATGAATTTGTCAAGACGCTTAAAAATAAGTTTGAGGTAGTTCTAGAGGTACTGGGAGAATTGACGGATTCATCTCAAACTTCCGACTCAAAATCGGGAGCCAGTCTTCTTCTGACAGCCATGCAGTCATTCAACTTCCTCACTTTTCTTGGCTTTTGTGCTGCAGTGCTACCTAAAGTAGATGACGCACAGATTTACCTGCAGCAACGAGGACTGAGTGTGGATAAGTGTGCTCAGAAACTCTGCGCTTTAAAAGCTCTACTAGTGGAGAACAGAGACCGTTTCGTCCAAATCGCAATCGACTTTGCTAAGACTCTCAGCGGAAAACTCGGAATCGAGCTCAAAACGAGAAGAATGCATGCATGGCGAAGAATCCGCAGATGCAGCTTTGTCTCACGAACATGAACTCCATCGAGAGGTGTTCGCATCATTTGAGAAGATCATTCAAGAAATGACGACTCGATTCCAGCAAGTTCAAGAAATAGCGAACATGTTCGGATTTTTGATGCCAGCGAAACTTTTGGACAGCAAGTACGAGTGTGATCTTTCCAATGAATTAGAAGACATCGCGAAGGACGAGTTTCAGATTGAGCGGAAGCGTTTCTAGCAGTTTGTCGCCAGTTCTGAATCAGAGGAATATATAAGGAGCAAAGGATCACTGGAGCTCCTCCAGTTCATTCAAAAACTGAATCTGGGTATTTCGGTTCCAAATATAGTCATCTTGATTCGTATATATTTGACTTTGGCAATTAGTGTCACTAGTTGTGAAGAAGTTTTTCGAAGTTAAAGCTAATCAAAAATTATCTCAGATCCACTATGAGCTCCACTAGACTATCAAACTTGACCATATTGTCGATTGAACAAGTATTGGCTGCAAATATTGATTTTGACAAAGTTATTTCTGACTTCGCTGCTCCTAAGGCCCGTAGAATCCGTTTGTGAAACCGCTGATCCTATTTAACCTTCAATTAAAGATACCTCATTGCCTGTGAAATGATATCTCGAAATTCAAGTTTAATTAAGTATTGAATGGGGCGGCAAAATGTGTATCCCGCCCCCGTGACGTGTGTCCGCTAACTGGGCTCTCGAGCAGTTGGAAGTTGACCCCACTGTCGATCGAGAGATCTTATTCAGCAACGAGGCCCATTTTTGGATGAATGGCTTTGTCAACAAGAAAAATTTATTTGGGACAATCACCATCAACATAATATCCACCAATTTGCAATTCATCCAGAGAAAGTCACTATTTCGTGTGTGTGGATTTTGGGCAGGTGGCATCACCAGTCGATTCTTTTTCAAGAACGACGTTGGCCAGGTCATTACCGTCAACGGTGAGCGCTATCGGTCGATGATAACCAATATCTTTTGCCCCGAATTTGATTACATATGGACACCGACAACATGTAGTTTCAAGAAGACGGCGTTACGTGCAATACGGAGGATGCCATAATGGACATTTTGCAAGGCCGATTTCCGAACATGGTTAATTCGAGCGAAGACGCTTTGACTAAGCCGCCTAGATTGTGCGATTTAACCCCCTTACACTTCTTCTTTTGGGGTTTTCTTGTATTACAGGTCTGCACCAGTAAACCACCACTGCCATTAAATAAAGAATAAATTTACAGTTTTTTTTATAATTTTTTTATAGGAGGTTTTTTAAGAAACGACTGTAATGTTTTTAAAAATGTACTTCTATTTTGGGAATTAAAAGAAATACTTAAGAGTGACATAATCGCAGTGACATTATTAATTTTAATATCCCCCTCCATCTTGGCCATTAAAATGAAATCTGCTTTTCTTTATTTAATAGCTTTATTTTATGTTCTCTGCAACCAAGTGGCAAATCCTTCAAAGTAATTTAAAAACATATAAAACAACAAATTCGAAAACATGTGACTATGACAGGATATGACAGTATTTCATAAGTGTTTTACGTTAATCAGTACACACGAACCCATCTGCCCTTAATACAAAAAAAACACACACATGTACTCAAATAAGCACTGTGGCACGAGTACCTAAGTAGACTCCAAATTATGTCAATTTTTAAGCCTTCATGTAGATTATACGCATTCTTTTGTTACTTTTTTATGTCACACGTGTCTCGTTATAATTTATTCCCTTATGCAAGTTATATAAGCTTCTTGACTTTTATAATATAAATCAAGCGTATCCGAGTTGAAAAGAGGTTTTTTACTCCAATATATGTATATGTAACCTTTTAACTCTCCAGTGGATATACCTTCATCAAAACAAATAGAATTCTCAATAGACAAGGTTTTGAATAATAGTCTACAATGTAAAGTAGTAGGTGAGCATAAAGTTTCTTAGTTACACAAAAAAGAAGAAGCTTTAGTCTTCTTCACACTATTCAATTTGAATCCTTCTTCTTGGATGAAGATAAGCCCTTTGTGATAAAACAGTTCCATTGTAAGGTGAATTTCTTCTGGAGTTAAGAATTAGAATGATAAAGCTCATTTAAAAAATAGAAACAAAAATTCAAGGCAAAATCCAAGGTGTGGATGAATGCACACATGTGCTTTTGAAAACCAAGTCATGCACCATCCTGACGATTATTATCAATTATAACTTTTAGGGCTCCACATTTCAAATTTCCCACAATTAAAAACTTTTGGTTTTATAAGAGTTGAGGTCATAAATAAAGGTTGGCGTTAAAAGTTGACCTATTTCAACATGAAGATTGCAGAACTCGTCAACTAAATCTAGGGAATCTCTATGCGCTAGGAGTGTATAACTATCGATTATATCGATATTAAATTATGAATATTTTTTTTTTATAATTCTTCAGGGTAGATTGAGAGACCCCTATAATATTAAACACAGACCAGGCGATGGAGAAATTAGAGGGTGGGGGGGGGGGGGGGGGAGGAGTTGTCGATGAACATTGGTTTTAAATGTTTGGAAATTGAAATGGAAAGGAAAAACCGTGCCGGGTAAATTATTCCATAATTGTATTGTGCGACTAAAAAATAAATCTCTATATTTGATGAACCAAAATAAGGCTCGAGGGTGATCACGGGTGAACTTATTAGGGGGAGGAATGCAACTGGCTACTCGGAGTGAACATTGCTTGTGAAATAAGCGATAGAAAAAAAGGAAATACTGAAACATTCCGAAGGTTTTTAAGAGATGGGAATGAATCCATGATAGCACTATTTCCTATCAGTCTTAACACTCTGTTTTGAATTCAATTAAGCGGTCCCTAGACGCTCAATATTATTGGGCCATATTTGATATTGCACAATATTATTGTCCGTCTATGGATAATATTGCAAGATTGTGCAATATATTGAAGAAAATCAAAACCATTTTGATATTTATTGCACAATAATAATACTGAATCGTCTGTGGGTACAATTGCACAATATTTTTTATTTATTTTCAAGAGCCCAAGAGTAAACACCTCCTCGACTGATTTAAATAAGTGAAAATGTCAAAATCAAAAGAGGATGAGAGAAAATTATTGGATAAAATATTGAACCGTCTGGTACCTTGGTACCTACCTACCAGCTGAAGTAATTTTTGAAATATCAATTTTTGACGATGGGATTAACAATTGGTTTAAAATTTATTTTGACAAATTTAATTAAAATCTAATTTCGATTGTATATTAAATAAATTTGAAAAAAAAAAAATATAAAAATTCTTTTACAAAAAAAAAACAAATCATATTTGTAATCATTCACCCCTATTACAGAATTCGGCGAATGAGCTAAAGTGACAGTTTCAATTAATTTCCAAACTTTTGCTATTAATGAATCCGACTAAAGAAAGTTGAACGAATGTCGGTAACAATCCCTGCACCACCGACATTCTGTTCAACTGTGCAATCCATTCGCACTCCATACAATTTCTATCATTTTGCATTCGTGCCAATTTCGAGACGAATCTGAAGTGAATTTTTAATTAAACAAAAAAAAATTAAAAATAAACAATGGGAAGTACAAAAACGTAAGTTAAAAGCTTATTACATATAATGAGTGTTTAAGTATATGTTTAACAAATTTTAATATAATACGGACAACCAATCAGAAACAATTTAGAGAAATGGTGGAAATGATGAACACGCAACCGGGCCTAACAAAAAAAAAAAAAAAGAATGCACACCCCGGTTGGTATTGAACGGTCCACCATCCAAGCACTAACTAAGCACAACGATAGCGATTGTATTATCAAATGTGTGTAACTGACAGTGTCGATAGGAAAGTTCATAAATGATAAGGTAATTTTAGGAATCGACAATCTAATTCATCCGGCGAATTTCATAATTCAGTTTTACAGGGGGGATATGCGAAAGGTCAACGGATCGAGTTAACTCACCGGGAGTAAAATTCTGCGAATTCTGTAATCGACATGATTATTTTCCCCGAATGCAGTTGTCGATTAATTTATCAATTGAATCGAAACTTTTCGATTGTTTCGATTGATTTTCATATTTTGTACTGCCTAACACAATCGATCGAATAATGCACTATTTTGAATGAATCCACGGCATATTGTGAATATTTCAAATTTGACAGCTTTATGATGTGTTTGATTTTGAAATTATTGTTGGTTTTTTCTGTTTTTTAATTGCGATATAGGTACTATAGGGCAAGTTCTGCATATGGAAAAAAAATCGAACTCGAGATTTTGATCAAAGTGAAGACGAAAAACGTGGATCCGGCATTTCCGTCTGTCTGTCAGTATGTCTTAATGTCCGTATGTCTGTATGTCTATATGTCTGTACCTCGAACTACAGCCTAAACTACTGGAGGTATTTTCTTCAAACTCGGTACTTAAGAGTCTTCGGTGATTCCCTAGAGGAAAAATTGTAATTTTTTTGTTTAGCTCCAAACTAACGGTACCCCCCATACACCCGTAATGCAAAATCTTATTTATCTCGAAAACGGCTCTAACGATTTTGATATTATGGACATGAACTACATTTTGGTCAACAAAAATTTTGGGGAAAAATATTATTAACGGTACCATGTCATAGAGCCGTTTTTTTGATTTTTTACTTTCTCATTAACGGGTCTAAGGATTTTAACCAAAAATTTTCAGCAGGATTCTCCTTAAGTTTAAAATAATATTGTTTATAAAAATATTCGAAAAAATATTTGTTGGGTTTTTTGAAAAAAAAAAAAAAAAAAAAATTTTTTGAAAAATCAATATCTTCAAAACCTATGAACGATTATTTTTTGAAATTATTTCCTAAAATCAATATTATTAAATACTTAAAATTCGAACCCCAAACTATTTTCTTGAATAATTTTAAAGAAATTTCTTATATAAACAATTTATTTAATAATAAAACGATTTTTTAAAATTTGATTGCATAAATTCATACTTTTCTAGAAATCAGACGACAATTTTATACATTTGAACGTTATTATCTCATTAAATCCATGTTTTATATTTATAAAATGTATCTTAAATTCCAAAGTACTTTTACATAAGAGCAAGTTCGTGCGATCCAGTCGTGCATTTTATTCTTTTTCGATTACTCTAAATGGATCACATTAAATTATACTGAAGCAGAAAAACGTCGGGCTAGAATGCATTTTTATGAAAAAATTAATATACCTGCATAAAACAAATATTTAAATGATATCTTCTACAAGAAAATTTATTAATTGGAAGAAAATTACATCTTGTTCACAAGAAAAAACTTCTAGACATCAGTCGATCAGAAAAAACAATCAAAAAGAAACGACTATGAAATCGAAATGTTACGATCACAATCGACATTTACAATATGGACGACGATCGATAATCGAAAAAAGTCAATTAGAAAATCGACACCCGTAATCGGGGCGTTTATCTGATTAAGTACGCTATTATTCTTAAAAAAATAATCCCTAACAACTTAAAGTTCCAATTAATTTGCCTTTAGCTAAACGATCGATAATTTTGAATCCAAACATCGATATTTTTTTATCGATTATCGATAACTATAAAAATACCTACATAGCAAAGACTTTTTTCAACTCTAGTTTTGCGCATTGTTTAATTGTTTAAAAATTGCACTTACGTCGATAGTGCCGATTTTGCAAAAAAACAACTTCAAAATTATACATATAAACAAAAATTTTTGGGTTATTATATAAGAGAAACAAAATAATATTTATCATGGCTTCACCTGCTAACTTGGAAAAATAGTTAGGACCAATTGCAAAATTGAGGAACAAAATCGCAAGTTTACAAAATTTATAAGTTGCTGCTTAGTATCTAGCAGGAAAACCTTTTTAAAGTAGAACTTCTTCAGCGTTGCATTGAGCAAATAAAAGCCTGATATCTATAAAGTATGAAAAGATAAAAGAAAAGAAACTTTTAATTTTTGATTTTTAAATGAGCCTGATATCTGTCCACAGAAATGGAATACCAAGTCACTTTAAGCTTAGCGTAATGGTTATCCAAATTTTGTGATGTTTTGGCTTGACGTCGCTACAGAGATAATTCTTAGAACCACTTTTGAGTAAACTTTACTGTGTGCTTTTGATCAATATCCTCTTGAAATATCCATATTACAGGGATTTTGGAGTATTTCTAAGTATGTCTATTTCGTGAGGATACTACCAATTCTAATAATCGTTCCAATGCCGAGCCATGAGAAGCATGCTCAAATATTTATCGATCCTCCTCCATGCTTGACAAGGGGTACCTGGGAGAGGTACCACAAAGCGTCTGCCAGCAAGACTTAAGCGTTTAATTTTCGTTTCACCGCTCGAAATGATAAATTTCCATTGATTCATTGTCCTGGAAGAATGGGATCGAGCAAATGAAAAACCGTATTTTGTGTTGTTTGGATTTCACCGAGGGCTTCTTTCGGGAAACTCGACCATGTAATCCAATTTGAATCAAAGGGTCGAATTCGGTGAAATACGAGTAGATATCAGTAGTACTTGAATAGATTTAACTGATGCCAATTACTCGACCGCAATTCAGTTGGAACCTTTTCCATTGATTATTTTTGTTCAAGTTTACTTTCGTATCTTTTTAGACATGTACTTGCTAATAAATCCTCATAATGCAAAACTTGTTGGCAGAACACTATTGCCGATTACTTAGCAAGCTTTGTCGAAGTCTCAGTGACAGAGGTCAGGACTTTCTACGTGCTGAATCCACTATGAAAAAAACCGTCGACAAAAATATAAACAACATGGGTCTGAACCCAAAATCAAAATCGCCTCATAAATTTCCATTCTTCACAATATTATCTAATTCTATGGGTCGTTTTGTTTATATTAATAAAGCTCCTTTTCTGCAAAGCTAATCAGATTATTTCCCTATAGACATTGCCGTATGACGTATCAGACAAATCGATGAATAGAAAGTGAAGTGGTGATCGTCGGAACTAAATAAGGATTTTAATCTGCAGGTTTAATGCGCTCGCACAAGCACAAGCAAGATGAATCTGGTCCTTCCTTTTTCTAAATTCTGACCCTTTTTACACAAACTCTGTGCTCTATGTATGTAAACATTTCAAAATAGTTTACACCCATAAATACCAATTTCAAATATGATTGTCCATGTTAAGTGCGGAGGACTTTTAGATTATTACAAATTTCGAAGAATTTTTCCATTTCAAAGAATGGAGAAATACTCCACAAACGTATGTGCTTATACTCATTAAAGATAAAGAGTATCGTCCACCTTAAGCAGCAGAAAGATACACACAAAAGCCTATACTATGCCCCATCATATCCACGATTACCTAACCCATTATTACTCGTACCTTATATCATCCTTTTGACAAACACACAATTGAAACTTTTTCCCGTGCGGTGATACACATTCTCAGGCTTACAAAACAAGCCTTCCCATTTCTATCATCATTCCTTAAAACTCATTGCAACTCCCACTTTTACTTTATAATCAGTCCTGCTATGCCAGCCGTCTGCCAAAGGGGTGGGGGTGGCTAAGCAATGGTACGCTTTTGCCAATCTACATGGAATTAAAATATAATACAAACAAAATACACAACATCAAGAGGTAAAAGGATGATGGGCTAAGGTGAGGTGAGGTGTGAAGAGAGATGTACTGTAGGTGTAGGGTGTCATAAAAGGACGAGAATGCTCGTAGGTTTCATTTGAAAGTTGAAATTTATATCTTCTGCTTCTATTTTCTACAAATGGGAGATATTTTGTATTCAGTTTAGATACTTTCTGTGTCTTTTCGTTTCCGAATTTAGGGACCGAGAACGAGACCGAGACCGAGTCCGAGACCAGGACCTGGGGCCAATTTCCAGAAAAAGGTGGAAATTGGATAAATACGAATGAAAATGCAAAACACTATAAAGAAAAAAAAATATACAAATCTCAAATCTCAGGGTAAGCCACTCAGCAGATAGATATCCTATAATGTATCTATCTGGTATATAGAGAAGGGATGAAGAAACGGGTTGAAAATGAAAAGATTACAACGAGGGTTGGTTTGTTTGTGGAGGAGAAGCCCAGCATTTCTCTCGTTTGATACTACAAGCTGGGACAATTTGTTTTTATGCTCTGAGCTTCAGGTTTACGTATGAATGTACTGTACAGAGCTCTATAACTACCTAGAAGGAAGGTACACACAGTCGTAGTCATTGTTATTCTGTCTTTTATTCGGCTTTAACTTTAATTGTTAAATGGAATTCATTGTCACTTTCTAATGCAAGAGGGATTTTGTAACATTTTTAATGTGGACACTTTGCTGTAATAAAATTCTAACTTTGATCTTTATACTGAGAAACTGTTGCAAGTTCGTGTTTTGTCTAATAGACAATTAAAAATTGACAATTAAATGTTAATGCCCTTCGGGAAATGGGTCAGGTGGTAAATGAATGCACTAAGAGGAATATGGCAGTCATTTAAAATTCTGAGAACTAAAATGCAAAATCCCAAAAATTCTAAATTGTCCTAGAAACAAATTTCGAAAAATATATCTGCAAAATTTGATATTGGTGGATGTGGGACTTGCAGCTTAAACAAGTTTTTCATGGGGTTTCGAGGGGCTAATGTCGAATTCTCGATGTCCTTGAACAAAAAATAAAATGGCGAACAGTTAAGAAGAAGGCATTTGACTTAGCAAACCAGAGGCAACAGAAAGTAAGGGTAGCTCTTCGTTGTGCATCCACCTACCCCAACAATTCAGTGGTCCAAATCTCCTTATATCCAGACTTCATCACATGTGTACACTGTACATGAAAAATTTACAGAAGATACGCAAAGAAAATGTATCGCAAGACAGAACAAGATTGCTTGGGGAAGAGTATGGAACAGGTGAAATGAAGAAGATGTGTAGAAAAAAGAGAGAGTTCGCAGATTCTTGCTGATGCTTTAAAGACAAGTACCTCTAGCACCAGAGACTAGAAGATGTAGCATTTCCAGCAGCTGCTTAATGGTCTTCATTAAGAGCATGTATTTGGGCAAGAACGTAAGTCACTTGAATTTAAAGAAGAACTAGTTCCAACATTCCAAGATGTATAGAAAAAAACTTTAAACAACAAAGCCCGTAGGTTCTTATAACTTACCAAAAAAAATCTATTAATAGTGAGGTGATTTGTTCATCCAATAATTCATCAACAAATTAAGGGTTGAAGAAAACACACTTGAAATATAGACTAGTATCAGAGCTAATCGTCGCATTGAAGATAAGCCTTAATGTAACACTTTAATCAACAAGAACCAATGCGGCTTCTGGCTCAAAAAATCGACCATAGACCAAATCTTCTTCTTAAAAGACCAACTAATTTCAAGGAGAAAATATATGTAAACATGAGGTGCTCCAAGGAGTGTCTGAAGTCCGAAAAGTCGAAGCACTATCGAACGAATGGAAAAAAAATACTCCAATTGAGAGAAACTTCAATTTCCAGTTCGAGGCGACACGAAAGACCGAACTTTCGGTTTTATGACCAAGCCATTACGGATGCCAGAACACTTGGCCTGTGTGAACCTGAAGAACTTTCAAATATCCATTAAGTTGATTTCGGATGTGTGACTGATTAGTTTGTTTTGACATTGCAGGACTCTTTGAATGCCCGCATAGATTTTAACATTAGGTTAGGCGGCTGTCAAGGTGACTTCTTTAAACAGTAAGACCATAAGTTGCGGTCAATTGTGGTACCACATGAATCAAGCTGATTTTCTCCCTTCTCATTGAACTATTTAGAGCTCCTTACGAAGCGTGCGAAACTGCTAATGTGTATATTGGCAGGTCACTAGAATCATTATAGTAGAACTCTACTAGATGGAGCCTAAATCTTTGAGATAGAGTAGGGCATGGCACGTACAGAAAAGTTGAGGAATCGATTCCAAGGTAAGAAATCGCAGTGACATAAACTATTCTTTCTGCATTCCTAATCCTTGTTCCCACCTTTTATTCTTTTCGTACAGGCGTTTCCTTCAAAATACTGGGAGAGAGTAGGGCAGCCATGGTACATCAGCCTTTAGGTACACTCTCTCAGTACTTTGAAGAAACAAGATGACATTTAGTGACCTTAAATCTAGATCTGATCCCAAAAGAAATGCTGACGAGAGTGGATCGCGGTTGTAAAAGATAAAACGCTTACCGCAAGTCCCTTCAGTTTTCCCCAAATATGTGTGCAAAAGCCAAACGAATTAGGGTGTTTGCGAAATAAAATATTACTGCCTATCTCGCCTTAATAATTTTAGTTTTGAAATAAGCCTCCACTAAGTTTCCACAAATGACTGCTTAAATCTAAATCCCAGGAGAAAAATGCACGGCACTTATGAAGATCCTCTTTCATTTTCCAAAGTTTTGTTTTTTTTTTTTTGTAAGAAAAAATTCGATCAACAGCTGAATGACTTCATCGGATTCGCCACTAGTTTATGTGAAACCAATGGTCAACGAATTGGCCAAAACTGGGGGTTTTAAAGTGCCAGTAGGAAGACCGGTGGGTTTCAACTGCATTTGGCTCACTTTATTACGCAAGTTATGCCGAATTGCCGAGTGTTGCTGAAAGATTGGCCGAAAGCACTGGGATCGCTGAAAAATAAGTGATCATCCAGGCACGAAAAAGAGTTTGACAGTTCACTAAGGTTTTGATAAAGTTAGAGACCAGAGCTCATTACAAGAAGTGAAAAACAAAACAAAAAAAAAAAGATTAACATAGAAAAAAAATTAAGAAAATTTTGGAAAGAGAGAAGAGGATTTATTCGAAAAAAAAATTGCATTATTGGACTTCAAGAAAGAAGATTAAATTCTGACATTGTGGAAAATTTGATAGAGGAGAATATATGCAAAAATCTTTTGAGAATATTCCGAGTCTCGATGTTTACTTGTTAGACATTGTCCGGTTATCACACCAGTAAAAGAGCCCGATCATAACTTCGTCGAAAAATAAAAACGTTTTTGAAGTAACTACAAGGTGGCGCATAAGTAATTTCATATTGTGAATGTACCTTAATAATTGCAAATGGCGTCAAATATCATTGTGCTTTGACATCTATGTTGTTGACAGATAGAATTATGTCGTTTTCCATTGGTTTCACTCAAGGATACACTCCATTCTGAAATCCAATGGAACTGTGCTCACTACTTCTACTAAACTTTGAAATTTTGCCTTTGTATTAGTTAATCATCGTGTTGGTGAAAATCTGCGATAGTAGTTATTTACTAGGTAGGTATTTATTATTTGTATATTTTGAATTAAGTAAATTATTTCTAAACGATCTTATTTGAAGCAAACACAAACGAAACAAAATCAAACAAGAATGCTGCTCCCGGTTTTTACTTTTGACATTTGAGTATGTGTGTATTAGTGCTTTTTAAGTGGATTTTGACTTGAAATCGAGAAGCAAAATTTTCCTCTCAGAAGAGTATTTTTTTCCCAATGGAATAGTTTGAGAAGACTCTTCTAGACGCTTCTGGACGACCAATGGAAAACGACATTAACCGACAACAAGCAATTTCGCGATACACACCTGAAGAACGTGGAATTATTGTTACTAATTGTTTGACCAGTTTTATGTCTGTTGAATAAACGCAGAGTGAATACCGTCGTCGCTTTCCTCGCCGTGTCGTGGGCAATATGCGCGAACAATTAAGCGCTTGTCTGAACGTATTGTGCAAGACAGATCCACTAAATATGTCGCCTGCTTAGTATTGTTCGTCCGACCAAGAACGTCGCTGATACGGCCGACGACTCCAGAGAGAATCCACAAACGACATCACGATGTACACAATACGACATCAGCAGACGTTAGTTGGCTGAAATTTTACTGAAAGACCATTCACGAATTGCTGCCTAGTGACCGTCAAACGAATTTAACTTAGTCTCATTCTCTGCTAAACTTGGTGCAAGAAGAGGTTGATATCATAAATCATATAAATCATAATGATCGACAAAGCTCACAGAGAAGTTACATGAAAGTAAGAAGAGCTATTGCATCCCCTCAAAGTTTCTTTTTGGTTTGACATTTGCAGTGAAAAAGTCATTAGCCTTTATTTTTCATCGTAACCTTAACTATACTCTGTCCAACAAAAATTGTCAGTACAAGGAAGATAGCACGTTTGTCTCTCATTCTGGTTGCATTGCCATACATACATAAGTGTGTCGCCTTTTTAAGGTCTCACAGGGATTCCGTAGTTTACATTATAAATCGCCGCAAATGAGAGTAAAAAACGCGTAGGGCTACCGTCTGCCGATTCAAAACGACTGAAAAGAATATTCAATTTACCTTTTCCTACAACGCCAAGCGGTAAGATAATAGGAGCGTTTTTGTTTTTTAAGTTGAAAAGCAATACGACAACACTCAAAATACTCATCTTCTTAAAATGTGTTCTCAAAAGCTTCAAATCCCAAAAGCTCCTTAATAAAAACCACTGAAAAAGCTCCCTGCTTGCAATTGAGAATGATAATGGTAACTCTGTTTTGATGTAGATAAAGAGAGCACGATCGTATTGAGTGACACTTGACGCTCTTGACTGACAGTATCTCATCAGTAGTGGGATACGACGACGGTCGTGTATCGTGTTGGGGTGTACAACTTTTTGCAAAGAATTACAACAACAATTCCTTTAGAAAAGTCAGTGGCTTGCTCTTTTTTTAGTGGCATTTTTCCTAACGCACAGTAGTGAGGGTGCATCAGGCGCCACTGCTTTAGAAAAAGCTCTCCCATAAGGCCTGTACTGACAATTTTTGTTGGACAGAGTACCTATAGTAAGTTTAACGGACAGATGTCAAACGAGTTTTTTTCTCACAAGCTTCTCGTCTGGACAATTGGTGGTTCCAGCAGAACGGTGCAACCGCTTACAAACTCGGATAACGATAGAGATTTTGAGACACGAATTGAGCTGACCACCAAGATCGCAAGATCTAATGGCGTCAGACTTCTTCCTATAGAGCTTTTTGAAATCTCTCATTTACCACAACAAACCACAAGTCTTGCAAGTTTTTAAAGCTATCATTGAAGAAGAAATCACCAATTTGGAGCAAGATGTTTTTCGAAAAAGCAATTTAAAATATCGTAAGACGAGCACAAAAGTGGCATTAAATCGGAGAAAGGTCACCTAACCGATATAATTCTTTCACATTTATAGGTAGGTATCATCAATTTTTCATCTTCAAATAAACTTTTCGTGAAAGCAGAGTCAATTAACCTGCATACCTACCTACATTTGGATAACAATTTAAAGTAGCACTTCGAATCTTATAATCACCCCAAGTCATAAGAGTGTACTGGGAATTTTGCTAAGGCTCAAAAACTAATTTAAAACCAAAGGATCCATATTCTTTCAAGGTCTTAAGTTCAAACTTCATTTTGTTTGGTTGAAAGCTACCTACGCATTAACACAAATACGCCAGTCCAAATCATAAGAGCAATTTTATACCTAAGGCAAACCAAAACAGTCTTGAATACCACCTGCTAGGTAGGTAGGTACTCCATAGTTAAAGAAAACATTTATTGCATGCTAAAATATACCTACCTTTAATCAAACAAAGTGCACCACTCAAGATATTTCATTGCTGCACGTGCAGGTGCACCACCACACTGCACAACCTTTAAAATCTAACCAAATTAGTAAAGAATCAAATTTCCTTCATTTTACATTCAACATGCTGAGTAGGTATGCTGATGATGATGCCATCACACTGTTGATCCGCACATCAGACACACACACAGACAGCATAAGTTCCTTCCTGCCTCTGCATCAGACAATTCCATACCACATTTGCGCGCCATTCAAACTTCAGCAAAACTCAATTGTGAGAAATCTAAATCCCCCAATCTTTTTCATTGCATTGAAATTGCGTCATTTGCAGCAGCAGTAGCAGTAGCAGTAGCACACCAAATGACATTGCACCTAATTTTCCACTTTTCCTTCCACCATTGCCATTCACCACCACCACAACGGCACTATACATATATATGTATCTTATAATGATGATGATGATGGCAATCTACACTTGGTGTATAGTGTCGTCCTTTTCCATCTGGCGTCTTTTTCTAATCTTCGCTATTGCTGCAGCTCAGCAGCTGCACTATTTATACTTCCACATTCGTTTTTCGCATTTTTAATTAAAATCCTGTCGTCGTCCTTTCTGTGGAAAAGGACCGACTGGCAGCAGCTGTTTGGTATTGAATGAACTTCCAACGGCAACCAATATTGGTATTTTGTCGAGATATATCGCTTCCTGACACCCCAAATCCATTTCGGGCTGATCTCATTATAAGCAAGTCTTCACAACTCTACGAAAAAGGGCCACAGACCTGTGTGTCTGTTGTCATTGGTCCAAACTGCACAGGCACACATCAACCAACGAGGTAATCCGAGATCTGTGCTCATTTCTCAAATTCAGTTGACTATCCCATATCCCATCTACCACACCACCCTTCTTCAGTCAGCACACACATTAGGTCCATGATGCTGGTGCATCTAGCTAAAAGTGCATCTAAAACAGCAGGGACCCCGGGCCGGTCCAGGTCCATGAGACTCAGACTGAGACCTTCATTTGCCTCTTCGATATTCCAATGGTTGTCCGTCTTTGTTGCATCGTCAGAGTTGCGTATCTAATGGATATCAGAACAGAAAAGCGAAGTCGCAGCTGCAGCTGCTGTAACAATTCTATTCCTCGCATTTCAATGGGCGTGCGGGGCCGGGGGAAAGAGTTTTCCTTTTTTGCTGTGAGGACCTGTTTTTTTTTTTTATATTTTCCTTTTTATCTGTTCCATGTAGCTCATCCTTGTTTTTTTTTTTTTTTTTTTTGTATTTATTGAGTTCCCAACCTTCCTTCGTTTGATTCTGTTGTCTCTGGTTCGGGATAAATGCGTTCCCATACGGGTGCTTGCAAGTCAAAGGAAAATTGTTGAAAACCAGTTGCAATCAGGTAGAGTGTGGTTCATAGGCATTGATGCAGCGCGCGAATAAGACACAAAAGAGTGTCGCTATGCACATACTCGTACACATGTCCTGGTTCTGGTCCTCGCCCTGAGAGAAATATTACAACACAGAAAAAAAGAAAGAAAATTTACTCCGGAAGTGCTTCGACAACAACAGCAATCGAGAAGAAGGATCCATCGGCGGAAATTTATAACTGTTGTACAGTTTTCTTTTTTTTTTTGTCGTGGGAGAGAAGGAAATTTTTATCGTTCAAGTTGTTCTGGTTGAAGCATTAAAATTTCATAAAGCCATATGAATTTTAAAGTTTTTGATCCTCTTTTTTTTTCTTTTTTGTTAACTTGGTCCTTCCTCAAATGTTGGAACTGGGTTAATATTTAAAGCATCCTACAACACTATACCTATATATTGGAGGTATGAATGAAATTTTAATCGAAAATCAATGCGGGATTTTCCTTCCTGTGATGGAAAGGACCTTTATCAAGGCTTAAGAGTTTTTGAGGGCAATTAAAATAAGCACAACAATTTTGTGAGTTAAGTTATTATTTATTTATTGGTGTTTGAGAATAGCACAAGATTGAGGGATAAGTTGGAGGCTTTTAAAAAAAATGATTGTTTGAAGGTCGTGGGCATACAAAATTCACAACTTAGGAAGGTACCTACCTACTAATGCTGGATTATTTAGAAGACTGACAAATTGGAAATTTTTATGGAACTTTATACTTAGTTTTGTTGTCATAAAACATGAATATGTCAATAAATGCCTTCAATATGACAGAAATATTGACATTTTGTCAGTCTTTTGGATGCAAAATGATTGGTATTGAAATACGGCAAATAAATTAAATGCCAACAACTCGTGGAGAACTTCCACCTATTGATTTACGACTCACCTTTCTGGTGTGCGTTAGATCGCTAGGAATGAAGGGGACCTTTAACTTTCTGTTGAGTCCGAACGGCTGATATGAGTAGCACTTTTCATGAGAAGAATCATCATTATGTTTTGTAACCCCGCTCGATGCACAGAACACCAGTAAATCGTGTCTACCCTTCACGGCCTGCAGGTAGATATTTTAACTGGAAATCCGCTTCTGCTAAGACTGTTGATTTTCATGTTGTTCTTGGTATTCCCACTCGCCGTGCACCCTGAGGATTCCATTCAAAGGACTGCTTTTAATATCATCGTTTGGTTTTCTCAGTGCCTGACCAATGGTTAGAAAAAATTTGTGTCCAACGAAGCTTCAAAGTGGGACTTGAGAGCGATTCACAAAAGCCTGCATTTTCCTCGAGATGAGAGCCGAGACTTTCCAGTTTTCACAGGTATATAATAGCATGGATTAAACATTAGATTCGAAGAATTTCAACAGTAGTGCTGGAAGGAGATTTGACTGGAATTCCAAATTTGAGATAGATTACCAAAACCAGCGCAAGCTTTATTTAATCTACTTTTGACGTCCAGATCAGAGGTGATAAGAAAGACTCTTACAAAATTTTTTTAATTCATTGCAAGTGAAAGTACTCTTTTTTTAAGCTGGAAGCGGACGGGAACCAAACAAAAACCATACGCAAGGGTGTACTGGGCTACTAGAAATCAGACTAGAGAAAATAAATTACTGAAGAGAATCCCGAATGAGTACCTAATATCTTTTATTCCCATCTTGATGTTGACAATTTCATATGTGAAATATACGAAAAAAGTATGCCATCTAAAAGGTCCAAGTTGTTTCGAAAATAAATAGTTTCAATAATGGTTCAGTCAGAGGCGTTATTTTTTTAAAATATTTCTTAATGTGTTTTTCAAGGTCATCGTTAGAGAATATTTGCATCTCATTTTTGGGATTTTCAAAATGTATGTGTAATCAGTTTAATCAACAATTGGACAAAAAAGGCAATATTTTATGAAAAGTTTTTCAATTTTTTTCAATCTGATCCCAATTTTAAGTCTGTCCACAATCTTTTTTGATAAATAATTGATACTTAAATAGACATAACGTCTTTGCTTTTTTAAATTATTTCGATTTTCTAGTTAACGGCACAACCGAATAAAACAAGCTTCCTAAATGTTACTCAATTTCAAATTTAAAAAAAAATTTATTTTCGAAAACAATTTCAAATTCGAAAACAAAGTCATGATTTTGGAAACTTTGAATATTTGGAGAAAATAATTTAATACTTAAAACTAAAAAATTAAAATCATATTTTATTAGATTTTAAAATTAATGAAATTCTGATTTAAAATATGCTACTTTTCATAATTTTTGTGTTTATACCCGCAGTATTTTTATACGCCATATGACAAGAGGTAATGGAATGTTATATAATTTTTCTTTACAACGTTTTTTTTACTTGGGACTTATACGAGTAGGTACTATAAGGCAAGTTATGCATTCGTAAAAAAAATCGAACTCGAGATTTTGATCAAAGTTGACATTACGATCATAGCGAAGACTAAGGGCCATTTGCTGATACGAAACTTAAATATTTATGTTCAACTTAAGCGCTTATGTTCTACTTTTTCCTCTACGTAAACTGTCACATAAGAGCTTATGTGGAACATAAGTATTTATGTTCCGTATCAGCAAATGGGCCTAAAAAAGTGAGTCTCGCAATTCTGTCTGTCTTTCTGTCTGTCTGTCGGTTCGACTACAGGCTAAACGGCTCGGCCGATTTTCTTTAAACTTGGTAGATATCATTTTTAATTTTTTCTCCCACATGTTTTTTCTTTTATTTTAGGACCAAAAATAACGGTACCTGCCATACGAATTTTTTTCGAAATTTTATAAATATGTTTTTTTTCTCAAAAACTGTTCGACAGATTTAAAAAATATAAAAAACACAACAAAATTTCATTTAATTAAAGCTAGGTAATGGTTGAAAAAAATTTTCCGGAAAATTGTTATTGAAGGCACCCCCCATGGAACTATTTTTTTTTGGTTTTGATTTTCTCAATAACGGTACAACCGATTTTGATCATTTTTTTTTTGCTTAGGCTCCCCGAAAACTTTCAAATTTTCAAACAAATTTATTTTGGATTTAAAAAAAAAAATTATTTTTTTTTTCAAAACTCAATATTTCGAAAACCCCATGCTAGATTTTTTTTAAACTTGATAAATAAAAGTTTCTTAATATAATCTACAAGATGTGAAAAAAAAATTTATTTTACCTAAAAATAAAGGTAAATGTTAAAAAAAATGGTTTTCAAAAATCGTACTTTTCTCGAAAACGACTCGCGAGAACAATTTTGATAAAAAATTTTCTCTCAATTAATTTTTACGATCTTTAATTTAGTAAAAAAAAATTTAAATTAAGATATTACAGCTTGTACCTACAATTTTGAATTTCTCATTATCCACATAACGGAACTTAATTAAATTTTTTATTGAGAAGCTTCTAAAAAGTCTAAAACTTTAAAATAAATATTTTTTGAATTTTTGGAAAAAAAATCTATTTTTTCTTTTTTGGAAAATTCGATATCTCAGAAACGGCTCAATATTGGAGTACCAAAATTTTGTCTTAAAAATCTTTCAAAAAGTTTGTATATAAAAGCTTTTTTTAAGAAACCACTAAAACGACTTATAATTTTTGTTCTTGCATAAATTCATATTTGCATAGCATTCTGTTTTTGTCTCTTACTACTAAAAGAATTTAAAAAAATAACTGTATCCTTATGAACATTCGTTTTTAAAATTCCTAGTCTATTACATAGGAGCAAGTTCGTGCGACCCAGTCGTGCATTTTATTTTATTTAGAAATTATGTTAGGGCTAGATGAGATTAATCAAAAATTTCTAGAAAAATAAAAACAGTTTTGGAAACATTTTAAATAAATTTTGAAGGAGAGGAGTACTTAGTACTTTTATGTGGATAAAAATTACATCTGTTTTTAACCTTTTTATATTTATCAACAAATGTTTTCTTAGTTTCTATATTCACTGAACCCAAAACTTGGAGAATCTGTCGATCTTCATTAATGTCAAAACTGTGAGGAAAAATCTGAGCTAGACCCTTTGAAGACGAATGGAATTTTTTGTGAGACCAATCAAGTCTAAAATTCTCTGGAATTTAAAATTTGGGGCGACTTTCCTTTAAGGTAGTACGCGTATAGTATTGATTTTTTTTTGTACAGTTAGCTAGTGGTCTCAATAGAACAGATTTAAAATATTAAAGTGAGGAAACACCGTTAAATCATAAAAAAAAATTGTTTTATTTTTCAGTTTTAACCTCACTTTTTGTTTATTTTTTTAGTGTTTTCTGGACTAATGGCCAATTTCATAAACAAACACTAAAAGCACTTTTATCAAAAATCCTTTTAAATTTTATCAGACTCTTAAATATTTTTTGTTTCACCAATCTATAAAAGGGAAATTTTAAGGAAATTTTTGTTAAAATTGAGTTCTCTTCACATCCCTGGAAAAAAGAATTTGGTTCTTTCTTTCTAACAAGCGCAATGTATGAGAACAAATGAGAAAGCGTTATGTGTTGAAACAAATGCCAAGAAATGCAAAAAAAAATGTAAACAAAAATATTTGGAAAGATCCTGTGGGATAAAATCGTAATAAGCACTTAATTACACTGATACTGATGCATTTGTTTCGGTTCCAAATGTCGACTAAACAAATTCAACAAACAGATTCAAGATTCACAAATGCTTTGGAAAGTCGTAACCTATTTCGAAGTCAGCCGGAGAATGGATTTCTTTTCCTATTCCTGTGAACCCGGAAAACTCTTGCTCGGCGTATAACTTATGTGTGGCACTTTAGCATTGGATGAAGAATTTTCAATATTTTATTCGAAATAAAAAACATATTTTAATTATTTAAAAACCTATCCACTTTTTATTTTCAAAAACTAAAAACTAAAATGTTGCAAAACAATAATTTCAGCTGCTACCTATATCCAATTGTTGTGATCTACATCTGATGACATTTCAATGACACTTTTAAAATTTAATGAACCAAAAATGGGCATTTAGTTTATAAGGGTGTTTAAAAGCTTGTTTAATTTAAAAGCGCTTGGTGAAACCAAAGCATCTCATTTTAAGGCTTAGAAGCCTGTTAAATATTTAAAAGTCCTTCGTGAAATTGGCCATAAGAGTACTAAAAGTGGCTAGATCTCGATATTTAATACATCGTCGGGTATGTAAAGTCACCAGGCAGGCGCCAATGTCAACAGTTTTTTAACTTAAAAGTACTGTGGGTTCAGAAACTTGCTTTTTATCAACAAATAATTTCCTTACAAAATTAACAAAAAAGGAAAAATTCCCAATAATTTCCCAAAAATAACCCCAAAATAAACAAAAAAAAAAGTGCATTTTGTATGGAAATTGAGGAACTTTAAAAATTAATTAAAAATAGTTATAAATGTTTTAAAATTGTGATATTTGTTATTTAAAAGTGCTAATCTACCGAATAAAACTATCCGCGTGCGGAAATTCGTGCTACCTTAAAGGAAAGTTGAGCCTAACATTTTGTTTTCCCGTTCAGGTAATCTAATAGACATAATTTTAAGTACGAACAATACAATATATTAAAGGACAAAATTTAAAGAATCGGTTCAAGGCGTTATTTCTGCTGACAGTAATTTTTTAAACGCAAAATATTCTTTCATCCAGATTCCCTGTGCAAAATTCCAAACAGCATATCAAATTAGGCACTTTAGAATATGTTTTTTTCTTCGTCTCGGTCATAC
Source organism: Chrysotoxum bicinctum (assembly GCA_911387755.1). NCBI lineage: Eukaryota > Metazoa > Arthropoda > Insecta > Diptera > Syrphidae > Chrysotoxum > Chrysotoxum bicinctum. The sequence continues at coordinate 208,799,732 of OU426989.1, read as the reverse complement.
TATAAGGTGAACACTGAACAAAGTAGCTTAATGACCTTAAAGATGGCAACAAATCTTCGATCTGAAATTTTGGACGTTCGCTTTTGAGACTATTACCAATATATTTCCAAGCACACCACCCGACACGCCCACTTAAAAGTTAGATTGTATAATATTTGTCGAAATTTATATATAAAACATCAAAAAAATGTCCATTATCACGCCTTTTTAAATAGTGAAAGAACCAGATGTAGGTTTTTATTTCTCGTTTATATTTTTGCAAAGTATCAAATATCATATAGTATCAAGAGGTATTTATTGCCATTTCGTTTTGCCAACGAACAAGCGGGAGAAATCCTGCTTCCGCACTACAACGTTTCTTTGGTGAGTCTGCAAGAATATTTATGGGGGAATTTTCAACCATTTATCAATATACCAGAAAAAAAACCAACACTTCCTACTAAAGGAAATTTTTTGAGTTAACAATGTTATGTCCATAAGTAAAAAAAATGATCAGCTTGTGCAGAAATAAAATTCTTAACTACTCCTCTAAAAGTGTTGAGAAGCATATTTCCTCAAAAGAAATATTCTTGAAGGATTTATCACTTCATCGCAATAGGCATTACCCCTAAAAGAAAATATATTTTTTGTTGATTGGGAATCAAACGCAAAACATTCAGCGTGACGGTGCAACACACTAGCAATTTCAACTCGCGGTACTTAACATCCCTAATACAAAAAATAAAGAAGAATTATTTATTTTTATTTAGCCATTATATTAATAAATGATATGTAATGAGCATAAAATTTTTCATACAAAAATTAGACTTAACAAAAAATTTAAGAAAAAATTACTGGAAAAAATGTAAGAAATAACATAAGTAATTTTCGTATTGCTTTTAAATTTGTTTTTTTTTTTTTCTTCAAGGTAATTTTTTTGAAAAACATTTTTTATCAGTTTAATTTTTGCAAATTTAATTTTGAAATAAAACTTTTAAAATTTTTGTTTGTTACTTTGTACTTACAAAATGTGATTTAAGAAGAAGCCAAAATTTGTTACTTACCTAAAAAGAGAAAGAAAAAAATGTTTGTTAGTTAATCGAGTTTATTAAAATAAAATACTTAAATATAAGAACATCATGCTAAGTTTCATTTTTAAACACAAGGCCGTAATGCAGCCCTCACACTAGACAATATTGTTTCTCAATAAAGGCTGTATTGTGCAGTTATTACGACCATCGCAATATATTCTTGAGTGTTACAAAATATCCATAACCGAATGGCGCGAAATTAATCTTGTATTTCAAGATATGTCAAAATATAGAAGGCATACAGTATCCCCTAACTTTTTAAAGGAAAGTTTGAAAAAGTCCAAGGTAGTGAAATTCTTCTATGATTTTTTCTTTGTAAAAAAGTATTTTTGTTTTAAAATTTTGAAATGGAATATTATTTGTATCCTTAAGAAGTACCTTTGTGACAAATTGTAAATTAATTTTTAAAGCCATTAAATCCGTTAAATAAAAATAAGGGAATAATACCAAACATAAGACATTTTTCTTAACATAAAAAATGCAAAATCCCATTTCCTTTTATTTCCACCTTGCGTCACAAAAATAAACGCAGTTTACTGTTATGATCATTTCGTACATCACACGGAAAAAAATTCACGTCTGGATCCCACGATAGGGAAGACTAAAAAGTTGGTTTCGCAGACTGTCTGTACTTGGTAGATATTATTTTTAAATTTTTTCCCCAAAGGTTTTTTTTCCAGACGAAAAATAATTTAAGAAAATATTTGTTTTCTCAAGAACTGGTTCACAGATTTAAAAGAAAATCCCAAAATAGAAAATGGTTGAAAAACATTCCAAAAAATGGTTACTTATAGTATTCCTCTAAGCCTCCTAGAAAGTTTGAATAATATTTTGTTTTCAAAATTTTTTTTTTAAACTCAATATTTCGAAAGCGACATGCTCAATTTTACGGTACCCACCGTAGAAATGGTAGGAAATTTTTTTTTTCTCAAATTTGTTGGTAAAAATCTTTCTGTTTCTCTAAGTTTGTACGGTCTATAATTCAATAAATTAAGATATTACATAGAAACATTTTTTCTATGTTTGGCTTTGGAGTAACGGATTTAAATGAAATTTTGTATACGGAAGCTTCTTAAAAATGAAAAAAAAATTTCATTAATTATTTATTTTTAATTTTATTTTAATTTCTACAATAGTAAAAACCTTAAATTCGCGTACCAACATATTTTCTTAAAAATTTAATACATAAACAAGTTTTTATTAACAATTTAAAATAGTTATTCTTGCATAAATTCATATTTAACTGTGACATTCTGTTTTTATCTACTTAACTGATTTTTTGTACATTTTTCACTAATAACATACATTTTTAAAATTCTTAAACAGAAGCACAAGTTCGTGTATTTTATTTTATTTAATTATGGATTATAAAAAATAAGGAAAACGGAACAAATTTTATCAAAATTGCAGATGTCGTTTTTGCGAAAAATAATATTTTCAAATCACACAATAGGCACTCAGTATTCAAACTTTTTATGAGCTAAAGCATTAAAAAATTGGTCAAATACAGTAGGGTCGTTTTTGAAAAAAAATTAAAAACAAAAAAACGGTTCTGTGTGATGTACAATTGTACATACCATTAATAATCATTAATATCTGCTGTGGCGATGAGCTTAACCAAAAACTCGAATTTCTTCTCTAGGGAATCACAAACAAAAATTTTGTGTTCCAAATTTAAAAATAATCACCCCTATTACAGACTTCGGCGAATAAGCTAAAGTGACAGTTTCAATTAATTTCCAAACTTTTGCTATTACTGAATCCGGCGAATGAAAGTTGAACGAATGTCGGTAACAATCCCTGCACTACCGACTGTTCAACTTATATGGAATTACTGAATTCGCAATCCATTCGCACTCCATACAATTTCTATCATTTTACATTCGCACCAATTTCGAGACGAATCTGAAGTGAATTTTTGATTAAACAAAAAATAAAAACAAAAATAAACAATGGAAAACACAAAAATGTAAGCCAAAAGCTTATCATACTTAATGTTTAAGTATTTGTTTAAAAAGTTTTAATAGAAAACGCACAACTAAACAACGGAAAGCCAGAAATCTATCGTTGATCGATAGCGATGCTATTATCAAAGCCTAGGCCGTTAACTAAATGTCTGTAGTTGACAGTGTCGATACGAAAGTTCATAAATGATAAGGTAATTTTAGGAATCGACAATGTAGTTCATACGGCGAATTTCATAATTCAGTTTTACAGCAGATGCGAAAGGTCAAAGGATCGAGTCAACTCACAGGGAGTAAAATTCTGCGAATTCTGTAATAGTCATGAATAAAAAAAGGTCCGACCTGATTTACAGACCCACCCAAGGTCGGTATAGCGAAAACCAATAATTTGTCCGACTTCTTCATCATCGCAGTGTTAATATGGATTAAAACATCGAATATTTGTATACACAAAACCAATACTTGTCCTTTAAAACAATTACAGCATTTGATATTTATTGAAGCCTTATCGATATTAATTTTCAGCAATAACCAGATAAAGAAAAAATATGATTAAAAACTCTAATCTTAGGCAATTATATATTCCGGTGTAACGGCCACATAGGCCACGGGCAGAAAATAAGCTATAGTCACATATATTTGCGAGCACTGACAACTCGAAAAAAATATTAATATTTCAAGTTTTTTGGGCATTCGGAGTTCATGATTTTATATTAAAAGAATCAAACACTTCAAAAAGTGGCATCTGTTTTATTTTTCTAATATTGAAAAATCTATTATGAACTCGGAAAATGCTAACTAGTGTTTGTTCTCGACATAAACACTTAGGTAGAACGGCCGTTGGCCACACATGTAAGGGATTAATGGTAATTCAAAATTTGAAGACAACTCTTCCAAGCAGCACCCTTCCTCTATCTTCTGTTTGAGACTCATGCAATTTCGACAGTTTCGAAGCACCCTCTTCCATAAAAATCCATAAACTAATTAAATCCCTGCAGATGATATCAACCATGCCATCGATCAATCAAATTATTTTTACATAGTTTACTCAGCCTTAAAAAAGTTAAATCAGCTAAAATCATAAATTGATTTTTATCGGTAGCGAAAATAGAGGGTGTTTTTTTTTTTTTGAAGATACGGAAAACTTTTAATTGACAACACTATTTTCTGTGACAGCGTATTTGAAGATTCTCGGATGTTTTGAGGTTAATCACGCCCGAGCAACTTTTGCAAATTGCTCAAATTTATTTCGAAAAATATGGTTCATATTGGGCGTTACGTGCGTTTCATGGTGCTCATAATCGTCCATCAGAGCGATTAATTCGAGAAATTATAGATCGTTTTCTCAATACGTTTACTATAAACGATAATATGCATTCCCTCAGCAATCGATTGCTGGTTTTCGGTCTAAGCCGATAAACCAGAAACAATTGAGCACTTGGAAGTCAACATTCGACATGTTACCGTCGAAATTTAACATGATGTACTGCGAAGAATGTCTACAAATTGGACGTCCAGATTACGCCACAAACGGCCAAAAACCCGAAATCATATTCAAACAATAATGACAAAAAATTATCTTGGAAATTAAGTCAATTTCATGGATGTTGAAACAATTTTTCTGTTTTATTTCAAATTACAGTTCTCCGCCTCTAAAAAAAACACCCTTTATGTGATTTAAAAATAAACCTCTAAAGAAAATCACTCTTCGTTCACAGGCTCGTCAAAAAAGTCTTCCTACTTCCTTCTCACCTGTCGGCTTATTATTGAATTGTTGAATCGGGACATTAATTGCATTGCTCTTTTATCTTAAGAAAACGGTACTTGTGTCCACATTTTAATCTCTTCCTTCAATTTTTTTTTCTTTATTTTAAAGATATTAAAAAGAAAAAAAAAAAAACAGATAAAATTAAAACTTTTTAACGTTCCCATCCCCAGAGTCGCTCATAATAATTCTCCACGGATAACACCAGACCGCTTTTTGATCGACGTTGATAAATATCCTTGTTATTATCCCTCTTTTTTTTCCTGTTCTGTTTCCGGTGAAAATTGATTGCCTAGCCTGCAGACTTTTTGGTAATTTTAAAGCGCGTGCAAATCTTCTTCAACATCCATCTACCACAGGAGCATCAGGACACCACACCAACACACACAAATACATACACATTCACCAAAAAACCAATATAAAATGTCTACCCCTCTCTGTGCCGAGAGTCGCATACGTACGTTGTTAGTACGTCGACTCCGCTTATCTGCACTCCGCTTAACTGAAAATATCGGATATCTGAAACAATATATCTATCACCGATTTATTTTGTACTCTTTTCCAAATAAATAGGTTCGCTTAATTGGAACTCCGTTTAAGTGAACACTCCTTTTATTTGAAACAATTTTTTCCCCCAAATAAACAGTTTGTGTTAAAATAACTCCGCTTAAGTGCAACTTAGAACGTGTCCAAAAATTTTCAAACGAACACACATAAAATTTTACATTTGAAGTTACAATATGAAGTTACATTATCACCCTTCCATCAGTCATTCCAATCGTCACAGTCGTATTTTTACCTGAAATTTGAATTAAATGCAAATCGTCGGCTGGATGCTATCTTGTTCAAAAGGCCATTTTTTACGAAATCGAGTTAGGTATGCAGTCCTCGTAATTTTGGAACGCTCTTTCATTTGGAGCAAACCATTTTGTTCTATCTCTTTTAGTTTTCAATTTACAGAGAACTGTTTTGTTCAATAAGACACTTTTTTAACGATTTTTCAATTCATTTTTGTTCAATAAACTGCTTTTCATCTTTTTACTTGCGATATAGGTACTATTCTATAGGGCAAGTTCTGCATTTGGAAAAAAAATCGAACTCGAGATTTTGATCAAAGTTGACATTACGATGATAGCGAAGACGAAAAAAGTGGGTCCGACAATTCCGTCTGTCTGTCTGTATGTCTGTATGTCTGTATGTCTGTATGTCTGTATGTCTGTATGTCTGTACCTCTCACTACAGCCTAAACCACTGGACCTATTTCTTTAAATCTCGGTAGTTAAGGGTCTTCGGTGATTCCCTAGAGTTTTTTGATTTTCGACTTTCTCATTAACGGCTCTAAGGATTTTAACCCAAAATTTTCAGCAGGAGCCCCCTTAAGTTTAAAATAATATTGTATATACAAATATTCGAAAAAATATTTGTTGGGTTTTTTTGAAAAAAAAAAAAAATTTAAATGAATATCTTCAAAACCTATGAACGATTACTTTTTGAAATTATTTCCTAAAATCAATATTATTTAATACTTAAAATTCGCATCCCACATTTTTTTCTTGAAAAATTTTAGAGAAATTTCTTATATAAAAAATGTATTTAATAATAAAACGATTTTTTAAAGTTTATTTGCATAAATTCATACTTTTCTGGAAACCAGACGGCAATTTTATGCATTTGAACATTAGTATCTCATTAAATCCATGTTTTATATTTATAAAATGTATCTTGAATTCCAAAGTACTTTTACATAAGAGCAAGTTCGTGCGATCCAGTCGTGCATTTTATTTTGTATTATATTGAACAATTGTTAGTATATTAAAAAAAAATGCATAGTTTCTATCTTGTACAATATCCATACATATAAATGACTTCCTCGTTGATTTTAATTTATAACTAATTCAAAATAAAATAAAAACAATTTCTGTAGCTTGATTTATAAACAAAATTGTCAAGGCTTTCAGAAAAAAATAATACCAATCAAATATTTTCTCACATACACAAAAACTTTCAATTTGAACTTTAAAAATCGATTTCCCAACATTTTGAAAAATGGACATTGAACAAGATAGCATCCAGCCGACGAAATATGCATAAAAGTAAATATAATTTGAAAACAACTCCGCTTAAATGAAAAAGAGTTGCATTTATCCGAAGTTCGCTTAAGTGCAACAAGGTTGCAGTTATCCGAAGTTCGCTTAAGTGAAAAATCCGCTTAATTGCAACGATTCTTTTGCATTTTGGGGTTGCAGTTAAGCGGAGTCTACTGTAAATGAACTTGTGTGAGAAGAAAATTTTATTTAAAGGTCATCGATCTCAGGCAATCTCCCTCTGCTGTTTGCATTGGGTTGGATAAAAATCTGATTTTCACATTTTATACTTTTTTTTCACTCATCATTAAAATAATAAAATAAAATGATGAGCAAGATGTGAACTCCGAAATATTTTAGTTTCTATTTTTATTTCACGCTGAGAGAGGAAAATAAACTCGTGAACGTGAATGAATCGGAAAAGTCTCCTCGACTCATAGACCGACCGTTGTCATCATCGTTAGCCTATATACATACATCAAGAACAACAAAACAAAAAATGACGGACTATCTAGCTTAAGTGAACGTCAATAAACGCTTCGCTTGTCTACATAGCCTGGCGCATAGTTTGTTAAATTTTGTTTTTCGTTTTTTTTTTTTTTTTTTGTGCTGAGCTGAACTCATCCCCGTACGCCATATCGGCGCTGAAAAGCAAATACACGGGGGGTGTTATTGCCGTTCACTGATATTTTGCCGGCTGTTTTTCCTGGATGCCAAATGTGCAAACCCGTCATTTCGGATGAAAATTTTTTTTTTCATTTTTCAAACAAAGATGAGTGAGAATCAGAACATTTAGTGTGTGTGCATGTGTGTGTGTATTTTCTTTCAGTCTGGTCAAACAATAAAGGAGCCATGCTAAGAATTCAGGCTCCAGGGCTAACCAGCGGGTCGTTTGCTGATGCTGATGAGGATGACTGCAATGATAATGATTCTATTGTGCGACGGAACCCTTTTTTTGTTGGCCTTATGACAAGGATAGCTCTAATGGCAGGGTAAGCTGGCTACAAATGCAAAGAGGGACAAATTTGGATATACTCGGTAGATATGTACATATTATGTATTCATTGGTGATTTTAAGTAAATCAATTTATTTTTTTTTGCCAACATTTTAGGAATACATGTATCTACTATGTAAACTTTACTTTGTATTAAACTCTTAATAAGCTGTTAAATTAAAAAAATAAACTATCTACGAGTAAAGGACTATTCACATGAGAGCTACCAACGACCAACGAATAAAATAACAAATGGGATTTAAAACATATATATAAGCCTAAATTCTTCACAAAAACTTTACAAAAGGGTAGAAATCTAGTTTAATTTAATGTTAATATGTTAAAATTAAATTGGTCGTTGCGAATTGTAATATGATTGATACGAACTGTCAAACACTATTCGCGTTCCACTTTCCACATACCATCCACACTGCAACGAATGAATCGTTCGCGCGCGACTAACCTCAATTCTAAGTTGTCTAAGTAAACGCCATTCGCGACAAATAAAAAATAAAATGTACGACTGGGTCGCACGAACTTGCTCCTATGTAATAGACTAACAATTTTAAAAACGAATGTTATTAGAGAAAACTGTTCATAAGGATAAAATTATTTTTTTAAATTCTTTTAGTAGTAAGAGACGAAAACAGAATGCTATGCAAACATAAATTTATGCAAGAACAAAAATTATAAGTCGTTTTAGTGGTTTCTTAAAAAAAAAAGCTTTAAATATAAACAATTTTTAAAACATTTTGAAGAAAAAAAAATATACGCCAATTTAAAGTTTTTATTATTGTTATATAAGAATAAAAATTAAATTTAAAAAAAAATATTGAGCCGTTTCTGAGATATCGAATTTTCAAAAAAAAAAAATAGATTTTTTTTTTTTCAAAAATTCAAAAAATATTTATTTTAAAGTTTTGAAATGCAATGTGTCTTAGACTTTTTAGAAGCTTCTCTATAAAAAATTTCATTAAGATCCGTTATGCGGATAATGAGAAATTCAAAATTCGAAAAAATATAAATTAAAGATCATAAAAATTAATTGAAAGAAAATAAAATTTATCAAAATTCTAGGTGCCGTTTTCGAGAAAAATACGATTTTTGAAAACCATTTTTTTAAATTTTTTAACATTTGTAGGTATGGTGGGTACCTTTATTTTAAGGTAAAATGAATTTTTTTTCTCACATCTTGTAGATTATATTAAGAAACTTTTATTTATTAAGTTTAAAAAAAATCTACTTTGAGATTTTCGAAATATGTATTCAGTTTTGAAAAAAAAAAAAAATTTGAAGTTTTTTTTAAAAATCCAAAAATTTTTTTTTTTGAAAATGTGAATACATAATTCTATTTAAATTTTTGAAGAGCCTCAGCAAAAAAAAAATTATCAAAATCGGTGGTACCGTTTTTGAGAAAATCAAAAACAAAAAAATGGTTTCATGGGGGGTACCCTCAATAACCATTTTTCGGAAATTTTTTTTCATCCATTACCTAGCTTTAACTTAAGTAATTTTGTTTGTGTTTTTATTTTTTAAATCTGTCGAACCGTTTTTGAGAAAAAAAATATTTATAAAATTTCGAAAAAAATTCGTATGGCAGGTTCCGTTATTTTTGGTCTTAAAAAAAAAGACAAAAACGTGTGGGGGGAAAAATCAAAACTCATAACTACCAAGTTTGAAAATCGGCCGAGCCGTTTAGGCTGTAGTCGAACCGACAACAGATTTGCAAGACCCACTTTTTTAGTCTTCGCTATCATCGTAATGTCAACTTTGATTAAAATCTCGAGTTCGTTTTTTTTACTAATGCATAACTTGCATTTAGTACCTATAAGTCGCGAATGTTCGTTCATTCATCGGTCGTTGGTCGCTCTCATGTAAATAGTCCTTAAATAGGCTAAGCGAAATTTTAAAAACTAAAAAAAGAGTTTTTTGCTTTAAATTGCAAAAAAAAATATTTTGTTGAAAATATATACAGGGTGCGTTTTAATTTACAGGTCGATTTTATGTACGGTTGCCATTTTTGTGTGAAAGAAGTTTTTTCAGTCGTAGAGAGTATGGTCGATAACAATTTATTATGGAGAATGGAAATGACCATCAACGTCGGCGGGATTTGGCTTGTCAAGTTTTACTTTCCGCTATAGACGACTGTTAGTTTTGGCGAACAAGCACATTTTGACTTGCCTGGCTTTGTTAATATACTGAATAGCCACTATCGGGGCACTGAAAACCTTCGATTGATACACCAAAGACCACTACGTTCTCGTAGAGTTACAGTATGGTGCGCCATTTGGGCCAGCAGCGGCGTCATTGCGTCATATATACTTGAGGATGCCATAGGCAATTCTGTAACAGTTAGTGGTGACCGCTATCGGGATACCTTTAAGGAAGAACCTTCTTGTGAACGAATTGCATTAACTAGGCCTATAAAACATGTGATTCCAACCAGATGGTGCAGGCGCGGATACAGGGGGAGAGCAATGGGTGCAATTGCCCGCCCCCAGGACAATTCCGGCAATTCTTCGTTTCACAATTATAAAGTAAATTTTTTTCAATCCTAGCCTTAACCTATAACACCCAACACGCAAACGCTTACGCATCACTTTTCACTTTTCATGTTATTTATGTAGGTACCTTTATTTTCAATGAATTTTCCTATTATCAAAAAGATGATGATTTTGCTTAAGAGAAATCTAATTTTATATGATTTAAGATAGGAAAAACGCTTTATTAAATATCTCTTGAGCAGTTCATCGTAGATATTAAAACAAAATGCTATTTATTTTTGAAAGTATTAAATGATATGCATAATAGAAAAATTCTTGTATCTATCGTTCTAGATGTAATCCAAAAAGGCCCCATTATCTCAAAATGATTGGCTCTGCCATTTTGATACTAGCTCTTTCTCGTCTACCTTTTTATCATTTTTGTTGGGTGGTACACATAATGTATCCACTCATATTAACGCAAGTTTACATTGTTTATAGGGAGATCACCGACCAGGTCCGTCAAAAAAGCGCGATTCAAATAACAGAAGCATTGACTCATTTTTTCAACCGATCAATAAGAGACCAGTTTTATCTTTTACTGAAACTTCTGATTCTAAAGTGGATAAAAGTAATAATGTTGATCCTATTGCTCAATCTTCTCACCGTTCTCCTAAATGCACAGAGAGAAGTGAGAGCTCAATTAGTGCCAGAGTTGCACCTGTTTTTCCCCCGGTTTCTGAGTCTACGTCTTGTTATCAGTCCGATGCCCCCTATGATATTGGAAATTTTTTGAATAAACAAATTAATGACTTCACGAAACATCAGCTTCTTTAAAACCTTGGCATCCAAAAGAGGACTACAAGTTTCCATTTTCTTCGCACTTGCTCAAAGGTAACAGGTAAGAGGACTACAAGTTTCCATTTTCTTCGCACTTGCTCAAAGGTAACAGGTAAGGTGGTCAAAAGGTATTTATTTTAGCAAGAAATAATCTCAGCAAATATTCTTGGCTTGTGCTTTCACCATCAAAACAGGGTTTGTTTTTTAAATACCGCCCTTTCTTTGTCACTGGAAGTGTTGGAGGTGGTCAAAAAACCGTGCCTTTACAAAACCTTGTGAAAAAACCCTTAATAAACTTTAAAGTCATTTCTGGACAAAAGGGAGACTTGGAAAATCATGCTAATAACATTTACCACAAGTGAGCTGTTGAGGACGGAACTGAGTTTCTTCACACTTATAATAACCCAAACCTGAAAATAGTCAACCGTGTAAACCAACAGCGTCTTAAAAAGGTAGAAGAAAACAGGAAACGCCTTCGTCCCATAGTAGAAACCATCATCTTCCTTGTACGGCAAAATTTAGCATTTCGTGGTCATAGAGATGATGGAGCTATACTTAGAAACACAGTTCATTCAAACCAATCTGACGTGACCGTGAACGAAGGAAATTTTAGGGAACTTTTAAGGCTTCGATTATATTCTGGAGATAAAAAAAAATAGAACAACATTTGCAGTCAGCCTCTTCCAATGCTACATACATAAGCAAAACAACACAGAACTCACTTATTTCATGCTGTGGGAATGAGGTTTTCGATCAAATTTTGAGTAACGTTCGGGCCTGACGTTACTATTCCAATATTCCATACATTTCGATGAGACAACGGATGTATCTCATCTTTCCCAGCTGAGTGTAATCTTACGATACGTTCATGAAGGTCATATTCGTGAGGTTTTGTAACTTTCGTAGATGTATTTGAGGAACTGACTTGTTCCAGAACTGACGAAGAATACGAGTCAGATGAGGAAAACTGGAGAGAAACCGGAAAAATATTATCTGCCGAAGAGAAGTTGGAGGGAAGTTCTACATCAAATGACTTGTCCTTAACTGGCAAAGCTTTAGGGCAAATTATCTTGTTCCAGCTAAAAAAGAAGCTCTAACTCCCTCTTGAATCATGTGTGGGAATAGGGACAGATGGGTGTGCTGTTATGCTTTCAGAAGTTCGAGGTGCTGTGACGGTGATTCAAAAGGAAGCGAAAAATGCTGTGAAGACTCCATGCTACAGTGACGAGCTTAACAACTCTATTTCTCGAAGTTCGAAAGTACCTGCCATTCGAGACGCTGGCTGTGACAATCATGAAAGAGGTAATAATGTTCTTCAAATCGCACCCAAAGCGAAAAACTGTCCTCATGAGCACCTTGGGGTGTGCACTCACATCACTTTGTGAGACTAGGTGGGTAGACCGGCATGAAGGTGTACTCCAGTTTTCCTTAGACCTAGCCAAGATTGTGGAGACATTGGAAACGATTTCGCAGAGGCGTGACCCAAGTACAGCCAGCAAAGCTTTCTCGTATGTAACAAGCTTATGCAATACCCAGTTTATTCTCTCAGTATTGTGTTTAAGTGATGTGTTGTCTTTAACACAGTCTTTGAGCAAATTGCTACAAACGAAATCTCTTGACCATACTAGCAGCGCTATGCTGGTGAAAGACACAATTTCCGTTATTTCAAGTCACCGGTAGAACATAGATACTAATTTCAAAAATATCTGGCAGAGAGCAAAAAATTTAGGTGATCAATTGAATGTTGAGTTGAAGATTCCTCGTATCCCACGTCATGATGGACGCCAAATCTACCGAGCCAATTTTGACACAAATTCAGCTGAAGAATACTACAGAATATCTTTATATGCCCTGTACTCGACTTCGTCCTAACTGATTTGCGTGAAAGGTTTCAACCTGAAACATTAGATGTGTTTAAGCTCACGATTTTCATACCAGAAAATATAATAAAATATAATACTGATGAGTCTGATACCACCGTTAGGTCCCTATTGGATCGCTTTGGAAAACTCCTAAACTTAAATATAGATGTTGCCCTTTTTTTGCTTAAAGATGAGCTGGTGATGTGGCGCGAAAAATGGGTAAGAGAAAATGAGCAGAAGAACAAACTTCCTGACACTGCCGTGGATTTAATTGATAAATGCAATAAGGATGTGTTTTGTATTATATGCAGAGAATCATTAAAAAAGCGTAAGTATTCGATGGACCATTTTTTTTTTTTCAAGTTAAGCAAAATATCAGGAAAATTGCCCCCCCCCCCCTGAACGAAATCCTGGATCCGCGCCTGAGATGGTGCCACATCACATCAATTTTAAGAGAAATTTTTCCCGGTCGTATAATGTCAAAAGTGGTAATATTGACTTGCCTCCACCATCCCCTGATTTGACGCCTCCCGATTTCATCTTATGAAGGTACTTGAACGAAAAGGTGTACATCAACAAACCAACCACAACCTCGATACTTACGGAAAACATTAGGAACGAAATTGCTAAATTTTCAATTAAAGTTTGAAAGGGCTCACATTTTTGCTGCGGCCAGGGGCGCCCGCTTGACCAACATCATGTTCCATACATACTGTTAAGGACCAATCAATGAAATCAATCAATAAAAAATAAATTATAAAATTATGTTTGACTTAAAAGTTGCTGAAAAAAAACATCGACCTGGAACATAAAACGCACCCTGTACATATACATATGTAGGTAAATTACAAGCGAAAAAGGTAAGTTGTGTCAAATTTCAACACAGGATGAGGCTCGTAAAATAAAATAATAAATTGTAAGTTTTTAGTATTAAAATTAGTGATGAAAAATGTCCAAAATGGCGGGAAACTTTAAAAAATACATTTTGAAGTTCTTGAAATCAATGAAGAGGTTAAAACTTTGGTTTGGGGAGAAACCTAGAAATTTTGTATCAAATGATGATGAAGTAGATATTATACGTAATTAATGAAGGCTTTTTTCAATTGGCGGGAATAGATTTTGGCGGCCATGTTGTTTTGGTGACATCTGTCAAATCTGTTATTTATTATTCAGTTACTAATGCCCATGGAACAGCACGTCCAAATAGTATAACTTTACTATCAAAATGAGTGTTCGTTAGTGCAAATGTTGCGCGCGTTACGCCCATTTTACGGTAGATGTGGGTCCTGACCATTAACCCTGACATAGCCGAAGCCATCTCAGTCGCAAAGCTGTGACATATTGCAGGCATTTGCACACCTCTTGCTAGAAGGCGAGGTCCATCTAATACCTCTTGAATCCAGGCATGTGTCTCCGCATTCGGAATAAACCACGCCACCACGTGGTGGAAGAATGATTGCACGCACGCGACAGCTGCACCTCACTATGCGAAGATAGAATAGGAGAGCCAGAAGACGTGACAGCTCTCAAACCTCTGGGCATTATCTACCATGGTACCAGAATAAAGCTTCCGGTCGAGCTTCGCAACCATGAAGTCACTTACAGATGAGTTCCTGCAAAACTCAGAGCCTGTCAACCCCAGATACAGACACCCAGCTATTAGTCGAGGTAGAAACCATCAACCAAGAACGTGCACCCCTCTGGTGAGTTGTTACACACTCCATAGCGGATTCCTAATTTAAGGACACCGTCCAGACTGTTCCTATCTAGTTCGTTCGGTTACTTACGTAACCTATCCACAGGCACCGCGAGGAGGTCGATAGTAACCGGAAGTGATAGAGTTGTGCATATGTAGCATTAACGGCCCACCGATAAATCAGTGAACGAGCCCATTAGAACTACAAACCAGCATTACCACTTCAGCACCCATACACCCATATGGATTGTGCATCCGCAGCAATACCAGCAGAGTTCACAGAGCCCCGGACATGCCTTAAACTACCAAGCACGCTATCACCCCCACCTGCAGGGGCCCTCTGCAGTCAAGTCTTCAACTTTGGACGACCGGTTCGGTAACTAATAAACCAATATTCGTACGTCAAAGGAACACAATATCGCCGTGGTTCATGAAAGTGAACATCAGAACTCCAGTCGATTCATTGCCGTGCAGAAGAACTCGGTCTTTCGCAGACTTATGGAGAACTCTTTGGAGAATTTTGCGTCGAGGCTTAGGTCTACACCCGTACAACATGAAACTGCCCCAGGAGTTCAAAATTTCATCATCATAAGCAACGCCGTTTGTCAGCTGACTGGGCTTCGGAGCCCTTTGAATAGGACTCAATTTCAAAAAATCATTGACCCGTTTTTAAGATATGGGGTATACCATGACAAAGCGAATATTTGTAAATCAAATTATGAAAATATCTATATTTTGTTAACTTCTATATAAATCAAATGTCAAAACATCAAATCAGCATGATCCGTAAAAATAATGATGATAATATTTTTAGTACACGTTCATCAAAGGCTTATAATTTCTCAGTGCAACCAACATAGTTACTCCCAGATAGGTTCCCATTTGTGATATATACGGGGACGAAATGGCAGATAAACTGGCCAAAACGGGTCATTTATTGATCCGAGCCGAACCGATACGTCGGTACTTATGCCCGCATTGAGCAAGAGAAAAGCCGAATTAGACAGAATTTTGAGGCTGCGGACGTCAAATGATCAACAATCGACACTTGTCGGGTTTCACGGAACATATTCCCGAATATTTCGAGGAAAAAAAAAACAGGCTAATGAATAATGTCAAGATGAAGTAGCAAAGAATGGCTCAGCTCACTTCCTTTGTAAATGTCTCCGCCTAGCCAGAAACAAAAAAGCAGACCTCGTAGAATATTTTATCTATGATTTGGGCGACATTTCTATCCAGCCACTTAAGAAAATCCCAAAATTCATTCAGAATTCGGGATGGTCCAGAGAGGCATCGAATACCTAAGCTTTCTCCAATCCAATACCTCTTCATCTTTATCTTCTGCCTCGGGAGCGCAATGGATCTATTGAGATCTGAGTGACACGGTGCGACTTTGCCGTATCATCATCCCTTCTAACCTAACCTAAAGGCTTACAGTAGTTACTACAACTTTTTTGAAGACAGCGAATTTTTAAACGAATAAGCTCCTAAATGTGAGACAGAGCCCAATTTTTTTACTTAATGTTTTAAGATTTTCCAGTAATTGCCCTGCTAACATGAGGGTGCTTGCTGTTTTATTCATCGACCAAATATTCATGTCACCATACACAGCTATAGCTTCGAAGTAGTAAGGGACTTTTTTTTATCTTTTTTATCATCCTATCATGGAGCATGCACCTTGCCAAATATCGATGAGGACGCTATAGGTTGACTTGGATGACTGGATTATGTAGAAGCGCTGGACACCAAATTTACTGGCGGAAAAATCAGAGTTTATCCGCAAAGAACGACGGTAGAAAGGTGGAGCACGTAAAAAGAACTTAATACAACTATGTACTCGTATAACTAGGGAGAAGCTTATGACTGGAGCAGCTTATCGTTTTATGCCCACCAGGTCCACATAGAACTGTAGAACAATCTTTTTTTCTTGGATCATAAACTGTTATACGACTGCAAACAAACTACGAAGTCACAAAACCCTCTCATCCGCTGACTTTCCTAATTTAATATTTTGAATTCAAAAGGACTCGACACTAGGTAAACATAAAGTTCATAAACACACACTTCTTCTACATGCAACCACTCTTATTTAATTCGGGTCTCAAAACTCTCGAAAACCCTTTCGTCTGCTAAAAAAAGTATGAAATTTCTTTCTTTTTTTTTTGCGCTGGATTTGATGGGTACTTTCGTCCACTTAACAGTCATCAACCAGCATGCAGGCGAGGGGCAGATTCGAAATACTGCACGTGTGCCCAGCAGTAATGACCTTGCACATGTAATAGCTGCAATAGCTTGGATTCACCATATTGTCGTAGTAGTCGTCGTCGTTGCATCGCCGCCATTTGTCTTTAACGTCATCGTCGTCGTTGTTACTTCCGCCAACAACAATGTTGTTATGGTATTATTATTCGAGTAGGTACTTGCCAGCTAAGGGGTAAGTTACTGCTCCAGAACAGCACGCGTGTGATACCAATTACATTTGTAAGAATTAATCCCCACTGTCCCCCTCCACCAAGCACCATTTCTGCTTCGTTTCCCTAACTTGCACCAGAAAATGTACAAAGACGTCGAAGAAATTAAAATACAAACAAAAACAAAACGAATTACACAAGGCTTAGCTAGTATAATTTGAATTTAAAACAAAACAAAAAAAAATCCTCCATTCGACTGGTTCGGAATTGAAGAGGAAGCACTGTCATCTGTCTGAGGTGGCCCAAGTGCCCAGGGCACGTAAGGCCAGAAAACAAGAACACAGTCAACCACTATCTCAACAACGAAGACGATGACGGTGCCAAGGATTTATTTATTGAGGGGAGACCTCGCACCTCTCAGTACCATTCTCGCACTCGTTTTTGTCTGCCTTTTTGTCTTTGTTCGAAACATGCAGTTTTGTAATCCATCCCCACAGCCAGCATGTGCCAACAGATGAGGAATTAACAAAGGACAGTCAAGAACAAGTACACCAACAGCAACAAATAAAAAAAAATTAAGAAGCAGAAATGATTATCTCTTGGGTTTCTCTTAATAGCCCCTTCTGGTCCTGATCATCCTGAGGCTGCTGAACACTCTGTAATGAAAGACCTAAATGTGCGTGTGCAGTGCACTTATCGCTCCTACCAGCAGCGCCAGCACAACGCTGAAGATGATAGGTTGTCTTGCACCTTTTCTGCTTCGACATCTGCCGATTATATCACGCTTAACCAACCCCCACCCCTCCTGCCCTATTCAATCTTCTTCAAAAATTGAAAAATTCTTCGAAACGGAAGATGAACATTAAACAACAACAAAAAACAAAAACAAAAGTGCTGCCAAATGTTCAGCAACATACATATGTTCCTTTCATCTGCTTCGCCGTCATTCCATCACATTCCATCTCATAATTCAATTTTTCAAAATAAAGAAAAATCCTTCAAAATTGAATTGGAATCTTCGTAAAAGTCAATTAATACTGTCAAACAAGAGAAGAGATGATATGAGGGATTGTTAAACAAATAGCAAAAGATAAATCCAGAGCCAACTCGCTCTTCTCCGAACTGACAGAACACAACACAAACGCCGACGAAATGGAATGAGATTCAAACGCGGGCAAATCAATAATGTTTTGTCATTCAATTAAAATTGTTCAAACAATTGGACATTCATTTAGTTCTTCTCAACCCGCTCCTCCAATGCACCAATCAAACTTGCTCCGTCCGACTGACGTTATTCACATTCCCCATTATAGCTCGGACGGGTTATTTTATTTTTATAGACATCGACGACGATATGTGTAATGAATCCCACACTCACCTACCCCACAACACTGCTCGCTATCTCGTATGTCTATATCTATACTACATACTCGTAATATAGCTTTTCGTGAGAACGATTTTCTCATTTCCATTTGCCATGCCAAACACAAACTCACAAAAATGAATTGTCGAAAAGGGGAGAATTATTTTAGTAATTTGCACGGTCGGAATCATATATTTAGGGGCGATAAGTCAGTCCATTTAGAGGCGATAATCTCTACACGTTTTTCTGACGTATGCGTAACAAAATAGCGACAGGTTGGATTTTGACAGTTCACATCGGCCATGTTGATTTATCAATATGTTCATTTTCCTGTTGTCATTTTTTTTTTGTTTCTCAAAGTTTAAAGACAAATCACCGTGACAAATTACAGAAATCATGGACAACGCCGTGTTTTCGCTGATTTGGTTATGAAGCAGTTGCAAGCGGACCCTGATTTCAGAAAAAAAAAAATCATTTTCAACAACGCGTCATTTTTCGTTGAACCCGTAGGACAAAAATCAAAATTGTTGAATCTTTGATGCAATCTTCAATCCAAACGAGATCCACCTAGTAGAAATTCATCTGAACAAAACTCACTTTTTCAACAACGCGTCATTTTTGGTTGAACCTGTAGGACAAAAAGCAAAATTGTTTAATCTTTGATGCAATCTTCAATCTACACGAGATCCACCTGGTGGAAATTCATCTGAACAAAAATCACTTTTTCAACAACGCATCATTTTCGGTTGAACCCGTAGGACAAAAAGCAAAATTGTTGAATCTTTGATGCAATCTTCAATCTACACGAGATCCACCTGGTGGAAATTCATCTGAACAAAAATCACTTTTTCAACAACGCGTCATTTTTGGTTGAACTCGTAGGATAAAAAGCAAAATTGTTGAATCTTTGATGCAATCCTTAATCCAAACGAGATCCACCTAGTGGAAATTAATCTGAACAAAACTCACTTTTTCAACAACGCTCATTTTTGGTTGAACCCGTAGGACAAAAATCAAAATTGTTGAATCTTTGATGCAATCTACAATCCACACGAAATCCACCTAGTGGAAATTTATCTGAACAAAACTCACTTTTTCAACAAAGCTTCATTTTTGGTTGAACCCGTAGGACAAAAATCAAAATTGTTGAATCTTTGATGCAATCTACAATCCACACGAGATCCACCTAGTGGAAATTCATCTGAATAAAACTCACTTTTTCAACAACGCGTCATTTTTGGTTGAACCCGTAGAACAAAAAGCAAAATTGTTGAATCTTTGATGCAATCTTCAATCTACACGAGATCCACCCGTAGGACAAAAATCAAAATTGTTGAATCTTTGATGTAATCAATCTACAATCCAAACGAGATCTACCTAGTGGACATTCATCTGAACAAAACTCACTTTTTGGTGTGGATTGTGGGCCGCTGGCATCATCGGTCCGCACTTCTTCTAAAACGTCGTCAATGGCATTGCCATCATCATAAACAGAAAGAAGTACCGATCGTTGAAAACCAATTTCTGTTGGCCCAAATTGCATGATATGGATGTGAGCGACATCTGGTTTGCCAGAGGACGGTGGCTCTACAGTGGCTTTTGCCACAATGGACATTCTGTACGAGCGATTTGAGAACAGAGGCAACATGAAATAGGCACAGAAATCGTTTGATGTGAGTCCGTTAGACTTTTTCTTCTTTTTAAGTCACAGGTTACCGGTTCGCCCAAACTCAACATAACCCGTGCCATCCATCAAATGCAGTCCGACATATGCCCCAGAGTCATCGAAAATTGTACCTCTCTGATACGCCATCTATTGTTCTATTCAACAAATAACCAGCCATTTAGGGTTTTCCATCATCATCGAAAAGACGCTACGAATCCCGAAAAATCTATCACTGAATCCATTTGTAGAATTTTCGAAGTTGAAAATCTGCTACGAAGTTCGAATTTCGTGAAATTTTTAATCCCAAATTACGAATAAAATGGAAATTTGATCTTAACGTTCTTAGGCCACTTTCAAAAGAAGGTGCAGTATTGACAAAAATTTAGTAACCTACACACACGTTGACCAATATATACATATGTCAAATTCAATGACCAAAATATGTTTGAGACAAGACAGCTGATTTCGAAATTGAGAATCACCGCAGTTAATAAGGCAATGTTTCTTTAGATTCCATTCGAAATTTGTGGAGTACATTTTTTGTAGGTCGCAGCCTAGCTTCCATTGGGAGATTTTATCCTTATTATATATAATAGAATTTAACAAAGAGGACACGAAAGCGCGTTAAGTTTTAAGTACAATGAGAGGGAAAAACGGATAAATGTATTCCACATTCGTGGAGTGCAACTAGAGAAGAAATATCTGATGATGAGAAAAAATATTGTAGATAAAATGTAGTATCAGTCATATTCTATTTCTATGGACTTGAAACTATCCAATTCAACTAAGTATTCCGAAACGTAAGATTATTACTGGTACCTTGCTTACGGTATACGCTCCAACCTTTATATATACTATATAATAAGACTATTCTAAAAAAACTGTTTATGAGTTGAGTAATCTCAAATATGGAAAATTTTATTTACCAGTTGGTTGTTCGTTCTCTAGATCAAATAATTCCAAGTCCATATTGA
This sequence comes from Chrysotoxum bicinctum, assembly GCA_911387755.1. Classification (NCBI taxonomy): domain Eukaryota; kingdom Metazoa; phylum Arthropoda; class Insecta; order Diptera; family Syrphidae; genus Chrysotoxum; species Chrysotoxum bicinctum. The sequence goes on along the minus strand of OU426989.1, from coordinate 208,778,559 downwards.
TCCACACACAAGTTTAAAGCAGCGCTGATATCTGTCAAATGTACATAATGTCTCTTTTCTGAATTTAAACATCATTTGCCTCATTCACTTGTGCGCCAAGCGACTGAGATCCCTCTTGCTCATGTTTGTTTAAGTGAGCGAAATTAAGCGAAAGTTATTTTAAAAGGCTAGGAAATTTATGGTTTAAATATATTCAAAACAGATATTCACTTTCATATTTCTAGAAGAATTTAGAACAGCTGAAAATGGTTTGGGTCTGTGCACTTATATACAATGGAAGCGGGAAATCCCCAGGGTTTTTTTATTTATTTATTTATTGTCTATACGTATAAACTTTCGTAGACATGAACTAAGCATAATAACAATGAATATAAATAAAATATTAGTAGGTATTGTATATGTAATATGTATAAACAAAATTTCTTAATCTAAAAATCGAATGATATAATATTTAAAATTTTGAATTTAAAAGTTTCCTTAGAACATTCAAGATCAATAACATTTGCATATTTATAAAAAAATTTATAGCACCTTGTGACAGGTTCATTAAAACCATAATTTGTAGAATGATGAGAAATATCAAAAAGCCTTAGAGAGCGTGAAGGGTTATGCGTTCTAAATAATAGATGTAAAGAAGGGCAACTAATATGTCCAATGACAATATCTCTGGCGAAAAATATCAAGAAATAAACTCGCCTTGTTTCCAAGGTTTTCAAGTCTAGTAATAGACAACGCGATTCATATTGTGGTAATGGAACTGTCCAATTAAGCTGACGAAGAGTATATTTTGTGAATCTTTTCTGAATCTTCTGAATCCTATTCGAAAAGTAAAAATAACAAGGGACCCAGATGACTTCCTTGAGGAACTCCAGATTTATTTGATATTATTTCAAAACGATTTGAACCTAATTTGACGTATTGAATACGATTTGAATCCGATATAACCTACCTTTTTAATAAGTATTTTGTGGTTCACTCTATCAAAGGCTTTTGCAAAGTCTGTATAAATGACGTCAATTTGACCTCTTTTTTCCATTGTACTCACGCAAAAGTTTGTAAAAAGTGTAAGATCTGTTGCTGCTGATCTTCCTTTCATAAAACCATGTTGGAAAGGTGAGAAATGCTTATTTACGGCATGATAAATTTTGTCTTTTATGAGAGCCTCAAAAATCTTGGGAATGACTTGAAGTTTCGCGATAGGTCTATAATTTTCAACACACTGTTTAGAGTCAGATTTATGAATCGGAGTTATGTATGAACATTTCCAGCAATCTAAAAACTGTCCTATTTCAAGCGATACATTAAAAAGCTTGTTAAGATGTTTTACAAGATTAAGCTTACAATTTTTTAAGAATGAAGAAGGGATATTATCTGGAGGTAACGTAACATTATTTTCTAGGGTATTTAGTTCTAATAAAATCTCATCATCAGAGAAAAAAATATTTCCCATATCTACATATATGATCCTAGGAAGCATATAATCAGTTTCTGAAACATCAGAACTGGTTTTGAAGTTAGATTGAAAAAATTTTGCAAATGAACAACAAATTTACTGTGGATCATCACAGATAAGAAGATTTTTAATATAATTTACAAGATGTGTGAAAAAATTATTTTAACTAAAAATAACGGTACGCACCATACGAATGTTACAAAATGCTTTTCGAAAATCGTATTTTTCTCGAAAACAGTTTCGTGAATTTTGATAAAATTTTTTTCTTTCGTTAATTTTTTACGATTTATAATTTAATAAAAAAATTGAATTAATATATTACTGACTATGCCTACCATGGAACCATTTTTTTCAAATTTTAAATTCTCATTATCGGCACAACGGATTTTAATAAAAAAAATTATAGAGAAATTATAAAAAGTTTAAAAAACATTGCATTTCAAGACTTTAAAAAAAAATATTTTTTTTAATTTTTGAAAAAAAAAAACATTTTTGAATTTTTGAAAAAAAAATCATTTTTTTTTTTGGGAAAATTCGATATCTCAAAACCGGCTCAACATTTTTTTTGGAAATTTAATTTCCATTCGAAAAATAATAAAAACCTAAAGTTGGCGTACCAAAGTTTTTTCTTAAAAATGTTTTAAAAATTTTGTATATAAAAGCTTATTTTTTTTTAGAAACCACTACAAAGATTAATTTTTTTTATTTTTGCATAAACCAATATTTGCTTGAATCACATGACATCCTATTTTTAGCTCCAACTACTAAAGAAGTTGTTTTAGTCATTTAAAAAATGAATTTTGTGCTTATTTTGTAATGTTTTTCATTTTTTAAAATTCTTACATCTTTTACATAAGAGCAAGTTCGTGTGACCCAGTCGTGCATTTTATTTTATTAGGAGTTGGGAAGCTACTTTTCATCTCATCCAAGCAATTCAATTTAAAAAAAAATAAAACCAACACAAAAATCAATGATAAATTTCAAAAGTTAAAATCATAAACTGAACGCAGAATCTGACAGGTAACTATTGTGTTGATGAACACGTCCAGACTAAAAAATTATTGTTAAGTCGACGCAAGTTTGTTGATTTATACCCATTTCAATCGAATTGGATTCGGGTCAATAAAAGTTGATTGGCGCTGGTGATCAGAAATTCTACACTTCTTATTTTACATTATTGATCAGCGATGTTGATTTACATACGAGTAGATCAACATAATTTGAACGCTGTTTAATGCTAACAGTGTGTTAAGTCATAATATTGAAAACTTAGTCATCATAGCCTTTTGAGTGCGGGTTACTTGTTATTATTAATTAAATTTCTTCAATTTTCAATGCCTAACTCATTAATGGATTTGAATCATAAGAGTGAGTGGGACCCAGTTGTTCATTTTATTTGAATTATGCTTAATGCCTGAAAGATCACATTTATCTCCTTCTCTGAATCGTCCATTTTAATCTAGGCTTTGTTTGTTTATTATCTTCTATGATTTAAGTGTGAAAATACACAAAACAAAACTGGGAAACTGGGTACGATAAAGTAGATTACCTCAAATAAAATTAAAGCTTCTAAGCTTAATTGAAAAGGACCCCTTTCAACGAATTTTCTATTTCCAATAAATAAAGATTCCTTCCTAATGCAAATTTCTATATGATAGCCCTGTTATTCTCAAGAATCAAGTCGACTATTTTCTCATTTTTTTTACTACATTTTGGAAAAAAATTCCGCAAAATGTTTTTTTTTTAAACTCCAATTATTTTGTTCCGGAATAGATAACTTCTTTTATCCCCCTTTTACACTACTCACAGACTCTACTCCAACTAAAGGTATTCAAAAAAATATATATAAAAAAAAAAATGTAAGTTGAATTGGAGAGAAAATACTTTCAACTTTATTTTTATTTCTCCCCCAAAAGGACACTTTCATAATTTTTAGTCTTATAGTTTCAGTATCAGTCCTTTCCTGATACGGTGGTATGCAAACTAAAGATGAATGTGCATATCTACAAAGAAGGGTAGAAAAAAAAAAGTTTAAATATCTTAAGCAGCAGCAGCAGCCGTGTCACAAATCCTAGAATAAGCCCCCATTCCTCTACATCCATTAGGTACTTCAGAGGAATTCGCCTGCTACTACTCTGCCCCTATACCTAAACCTGTGCAACTCAAAATTATATTTCTTTTGCAATTTTCTTTTTCCTCTTGGTTTTTTTTTTGTATACCTTCTATCTTCTACTTTCTACTTCATCCGCCGACTTTTTACTAGAGTGTCTTTATACCTCCCGTGAGTCCTTTTTAGGTCTTGTCTCAGAAGGATCTATACATTTTGAAGAGTTTTTCCCTAACCATTTAGTGTGAAGGCTTTGGTCAAAGCCTTAAACTTATTCCTTTGTGATTTTATAGGATCCTTTTGCAATTTTTCTATACCTACCTACTTTCTTCCTGTGCGGTTATAGATGGATAATTTTTGTGTGAAAGTTTTTTTTTCCCTCGATAAAAGTATATGTATGTATGTAGATATTCTTTTACTTTTCAGGATTTTTACTTTGTGCAGGTAGGTTGGTAATAGAATCCATGAAAGATTGTGAAAATTTGATATCCTCAGGCCACCAGCGTTTATTTTCTTTTTGCTTGTTCGTCCTTTGGAATTTTCGGTTGAAATTCAGTTATAAGGCGGGAGATGTAGTTTTATTTTTATTTTTATTTTTTTGCATACCTGCATGGGTATGGATGTGAATCATGCAAGTGAATATATTTATTTTTTTTTTTTGTACATCCTTCGAAAGAATTTCCCTCCTTAAGAACAAAGACACACATATCCAATTGAACTTTTAACATTTTTTGTTTGATATTTTTTTTTGCCAATTCAAGAGAAGCAAACAAAAAAACACTGATCCCAGATAAACTAAATAAATGTATCTACATGTGCGTTTGTGAACTGTATAGAGACCCGTTTCGGATTTAAAAGATTCCAAAAAAAAAAAACAACAAATGGTCATTAAAAATTAAACGATGATGTTCGATTTGTTCAGGTTGAACACAGGTTGGCAATAAATATTAAAAAGAATTAAGTAGGTACCTACAAACTTATGTGTTTTTGATAGCAGGTAGCGATTTTATGGAATTAAGGGCGATTTAAAAAAATTTGCACGAAATTAAGTGAAGATGGGAGTTATATTTTAGCTTTAAGAATTCTTAAAATAAATTTTAAACTTGGCATATATCATATCCTGAAGTAAAATACCTTTTATCTGTCTAATTTACTGGGTTTATATAAAATATCTACGAGTAGTACGCAGGTTGTGCTATCTCTCCAAAGATCAGCTTAAATTCCAGCGAGATTTTTGAAAAAAGATTTCTGTCACCGAAAAGAGCTGTTCAGTGAAAAAAAAAAAGAAATGAATTTGTTTTGTGATAAATTGTTTGTACTCAAATATTTTTCGTTTTCAATTGTCATTTCCACAAAGTAAAGTTCACTTAATGTTGAAGAGTAAAATAATCTGTCAAAATTTTGCTCGAGAATAATGTTCCGAACAATTAATTCTTGCTATAAATATTGACAGATAGAAGTACTCTACAGTTAGAAATAAAAATTTGATTTCTTAAACTGTGGAGGGAATTTTATTGGAGCTTAGATTTAGGTATGTTTGCTTACTAGGCCATTTGTAGCTCTGTGTATTATCACTTTGTCAACGGACACAAAAATGCTATCTATCTTAAAAGATTTGACACCGCAAGAGATGGCATAATCAAGAAGCATAACTTTGAGAAAAAATTTGGAACAGAGTTCCATCAATCCGATAACACCCTTAGTTTGTTTCTTACCTCTGACCCTTATAAATACACTATTAGTGTATTATCACCTCTAGGCACATTAGGCCATTGTGTCATATGTACAATTTTCTCCTGTCAACGAAACCCACTTAGAGAAAAAAATCCTAAGGGAACCATTCGGCAAAACGCTTACTTTACTGGTCACTATGCTTCCTAGGTAGTGACGTGAACTCCAGTGTAGATATGATTTCTAATTTAATTATTTTCGGAAATTTTATTCCCCATAGGGAAAAATCTATAAAACCGGATGTGAAGAATGCATGGCTTGATTCGAGCTGTAAAGAGGTTATTTAGGCTCAGAGAAGTAAGTTTCCCATTTTAAAAAGCCAACCCTACTGAGGAAAAACGGAACAACTTCAAGCAATATAGTAAAGGACTATTCACATGAGAGCGACCAACGAATAAAAAACAAATTGGATTTAAAACATACATATATAAGCCTAAATTCTTCACTTTTTACAAAAGGGTAGAAATCTAGTTTAATGTTAATTTAGCAATTACAGCGCAAATGAGAAATTTGAGAAAATAAATTGGTCGTCGCGAACTGCAATATGATTGCTACGAACTGTCAAACACAATTCGCGTTCCACATACCATCCACACTGCGACGAATGAATTGTTCGCGCGCGACCAACCTCAAAATCTCTCTAAAAGAATTTTCTTGGTGATTGGTCATGGCTGAAACTAAGACATTTTGTCTAAATAACCACCATTCGCGACGAATAAAAAAAATGCATGTGAACGAAATGTCAAAATGGGCGAATATTCGATCATTCGTCGGTCGTTGGTCGCTCTCATGTGAATAGTCCTTAAGACCTGTAATGATCATATTTGACGAACCAAATGTATGCATGACTAAAAATTAATGAAAAAAATACTAAATTTTTCCAAAGTACCTAAACAATTTTATGGTACTCCTACAGTTGCAAGAGTAGTGAAAGATGTCGATTGTATACGGATTTGCGAGCCCGGATAGAATCACTCCAATTGTTCTGAAGAGGTGTTTTTCAACGCTGTTAAAACCATTGCGTATTTTTTCTATCTGTCCTACTCTACTGGTCCCTTTCCGCGTGTATGAAATACAGCATTTGTCCAGTCTGTCCCTTAAAAAGGCGAATTTGCTTCCTGCTCTAACTATCGTCCAATTGCACTTATGTCCCTTAATTCCAAGGTCATAGAAATACTGATAAAATTATTAGCTCAAAAAATATCTCGTCATCGTCATACGAAAGCTTCTCAATGACCGGCAGTATGGCTTTCATAGCACTTTGCACTGGTTAACTGATGGTATATCTCACCGAACAGTGGTACAAATCTTTACATCATTTTGGAGAAAGTAAGATCATCACACTTGATATTTCAAAAATGATATTGAAAATGCGTGCATTTGGTATTGATGAATCTCTTTTTCGTTGAATTAGAAACTACCTTTCGAACCGCTCAATACAAGTTGCATTGGACGGTCTTAAGTCTGTAATTAATAAAATAAATGCTGGTGTACCATAGGGCTCCGTTTTGTCTCCGACTCTCTTTCTGATATTTATCAATGATCTTAAAACAATGATCTGAAACTTCTAATTCATTAAATTGTTTCGCTGTCGACAGTACTCTCATCTTCTCATATTCGTTTCCAGAAGCACGTCCCTGTTCTTTGGAAGTGGAATTAGAACGGCAGCGTATGATAAGCTAATTAAATTCTGATTTCGATAGCATTGTCAAATGGGGAACCATTAACCACGTATGTAGAATTGAATGCTTCATAGAAACCATCTTTCTATGTAATAGACTAGGAATTTTAAAAACGAATGTTATAAGAGAAAACTGTTCATACAGATAAAATTATTTTTTTTAATTCTTTTAGTGGTAAGAGATAAAAACAGAATGCTATGCAAATATGAATTTATGCAAGAACAAAAATTATAAGTCGTTGTAGTGGTTTCTTTAAAAAATAAGCTTTTATATATAATTTTTTTTTTAAATAAAAAAATTATTGAGCCGTTTTTGAAATATCGAATTTTCCAAAAAAAAATGATTTTTATCAAAAATTCAAAAAATATTTATTTTTAAGTTTTGAAATGCAATATTTTTTAAACTTTTTAGAAGCATCTCTATACAAAATTTCATTAAAATCCGTTGTGTTGATAGTGAGAAATTCAAAATTTAAAAAAAAGGTTCTATGATAGGTACAAGCTGTAATATCTTAATTTCAAATTTTTTCTATTAAATTAAAGATCATAAAAATTTGTTGAAAGAAAAAAAACTTTATCAAAATTCTAGGCGCCGTTTTCGAGAAAAATACTCGTACAGTTTTCGAAAACCATTTTTTAACATTTGTATGGTGGGTACCTTTATTTTTAGGTAAAATAAACTTTTTTTTTTGCACGTCTTGTAGATTATATTGAGAAACGAATTGAATTGAATACACAATTCTGTTCAAGTTTTTGGGGACCTTTAGCAAAAAAAAAAAAATATGAAAATCGGAGAAAAACAAAAACAAAAAAATGGTTCTTTGGGGGGTAGTACCCTCAATAACCATTTTTCTGGAAAAAAAATGTTCAACTATTATCTAGTTTTAACGAAAAGAATTTTTTTTGTATTTTTATTTTTTGAATCTGTCGAACAGTTTTTGAGAAAAAAAATATTTATAAAATTTCGAAAATGGCAGGTACCGTTATTTTTGGTCTTAAAAAAGAAAAACAATGTGTGGGGGGAAAAAATAAAAATTAATCTACCAAGTTTGACGAAAATCGGCCGAGCCGTTTAGGCTGTAGTCGAATCGACAGACGGAATTGCGAGGCGCACTTTTTTAGTCTTCGCTATCATCGTAATGTCAACTTTGATCAAAATCTCGAGTTCGATTTTTTTTACGAATGGATAACTTGCCTTATAGTACCACCCTTAGCATAGCCTGAGCCCTATTAAACAAAATGGGCGGGCATAAAAACAAAAATATTGGCAAACTTCACAAAATTAAGACAGTTCAAGCTTCTACTTGGCATAGCCTGAGCCTGAACGTGTTCAGAGTGCGCTCTATACTCGTAAGTTCAAAATAAAATAACTGAGCAGACACTAGGCTTGTTCGTTGAGCCCTGAAGTCACTGTGGGTTCGCCCTAAATCGTTTTTTGAAAAACCTGAAATCACCCTGGTGAGTAAATTCTGTGTTTTTTTGAGACCTGGGGTCGCCCTGAACTCGCCCTGAAGTAGATCTAGGTATTTTGCTGGGGCGAGTTCAGGTAACGATCAAACTGTCAAAAGTCATATGAGATTTCATATGTATTTCTTTTGTTGTCGTTTGGTGATTCGCATGTTGCATGTTATTGCTTGTGTTTGCAATCAAATGTTTGTTGTACTCATCAGATGAAACATTCAGCAACAACACAAAATTGTTTTTTTCAAACTAATTTATAACAAATTTAAAGTTTTATCAGAGCACAGAATTATTTTTTCTTGCTTTTAGTTGTCAACAAAACAGTTGACAGCCCTTGGATGTTTTTTGAAAACCGAAAACCCCAGTTTTAGTTGACAACTCTGAGGGTTGTCAAGAAAACCTGGGTCAACCCTGGGTAAAGTTGAACGAACGAACCTACTGAACTTAACACAAGCATTTGACTGATGGAAATTAAAAAAAATGGTGACAGCTAAGTGCCCAGGTGTGTTTCAAAAGCAACTCAGAGCTTGGTTCAGAGGATGTTCTGAAAATGTTCAGAACATGCTTGAAATGCTCGGATTCTGTTCAGAGCTCTATTCTGAACTAAAAAAGAAGAACGCCTAATGCTAGTACTTATCTTAAAAATTTGCGTAAAACAATATGTTAAAATGATTGATGTCTCTTATTTTTTCATTACCTTCCGAGTGTTCCGATTTTGCCTGCTATCACTTTCACAGAAACACCTTTTAGAAGAATTTCAAATTCTTGCTATTGCGAAAGTTTTGGTTTTACTGCGAATTTTTTCCAATTTCCTGCGAAAATCGATTAATCAAGTCCAGTCTCGGACTTTAACAGATAGAGACTCAGTGAGTTATTTTCTTTGAATGCACTTCAAATAATTTCTCAAAGTAACAAATTTGGAGAAAGAGCAGACAAATCTTATTAGGTCACTGCATATTTTTATCATAATCCATAAATCGGTGCAAACGCAAAAAATTAATTTGAGACACAAAAGCTCGTAGAGAAACGGAGTGACTTACAGCTCTCACCCATTTCCGTGTGCGATTCAGCGGCTGGAATGGAGGTGAGCTACAGTTTTCTGCCGAGTCCAAAATGGCTAAGAAAAGAACTTTTTACGACAAGAGGTAGTCTTGGCGGTACCCCTGATTTTAGACCTACGACGTCACAGTCTAACACGCTAACCATTGAGTCACTTAATACCTACTTACATATACATATGTATGTATATGATGAATATTAGATATTTCTATTGATAAAATATGAATAAATCTTAATCTTTTCGTCGAGATTGTAACTTTCGATTTTTTCCTGGTTTCAATCAAATTTAGTAAAATAAATAAATCATTGAATATCAGTGAATTAAATGGTTTGCCGAATTAACTCCCCTAATTGTCACAATATTAAATAGTTACCTATTTGATTTCATTCTCAATCGTATTGACATTCTGTGCTATGTTTGTAGCCTTTAATAAATTTCAATCGCTTTTTCGGTTTGACATTCCGAATTTCGACGTCACTTGACTTCCAATTATTTTTTCCAAATATTGGTCGAATTCGCTTGAAAATGTGTTAAAATGAAAATGAATTAATCATATCAAGTTGAAAATCACTAAATGAACACAATTTACTTCGCATTCCATTATCATGCCACAGAGATATACTAAGTACATAGATACTGCCGAGTTTTTTTTTCCCGATTGGAAAATATTTTTAAATGTTGATTTTTATTTTAAAATTTTACTTTCGATAAGACAAGCTTATGTGCTTAAAAAAAACCGTTTTTGTGTTCATTGAAACAACTTAACAAAAAAGAGGTTATATATGCGTAGGTTTCTCACTCAAACACCTGTTTATGCATCGATAACACATACCTATTCAACACCTTTTCATAAATAAACTTTGTTATTTGCATTTAAAAAATGTTTAATACACTTGGCTTGTCAGAAAACGTACATAGATACAAAACTTTGGATTTATTTATTTATTATTTTTGTTATAAAAATAATGACAAGTGCCAGTGACGTTTTAATAATTATTATGAAATTATGCTGACATCATTTTATAAATATATTAAATAACAATATAAAGGGTTTTTCAATTGGCGCTGGAAGATTTTGGAGGTCATGTTGTTTTGGTGACATCTGTCAAATATGTTGCTTATTGTTCAGTAACTTATGCCCATGGCAAGTAACACGATTGCACAGCATGTCCAAAAAATAAAATTTTATTATCAAAATGAGTGGTCGAATACAAACGTTGGTCGCATTGCGTCCATATTACAGTAGACGTGGTAGCCCTTTACAGTCAATCAGCCATCCATCTGAAGTCAAAAAAAACCAATTTCTTATTGCCCAAAATCAACCATATGGAACTAGGCGCCATGTAGTTCCTGCAGGACGGCGGCGGCGTTACGTGCCACACAGCAGACACAACGATGACATTCTTCATGAACGTTTTGAGGGTAAGGTTATCGCTTGCAGAGATGACGTAAATTTGCCACCGATGTCGTGCAATTTGACCCGGCTAGACTTTTTCTTGTGGGGTTTTCTGAAGTCACAGGTCTATGCGAAAAAACTACAATTGGCCGCTGTCTTTAGGGAGAAAATACAACAGTTAATGGCTCAAATTCAGACGTATATATGCGGAAGTCATTGGAAATTGAGCCAATCGGGACTGTGCCACCATAAGAAGTCATCTTGTTAATCTTGTTAATACTTCACATACAGCGTGTTTTCTTTTATTTCAACATTATCCGCCCTTATTGAAAAACCCTTTACAATAAATAAATCAGCCGCTTTTAAAAATAATTTGCAAAACTCATGTTCTAGATATTGCAAGTAGACAGATGCTCCTATGGGTCTTGTAAGGGGATGACTTATCAATTGGGATAAAGGAACAGATCAGGCCCTTCAAAATGCGTCTACTTGTCCTCAACCAGGTGATTAAGTGACGACAGACATTTGCCGAGCGACTTAGAAGTTACCTCCGACATTCCAGGCTATACCCATCTGAAACTCATCAACACACTTAACGGGCTTGAATTACATAGAATGTATCATAGGTTTCATTACATGGTTGTCAATCCCTAGGGTATTACAACGGATCTACATTGATCTTAGTGTGACGGTAACCTAATTAAAATTCAACAACATTTTCGCTCAGTTAGATCTGATCCCCAAAAATGAATAAACAGAGCTTCTAAAATGTTATTTTGGATGAATGAACTACAAAATGACATTGATTCATTCCAAAATTAATTCATTTAACATATATGAGGAAAAACAAAAACAAAAATGTCTCAGATTGTGGTTGTCGATTTTCTAATCGATAATCGACCTTTTTCGATCATCGATCTTCGATTACGCTATTTCATATTGCGAATGTCGATTGTGATCGAAACTTTTCGATTTCACAATCGTTTCTTTTCGATTGTCATTTTTTGATCTAAGGAATGTGAAGTCCAGAAGTTTTTTTTTTTTTTTTGTGAACAAAATGTAAGTTTCTTCTAATTAATTAATTATTTTAAAGACAAAACATTCAAATATTTATTTAATGAAGAACAAAAGGCGAATAGAAATTTTGCTTAGATCGATGGAGAAAAATGTGGATATGGTGAAGATGGTTTGTGCTAAGAGCCAAGAAATTCGCTAACGATTGTAATATGCGTGCTGAATTTCTTTCTTTGGAGACGCTATCTTGATGATATTTTTTTTTTTTTATAATTTACTCACGCTCAAGGGATTATGATTACCCTTTAAATGTTTCAACATAGCGCGGGCGTGAAGTTACGGAAGAGAAAGAATGTTCTGAGACTGAAGGTGGTTGTCTCAGATTTTTTTTTATCTCCAGGGATGGCGGCTGAACTAAAGCGGAGAATGCCGTGTCTTATTTCTATGTCCCTTATAATTCGCATTATTTTATTCGTATTCATCCTTGTTGTATGTATATGTGTAAAGTCAATACACCCTATCAAGGCCGTAGTTTTTTTGCTTCAGAGTAATTAAAAGTAATCCATTAGGAGCAAATAGGTATGCGTTTCTAGAACTGAGAGCACTTCCTTTACGCTGAAGACACTGTGGATTGTGCAAGGCCAATACAAAATCAATTACCAACACTAACTTGGTAAGATCCATGAGCACAGAATCTCAAAGTACCTACTAGCAAATTTTAGTATGTTGGGAATCGAAGAGCTTCTTTTTGCTGACATAAGTTTTGGGTTAATTTCACTTAGAAGTCCAATGAAATATTTTTGGATAAGCATAAGTATCATCATCATCATATAATAAAACGGCAAACATGTTTTTTGTGGTACACTTTTCTCCAAAAGTATTTAACCGATTTCGATAAATTTTATATGGTTGGAAAGCCACAGTTACGGAGATGTGCAGAATATACTTGAGACACGCATTTACACACTGTGGGTCATTTTTGTTTTTGCACTGTCGAACACTTTGCATATTACATAAAATAAAATTTAATTTAATAAATTTGCTTGAAAACACTGCCAATAATATAAATAATAAATAAATTGGCACTCGAATTTCGAGAGCTGGGTCGGCTAGTTTAAATTACTTCAAAAACCAAATATGTGTATGTGTATACCAAATAAAAAAAAATTCTTCCATAAATCTTACATCGTTTCTTCCAGCTCCAGAGGTTTAGAGGCGTCTCTGATATGTCTTCTTTTTCTGTTAATTTCAAAATTTTCTTGGGCATTGTCGGTTTCTGTGTTAAAAGAAAACCAGAAAAAAACAAATAATGATTTCAAAAGCTAACACATTCATTCAGGTTCATTCACAATAGTACATTTTTCGATCGATTGAGTTACAGAATACAAAATATGAAAACCAATCGAAACAATCGAAAAGTTTCGATTCGATTGGCAATCGGCAACGGCAATCGGGGCCAAATACAATTACAGCTACATAGGTTTTTTCCGCTCGAAATCTTGACAGAAAATCAGTATCATACCTCCGCGGAACGAAATGAGTTACTTTACGCTTTAACTGCGTCAAGAAATATTAAAAACTTATTTCGAAAGTGATTGCTGTGCAGCCCAATAAGTGCGTTTTTTGAAAAGAAGTTTTTGCCGAAATGAAGTAACTTCATCTGCTCTTACTAATAAAATCATGATAAATGGGAAAAAATTTAATTTTGTTCAATTTATTGCATTTTTAAAAAGAAACTTGGCTCACCACGAAGACGAAATCGTAGATATGGAACATGTACCTACATCCTTAACAAATGCAAACATACACCCTCAAAGTATGGAACCTTAAAAAAATAAAGAGCCAGAACAAGAAAATACTTAACCATATAGCCGCAGCTGGGCACGGTGATAGGAATTCGACAGAATACAATCAACATCAATTTCTATCAGCATAAAGAACAAAGAAGCAAATATCCAGCATTTGACGAAGAAAACAAATATAGATATATAGCTTCTTCGTTCTGCACCGAGAAGGAACTATGGATATATAACATGAATTGGTCTACATAGCAACCTGCTAGCCTTCTTAGTAGAATATAAATGACTTGTGCACTCTTTAAGTAACTGCCTATGGGAATCTTAAAAAGTATAATTCATTCGCCTTGATGTAATAGTTAGTGCTTTGGGGTGTCATGTTAAAGATCTGGAATCGATTCCCAGCCGCTGCCACCAAAAAACCGAGATATGTACTACCTCTTGCGAGGAAGTGACAAATGCTTCAAAGAAAAGTCTTTCTCTTGGTAGCCGTTCTGAATCGGCATAAAACTGTAAAGCCCCTCCATTCCTGCCGACAAAACGAACCTTAGCAAAACACATCTAAAAAAAAAACCCTAAAAATATCTAGTGTGCAAGGGTATTTCTTGTCAAAGGGTAAGGGGAACTGGAGGATTAAAAATTGAAAAAAAATTATTTGGTGTAATCTGAACATATCGCATATGATTTTAAGGTAATTTAAAGGTAATAATAAATGAAGCAAGGACTGCTTAGCACTAGTTGAAGGTAAAAGAAAGGGAAAACATTTAGTGATAGTGTATTTATAAAAAAAAAGTGGTGTTATTATGTCATGGAATTCAACGTTGAAGGTGTGGTTACCTACAAGAAAAGAATTCTTCCTAGAGTGAGGATCGAACCTACACCCCTATGTTTGAAGTGAAACATTACATTCACTGCACTATTGTAGTGACAAAGTCCTCAAACAAAGCGTTGATCCCTTGGCCACGCAAACAATTCGGTGTCAAGCGCTGGACATTTCAGAGAAACGAGAATTGTAGTAGAAAAAACGAAACTCATAATATTTTATTTGCGATTATGAGTAACGAGACTCTTAAATAAAAACGAAACTCGTTTAAAATTAACGAGTGACATTTACTTTCGTTTTGGGTTTGTTGTCATTTGTTAAAACTGTGTTTTTGTTTGGTCCTCGACTGTTTCGTTTAGATTGGAATTAAAAAACCTGAGTCAAATGTAGTAAATAAACGTGTGAAAAACAAAAACATACATATTTATATTTCTAGGCCTCCAACTCATGCTTGTTGCTTGAACCTTTAAGTTATTTTAAGGCTTGTGCTTAAATACAATATGGGAAGGACAAAACTTTACTTATGTACGTAGAACTAGGAAGGCTCATAGGGTTCGATTAATCTCTAATAAGTCTTCTTTTTACACGAGTTTCTTCGTCAGATGAATATTCATCTTCGCTTTCAAAAAAGTATTCAGAATTCAAAAGCATTTTCTTGGAGTAATGCAATTGTATTCAAAATGGAAGCATCATCCCACTAATTTAAACTGGGAGATGTTCTGTCATGTTCGCAACCATTCGTCTTTTGTTACTCAAAGAGCTAAAAAAAAGGTTTTTTATGTGTAAACTAAGCATCCACCAGACCTCTCGTAAGCTTTGGTGTGGTTTGCGCTCTATTGGTGTTGGTAGAAAGGAGGTTGTTAACAATAATTTTCCTGACCCAAATGATCTCAACTACAATTTTACATCAGGTAATGTACAGGTTTCAAACTTTGCACTTAATGCTAACATTTTATATGGGGATTCAATTGAGTTTGATTTTGAAATCATCTCTGAGTTTGATTTTATAATGAACATTCATTCCCTTAAGTCTAATTCTATAGGTGAGGATGGTGTTCCAATTAAGTTTATAAAAATTATACTACGAGTACCTCAAATCCTATCCATTTTCACACACATAATTAATTTTTGTATAACCAGCTCATCGTTCCCTGATTGCTGGCAACTAGGCAAAGTAATTCCTGTACCCAAAAAAACCCATCCTTCATCTTGTGCTGACTTCCGACCCATAAGTATTCTACCCTGCCTGTCTAAGGTCTTTGAAAAAATTTTGTCGAAGCAGATCTCTAACCACATTAGCCGCCATAATTTATTCTCATTGCTGCAATCGGGTTTTTGCCTAAATCATAGCTGTTCTACGGCAATGGTTAAGATACTTGACGGCATTAGAATTCAGTATGATTTGGATAAATTGACTATTTTATGTTTGCTTGATTTTTCCAAGGTATTCGACCGAGTTAACCACGACATCTTGTGTAAAAAACTGGATTTGTACTTTGGCTTCAGTAGAAGATCGGTATGCTTAATTAAAAACTACTTGGAACACCGAAGTCAGAGAGTAAAAGTTGGTGACACTTTTTCAAATTCAATGAATCTACTTACTGGTGCTCCACAAGGTTCAATTTTGGGTCCCTTGCTATTTTGCATGTTCATTAATGACCTCCCCCTAGTGTGCAATAATGTCATGTTGCATCTTTATGCTGATGACGTTTAATTATACCTTTCCGCTCCATTTAACTTGTTGGAAAACCTTATCTACAGAAGACCTTTTAGAGATCTACAATTGGTCATTGTGCAACGGGTTAATTCCTAATCCTGCTAAATCGCAGATCATTGCTATTTCTAAAAAGAAATTTGATGTGACAAATCTTCCACCTGTCTTTATTTCTTGTTATCAACTTAAATTTGTTGAATCTGTCACCAATTTAGGCTTTAAAATAAATCGCACCCTTTCAGCAAATTATCATGTCAATCTCACCACCATCAGCCGAATTTATGGTGGTCTCCGAAAATTAAATCTTTTCTCCGCCTTGACACCTTTAGACACTAAGCTAAAGCTCATTAAATCTCGGTTGCTACCTATCATTGATTATGCTGCAGTGATTTACTGTCGGCCTGATTCACACTCCATGCAGAAATTGGTTGTTGCTTATAATGACATGGTTGGTCAGGTACGTTTATGGTTTGCGAAGATTTGACCACGTTTCCTAATATCATCAACTTGTCCTAGGATGTACGTTCAAGCAATTTCTTGATTCAAGATGTTGCTTGTTTTTACATAAGATTATTCATACATAGTAAGACACCACCTTATCTGTTTGATAGACTCCGCTTTGCGCGTTCTGCCCGAACCTTGAACCTCATAACTCACTCCTCTAATTATTTGAATTCGTCTAGACTTTTCTTTGTTTATGCCATCAGACTATCGAACGCCCTGCCTATAATGGTAAGGCAAATTATAGGAACAATAAAGTTTAAAAAAGCATTATTTTTGAATTTTCGATAATAAGAATCATACTCAAACAGCAATTTGAAATAATCATTATCTGAATAAAAAAAAAAAAAAAAAAATTTTAGTCTAATTTTTCTTAAATTAATTACTTGAAGTTATTTTTAATTTGTTTATATTTTTATAATTTTCCTTTATCCGCACTATTTTTGTATTAACTCAGGTACTATAAAAGACAATGTCTTATTTGTACACCACTTTTAATAAATTGAATTGAATTGAATGCAAATAAAATTTTATAAACACTTGTATTTTGACATTTGCTAATAGATGTGAAGTCTGTTGCGCTTTAAAAATTATATTATTTTTCATTTTTTTTTTTTTTGCAACATTTCTTTGGTAGCATTTTCGTTTCTCATAATCGCTTTGCACCGTGACTATCGTTTCCCTAGGTTTTACTTCGTATTTCATAATAAGGGCCCAGCAACAATGTTCACATCTGCAAGTTTTCTAATTCATTTCTTTGTAGCATTGTCGATGATATTCGGATAATCTGAGATCGATTTCTCCGAACATTTCATTTTTTAAAAACAATAACTTAAAAAAGTGAAGAATAAATCTCTCCGTCGCCGTCGGAGAGACGATACCGAGTTCTGCAAGTCCACATTGGTGCAGACTGAAATGCCTTAATGATTAGTTTATCTGCTCTAGAGGGATTTACAAATATATTTATAATATCCAACAGTGAATTGAAAAAAATAAATAACATTAACAAAATTAAAATGTCTTGAATTGGAGTTAACAAATATTGCTGTGGTAAACAGCAACAAAATGAAACAAAACTAACTACCTTTAAGCACAACAGCTCTTACCTCTTAGCTCAAGAGATGTGCCTAATCTCTCATGAGGCTCATCTCCCTAATTTTAATACTTTTGCCAAATTGAAGCAGAAAACAAAGCCGAAACAAATAATTTTCTACCAGCCTGAGGGGTCATTGTGAACAGTGTGCGTCGGGTAATGATTGATAAACGATTTCAATAAAAAAACAAGAACTCTAATTTTTTTATCAGCTGCTCTCTCTCGAGGATTTAGATTTTAGATATTATTCATTATTTTACTACCAACTGAATTTCATAGACCAAACACAATGTCAATGAGCCACTCCCTTAACTGCACATTGAAATCCTTAAAACTAGAATAACATCGACTTCAACAATGCACCCCTATAGAGACAGCTTCATTGTGGAAGACTGAACCCGCATTTTAATTCCACATAAGAGGAAACAAAATGTGAATATCCCAGAGTTCTAGTTTTTATTTTTTTTTTTTTTCTAGATGAAAACTGAACCAAGTGATGTCTGTGAAGTAGAACATGGTTTCTTTCTGGGGTTGCATTTGATTCTTAAACAAATTCTAAAACCAACAGCGCCACAATTTAGATGAAACTTGGTCCACAAATTTTGAATAATTTGAAGAATTCGAATCCTATTTGATACATATTATTCAAATTTATTCTAGATGCAATTAAGATAACCAATAACTGCGCATCGACTGAACTCACCATACGACACCAAATGCACCATAACCAATTGGACGATCTGGCTGGACATCCAACGGAACGGCTGGAGGTTGATAATATGGAGCTGCAGCGGCTAATATGGCACCTTGGGGTGCTCCACCGGCGGCGCCACCTTGAACCAATGACATTGAAACGCTCATCGAAACCCGGGATTGCTTAGCGGGGCCACCAACGGCCGCCATCAGCAATATTCCATAAAATTTCAAAAACGATTTGTTTTGAAAAACACTCTTCTCTTTTTTTATACTCTTAGTGCTTTTCTACTCAAACTTTTATAATTTCACTGCTTATAGCACTTTTTATTATTTCACTTTACTTTGAATAAAAATAGAAAAAAAAAAACAAAAACAAAATAATTTAATTTAATTTTCACTTAACACACCAGAGACCTCCAGACTTGGAGAATGGATATAAAAAAAAGATAGGTAGCTAATTGCACAAAAAGAAAAGAAACTAAATAAACGACAGGATTTCAACCAAGAAACAAAACATAATTGGGAAGATTTTCGATCATTTTTTTTTTAATTTCGAAAAATTGCACACACATTCATCAATTTATTAAGCAATCGCTTAAAGCTCGTCAAACACGCACCGGGCGAATTTGAGTAAGGGAAGCTAATTCACTTAATTAAATTTATACTGAACCCAAAGGAAATTACAACACAATCAATTTTTTTCTTGTTCACCGGTAATTTAACGGTCAGTGTCCCGTAGCCAGCCGTACAGCAAAAACGCGTCTTCTTCGGTTCTAGATTCGGAGAGCGAATGATCCTGTTACAAGAAAATTTTCCCCGAGTTTCTCTCACGAAAATTTAATTATACAAAATACACCGCTTTAACAGAACCCACACACACCAAGCTCAACGTACGCACAAAAAGGTAACTGTTACAAAAACGGAGGGGAAATGCGAACAGATGAGCGACAGAGAGCTCCTGTTTTTGGAGACTTCAATTAATTTTTTTTATTTATTTTGTTTTGTATTTGTTTGTATCCACTGCGGGGCAAACTCTCTCTGCCTTGCTTTTTTGTTTGTTACACAGTTACACCGATTACCGATAGCAAAGGGTACACAAGGGATGCTCGACGTTTTGCTACATAAATTAAGTTCACCTGCACCGTTAACAACTTGGTACATGAGATTGAAGATGAAGGAGCTTTTCGTTTGAAGCATTTATTTTGTTAAGTCTCCACGAAGTCGATGCGATTGTATAAGCATTAGTTTTCTCCTAAATTTTAACGGTGTTCTTCACAATCAAAATTAGTTGCAATTGCAAAGCTCAAAAAAGGACAATGACATTTTCCCCAATCTTAAATCTGAATTTGAGCGAAAACAAACAAAACTGTTTTATTTTTCTCTTCAGGAAGAGAGAGCAAAAATAGGCGTTTTTGAGGAGGAAAATTACAAACGTCAAAATAAACTATCCCATACAATCTCACTCAACTCGCTCTTTTAATATGTGAAAAATGCTCCATACCAACACAATCACTTGATATTTTTTTAGTTTTTTCCCGAAAATTGATTTTGATGCTTTTCCCGGCGCTCGGGGGAATTAAAACAAAACACACCTTAATACTCTAGCTGTAAAACAACACAAATTCTTAAGCAATTTCCTTTAATTAATTATTACAGTTATTCTCCTAAGAACGTTTGACTTATGTTCACTTTTTGTTTCCTCGTAGAGACAGCGATGAGACAATGGAAAGGCAATATTTGTGGTGCAGTAGTCAACAGTAAACCCCGTTCGTTTTTATTTTTTTCGTTAGAAAGAATAACCGTAAATCAATTAAGTCTATTTGGTGTAGGGTGCGTGTAAGTTTTATTTTAGGAATTTATTCTTCTGATTTCTTTGCAATATTCTTTATCATTTCTCGTTTTTTTTTTTTTTTTTTCTGTCTATCAGCTGTTATTGCACTACTGCACACACGGTTCGCCACTCAAACACTGAAATCTCAAAGGAGAGAATTTTTCACAAATGGAGAGAGAGGGATAATATTTGCAATTTTTTGTTTCCTTTTGTTAAGCAATTTATGTGGTAGACGGAGAGAGATGTATAAAGTATCGGTTGGATGTATTTGGAGACTTTTTAGTTTTGTTTGTTGTTGATTTCAGTCTGAATATATCTTTTTCGGCAAGGTCTGTTCGGTGCACAAAGAAGAGTGGGTCAAAATTTTAAGTACAAAAGAATTATCAGCTCAAATTTATTCAATTGTTGCAACTGTTTGAAAATGAAAATGGGGGTGGCCGTGGCAGGATGGTTGTGTGCTCGCCTGTCAACCTCATGATAACAGGTTCGATCCCTGCCGTCGTCTATGTCGTTTTAATTCCATTAAAAACCTTCTAAGAATTGTCATCAATGGGTTGCTGGTTTACTCACTACATGTTGTTCAGGCATAACACTAACAACATGTAATTGAGTTAAACTAAGGTGTGTTTTTTTTGCAAGTCCATATAGAATTGTAAAAAAAAACGACATCGGGATTTAGGAGCTTTTTTTCCACATAGCTGGAAGCACTGTGTACGGTATGAAATTTGTCAGATTATTGACGACTAGCATCAACCAATCCAAAAACTTCACTTTTGACGTCTCTGAGCAAATTATCGATAACATATAGATAATACTATTTTGGCATCACTATTTTTATCGGGTCTTAGATTAACTCTCGATAATTATCTGGTCTTAGCTAACTCTGTATAGATTTAAGTAGTTGTTGCATTTGCATGTAAAGCGCTAAGTCCCGATGTCGTTTTTTTTACAATTCTATATGGACTTGCAAAAAAAACACACCTCTAGTATGCCCATCAAGGATGAACACGAATAAAATAATATGAATTATAAGCGACATAGAAATAAGACACGGCATTTCTCCGCTTTAGCTCAGCCGTCATCCCTGGAGATAAAAATATCTGAGACAACCACCAACAGTCTCAGAACATCGTGCCACACATCTTTCCTATCCTTCTTTCTCTTCTATAACTTCACGCCCGCGCTGTGTTGAAACATTTAAAGGGTAATAAAAATCCCTTGAGCGCGGGTAGATTATATAAAAAAAAAAAAAAATAACTAAATTTGAAAATATGAAGGTTTGGGGCGACTTTCCTTTAAGGTCGCACGAGTATAGTGTTGATTTTTTTTTTTTTACAGTTAGGTATGGGTTTCAATAGAACAGGGTTAAAATATTAGAGTGAGGAAACCCCCCTAAATCCTAAAAAAAAAATATTTTCTTTTCGGTTTTAACCTCACTTTTTGTTTGACTCAATTTTGTTGGCGAAATTGTAAGCTAAAGTGCTTAATTGGTTTATGTATTCAATGTTACTATCTATTCTGAATCGAACACAAAAAACCGAATGATTTTATGTCTTTTAATTCTTGAGAAAATTGAAAATTACTAAGACTACTTTTTGTTTTTTTGCTTACATACTTACATAAATGCATCAGTGCTAGCATCCAGCATTATGGCGCATTAACAGTGAGATATGTATGGGGGGGCATGCAACCCCCCTGCTTGGGCTCACTATAGGATTTGGGGTAGGTTCGAGGTTGGGTGCCTGCAAAGTTTCTTTTGTACTTCCAAAATATTGTAAATATTATTGTTTCTAAATATTCAAATTCGAAAAAAAGGAAACAGCGCGTATAAAATCACTGAACCAAAGAAAGAGAGGAGATACGACAAAATAAAGCAAAAAAAAAAGTTTTTCATGTGGATCGCAGCCATTATTGTGTTCAATTTGTATGAAAAAGTGAAACTTTAAAAATTAATTAAAAATAGTTTTAAATGTTTCCTCACTTTAAGATTGCGATATTTGTTGTTTATAAGTGCTAATCTATCAAATAAAACTATCCGCGTGTGAAAATTCGTGCGACCTTAAAGGAAAGTTGAGCCCTGAAATAAATCAGCCAAGTAGAAGACTTGGGGCGACTTTCCAAAACGTAAGCAGGAGTTGAGTTATGATTTTTTTTACAGTTAGGTATGGGTCTCAATAGAACAGGGTTAAAATATTAGAGTGAGGAAACCGCCCTAAATCCTAAAAAAATATTTTATTTTTCAGTTTTAACCTCACTTTTTGTTTGACTCAGACCATTTTTTTGGCGAAATTGTAAAATAAAGTGCTTAATTGGTTTATTTAGTTAATCTGAATCGAACACAAAAAACCGAATGGTTTTGTGTCTTTTAGTTCTTGAGAAAATTGAAAATTACTAATGTCGATTTCCTTTACACACTAGGGATTTTAGGGATTTCGATCCCTTGTCAAATTTTGACTTTTACGACAGATTTTACGTTCCTTCACACCAAAAAAATCGATTTTTTTTTAACAGAGATCAAATCCTTCGAATCCGTATTTGGAGAGGGATTTACATGTATACGAAATACGCACACTAAAAAGACAAAATTTGATAAGGGATCGAAATCCCTAAAATCCCTAGTGTGTAAAGGAAATCGGCATAAGACTACTTTTTGTTTTTTTGCTTACTTACAAAAATGCCTCAGTGCTAGCATCCAGCATTATGGCGCATAAACAGTGAGATATGTAAGGGGGGCATGCTGTCCCCCTGCAACCCCCCTGCTTGGGCTCACTATAGGATTTGGGGTAGGTGCGAGGTTGGGTGCCTGCAAAGTTTCTTTTGTACTGCCAAAATATTATTAATTCTAAATATTCAAATTCGAAAAAAGGAAATTTCCCCAAAATTTCCCTTAAATAAATGAATAAGTTTCTAAAAAAATACAAACTAAAACAATAAATTTCAAGAATATCCCAAAAAACAGCGCGTTTAAAATCACTGTACCAAAGAAAGAAAGGAGAAACGTCAAAATAAAGCAAAAAAAAAGTTTTTCATGTGTTTCTTCACTCTAAGATTGCGATAAATAGTGTTTTTTAGTGATTATCTATCGAATAAAAAAAACTGCGTGTGAAAATTCGTCCTTACGTTTTGGAAAGTTGAGCCGAAGACTTAGCACTATTATTGGACTTGTTGAATTATTGATTCAAAATAGCTTTTTTGGCCTTTAGTCCACATCAGTCAACTGATGAGTCCATGTGAGATCAGCGGGACGAAACGCCAATTTTTGTGGACTAAAGACCAAAAAAGCTATTTTAAATCAATAAATTTGAAAATGTTAAGGAATTATCTTGACAGCTCATTACATTTCTAGCAGTTAATTCTATCAACCAAAAAAAAAATCAGAAAGAATCTAGCAAAAAAGTTAAAACTCTTAGAACTACTTGATGTTTATATAAAAAGTCAAAAAAAAAAATGATATTTACACTTCATTTTAGAATTGAAAAATAATTAAGATATATTTTTTTAATATTTTTTTTCATGTAGAATATGAAAATTTATCTTCGCAAATTTACACACAACCTTGAGCTTTAGAATTTTAACAAAATGGTTTCTTTAAGCATTTTTCCCTTTGACATGGTAACTGGTCTATCTCTTTTCAAAGTATAATTTTGGCTTTTTGAAGATGAGAGTGCAAAAAAGGAGTGTTCAACGAAGGAAAACGAGATATACATATGTACAGAACCAAAAATACAAAAATTTCGAAAAAAAATTAAAGTTATGCTTGCACCTTGAAAGTCTTTTGAATAAATAATAAGGAATTTCTTCGCAATAACTCCCTTTTTAGATAATTATCCCTTCTAGAGAATTCTAGAGCGACAAGGTAGGTATTCCAGGAAGATGATTAAATCCATTTCTACACGGATGGGTACAAAATTAATGAAGAGAATGGCGGAGGAGTATACACAGAAAGACCGAATTTAAGTCTCTCTTTTCATTTTCCCAATCACTTAAGAGTGGAAGTGGAAGTGGGTGGAAGTTTTGGCAATTAAAATAGTCCAGTCTTGGCTTAATAAAAACGTGATATCAAATAATGGTATCCCCGCATTTTCTCAGACAGCCAAAGCAGGCATTAAATCTCTTTATTCTGTCTGTAACAGCTCAATAATAGCCCTTAACATACCGATCGTCTCTGATAGAGATATGATGCAACAGTTTATCATACAACTCTGCAGGATTCTGAGCCACAGAGACATTTCATAAAATTGTAAAGCAGACGAACTCGCCGAAAGTGGGAACAATAATACCTTTATTGCCAGATAAGGAAAATATAATGTATTACCATCATCGCTACGTGTAAGCTTATGGTAAAGCAAGATGCTATACAGAAAACAATATGCTCTTTGGCAAGCACGCAACGGAATCAACTATAAGGATATCTGCAGACGCTGCATGGACAAAGAAGAGGAGGAATCAAGCCCTCACCTTCTCTGTAAACGTTCCGCTTTATGCCAAAAAAAGGAGACTCCATCTAGGAGATTTCTATCCAAGTAATCTGGCAAATATATATATAGGCAATTTCGCTCGCTTTATAAGGTGCTTCAATTCGTTTGAAGGTTATGGATAAGGTCTCCCAGATTCAATGTAATATCACAAATGGACAAACTCCTGCTGACAGCCATGTCAACCTAACCTAACCTAGGAACTTGTGAAAAACTCCTATAAAATCAAACGAATTTTCACTTTCACCTTTTCACTTCAAAATTACTCAAAAATAATGAGTGTTAATCGAATTCTGTAAGGGCTTGAATAATAAATGCCTTATGAATTTCAAAATATCTTTTCACATCGAATAAAATCTAGATTTCGAGTTGTGGTGGATTTACATTTGATCGCAGATTTTTGAAGAAAAATAAAGCGCGGTCAGATATATTTCGAAATAGGACGTGTTTAAGAGTACACAGCTGTTAGCTCTTTTTCACTTGATATAACATATATGTGAAAAGACCACATAAGTAGATTTATTTTGACAGTTCCACAAGAAATTTTGTTTCTTTTTATTGACATGTTAACAGAGCACTCATTCTGTAACTCGATTATCACTAGACGAAATACTTTGGATATATTCCACACTATCCCCATCGTCTTGATAATCAAGTCAGCGACACACATTTTGCTCCAGGTAAATTGATAATCAACAGACTATGATTATTGAAGCATAGCTAATGTCTTACATATATAAGAATTTGTTTTTCATTAAAATTCGTTTACGTTTTTAAAAGTGAAAAATGAATACCCTGAAAAATATATTTAACATATTTAAATTCCAGCATATTGTCTCTTTTCTTTCATCCTCAGTAAGTTATAAAACAAATAATGACATAAACCAGATAAACATGCAACCATAGGCACTTTGACTTTCAAGTTTAGGCCGCATGATTATTATAGACAAATATATAAAGAAGGATCATTCATATAAATTCATATGATCACGAGAAACCTGAAAGAAGGTGAAAGAGGAAGAAAAGTTTTGGGCCTCTGCCACCTAAAAATGAAAATGTTTTTTTTTTTGGAAACTCTGCTTCTTGTGAGGAAGTGCCAAATCGTCAAAAAGAATATCTCTTGTAATGACATTTCTTTTCATTTTAGCCGATCGAAATCAAAAGATAATTGTAGGTCCCTCCCAACAACACTCACACTACAGAAATGGTTAAGAATCGTAAGTCGTTCTCGAAGAGCTTTCACGTCTCTAATTTTGTTAACTAAAATAAAAAACAATAAATATTTAGAAGGGAGCAAACATAAAACCCACTTAAAATTTTGAATTCAAATTTTTCGAAATGGTTAAATAAAATTTCTTTTCAGAGAACAGCTGTTTCATGCAACATACTCTTCATAAGCAACTTGCGTCAAAATTTTTCTTGTATTTTAATAGTCCAACGTGGGAACAAAAGATTTGGTCATTCAATTTACGTTCAAGCTTATTTTGAGATTCGAACGAATAGTTATAGAATAGATATTTTCATTCGAATGTACTTTGCATATTTTGACATTCCAGCGAAAAAAGGTTCATTGTCGAATTATTGCATAAAATTAACTTCAATGAAATTCATTTTCGAAATCAGCTGTTTGAAATTTACTGACATTTCTATCTGATTTAGTATGACCAAGCTGTTTTTTTGATTTTTATTAAAAAAAATTATAGTCTAAAATATAAAAATAATATTTTAAGCAAAATAAAGGAAAGGTTAAATTTGAAAAACATCAATAAAAACTGAAAATTTGGGAGTATTAGAAAACAGTATGGTAAGTTTATTCATATCAAAAAGAAGTAAAATAATCGTATAACTTCTCGGTATAATAAAATACTTGATTTATGTTTAAATTTTCATATAAACTAAATTGTGTTCCAAATTTATAAAAAAAAACAGGCATTTAGAAGGCAACTTCAAAGCGTATTTAATTTACACATATCTGGTCACACTTGAATTTTGAATTATCATTTGTAAATTGTTTCATAAAATATTGATAAATTCAATAAAAATCAAAATGGCATTTGTTTTATTTATGAAAAGAGAAGACGGTGAGGAGCAGTTGTATAGGAGAAGGATAATGGATGCAGCAAGTCCATTTGATACATCCATTACCACTAACATTATACTAAACTTACATCTTTCATGAATCTGTTCGCCAAAAAAAAATTGAACGAGAATGAAATGACATTTCTTTCGAACAATTCGAAAGTGAAAATTTGCTTAGTTTTCGAAAGGTAAATAAACTTTCCATTGATAAAGTGAACTTTCAAATCGTACGAATCTCAAAATACCAATTACTCGAATTCGACATACTTTCTAGTGAAATCGAATGTCAAAATAAGGCTCATTATATTCTCTTCGTCTTCGAACAAAAGATCGGTATAGAAAAAGTCCATGAAAATCAACTGCTACGTTTTTTGCTACTACTCAATGCAAAGTTACAGATAAAATCCGAGCCCTACTCTCCTCCTCCACCCAACAACGAAAACAGTTTGAGAGCTACTAGATTCATTTACAAAAAACTAGAACTACCAATAAAAACATCCGTTAACTAGTGCTTTCATTTTGTTTTGTTTATTTATTTTAAAGTTTAAATTACGCGCGTAGTGCTGAATTCGCATAGGAATGAGACTATTATAAACTGAATTTATTTATGTGTTATGTTTAGAACGTGTTTTATAATAATAGAATATAACTAAAAAAGAAAGCCACAAAAGACACTTGTTAAATACATTTTTATATAGCTAATAATATAGTAGTTATTTTAAGAAACAATAAAATTGCAACTGACACTTAATAATTTTGCGGTGTTTATTGCTGTTGCGTGGAATTTCCATTCCAAGTGTTATTTTCATCATCGGAATCCTTGCGCTGATCTGATAAACGATGGATATTTGACCCACCTACTCGACGGTATGCTCCCCCGGTTGAATTAGCCGATGCAATGGCTTCTTTCGAGGTAGATGGACCATCCTTGGTTAAGAGGAATCGATCGAGGTTGCGCTTCTTTGCCCTTGAAGTGAAATACTGAGTGAGTACATTAACGGTTTTTAAATATAATTTAAACTTACGAATCGTTTGCATCGATCCGCTCTTCATTGGCGCGTTTCTGGGTTCCTGTGTTGGCAGGACGAGCTCCGTCTGCACTGCCATCATTTCGCCCGATGATAAAATTCCTTATATACCCAAAAACAGACAAAACCGGTGACATTAAAGCCCAGAAAACTGTATTGAAAATGTTAACTATTCCGCCGGAACGCGCTACCACAGCGGAAGGACCACTGCTCGCTTTGCCAATAATTAAAATGACGGCACTAGGGGCTAGGCCCAGATCGAGAAGAGTCTTTTTGTCGTCCTCGTCGGTGAATTCATGCTTGGGGAATGTTGTTGCCAATGTGAAGTCTTTGATTCCGGTTCCCTTGACAACGACTCCTTTGACGTAGGCCCGTACAGTGGCAAATGTATCTGAGCTCTCGAAACTCATGGTGTTTGTTTCGCCATTCGGGATGCGAAACTGAATGCGAGACATTTCTAAATTGCTTGGGGGATTGACTGCAGTTGGTGTTGTTGCTTGGGTCGTCGGATTTGGGGTGGGGGGAGTGAATTTGTTTGCTCGTTCTGCTCGGTCACTTGCAATCTGTTCGAGAATCCGTTGGCGAGCGGCTTGATCTTCCATACGATCTCGCCGGATGCTTTCCTTGAGCTCCTTGAAGTCCTGTTCCTTCTGCCATTTTTGGACACCCTGTGTGGCCTTGCCTTCTTTTCGGCGATTAAGCTCTCGTTCACGTGCTTGTCGCTCCTCTTCAGCTTGTTTGAGTTTTCTTCGTTCCTCGATAAGTTGCTTGGCTTGGTCAAGTTTATCTATGACAGCTGCCGGATTTTCTTCCATCGGTGGTCGTGCAGGAGGATTGGAGGCAGTTGTTGGCGTCGAAACTGGGGTAGATGGTGTAGGATCTGGAGTGGAAGGTTTGGCTGGTGAAGCGTCAAAAACATCATTTGGGGGTGTTACTGTAGCAATGGGAAGTGACACAGATGGTGCTGGCACTGTATCCATCGAAATCGACTCGGCCAAAGAGGAAGTATTGTCAGAAGGAGGATCAGCAGTATCAAGGGAACTAGCAGCATTATTAGGTTTACGGAAACATGTAGTATCGGTGCAATAAAGGTCATTGGGTGGTGATACGACTGATGATTCTGGGGCATCTGAAGATGTTGGTAGCTCAATAGAAGATAGACTTGACTTTGAAGATGTTGTATCTTCGACTGGCTTTGAGTCTGTGATTGATTTTATGTCAGAAATTGATGACAAATCATCTTGGGATGTTTGTTCTTTCTTTGCCACTTCAGAAGTAGTTGCAGTCGATGATGGTACTTCTTTCTTCTGTTCACCTGCAATGAAAGCTGCTGATGCAGCGGCAGCAGAACTACTGATTTTTCCTGTTAACTTAAGGACATTATCAATTTTCTTATCCAACTCATCACTAGATCCAATTATGCCAGTGGCCACTTCCAGAGGGACTCCATTCTTGCCAATAAAGAACAACGAAGGAACGGGGACAATTTGATCTGTAAAAAATAGAAAAAAATCAAAGATAAGATTTATAGAAAGCCATAATAAAGTAATCCTATAACATATATTGCATAACATAATTTTCGGAAAGTTCTCTACTTATACATAGGTAGATGTGTGGTTGTTTCGGATAATCATTTAAAGAAATGTATTAAATTATTTCAAACAGGCGACCACTTGACATTACGATGATAAAGACTACGAAGAAACCTACTGTTAAAATTTTATTTCTACGTTTTTACTTGCGACTTATAGGTATGTACTTTAAGGCAAGTTATCGAACTCGAGATTTTGATCAAAGTTGACATTACGATCATAGCGAAGACTAAAAAAGGGGGTCTCGCGATTCTGTCTGTCTGTCTGTTCGACTACAGCCTAAACGGCTTGGCCGATTTTCTTTAAACTTAGTAGATATCATTTTTTTCCCCCACATGTTTTTTTCTCAAAAACTGATCGATAGATTTTAAAAATAAAAATACAAAAAAATTCATTTAGTTAAATCTAGGTAACGGTTGAAAAAAATTTTCCGAGAAATGGTTATTGAGGGTACCCCCCATGGAACCATTTTTTTTTTGTTTTTGATTTTCTCAAAAACGGTACAACCGATTTTGATCATTTTTTTTTTGCTAAAGCTGTCCAAAAACATAAACAGAATTGTGTACTCAAATTTTCCACAACTCAATACATATTTCGAAAACCACATGCTCGATTTTTTTTTAAACTTGATAATAAAAGTTTCTCAATATAATCTACAATATGTGAGAAAAAAATTTTTATTTTACCTAAAAATAAAGGTACCTACCATACAAAAAATGCTAAAAAATTAAAAAAAAAATTGTTTTCAAAAATCGTATCTTTCTCGAAAATGGCGCCTAGAATTTTGTTCTTTCAATTAATTTTAACGATCTTTAATTAAAAAAAAAAAATTGAAATTAAGATATTACAGCTTGTACCTACCATAGAACCATTTTTTCGAATTTTGAAATTCTCATTATCCACATAACGAATTTTAATGAAATTTTTTATAGAGAAGCTTCTAAAAAGTCTAAAACACATTGGATTTCAAAACTTTTAAATAAATATGTTTTGATTTTAAAAAAAAAATCTATTTTTTTCTTTTTTTGAAAATTCGATATCTCAGGAACGGCTTAATATTTTTTTTTGTAATTTTTATTCGAACAATAATAAAAACTTTAAATTGGCGTACCAAGATTTTTTCTTAAAAATCTTTTAAAAAGTTTGTATATAAAAGCTTTTTTTTATTAAACGACTACAACGACTTATAATTTTTGTTCTTGCATAAATTCATATTTGCATAGAATTCTGTTTTTGTCTCTAACTACTAAAAGAATTTAAAAAATTAATTGT
The DNA here is from genome assembly GCA_911387755.1 of Chrysotoxum bicinctum. Classification (NCBI taxonomy): domain Eukaryota; kingdom Metazoa; phylum Arthropoda; class Insecta; order Diptera; family Syrphidae; genus Chrysotoxum; species Chrysotoxum bicinctum. The sequence continues at coordinate 208,747,756 of OU426989.1, read as the reverse complement.
ATCCTTATGAACAGTTTTCTCTAATACGAGTAACATTCGTTTTTAAAATTCCTAGTCTATTACATAGGAGCAAGTTCGTGCGACCCAGTCGTGCATTTTATTTATTTAACGTTGGTACAATTGTTTCTAATTCTGTGTCGTTATTTCATTTTAAGCTTTCAAGTAGGTATTCCTTTTCAATCTCACTACTTTGAAAGTTTTCGATTGGTTGGTCTATGAAAGTGTACCCAAATACTCATACATGTATGTACATACATATATAAAGTTTTTAATCTAATTACATACTTTTAAAAAGTGACGAATCCTTTAGAAAGGCAATGTGTTAGGAGAGGAAAAATTGGGAATGTCTTTCAATAATTTCACCACTTTTTCTGCAATCAGATGCTTAGGTATGTTTGACTGCTTGTTTTTTGCAAATCTTTGTGGAATAGGTGTCAAACCAAGCAATAATTCACGAACAAATAATGGCCAACACACAAATGGTTAACAGTAGCTATTGGATTCGACTGCAATTAAGTAGTTAATAAGAAACAAACTATGTACAACAAAATGAAGACGCTCTTAATCATGACAGCTTTGGGATTCTTTTAGCCAGCTGATGGGTCTGTAGAACTTTGATTCATCACTCCATATCCTTAGCACATATTTACAAAAATAATATGATTTTTGCAGAGTTGCTAATAAATTGAATTTTGTAATTTAAAAATTTTCCTGTGATATACAGCCCGTTCTTTGAATTTCATCAATCTACGAGTATTTAGGACCATTTGCTGATACAGAACATAAATACTTATGTTCCACATAAACTCTTATGTGACAGTTTACGTAGAGGAAAAGTAGAACATAAGCGCTTAAGTTGAACATAAATATTTAAGTTTCGTTTCAGCAAATGGCCCTTAATTGCTTTAGGATACCAAAACCCTTTTGTCTGTTCAAGAATGTGATCCTTTTCCTATCTCTGCCGTATATTTTTTACAGAAATTTGTTTTAAATCCGCACAAGAATTATATATCATAATAATGTAAACTTGAAAGAAGCGTCCACTGCTCTAAATTAGGACCAAACTTAACTCATCGCAATCGTTTAAAAAAATTATTTTTATAAAAAAAACATGAAATTATAAAGAGTTTGTTCTTTTCAGTCTTCTTAAGTTAAAACCAAATAGAAATCTCGTTATTTAAAGATGTTTTGTGTGCAATTCTCAGCAGATGAATGGTACATATGTGTATCACTTCATTTTTGTGATTACTGAATACTGAAACGAATGCATCAGCAACAACGCATCAAGAAATTTCTTGATTATAGTTTAATTAAATTTTTCGCCCAGTACCCCATGGCCGGCCTAATGGTTTGTGCTATGAGCTGCCACTACGAAGGTCTGAGATCGATTCCCAGAAAGAGCTTCACAATTGTAGGTACCTAAGTTCAGGTTCTTTGCGAGCTGTTGTGAAACCAATTTTTGTTTTGCTTTAATGTTTGATACATAAGTTACCATATACATAGGTATTTACAGGATTAACAATCGACTTTCTCCAAAATAGTCTCTTTGTTATCGAGCATATATCTACGAAATCTGTTTGATTCAAAATATGCTATAACGTACTACTCGTTATATCGACCATCATAGGTATGTAGTTAGAAATGGCGACCACCGACAGTCTAGACCTGTGGCTCAATTAGCTCTGGAGTGCGCCATTTTGATATGGAAAATTATGGACATTCTCACGGAGTCATCTAGTTTGGATTTAGTTGAAAAATATGGATCTAGTAAGTCTCTTATTGTGTTTGATTTTGCACAATCATCCGGAAATTGGATCCCTCACTCTGACCGTGACCAACCGCCCGATTAATTACAATCTTGTCCCCCTATATAGCTTGCAATTACTATAAACTTCAACTTTTTTTTTGCAAAAAATCGAAATCAAAACTACAATGAAGAGCCCTATAAAAAGAAATTTAAATTAAAGTTAGGGATTAAGTTGTTCCTGCATTAGCAGACTTCGTATAAAAAAAGAATCCTTAATCTACGTCCTTTAGTTAAACTTACATAAACTTGCAAATTGCATATAGGACTCGGTTCCTCCTTCGATTTTAATTGCCACAAAGTTGTCATCTTCCAGCTTCTGCTTGATTTCCGGCTGATTTAAGAACCCACTTAATTTAACAGAGTTCTCGTCTTTTCCTATTTGCAAAGAAAGAAAATTATGAATCAGCTGCTGGTGGTATTCTATTTTCGGCACAACATTATTTATTTAACATCATGCATGACGTGTTATCTCAATTGCTTTCTAGGATTCTTCGATGACATTGTTCTTTCTTACCTTCGACATAAACAACAAAAGTTGCATTCTTTTGCTTTGAAAGATTGATTGCTTCAGTAATACTTCCCTTGAACCAATTCATTTGTATATTTTTCGTGAACTTAATTCTTTTTATTTCTTGTTCAAAATTTTCTTTTGTTTGATTTTTTATGGTTATATTAATCAATTTGGAACCGTGTTTGATTTTGATAAGCGAAAGTGATGGAAATTTTTATTTCACAAATTTGTATTCGGTCTTCGGACTGTCTGTGATGACTTTTCATATATTTTGACATTTGTGGTTTGTGACAGTCTGGTATTATGTCAAATGATGACCATAGTGAGTGGTAGATGGAGTTAGTAAAGATTTTTTTTTAATTTAGCAGAACTTTGTTATTTAAATTAAATTAATTTGGGAAAAAATGAAAATACAAATAAATACATTTCTTAATTAATTTTCATTGTATATTTATTTACTCGAGGCGAGCCCAAGGCCAAGAGTACATGATTTCTGTAGATGAGAATTTTGTTTTCGAAAATATTATATTGGTTTGGACATTTGATGTGTAAGACATTGTGCTGCCATCTATAATTGTTTATTGGAGTATTTTCGAATTTGGTTATAAGATTGCAAAGAAAATAATTATTTGAAGAGGAATTTTTAACTGGGGATGTAGCTCAGATGGTAGAGCGCTCGCTTAGCATGTGAGAGGTACGGGGATCGATGCCCCGCATCTCCAACCAATTTATTTTTTTTTGTATTAGTTTCAATAAAACATTTATTTTTTAACTGTACCAAATTCTTTGGGATGTTAAAAGTATGTGGATTAAGAAAAAATTATATTACTTATTGGTTCATTTAAAATAAAAAAAGGATCCTACGTATTGATATAGATGGTAGGGATACAAGTCAAAAAGGCTCTTAAATTAGGTAGGTAGCTAAAAGCTTGTGGTCATTTTATTGACAACAATGTTTAGTAGATTATGTACATTTATGTAGGTAGGTAGGTATTTCTTAATGTTATACCTACATAATTAAAAATATGATCTAGTGACTTTTGGGGGAGTAGGTACCTACTGTATCAAAGTTCGAGCGCGGATCTACCTACCTACATACTTTTCATCAACATAAAAATTTAGGGACCTATGAGATAGTATACTTACCTAGTTGTACATTATGTAGGTATGTACATACTATACCTACTTACCTTTAGCTTGGTAGGTACTTATATGAATTATTTGTTTCAAAAATTTCAAAAACCATCTGTTTTAATCTACCTATTTTTTTTCCAATGTTTACTTCGGTAGCTATTAGTGAGTTTTACCTTTGAACCCACGATAGAGAGTAGATTCCTTTGAAAGTAGGTAGGTATCTACAGGTTACTTTAATTTTCGTATTAAAATAAGGTATCAAGGTTGGTAGGAAGGTATTCCTAGACAGAGTACCTAGTCTTTACCTTTTTTTCGTTGTCATAGTCCATGGCATACAACACAAAAAGCAACCCCAAATTTACACCATATTGGCATATTCTCGAAGAATAAAAATACATTATTATGTACCTACCTACAATATTCGAATATAGAAGACATTTTTTTCTATATTGAACATTCATGAATCACCCTTGGTCATACAATTGTGTGTTTTATTTGCTATGAGTTCACATTCAATGTTTGCACTTAAGTTAATAGGTAGAAGTAAGTTTGTCGGAATAGTTATCGCTTCTCGGCCTTATGGCTAAGATCAAAGTGTAGTATCTGTTCTTATCAGCTTAACATCTGATAGATCCCCCATCGGGGGACAACAAATGTTAAACTGATTTTTGGAAATAGACGGAGTGCTAGGGGCTTGCTCCACCTCTGTCGCGGGTTGGCCTGGTATTGCAGTACCGCCGGGATCGGCCCAAATAATAAAATCAAAAGTGTAGATGGTAGAAGTGGGGGGGTGGGGCGGTCGTGAATTATTCATAATCATTTATTAGGGTAGGTATCAGGGTCAGGGTTACCCCTCGCATTTTTCAAAAAGTCGCAGAAAAAAGTCGCTTTTACAAAAAAAAGTCGCAAATTCGAATTCTTTGAAAAAGTCGCATTTTTGAACAAAAAGTCGCAATTGAAAGAAAAACTCGCATACCTAAATATTATTTTTTTTTACTATAGGAAAAACAATTTAGATATTTTTTTGAATTTCTTTATTTAAACACTTAGGCTCGTATTCACCGAGCGCTCCTAAACGGCTTTTAACTTTACGAGGCTCTTAACTTGAAATTTCTGTGGGGTATTCACCAACCACTCGCAAGTGTTTTTCGAAGTTCGAAAATGAGAGCCACTCTCTCTTGTTCAGGCATACCCAAACTGTGAAATGCTGTGGAATGTTGGTCTTGACAGCAAATGGATACTCTTCTACTTGGCATTGCTCACATGGATTCGAGTCAAATGCGTGCGTGGCACACGCACAAGCGAGCAAACTTTCGAAGAGAGCGCTCGTAAGTTAGGAGTGGTCGGGACCAGGGTTACCCCTGGGATTTTTCAAAAAGTCGCAGAAAAAAGTCGCTTTTACAAAAAAAAGTCGCAAATTCGAATTCTTTGAAAAAGTCGCATTTTTGAACAAAAAGTCGCAATTGAAAGAAAAACTCGCATACCTAAATATTATTTTTTTTTACTATAGGAAAAACAATTTAGATATTTTTTTGAATTTCTTTATTTAAACACTTAGATAGGTATACATTAAAAAATAATAAAAACAAAAAAAAACCTAATTTAAAGACTTCATTTTACATAAATTAATATGTATGTAGGTTTTAAGTTAAAATAAATACCTAAAAAGATATGTAAATCACATTAATGTTTCGTTTTTTTAATAAAGTTTCTCTATACTTTTTAATTAGGTTGTTTTCAGGAACCCACTCACTTATATCACAGTCAATGAGATTTGTGGAAGCTAACATATTTTCGCAGGTTTCCCTTTGTAAACGGTTTGTTAATTTATTTTTCATAAGCGTAAGCTTTGAATAAAACTTGCTCAGCGCAAGCGCGTTAAAATTTTACAAACAAATTCGTAAAGGTCAAAGTATAGGTTATCACCTAAACTATTTTTAAAGTACCAACCTTGTACCAAAACTCTTCTATATTTTTAATTTCAAAAATTTTGCCATAGTTTTTGTCAAACACTTGAAGCTCTAGGTTTGTATTGATCTACCACTTTTTCTGGCTCATTTGTAAGGCTATTAAAATTTGAAACCAACCGAAAATAGTTAAAATCCTGATTTGACCTAATTATTTTTGGATCTATATGTTTTAAAATAGAAAGCTTCTCATCTTTAACATTAAAAAATTTCTTAGCAAAGCGTCAAATAATATTGAAGTACATTTTTTTTTATGCAAATAATTTCAAAATTTGTGAGTTTTTTATCCTTTAAGCAATTTTCGGCTTCCATGCCGATATATATTTCTTCAATTTTTAAAATAATTTTCATTTCGATAATCAATCTCAGAAATAGATTTTCCAGGAACACATTCTTTCAATAAAAAATTTTGAAAAATAATAAATAGAGGATCTTCTTTATAAGAGCACAAATAAGCAATTTGTGATGTTTCACTCTGAAAAACTTTGTTTAAAATATTTATTTTTGAAAGAATATATTTTAGAAACTTTAAATAAACTAAATTTTCGTTGTTCAAATTTTCGAGAATAATATCAATTTTTGAATTTGTACTTTCTTCAAATTTAGCCCTAATAAAAAAATGTTGCAAAACAACCCATTGCTCCACGATGCGGCATGTTACATGTTACAGACAAAGCACAAAGGTAAGGAGAAATTCCAGGAAATGGGTGATATGCATAAAAGATAGTAAATGCTTTTACTTGAGAATTTCTACGTAATTACTTTTTTTGATATGCATAAAAATGCAGTAAATGCTGAAAATAAAGTATTTACTTGAGGCCACAGTACTTACTTTTTTCGGATGAACTTTTTCAGTAAATACTTTATTCCGTATGCATAAAAAGTAGCAAGTACTTTTTTTTTTTTGTAGGAATTACTTCTTTTTTTCAAAGTCAAAGGATATCAACATGAAAATTTAAAAGTACATACTTTTTTTTGATTTAAACACATAACTATGTATGCTTCGAAACCATAAAAACTTACAGTCTTAACTCTATTCTCAAAGGATTTATTTTCATTTATGAATATTTTCATAGCCTCTGATTTCGCTTTTTTTACTGCCGGTTGCTGCGACTTATTCATAAGAACACTATGTACTTTTAAAATACGCACAAAAACTAGGTGCATTTGGCTTATTGACAAACTTTCGTTCTTCATTGTTGCTCAGTCGACTTTCAATAAATTAATGATTGATAAAATTTCACGAACAGATGTTTACAAAACAACAAGAAGGGCAACAGTAATTTAATATAGGGATTAATCTGGCAAAAAACTATTTGCTTACTAACCCGATAAGAAAAAAAAGTATTTACTATCAATTTCCGATGAATTCTAGTATTTACTTGGATGAATTTAGTATATACTGAAAGTATTTGCCAGTTAGTAAGTACTAAACTTTATGCATATGGAATGAAGTAAATACTTTAAATTTAACCATTTGCTTTAAGTTATAGTATTTACATATCACCCAATGTCAGTATCAGTCGTCAGTGCCAAACATGTAAGAGAACAAAAAACAATCTAACAGCGCCCCCCGTGGTGGGAATGGGAAAACAAAAACTACTTTCGAAAACGAGAATGCGAACAGAAAACAAAGAACAAAGCAAAGACAATCATACTCACACATTCTCAGAAAAGTTTGATGGTAAATGTTTAAGCAAAGAAAAAGTCGCAATTTTAAACAATTTTAAAAAGGTCGTCGCATAGTCGCACAGCACAAAAAAGGTCGCAAAAATGCGACTAAAGTCGCATAAGGGTAACGCTGGTCGGGACCACTCCTTACTTTTAAAAGCGCTCGTAAATCTTCACTAATATTGCTTGGTGAATAGGTTTATGAGCTTCTTAAGTTATGAGCGCTCGGTGAATACCGGCCTTAGATAGGTTACATTAAAAAATAACAAAAACAAAAAAAAAACCTAATTTAAAGACTTCATTTTACATAAATTAATATGTATGTAGGTTTTAAGTTAAAATAAATACCTAAAAAGATATGTAAATCACATTAATGTTTCATTTTTTTAATAAAGTTTCTCTATACTTTTTAATTAGGTTGTTTTCAGGAACCCACTCACTTAAATCACAGTCAATGAGATTTGTGGAAGCTAACATATTTTCGCAGGTTTCCCTTTGTAAACGGTTTGTTAATTTATTTTTCATAAGCGTAAGCTTTGAATAAAACTTGCTCAGCGCAAGCGCTGCTGTGTGACAACGTTAAAATTTTACAAACAAATTCGTAAAGGTCAAAGTATAGGTTATCACCTAAACTATTTTTTAAAGTACCAACCTTGTACCAAAACTCTTCTATATTTTTAATTTCAAAAATTTTGCCATAGTTTTTGTCAAACGCTTGAAGCTCTAGGTGTTTGTATTGATCTACCACTTTTTCTGGCTCATTTGTAAAGCTATATTAAAATTTGAAACCAACCGAAAATAGTTAAAATCCTGATTTGACCTAATTATTTTTGGATCTACATATATGTTTTAAAATAGAAAGCTTCTCATCTTTAACATTAAAAAATTTCTTAGCAAAGCTTCAAATAATATTGAAGTACATTTTTTTTATGCAAATAATTTCAAAATTTGTGAGTTTTTTATCCTTTAAGCAATTTTCGGCTTCCATGCCGATATATATTTCTTCAATTTTTAAAATAATTTTCGTTTCGATAATCAATCTCAGAAATAGAATTTCCAAGAACACATTCTTTCAATAAAAAATTTTGAAAAATAATAAATAGAGGATCTTCTATATAAGAGCACAAATAAGCAATTTGTGATGTTTCACTCTGAAAAACTTTGTTTAATATATTTTTTTTTTGAAAGAATTTATTTTAGAAACTTTAAATAAACTAAATTTTCGTTGTTCAAATTTTCGAGAATAATATCAATTTTTGAATTTGTACTTTCTTTAAATTTAGCCCTAATAAAAAAATGTTGCAAAACAACCCATTGCTCCACGATGCGGCATGTTACATGTTACAGACAAAGCACAAAGGTAAGGAGAAATTCCAGGAAATGTCAGTGTCAGTCGTCCTCTTCAGTGCCAAACACGTAAGAGAACAAAAAACAATCTAACAGCGCCCCCGTGGTGGGAATGGGAAAACAAAAAACTACTTTCGAAAACGAGAATGCGAACAGAAAACAAAGAACAAAGCAAAGACAATCATACTCACACATTCTCAGAAAAGTTTGATGGTAAATGTTTAAGTAAAGAAAAAGTCGCAATTTTAAACAATTTTAAAAAGGTCGTCGCATAGTCGCACAGCACAAAAAAGGTCGCAAAAATGCGACTAAAGTCGCATAAGGGTAACGCTGATCAGGGTTCGGACTTTACTTCGATCGAAGTAGATCTACTTCGATTTTGAGAAAAAAATTTAATCTACTTCCCTACTTCTCTTTTTTATGATCTACTTCTCTTTAAAATTCTTCATTCTTCTCTGTATTACATAAAAATCAAGTTTAGGAATCCTTTAAACATAAGCACCATCGTGGAAAATTAAATGTTTTCAAGATCACTTACAGAAAAACGTAAGGAGATTTATGAGCCACCTTTTGAATTGATAAAATTCATACAAAAATACAAGTTCGTTGATGTAAAATTTAGTTTACAATAATTATATTTAATTAAATTTTTTTTACAAGTCTCAAATCAGAATTTACTTATATATGTTATGTTTATTTAATTTAATTTCCTAAACCTACTTCGAAAGTTTTGGATCTACTTCAGTTTTTTTCCGTATTTACTTCGAAAATTTAAAACCCAAGTTCGAACCCTGGTAGGTATCCATTCTGCCCAACACACATTTGACATTTTATGTAAAGCAAAACATTAGTGTGGTATTTTTTGATGGTTTGTTTTTGTTTGTTTTTTTTTTTTTGCTAAGATGTACATTTACAATTTTACATAGGTTAGGTTTTAACTACGTTTTCCCAAACGTAAATCCGGGATTTAAGTGGATTTACCATAAATCTCCTTTAAATCTCGTAGATTTACCATACAAATATAAATCACCTCAAATGAAGATTTAAAATAAATCTCCTTGAAATCTTCTCACAATCAGAAGATTTGCAAAACAAACAAACCTTATTTTGTAGAACGCACCTATGAACATTGAACACCCACTTTCTTCATTGACAATCAACACAAAATAGAAATAAAAACCCGCTTAAGAGAAACGGCAAAATGTCACAGTTTTGCTCTTTCAACTTAAGCGGAGTTCGGATAAGTGAACAAAAATTTCACTTAAGCGGATTTAAAAATTCCATTAAGCGGAGATTTAATGCTAGAAACAATATTGTTTTTATCTTTTGAACTTGCCTTGAAAGAAGTTAAATAAAACAACGATTAAATAACACAAAAATAATTTATTGAAAAACGAAAACTAGCAAATTTTTGTTCTGTTCGATTAAAATTTTTTTTTTTTTTTTAACTTAAGAGTTTTTTTCAATGAAAAATATTAAAAATTAACTGAAAATATGTTTCAGTTATCCGGATTTTTCGCTTAAGCGGGTTTCACTTAAGCGGAGTGTTTTAAGGGAAATTGGTCGGAAAATAATAATTGCACCTGTAGAGAGATCATATTCATGTTTTAAGAGAATTAAATATTTTGTTAGAAATAAATGTGGACAAGAAAGGTTATCTACTCGTAGCTTAGTTCTTATCAAATCGTACTTAGATAATTTTGCTTTAAAAGAAAAAGGATAAATCTTTGCGCAAGGCATCAAGCTTTTTTTTTAATAAGACCTTACTGTAATATATTATTTATGTATATTATTTTATGTGTATTACCATAAAGTGGAATTTAAAAGGTTGGATCTCAAAGGTCTTTCATTTTTGGTTTTATGTTCAGTGCTTCCGCTATCGAAAAAATCACGCCTCGTGCCTGCTACCTACTTAGTTAATGCTTTTTAACTTACATATTACCTATGTACATATGACAAAAATAACTGGAAAAGGCTATATGTACAGCAATGTAGGTACATTAAGTACTTTTACTAAAAATTCTTTATGGAAACTAAACTATACTAAATTTATATTCCTACATACCTTTTTTAAAACGCTGGCAGGTATACTCAACTCTGTCTGTTTGACTACAGGACAGCCTAAACGGCTCGGCCGATTATCGTTTTTTTGTTATACCAGAAATAAAGGTAAATGCCATACAAATTTTTAAAGATATTTTGTTTTTCTCAAAAACTGTTCCACAGATTAAAAAAAAACACAAGATTTCATTTATTTAAAGCTAGGTAATGATTAAACAAATTTCTTTCCGAAAAAGTTATTAATGGTAGGTACCCCCGCCCCATTGCATTTTTTGTTTTTGATTTTCTCAAATACAATAGGTAGTGCAACCGATTTCGATTATTTTAAGTATGCTAAAGCTCCCTAAAAGTTTGAATATTATTGAGTACTCTTACTTTCGAAAAACAATTGTTTCGATTAAAAAAAAATCAATTTTCTTGTAACTCAATATTTCGAAAACTGAATGCTCGGTATTTTTAAACTCGATGAAATAAAGTTCCTGAATACAATCTACAAAATGTGAGAAAAAAAAATTTACCTATTTTACCTAAAAATAACGGTACTCACCTTACAGATATTATAAAATGGTTTTCGAAAATCGTATTTTTCTCAAATACGCCACCTAGAATTTTGATAAAATTTTTTTCTTTCAATTAATTCTCAAGATCTATAATTCAATGTTTTTTTGGAAAATTTATTTTGTATTCGTACTTTGATGGCGTACCAAAATTTTTCTTAAAAATGTTTCAAAAAATCTTTACTATATAAAAGTTTATTTTTTTAAGAAACCACTACAACGACTTATAATTTTTGTTCTTGCATAAACTAATATTTGCTTGAATCACATGGCATCCCGTTTTTACCTCCAACTACTAAAGGAGTTGTTTTAGTCATTATTTTATGCTTATGATCGGAATTTCTCTTGTAACACTCATTTTTGAAATTCCTAGTCATTTACATAAGAGCAAGTTCGTGCGACACAGTCGTGCAATTTATTTATAGTAGCAACCTCGTTAGCCGAAGCCTTATGATCTTATGAGAGATTGGAAATAAGTCAATGGGTATTCGAACAGCAAGTAGGGCAAAAATGGTTGATTTCAATATGATTTTATTTCTTTTTTACTGATAATTTTGATGAAAATAAAAATTTGGAATAAGATTGCAAAGATTCCTATAGGTATGCAGTGATAGTATATAAATATAATAAAATGTCTACAAGGGATTACAAGAAATTTAAATAGACCTCTTTCATTTTTAATATTTGGAACCTTTGACGGTGGCTCAAAAAATGTCATAAGAAAATGTGAGAATGATGAATGATTTTTTTTTCGTTAAAACGGGAGGTTGGCTGCAAATGAAAGTTTTCCCATGTTTAAAAAAAAATGTTGGCGACAGTATCTTTTTTCACCAATCAATTTGAATAAAACTAAACTGCAAGCATCCACAATGAGTGGAGTTCTTCTTTGCAAAGAGCATCATATACCTACCTACTATAAAAACTAACCACAAAAACTGTACTGCATTTATTAAGATACTAGTGTACATATACCTATAACCTATAAGCTACACATATTCCTTCCAATAAAATATTAATTATTCTAAATTGCTACCCCAATGACCCATAGAATTCGCTCCTTTATGTTTATTTTTACTATGCAATATTGATATCACCCAAACCCAAATGATATTTAAACCCTTTGTCGCGATCGTTACTTCATGGTCATTCTATTATAAAAATTTCATTCCACGATTGATTGTTGTGCTTTCAGTGTTTGCATCTTATTTGTATTTCAGTTTGTTTGGAACCCTGGTCATTTTCAACGGTCATAATAAATGTATGTATAAACAAAAATATAGTTACATATAAGATAATGTACTGTTATATTATATTTCCATATAACCATATTATTCATCATTTTTGATATCAATTCCCCAACGCAAAAGGGACTTTCACTTTATGTTGATATACAATACCAAAAGTCTATGTCACCCTTTGTCGCGATCGCGACTATAATTGAAAAAGATAAACCTTCCACCCACGATTTCCTATGTCGCATTTCTTGACTCATCAATTATTCCATCTCAATAAAATGTAATTAAAATTATTTTAAGTTGGTTGAAGTTTGGCAGCTAAATTAAAGAGTTGTTTCTCATTAAATAAATAATAAATAAAAAGACTTTTTCTAACTAACGTTAACAGTATGAAATTTGAAAAGGAATAATATACCTACATATGTACATAAATAATTTACGTTATTGTAATGAATAGGCTTCGGATTCTCATGCACTTAAAATCTGAAAATATGCGCTTAAAAATGCAAAATATGCATTTAAAATATGCACTTAAAACCAATTCAACTTAATTTCTTTTCAATATAAAAACACATTTTCTTCATCTTTTAAAATAAGTTAGAAATAAGACTCAAAAACTTAGCAGCATGAGTATTAAGCTTTATGCGCGAAACAACAGCAACAGCGCCGTCAACAGCAAACAGCACGCTGGCCAGCAAATACTTTTCAAACACATTAAACCAGCATCGTGTTGTAATTTTTTGACATTTATGCATACGTCTTATTGTTGTTGCGTTTTGTGTTATTGTAACCAGCAACAGCAAATTTTAGATTTTGACCAAACGACGTTTCTGGTGCTGTTCTATTTTGTGTTGAACGATTAAAATACATTGGCGCAAAATTTTGAACAGTCTATTATTAAGGTATTAGTATATGATACTACGTAACAATTTGCTAATTTTAAAGTACTTTACTAACTCATTCTTAATTTTAAACATTTTCTAACTAGTATCGTATCTACTAAAAGAATTTTCTTAATAAATTGCTTCTGAACACACCTAAAACAATGGCATTTCATGTAAAAAAGTAAGTACACGAACCTTTTTTTGATGTTTGCAAATGTCATAGAGTCATATGAAGCTAGCACGATACTAATAAGATAAAGTATGTAGGTATTCGATGAGTTTAACTTTAATTAAAGGGTAGAGAAAGTATGATGCTATATTCGATTAAAATTTGCAAATTCGTTTTTTTTTAACCTAGTATCATACTAAAACAGTTTTAGCATCGTACTAATTCAATTAAAATTTTGCGCCATTGGTTCTAAAACAATGGCTTCCGCTGTTGCTGGTACTGGTTCAATCTGTTTCGCGCTTTAACCTTTACCACATTATACCCACACACTTTAATTTTTGATAGATGATCGTTTAAATTTCGATCTCATTTATACAGTTTCAAACACACGGACTTAATTTTTTTTTATGTCAATGTTTTGCTGGCACAATCTATTCAACTTCATATATGCACCTTTGTTTATATAATGCTTTATATTGTGGTGTTTGAATATGGTTCAAGATTGTGAAATGAATAAAAGAAATAGATAATAGTCTTAAGGTTCGTCTGCACTGATATAAAATTTATATTTTTTTACTGTCTAGTTTAGTTTTTGAACAATATAATTATGTAGGTAGGCACTCTAAAATATAAATTTATTATAAAAAATTATGCATTTATAGAATATGCACAAAAAAATGCAAAATATGCATTTATAGTAAAATATGTAAAAATATGCACTTAACGATTAAATGCCATTAAAGGAAATTTCTTGATTCGTTTCGTATACATAATTAGTTGCCTTGCTTCCAAGGTTTTTCTAAAAAAATATGCATTTGCATGGAAATCCGAACCCTAGCAGCGTTACCCTTATGCGACTTTAGTCGCATTTTTGCGACCTTTTTTTTGCTGTGCGACTATGCGACTATGCGACGACCTTTTTAAAATTGTTTAAAATTGCGACTTTTTCTTTGCTTAAACATTTACCATCAAACTTTTCTGAAGATGTGTGAGTCTTTGCTTTGTTTTCTGTTCGCATTCTAGTTTTTGTTTTCCCATTCCCACCAGGGGCGCTGTCAGATTGTTTTTTTTTGTCTTACGTGTTTGGCACTGACGACGACACTGACATTTCCTTGAATATCTCCTTACCTTTCTGCTTTGTCTGTAACATGTAAGATGTAACATGCCGCATCGTGGAGCAATGGGTTGTTTTGCAACATTTTTTTATTAGGGCCAAATTTGAAGAAAGTACAAATTCAAAAATTAATATTATTCTCGAAATTTTGAACAACGAAAATTTAGTTTGTTTAAAGTTACTAAAATTTATATTCTTTCAAAAATAAATATTTTAAACAAAGTTTTTCAGAGTGAAACATCACAAATTGCTTATTTGTGCTCTTATAAAGAGGATCCTCTATTTATTATTTTTCAAAAATTTTTATTGAAAGAATGTGTTCTTGGAAAATCTATTTCTGAGATTGATTATCGAAACGAAAATTATTTTAAAAAAAATTGAAGAAATATATATCGGCATGGAAGCCGAAAATTGCTTAAAGGATAAAAAACTCACACATTTTGAAATTATTTGCATAAAAAAAATGTACATTCGAGTACTTCAATATTATTTCACGCTTTGCGAAGAAATTTTTTCAAGATTTAATGTTAAAGATGAGAAGTTTTCTATTTTAAAACATATAGATCCAAAAATAATTAGGTCAAATCCAGATTTTAACTATTTTCGGTTGGTTTCAAAATTTAATAGCTTTTCAAATGAGCCAGAAAAAGTGGTAGAGCAATACAAACACCTAGAGCTTCAAGCGTTTGACAAAAGGTATGGCAAAATTTTTGAAATAAAAATATAGAAGAGTTTTGGTACAAGGTTGGTACTTTAAAAATAGTTTAGGTGATAACCCATACTTTGACCTTTACGAATTTGTTTGTAAAATTTTAACGTTACCACGCAGCAGCGCTTGCGCTGAGCGAGTTTTTTCAAAGCTTGCGCTTATGAAAAATAAATTAACAAACCGTTTACAAAGGGAAACCTGCGAAACTATGTTAGCTTCCACAAATCTCATTGACTGTGATATAAGTGAGTGGGTTCCTGAAAACAACCTAATTAAAAAGTATAGAGAAACTTTATTAAAAAAAACGAAACATTAATGTGATTTACATATCTTTTTAGGCATTTATTTTAACTTTAAACCTATATTAATTTATGTAAAATGAAGTCTTTAAATTAGGTTTTTTTTTGTTGTTGTTATTTTTTAATGTATATCTATCTAAGTGTTTAAATAAAGAAATTCAAAAAAATATCTAAATTGTTTTTCCTATAGTAAAAAAAAATAATATTTAGGTATGCGACTTTTTCTTTCAATTGCGACCTTTTGTTCAAAAATGCGACTTTTTCAAAGAATTCGAATTTGCGACTTTTTTTTTTTTAAAAGCGACTTTTTTCTGCGACTTTTTGAAAAATCCCAGGGGTAAGCCTGACCCTAGTAATGAATAAGAAATAGAGAGAATATGCTTATTTGTTGCGATCCTATAATTTTATTTCAGGTTCAAAACAATTTTTAAATTACTCCGATCTTATTTTATTTGACAACTTTCGATAATTATTGTTTTTTTTTTTAAAGCTATTGTGAATATTTATTAAAAAAAGGGCAACCACTCAGAAGTCTTTTATCCATTATACCGAGCGATCATCGACGACATGTTGTCCATGCAAACAATTTGCCGAACAACAGTCAAACCTCACGCTGTGAATAAAACGATATACCTCTTCATCGCAGGTTAACGATGTCGTACTTTTCTTCAAAAGTAAGAGAAGACTGACTACAGAAATGATCCTGTGAAGTATAGTCTTAACTTTATCGATGCAAGTCACCTCTACAAGTTAACATTAATGCGATAACTAACTGTAAACTATGTGAAGCAGAAATATCGCAAATCTGTGAATTCTCATTCTTATAAATTTGTTTTGGAATTCGACCAAGGAACAATAAAACCTGCTTATATTCGCATGAAGATGAAAGCTAAAGAACTTGACTTTAAACTGGTTGGGCTTGTATCCGTATTGAAAATTGGTTTGTCCTATACAAAAATCATTTGAGTTTCCACAACGATTGATTAACTAGCAAGAGTTTGGCTTCACTTCATTGCATTCATACAAACTGAGGTTACACTGGGCCTCCACTTGAAATAAATGATTGCAAGAAATGTGTCATGTAGCCAATATTTCTTGTGGAGCCCCCTTATGTCTCGATTTTTGATATTTTTAGACATTATTTTTACTATTTATTTCTTGTCTTCGTAGGAGAAATAAATGCAGATATAAATTTTGACGTTTCATGACTTGTGACTTCACTAGACACAAATTTCTCACAAGACGTCGAGTCTTGACACCAATTCCCACATTTTCATGTAACATTCCTTCATTTCATTGACGAACTAATGTTATGTTTTCACTTCGTATAGAAATTATGTCCTGTGAAGCCAAGATGTATTTTTTCTACCATTTACTGTCTGTTGAAGTACATATATAATGTTGTTTGTTTGCTTGCAGGCCAAAATTAACATTTAAAGAATTAAACATTGAAGATAGTAAGTATTTTGATTAATTTTTTCAAAATTAGTTAGGGCATTCAGAGACTTTTCATGCTTGTGGGACTACTCAATTATGTTTTGGAGCAAATGTTCTTCAAGGTCCTTTTGTATTCTTCCCGTTTTGCCTCTTCCAGTTTTTCCACTGCGTTTATCGCTAAAATCAAATGACGTGACTTACCTGGTGAGATTATAGCGAGGAATGAATAATCACGACATAATTTGCCCACAGAGTTAAAGAAATATAAACTTCAGATATAGTGTCTGATATAGTGTCAGAAATAAATATTGCTAATGGAGGTGCGGCGTTAGGTTAAAAATGTATTCCAACAAAATGGAATTTAAAGAAGAACTTCATCTAATTAAATTTTAAATTAATACTGTTGTTCCCATAAAGTTATGTAACTTAATTGACGAAATAAACAATATCGCGCCAATATAAGCGATGAATTTGATTATAAGAAGAATGTTCTCTTAGGCGATGTGGTTATTAGCGGTTTTTACTGTATAACTATGAATAGAACAAAAAAATATACTCAATTTCGTTCTTTAGAACAAGAATACGTCATAATAATGTATCAGAATCAGTGAGGTACCTAGTAGCAGGAATATATTATGGTATCTGCAGAAATGGGTGATGGTGTGTAATAATTGGGTATGCTAGCTGAGGATAGATTATTTTAATTATACCTATCAGTGTCAAAAAACCTTTTATCAACAAGAAAAACCGAATCAAGAGAAATGGTTTATAAGGAGCACTTCTATCGTTGTATATATCAACATTGCTCTTCCATTTTGACCTTATTAATAATAACACATAAAATTCAAATCGAATAAACATCTGACATACTCGTATGTAACGGAATTTTAAGAACCTAAAAGTGTTATAATTGTCCCGTTAAAAACAAGAAAATGAGTATAACACAGAGTGTCCGATTTCTTTTTTGATACCTATTAAATTTGCGATTATTTTCTTTTAAATTAAATTTCGATGACAATTTGTTAATAAAACTGTAATTTTTGCTAAATATCCAGAGTTTATAGTAAAAACTATGTATAAATGCAGAAATACGCTATTTTCAAACCTTCATCAATTTTATTTTGTGATCCACTGTACATACATTACTAGGTACCTACTAAAATTAAAAGTCAACAAGCAAAAACTAGTTATCATATCGCACCCTCAGTGCAAAAGAGCGTCAAGTCAAAAAATGTCATTTTCGAGTTAATGATGAGGAAATATTGCAATTCAAATTACCTTTCTTTTGAGGTGTATGTCATTTTGGTGAACAAAAAAATACGAAGATAATGACTATTTATAACAATTTTTTATTAAATGACATGTTAAATGTTTCTTAATTTCCAATACAAAACAGAGCTAACACAAAATGTTCACCTTTTTTCTATTTGAAAACTTTAATAATTTCAATGCAAGAGAGAGATAACCCCAAATAGTCCCATACACCAAACTGATTTTCTCATTATGACAAAAAAAAATTATGCAAAACAGAGACATTTCAAAATCATCACCTCAAAATATTCTTGGTTCCAATGCAAAACAGATACAGATAACAGTTGTAGCTGTATTGCACTAGAAAATACTATGAATTCAATAAGAGTCATTTTGACTTAAAGCTCTTTTGCACTAAAATTTTGAATAGCTATTTTGAACTATCTCAAAAACCTTAATTATTTATATTATTTAAACCAATAATAAAATTTTTTTATTAAAAAACAGAAACAAATACTTATTTTTTCTTGTAATAGAGTTTCATTATTATGGAAAATGATGTTTATTTATAAGTTATTAGCAAAAGTTTAAAGTCAGTATTTTGCGGTTGCGTTTTCTCGAAGTGGCATTTTTTGAGTTAACGCTCTTTTGCACTGAGGGTGCGATATCACTTATCACTGACATTGAACTAGGCTATAGCTACCCTGCTCATCTATCATGCCCATTGATTACACAACGTCAGCCATACGCACAATATTCCACATAGGTAAGGTAACACGAGTGCGACTTTGTTACTATGCCGCGCCGTGTCCGGTGTTCCCCAAAAACAAATTCTTGTTTGTTCGTGTATGTATGGACTTTTGTACATACAAGTATACATTTATGTATATATTGTATCCGAATTTCATACAAATTAATGTGAAATAATGAAATTATGGATTTCTGTCACTTCTCCTTCATATAGTTTACAGTTAGTTATTCCATAATTGTTAACTTGTAGAGGTGACTTGCATCGATAAAGTTAAGACTATACTTCACAGGATCATTTCTGTAGTCAGTCTTCTCTTACTTTTGAAGAAAAGTACGACATCGTTAACCTGCGATGAAGAGGTATATCGTTTTATTCACAGCGTGAGGTTTGACTGTTGTTCGGCAAATTGTTTGCATGGACAGAATGTCGTCGATGATCGCTCGGTATAATGGATAAAACGACTTCTGAGTGGTTACCCTTTTTTTAATAAATATTCACACTTAATTCTGTGGCAACAATCAATAACCGCTTAAGTCGACTTAAGACAAAAATCGTTTTTTTGCTGCATCATAATCTGCATATTCCATTCTGTTATAGAAAAAAATCCAGGATTTGTAACTCTTTTTTTCGTCAAAATAATCCAAAAAGAAAAAACCGCTTAAGTCGTTCTCATAGCTAGAAGCATTTTCAATACCCGCTTAACTCACATAAGAACTTGTGAATTTCAAAATTTCGTAATCCAATAATAGCTTATATGGATTTAAGATACTTTTACAAAATAAAAAACTATTCACA
The DNA here is from genome assembly GCA_911387755.1 of Chrysotoxum bicinctum. Classification (NCBI taxonomy): domain Eukaryota; kingdom Metazoa; phylum Arthropoda; class Insecta; order Diptera; family Syrphidae; genus Chrysotoxum; species Chrysotoxum bicinctum. Next base: position 208,728,057 of record OU426989.1, on the reverse strand, counting down.
AATCAATCAACCATATTGCACTGAAAACAGCTTAAATCGACTTAAGCGTTTATTGCAAACTCAACAAAGTATTTTCGCTATAGCCAAACTGAGATAAGTCGTTATTGCAAATTTCTGTTTGTTACTTCGATGGAGACTATGTAGAGTAAGCGGTTTTTAAAAAATTTATTTTCTACGAACTGCAGAATTAAGTCGAGATAAGTCGTTATTATTAATGCAAGTATGAAATATCAATTGACTTAAGAGATTTGGACGGCAAGTTCGTGAATTAATTTAGTTGAGATAAAAGTGTTTTGAGGATAATTAAAGTAAAAATAATTAGGAAAGTGCAACAATATGAGCTCCTGATCCGTACAAATTTTGAATACAGCTCGGAAAGGTGTTTTAGGCAACGTGAAGTTAATATACCTATTTCAAGAACGGCAACGGCAGAAGACCAGTGATACATTTGAAAAAGAAAGTGATCTGAGTGAATTTTGTATATCAAGTTTTATGAATGTGTGTTTTCAGATTTTCGTTTTTGAATATGGAAAAAATTGGTTGGCTATAGTCCATTTATGTATCTGTTTCATACTAATTAATACAAACGTCAAATAATAATTATAAATTGTGCTTTTTGGCCAATAAGGATCTAATTCTAAGTAGTTTTCAACGAAATAAAGTGATCTGCAAATGAAGTTTATTATGAAAATCTGAATATAATTTTTGAATAGTTTTGTGTCAACATTAGCAAAGAATATGAACATGATTTCAGTACAGATGACTGTACGCGATCCCTATTTCAAGCTTGCAGACATAGACATTTCTTCAGATTTTCCTGACGAAGAACTTTTGGAGATTGGTAGGCAATTTGAGGAAAGTAAAATTGTTTCTCTCCCACATAAAACAGTTAAAAACGAATCGGAATATAATTCAAGTATAGTGATTTCAAAAAAAAAAGAAACAGAGGTGAATCATAAACTCGAAAAACGGGAGTGATTGAGGCAAGAAAATGTGAGCATCTTAATATCGAAAAAATTAGTTTTAAAAAATGGAAGGAAATCTTTAAATCACATTGGGAATTAGGGACGTTCTACCAAAGAATTCTTTTTATCGGAGCTTAAATAGAAATAGAAGATAAGAAACAGACATTGAAAAGAGTCATATTCCACCACGAAACCGACAACTTCATATACAGTACTTAATTTATTACCTACTAGAAAGAATAGATTCGTGTCCATCAAAAGTGCTTTAAACAATGCATCGATGCTACTGACAGTTTTCCCATCTGACACATCTTGTAAATATTTGTATATGGTTTTTGGATTTGACATTCAACAGTGTCTGCAAACAACATACCTCTGAAATTCAGTAAGCTTTTACAAAAAAACGGCAGTTGGCGGCGACGGCAAACAAGACATTTTATTTTCTATAGTTCATTTGGCGGTCAAAATAAGAATTTATTTGTGAGCACGATGTTGTTAACATTTTGAAAGCCAAGTCCAGCATTGAGGTTGTAGATCACAAGCTTTTATAGTCATACCAAACTCATATGGAGTGTAACGTAGATCATGAATTACAAAAAAAAAAAGAAACCAAAAAAGGTACCGATTCATCATCCTCACGATTGGTTTAATTTTGTCCGATTTTGACTATGGTTGTGTTTCAAAAACAAAGCTTTTGTGGAGCAGCAGAGACAATTTTGTATGGAATAACGTGAACAAAGTTGGTAGAATTGAATACAAAACAACTCTGGTTAAAAATCTGCATTTTTCAACACCCACTGTTGTAAAACATGGTATTGATTCACTCAAATGGTTTAAAATTCCCAACTCACCAGCTATCAATGTAATAAACGTAAAAAAGCTGCGCTTCAAAGACTTCTTCCGTTTATTGATCATTCGTTTCATGAATTTTATAATAACCTAGATACAGAAATGCAACCCGAAGCTAAAATACATCCTGACTTAATGAATCCAGACAAAAATGGAGTTTAAATACTTTTTCTTACTAACAAGATTTTTCAACTAATTATTTACTAACTTAAATTGGCTATTTTTTACTTAATACGAGTTTTTGCATTTTAGTTACTGTGAATTACGTTTTTAATACATTTTAAGTTACATGCTTTTCGAAAAGAAATATCGCTTAAGTTGATACAAATAAAAAAAAATGATGACCAAAAACAGCTTATCTTATTTAAGAACACATGGGCGAAAATTTTCAGTTTGCAATAACAGCTTAAGTGACATAGGCAAGCAACAAGGTGTTTAATTACTTTTGGAAAAACAACTTAAAAACGTTTTTTTGCAATAAAATTAAAAATAAAGAAATTTAAAAAAGAAAAAATAGTTTAAACAAATTAGATTGAAGTCTTCTATTATAATCTGCACCGTTTTTGTTTTTTAAATGCGTCATTTTTTTCCAGACTTAAAAAGAAGTTTCAAAGTGCTCTCCTCGAAAATTGAATTTTTGGACTTAAGCGGTTTTTGCTTGTGGCCACAGAATTGTAATTAAATTGATAATCAATTGTTGGAATGAACACACAAAATTAATACATATTCCGGTAAAACAGAAAATTTAAATTTATCGCCTGAGCAGGACAAATTTAATATGGTCTGCACGGGCCATGCTCTGGTGTCTGTTCTCTGGTCCCCTCACCCTCTCCATGACGCTGTTAGTTTTGTTTTGGTAGCTGTGCATGTGCAGAATAAAAATAAAATTTTAATGATACTTTCCAAATGTCGATATTAATTTTGTGTGGGACCGGAACCGGACCACGGGCACGGACGAACAAAATCATTTGTAAATTTTTAATGGTCTGCGTCTGGTCTCTGGTCTGATGTTGTATTGTTATTCATATAAAATCCTACTCTTCTCTACGGATAACTTTTCCAAAAAAATACGGCTAATGACAGCCAGCGAGAGGCCAAGGGGTTTGGTAATATATAAAATATTATGTAAACGAAATGAAATATGGATGGGGTGTAGGAAAGATAAGTCGTTATTGGGAATTTTCTGTTGGTTACTTGGATGGGGAGACTATGTTAGTAAGCGGTATTTTATTTTTACTAACTGCAGAATTAAGTTGATTTAAGCCGTTATTTAAAATGCAAGGATGTAATATCAATTGACTTGAAGAGTTTTGGTAAGTGAAGTTCGTGAATTAGTTTGATTGAGATATATTAGTGCAATAATATGAGCTTCAAAGCTTTCCAACTTTTGAATATGGCTAAAGGTGTGTTTCTTAAACGTGAAGTAAATATATTTGAAGAACGGAAATGGCAGAAAATAACAGATACTTTTGAAAAAGAAAGTGATTAGTTGGCTATAGCCCACTTATCTGTTTCATAGTATTAAATAAAAACGTCAAAAAATTATTATAAATTTTGCTTTTTCTGATTCCAAGTAGTTTTCTGAATCCGTCGATTAGGTATTAAGATCTGGATATAATTTTTCAACAATTTGATAGCAACATTAGCACAGAATCTGAACATGGTTTCAGTTCAGATGATTGTTCTCGATCCTTATTTCAAGCTTGCAGACATGGCCATTTCTTCAGATTTTTCTGTCGAAAAAAAAAAGAAATAGGTATTGCAGATTGGTAGGAAACTTGAGGAAAATTTAATGAATTCTCTTCCACATACAACAGTTGAAAACGAATCGGAATTTGATTCAAGTAAAGTAATTCCAAAAAAAAATAAACAGAGGTGAATCATACACTCGAAAAACGGGAGTGGTTAAAGCAAGAGCCTCTTATGTCGATTTCCTTTACACACTATAGGGATTTCGATCCCTTGTCAAATTTTTTCTTTTGGTGTGTGTATTTCGTATACATGTAAATCCCTCTTCAAATACGCATTCGAGGGATTTGATCTCTGTAAAAAAAAATCGATTTTTTTGGTGCGAAGGAAAGTAAAATCTGTCGACAGATCGAAATCTTCACACAGAAATTGATTTCTCATGTGTAAAGGAAATCGACATTAGATTCGACCTCGAAACCTACGGCTTCATATAAATTAACTAATATTTAATTTATAATATTTTGGTAATATGTGAAATATTTAATTATTTTGTATTACCTTCAAAGGTATGAACATAAAATTTAAGAAACTCAGTATCGAAACTTGTAATAGAGGTCTGACACTCTCCAAAATAAAAGTAGCAAAACGTGAACAACGTTAGAACAACACCATATCCGAACAGATGGGTTTAAAAAACCAGTTCGGTGTAATTAAAATTAAGCAATGATTTCTTTGACTTTGGTTCTGTTTCAAAAACAAAACTTTTGTGGAGCAGCCGGGATGAAGATTCTAACAAGTTTGTATAAAGTGAATTAAGTTGGTAAAATTGAATACAAAACAACTCTGGATACAAATCAGTCTTTTTCAACACTTACTGTTATAAAACATGTTACTAACTCACTCAAATTGTGTGAAATTCCCATCTCACATGCAAAAATTTAATAAGTGCAAAAAAAGCTGCTCTTAAAAGCTTATTAACGTTTATTGATCCTCCGTTTCATTTTTATAACAACTTATATACACGGAAATACAACCCGGAGCTGAAATACATCCTGATTTAATGGATGCAGACGAAAATGAAGAGTTTTAATACATTTTCTTATTTATAACTTTTTTCAATAATTTATTTATACCTACTTTAATTTGCTGTTTTTTTTAACTTAATCCAATTTTTTTCTTTTTTGTTACTGAGAATTCCGTTTTTAATTAAACGTTTTTTAAAAAAATATCGCTTAACAACTTGATAAAAAGAAAAAAAAAAATGATTAAAAAACACCTTATCTTATTTAAGAAGACATGGACGAAGATTTTTAGTTTCCAATAAGAGCTTAAGTGACATAGGTATACAAGCAACAAAGTGTATAATTAATTTAAAAAAAAAAACAACTTAAAGGCCGTTTTTTGCAATAAAATTAAAAATAAAGAAATTTAAAAAGGAAAGGAAAAACAAATACGATTGAAGTCTTCTATCAGTTTTTCCAGACTTAAAAAGAAGTTTCAAAGTGCTTTCCTTGAAAATTTAAATTTCGGACAAGCGGTTTTTGCTTGTGGCCACAATCTTAATTATGTAATTATTTAACAAAATTTTTCTCAGCATGCAATGACCCTTTTTTCGAAGACCGAGCATTTTAAAATTATAAGATTTAAAAAAAAATGTTAAAAGTTAAAAATTTAATGCATTTTTTACTTTACAAATGGCAGTTGTTGAAAAATAAAGTAAACTCAATATACCTACCACTTTTCCTCTAGAAACGTCAAAGTAAGATAAATTCCTAAATCAACAAAAGATCGAATTTCGAAAATATACATGTACCTATACATAGGTTTTTCGCATACAACTCTTAAACGATGAAGGCTTTGTATTTGTATCTACATAGTATGTACCTATGTATTTATGTATGTATAATGTTTGTTTCTCGAGATAGGTATAATGTGCGTATGATAAAAGTTGGTCCTTTGGGTGCATTTTTGTCTCACCTTTGCATTTCTTTTCTGCATACCTACAATCTATGTATATACCTACGGACATGTGTAGTAGGTATGTAGGTATACATGGTAGGTATTTTCTTGAGGTCAATCGATGGGTTATGATTTTGTGATAAGTAGCTATTATTTAAATAAAAACAAAATTCTAACTGACAGCCTACAAATAATTAACGCTCAAATGCAAACAAAACAACCATAACAAACTTTTGCCAATTGACAAAGTTTAATTATATGAAACGATAGCTCTTGCCGTTTGCCACTATTTTAAAATTAGAATAACAAATTTATTTATATCAAATCACTTGTTCTACTCGTACGCTCAGCTATCATGCGCGTTGCTTCCACACCCGCCAGCGCCAACAAATAGCATATATGTATATATACCAGTGGCGTGGCGTCCATATAACACGATTCCTATCGTCTTCCCTTTTAGAAAATCCACAAATAACACAATCTACCAAATAAACATCGAATAAGTTTAAGTTATCGTTTCTGCCTCTCGTTTGTATCTTATACTTTACTTTATCCAAACACATTCCACAATCCACAACCAACATTAATCAAGAGAGTCACAAAAATACTCCGACGTAAACTTTTCAATCACCGTCTTATTTATTTGTTTTATATCCCTTTCTTCCCCAAGCATTGTGTTTCGGATCCTCTTTGTTCAACATCCGCAAAAAATAAGACGCTACATTCCGTCTTATAAAATTTTCGATGTATACCAGTAGGAGTTGGAATTATTTGTATTTTATTCTCCCTTTAGCAATTAGCATTGCATTTCAATACATTGCAGGAGTTCAGGTGCTTGCCTTTTTTCAACCTTGTGTAAGAAATAAGACGGTGTTCTTCGACTTATTTGTTTTTTTTTTTAATATGTCATATAAATATAAATATGGCATGTGTGTATTGTTGATTCTTGATTTTGAATTTGATGTTGATGTACATGCTGATGTAAAATGCTTTAATTTTTCTCTCTCGTTATAGTTTATAATATACACGATTGATATTCTTGCAAATTTACTGTGATAATTTTGAATTATGAAATAAATCATGGTATTTATATGTATATTGTATATGGCAATTTGTCAGCAGTGTAAATTTAGAAATCGCTGAATGAAGAGCACTTCTGTGTCAAATAAAATGCATTTGCTTTTTTTTAAATAGGAATTTCAATTTAGATTGAATTGGCATTCAATAAAAGACTGTGTTGCACAGGTTCAATAACTTCAAATAAATCTAGTGTTTTGAGAAGCCAATTTGAACTTAATTAAAAATAGTGAAAAGTGAGATGTTAAAGTGAAGATTTAATTCCTTTTATTATCCACTATATTGTTAAAAAAAATTGGCTTCTTAATTTTAGTGCAGTTCTAGATTTTGTTTTTTGTCTTTGATAAATGTAGATTGCTGTTTAACAGATTACCTATCGGAGAAACCAAATAATTTTAGTAAGGATAGTTGATAGTTTACGAGTATATTTTATCCTTTTTTCCTTTACACACCAGGGATTTCGATCCCAGATCGAAATTTTTTGTTTAGTGTGCGTGTTTCATGAATACATGTAAATCCCTCTTGATACATAGTATCGCGGCTGTTATTAAATCTGAAATTAAAACAGAAATCATAGAAGCCCGGTTCGTGTCGATTATGATCGACGAAACATCAGATTTAAGTCATAGGGGACAACTGAGCGCCATATTTCGGTTCTTGTCAGAGAATGGAATACAAGAAAGATATCTTGTATTTTTTAATGTTAGGGCGAGTCTTAATGCAGATGAGTTGTCCCATCATATATTCAATATTCTGGACACATATGATTGCAAGGAAAAATTAATAGAACATTCCTAGAAAGGTGCCGCAGTTATGTCCGACGAAGGGGGTGGTGTCTAAAAGAAGGTCCTTTTTATTATGTTTTAAGCTCACTGTTGATTGAAATATTAATGTCTTGAAGTATAAAAAATATAGCTACACATGTTTTGCTAAGTCAATGTGGAATGCATTTGTAGATACCATGTCCCTACTAGAAATGTTGTTTTTAAGGTTCTAAGATTTTTTTTTTTTCATTTTTACAGGTGACAAAATTTTATAACGTCTTCCCATTTAAAATTATCCACGCCACGCCACTGATATATACCTACCTATAGCTACGGCTATGACAATGACTTCTGCGCTCTTTGTATAACTTGTTCTTCTATTAAACAAAATGGCAGAAAGAAATTCGTATACAGTAAATGCCGCTTTCAAGAACATCCCGCTAATATTGTGATAAAAATTGTATTATACCTAGGTACCCTTTCATTTTGGATCGCTTTTAGTCACACCTTCTTATATTTTTTATTTTTATTTCGTCAATTAGGTTACATAACTTTGCGAAAACAACATTTTTAATTTACACAAAAAATGAGTTAGATTAAGTTCTTCTATTAATTAAATTTTGTTGGAATACATTTCTAACCTAACCTCAGATTGTATGAATGCAATGAAGTGAAGCCAAACTCTTGTTAGTAAATCAATCGTTGTAGCCACTCAAATGATTTTTTTATACCTAGGACAAACAAATTTTCAATACTGTTACAAGCCCAACCAGTTTAAAATCAAATTCTTTAGCTATCATCTTCATGCGAATATAAGCAGGTTTTATTGTTCCTTGTTCGATTCGAAATTCGAATTAAATTTATAAGAATGAGAATTCACAGATTTGCGATATTTCTGCTTCACATAGTTTACAGTTAGTTATTCCATAATTGTTAACTTGTAGAGGTGACTTGCATCGATAAAGTTAAGACTATACTTCACAGGATCATTTCTGTAGTCAGTCTTCTCTTACTTTTGAAGAAAAGTACGACATCGTTAACCTGCGATGAAGAGGTATATCGTTTTATTCACAGCGTGAGGTTTGACTGTTGTTCGGCAAATTGCTTGCATGGACAGTATGTCGTCGATGATCGCTCGGTATAATGGATAAAACGACTTCTGAGTGGTTGCCCTTTTTTAATAAATATTCACACTTAATTTTAATTATTTATAAGGAACAAATGTTAGGAAATTGATAAAGCCAAATAAGTTGCCAGAAATAACAGGAATTAATGACATTTTTTTAGGACAAGTAAAAAAAATCTCGTTTTAGTTTGTATTGTGCATCCCGATTACACCATTGTGTCCAGCAACAAAAATTTCAATCGTATGTTTGGCTAAATTTCATCATAAAGAAGTAATTCAATTTAATGGGGTTGGGTGGAGATGAATAATAAATTGATGATATAGGTAGTCGAAAAATTTTGTGTGTACTTGTGGATTTTGGGTGGCGGGGGCGTGCAAAAGAAAATATAAATACAAAGTCGTTTGTACACGACGAAAGAGAAGCTTATAGCCAGCCGGGAGGGTTGTGCTTGTGTGGCTGTGGGGTAGTAATAAAATAATATATGGAAATACAAATATGGGTCGCATCTCGCATATTGAAGTAAAATATAAATTTGTAAATTATAAAAATTGAATTTGATAAGATGTTTAAGGTTTTTTTTTAGTATAAAGCCTTGGACCTTATTCGGAATTCCCCCCCCCCCCCCCCCACCAAAATGAACTTTTTTTTTAACGAATCGATAAAAAAGTGTTTGCTGTTCAAATTTTTGAATGGAGATGTCCGACATGAAAGTCAGAACTCAGAAGTCACCATAGATATGGGTTTTGGTTGCTGCCGTCCAGCAAATAAGTCACTCCTCACAAGGGCGACGATAGAAACGTTTAAAATGTAAAATACCTTGGTACTAAAGTTCTTTTGAACTTTGCTTACCTTTGTTTAGTTGAATTTCATTTTCATTTGATTTATAAGATTTAAAGAAAAAAAGAAATAAAACCTAAAAATAGAAAATAAAAAAGTTAGGTGCGTTTTTATACCTACAAAAAAACTCAATTTTCTTCCAGCGGCCGTAATAATTTGACTACCTACATATGTATGTATATACCTACTGTGTATAGGTATACATCAGGGACGAAGCGTCCATATTTTGAGTGGAATGAGTGCTTCCGTTAAACCATTTGAAAAAATCGTAGGTACCTAGCAAGGAATTAAATTCAAAATTCCAAATTGTATTAATATTTTTATTATATTATTTGTAGGTATCTATTAATGAATCTTTATTTACTCTGTAAATTACATTCCAACATCATTATGACAACATTATCATCTTTTACTAAAATTACTAAAGGAAATCAAGATCTCTCTGGTTATTACAACTTAAAATGCCACACTGCAAACCAACTGAGAATGCTCAACATCACTCCATTATTTAAAATGCTCAATCTCATGAAAGTTCTTGCTAAAATGCTTAACAGCTATGCATTCCTTATTATCGCCTCCATAACTCAATTTCAAAATACCCTTCCACTCCAAGTCAACTGAAAATATACCTGCAACATCACTCACCAATATTCACAAAATGCTCAAACAAAAATGATTCTCAAACAATATAGAATGCACAACAGCTGGGCATTCCATTATTTCGCATACACAACTTAGATCTCAACCCAAAGTCAAAATAATGGGCGCATTCACTAACCTAGTCACTACGTAGTCAAAAAGTCAACTAGCTTTGTGAATGCAAAATCGCACTACAAAGCTAGTCAATTCAAACTGTCATATTAATGACAGATATAAACATATAAAATAAGAAAAATTGGCGCAAAATTTTAAACAGTTCTCGTTTAAGGAATAAAACCGGCTCTACTTAACGCAGTCGTTTAGCTTGGAGACTTGGTCTAACTTTTGCATAATTTTAAACAAGTTAGACAACTCTTCTAACTGATGTGGGTTTTACAACAGAACCTAAGCGAATTTGCGTTGAACAACCCTTAATTTGACAGATACATAACTCACACAACTACAAAAACACAAAAAAAAAGTAAAAAGAACAGACAACTTTAAACCAAATAATTTTTCGCCAAAAAAAGTACATTTTATATACTACCTCTGTACAGATTTTGATTGTTTATAAGTTATTTACATTATTTTAGATGGAAATAAAGTATAAATCGCAAATTCACAGCATAAAAACTCAATTTGTTGTTGAAAGGTGCGGATTCATTTAGCTATAATCGTCTCGGCCGGTGGCGGCGGCGCGCGTGCATACATAAGATATGTATGTACTATGTACCTACATACATTTGTATTTACAGATTTGTTCATCGTTGAGCACTTTCGTACGATTATTTGATTATTTCGAATTTATAATATTCAGTTATTCAGACTACTCGTATTTACAAAAAACATCTTTAAAAAATCGAATGAAACATCAGTAAACATTTTTTCTTCGATTTGCTTTGGTATGAAATGACCATTGTCAATATGGATAAAGTATACTTTTAAAAGATAAACTAGCTATTTGCTGCTGTTAAAGTAAGACGAGCTCTTTAACGTTAAAGCATAGTTTATGTCCTTTAAAATTAACAAAAAGTCGGTTCTCGATTTATACGCAATATTTAGAGTCGACACCCATTCTAAAATTGATTTAGAGTAGGTTTTAAATGTTTAAAATTTTGCGCCATTGTGTTTTGAGAACTTTGAATAAACTTTTTTTTACAGTTTAAATTAAATAACATCAAATATAAGATATAATATTAATTTATTCAATAATTTCACTTCGAAAATATCTTCCACCAAAAATTAAATTTGTATTTTCAACGAACAGTTGATTGTGAAATGTCAACTAGCTTTGAAGCAGAAATTTTTACACTACGTTTGAGGGGAAATTTCAACTAAATTTTTAGTTGTCTTTAGCCAATCAGAAGGAGTTGACTACGTAGTGACTAGGTTAGTGAATGCGCCCAATTTTGTCTCGTTTCTTGCCTTTTACCTAATGTGTGAAGAATGAGTTGAGTGAATGCATTACGAGAATTTCCTACAAGAGAGATAGAAAAACAAAAATGTATCTATTGAGTTGCTTATTGTCTCAAACTGATTATGAGTTTAATTTCGTGGACAAAAGAGGTAGAAGAGTTTTATTTTAACATAATGTGTGTGCAAATTTAGGTGCAATTCATTCATAACTATCAGAAAAATATGAATTTAAAAGGTGGTAGTTTTTTAATTATTTTCGTGCGATAAATACAATCCACCTGTTTTCTGTTTATTTTTTGTTATTATAAAAAAAGTGGTCAAAAATAGTATTTCTTATATTCAAATCTGAGGTTTCTTGACATCCCAGCAGAAATATAACTAAAAGTTATTTTCAATTATGAGAATTTTAAATCAAAAAAAACTTCAAGGAATCTTAAGATTTTTAATATCCCTTAATAATGGCATCTGTAGAGAGATCATATTCATGTTTTAAGAGAATTAAATATTTTTTTAGAAATAAATGTGGACAAGAAAGGTTATCTACTCGTAGCTTAGTTCTTATCAAATCGTACTTAGATAATTTTGTCTTAAAAGAAAAAGGATAAATCTTTGCGCAAGGCATCAAGCTTTTTTTTTTAATAAGACTTTAATGTAATATATTATTTATGTATATTATTTTATGTGTATTACCATAAAGTGGAATTTAAAAGGTTGGATCTCAAAGGTCTTTCATTTTTGGTTTTATGTTCAGTGCTTCCGGTATCGAAAAAATCACGCCTCGTGCCTGGTATACATAATATGTATCTATATTGGTTTTCCCTTTTTTTGTATCAAAACTCGGGTGCCTTATATTTGATTCGAAAATTTAAAATTTTTGTAGCTGCGTTGCTTGTTTTTAATATCTCTAAGAGTCTATAGCAATATTGCGATATTTCGGTTTGTGTGTTGAATAGTTTTTTATTTGGTTTAAAGAATTTAATTTTACATAGGTACCTACCTACCTATTTTTTTTTTGGAAAATTATAATTTTCTTTTTTTTTTCAAAAATACAATTCTAAACAAAAACAATTAACTACTGATTTTTTTTATTATATTACAAATTAAACGTTTTGTACACTTTAATATAGGTAGGTATTCTTAAAAACCAAAATATGTCTTAGAATTTTTTTAAAAAACCGCAAAACAGCATCTCCCATACAAAAGGTAGGTAGGTACTTAGCATCTTTTTTTATTTTCCATTACCGTAAACGGTTGAACTGGTTTTAATCGAATTTTTAATTAATTTGAGGTTTTCTTGCTCCCTCTTACTTTCATAGGTCATTTATGTTATGTATGTAGTTCTCTCATCATTCTATTATAATATTGCCTTCCTCCTTTTTATGAAAATTCCTATGTTCACAACATGACAATAAATAGTCGTGGATTCGCCTAAAGATGCTACGGTCGATCGTCACCATGATAGTACTACCTATAGATTTTATATAGGTAGGTACCTACCCACAATTTTTTTATTCAAATTTATTTGTGAAAAATTCATTCCAAGAACTATCTAATGACATTTTTTGATCCAAATCGATATCAGAACATTTTATAAGCTCTCGCCTCTTGTCATCTAAATTGTGAAGATTTTCTTGTGAAGATCTTCTGGGTCGAAAATTCGATACTAATCCAACTCGATACTGCATATAATCGTAGAAATGAAAAAAAAAAAATAAGCAACTATTTACTTTTGTTTGACTAGAGATATTGGGTGTGCAATGCGCCAATATGATTCGTGGTTATATGATTTAAAAGAAGAATAAAAAACGATGTCAGTTTCTTACACGAAATGGTGGATTTTATGGATTTCGTTTCAATTGCCAACGCAAAGCACTCCAATTTTTTTTTTTTTCAGGACGAAAAATATAATGTTTTTTTTATCACTTTTCAAATATTTTTTTAATCTTTTGGCATCGTAGCCATCCTTCGATGAATTTCCATACTCTTACCCGACAGGTAGGGAACATGTATCTTTATTTGATTTCAGATTCGAAACCAGGTGCGTTAACACTTTGACACTTATTACACCTCAACGCATTTAGGGACAACATTTTGACCAGTAACTATTACAGCTTTATTTATTAGTTTTCAGTTTTCACTAATACTCGGTCGAACGGAATAGTTAAACCGAGCCAAGCATGTACTTCGAGTTTGCGCCACGTCAAACAAATCCATATTTATTAAATATTTTCTTAGCCGTTTTAGCTACGTCTTCCTTATGCCAAATAAACTACCACAAAAAATCACCAATCTAAAACTCTGGTTATTATAAACGTAAGCAAACCCCAGCTGATTTCCATTATTATTCATTTTATTATGATTGTATGCATTTGGGAATTGGGTACATTTAATTTATAAAGTAATGCAGCAACCACATTGCGTCCTCAATACCGTACAACTGTCATTTCATCTGTTTTCTTTAAGCAACCAAACAGTTATGCAACTAAAAATTGAATGTGCGCCTAGCCTTAATGTTTACCGTCTAATTGTAGATAAATATTTAGAACCACTTTATTATGGTTCTAACAAACCATAAAATGATATAATAACACGTCTAAAAATCAAAACCTGCAAACCAAACGCAAAAATAATTTTCTGCAACCAATTCGAGCGTCATTCTAATCCAGACGTTCCAAAGTCTTATCCGCAGTATTATATGCACTGTTTTTATGGATAATTTATCCGCACATTTCCTTTGTTGATGTATACTGTGTAAAATTTTGCTGCGCTGCCATACATTCACCAATTTACAACGTCAAAAAATGAACAGAACATGGTTCTCTTCACTGTAATCGTCATCTTCATTAATAATCCGGCTAGATGAGATCTCACCTTTAACTATATTAAGGTGTGTCCAGACCAAAGAAACATTTTTTAAACATTTCAGAAACATTTAAGAAACATTTCAGAAACATTTAAAAAACATTTCAGAAACAGAGAAACATTTCTGAAATGTTTCTTAAATGTTTCTGAAATGTTTTCTTTGGTCTGGACGCTCGGATCCACTCTTGATGAAAATTTTAAAAATAAAATCAAAAAGGCCATTGATATATCTGAAATTTGCGAAAATATAAATTGTGATAAAGATGAAGTAGACAAAAAAATGTATGCGCTTAAAGAACAACACAGGCGAGAAAAAAAATTACAGACAGCTAAATCTGAAAACAATGGGAAACAAAGAAACATTTCAGAAATGTTTCTCAAAGCGTCCACACCAAAAAAACAAATCAGAAACATTTCTGAAATGTTTCTGAAATGTTTTTTAAACAAATGGGAAACATTTCAGAAACGTTTTTTAAACAATGTTTCTTGAAATGTTTCTTTGGTGTGGACACACCTTTAGACTCGACAATCCTTTTCCAGTGCTTCCTCAACATTTCGAATTCGCAAAATCATCGAAAATGCCGTTGTTCCTCAAATGACAACCAAAAAAGAAATTGTCATCTGTCAAATCTTCTCGCGTTCGGCATTTTTTCTTCAAGAAACGAATTTCATTGTTTTGTGTTTTCTTAAATAAATAAAACAACAACAAAACCTCATTTTAATAATTATTAAAGAACCCAATTAATTATGTCTGAAATTCAAACACTTGTCGATATGGGATTTCCCAAAGAAAGAGCGTGAGTAGAAAGAAAAAATTATTCAGCAGCGATTCCGTGGAACAACTAATGGAAACTCCTTTATTACTTTTTGCAGCGAGTATGCCCTCAAAGCAACCAATTTCAAAGGAGTCGAACCAGCTATGGAATGGTTGCTTGCTCATGCCGACGAGGAAATCCCCGCTCAAGGTGGAACTGAATCATCTGCTGGTCAGACTTTGCAAGCAACCACATCCGCTGCCGGCTCACCCACTGCCAATTCAGATGCCGAAGCCTCGTCCAGTACTCCGGCGACAGCAGCAGCAGAAACTGCCAAGTCTCTAAAATGTGATGATTGTGGAAAACTCTTCAAAGACCAGTCGGAGGTGGAGTTCCATGCGGCGAAAACTGGACACAGTAATTTCTCTGAGTCCACCGAGGAGAAAAAACCCCTAACCGAAGAGGAAAAGAAGGCCCAACTCGCACTTATTGAAGAGAAGCTAAAACAAAAACGTATCGAACGTGAAGAGCGCGAACGTGTAGAGGCTTCGGAGCGGGAAAAGAATCGCATCAAATCTGGCAAAGACATGACAGAGGCGCGCCAACGAATGGAAGAAATGGAAATGAAAAAGATCGTAGAACAACGGAAACGAGAGAAAGAAGAAGAAAAGGCCGCCAGAGAGCGAGTCAGGGCACAAATTGAGGCTGATAAAGCTGCTCGCCGAGCTAGGTATGTAGGAATCCTTGAATAAGTTTTACAAAATCTTTTATGATGACCATTTGACTTCGCAGAAACCAAGGACCTACTTCACCTCAATCGGCAGTTAGTTCGACAACACCTACTCCTGCACCTGCTGTTGTCACATCACCCAAACAACCACCCAAGGATTACACGAATACCAGAATTCAAATCCGTTTGCAAGACGGATCCACACTCACCGAGACCTTCGGTGTGAAGGAGCAATTGTCGGCTGTTCGTGTATTCATACAGATGAAGCAAGGTGCCGATCTGCCATTCGGTTTGATGACCTCGTTCCCAAGAAAAGTCTTTTCCGACGATGATTTCGAGAAGCCATTGGAGGTGTTGGGCTTAGTGCCATCCGCTGTACTAATTGTCACCAAAGCTTTGGCGTAATATGTTTATTTATTTTTTTTTTTTTGCTTTTTTTATTCATATTTGATTTTTTGTTTTTATCCCGTTTAACATTTGGAGAAAAATATGATTTCCTTGTTCGCCCAGGGGTCGTGTTTTTTTTTATTTTTATTTACAAAATTCGAAAAGGGGCACTTATCAGACATGATATCCTCAATTTAATTATTTACTTTTTTGTTGGTTTCTGTAATACGATATGTGAAGGGAAGTTTTCTTTTGTTGCATCAATTGCAAGAACAAAATGTAATCAAAAGATAACAAGCGTATTTTGTAGATGTCAATTGACAAACTAATATTATATTGCAACTATTTAAATACGAAATTAAAAAAAAAAAACTTTTTCATCAAATTTGTGTGCATGTTTCCCTCTATTTACGAACATTGAAGGATAGTTTTAGGCGTCATGGCTGGTCAACTATTTTATTATAGTTTTGGCTACGTTTTTATAAAAAACACTTTGAATAATGAACACATCTACTTCTACATATGTAGGTATTTTGTATTCCCTTCAATCTACAAACAAAAAGTCCAATCTGAAATGCCGGAGAGTATAAATCTGGACCAGTGGCGGCTGTACCTTAAGTGCGCTCGTGCGCTGAACCACCAATTCAAAAGATTTAAAAGTTACAAAATATTACTGCATATTTATTTTTAGATTCCCATATTAATATTTATTTTTTAAACATACGTACAAGAACACAAACAAGTAAAATTTCCAATTATGACGAAACAATGTAAGCGCTTTGCTTTACTATTAAGACTTACTTTCCCTGCAAGTAAAAATTCTCGTGCGCTTCGGCGAGCGCACGAGGACTGCTAATATAACTTGTATGAGTTACAAGCTAATATCCCTGACGCGTGAGACAAAAGATATTTCATTGAAATATATGGAGAATTAGCCTGCTCTCGTGCAGCGCACGAGAACCGAAAATTAACTACAGCAACCGATGTTTGACTAGAATGCGCTGCGCCTGCGAATATGTAATGTTGTTTCGCTCTATCCGTGACTGGTTAAATAGTGTAGGTTTGTAGGTGTTAGGTTAGTAATTGTTTTTTATTTTAGTTTTGGTTCGATTCTGTACTGTGTACAGTGTGTGGTGTGGGATAAAATTAACAGTGATTAGGTATATTAGAGACAGTAATAATTTTTTTAAAAATAAAGTTACGTGAATCCACGATTTGACGCATTTAAGTGAAAAAATAAAAAACATGATTCCTTGCTAAATGTAATAAGTGTGTCAGTTTTATACATGGTCGAAATTCTTCGAGCAATTATACAAAATAATAAAAAATCGACATATACATGTAAATTTTTGTTTTTTTGCGATTTCTAATCTTAATACCTACTTAGTGAGCAAGTAAAGTGCACCACCTGTTCAACAACCCACCAGCCGCCACTGATCTGGACCTGAATGTTGGAGCTTGTGGAAACATTTGCAAAGTCCTTGAAATAATGGTTTTCCCTCATTTTTGTCCGATAAATTTTATATTTAATGTTAATGACTTGACATAAAATGATGAGCTAAAATAAAACGCTTTTTTCCCGACTGCCTCGTTCTGTTTGCATATACATTCGGTTCATGATCAACCGACTATTATGAGTATTACTACAAAACAACGATAGACGAATAACTTTGTACAGTAACTCATGTTTGGGACTGGATCTCAATAGCTAATCTGCACACATACAATCTGGTCATCAAATCGAAGTTGTTAGGAACAACAAATTCCTGAGAGTTCAATTGCAATCAACATGATCATGAAAAACAATATCGAGGAAACTAAGGGCTTCTTAAAAGTCATTTAAAAAGCACTAAATATATAATATTTGAAAAAAAAACACGGAACTAATCGTGTTCTATTTAGCACAGGTTCGATGAGGTTGAGCAAATCTAAAGGTACATTCTCAAAAGAACTTTACGCTTACCAAATTAGATGTACAAACATTGAAACAATACTACCGGGGCTAATTCCCAAAATATTCGATTTTGACTATGTAATCTATAGCCTCTGCTATGCTTCAGAAACTACTACTACTACTGGTCTCTCGCAGTGGATGGAAATCAGTATTTGTTCATTCTGTCCCTAAAAAAGGCAAATCTTCTTCCCCCTCTAACTATCGCCCAATTGCAAAAGGTCCACAGGTGATCTGATGGTATATCTCACCGAGCAGTGGCACAAATCTTTAAATCGTTTTGGATAAAGTAAGATTATTGTACTTGATAGAATTTGGCATCAAGCTCTTCCTTTGATATTGATGAATGTCTTTTTCCAATACAAGTTGCATTGGATGGTTTTAAGTCTGAAATTCATTATTTTTTTAGTTTTATCTCCGAATCTCTCTGATATTCATCAATGATCTTTTGTCTGAAACTTCTAATCCAAATAATTACTTTGCGGACGACAGTACTCTCAGCTTCTCAGAAAGGCGTCGTATGATAAGTTCATTTTTTATAATTAGTGCGCACTCAAGGGGTTTTTACTGCCCTTAAAATGATTATCATAGTACGAGCGTTACGAAAACAAGAAACGGTTTAAAAGGAGATACCGATGCACATTAAATTTAAATTTTTGAATATTACAATGAAAAAAAAAAAAAAAAAAAAAAAACTTGGTAGGGCATTAAACATTCGTGCAGTGCGGCTAAAGAAAGAATATCTGTATTTCACAGTACGTCCCAAGTTTTTCTTTCCCGATTTCATTTGGGAGTCCACTCTGAACCCACTTTTTTGGTCTTTCGTCGGATTACTTGTCAAAATGGGAAGACGATTTTTTATATTTCATTTGAATAGAAAAGGAGTCAAGACTCTACCAGCCGTATTAATAAAAAAAGCTTATTCCACCTATATTCCATGGTTTTGCTAAACCATGGAATAGGAGTTAAGCCATGGCTTAAATATTTTCATTAATAAAAACAAAATGTTCCCGGAATAGTACAATGACGTTTATCAAAAATCCTTTTAAGAAAATCTTCTACAAAAGTAAGCAATCTCTTTTTTATATTCTGTGGCTACCTAAATTGATTGTTAATTGCTTGTGTCTGACTGTGGACATTTCTATTTCTTATTCCTTCGCTAAATCACCTACTTCGGTGGTTTAACTTAATCATAATTAGTAAACGTCACTTAACAGAAAATTTGTTTTATTAATGAAATTTCGCACTTAGTCCCGGACTTAACGATAAACCTCCACTAAACCATCTTTATTAATATGGGTGTTAAAATTTAATGGTAAATTAAATACTTAATGCCCGATTTCACGAAGGACTTTTAAACATTTAACAGGCTTCTAAACCTTAAAATGAGATGTTTTGGTTTCACCAAGCGCTTTTAAATTAAACAAGCTTTTAAACACCCTTATAAACTAAATGCCCATTTTTGGCTCATTATTAAGCCTAGTACGCAGATCGAGACAAGACAAATTTTATCTCTACAATTTTAATCTCTACAAAACTTTTCCAAATCTCGCGCAAAAGTTTGAAGTTGGAGAATTAAAAAATAATTTAATGTGTTTTGTTGTATATCTCTGGAACGGATTGTCTTACAAAAATCGTTCATACCGTTTTGGAATCTCCTCTCGGTGCTTTCAAGAGAAGCATCAGCACCTTTTACATAAAACCAATTTTGAGAAATATCACTTTCGGCTGTCAAAATTTGTCCCGCAAAATAATGCTTGTATCATTCTTTTTCCTGGCAAAATTTAGTGGAGACATTTTGTACAGCAATTCACAATAGTATGAATTTTGCGCGCGAGCTGCGTACTGCTCGGAAAAATATCGGAGACAAAATTTGTCCCAGGAAAAAAAATGTATGGGAGACAAAATTTTTCCCGATCTGCGTACTAGGCTTTAAATTTTAAAAGTGTCATTGAAATGTCATCAGATGTAGATAACAACAATTGGTTATAGGTATAGCAGCTGAAATTATCGTTCTGTAAGGATTTAGTGTTCAATTTTTGAAGATACAAAATAAATAAATTAATACTAAATATTTAAATGATTTGTTTCTTTAGCCTAGTACGCAGATCAAGACAAGACAAATTTTATCTCTACAATTTTAATCTCTACAAAACGTTTCCAAATCTCGCGCAAAAGTTTGAAGTTGGAGAATTAAAACATAATTTAATGTGTTTTGTAGTACATCTCTGGAACGGGTTGTCTTACAAAAGTCGTTCATACCTTTTTGGAATCTCCTCTTGATGCTTTCAAGAGAAGCATCAGCACCTTTTACATAAAATCAGAATTGACAAAAATCACTTTCGGAAATACGGTGGCTGTCAAAATTTGTCCCGCAAAATAATGCTTGTATCATTCTTTTTCCTGGCAAAATTTAGTGGAGACATTTTTAAGAGCAATTCACAATAGTATGCATTTTGCGCGCGAACTGCGTACTGCTCGGAAAAATATCCGAGACAAAATTTGTCCCAGGAAAAAAAATGTATGGGAGACAAAATTTTTCCCGATCTGCGTACTAGGCTTTTATTTCGAAAAAAATATTGATCGTCTTCATCCAATAATAAAGTGCAACACAAAGTTATTCGCTGAACAAGAATATTCCTGGTTCACAGAAATACATTATATGACTTCAAAATGTGGTTCCGACTTTCCAACGCATCTGTGGATGAGTTTGTTGAATATGTTTGGTCTTCATTTGGAACCAAAACAAATCCAACAATGCAATAAAAAATAAATTAAGTGGTTATTACTTAACGATTTTATGCCACAGAATGTCAGTATCAGAATCTTTCCAAATATTTTGTGTGCAGTTCTTTTTTTTTTTTTCATTTCTTGGCATTTGTTTGAACACATACCGCTTTCTCATTTCTTCTCATACATTTCGCTTGTTGGAAAGAAAAAAGCAATTTATTTTTCCCAGGGATGTGAAGAGAACTCAATTTTAACAAAAATTTCCCCAAAATGTCCCTTTTATAGATTGGTGAAACTAAAAATTTTTAAGAGCCTGATAAAATTTAAGAGGATTTTTGATAAAAGTGCTTTTAGTGTTTGTTTATGAAATCGGCCATAAGTATGTTTAACTAAATAACCTCTATGATAAAGTTTCAGAAAATCTTATAGATACGACTGATGGAATGCTAAGGATTTAAGCAAAAACTTCTTATATTTTGGAAAACAAGCCACTTGTTAGCCGTGACAAGTGTATTTCGTAAAATTTGGTTTCGAAATCTTAAAATACCAAGAAATGTTCGCATTGGTTTTAAACAACAAATATGGAACATACATGGCCAAGAACAAAAAAAAAAAATGGAAATCAAACAAACCTATTCATTTTACTGATATAAATGTCAAAACCATCTGTCAGAAATCTGAGTTGTGTTGTTTTTTTATTTCTCAAAACTCGGAACTCCAATGAAATCATAACTAAAGTATAATTTATTTAAACCATGGAATTTGTAAGAAATTTTATTCATCAAAAGAAGAACGATAAGAATTTTTGCACAATATCAAAAACAATATCTGTCATTATCATACTGTATTGCTTATGGCCAGGTCGATTTGCAACACGTTTCGAGTACATTAGCAGTGATATGATCTACGATAAACTGGTACCTGAAACCACTCGAAATATATCTTTGCAAAAACTACCCGAGTGCAATAATGAACAAATCATCAATGAAAACGAGCATGTAAATAAAAAAGAAATAGAAAGTACAAAAATAAATAATAAAAATATTCTTCCTGGAGGCGAATTCTATCCGAAAGAATGTCGTGCTCGTTTTAGCAGTGCAATTATAGTACCGTACCGACGACGACAGTGGCAACTTAACAAATTCCTTGTTTATATGCATAACTTTTTGGAACAACAACAGATTCACTACAGGATATTCGTGGTGGAGCAACATGACGAAAAACCATTCAATCGAGCGAAATTGTTGAACATAGGTGCTGAAATCGCACTCGGCTATGAGTTTCCATGTCTAATCTTTCATGATGTTGATATTCTTCCTTCGAATCTGGGCCAGTTGTATGCCTGTACGAGTTCTCCCCGGCACATGTGCTCCAATTTGGATATATTTCGGTATAATCTCCCCTACACAGGGCTTTTCGGTGGAGTGGTTAGTATTCGGAGCGTCCAGTTCCAACAAGTGAACGGAATGTCGAATTTGTTCAGTGGTTGGGGTGGTGAAGATGATGATTTCTACGAACGCATTACCTCGAGGGATATGAAAATTGTGCGATTCGATCCTTCATACAGTGAGTATATTATGATGGTGCATAAGAAGGAAAAGCCTAGCGAGGAAAGACTGAAATATCTACACTCTGGACCACTTCGTTACTATTCAGATGGGTTGAATTCGCTGAATTATAAAAGACTCAAAACGAAAACCCAGCATCTATACACTCATGTTATGGTGGATACGTAGCTCTTTAGAGAATAAATTATTATTTATTTATTGAATTGATTTTAATTATTTATGAAATTTCCTAATTTAGTTTAATCGAGATTTTATCGGCTGAAGGTTTAAGGAAAGTGCTTAAAGTATTATTGCTTATTTATCGATAGAGAATAGATACATAATTTTTATTTAATTTATTTAAAACACATAATTCTAAATCCTAATATTTATGAAATACATTTTCTAAGTTTGTCATTATGAAAACAATAAATCAAGTGATAGTTTTAATTTTGATTTGTCATACCAACCCATAGTTTTTAAACTCAAGTTGTCTCATTATTCACTATGAGATTCTAGGCTGGTAGCTCGAAGATATTTTTGATATTATTAAGTGAAATGCCTTTTTGATATAAGCAGCCTGCATTTCAATCGGAAAGTTCAATCGTTTTAGTAAATCTTTAAATGACTTTAAACTGCCAAAACTTAAGTTAACAATTTTTGATTGAAGTTTTTTTTTAGTTTTTGAAAAAAAAAGAGAAAATTATTAGTACGCACGAAAATAAGACGCAATAATTAAGAATAAAAACGAAGCAGAATGTTTGTTTTTTCTTAAATTATATTGTTAAAATAAGCATAATTTCCCTTGCAGTACCTAAAAGATAAAAAAGATAAAATAATTTTGTTCCGAAAACCGCAGTAAACCGCGAACATATTTTGGGTGTTTTGTTTTCTGTTCATAGTATTGGCAGTATTCAAAATGTGAAGGGTTTCCAAAGTGTAACTTTCAGAAGAGTGTAGCTTTCTCTTTGTAGAAATTTCACGCCATCGAAATCTGTGGCTAAATTAATGCATTCAGTTTTCGAGTAATACTTGACTGAATTATGTGAGTTTGGCATTACCGCTTACGTCATAGAGCAATCGATTACCCTAATTTGACATTTTCATTCGATCACTGATGGGACTCACTCACTCGGTCACTGAAGCGGTAAGTTGGCCTTGGTTTATGGGTTTATGGCCTTTCTCAATGCTACGGGTAGCAAGAGCGTCTTTTTCGGAGTTTTCGCGTCTTAAATCAAATTTGTGATTAGCAATTCTTTGTTCTAAGAATTGTTTTATAGTTCTTACATAACATAGGTCACAAGTCTCATCTTTTTTTCTCAGTCTAATTTTAATTTTGTAAATCACATCAGTACATTTTTCTATATCAGGGTCGGCTTTCAGATAGATAAAGGTCGTGCAAGGGTGTTGTATGACTTATATGCCATTCGAACATCTTTTGATTTCCTTGAGATGACTTCTTTGAAGCTTTTGGCAAGTTTGGGAACACAAACTATACTTTTGTAAATACTTATGCTAGCACTATTTATTGGAGTTTTATGTTTTTGTCGCAGTATTAAATTCCTAATGAGCTGTTCTGGATGATCATTGTTCTTGAGAAATTTGGTGACGGATTGAAATTGCTTGTCACTCAACGTGAAAACTTTGTATAACAAACTCGAAGCTGTGTTGATGATAATATGTTGGCCTGATTGGACCAAAAATTAACAAGCCTTCCAGATGCTGTTGGTATTTGATGCCAGTTGAGTAGGAGTCTGCTGTTTTGTCGGTGAATTTTGCTATGGCGTTGTCTTTTTCCTTTTCAATTGTAAATTGAATTTTGTGTCGAAATTCATGAGAATTTTTAGCGGTTTGTCTTTTGCCAAACAGTCACTGTTTATATTATGCTTATCTATTGTTTATGGGGCTTACCAATGGTGCACTCTAAAGAATAAACTATACCAAAAACATCACTCTCAATTTTAAAGTGAATAAACTTATCTTTATCCTCGCAGTTAAGTATAAACCCCTCGATTTTGTATTGTCATTGTAGCAGGGCAAAGTAAATAGAGAACAAAAAACTATTCTACTTTTCTGCCTGTCTCTGTGTTGAGGATTTGTTTTGATTTTTGTATGGGGTTAAGAAGTGAAATAAACTATTTGATTTTGTCGTCGAACAAAACATCAGTATTGATGGAGTTGCTGGGAGAGACAGCTAAGCCATATTCAAAAATAATGATGCTAGATATCTGATTGCGGTGGGTGCAATTGAATCGGCTGGAATTATTCCACTGCTCGGACGAGATCAATAACTTACCTCGCAGTGGATTCTAAAAAAAAAAATATTTTATTTTAACATGATTTATGATACTGCAACAGAAAAGTCTTACCTGAAGTGCTGAAAACAATTTGCATTGTCATATTATTCGATAGGATTTATTCATTTTTGTATGTTTTAGTTTTCTGAGATTTTGCCACCTCGTCCACTTCAATTATGTCCTGATCGTCGGAACTCATTATAATAGAATTGAAACAAAATAATTGTCTTTGTTTTTTTTTTTTAATATGTAACAAATTCATTGCAACAACTGTCTTTTGAGTGTTAATCTAATGGATTTTGTATTAAGTAAAAGTCGTGTTTAACTTGGTTATTGGTAAATGCACAAATTAATTCGTCTTTAAAGTTTAACCTGGAACCGTATCGCGTAAGACTAGCGATCGCTCAGTAATTGATTGTCGTTTTGACATTTCTTTATTGATATGATAAAGACATCTGTAGTCAAAACGGCAATCAATTACTCGTATTATGCGATCGATTTAGTCTTATGCGATCCTGGCCTTAGTGTTAACATAAACGCGTGTTTAGCGATTAATAATTATTAGCAACGCCCTATGTCATGTATAACAACTGAACTTAGTTAGACCACAGACTTAACAGTCTTTTCGATTTCGGCAATAGTACATTTCTCATAAATTAATTTAAAATTATATTCACAACGGCTAAGAAGAACTTACATTTACTAAACTTCAATTCAGATATACATATGTATGTATGAACATTTCATAAATTAATTTTCATTAACTTGATTTCTTCATATTTAAGGACATTTGGTTTCGATGCTGAATGGAAATGAAGGATTTTCTTATTTATTCAGAAGTAGAACTGTTGATTTGAGGAGTTCACCTTAAAAAAAATAAGGTATATGCGATATTATTCATATTTCATATTATTAAAACCAAATCCTTATCGCGAAATATTTGTGGTTAATGCAGTTCAAAATTTAACACAAAAAGTGATTAACCTTTCAAAATTAATGAACGTGACGTCAAAAATGAATAATGACCAACGTGTTTGTCTTATCTAATGATGACAAATTAATTTATTTCTAATTTAAAAGTGAAAAAAAAAATTAAAAACAATTTTCTGTTGCATTAGTCGACATTTTGTTTTTATTTTACCGTACTAGCCATTGTTTGATCACTAAATTAACATCGTTAACCATAACGTAACGCATAGTGATATTTAACTTGATCTGGATCTTTTGTTTATTAAGATTTATGTCTTAGGAATATCGTTTAGTTGTTAGGAAAATCATTATCGTTCTATATGTATGTAACAGTAGATGATTTTTCCTTCATCTTAGTCAATTCAGGAGTTCTTGGTATTGAAAATACTTATACTCCATGGTTTATGTTTTATATGACAAAAATAAATAAATAAAATACATCTTTATTTGCATAAAAATACCTCTGTATATCGTTTTAACTTTTTACTTACATTGATTAACTACACTATGTCTATGTGTTAGGTATAATTATTTTCTTACATTTTTCACTTAAAATTACAATTTTATAAAACGAAAATTAAACAAAATAATAAAAATAAAACAAATAAGCTTAAATTACAATAAATCTTAAAAATAAAATCATCATTCATTTTTGTAATAAAAATTTAAAATAAAAACAAAAAAATGTTCCTAGTTATTAATTTGCGAAGCTCTTGAATTTCTTAGGCCTGTCTCACTCGATTCGATGTGTCTTTTTTTTTTTATTTTTTGAATGCCAATTTCATTCCCCTGTGTGTGTGTGGATTAGTTTAAAGGGTACACCATATCAAGAACTGCACCAACTTGTAAATATTCACAATTGGAAATTTCCACGAGTCCTTGCGTCTTCTGTTCTGCTTCTCCAAAGGCGGTACATTACTAGGATAGTAGATTGGCTTGGAGACATGACAATTTGTATTAACCTTTCCACCAACATAATCAAACGAAACCTGACCGAAGCGTATTCCATCACAATCAATCAATTGGAGTGTCTTATCGAAACAAATTCTAATCTCGGCCAAGTAACTGACGTCCTTTTTATCGTCGTAGAGACAATGAATGGACGGATTCTTGCCAAGAGCACTAACCACAGCCGTATGTAGACCAATTACTGTATTATTCGAATCTGGATAAATGCCAGACTTTTCGAGTACTTCCGACATAAAGAATCCCCCCGAATGCCAGATTAGTCCCTGATCGAAGTACTTCAATTCATCGTCCAACTTTTCAATCTGAGCTGCACACGTTCCATGCTTGACCCATTCGTGCTTCCACAACGAATCATATTCAGTGCCGGTTTCAACGTTGGGCCAAAACAGATACATTTGATCCACAATGGGATCCAATTTTTCTACATCGAACTTTGCACTATTATTGCAGAAGCTTGGACCGAATGTATCCAGTTTGGTTGGCCAAATACCATGAATAGTCCAAACTTCTTTCGATGTGGGCAAATTACACTTGTGACTAGAGTCTTCCTCCTTCCAATGGAAGCAGGTTGTCACTGGCCAGCTTTGGGTGAATATCAAAATGTCCCAATCATGCGACTCAGTGATGTTGACGTCGTCGTCGTCATCACTATCAAAACTAGTGTATTCATCTGATTCATTGGCTCTGTTAAGTAATAATTCCAATTAAGTACATAACTGAGGCAAACAAAAGAGGAGTCTCCATTGCACTTACCTAATCAAATCAACTAAATTACTAGCGATAAGCAAGCCAAAGACGCATAATAGAAATAATTTTTTACTCCGGAATGGAAGAGCAATGTTAGTTTTTGACGTTATATTTATCATTTTTTAGCTGAGTGTTGCGCTTCAAATTTCAACCCATAAACGTGCTGAGCTTGTATACTGTGTGCTTTTTTTGTCCAATTAATTTGATTAGTTTTCTCCGTTATGAATAAAAAGAAAAAATTTGCAAGCAGCGATTAGAACGATTATTATTTATTATTATGGGAGCGAGTGGCTTGTCAAATGTTTTTCTTTTTACTATATTTTCCTTCTTTTTTTCTATCTTTTTTGTTTGAAGTATTTTCGTGTGGTGTGGCAGAAGTGGGGTGAAATTCGACCTTTACCTCTTCGCTTCTCGCATTCTCATATGTTTTCGTGTACCCCTTTTCCATGGTATTGAGCTCACTGGTTCAGTTCTCTGTAGTGTACGATAGCGCACTCTCTGGGTGGATATTTGAAGTGTGTTGAATTTTCTCGGAAGTTAACTGCAAGACATTTTGAATTTGTGTGTTTGAATTTGAATTTGAACAATGCATTCAAATACTTGGAACTGAAAAAATAAAATGAAACAATAATTGTTTTAACAAAGATGAAGAAAATTAGAGAACTACATCTGTTTAAGTGGAGCGATGACTTCAAGTCGTTAAAATGCATTTCGCCCAGGTACAAAAGTGAATTGGTTATAACGGTGATCTTTATTGAGAAACTTTTTTTCGAAAATGCCTTAAACAATTTTGTTGGAAATTGATCTATGTGCAGAATTTTGATTTTTTACTTCCTCGTTAACAGAAAACAGCTGCACCTACATACTTCGATCAATTTTAACACTTAAATTCCTTAAAAACTTTAGATTAAAGATTAAGAATTTTTATTTTTAAATTTTGTATAACACATTTTGACTTAATTCCAACTTATTATTAAATTGAATCATGTTGGCTCAACAATAGGGGCTTTTGGTTTTATATAATGTTTTTTGCTTACAATATCATTTTAATGTTTTTTTTCTTTATCTAATTTAAGATTTTTCTAATATTAGCAGTGTCATAATTTTTGAAGAAAAGGTTTTTATCCTTTGTAGTGCTGATTGTTGAAAGGAAGGGTTCATCGTTGATATGGATGAATTCTTTAAGTTATTGAAAGGTCGGTAGTATAAATACCTGTCACGAGACTAAAGTTGATGCTGGAAAAGTTCTTGCACTTCTGAGTTGGGATAATCGCCCAGGTTCATGATGATTTTTTCGGAGAACTGCAGCAAATAATGATGCAGTAGTATTAAATTTGCTTTCTCCTATACATCTTCTTCTTCAGTGAGTTGCGGTGTAGTCCAGTGCAAATGCAGAGCATCTTTCTTTCAAAATGCTTCATCTTCTTCATTGCTGTAGGTGATATATTATACGAGATGGGAAAGGCGTAGATCAGATGGGGTCAGATAAGTTGTTTGTACACAAGCAGCTTGGTCTTTTTACTTAGTCCATTTCGCCTCTTGAGTAGTGGATGGACAAAGTGCAGAGAATAGTTGGCTCTCGTTAACATCAAAACTGCATGCTTCTTGAATTTCAGTGCGTATAGCCCAGCTGGTAAATACTTTACCCAAATTGAGAACAACTGAGGAGTGCGGAGTTCAAACCACCAGACAAATTTATAATTGGTCCTGCATTGGTGTATGATTTTGAAAACGGAGCGATGAATTTTTTTGAAATCATGCTTTAAAGTGCAAATCGATAAATACTAAGACTGACATTCCGAAAATTGTTCTTAAAAATGATTTAATAAATATGTATGTAAATAAAAACTATTAAAAAACCTTTCCAGTTAGCGAAAACCGAAAAATAGTAAATAATTACAAAAAAATCGTGTAGTATGGGTTATTGTTTTTAGTGGGAGGAGTAACGCATTTGGTAACAATGACGTGAAAACTATACGACTGGGACTTAGTGAAAAAGGTATTTTGTATTTTCAGATATTCCTCTTTACACTTCACACATGAAAGAAATACATTGCTGGTTGTTTTTTGGAGATATTTATTTACATGAACTATAATATTATATGCAAATGTTTTTTTTTAAATATGTTCTTTATGTTAAATTTCATCGCGGGTCTAGTTGTAACACTTTTTCGGGCCGAATTGTAACACGTTCAAAATTACCCCATCAAATTCTTGCTTTATAAATAGATAATAAAGGATAAGTATTGAATTCGTAAAAAAATTTAATTCTAGATTTCTATGAAACTTAGTATTTCGAAGCCTGTCTGTAGCACGATGTACAGTTTAAATGGTGGAAAAGATTTTATTTAAATTCTTACTATCAGGTGGTTTCGTACAAGGGAAAATGAATATCGGTACCTGTGATATGGCCGTAGAAAAGGTTATTTATCTCAAAAGAGGGCTCAAACGATTATGATAACAACACATAAATTGTACAATTGGATAAGAATTTTAGAATTTGAAAAATGTGCAGTACAAAAATATTACTGTTAGGTATCAGAAAACAAATTTGACAAGAATGAAATTTAATTTCTAAATGGTTAAAACAACCATGTAAAAAAAGAATTATGAATTAATGAAAGAACAATCATTTTAAATTGCAATTTTTTTTTGTAATATTGGTTTTATATAGAAAACTTGTATAACATTTTTTTTTTTAAACTTTGGTACACTTATTTTAACTGTTTATTTTTGTTCCAATGAAAATTGAATTAAAAAAAATTATTTTAAAGTTTTAATAAGAAATGTAATGGGCAATTCAAAAATATCAAAACAAAGGGTAAGCTATTGTTATCAATGTCCCAATTAAAAATTGTCTTATATTGAAGACAAAGGGTACAAATTTAGCGATGCGGAAGAAATTGTATCGAAAAACTTCGAGCAGTTTTCGAGAGAAATTGTGTTTTCGAAAACGGGTTTTTGACATTTGTATGCTAGCGCTAGGTAGGTATGTACATGTATGTATGTACGTATGTATTTTTTATTTTTGGACAAAAAGAAACATTTTTTTTACATCTCTTAGAGAGTACTAAAAAACTATTGGGGGCAGATTCCAACTAAGGAAAGACAAAACATTCCGACGGTGTTCAACAGATGGGAATGATTCCATGATAGTTCTGTTTCCTCGGTTTAAGAAGCAGCGGAAAAGTTATCAATTTGCTCTTTCAGTTGCAAAGGAAACGCTTTAAATTAATAATTTCATATTTGTTTTAGAAAAATAAAACATAAAACAGTGTGTTCTTTTAACGCTCCCAAAGGTGTGAGTAATACTCGAGTTTTAGACGTATAAATGCCTTATAAATTGTAGCCAGTATAGAGGGGCTGAGAAATTTCTTACATCGATATAGAAATCCTAAGCGTTTAGCAGCGTTCCAACGAATATTATCACTGACACATATAAAAAGTACTAAAAACTTTTCGATGCAAGTGCCATTCAAGGAAAATGGCATAAGGGGTACATTTTGCTTAGACGACAGAAGACATTATTGAGATTTCCAAGCATTAAACTCACGATTTTGTATTCCCCATTTATAAATGCTTTAAATATTAAATATTAGAGTATAATTAGCTTATCATACGGAGCTTTACTGAACACCAGTATTTATTTTGTAAATATAAGACTTGAAACCGTCCAATACAGCATGTATTGAACGATACAGAAGGTAGTTTCTAATCCAAAGAATAAGGGTTTCATTGATACCAAAAGCATGTATTTTGCATAAGATTGGTGCCAAACTCTATCAAATGATTTAGAAATATCAAGTGCAATTATCTTACTTTTCCAAAACAATTTGAAGATCTGTTGCAATCTTCGGTGCGATATGCTATCAGTGGAACGATTGATTCAAAAACCGTATTGCCGGTCGTTTAAAAGCTTTTAATCTTTGAGATATTTCTTGAACTGATGATTGATCAGCAATTCCATGACCTCGGAAAGAGGGGACGTAAGTGTAATTGGTCTTTTTGAGGAATAGGCTGGACAAATGCTGTTTTACATCTTTTAGAGAAGATCCCAGAACGCGATGGAAAAGCTTACGTAATGGTTTTACCAGAGCTGAAGAACACCTCTTCAGAAAAATGAGGGATATACCATCAAGGACAGCGAATTTGTTTATAGAAGATCTCGAAGGGATCAGAAACATTTCAGAAACGTTTTTTAAACTATGTATCCTAGAACGTTTCTTTGGTGTGGACACTAAACATCTGCAACGAATGGCTTGAAACCACTTCCAAGCCATTCTATATTTTTTCAAATACACTATTTGCTGCTTTCACTTCTTCTAAAACAAAACAAATGAATCATCACCCCATACCAAAACAAAAGAATCGTGTATTCACTCGAAACGAATACACCATTTGATTTGTTTTCTCAAATGCATCGAATACAGCGAGTTTATATCGAAAACATCGAATACACCAAATAATACACTAAACACACCGAGTACACCAAGTGAACTGAGAACTTTCAATTGCTAAAGAATGTGAGGGCTGAGGGTGAACAAATAGAAAAGTTGTTCACGGCAAATTTTACTTAACCTTTTAATCAAATTATCCGATCATTAAGGTGAAGATCAGTAAAGAAAGTGGAAATCTCAAGCTAAATTTTGATAAGAACTATTGGGAAAGGGTAAAACTGACCATATTAAAAGAATGGGTAAAGTTCTTTTAATTTCAACTTTTGTTATGAAAAATTCAAAAATTGATGAAAAATTGAATAATTTTAAGAATCTTATGATGCAAATTTAATGATTCTCTATAATGTTTCATAGGCAATAACTTGATATATGCAACGGGAGACGAGGTAGAGGAACTTTATTTAATTTCTCATCATCATCGGCTCGACAACCGGGTTCCGGTCCTGGCCTCTTTCAACAAGTCTCTCCACCTATCCCGGTCTCTAGCCGACGCCATCCAGTTGCGCACCCCAAGGCTTCGGGCGTCCTGGTCTACGCCATCTCTCCAGCGCAAGCATGGTCTACCACGCTGTCGTCTACCATAGAATGTACCACAAAGAACTTTCCGAGCAGGTTCCTCTTCGCTCATGCGAGCTAGGTGCCCTGCCCACCGGAGTCTACCGAGCTTAATTTTTGTCACGATATCTGCTTCAAGGTAGATTGCGTACAGTTCATGATTGTACCGTCTCCGGAATCGTCCTTCCTCACATACGGGGCCAACAATTCTCCTTAAGACTTTTCTCTCGAACGCAGCTAAGAGGTCGGAGTGCCTTTTGCTAAGCACCCAAGTCTCGGATCCATATGTGAGTACTGGCAGGACCATGGTCCTGTACAGCAGTAGTTTTGAAGTTATGGTGAGATTTCTGGATTTGAAGAGCTTTGACACTAAGATTAAAAATTAAAATCGTGAAAAAATGCCGATGTTACTGTATCGATTCTAACTTGAGTATTACGAGTCTTTATGATTGAGGTCAATAGTTCAATGAAATATGGTCATCTTTATTTTTGTTTAATTTTTTTTTCCAAACTGACGCCAAATTTAATACTAAAAAGCTGTGTGAAGCAAAACTGGTATAGGTTCTTATAATTAAAAATTCAAAAGTTGATGAAAAATTTCTGAATATTGAACAAAAATTAAAACTCATTTATTGCCCCAACCCTGCTCTAAGATATTGCCGAACAATATTTTACGATCAATTCAACAAGTTACACACTAAAATTGGTCATAAGGATTTGAAAAAAAAAAAACAATTTTCATAAAACAATTCAAACGAGATGGTTCATAAACTAGTTTCTAACTTTCTAACTTCCGAAATCGTCAACAGATCTATGTATAAAATTAAGGTCTGAGAATACTGTCATTAAAGCAAATATACAATTTGTGAAAAGAAATTATCCAACTCTGCATGATTAATCTGAAAAAAATAATATTAAAAGAAATTGAAGTAGTGTTTCTTTTCCATTGACTAAAAATGTAAAATCTGTATACAAAATTAAAAATGGAGAAAATAAGTATTTTTATATTATTGGTTTGCTTATTCTTTAAATAAACATATTATGTAAAAGATAACAAAACCTTAAATCTAAGAGGAAAGCTGATATAAAAAAATTTTCAATTAAGTTTTTTTTAAAGGCTTGTTCCAGTATACATACATATACATATCACTCATTAGTTTTGACATTATTAACGCATTTTGAAAAATTATCTTGTCTACAAATAAGCTCTTATTCAAATATATAAAACATTACCATAAATGACATAGAAACTGTATTATAATGTTCTATAAAATTTGCAAAAAAAGTTTTAGTACATTTTCCTTGAACATATTTCATTTTTAAGGAAGATATGTAAATTTTAACTTCTTGAGTTTGAAAAAAAAAAAACAAAAAAAAAATTAAGGCACGCATGTAAATTTCAGTTTTTCTTCAATTATAAAGGGTTTTCCAATAAGAGGTGTTATTTTGATATTCAAAGAAAAAAGGCATTTTTGGAGATAAATGATCGGATGTTTATTTCATTATAAAGAGGAAGGTATGCCGTTAATAATGGAACACAACATCAGCCAAATGGCCGCCAAGACCACGCTTAGGCTAGCCGCGCACTAGCAACTTTTAGTTGCGAAACTGCTTGGTTCGAGCAACTAAAAAGTTTGTGTTTGGACACAAACTAAACGATTGCCTAAAATAAGTTCGCCATTTTATTGAACATATAATTATCTGCAAATTCACGGACATTCAACCAAACAGTTCATCTGTTTTCTATAAGTAACCAAACAGTTTCGCAACTAAAAGTTGCTAGTGCGCGGCTAGCCTTACAGGACCATATCCTTTTCATGAAATTTTCCATAACCAAATCGCAAAGTGGCTGCCCTATGTCCTCGATAGCCTCACGAATTTCATCTTTGAGGTCTTGAATCGACGCTGGGCTGTTGGCGTAGACCTTATCTTTTACGTGGCCCCAAAGGAAGAAGTCGGAAGGTGTTAAATCACAAGATCTCGGTGGCCAATTGTGATCACCTCTTCGAGAGATAACACGGTCCGGAAACTTTTCCCGTAAAAGATCGATGGTTTCATTGCTTGTGTGGCACGTAGCGCCGTCTTGTTGAAAGTAAACGTTGTCCAGATCAATACCATCCAATTCAGGCCATAAAAAATCATTAATCATCTCTCGATAGCGCAATCCATTGACCGTAACTGTTGCTCCAGCCTCATTTTCGAAAAAGTAAGGCCCAATGACCCCGCGGGACCATAAACCGCACCAAACAGTCACGCGTTGAGGATGGAGAGGCTTTTCAACAATAACTCTTGGGTTTTCCGAGCCCCAGATGCGACAGTTTTGCTTGTTGACGTAGCCTCCGAGGTGGAAATGGGCCTCATCAGTCAAGATGATTTTTCGATGAAATTCCGGTTCATTTTCATGCATTTCAAGGACCCAATTTTAATAATTTCAATGCGTTGTTGAAGCGTGTATCGTTCCATTTTTATTAATAGCGTAGTTTCTACTTGTCAAATGTCAAAAAATGACAGCTTCAAAAGTGACAGCTACCGAAATAGCGGGCTATTCAAAATAACACCTCTTATTGGAAAACCCTTTAGACCACGAATAAATAAAAAACTTCAAAATAACTCATATGTATTGTTTGTTGAAGAGTATAAAGGTATAAAGTATAGAAAAATGAATTTAAAATAATTTATTTTAAGAACCGAGTTAATTGATTTGGTTTTTATTTTTAATCTTCACAGCTTCTGTTTTCAAACTTATTTGTTTAACACTTTTACCATTTTTTTTTATAGTTTCTACAGTTTAAATTACGCTCATTGTAAGGGTATAATCAAATAATGCTTTGGTGTGCTAGTAAAAAATGTGCCTTTTTTGAAACAGTTACGTTTTTTTACGTTCGTTTTGTTAACTTCATAAAATTTGTACATAATGAAGCACGCATTGAAGCCAAAGTTTTTTTTACTATAGGTAGCTTAAATAATGATGCAGACCATAAAAAAATGCCCCATGATCAATGTTAAAAAAATAGACACGAACATTTGTGACAATTAAAGATTTACGAAAAATCACGCATGGCAATTTTTTCTAAAATTTATATCATATAGGATTATTTATAAGGAAGGCACGCACTCAAAATGAATGATTTCAATTAATTTTGACCTTCATTTATCTGAAAAAAAAAAAAAAAAACAAAAATTGTACTAAGTAATCTTATGTTAAACATTATTTTTGCAATAATACAAAACGTTAAATTATCCACGCGCGCAGCCAAAAGTCTCAATATTCGATGATTTTTTTGATTTAAAACACTTTCGCACTATCTCGATGGTTCATTTTATAAATTGAACAGTTAAAACTCAATGATATACATATATAATATTATAAGTTCCAAAACCTGAATATTTAATAATAATGTCTATATATTTCGACGCATGGCAAAAGCTAAAATTTGCACGGATAGGCCCATATAATTAAAATTTGTAAATTATTATCGATTTTGCTATACAAAATTATCTATAATTCCAGAAATACTTAGGAGAGACACCAAACAGTGTATTCGTTTTTATACTCGCTGCGTTCGCTGTATTCGGTGTGTTTATAACTGTTAGGCTTGTTCTGTTCTATTTGGTTCAAGCATTCAAGCCTAGGATAGAAACCAAACAGTGTATTCGTTTTATTATAAAGGAATCGAATGGTGTGCAGTGTTTGTTCTTTTAGAATAGTGTATTCATTTTCAGTGTACACTACTTTCTATGCATGCAACGAACAGAATACACTGAAGTAGTGCTTACTCAGAGAAGGTAAATGAATGTATTCATGCAGACCTTTAGTGGACACACCTTTAAATGTCAGAATATCAAAATTAAAAAAAATACATTTATTACAAGAGTATTTTATTTATTTATTTTTTAAAAAAATATTTTTTTTTTAATCTTTTTTTTGCATTTATTGATTTGTATTCAAAGGGCGGGGAGAGTACGATAACTTGGCCGCCAAGATTTGATAACGGGTTTTTGTAGGGGGGGGGTCAAAAACAAGCACTTTTTACTATGGGAGGGGGGGGTCTATCTCCCCCCGTTTAGGAGGTAGGGGCACTTTTAAAAAAAATGGTTTAAATTGAAAAAAAATAATATTAAAAAACAACGGCAAGATTTACAATAAAGTGCTATACTGCGTTTGAAAGCCAGAAGATTGTTCTATAATCCTGCATTTAAATTAAATTACTCATGTCAATGGTTTTTGAGAAATTCGCATTTAAAGTCCAAATTTTGATAAAATAACGTGAAAAAAAAAGTTTAGACCGATTGTATTCAAAATTTTGAAATGAAATTGTAAATTAACTTATATGTGATCCATGTATCTATCAGTTCTTAATCGAACACAAAAAACCGCATGGTTCTATGTCCTCTAGTTTTTGAGAAAATCGAAAATTACCAAAACTACTTTTTTTGATTTTTGGTGGTGACGGTGATTCCATTTTAAGGATTAATGTTAATAAACATAATGAATCTTTGTTAGTTCAGTACCGCAATTCATTTAGCGTTACCCAGAATGCACCATGAGGAGGTAGAATTGCATCTGGGTCAGTTATTTTGTCAGTTAGTCAGTCATAGTTAGTTAAAAATGGTCAAAATGTATTAAAAAGGTGTGTAAGTCTCGTCAATAAAGCCATCGTCCGTACTACATATAACTGTCGAGTTCGTTGAGTTACTCTTTTATGGTGGGAAGCCGAGGATGTTTTGGCGGTAAAACGCTTTCTAAATTTTCGCTCTGAAGGGTGGGAGGATCGATGTCTTTTAACTGTAAGCCCTCACATATATCACCATCGGTATAACAAGGGTAAACTTTTTTTACATCTGATAAAAACTCTATTATTTGCGAACCCCAGTCGTCTTTATATTTCCTTTCTAGGCAGTATTTTCGATAGAAAAATAGTGCCATGTATTGGTGAACATGGTCAGAAGTTAGTTTTGGTTTTCAAGATCGTTTATTGTATTTTATATGTATTTAGTGGACATTGGATAAATAGAATAAATTTGATTTTTTTTAAATACAGATTCTGTGAATGCAAAAGAAACTTTGCATGCACCCAACCTCGCACCTACCCCAAATCCTATAGTGTGCCCAAGCAGGGGGGTTGCAGGGGGGCAGCATGCCCCCCCATACTTACTTTACTGTTTATATATTGTAATGTTGGAAGCTAGCACTGATTTATTTATGTAAGGAAGCAAAAAATATCAAACATTTTGCAGAAAAGTAGTTTTAGTTATTTTCGATTTTCTCAAAAACCAGAAGACATAGAACCATGCGGTTTTTTGTGTTCGATTAAGAACTGATAGATACATGAAACACATGCAAGCTAATTTACCATTTCACAATTTTGAAAACAATTGGTCTAAACTTTTTTTTTCACGTTATTTTATCAAAATTTGGACTTTAAATGCGAATTTCTCAAAAACTATTGATATGAGTAATAAAATTTAAATGTAGGATTATAGAACAATCTTCTGGCTTTCAAACGCAGTATAGCAGTTTATTGTAGGTGTTGCCGTTGTTTTTTAATATTTTTTTTTTTCAATTTAAACCATTTTTTCTAAAAGTGTCCCTACCTCCTAAACGGGGGGAGATAGAGCCCCCCCTCCCATAGTAAAAAGTGCTTATTTTTGACCCCTCTACAAAAATCCGTCATCAAATCTTGGCGGCCAAGTTATCGTACTCGTGCCCAAAGGGCCTTACCAACAATCAAATTAAGAGACGACTTTAATATTTGAGCGAAATGAATCATTATTATAATGGACTCTAAATAACTGACCATATATGCTGCATTTTAGTTTTTAGGTTCCGTACAATAAATGGTTCATAATTTAGAGTTCACATAAATATATTAAGTTCATAACATGTATGGTTAACTTTATAGAGCTCTTTAAATAATGGTCCATTTCGCTCAAATAATAAAGTCGTCTCTTAATTTGATTGTTGGTACGGCCCAAAAATTCAGATGACATTTTGTTTTCTGACTTTTAAAACTATTTGAGGAGTTGTGTTAGCAACTAAAAAATTTATCTACTGTAACAACTTACCATTGTCCGTGGGGTAAGTTTGCGATGCCTGCACAACTTTTAAACAGGATTGTTGAATTTTTTTGGTAAATGAATGGTAATTTAGGTAATTAGTAATAAGTCCAGGTGCATCTATAATTCTAGAACTGTGAAAAAATTGTTACTTTTCTCAGATACGGCTCTAACTTTTTTGATAAATTATTTATTGAGTTTTAACTTGTACATATATATTATACACGTAGGTTTACATTACGTACATACATGTAAAACATAAAATGAAGAAAATTAGAAAATACGTAGAAGATAGAATGCATTTTTTCTATGGGTGATGTCCAGTTAAAACTGTAGGTATATAGAAAAAATGATGTATAGGGTCGGGCTTGAACTCACACCTCTAAGTTAGCAGTCAAGTCATCAGTGGCGTAGCTAAAAAATAGAAGATGATAGAAAAAATATGCGGTGCATACCTACATACGGATAATTTAAAAGAAGTCGATAAAAGTGGAGGTCTACAGAGCTTTAACAAGTTCTATTTTTAACCTTTGTTCATCAAAATTAATTAAGCTTTATAGGTACTTACTTACTTATATTAAAGAAGAATTAAAAGTCGTTATAATTTTGTCTCCAATTTGTAGTCTGTTTTTTTATGGCCCATAAAATAAGCAGAATAAAAAATATAGTCTACAACCAGTAAAGGACTATATGGAGATAGGTAGAGAGGTATGTATACCTACCAACGTAATTATACTTTCTTTTTTCTGACATAGGTACCTATACAGATTAACGACTCAAACAGTCTTACTCATTCTTCCATCTTATATAGGTATCTACCTTTATTTCTATAAAAGACCAACGACAGTATTTAAGGTGGGTTTGTTACCTACCTATACCTATAAAAGTTTCCACTGCCCTGAGAACGTCCCAATCTTACACGTGCACGTAACACACGTCCCTCTTCCACATCCAATGTGATTTTAAATTCTTTTCTTGTGCAAACATTTTAATGAATCCGTAACGTTTTTGCTCTGCCACTCAAATAAAAATTAAACTAAAATCACAGAAACGACTGCAAACTCAACAGAAAAATATACGCAAACGTATACCTATCTACTATGTATCTATGGATATGTTTATGGGAAGATATATGTAGGTACCCGAACCCGTACCCGTAAAAGCGACATGAAAAACAATGTCAAAAATCTTCTACTGTTCCATGTCCTTTCCCTCTGTGCTGTCCATGTATCCGCAAATTACCCCAATAGCATCGTATAGATAGTTCTTCTTTCCATCTCTCTCTAAAACTGTTTTCATTGTGAAGAATGGAAAAAAAATTCATTCCCTCTTCCATGACTCGATTGTGTCGTGTCTACCTACCTACCTACTCTCTTTGCCGTTCCCTCGAGGATTGTCTGTTAATTAGTCTCACTTAGAAAATAAACTGCAGTAATTAAGCGTATCATCTCGACGACTGTGCCACAAGCCCACAAGCCTCCATCACTATCAGGATGGTTAAGGAGCGGGCTCGATAGAGAGAGAGAGAGAACTAGATACAAGAGCTAAAATGATGAGGCGGCAATGGCAATTTTGTGCTCACTTGGAATTCTAATTACGAAACAAATCCTAGATATAACTTATGGTCCTGTGTTATCTTTATACACAAACACACACACACGCCCAAACTGGAGTGATTGAATATCCTGCTATGCTACACAAACGTGTGGGGAAAGTCCCGTTTTTATTCTACAGCCCCGAAACACCCCATCTCACACAGAGAAGAGCGATGTGTGTTTATAAATCCTTCGAATACCATTACAATAAGTGGATGGAGGTCCTTTTAAATCCCACATCCTTGAAACTCATTATATCGCTCGACAAGAGTGATGATCCCCCAATTTGCTATTATAATTGCCTCAATTATCATTCCCCCGCTCACCTTAAAAGTCTTGCCAATTGGTGTATATCCTGGTTCTATGGTGCCGGCTCGGTCCGTTGCAGTGGCAGGGGCTTAACGAGCAACCACAAGGATTTTTATTATAGCTCCTCCCAGTATTTTCTTTTGTGTATGAGTGCTTTCCATGTGTTGCGGGGGTGTTTTCTTATTCTATGGCGCAGGTCTTTGTTCTAAGAGAGACAGAGAGCATTATCGCATTGTCAAAGGTGTAAAAAAGGACACTCAAAGAGTCCTTTTTTTTGTAAATGGTGGAAAGTTTTTCGTTACAATGGCGTGCGTTATAGAGCAGTTTAGTTCTTCTATACTTGCTTTCTTTTGGTTATTCGTCCTTTATACCGTTTGTTGTATGCTTTTTGTTGAACTTCCTGTTATAAAATGGATGAAATGAAGCTAAATGGAGCCCCAGATGAGGATTAAATTGATTAGTAATGAAATTTCCCACTTTGCCAGACACATTTTGTTTGGAGAAAGTGCTGCAGGATGGGGGTGGGGTGTTAGGACGAATACGACTACGACGACGACAACGATGATGATGGCTGATGGCAAATATGTATTAGGTACGTACTCAGCAGAGCTCGTTCGTATAAACTTCTCTCGCATTCTCTGCAAATCGTCCTTTTTAGATTGCTAATAAATGTTGTAAGTTTGTTGAAATTTATGTGAATTATTTTTCTTCCTTGTCAAGTGGTACAACTGGCTCATACACAGCCACACAGAGGGTGAATACAGGGCGAATATGGGTGGTGGATTATATTGTGCATTAGTGTAATAAAAATCACTTGGTGGATCGAGTTTTATGGTTGGGGGCTTCTGATGAGGACGATCACGAAGCCGATGATGGAACCGGATACGCCCGACGACTGTTGTAGCTCTAGGAATAGAGGTATAGGTACTTATACAGATTTTCTGTTTGTATAATACGATGGTGACTTTTGTTATAGAATTATATTATTCATGGTATACCTACTTTTCTACCTTACTTTCTCACTGTTCGTTTTATGTTGATTTTTAATACCTTAGATGGGTACATATCTGAGATTATGGTGTTTTATGTCGGATTAATGTTTGCTGTTTGCATACCTA
Organism: Chrysotoxum bicinctum; assembly: GCA_911387755.1. Taxonomy (NCBI): domain Eukaryota; kingdom Metazoa; phylum Arthropoda; class Insecta; order Diptera; family Syrphidae; genus Chrysotoxum; species Chrysotoxum bicinctum. The sequence continues at coordinate 208,686,700 of OU426989.1, read as the reverse complement.
CCTTGGTGCCAACGTATATTTTATTATAATTGCTATAGACTTTCGTCCTTAATGGGTTTTATTTGTTGCGGGCTACGTTGTAAAGGACGCGTATCGTGATAATTATAATCCTTACCTTATTTTAAGGTACAATGTAAATAGATAGGTACCTATGCCTTGGAAAGTTTTAAACCTCATAAATATAATTTATATAAATATTTTACTTGTTAAAATTAATGATAAACTATATCGTCAAAAAGTGGACAGATCAATCTAATCATCAGAGACCCAAAGATTAATTTATAAGATGCCTAGTTCTTTATATTATTGTACGGGAGGTGACACTCTAACCGCATTTTTTTATAGTGCAGAACAACTGATAACATTACACTTACACGGATAAGGTTTCCAAATTCGCTATTCGGAAAAACTTTTCAAGTAACTTTGGTCTGAAAATATGCACTGTCGGTCATGTTTTTAACTAAGTATCTACCTACTCGTATCTATCCCATAGGCAATAATATACTTCAATAGTATCTGCTGTTGCTGTCATAAAAAGAACTTCTTGTTTTTTCGCAAAACTAGGAAGAAAATTGTAAGTCCGCTGCACTGTGCCGACAACACGCAGACATGTATTATTGTAGGTTGTAAGTTACTAGGTTCAAATTCTCTACGAGCTCTAGGGCTTTTTATATAAGGTAGGGGGGGCCAAATAAGGCCCTGTTCCCAATAAGGCCCACTTGTCAGAAAACACAGAAACGAACAAATAACGGGACTTTTTCTGCTTTGCATATTTAAACCATGTCTACAAGAACACATACAAAGGAAAAAAAGCCAGGTGCGCGATTCAGGTCTTGACCTATAGTTCAATGAATTTCGTCTGGGGGTGAAGAACTACCAAATTATAAAAAGGTAGTGTGTTTTGTGTTCTTTTTTAACAAATTTAAGCCAAGTAAGTAGCCATTTTTGATTTTTTCCGTATAATATATAATATTTTAAGTAAATTAAAACATTTGTTTGTGAATTTATTAATTTATTGGGTCTTATATTATATTTTTAACGTGTTTCAGACCAAACGCCAACTTTTTCCAAAAAAAGAGCTTCTAATAGAACAGTAACCAACATAAAAAAAACGCGTTGCAGGTTAAAGAATATTTTTGTTTTATTTTTTTTACAAAGAAGTGAAGTTTAAATTTTTTTGTTTAAGTTTTTTGCTAAAATTAAGTTTTTTTCTAATTTGTGTTTTTTGTTAAACTGATGAGACTATTTTCTTATGAAATAAATTTAAAAGAAAATGTTTGTTGAAAGATATTGATTTTTGTGTGTGTTTTACTTGCGAAATTATTAAGAAAACTGAGTGGGCCTTATTAAGACCCCATGGGCCTTATTAAGAACAACGTAAGCTTTTTTAAATGTCAAAAAAAATATACTTTTCAATTTTACGAAAACAATAAAATCTATGTTTTCATGTAGATAAAACGACAAAGAATCATAACCTTTTTAGTTTACTCGGATACTCTCAAAAATCTAGCAGTTATTTCGAAAAATCCGTTAGGTGGGCCTTATTTGGCCCCCCTACCTTAGTCAAACATTATTTAGTCATTAGCAAACGGTTATAATGAGAGGCGCATTTTAATGACAAGGCAAACTTTAAGGCCAGTTTTTTTTTTAATACAAGATCATCCTAAGTTCGGAGTTAAGGTACTAGTACGGTCTAGAAATCGCAAAAAACGCACGATTTTGGGGAATTTTTTTCTCAGAAACCTTATTACGTAATAACATAATTTTTTTTCTAAATAATGAATACATGTGTCAAGAGTACAAAAAAAATTTGTTTGTCGAATTTTGGCCGAATTATAGAGGGCGTCAACGTCGACTCAAAACACATTTTCCCATGGCGGACAGTTAATCTCCGGATCTACTGAACCGATTTTCAAAAAACTTGTTGCAACTAGATTGTTTTTATGTTTTCTAAGACAATTTACCACAATTTGACCAAAAAGTTATGTATAAAAAAAGGCGACCCAAAAATGGCCAAAAAAATTGCCAAAAAAAATTTTTTTTTCAAAGCTCGAGATTTTTTTTTTGTTTTGACTTTTTAAACAAATTGTGGTAAATTGCCTCGTAAGAAACCTTCCTTTAAATAACCCACTTTGGTTTTTTTGTTTGAGTCCAGCCAATCCTGAGATTAACTGTCCGCCATGGGACAATGTATTTTTTGATGAGTCGACGTTGGGCCTTCTATAATTCGGCCAAAATTCTCAAATTAAAAAAAAAAAATGTTTGTACTCTTGACGCATGTGTTCATTATTTAAAAAAAAAAAATATGTTATTACGTAATAAGGTTTCTGAGAAAAAAATTCCCAAAAATCGTGCGTTTTTTGGCGTTCTAGACCATACTAGCACCTTAAACACAATTTTAGTGAGTTAACTCCACAAATCGTATTATTTCGCAATTAAAAACTGGGGCTTAGGGGATTTGTTACTTCCTCGCAAGAGACAGTATACCTAACCCTTACAAGAAATTTGTTTTAGGACTTTTTTACTTTTTTTTTTTGAGCTATAAGATGAAAAAACTACACATAGCCATGGTAGCTCAGGTTTTTAGAAATTATCTTAGGCGGCCTTGGAATCGAGGCAAAGGTGGTTGGGTGTCGATTAAAAGCTCCTGCGTTTTTTCTAAGATCTGCCATAATGTGAATATACATATGTAGATACATATTTGGTCGATCGTGGACATTTTCTAGCCGAAAGGCACTCTGATATGATGGTCGTTGACGAACGAATGGTTTCAGGCCTTCAAAATGCGGCCATCTTCACTCGAATAATGCCTCTGTATTTGATGCAGTTTAAAGGGCCTCCTCTTTTGAGCACCGGGCAAACAATTCTGAAGTTAAATTCACCGGTCATATTTTCTGCCGAAAATATTTTGTAGAAAAGCTGGTACATACTCCTACTATAGGGTCACCACAGAGTAGGTTTGTTCGTTGAGCCCTGAAGTCACCGTGGGGTCGCCCTAAATCGTTTTTTGAAAAACCTGAAGTCACCCTAGTGAGTAAATTCTGTGTGGCCTGGAGTGGCCGTGAACTCGCCCTGAAGTAGATCTAGGTATTTTGCTGTGGCTAGTTCAGGTAACGACCAAACTGTCATAAGTCATCTGAGATTTCATATCTTATTCTTTTATTGTCGTTTGTCGATTCGCATGTTACATGTTTTTGCTTGAGTTTGCAATTAAATGCTTGTACTCATCAGATGAAATATTCAGCAACAACGCAAAATTGTTTTTGAACATTTTAAAAACTAATTTATAACAAATTTAAAGTTTTATCAGAACACAGAATTAATTGTTTCTTGCTTTTAGCTGTCAACAACTGTGAGGGTTGTCAAGAAAACCTGGGTCAACCCTGGGTAAAGTTGAACGAACGAACCTAGTTAGAGCACTGATAGTTTTTTAAATTGTTATGTTGGAGCAGCTGTTAAAGTTACTAATGACATTCAGCTGTCAAAATATTGAGTAAGATTTACCATTTCATCCGGACGACCATAGACAACACTGTGAATTCGCTTGTTGGGCGCTGGAAATGTTGGCCGGAGATCCGGATTTTGGCTAAAAAATCATCGTTCATTGTAAGCTGGCGACTGGCCTTTTTAAATGAGAGCCAAAGTCACTATGAAACTAAATTCCCAATATCAATAAATTAGAAGTACAACTTTCGACATTATTCGAGATGACAATTTTGAAAGTTGGGAACAATTCCCAGAGAAATTTTATTCACGATAGGCCTCATTTTCTGAGATCAGAGCTTGAAAAGATCGATATACATGGGATGTGTTTCCAACAAGATGGCGCTACATGTCATACAAGCCAACCACTCTGAACGAGTTCGAGGCCATATCCGAGACGCTATTGCAGGAATAATTTTGCAAGTCATTAAAATCTGGACTGACTGACCGACCGACGGCTTGAAGCACTGCCAGATAAGCGGAGGCGGCGATTTTAATGATGGGATATTCCATACATATTGGCATGAATGTAACTTCAAGATAAAGTCAGGCTCAATTATATATCTCACAATGATATCATTTTATTTAAATTTCTTTTTCTATCGTTGTTATCCGGTCATCCTATACTTACCAAGTTATCGCCTGTCCCTTTGTACAGCTTGGCATAAAGGCCGTCAGCTCCCATTGTAAGTTAAGGAGAAGCTTTCTTCAATGCATTGAGATCGGGTGGACGGAATTGTTCAACGAACTTTCTGAACAGCTGAATTGGTAGTTATAAAGTTTTCAAAAATTTCAATACGATTGCGATTCTACTAGAAGTATTCTTGCTCGTCGGTTGTTCATACTATGTCATCCCTCTATTTCCTCTATTGTGTGCTTCAGAAGAGGAGAACTTGCGTAGAGCTTCCGAGTAGCTCTGATCTTTCCTTACAGTACCCGGTGTATGTCTCACTCTCATGAATGTGAACGATTGGGGCGACATCTTAAACATAGCGATAGAACTTTGTTAGATTTGTCTCTGCCAAATATAATAGTAAAATATTTTCTTTTTACTACTTGTTTTGTATCTTATCCTACTCTCCACTGTAAAATCGTTCTCTAATTTCAGCGCCACCACCAGTATAGCGATGGTACCACAAAATCACGCTCCATGATAATACTATATGTTATAATATAACAAAGTCTGTATATGTATACCTGCCGGCATTCTTCGTCGAACTAGGGGTTTTAATTGTGTAAAGCCCATGCAGCACGTCAGAGGCAGGATCTCTGATTGCTTCTTAGAAACTATGCCACTGGTTCTCAATATTTGATGGTGGAGACATAAGACCTTTTAACAGGTTATAAGATACTCCATCGGAAATGTAGTCTTTCGACGTCAAAGTTCCCAAAGTTTTTCGTTTTTCGTTGGCTTTATCGAGGCATTGTTCGGGTCAACGTTGGCTTTTGGAACGTTATAGGACTGAAGGAATGCCTTGAGTCAGTGTGCCAGAACAGAATGAGCAAGTTCATTATTTTTTGCTATTTTGACATAACAAGCATAATTTGTTGTGAAGACAACATTTACACGATACTAGTATAATAGAAAAATTAAACATCGAAAATTAAAACGAAAAACATCGAACAAATTATAGCAACTTGTCATTTCTGTAATTCTGGATTTAGTGCAAAAGATGGGGTTAGGTTTTACTAAACCATATTTTAACTTGAGAGGCGATACGAGCGCAAATGGGTTGTCAATATAACTGGGAACTACAACACAATATATTCCGAAGTTGGTCGAACAATCTTTTGAAATTTCAAACTGCCTTTGAATGCTTTTTAGATTTTAAGAAACAATAAAATATAGAGACTTCCTGCATTATACCTAAATAAGTTGGGGTGTATAACAGTATAACAGAAATAACCAAATTGTTATTTCAGTTAAACGAAGTTCTCATTTAACTAATAACTGAAACTGAAATAAAAACATTTATCCTGAAAATAAAAAAAAAGTGTTTGATATTTATATTTTTCTATAAAATCAATTTATTTTCCAAAATATTGGGTCAAAAATATGTACATTTTCTGTATACATTTTTTAATTTTACGCCAAAATATAAAACAAATTTTAAGAAAGCAACTTTTTCCAAGAGTGATTGACTAGAAATGAGAGAAGGAAACAAAAACATTGACATTTTGACTTTTCAAATTAAAAAGGTGTGTTGGATTCAAAATTTGATGGCAGCGTTCAATGGCAATTTGGCACTTATCGAAGTTGAATTAGCGTAAAATGTTTATTTAAGTTGAAAATATTCATACAGAGTAATTTCAATTAGATAAGCGAAGTTCAGTTTTATGCCAAGAAGTTTCTGCAAAAAAGACGCAAAAACGCGCCGTGCTACATTTTTTGTTGCAGATAATCGACTTGCTTAGTTAAACAGATTGTAGTTAAGCGGAAATTACTGTACATGTACATTTTGTAACAAAATCTAATTAAACAACGTTCATAGAATTAAAATCGAAAAGATTCAATAAATCAATATGTCAATTTGCCAACTTATTTCACAACATGTGAACAAACACATTGTAAAAAATAAAACATTCCCTATCGATCACCCACTTAATACCAATTAAACTGCTATCTACAAACCCTCAAAATCCACTTAGACACCTTCTGTTCAAAAATCATTCTATATTTACAAACACATTAACACGCGTTCCAAATGACAACCTCTGAATGCAAAAACAAATTAGACCTTTTATCACAGTCCGCTCCGTCTATTATATACAGGACTGCAGATTTCTTAAAAAAAAAAAACTACTAACGTTAAAAGCCATTTAATTTAGGTAAACAAACACGTAATTACACGTCCTGTACACGAGGAAGCCATCATAACCAAAAGCCCCCGATTAGAGAACCTCTCTATCAAAAAGGGGGGTTCGCAAAAGTGATCCTTCATAATACGCATTGTCATTTAAACTAATTCCGCCATTGGCACTACCACATCAAACAGGATTTGACACATAATGTTATCAGGAAAACATCGAACAATGATACTCTTCCCTCACCCCACCACTTACTAATCATCCATATACATATATGTAATGTCAATGCAAATTCGACGCTATACAACAAAGCAGAGCCATTCCACGAACGAACACAACTCTTGAGAGTTAATGGGGCTTGAAAACGACCAGAGATAAAATTAGTTAAATTATCTGCATCGCCAACGACATCCACAGAAAGAGGGTGGAAACGGGACTATCTAGTTACCCTGATGTTACCAGCCATGTTAATAACCATTTAAATTGATTTTGCTGCAATTCATTTGTTTGAGTGTTTTCCAACACACAAGAGGGTTGTCGATTGAATTAAGCTCAAAGCTCTCAGATTCCTTGTTTCAATCGATCCGTTTAGATGGGAATTCATTAAGCAACTCGATTAGATAATGATTTTGTGTTTTATTGATCTATCTATTAATTGTTTTATATTCGAAATCAAGTGAAAAAGTCCGTCTCGTTTTGGTATGTATAATGTGAGTCAATAGTTATATCGTATATGTTATTGTGAGGTTATTCAGGCTAAGGAAGTACGTCATAGATATATCATATCATGTACTTGTTTTTGAACTGATAATGGTTGGTTTAAGGTGTAAATTGAAAATGGATAAGTTTAAGACTGCGTCATTCCAATTTAATTGGTGGAAACAATATGTGTGTTCTTTGTTGTTCATTTAGGAAATATGATTCAATGGAGTTCCTTGAGTGTGACTCGAAGAACGATAGGAGATATTAGTTCTAATTTTAATATCTTCTGTTTAAAACTAATTTTCAGAATAGGTTTCAATCCATGACGATGCATATAGTGATATGACTTTTCAAGGAAAGCTTAATCTGGAATATGCTTTTAATTAAAATTCTGTTAAACAAAAACCTTAAAATAATTTATCAGAATCTTTATAAGTACGTCAGTTCGTATTCAAAAGTTTATTATTATCTTGGGCTAAACAGCATAAACGATTTTATTTACAATAACATGTTTAAATTAATATTTTATAAGGAATCTTACAAAAATGGGGTAAAATTAATAATATTTATGCAGGACGGTAGTTTTAAAAATTTCCTTATCTAAATATAAGTTAATATTTTCACAAATAGAGAGTTAAACTCAGAAAAGGATATTGAAATTGGCTCTGATTTATCATAGTTACGAACGAGAAACAAAAAAGAGTCTGTCGAATTCGAATCCTCAATTGCCCAGAAGGAGCATATAAAAAGAAAAGTGAAAGAAATTTTGCACAGTCAAAGTGATTACAGAGAGTATCTATAGCCAGCATTATTATAACGAGTGATTTTTTAAGAGCTATGGGAAATAAAAAAAAAACAAAATTCAGAAAAATGCATGAAATCTTTAATTGACTCGACAGTACGGTCGATATAATTTTAATGTATTGAAGATTATTTCATGAAAATGTTGGCCGCGGCTGCGCCTCAAATGGTCCATCCGCTTAGTCTAATTTTGCATACTCTTTCTAACATTTCGGCCGGTACCTCACGAATAAATGCTCCAATGTTGGGTTCCAGTGCGTCAATCGAAGTGGGCTTGTCGCTTTAGACATGATCCTTAATATAGCCCGACAAAAAATAGTCTAGAGGCGTTGAATCGCACGATCTAGGCGTCCAATTGACCGGCCCCAAACGTGAAATAAACTGTTTACCGAACTCGCCTCTCAATTGGTCCATTGTTACCATTTGCGCAAGAAAAAGTTTGTTATCATCGCAAGGTAACGCTCATCATTAACAGTAACGTTGCGATTCGCATCATATTTGAAATCTTTGAAGAAATACGGCCCAATGATTGCGCCAGCCCATAATCCGCACCAAATAGTGACTTTTTTTTTTATGCATTGGTTGCTCTTGCAATGCTTCGGTCTGCTCTTCACTCCAAATACGGCAGTTTTGCTTGTTCACGTATCCATTCAACCAGAAATGAGCTTCGTTGCTGAACACAAAGGCAAAATTTCAAAAGTTGAGTAGAAGCAGTGAGCACCGTTCCATTGGATTTCAGAATGAGTGGATCCTTGAGTGAAACCAATGGAAAACGACATAAAATTGATTTAGAAATTTTGAAAACGAGTGAAATGTAGAACACTGAAAACAAATTCCCTGGATTTGAAAATTAGTTTTCATTTCGATTTCACTCGATTTTTGGAACCTGGCTTAAACTCGAGTTAATTCTTCAAACATGTTTTTACAATAAATTTAAATCACAAATTAACTCGGAATTAGCATACCAGATTTGTTATATTTGACTGTTCTAATAACAGTTGACAACACTAACCAACCAATTTAAGTCTCCAAAACGAAATAATAATTTGTTGATGGTTAAATTGTGTTTGCAACCTAAATAATGATAATGATAATAATGATGCGTTATATTTATAAACCAAAATTAACTAGGTATTTAGTTTATAGCGAGTGATTTTTTAAGAGATATTGGAAATCAAAAAAAAAAAAAAAAAAACGCATACAATTTAGAAAAATGCATGAAATCTTTATTTGAATCGATAGTAATATAATTTAATGTTTTGAAGATTATTTCATGCAAATGTTGACCTCGGCGGCGATTCAAATGGTCCATCCGCTTAGTCCAATTTTGGCATACTCTTTCTAACATTTCGGCCGGTATCTCACGAATAAATGCTTCAATTTTCGCTTCCAGTGCGTCGATCGAGCGGGCTTGTCGATATTGACATGAGCCTAAACTTAGCCCCGTAAAAAATAGTCTAGAGGCGTTAAATCGCACGATCTAGGCGGCCAATTGACCGACCGGCCCCAAATGTGAAATAAACTGTTCACCGAACTCGCCTCTCAATTGTTCAATTGTTATGCGCGCTGTGTGGCATTTGGCACCATCTTGTTCAAACCACATGTCATGCAAATCAAGATCTTCCATTTTGCGCAAAAAAAAATTGTTATCATCGCACGGTAGCGCTCACCATTCACAGTAATGTTGCGATTCGCATCATCTTTGAGGTAATACGGCCCAATGATTGCGCCACCCCATAATCCGCACCAAAAAGTGACTTTTTCTGGATGCATTGGTAGCTTTTGCAATGCTTCGGTCTGCTCTTCACTCCAAATACGGCACTTTTGCTTGTTCACGTATCCATTCAACCAGAAATGAGCTTCGTTGCTGAACACAATTTTTCGATAAAAAAGTGGTCCTTCGGCCAACTTTTCAAGAGCCCATTCACCAAAAATTCGGCGTTGTGGTAGGCTTCAATTCTTGCACCAGCTGTATTTTGAAAGACTTTTCACCCAAATCCTTCTGCAAAATTTCCCACTTAGTGGAGTAACAGATGCCCAATTTCTGCGAACGAATCGATAATTCACGGTCATAACTTACACTGGTCGATACAGCTGCGATATTTTCCTCAGTTCACACTCTACGTAAGTGTGTTGGTGGTTTAATGTCCAACAATGTAAATTTGGTGCGAAATTTAGTCACAATAGCCCGAATAGTCGCCTCAGTAGGTCCATTAAACTCACCATAAAATGGAAGAAGCGCGCGATGAACTTTCTTAACAGAGCACGCATTTTGATAATAAAATTCAATAATTTGGAAGCGTTGTTCGTTTGTAAGACAATTCATGGTTAAATTATAGACCAAACTGAAGATGTTTGACAGTGACACAAAACAGGAAACGTGCGTGAGCCTGAGCTGTCAAAACCAGTGTTACCAAAAAGAAAATCACCCATTATTTCCAACAGACAAGTAGTGATCGTTTTATTTTCACAGTTGTACAAGAAAAATTATGGAACTTGTGAACGCATCCATAGAAATGCAGATGGAGATGATACATACATACAGGGTGTCCCTTAATTCGTGCATAATATTTTAGGGTGTGGTTCTTGGGTATATTCTATGAAAAAATTCGTTCTACAGTAATGGCCTACAATCTACAATTTTTATATCATATTTCGGGGATTTAAGAAAAGGCCTATTTCGGTGTACCCTGACCCATGTTTAAAAGAAATGGATGATCTCGAAATGAAAAAAAATGGAACTAATTCTTCTCCACTTAGTTTAAAGCAAAGGCAGAGTTCAAAATCGTACGTTAACGTAAACCACCAAATTATAAATTATATAAAAACCCAGCAAACATTACACAACTATATGTTTTGGAGACTTTCCATTTATAAAGTGGCACAAACAAAACAACTTTCTTTTTTCATCTAATAGTCACGTTAATGGGTCCCGAACCGATAGTAAATTCCACCATTTCACCTCATCATTGTTGTCTCCTTATGTTTATTTTTACTTGCGATATAGGTACTATAGGGCAAGTTCTGCATTTGGAAAAAAAATCGAACTCGAGATTTTGATCAAAGTTGACATTACGATGATAGCGAAGACGAAAAAAGTGGGTCCGGCAATTCCGTCTGTCTGTCTGTCTGTCTGTCTGTCTGTCTGTCTGTATGTCTGTACCTCGAACTACAGCCTAAACTACTGGAGGTATTTTTTTCAAACTCGGTAGTTAAGGGTCTTCGGTGATTCCCTAGAGGGGAAATTGAAATTTTTTTTTTAGCTCTAAAACTAACGGTACCCCCCATACACCCGTAATGCAAAATCTTATTTATCTCGAAAACGGCTCTAACGATTTTGATAAAAAAAATTAGGTGTGATATTATAGGCATGGACTACATTTTGGTCAACAAAAATTTTGGGGCAAAATGTTATTAGGGGTACCTTCCATAGAACCGTTTTTTTTATTTTCGACTTTCTCATTAACGGCTCTAACGATTTTAACCAAAAGTTTTTTACAGGACCTCCCTTAAGTTTAAAATAATATTGTATATTAAAATATTTGAAAAATTATTTGTTGGTTTTTTTTGAAAAAATTTTTTTTTTGAAAAATCAATGTCTTCAAAACCTATGAACGATTATTTTTTGACATTATTTCCTAAAATCAATATTATTAAATACTTAAAATTTGCATCCCACATTTTTTTCTTGAAAAATTATAAAGAAATTTCTTATATAAAAAATGTATTTAATAATAAATCGATTTTTTAAAGTTTGTTTGCGTAAATTCATACTTTTCTAGAAATCAGACTGCAATTTTATGTATTTGTATTTGTATCTTAAATTCCAAAAGTACTTTTACATAAGAGCAAGTTCGTGCGATCCAGTCGTGCATTTTATTTTTTTATAAAAAGTGGAGCCATAGCGAACCGGCCATAAATAACAACTTTTTGGAATGATAAAAGTTAATTCAACGAGTTTCAGCACTCCACTATCCATGGGCTGATATGGGCAGTATACACACAGTCACACCGTCCTTTAGTCGTCAAAAGGACTCCGGGGACTGAGCTTCATTCTGCATAGGCATTTACGGAGGAAACAAAAAAAATAAACTTTTTTGTTTATTTTTTCGTTTTTATTCGATTTGGAAGTATCTCATGTCCAAGGGAAGAGCCTCCATTATTCAAACCTGGTCTCCTTTTATTTGATTATTTTTTATAAATCATCGAGGCATATATTCCTACACAAGCCGAGGAGACAGCGGAAATAACCAACACAAACAAAAAAACGAGGAAAATCGCTTGCTAAATTGAAGAATTGTTTATTTTGTTGCTCCGGCAGAACATCAAAACACAACAAAGGCACTTAGGAAGTTTTACCAAAATTACGTTACGAACGAGGGGGTTGGTTAGCGAAACCGCCCTCTCGAAATGTGTTCTTGTTGTTTTTGCTGTACTGCCGATGGTTTTGTGTAGATGTTGATGATGATGATGCTGATGATGATGGCGGACAGATTTCCTCCATAAAAAAAAAGGAAAACCATCACAAACGAAAAAAAAACAGCTACAACAATTTATGTGTTATTATTCAATTTTGAAAATTGCTTTGGGGTAGATTGGGGTTGGTTTGCTTGATCTTGATGTACTATCATCCCAACTCACCACCCATTCCATTAGTAGCACCACAGAGCGGGGAAAAATCAGCAATAGCGTTGATAATGCTCGTCTATAAATTTTATAGGTTGTAATGTAATTTGGGGTCATAATATTTATAGCTGATTGATTTTTATTGTTTCAAAGGTTTTATGATTTTGTAAATGTTTCTAGTCCGTGTGGTGTGTATGAGAGTTCTTTTTTTTAGTACAGGATACTTGGCGCATGAATTGCTCAATTTTATTTTATTCTAAGTGGGTTTACGTGACCTCGTCAGTAGTGAAGGAGCTTAAAGTCGTAACATCGAGCTAGGATTAGCTTTTAACGTCACCACCAAATTGGACGATAAACGTAAAACTGAAGTGGTATTTTGTTTCGCCTTGGAAGGTGGATAGTTAAATTTGATTTCAGAGACAATCAAAGAGGTTACCAAAATTGCAAGTTGAAAGCTTGCGAGAATTTTGTTTTCATAGAGAGATTTAGATTCTAAGTCTAGTGTCTGCATTGTCCACCATTTTGAAAACAGCTTTTAAAAGAGTAAATGCGTTCTTCTCGGCCGTTATCAGTTAGAGAAGAGTTTTTTGTTCACTTTTGTAGAAAATATTTTCTAAATCTTCTGTCTACAAAAATCTCTTTTCACTAAAAATTTACTGTGGAAAACTGTCGAGTTTTTAAATTTAAGAATTAAAAGAACGAAAAATTACCCAATATGTTTTGTGTAGAATATCAAATGTGCGTCATTTCTGTATATTAAAATTTTTTCTCCGCCAAAAAACGCCAATAAAGAAGTTTAAAAAACTCAGAAAATATTATTTAATAATAAATATTTTAAATAGATATTTGATCTCATAATGATATAACGTACAAAGACTTCTTTTCCTGATTCAAAAAATATTCGCTCGGGAACATTGTCATGCTCTATTAAGACCCACATAAAATCTTAGTATACAGAAATATTAAGTGTTCTACATCGGGTGGACATTGGCCTTGATTAACCATAAAAAGCTTTCTAAAATGACAAAAGTGTTAGTATTTTTACAAAAACAAACAGAAAAGCTACTCTTCGAATAAATACAGTCGAGAAAATCTCATTCAGGCTTTATAAAGCTTTTTTCAAAATGGCTGATAACTGAGAAAGTTATTTTTGTTCGAATTTTGTTCTAATCACGTCGCATATTTTCCAAAAATTTTGTGGTGAAAAGTATTCCGAACTACTAATGTGGAAAGTTTACGAATGTCTTCGAAGACAAACTCGAAATCAATTTGGATTTTTTGGAGTTCATGAAATTAGAGCAGTCCGGCACAGGTGAGGTAAGAATTCATTGCGTCATGTTGATGTATCCTTATTTTCGTTAAAGAATAATATATTAATGGTTTAATTGAAGACAGGGCCATGTTAACTGTATTGGGAAGCATTGTTGAAGTTACAATATGTCATGTTAATTACTACTTCTGCACGTGTTAGCGTAACGAGGCTTCTGGATTAAATAAACATTGTGCCTTGAATATAGTTAATACGAATAATTGCTGTCCGTTTAACAGTTAACAAAATAAATATATCTACGAGTAGATATTCGTCTTGGTTTGCTCGGATTACTTACATAAGCTAAAGTCAGTCTTAAAAATTACAAGCTTCATGAAGTTTGTGTTAATTTAATACAACGACACCGAAACTAAAATTTTTAATTTATTGATTTAATTGTTTAGCATAATTTTGAAAAATATCAACCTTATAACTTGTTCATTTCTGTTTAATTTAACCTGATCTATGTTAGATGTATGTATGTACTCAAATTTTAGACGGTGGAAGAAGGGACACAACATTTCTTGCACCGTTTAAGAAAATACAAGCATTTCGCTGCATTTTTGGCTACGTCAAATATATTATCATTCCAAAGATAAGCGATGTTCAGTAACAATAACACCTTATAGATAAAAAAATAAAATGTCTTCTAAGGTTAAAGAAAACATTAGGATGCGTTCAACCGCGGAGGAATTAATAGAAACAGTTTAGCCGGATTTCGCACCGCTTCGCATCGGCGGAGTGCCTATACTCAATATGCGAGAACATCAATAGTAATCGTTACTCGTAGAAGGAAAGTGGATCAATCACTCCAGGATAGCAAACGGAATGTAATCTTTTTACCCAAGATAACCGGAGCACCGGAGGAAAACTTCACTCAGAGCGAGAGCTCAAACAAATCTTTTGCGTGGGTTTGCAAATTATTTGTCTCGACGCGACGCAAGCAAAATATAAAAATCGGAACAGTGGTATCAGAAGAAATTTTTAACCATTCGTTTGTCCCACAGGGAAACCATCTTGGGCCTCTTCTTTTTGTATTACTTAAAAATATCAACCTGATATGGATGGAATTTCAGCATGGTGTAGTTAGAATTGTTTCTTCTTGCTTAATGTAAGATCATTACATATCCAAGATCGCTCAAAATTATAAATTAATTATCTTTACCGAATTAAAAACTCGCCGATTGAGTTACTGGTTATAGTCCAGTCAAAGCGTCATTTGACCTTGCGCGCAGAGGCATGGTCAATTTTTTTTTCATGGATCGATAGGTGCTTATAAGAAAAGCTTAAAACCAAATTTGCACCACATGACAACTTTTTTTACCAAAGTTATTGGTAAAAATGTATTTTGTGTCATTTTTTGGTCATTTGCGAATATCTCGGCTCCACTATCTCGCACAAACAAAAATTAAACATGTTTTTATTCCTTATAACATTATCTATTATGTTCTAAAAAAAACCATTTGTTTAAACAAATGAAAAAAAAGTTATAGTAAGTTAAACAAATTTTTTGTTGTTTAAAAATCACTTTTTCGTGATTATTAAGAAAAAAGCTCATTTAACGATGAAGTTTTTATTTTTTATTATTAAAGTTCTTGTAATTCCCTACAATTTAAAAAAAAAATCAGCACTCTACGGTGAACGAAAGCCGAGTAATAAATTATTGAACATGGGTAAGTCAGCGCACCCACGCATTTTATGATTTTATGTTTTAATTAATATCTCAGCCCCAGTATGTCGCAAAGTGAAAATAAAAAGACTGTATTGCTAATAGCAATATTTTCTATCAACTTGCATTTAATTTAATATGTTTAAGCAAAAACATAAAAAGTTACCGTTGGTTTCAACGTTTTTTTTCTTGTTTTTAATACCTTTTCTTCATAGTTATTGAGAAAAAAACTGTATTTCACGGTAAATACTTTTCAGTTTTGGATTTTTGTCTTATAGTCCTGCTAATTTTCTTCAAACTAAAAAAAAAATTAGTCCATTACGACAAACGGGAGCCAAGATATTCATGATTTAAAAACTTAAGAAAGCTTACAATTTAGTATTTTAACCTTGTAGCTTGTAATTTTGGTGTCGCCAGCAACAAGATTAAATTGGTATCCTTCAAACACCCCACACATACTTACACATATTTGTTGCTTCTTGTTGCTGGCGACACCAAAATTACAAGCTACAAGGTTAAAATACTAAATTGTAAGCTTTCCTAAATTTTTAAATCATGAATATCTTGGCTCCCGTTTGTCGTAATGGACTAATTTTTTTTTTAATTTGAAGAAAATTAGCAGGACTATAAAACAAAAATCCAAAACTGAAAAGTATTTACCGTGAAATACAGTTTTTTTCTCAATAACTATGAAGAAAAGGTATTAAAAACAAGAAAAAAAACGTTGAAACCAACGGTAACTTTTTATGTTTTTGCTTAAACATATTAAATTAAATGCAAGTTGATAGAAAATATTGCTATTAGCAATACAGTCTTTTTATTTTCACTTTGCGACATACTGGGGCTGAGATATTAATTAAAACATAAAATCATAAAATGCGTGGGTGCGCTGACTTACCCATGTTCAATAATTTATTACTCGGCTTTCGTTCACCGTAGAGTGCTGATTTTTTTTTAAATTGTAGGGAATTACAAGAACTTTAATAATAAAAAATAAAAACTTCATCGTTAAATGAGCTTTTTTCTTAATAATCACGAAAAAGTGATTTTTAAACAACAAAAAATTTGTTTAACTTACTATAACTTTTTTTCATTTGTTTAAACAAATGGTTTTTTTTTAGAACATAATAGATAATGTTATAAGGAATAAAAACATGTTTAATTTTTGTTTGTGCGAGATAGTGGAGCCGAGATATTCGCAAATGACCAAAAAATGACACAAAATACATTTTTTACCAATAACTTTGGTAAAAAAAGTTGTCATGTGGTGCAAATTTGGTTTTAAGCTTTTCTCATAAGCACCTATCGATCCATGAAAAAAAAATTGACCATGCCTCTGCGCGCAAGGTCAGGCCCTTTTTCATGACGCTTTGACTGGACTATTAAGCCAAAAGGATCTTGGAGTTATTTTCGATTCAAAATTATGCTTTGCGTTGCCTTTGGATTACATAATTTCCTAAGCCAGTAAATTACTGGATTTCATAATGCGGAACTCTAGACAAATTTTAGACACTTTCACTTTTAAATCGTTGTTTATATCTCTAGCAGGATCAATCTTTGAGTATTCATGTTTTCATTGTATAAAGTGTGAATAAATCGTTTAGTATCGATATAAACAAGTTCTTAAGGTTTACGTAAACTTAATTAGTTAGAAAAATCTTGCCATTGTATAGTGAAAGATGTCTCTTGATTGATTTTAAGTCTCTTAAAGTTAGACGTAAAGATTATAATGAGTGATTTTTTTGCTATTTTCTTTTTGGCAACACGGGTTTTGACAGCTCACGCTTTTTTCGTGTTTTGTGTCACTGTCAAACATCTGGTCTATAATTTAACCATGAATCGTCTTACAAACGAACAACGCTTCCTAATTATTGAATTTTTTTTATCAAAATGCCTGCTCTGTTAAGAAAGTTCATCGCGCGCTTCTTCCATTTTATGGTGAGTTTAATGGACCTACTGAGGCGACTATTCGGGCTATTGTGACTAAATTTCGCACCAAATTTACATTGTTGGACATTAAACCACCAACACGCTTACGTAGAGTGCGAACTGAGGAAAATATCGCAGCTATATCGGCCAGTTTTAGTGATGACCGTGAATATTATCGATTCGGCGCCGTTCGCAGTAATTGGGTGGAAAATTTTGCGGAAGGATTTAGGTGTGAAGGATTTCAAAATATAGCTGGTGCAAGAATAGAACCCGAACGACCTACCAACGCCGAATTTTCGGTGAATGGGCTCTTGAAAAGTTGGCCGAAGATACACTGGTTGAATGGATACGTGAACAAGCAAAACTGCCGTATTTGGAGTCAAGAGCTACCAATGCATCCAGAAAATGTCTCTGTTTGGTGCGGAATGGGCTGGCGCAATCATTGGGCCGTATTTCTTCAAAGATGATGCGAATCACAACGTTACTGTGAATGGTGAGCGCTACCGTGCGATGATAACAAACTTTTTCTTGCGCAAATGGTATAACAATGAACCAATTGACAGGCGAGTTCGGAGAACAGTTTATTTCACGTTTGAGGCCGGTCAATTGGCCGCCTAGATCGTGCGACACCTCTAGGGCTTCAATTGACGCACTTGAAGCATTTTTTCGTAAGATACCGGCCGAAAGGTTAGAAAGAGTATGTCAAAATTGGACTAAGCGGATGGACCATTTGAGGCGCAGCCGCGGCCAACATTTGCATGAAATAATCTTCAAACATTAAGTTATTTTGACCGTACTATCGATTCAAATAAAGATTTGATGCATTTTTCTGAATTTTATGTGTCTTTTTTTTTATTTCCGATAGCTCTTAAAAAATCACTCGTTATATCGAAATTTAAAATAGTGGCTCAAAATTTTAGTTAAATTAGTACGATGT
Organism: Chrysotoxum bicinctum; assembly: GCA_911387755.1. NCBI lineage: Eukaryota > Metazoa > Arthropoda > Insecta > Diptera > Syrphidae > Chrysotoxum > Chrysotoxum bicinctum. The sequence continues at coordinate 208,668,436 of OU426989.1, read as the reverse complement.
TAAAGCTGTTTTAGTATGAAACTAAGTTAATACGACGTTTTTGCAAATTTTCCTCGCATATAGCATCATACTCTCTTTACGCTTTTATTAAAGTTAAAACCATCGAATACATACTTATTTTATTTTTTTAGTCCATTGCCGGACCCACTTTATTCGTCTTCGTTATCATCGCAATGTCAACTTTGATCAGAATCTCGAGTATGTTTCTATGCTATCGCAAGTAAAAACGGCAATATAGACTCTCTACCATACATCCTTCTGTCCCGTATTAATTTAATTGGACATATCTATAACTATCGGACTATATATAATTATGAAATGCTTTCACCTTCAAAATTTTGTATTGTTTTGCTTGTATTTATTTGTTTGATTTCTTATGTTTCATCAAAATCGGTTGGGTGATTCAGATTCTATAGAAAAACAATCGGAACGTCTGTCTGTGCAAAAAACGCATATCTGCTAACAGTTAGAATTGGGTGATCTCATAATTTTATTTTATTTATTTATTTTATGTTTAACAACTTAGCTGTCGATATATGCAGCATTTTTATATGCTGATTTTGTAACACATTATAAGCTTTTCGTAGACAAACTGTTTAAATTTGAAAATTATAAACTGCTTATTTGAATTGTTGTGGGATTTTCTTGTTATCTTTTTATTATGTGGACTTACATATATCTTAACAACTTTGTGCATTTAAGAAATTTTAGTGTCGTTTCTAGAAGTTTTTGTTCTTGCATCATTGTGGGCATAGGCGTATTTAAGAATTTAGCGCTCCGGGCTGATAAATTTTGCCGGCCTTTAGAAAATGAAAATAAAGTAATAAAAAATAATAATAAAAAAGCACAAAATGCATAGTATTTGATGTTCTCAATTTTTTTTCTGTGTGTATATTAATTACAAAATTCATTAACAATAGATTCGTTATCTTAATTTTTTGTCAGTTCAGCTTCTATATTTAATGAAGCTAAACTATTAAGACGCTAATGCGAGACCTTAAATAGGTTTTTATTCGTTTCAATACGGAAAACGATATTTCTCCACTTCAATTTGTCACTGCTTGATCGGATCATCGAAAAGTATTGATGATCGAAATCACAAATTTTCATTTTAATCGATCCCGGTCTCTATCATTTACTCGTAGATGATTCTCGTTTCTCGATTTTCTATTTCAATCTCAATCATTTCCATTAGTCTCGATCTTCAATATCAGCTAACTCGATTAACCATGATTTACTCGATTCGATTTGGTGTTATTTGAGGTATCAGGGGTGAAATCGCGTAAGGTGATTGTTGATTGTCAATTTATTGATTGTCATTTTGAATATAGCTGTCTCTATCATATCAATAAAGAAATATAGAGAGAGCGATTGTCAAAACGACAGTCAATTAATTTAGTGATCACTTTACTCTTACGCGATACGGGCCCAGGATCTGGTATGTTTACTGTGGGAATTGAACTAGTCATGAGACTTATCGAATAAAAACTTTCGACTTACATATGCGATAGTATCTTAAAGTTAATTTATTCGATAGTACCAAGTCGTTCAGTAACTATTAGTCCTAAAATCTATCTTTTAAGGAGCAACAAATGAAATCTCTTTATCTTGAATTTTTTGACGCTTTTTAATCAATGGACATAGTAGCCATCATTCGATGTCATTTGGCAATTTATGGCTTACAATATAGAGTATTTTGTGAAAGCCTCATCTCAATCTTATCATTTAAATCGAAATGAATATCGAATCTGAACAGTATTGAACCATTTGAGGGAAATGGAAATGATCGAATATTCGATCGATTCAAATGATCGAATTATTTTCGTTACCGATTGTTGAACGATTCGATTATTTGAAATGAACGATTTACACAGCTCTACACTGCAGTGCACAAGTATATTCTTAAAGCAACCTCAGCATATAAAAATGCTTCCTTCAATTCTTTTTCTCTTATATGAAGGTTAAGCTGCCTTAAACTCATATTTTCTGTGTTGTTTTGCTCCATAAAATGTTTAAGTAAGACACACTCTTCTTGAAAATCTTCCCCAAGATCAACAGTTTAAACGTCCGTATCAACACCTTGAATTTTTGTGATACAATATTAAATTGCTTGAGTATAGAACCCAAAAATTGAGACAATATTTCTGTCTCAAGGGACTTCTATTGGGACAAGTCAGCACGATACTAATAAGATAAAATAGGTATTCGACGATCTTAGCTTTAGTAAAATGTTAGCATCATGCTAAATTTGATTAAAATTAGGTAAATCGTCTTTTCAACATAGTATTATACTAAAATAGTTTTAACATCGTACTAATTCGACTAAAATTTTGCGCCAATAGTTTTTAAAATAATACCTATCCTTTTATTTATCCATCATTATAAACTATTGTACAAAAAACAATTATTATATTGTTGCTTAAGTCGTTCAAAACTATTGACGAAGGGAAGGGTATTTGTATATAGGAACACGAGTCAGCCAAAACTAAAAAAAATTTGAGGCATAATTTGCTAGGTATATAAAATGAATAAGATTTTGTGTGTGACCTTATATCTAAAATCCGGCTTGATAGATTTTTATAATTTTTTAAATAAAAATGGACTCTTTGTAGATGGTTTAGAAACAAAATATTAAGATCCGTCGAGCCAAAGTTTTTCTAGCCCCTTTTTTTAGAGCTACATAGTAACAAGTGTTTTTTATTTGTTGATAATGTTTTCGGTTCATTGGAATTTGTTCCAAAGAATAGGTCTGTAAATATTTTTGTTAAAAAATAAGAATAGTAAATAGTGAACAAATAAATATTCAAGTTAATAAATTATTCATCTGATATTTGAAAATTGTTAAGAAAAACCACTAAAAGATACAGTTTTTATTTTCTTATACTAAAAACTTCTTATACTAAAAACGCCTTAAGAATATTGTCATTAGTACTGCCAACTCCATCTTAGGCAGCAGTCGTAAAAATCGGAACGACTGGTTTGATGATGAATGCAAGCTAGCGACTGAACGTAAGAATGTTGCGTACCGAGCAATGCAACAATCTCATAGAACGCGGGCACGCGAAGAGGAATATAAAGAGCTCAGAAGAATAGAAAAACGGCTACACAGACAAAAAAAATCAGCCTGGGAGAAGAACCTAATCTGTGAAATAGAAAATAGCCGAGAGCGAGGTCCGCACCAGGCGCGGAAGTTCTACCAATCCGTCCGAAACATGACGCTGTATGGTACACACCACGCTGCACATACTGCAAGGACGGAGAGGGAAATCTGATCACCGATCCTGAAAGCATACTGGAGCGATGGAAAGTGTACTTTAATGAATTGCTAAATGGTCAGCTCACTGCAGAAGTGTTGCCGCCACCAAGCATAGAAGAGGTTGAGAAGGCTATAGGCCGGCTTAAACAGAACAAAGCCCCGGGAGCCGATGGCATACCAGCCGAATTATTCCATCACGGCGGGCCAGCCTTACGTCAAGCAATTCATGATATTATAGTACACGTATGGGAGCAGGAAGAAATGCCAGAAGACTGGCGAAAAGGTTTAATATGCCCCATACATAAGAAGGGAGATGTCAGAACGTGCAGCAATTATAGAGGTATCACGTTGTTGAGTACCGCCTCTAAGATACTCTCCTCTATCCTACAAGACCGGATAACCCCATACGCTAAAACCGTTATCGGACAATATCAGTGTGGTTTCATTCCAGGCAAATCAACAACTGATCAGATATTTACCCTTAGGCAGGCGATGGAAAAATGTCTAGAATTTAACATCCCAACATACCATCTGTTTATAGACTTTAAGGCCGCCTATGATAGCATAGCCAGGGTAGAACTTTACAAAGCCATGAGAGAATTCGGCATCCCAAATAAATTGACACGATTATGTAGGTTGACCATGACCAACGTAACAAGCCAAGTAAAAATAGCCGGATTGCTATCCAGACCAATCAACATCTTTAATGGACTCCGACAAGGGGACGGTTTGGCCTGCCTCCTCTTCAACCTGGCGTTGGAGAAAGCAATCCGTGACTCTGGCACGGCAACAAGAGGGACCATCGTCAACAGGTCCAACCAGTTACTGGCTTACGCAGACGACATCGACATCATCGGAAGAACCGAACAAGCTGTACACGATTCCTTCATCCAGATCGAGCAGGCGGCACAAAATCTGGGGCTGCACATTAGTGAAGGTAAAACAAAGTACATGGTGGCGTCGAATGCGAGAGGAACAGTTGGTCAAACAATCAAGGTTGCGGAGCACGAATTTGAAGTGGTGCAATCCTTTAAATACCTTGGGTCAATAGTAGCACCCGATAACAATATAGAAGAAGAAATACGCCGGCGGCTTCTCAAATCCAACAGAGCCTACTATAGTCTGTCAAAGCTCTTCAAATCCAGAAATCTCACCATAACTTCAAAACTGCTGCTGTACAGGACCATGGTCCTGCCAGTACTCACATATGGATCCGAGACTTGGGTGCTTAGCAAAAGGCACTCCGACCTCTTAGCTGCGTTCGAGAGAAAAGTCTTAAGGAGAATTGTTGGCCCCGTATGTGAGGAAGGACGATTCCGGAGACGGTACAATCATGAACTGTACGCAATCTACCTTGAAGCAGATATCGTGACAAAAATTAAGCTCGGTAGACTCCGGTGGGCAGGGCACCTAGCTCGCATGAGCGAAGAGGAACCTGCTCGGAAAGTTCTTTGTGGTACATTCTATGGTAGACGACAGCGTGGTAGACCATGCTTGCGCTGGAGAGATGGCGTAGACCAGGACGCCCGAAGCCTTGGGGTGCGCAACTGGATGGCGTCGGCTAGAGACCGGGATAGGTGGAGAGACTTGTTGAAAGAGGCCAGGACCGGAACCCGGTTGTCGAGCCGATGATGATGATGATACTAAAAACAAATCAAAAAAAAAAAAAAAAAACTTTCATAATGTTAAACTATTTTTAAATGAAATGTCTATCAGGCAGACGGCAACAACGCCATGTCCTTATATTCTTAGCTTTAAATTAATGTAATTTTATTATCGAAATAAAGAATTTAATCTAATCTAATCTAATCTAGTGAAAAAAGTGAGTGACATGTTACAGTGAACTCTCTCACAGCCGGACACTAACAGCACTGGAAAAATTGTCATGCTTGAAAAACTCAAAAAATCGCATTTTTTTAAATCTTTGTATTTTTTTGTTTATCCTTCAAAAATATTGTAAATTAGACAATTGTTAGGGGCAGCTTGCCCTCTTTTGCTTGTATGTTTTGAAAGTTCTATAGTTTCAAAAAAATATTATAAAGTGGCCAGTTGCTAGGGGCGACTTGCGTCCTTCTGCTTGAATGTTTTGAAAGTTCAATCGCTTCAAAAAAATATTATAAATTGACCAAGCCGCCCCTAGCAGCCTTGCCGCCCCGGGCTGTAGCCCTTTTAGCCGTAGGGTAAATACGCCCCTGATTGTGGGTGCCGATTTGATAAATGTTGCTGTTTGTTTGTTCTTGATAACTGCAAATAGTTATAAATGTGTCAACAATTACAATTTATTGCATTTTCTACAGTCTGTTGTAATATCTACAGAAAGAAATTAGCTATAGATTTGAAGATTTTGCGGTGTTTACTTTTCAAATTCATATCTGTATATTTAACAATCAAAATGGACAAAGGAGTGTCAATTTTACAACAATAAAAAACTGTTAATTTTGACAGCAACATGGCAAAAAAAAACACATTTGTTTTTGAATACACAAATCTGGAATTAATTGTAAATTTGTTGTAAAATTTTGCAGTGAAGATTTGTTGAAGTGTCAAAATTCCGTCAAAAATCAACAAAATTCAAGGCACATATGTACATACGAGTATTTATACATATTTACATACATACATGTATACATTCAGTTTGTCCATTAAAACGAAAACCAGTGCTAAGAATTTCGTCTATAAAGTAATCAAAACTGCACGAGTGCTGACTTCATTTATACGAAAAATTGAAAAACCACAGATAGAATGAACTTAGAAGTAGTTACTCACACCATCACTTCTAAATAAACTTCCGAATGTCCTTTTGACTATTTTAATTGACTTTTGAAACTCCATAGCAATCTCATCATTGGTCTTTTCATCCGAACAGTCCATTGACCAAACTGCAGAAGACGAGTGCAAACAAAACTTGCAACTTCACAAACCAACTCAAACCTAATAAATGACCTCTGTTCTATGTCTCAATATATAGATAAGGTAGGTATACCTTATAAATTATAAATAAAATACAAATAGCAAGGACACTTTCCTTGATGTCACAGTGGTGCTTGCTTTACTCAAAATAAATGTCTAGAAAGTGTATAGTTAAGGAAATTGAATAAAATTTCTATGTCCTTTTGGAGTGCATCGAATTTGCAGTGCTCGTATCCTCTTTACTCATCATACGAAAAAGAGCGAGAGAGATTTTTTCACTCAACGATAATAGTTTCGGAAAAAAGTGTTTTCGTGTAATTCTTCGAAATCGTTCTCATCTCGATTTAATTAAATTTATTCATATGCTCCTTTGTTCCATTACTCATTTGTTATTTCCTTTTTGTATTTATTTTTATACAAGACGAAATCTCTTATGCTAGAAAAAAGAAAAAGATTTATGCCGAAAAATTACACCAAAAATTGCTCAGTGAATGCAAAGAATCCTTTTTACGTCAAAAATAAACAACAAAATCCCCCTCAGAAACATGGCTATGGTAGGTAAGAGTGTAGCGCAGAAGCATCCTTTAAGTTAAATAACAGTTGTAGCAATTCATACATTTATGCATGAGCAGGAGCAGTGTAATCTAATATTGGGTGCTCTCAAGAATTCATAGCGATACCAAGGATCATAGGAAATTTTCTAAAAGTGTGTAGCAGCAGAGGGTTGTGTTGGCAGTTGGAGACTACGGCGCGGCGGCGGCGGCGGGTGGTGGAGTCTGTTTTTTGTATGTTTGTATTTTTCATATTCAAAATCCCGAATAAATGTATAAAGAGAATAAACTGATTTTATTTGCAAGGACTTACATCGGATATCATCGCTTTATTTTGCGTAAGGATTCGCATATTTAGCATTAAGCACATAACCCTTGTGTCTATTGGTGGTTAAATCATCGACACTCTGTTTTTGTCGAAAATGGGGCGTCATCATTGTTGTATACTAAAAAGTCTTCCTCGTCGTTGTTGCTGGAATTGTTTTTTTTTTTACTGGAATGGAAGGAGTTCTATTCAAATTTATCGGTAACGAGTAGATGCTTTCATGGGACTGTTTGCTTTTTTGCAAATGGAATTGCTTTTGGATTGGGGGGAGTTATGGATATGTTTTTTTGTTGGTTCATTTTCATTGTTTAAGAGGTTGGCTAGTGTTTATATTTCTGTTGTTGTTGTTGACAATATAAACTGGTTTATTTGAATTTTCAAAAGAAAATCAAAGCAAGAAATGTGGAGGGAAATGTATCCTGCTTTTAATATTCTTCGCTCCCAGGCTTATAATTAAATCTCGGTTTAAGTGCTTGTAGAGAAAATTAAACAAAATGTTATTTTTATTATCGGTTTGTTGCCGCTTTAAATCAACTGTAACCATCGGATTACAAAATATCCCAAAAAGTATAGACAAACTAGCTATTCACCTAACAGTGTTCATTTTGTAGGTTTTCTTTTATCGGCACTATTATATGTATGATCACGATCAGATCGCGTGATTCTGTTCGCCGAAAAAAGTTAAGTTAAAAAGTTTTTTGTCCAATAAATCAAACTACGGCGTGCGTAGGCCCAGCCTTCTGAAAAAGACAAGTCCAAGCCGATCCCTCAAATACAGTTTGGCGTTTTGGGTTTTCCAATACGGACAGGTAGGTACTTAGATATTGGAATGAAATCTAACAAGCTGTGTGTGAGGCCCGCAGAAACCTCAGAAGAAAAAGTCTAGCGGGGTCAAATCGTATGATGAAATCCATATGGTTCCAATTTAAGCCACAAGAAATTTGCTATCATCTTTCTGCTTCACCAACGCCCTTTTCGAAAAAGTATACGGAAAAAAATTTACACCAAACGGTAACTATTATGAGGATGCATTGCCACCTGGTGAACTTCGTGTGAGCTGGTGTGGTCCCAAAAAGTATGCCTCATCGCTTAAGATGACTTTTCGGTCAAAATTGGGGTCCGCTTTCAAACTCTCCGAGGCCCCAGTATGCAAACAAATGGCTTTGGGCATAAACTTTGAGTTGCTGGGTCAGTTGGATCTTGTATGGGTGTAGAACCAAGTCCCTAAGTGAAATTAACCAAATTGATCTATGCGAAAGTCCGAGATCTTATACACTGCCTCGGGTTCTGCTGTGCACTTCCACGGACGGCGGCGGCGGTGATGTTCTCGGCCGTTCTGGCGTTTCTTTGTCATACGAATGTTGGCCGATGGATTACTGGACTGGTCGTCTCAAATTTCTGAAACTTTGAAGAGTCAAATGGGAAGGCCACCGCTTCTACCGTAAAATGAGCGGAAGGCTCGAACTAACGAATACTCATTTTGATAATCAAGATTTATCATTTGAACGTGATGTTCAATTTTGTAGTTTGCCCTTGGGATTAAGCATCATAACGTAGTAAGCCTTGGAATAATGGTTAGAGCGTTGGAGTGTCATGCAAATGACTTGGGTTCGATTCTCAGTCGCTGCAAAAAAGGGGCGTAGGTACCTACTGCTTCTTGTGAGGAATTGACAAATCCTCTAAAAGTATCTCTTGTCTTGAAAAGTGCTGCTCATTAGCCGTTCGGAATCAGCAGAAAATTGTAGGTCCCCTCCATTACATGGTTGAGAGTTGTAAGTTGTAAGTTATTTTTTACCTTTTAACACCTAATTTTTTGCATAAATATTGTAAGAGCCATTTTCGAGATAAATAATCATGTCGATTACAGAATTCGCAGAATTTTACTCCCGGTGAGTTAACTCGATCCGTTTACCTTTCGCATTCGCTGTAAAACTGAATTATGAAATTCGCCGGATGAACTACATTGTCGATTCCTAAAATTACCTTATCATTTATTTTTACTTGCGACTTTTAGGTACTATTAAGCAAGTAATGCATTCGGAAAAAAAATCGAACTCGAGATTTTGATCAAAGTTGACATTACGATAACAGCGAAGACCGAAATTCTGTCTGTCTTTCTGTCTGTCTGCCTGTCTGTTCGACTACAGCCAAACGGCTCTGCCGATTTTCTTTAAACTTGGTAGATATGGGTTTTAATTTTTTCCCAGCAGTTTCAATATTATTGTGTATTCAAATTTTCAAAAAAAATTTTTCTGGATTTTTAAAAAAAATTTCAAAATTTTTTTTTGAAAACTCAATATTTCGCAAACCCATTGCTCGATTTTTTCAAAACTTGATAAATAAAAGTTTCTTAAAATAATCTACAAGATATGAGAAAAAAAAATTTATTTTACCTAAAAATAACGGTACCCTCCATACAAATGTTAAAAAATGGTATTCGAAAATAGTATTTTTCTCGAAAACGGTTCCGAGAATTTTGCTTAAATTTTTTTTCTTTCGATTAATTTTTAAGATCTATTATTAAATATAAAAAACTTTGAAAACAAGACATTACTGACTGTACCTAACATAGAAAGATTTTTTAAAATTTTGAATTTTTCATTATCGACATAACGGATTTTATTGAAATTTAAGAAAAAAAATATTTTTTGAATTTTTGGAAAAAGAAAATCATTTTTTTTTTGGAAAATTCGATATCTCAAAAATGGGTCAATATTTTTTTTGGAAATTTTATTTTCGTTCGTAGAATAATAAAAACCTAAAGTTGACGTACCAAGTTTTTTTTTAAATATTTTAAAAATTTTATATATAAAACCTTATTTTATTAAGAAACCACTACAACGACTTATAATTTTTGTTCTTGCATAAATTCATATTTGCATAGCATTCTGTTTTTGTCTCTTATACCTACTACTAAAAGAATTTAAAAAATGATGATAATTTTATCCTTATGAACAGTTTTTTCTAATAACATTCGTTTTTCAACTTCCTAGTCTATTCCATAGGAGCAAGTTCGTGCGACCCTGTCGTGCATTTTTTTTTTTTTTTTTTTTTAGATTTTTGGCTATGCCCGCTTGCGTCTTCATCATTTCCACCATTTCTCTAAATTGTTTCCGATTGGTAGTCCGTTTTCTATTAAAATTTGTTAAACAAACACTTAAACATTCATTATGATAAGCTTTTGTTTTTTTTTTTTTTTTTTATTAAAAATTCACTTCAGATTTGTCTCGAAATTTTCACGAATGTAAAATGATAGAACTTGTATATAGTGCGAATGGATTGCGAATTTAGTAATACCAGATAAGTTGAATGTCGGTTGTGCAGGGATTGTTACCGATATTCGTTCAACTTTCATTCGTGGGATTCAGTAATAGCAAAAGTTTGGAAATTAATTGAACCTGTCACTTTTGCTCATTCGCCGAATTCTGTAATAGGGGTGTACAGTACTGTTAGTTTTGAAGCTTTAATATAAATTCAATTTCTCCTTTAGGGATTCATCGAAGACCCTTTAGTACAAAGTTTGAAGAATATCGTTTCAGTGCTGTAGGTGGAGGTACAGACATACTGATAGACAGAAAGAATTGCGGAACCCACTTTTTCGTGTTCTCTATAATCGTTATGTCAAGTTTGATTAAAGTATTGAGTTATATTTTTATTTTGAAATGCAAAACCTTCCCTATACTTCCTTTATCGTGTGTAAAAATATAAATACATGACTTTATATGAACATCTTCATCGTCGGGGACCAATTGCAACTCACAATTATTTTTATTGGATTTAAATTTGGGGATCAACCTGCGTTTTATATATACAAAAATTTTATAGAAAAGAGTAGATAGATAAACTATACCGAAACATGTTTCATGCCATTCATTTACCTCTTCGGGATTGAATACGAAGGTCGCGTAGTATGATTCTGCTTTTGACAGGTTTCTCAGGATCTAATATCATTTCAATATGACAATACCAGCTGAGCTGGTCGTGCTCTATTGCGAGATACTATTTTTGACATGATGGCTTCTTCGGATCTTCCTTCTTTTTATTCGATCAAGCTTTGTTACTAATGGTGTCATACGAAACAACTTCATCTCAATTCCTTTTTTTTACTATATGTTTGTGCTTGACTCACAAATACAGTAGATACTCTCTTTCAATAACAGAAGGTAGTTGAGTTTTTACGCGAAAGGGGTCAATATTCCGCTCGGAGTTATCAAGGGAATATTCTCTCAATTTTTCTTAACGAATTCAACCGTAAGTGGAGCCAGTTTAACTATTTGCATTATATCTAAAAAGATTTGAACCATCTATAATAAATCCCGAACGCTTGATCTGATATGCAGAATCAGGCAAGTTATAGCCAGGATCGTTGGTACCTGTTTTGACATTGGCCAATAGGAGAGCATGCAACTGTCATAACTGTGGAGACCAGCTGGAAAAGGAAACAGTCTTCCATTTCCTCTGCAAATGTTCACCATGCTCCATCGCCAATTCTTGCTTACTTAACAGCGTCCCCAGTGACGTGCCGTGGTGGTTTCAGTAGGGTGTTCACTATAACTTTTTTTTCTAATCATTTATCTATTTTAAGTTTTAATCCAGGATCACGACGAGGACGTAATAGACAACCATCCCATTACATTTTTTTTTTCTTTTTTTATTTTTTTGTTATTTTGTTTTTGTTTTTATTTTTTATATTTTTTTGTATATTTATTTTTTTATTTTTCTTATTTTTTTTCTTGTGTTGTTTAGTAGTTTAGTAATTAGTAAAGTTAACGCAGTCCAACAGATATTTGCTTGTATATAAAGGTCGATTCGACGGGATTTCTTCAAAAAAGAACTTGTAGAACATAATCATAAAAAATATTTTTTGCTTTAATTTCTTTAAGAAATGATTTTTCTATTGAAATAATTGCCAGTTCTGACAATCTGTTCTCTAGCATTTTATTTCTGGCATATGATTTTATGCGCTTAAGGACAGAAAAAGATCGCTCGACAGAGCTACTTGATACTGGAATCGGCAAGATTAGTGAGCTTAGTTTAAAAATTTCCGAAAAAAAGTCTTTTAGTTCCATATTATCGAGTATTTTTGGAATGTCCTTAATGGAAATATTTTTGAATTATGACTGAGTAAGTTTAAAAAACACAGTAAGTTCATTCTCAAGCTTCACAAAATCAAAAAACGGACCATAGGAACTTTTACGGTATTCGAAGCCGTTGGGAAATTTTTTTACGGAAAGACCAGAACGATTCTTCAGACTTTGTTTGAATAGCAGCACTGATCATAGAAATAAATGTGCTCATAACAAAATGTCAAAATTCAAAAAGATTCTTGTCTCTTTAGTGCAGGTCTTGTCAGCTATATACGTTTTTAGTTCTACTATTCTTTAATTTGTTCTTGCTTCAAAAAGTACAAATTTGTAGATGGTAAATTTATTTTGATTACCTAGCTTCATATATTTTTGCTAAAATTATACATTTTCATTATAGAGTAAGAGTATATTTGTTAACAAATACTATGTAAATGAATCGCTGATTGTTAAAACAACATAACTGAAATTTTAATTTTTTTACAGGAGATAAAAAAGATCCTACATTTTTGGCCTTGTAGTCACTGTCATTTTTTTAACCCAAAAATCCTATTACACTCAGAGAAAAATCGCAACGTAATTTTTAATGCGATTCCTTTCAAATTTACGTTGTGGGCCACTTTGAAAAAACGACCTTAAATGAAAGTAAAACTACTTGGATTTAAATACGAAACCGATTAAACAAAGAGTTTTACTACGAAACGTCTTTGAATTAAAAATAAACGTCTTCAAATCAATGGTTTTTTTTGGTTGAAAATATTTCAAACGAAAAACAACGTTGATTAAAAGACGAAACCACTTTAATTTAAAGTAGAAAATGTTTGTTTCTTATTCAAAGTAGAAGCTTATTTGAATCAAAGTTAAAACGTTGTTGAATCAATGTCGGAAAAAAATTTGGTCTCTTTAAATCAATTGATGAGCACATTGATTCAAATTCGTTTTCTTTTCATCATAACAAAATAAAAAAAAAGCAAGACGAAAAAATGTAGTCTCAAATGCGTTACCACTTTAATTTAAAGTAGAAAATGTTTGTTTCTCATTCAAAGTAGAAGCTTATTTGAATCAAAGTTAAAACTTTCTTGAATCAATGTCAGAAAAAAAATTGGTCTCTTTAAATCAATTGATGAGCACATTGATCCAAATTCGTTTTTTTTTTTCAACATAACAAAATAAAAAAAAGTAAGACGAAAAAATGTGGTTTCAAATGCGTTACCACTTTAATTTAAAGTAGAAAATGTTTGTTTCTTATTCAAAGTAGAAGCTATTTGAATCAAAGTTAAAACGTTGTTGAATCAATATCGGACAAAAATTTGGTCTCTTTAAATCAATTGATGAGCACATTGATTCAAATTCGTTTTTTTTTTTACATCATAACAAAATAAAAAAAGTAAGACAAAAAATGTGGTTTCAAATGCGTTACCACTTTAATTTAAAGTAGAAAATGTTTATTTCTTATTCAAAGTAGAAGCTATTTGAATCAAAGTTTAAACGTTGTTGAATCAATGTCGGAAAAAAATTTGGTCTCTTTAAATCAATTGATGAGCACATTGATCCAAATTCGTTTTTTTTTCAACATAACAAAATAAAAAAAAGTAAGACGAAAAAATGTGGTTTCAAATGCGTTACCACTTTAATTTAAAGTAGAAAATGTTTGTTTCTTATTCAAAGTAGAAGCTATTTGAATCAAAGTTAAAACGTTGTTGAATCAATGTCAGAAATAAATTTGGTCTCTTTAAATCAATTGATAAGCACATTGATTCAAATTCGTTTTTTTTTCATCATAACAAAATAAAAAAAAGTAAGACGAAAAAATGTGGTTTCAAATGCGTTACCACTTTAATTTAAAGTAGAAAATGTTTATTTCTTATTCAAAGTAGAAGCTATTTAAATCAAAGTTAAAACGTTGTTGAATCAATGTCGGACAAAAATTTGGTCTCTTTAAATCAATTGATGAGCACATTGATCCAAATTCCTTTTTTTTTCAACATAACAAAATAAAAAAAAGTAAGACGAAAAAATGTGGTTTCAAATGCGTTACCACATTAATTTAAAGTAGAAAATGTTTGTTTCTTATTCAAAGTAGAAGCTATTTGAATCAAAGTTAAAACGTTGTTGAATCAATGTCAGAAATAAATTTGGTCTCTTTAAATCAATTGATAAGCACACTGATTCAAATTCGTTTTTTTTTTCATCATAACAAAATAAAAAAAGCAAGACGAAAAAATGTGGTTTCAAATGCGTTACCACTTTAATTTAAAGTAGAAAATGTTTGTTTCTTATTCAAAGTAGAAGCTATTTGAATCAAAGTTAAAACGTTGTTGAATCAATGTCAGAAATAAATTTGGTCTCTTTAAATCAATTGATAAGCACATTGATTCAAATTCGTTTTTTTTTTCATCATAACAAAATAAAAAAAAGTAAGACGAAAAAATGTGGTTTCAAATGCGTTACCACTTTAATTTAAAGTAGAAAATGTTTATTTCTTATTCAAAGTAGAAGCTATTTAAATCAAAGTTAAAACGTTGTTGAATCAATGTCGGACAAAAATTTGGTCTCTTTAAATCAATTGATGAGCACATTGATTCAAATTCGTTTTTTTTTTACATCATAACAAAATAAAAAAAAGCAAGACGAAAAAATGTGGTTTCAAATGCGTTACCACTTTAATTTAAAGTAGAAAATGTTTGTTTCTTATTCAAAGTAGAAGCTATTTGAATCAAAGTTAAAACGTTGTTGAATCAATGTCAGAAATAAATTTGGTCTCTTTAAATCAATTGATAAGCACATTGATTCAAATTCGTTTTTTTTTTCATCATAACAAAATAAAAAAAAGTAAGACGAAAAAATGTGGTTTCAAATGCGTTACCACTTTAATTTAAAGTAGAAAATGTTTATTTCTTATTCAAAGTAGAAGCTATTTAAATCAAAGTTAAAACGTTGTTGAATCAATGTCGGACAAAAATTTGGTCTCTTTAAATCAATTGATGAGCACATTGATTCAAATTCGTTTTTTTTTTACATCATAACAAAATAAAAAAAAGCAAGACGAAAAAATGTGGTTTCAAATGCGTTACCACTTTAATTTAAAGTAGTACATTTTTATTTTTGATCCAAAGGTGAAACGATAATATTTAAAGTATTATGAAATCCTTGCATTTAAATTTACAAAACGACATCATTGTTGCTACCTTCTTTGCAATGTGGTTTGGTATTTATTTATTTTTGGCGCCAAATGGAAGACATGATTTGATTTAAACTCTTGTTAACTTTGATTTGAAGTTGCTTTCTCTTTATTTTAAACTCTTTTCTTCCTTGATTTAAAGTTGTTTTCCCTTTACAAGAATATCAAATACGTTTGTACATTGAATCAAAGCATTTTCACTTTAAATCAATGTGGGAATATAAATTTCAACTTTCAATCAAATACGAAACATTTTAAATCAAACACGGAACGTATTAATTTCTCTTTGAATAACTGTAGATACTGTTTTTTTTTTTGTCTAGGCTTTCGAAGTGGCTACTATATACTCGTAGTACCATTTTACTCCTATGTTGAGAAAAACATAAATTGTCTACATATTTTTAAATGTTTTAATTTCAACATAGAATAATGACGGAACCATTATCAAATATCTTTCTGAATAGAATATTACAAATCTTGTTCCCAAACTAAAGTTTCCAAAGCTATCAAACGCAGAAGTTTTGTATACAATTTATATTAAAAAGTATCTCTTAAGATCTCGTGGGTAGAAATTCAAATAAGGTTTTGATAACCCGGCATAAAATCTGATCTCTAATTCAATCAATCTAGGAATTTTCATAAAACGTAAAACCATGTATTGAAATATAAAATTGCTGGTTCTTACTTTAGGGAAATAAATAGTTTGGCTTTGGTCATTTCATTTGCCAAGCCCCAAAATAAATTAAGAAAACATAAAATCTTACGTTTATGAATTTTCATTCATCATTTTGTTGTTTTCGAATCATTATATAATTCTTCCCTTGAACTTTCCAAATTACAGCACTGCTGCTAACTTCTTCGTTTTATGTGTCGGCAATATCCTTATATGTACATTCAAACAATGCACGAAACGTTCTTCTTTTCCAATCAGTTTCTGCTTTCAGTTTGATCCACCGATTGAAAAGTTGGTAGCATTGTACCAAATTCGATACAATTAAGTTTGTTGAAGTACAAAAGTACAATTTGAAATCATGAAATTTTTCGCAAACTAATCATTAATAAAAATTCGTAGGTATTTTGAAAGAAATTCACACGGTAATTTATTAGATTCTTTGTTTGCGCGGTCTGAATACATTCATTCTTATACAAAATTACTTTTTTGTTATCTTATTAATTTTATGTTAACTTTTTTTAAGTTTTTTTCTTCAAATAAAATTTGTGAATTTGTCTTTATTTAGTCCTTTTTTTCAAAACTAGTTTGCGGTACAATTGGTACAATTTTAAGAACAAATTCAATACAATTTAAAAACCTCGAATTCCATCCCTGGCTGTTCGTTGGCGGCTTTGTTTTATTCCCATATTATACCTATGAAGATATACGAGTACCTTGCCTACATCCGAGTAGGTTTATGTATATACCAATACCTACATAATCATTCGCGCGTCACGCTCAATAAGAATTCCACAATTATGGAATATTTGAGAAAAAAAATACGAAAACAATATTATGTATGTATGTACATTTTTTCTGCTGGCAATTGCTTGCTACTTTAGGAGCATTTTTCTTCTTTCAGACATAGATATTATAATACATATTACAATTTTTGCAATGTTTGAACTCTTCTCCTTTGTTTATTCAAGTCGAATCTCTTTTGCAAATTTATATTTCCAAATATCCTAGTTATTGTTCACTCAAATTATGTAATAATGACATGCAGTACCTATGTTCATTTTTTATTGCCAGAGATAAAACCTAAATCGTATACATATTTATTAAAAAGATTAAAAAAAACAAGTCGTAAAATTTCGATTTTATTTTACTTTATCATATAGTTTTAACATATTAGGTACGAGTATTTTCCAAGCTTCTAGGTAGTTTTATATTGAAAGTCCATTTCGCAAAAAAATATATTAAAATATAAAATATAGATATATGTAAATAAACCAACTAAGGTATTTTCATCAAACAACCATTGAAAATAATTTTTGAAAGTAGGAAGAAACCCCACATTATAGAGATAAACCTGGAATATACCCTTTCGGCCCATGAATCTTTGCGTCTAAGCATCAAAATTTTGCTCAAAATAAAACTAGATAGTAAGAAACTGTAAAAATACCTGTCCCACACCATTTGTTTTATCTTAAATGCTTCACAAATTATATGCTTTTTTAACAATTGATCATTCGTTGTGGTAATATTTAAAGTATTATAAAATCCTTCCATTTAAATTTACAAAACGACATCATTGTTGCTACCTTCTTTGCAATGTGGTTTGGTATTTATTTATTTTTGGCGCCAAATGGAAGACATGATTTGATTTAAACTCTTGTTAACTTTGATTTGAAGTTGCTTTCTCTTTATTTTAAACTCTTTTCTACTTTGATTTAAAGTTGTTTTCCCTTTACAAGATTATCAAATACGTTTGTACATTGAATCAAAGCATTTTCACTTTAAATCAATGTGGGAATATAAATTTCAACTTTCAATCAAATACGAAACATTTTAAATCAAACACGGAACGTATTTATTTCTCTTTGAATAACTGTACTGTTTTTTTGTCTAGGCTTTCGAAGTGGCTACTATATACTCGTAGTACCATTTTACTCCTATGTTGAGAAAAACATAAATTGTCTACATATTTCTAAATGTTTCAATTTCAACAAAGAATAATGACGGAACCAATATAAAATATCTTTCTTAACAGAATATTACAAATCTTGTACCCAAACTAAAGTTTCCAAAGCTATCAAACGCAGAAGTTTTGTTATCTACATATTATGTAGGTACTTAAGCATAATTTTTGTATACAATTTATATTAAAAAGTATCTCTTAAGATCTCGTGGGTAGAAATTCAAATAAGTTTTTGATAACCCGGCATAAAATCTGATCTCTAATTCAATCAATGTAGGAATTTTCATAAAACGTAAAACCATGTATTGAAATATAAAATTGCTGATTCTTACTTTAGGGAAATAAATAGTTTGGCTTTAGTCATTTTGTTTGCCAAGCCCCAAAATAAATTAAGAAGACATAAATACTTACGTTTATGAATTTTCATTCATCATTTTGTTGTTTTCGAATCATTACAAAATGCTTTACTTGAACTTTACAAAATGACAGCACTGCTGCTAACTTCTTCGTTTTATGTTTCGGCATTTTCATTTCATTCCATTTTGATTTTTAGCGCCAAATATAATTTGATATGAAATATTATCCACTTTGATTTAAAGGTGCTTTTTCCCTACAAAAGTATCAAATACGTTTGCACATTGAATCAAAGCATTTCCATTTTAAATCAATGTGCAAATAAAAATTTTAACTTTGAGTCAAGTATAAAACATTTTAAATCAAAAAGGGAACGTATTTAATTCAAGCATAGAACGTATTCAATTCTCAAAATAACAAAATTATTTTTTGTCTATCGAAATTTCGAAGCTGCTATTATTTAGTACTATTTTACTCCATTTCTGTGAAAAAATATACATAAATCATCATTTATAAATGTTTCAATATAAGCAGACAATTACGATGAAGAATTTCTTAGATTTATTGTTTTACATTAAATTGTCTTAAATAGAAATTTCTACTTTTTAGATTTTGTGGTAAAGAATTTGAATTAGTCTGTGATTATAAGAAATAAAATTCGAATTGTTATTTGTAAATCTAATAAGTAAATACGTTTCCACGTTGAATCAAACTATTTCCGCTATAAATCAATGTGGAAATATAAAATTCAAATTTGAATCAAATACGAAACAATTTAAACAAAAGTAGCTACGCATTTAATTCAAACGCTGAACGCATTCATTTCTTTCAAATTCACTGAAAATGCATATACTTGTGCGTTTGTCGAGAAACGATGAAAATTGAAATAATACATGAGTTTTGTTCCATTTCCCCCTTTTTCTCAACCAACTCTATCGATGTGTTGCTTTTTCTACAATGTGTTTCAATATCAATATTTCAGTTTGATTTTTGGCGTCGTGCTTCGCGGTTGTTGTGTGTTGTGTCGTTTTCGTGTGCTACCGATAAAACTATTAAGTGATCTTTTTACCAAAAAAATATAATAATATTTTAAATACTTTTTTAAGTTGGAGGGGAAACCAATTAACATAGGTAAGTGAATTAATTATAATAGGTAAATATAAATTTATATATAAATATGTGTACATATATACGTTTCTGTACAAAGCCGAAATAATGCAATTCTAGAATTACCCGGCAAATCCTTGACTTTCTCAGGATCATTAGTGAAAATTGTTCTTGGATTTACTGGTAAATTCTAGAATTTCATTATTTAAGTTTTATTAAGCAACAAATTATATATCAAATATGGAACGCAGTAGCGTCTGTATTTTTCTCCCTCATCTCAACATCTTTCTTTTTCTACCCAAGTGATAATATACATACAAATACATACGTATTAGTTTACACAACTACTTAAACCATGTTACCAATTTTGTAGTTTTCCTGTTCTGAAATTCAATACCAAATGGCTTCAAATAAAATTTTATTTGCATTTCCGACATTTTTCTATAAGATATATTACCAATTTTAATTTAAACATATTAAATACGATAGCAAATACTTTTGCTAGTAAAATCAAAGAAAAATATTCACTTCAAAAAGTTAAAAAAATTTTATTCTACTTTGATCATAAACGATACATTTAACATAAAAGTGGAAACCCTGTCCATTCAAACACGACATTCATGTATTTGTATGTATGCGTGAGCGTAAATTCAACTTTTATATTTTTCAGCGTTCCATTTCCATTTGAACTGTCTGTCTGTATCTCGTGTAATTCTTGGCATCCATATTGTCTGTATATCTTTTCGGGTCGTGTGTCGTGTCGCGTCTTGTTAAAAATAAAATAAAATAAAATAAAATAAAGTAAATTAAATAATGGAAAACATTTTAGCCGAAGAAACATTAATCAATTCCAAAGAATTTGAAACCACTTCAGATGTAGGTGACAATTTTCCTCCAGAACAAAGCGTTCAGGTTTTGGACGAAAACAAAAAAATCATCCACGTTTTATTCTCGAGCACAGAAGAAGCAGACACCTACAGATTGGAGAACCTACTCAAAAATTTTGACTTGGAAAGTCTTTTCCCTGTTTTCAGAGGTATGTTTTTTAATTTCTTACTAAAGTTTATGCATCAAACATCATTTAAATGCAAACTAATAGAAAAAAACACTTTATTTTTTGGCAAAAATTGATAGATTTTTGTATGTCGTTTCTTCAATGGCATTTATCATGTGCATAAAATAAATAATTTACTCAAGGCTTTTAATCTGAAAAGACTTTGTCTTTTCAAACGTATGGTTTTCTGCCGAGAGTAAGACTTTCCAATAAAAAATCAATAAATTTAGTAAAAAGTGAGATTCTCCTTCGAAATAAGTATTTTTGGATATGCAAAATAAAATCTATAGTACTCATTTAAGCCGAAAAAACATTGAACAATACAAAAGAATATGGGCGTTATCCTAAATGCAGTGTTGCAGCGCATCGTGAATTTTGATGCCCTCGAAACGATTTTCTTCACTCTGAAATTCAATATTTAGTTTTACAATTCATTAATAAAAACTCTAAAATTTAGAATTCGTATTTAATAACGTTATTTTAATGAAGCAAGTGAATAAAAAAAAGCATCAAAATTGACGATGCGCTGCAACACTGCATTTAGGAAAACGCCCTATGTTACTACTTTATAAGAATGTGAAAATTTTTCACCAGAACAAAGCGTCCAAGTTTTGGACGAGAACAAAAAAATCATCCACTTTTTATTCCTAACCACAGAAGAAGCAAACGCCTACAGGTTAGGGAAATTTCTCAAAAACATTGACTTGGCAAATCTTTTCCCAGTTTTAGAAGGAAGCTTTGTTTTAAATCTTTTGCTATTGTTTATGAATCAACAACATCATTTAAATGCAAACTAATAGAAAAAAGCACTTTATTTTTTGGCAAAAATTGATAGATTTGTGTATGTCGTTTCTTCAATGACATTTATCATGTGCATAAAATAAAAAATTTACTCAAGCCTTATAATCTGAAGAGACTTTTATTAAAAATAAAATAAAATAAATAAAATTTTATTAAAAATAAAATAAAATAAATTTAATAATGGCAAACATTTTAACTGAAAAAACATTAAACAATTCCAAAGATTTGAAACCACTTCAGATGTAGGTGACAATTTTCCTCCAGAACAAAGCGTTCAGGTTTTGGACGAAAACAAAAAATCATCCACGTTTTATTCTCGAGCACAGAAGAAGCAGACACCTACAGATTGGAGAACCTACTCAAAAATTTTGACTTGGAAAGTCTTTTCCCTGTTTTCAGAGGTATGTTTTTTAATTTCTTACTAAAGTTTATGCATCAAACATCATTTAAATGCAAACTAATAGAAAAAAGCACTTTATTTTTTGGCAAAAATTGATAGATTTTTGTATGTCGTTTCTTCAATGGCATTTATCATGTGCATAAAATAAATAATTTCCTCAAGGCTTTTAATCTGAAAAGACTTTTTGTCTTTTCAAACGTATGGTTTTCTGCCGAGAGTAAGACTTTCGAATAAAAAAAAATCAATAAATTTAGTAATAATTGAGATTCTCCTTCAAAATATATAAGTATTTTTGAATATGTAAAATAAAATCTATAGAACCTACTCATTTAAGCCGAAAAAACATTAAACAATACAAAAGAATATGTTACTACTTTAGAAGAATGTGAAAATTTTCCTCCAGAACAAAGCGTTCAGGTTTTGGACGAGAACAAAAAATCATCCACGTTTTATTCTCGAGCACAGAAGAAGCAGACGCCTACAGGTTAGGGAAATTTCTCAAAAACTTTGACTTGGAAAATCTTTTCCCAGTTTTAGAAGGAAGCTATGTTTTAAATCTTTTGCTATAGTTTATGAATCAACAACATCATTTAAATGCAAACTAATAGAAAAAAACACTTTATTTTTTGGCAAAAATTGATAGATTTGTGTATGTCGTTTCTTCAATGACATTTATCATGTGCATAAAATAAAAAATTTACTCAAGCCTTATAATCTGAAGAGACTTTTATTAAAAATAAAATAAAATAAATAAAATTTTATTAAAAATAAAATAAAATAAATTTAATAATGGCAAACATTTTAACTGAAAAAACATTAAACAATTCCAAAGATTTGAAACCACTTCAGATGTAGGTGACAATTTTCCTCCAGAACAAAGCGTTCAGGTTTTGGACGAAAACAAAAAATCATCCACGTTTTATTCTCGAGCACAGAAGAAGCAGACACCTACAGATTGGAGAACCTACTCAAAAATTTTGACTTGGAAAGTCTTTTCCCTGTTTTCAGAGGTATGTTTTTTAATTTCTTACTAAAGTTTATGCATCAAACATCATTTAAATGCAAACTAATAGAAAAAAGCACTTTATTTTTTGGCAAAAATTGATAGATTTTTGTATGTCGTTTCTTCAATGGCATTTATCATGTGCATAAAATAAATAATTTCCTCAAGGCTTTTAATCTGAAAAGACTTTTTGTCTTTTCAAACGTATGGTTTTCTGCCGAGAGTAAGACTTTCGAATAAAAAAAAATCAATAAATTTAGTAATAATTGAGATTCTCCTTCAAAATATATAAGTATTTTTGAATATGTAAAATAAAATCTATAGAACCTACTCATTTAAGCCGAAAAAACATTAAACAATACAAAAGAATATGTTACTACTTTAGAAGAATGTGAAAATTTTCCTCCAGAACAAAGCGTTCAGGTTTTGGACGAGAACAAAAAATCATCCACGTTTTATTCTCGAGCACAGAAGAAGCAGACGCCTACAGGTTAGGGAAATTTCTCAAAAACTTTGACTTGGAAAATCTTTTCCCAGTTTTAGAAGGAAGCTATGTTTTAAATCTTTTGCTATAGTTTATGAATCAACAACATCATTTAAATGCAAACTAATAGAAAAAAACACTTTATTTTTTGGCAAAAATTGATAGATTTGTGTATGTCGTTTCTTCAATGACATTTATCATGTGCATAAAATAAAAAATTTACTCAAGCCTTATAATCTGAAGAGACTTTTATTAAAAATAAAATAAAATAAAATAAATAAAATTTTATTAAAAATAAAATAAAATAAATTTAATAATGGCAAACATTTTAACTGAAAAAACATTAAACAATTCCAAAGATTTGAAACCACTTCAGATGTAGGTGACAATTTTCCTCCAGAACAAAGCGTTCAGGTTTTGGACGAAAACAAAAAATCATCCACGTTTTATTCTCGAGCACAGAAGAAGCAGACACCTACAGATTGGAGAACCTACTCAAAAATTTTGACTTGGAAAGTCTTTTCCCTGTTTTCAGAGGTATGTTTTTTAATTTCTTACTAAAGTTTATGCATCAAACATCATTTAAATGCAAACTAATAGAAAAAAGCACTTTATTTTTTGGCAAAAATTGATAGATTTTTGTATGTCGTTTCTTCAATGGCATTTATCATGTGCATAAAATAAATAATTTACTCAAGGCTTTTAATCTGAAAAGACTTTGTCTTTTCAAACGTATGGTTTTCTGCCGAGAGTAAGACTTTCGAATAAAAAAAAATCAATAAATTTAGTATTAATTGAGATTCTCCTTCGAAATACATAAGTATTTTTGAATATGTAAAATAAAATCTATAGTACCTACTCATTTAAGCCGAAAAAACATTGAACAATACAAAAGAATATGTTACTACTTTAGAAGAATGTGAAAATTTTCCTCCAGAATAAAGCGTTCAGGTTTTGGACGAAAACAAAAAAATTATCCACGTTTTATTCTCGAGCACAGAAGAAGCAGACACCTACAAGTTAGGGAAATTTCTCAAAAACTTTGACGGAAGCTATGTTTTAAATCTTTTACTATAGTTTATGAATTAACGTTATTTAAACGCAAGCTTTTTTTACTAGAGCGGGTTGGTGTTGTTGCAGTTCTTGGTTTTGTTCTTTCTGATAGTGAATATTTTGTTGACTTATCTGCTGATTATGACTAAGGTTTTGTTATTTTAGCGGATGTTTTTGAAACTGATCTTTTCGCACACTGTATGAATAGTCCCAAACTTCAGACATATCATTATTATTATTTGTTTAGTATAGGAAGGTGGTCATGGTGGTGTAGTTAGCAAACAGTTTAAAAACAAAAACTTTATCAATGCACATTCCAATGAAGCTGATGTTTTCAGATTAAAAAAGTTACTTAAAAAATCACCTAATTTTCATTGCCAGTAGTTTGTTAAAAAAAGCAAATTCCTTGTCATGCTTCACTTTATAACATTATATTTCTTGCACATTTACTTTTCTTTTATACTTTTTGTTTATAACTGCTTTTAGCAGATCCATTTTTCATTAATGTTTTGCATCGTACATAAATACAAGTTTTAAATTAACTTTTTTATATTTTATATTTAATTCAAGTAAAATACTAATTAACTTAAGTTCCGATATCACTTGTAACCGAAAATGCTGTCGTACTCGGTGTAGATGGACCCCAGCGCGTGCGGTATCTGGGGGGGAAAGAGGCGTGGGATTATTAATATTAATTTTTAATTATTAATCATTGTGTCTATTATGTGCAAAAGGTTGAATAATTTTAAAAGAAATGAGGTTGTTTTTTTTTAAATAACTCTTAGTTGTTATTAACTTCCCATAGGGAGTTATAGTAATCGGTCCGGTTTGCAATTGAAAATTTCATGACGTTGAAAGGGCGTTTATTAAAATTCAGTGGAGGGTGGTTTTTTACTATAGCAGCTTAAAAAATTTGAAATGTCTAAAATTTTGGTTAGTTTCAAAAATCTCACGAGCAAATGATGCTATTGACTTTAAATAAATTTGTTTGTATACAGTGTGACGTCACACAGATTTGATGTGAATTTGGAAAAAAATCAACAAACCCTTATTTTTTTTAAATTAAAAAAACTCGAATATCCTAGAACGCAAAACGATATTAGCTTCAGAACAGTCTTATTCTACGAAAAATTACTATTTTAACAACTGGTACAAATTTAAAAAAAAATTAATCGATGGTTTTTTTACAAAAAATAAAAACTACTAAAAATTGGTAAAAAATGTTTTGCGATAAAAAATTGTCGAGACCCAATAATGATATTGACTCCTAGTTTAATTGTTAATAACTGGTTAAATGTTGACAAGTATCGAATTGACAGCTTTTTAAGAAAAAATAAAATGCTGTTAAAAAATCTACTAAAGTAGATAGAATTGCATTTTACCTCAAATATATTGAGGATGAAAACTGACACTGCCTTCTAAAATATTTTTTTTATACATGATACAATCGTGAACTGACAGTTTTTTAACAAAAAAAAAAACACTCGTAAAAACTCTACTAAAAAGTGGTAACAAATTATTTTTCGCCTTGAATATCTAGAGAACATTATAACTTAGAAACTTAGATAACTGCAATTTTTCAAAGGTATCAATGGGAAGTTATCAGTGTTGGTCGCACCCAGCATCTTTTTTTCTTTTTACATCAACTTGTGTATAAATATAGGTATGTAATTAGAAATCATGTGAACATATTGAGCTCATATAAATAACAGCTTTTGACTTGAATCTAGTCTTTCATCTTGATGTCAATAATGTAAGAGAACATTGTTGTTATTTAAAAAACGCTCTTTTGTTTCTTTCTTTTTTTAGACACAAGTTATTAGATAGTTAGTTCTTTATTCTTGAGCTCTAGCATTTACCATCGCACCGATGAAGCAAATAAAATCCAGAAAGTTTCATCTTTAATTTTGCAAAACCTGCATATGCAGATAAATATTTTATGAGCATCCTCTCTTATTTTTTAAAACTAACAAAACTTTTTATATAACTATCGATTTGTATATACTTCCGTTGGAGGTACATTTCTAATATTCTTATATTTTCTCATTAACTCTAGTTTGTTCTTGTTTGAAATAGATTTAATTTTGTGCACTTACAACAAGCATTACCATAAATGATGGCTGTGACAAATTTTTATATTCCAGTATATTAAGGGTTAAGAACTTAAACACTTATAAGTACTCGTACTTGCATTAAGCATAAGTAGTACTGATAGTGAAAAGAAAAATTAAATAATTTTATTATTCAGCAAATAATCAGAATCACAAAAGCAATTAATTTAAAATAATCATTTACGAAATGAGTTATTATCATAATTCGTTTAAACTGTACTGTATAACTCCAAGGTTTTAATATGGAATGACTATCAAATTTTGACAAACATAGGTTTTAGGCCGAGTAAAAATTAAATCTACGAAATTACATAATGACGTATTCTGGATGACTGGAACAAAAGAA
The DNA here is from genome assembly GCA_911387755.1 of Chrysotoxum bicinctum. Taxonomy (NCBI): domain Eukaryota; kingdom Metazoa; phylum Arthropoda; class Insecta; order Diptera; family Syrphidae; genus Chrysotoxum; species Chrysotoxum bicinctum. The sequence continues at coordinate 208,641,783 of OU426989.1, read as the reverse complement.
TATTTGTGTGCGTTTTTTTCGTTATCAGCAAAAATTTCCTTTAAAGATACGTCTTTCCTCAATTGCAAAAAAAAAAAAAAATATGTGATAACTGATAAGACAGGATGGCTAAAATAAAAGAGTAGCATCCTATCTTGTCAAAAATTATCAAAAAGGTATTTCAAATAATAATTTTGATTTTTTTGTTTAATTTAGAAAAAAATATAACATTTCGGTCGTTGAGGTATTTGGCGAGAGAAGACATTAACGACATTATTGAAGATATTGGATTACGCGCTGAATTTCGTGAAAAGCTTTTCATTTGGAGAACACAACAGGTTTGACATAACAGCATTAACTTTATTACATTTTATATTTCAAATGAATCTTCTCGCGGGCAATAAAAATAAAAACTTATGTTAAAAGAATTACTTGAATGACGAAAAACATATTTTTAACACTAAACCTACCACGATGGGTCAAATGACCCATTTTAAACTTTTTGTCAGAATTTCTTTGAAATATGTATTCATGTTTTTTTAAATTTAATAGGTACTATATAAAGCATTTTGAATACATAGATATTTGAAAAAAAAAAAAAACAGTTTTAGTCATGTACCAAATTGAGATAATTGATATGTTTTTCGCTAGATATAGTTATATTATGTAACATTTTAAAGACTGGTCATATGATTCGCTTTGGTAGGAACACATAAAGTATCGGTAGGTTTAGTGTTAATATTTTGACGTTGCATTAACAAAAATATCATTAACTCGACCCAAATATTTAATATTCAAAATTATTTTAGCAGGGAACCGATGAGGACACGCTATCTATTAACTCAAAAATATCATTTTGGCAAAACCTGAATGAGTCTGGGGTGGACACTCCCACTTCCAGCTTTAAATCAAGAAATAGTAAGATTGTGAGTATAATGAAATTTAACGTTTGCTTTGTTGAATGTGCTTTTTTGTAATGTATGTTGTGTTGTTTAGAATTTTTTGCAACTTTTAAATTCTTCGTCTAAAGGAAAGTGTTTGTTGCAATTTTATGCAAATAACAATCACTTGGAAAATGTACATAGGGATGCAATAATACAAATAATAATTGAAGAAGCAAATTGCGAAAACGTTTTTTTAAAGCCAAGTGATTTTTCTGGAATTGTTGATGAAATACTATCTGTTTTTCCAAACGAAAAGGACGCAAAGGTAAGATCAAGCCTTTGCTTTGAAAAAATTACTTTGCAAAAATAAAATAAAATGAGACATGTTCCGCATAGAAAAGTGCTGTATTGTGTGTTGCACGAGTAACAACTTTTCCCTGAATTGTCTTAAGTATTCTACATTCTGACAATTGATTTAAATAGAGTTATCCGGTACAGGTAGTACAATAGGCAGCATCTATTTTTGATTTGAGCAAGTGGTGTGTTCTTTTTCATTACTATAGTAAGTAGTTGTCGTATCACTGCTATGATTTTTGAGTATAACCTATACCTACTCTAAAATGCATTCGTTAAAAAAATTGAACGTACAAGTATTCCTGAAAATTTTTGAAAAATCATAAATATTTAATACAAACCGCCACCTTACAATGTCAACAATCTATTTGTTATTATCGAAAGATAACAGTCTTGTCAGTAGTTTAAAGAAGAGAATTACTTCAATTGTAAACTACGAGGAAAATATTAGGATACTGGTAAATAAATATTAGGACAAAAGTAGAGAACTAAAAATTGCTTATTTGTGATCTAGGGTGTACAATTATCCAAATTTACTAAAAGTAACTTTATAAATAAAAAAAATGAAGAATATTAACTTTGGTTAGCTAGTATTACAAAAAAGAAAAAAAACGCACCAAAGTGTGAAAAATGTCACAATGCTGATAAAAGTAAGAGAAAATCAAATAATAAACAACTTAACGCAGTTAAGACCTTTTAATATAAAAAATTAAAAGGAACCAAATATTTTTCAAAAATATTTTTATATTATTTATTTGATGATAATCAAATGACTTTTTCATTATTTCCGTAGTAAAATTTGAATTTAAAAATTTTAATTATACATTTATGTATATTCTTACTTCGGAACCCAGCTATAGTGATTTTCAGAAAACTTTGTTATTAAAAAGATATGATATACATAATACCAAGAGATATTTTTGTTCTCAATTCTCTCTAAATTTCTTATTACTGACTTATTACTGACTTATTGAAATCCTAACTACTCCACTGCGTAGTATTTAACGATATCACTACATTAGGCGTGTTTTGTTGAGCTTCTTAATGTACACATCAAGAAATGTTACACATTAGGCTTATTTTGCACATGTAAATACAACAACAACAAGTTATATGGTGGAAAAAAATTTTTTTTTGATTTTTTATTGGGACACCCACGCATTATGTTCTACCATATAAGCATAGTATATGGTATTTTTTTCGGATTTTAATATTTAAATTTAGGGGTCGCTACCATTCACTAAACATTTAAGTAAAAAAAATTATCAATTTTAACAAATTTTTTTTAATGATTTAAAATAGGGAAAACAATACAAAATAAGCTAAAAAATAAATTATTAATTGCAAAGATTTTGTAGGAACAGATTTTGTTGAATAAAAGATAAAAACTAATTTAATTTAAAAGTGTACATTTTTTGGAATCAGGGTAATTTTGCCTCTAACTTTTAACAACTAACAATAAATACTCTTTCTGCTCCTCGTTGGTTGTATGTAATTTGTTGTACTCTTTCATCAAAGCAACGCCACGCTCAGCTATGTCATTGACAACTCTTACCGAATTAACAATGTCCCTTGTGGATTTGAACGAATCATCTACTTCCCATGTTTCGACGTCTTTGTTGAGAAAATCATGTGGAGCTCCCAAATTGCGGAAGAATCTTAATGTATTACTCGACACAAAATCTTCTATATTCTTTGAAGAAATAACTTCGGGATCTACTGTAATTTTTTTGGGTGGATATCATTCACTATTCAGTAATTCTAATGCAACATTTCTTTGTGTACATTAAGAAGCTCAACAAAACACGCCTATTACATTGTAATAAATTGAGCTTAATATTCTTATTTTAGGATTACTATTTCATTTCTCGAAAAGGAAAAAAAAACCCTGGTGGTAAATTATATAATAGATTTGGAAATTCGCGGTCAAAGCGTTCGAGGCCCTCCGTTGAAGAAAACGGGAAACTCATAGATTATTCACCATCGCCATCGCCAGCAGACGAAGTTGATGAGTCCATATCGTTAGCTTTAAAAACAGCCTTAAGTCGTGATAGCTCCGACTGGACTTCAGTTTGTGATAAATGGAAAAAAACTTATTCACTTCGTCAACAAGAACTTTCCACTACATCTAATCACTCTTCTTTTTTAAAATCTTGGCCAAAATATGCAGATGCTAGAGCCCCACAACTGGTAATATTTAATTTATAATTATATACATAATGTATATCATTACCATTTTAATGACCCATTTTAATCAACCAAATTTGTAAATAAAACACAAAAGTTTCTGTTTCTCCAGTTTTGATTATTTTTATTTTCTTTTAAGATTGAAATTGATTTTGAAATAATGTACCCTGGAAAACAACACCTGTTACTGAGCAAGTGGGAACATTTCAAAATAATTATTAAAATCTATTACGAAGCTAACATCCACAACCCAAATTGCAAGAAGCAGTTGCGTTTACTTAATTCTAATATAAGCTCTGCCAACACACTAAAAGGTTTGTTTTAAGTGTGAAAGTTTTCACACTTGTTTTTTTTTTTCAGAATTAAAAAAAAATAAATTTTACCAATAAGTTTATGCTTGTATAGAAGTTTAAAATTGTTATTAATAAAAAAACTTTTTGATAAAAAAACTAATATTAATCCTTAACAAACTCTAAAACATTCTTTCCTAGAAAAAAGAATATTATAGTTATATTTAGTAATGCTTTAGGAAAATATAAAAAAATTTAAGATTAGATTAAAATAAGATTTTTTTTACAGATTCTGAAGACTTTGTTCTGGCTATCCTCCTCAACTCGGTCTTACCAGCATCTTCAAGATTCAAAGATAAGAACGGAAGCAACAAAAGGAAAGTGTCAATTGCGGATGCGCAGGAGAGTTTTGCACTGAGGATTCCATCAATTCAATCATATGAGGAAAATATTAGCGAACTGGTAAACAAATATTATAACATAGGTTTAACTATTCAGCCATTTATTTTATGCGTTGGTCAAGATGACTACAATATTCATGAATATTATGTTTATTTAGACAAAACATTGTTTAAGTTTGATAGTTTTATAGAAGCCCTCGATCTGTGCTTCAAAACTTTCCAAGTCCTATCTTTAAAATATCCTTTAGCTTGTCAGTCGTGTTGGTTGTTTATCCAAAAATATTTTTTCAATATTGAAAGCAAATTTGATTTTAAATCAAGCAATGTAACATCTTTATTAAACTTTTTTAAAATTCAAACATAATTGATTCAAAACATGTGATGTGCAAGGTATTTCTTTTATCCTGTAGATTATAGTTTTAAGATTTAATTGTTAATCTCTGTCGCTAAACTTATTATTGATCTTCCAAAGCGTTTTAAATCCTTTAGCTATACAGCCATATTGGCTGTTCAAGGAAAAATATGTAGTTTTTATAATCAAAACTAAACTTTATAAAACAATAGAAATTACAAGTATTTTCTTCAAATGTTATACAAATTATTAAAGTCTAGATACCCCCATACGTCATACGTCCAATGTCAATAAAATAGTTTTATGATCGAAAGATGTTATACAGGGATTAGTTATTATTTATCCTTTATACAATCACTCTTAACTCTATTTTACTATTAATTCTTAATCTTGCTTTCCTTAAACTTTTCGAATTATTTGCTTTCTCTTTCTTAGCTTTTTCCCCCTTATAATTGTAAAGTCTTATTTCAATACTTTCATGGTCATATTCCTTAAAGTTTGATAAAATTATAAGTTTATTTAAAAATTTTAAAGTGAATTTTTGTATGTCTTTTATATCCTTCGGCATGGTACCCCTTGGGTTGTGTTATGTAAACATTTCAAATACTTAAAAATTTAATTCTTTATATATTTAAAATAAAATTGTTTGAAAACATTATTGATTTTCAAAACATTCCATATCCTTTCCTTTCTTCACTTTTATCAGAACTGCTTAATGCAAGCGTTTGAAATGATTATTTCTTTTTCTCCGCGGATTTCTTAAGCATCTTTACTTTAAAACTTTAAGTTTATCATTAATTTTATCAAACGTTTTGTTAGTTGTTTCAATTACATGGAAAACTTTTCTTTCAAAACGATAAAATTCCGTTTCCTGGATATCCTTGAGGGTTTCACTATTATTTTTTTTTTTATTGAAATTGATTTTGAAATTATGTACCCTGAAAAATAACACATTTGTGGGTTGTATTTTAGTAAAAATCTTTGAAAAACTATGTTTTGATTCTTTTAACAAAGTACATGCATATGTATATCTTCAAGATTCAAAGATAGGAACGGAAGCAACAAAAGGAAAGTCTCAATTGCGGATGCGCAGGAGAGTTTTACACTGAGGATTCCATTAATTCAATCATATGAGGAAAATATTAGCGAACTGGTAAACAAATATTATAACATAGGTTTAACTATTCAGCCATTTATTTTATGCGTTGGTCAAGATGACTACAATATTCATGAATATTACGTTCATTTAGACAAAACATTGTTTAAGTTTGATAGTTTTATAGAAGCCCTCGATCTGTGCTTCAAAACTTTCCAAGTCCTATCTTTAAAATATCCTTTAGCTTGTCAGTCGTGTTGGTTGTTTATCCAAAAATATTTTTTCAATATTGAAAGCAAATTTGATTTTAAATCAAGCAATGTAACATCTTTATTAAACTTTTTTAAAATTCAAACATAATTGATTCAAAACATGTGATGTGCAAGGTATTTCTTTTATCCTGTAGATTATAGTTTTAAGATTTAATTGTTAATCTCTGTCGCTAAACTTATTATTGATCTTCCAAAGCGTTTTAAATCCTTTAGCTATACAGCCATATTGGCTGTTCAAGGAAAAATATGTAGTTTTTATAATCAAAACTAAACTTTATAAAACAATAGAAATTACAAGTATTTTCTTCAAATGTTATACAAATTATTAAAGTCTAGATACCCCCATACGTCATACGTCCAATGTCAATAAAATAGTTTTATGATCGAAAGATGTTATACAGGGATTAGTTATTATTTATCCTTTATACAATCACTCTTAACTCTATTTTACTATTAATTCTTAATCTTGCTTTCCTTAAACTTTTCGAATTATTTGCTTTCTCTTTCTTAGCTTTTTTTTTCCCCCTTATAATTGTAAAGTCTTATTTCAATACTTTCATGGTCATATTCCTTAAAGTTTGATAAAATTATAAGTTTATTTTAAAATTTTAAAGTGAATTTTTGTATGTCTTTTATATCCTTCGGCATGGTACCCCTTGGATTGTGTTATGTAAACATTTCAAATACTTAAAAATTTAATTCTTTATATATTTAAAATAAAATTGTTTGAAAACATTATTGATTTTCAAAACATTCCATATCCTTTCCTTTCTTCACTTTTATCAGAACTGCTTAATGCAAGCGTTTGAAATAATTATTTCTTTTTCTCCGCGGATTTCTTAAGCATCTTTACTTTAAAACTTTAAGTTTATCATTAATTTTATCAAACGTTTTGTTAGTTGTTTCAATTACATGGAAAACTTTTCTTTCAAAACGATAAAATTCCGTTTCCTGGATATCCTTGAGGGTTTCACTATTATTTTTTTTTTATTGAAATTGATTTTGAAATTATGTACCCTGAAAAATAACACATTTGTGGGTTGTACTTTAGTAAAAATCTTTGAAAAACTATGTTTTGATTCTTTTAACAAAGTACATGCATATGTATATTTTAAAAATTTTCGAGTTTATTTCCTTTCTGTTTCTGATTGCATATCGCTGACTTCGTATAATTTCTACCTTGGTACATCTTGGTACATATACATCATTTTATCTTTATTAACTTTATTTTCAAGACTTTTGGCAAATGTGCTGAGAGCAAATAATATTAAAAGAAGAGGAAAATGACTTTAAAACTTCATTCTTAAATAATGTTGTTAATATCTTTTGGTTATTCCTCAAATAGTTACTTTCAATAAAATTCTTACCTTGCTAGGTTATTTCCTTTACCTATATCACTAAGGTTTTCGCCCCTGTTGGTTGTTCAACTGAAATATTTCTTAATCAAAACTGATAACATTTGGATACGTTCTTTTACTTTTATCCTTTATCGTGATAATAATTTATGAAAAAATATTATTTCAATATAACTGACAACTTTTGTTTCCTTTATCCTGTAGGTTGCAAGAGTTTTTGGTTGTTGCTGCAGTATTTCAATAATTTTTAATTGAATGATCTATTAATTACTCAAAGAATAATTACTATAAGAAGTAATTAAACATGTATATTTGTTTCAAATGTTTAAAACATTATCCTAGTTCAGATGCTCTCATACGTCACCTGAAATATGATCATTTAATTAAAAATGGCAACTTACAATGTAAACAAAATGAATGTCATCAAAAATTTTCTAGCTATAGAAATTTACGACGGCATTTAGAAAATTTGCATAAGAACTCAAAAATCATGGTAGATCAGTCTATATCAAGACCTCATGTTACTATCAATTCTTCTCGAGATTTTGAAATATGCGTCAGTCAAGTGGTTGAACCTACTGAAGTACGTAAGAAATATTTTATTGATGATATTATAAACGACCTAAGAATTAAAGCCTTAACTTTATCCCTGAAACTTTATGCTAGAACTTTTATGCCTCGGAAAGAAGTTCTTGAAATCCAAAAGATGATTTCAAGTTTTTTATCCACTATAATTAATTCAATTAAACTTATAACTTTAGGTGAAATTTCTGAAGAAATTACTAAAGAATTTGACACTTTATTATCCTTTTGCAGTGATCCTTACCAAGAAGTAAAAACTGAACACAAAATGTTTAAAGTATTAAGTGAACTTAAAATATTTCAAGCACCAAAATCATTTGTGATAGAAAACAAAATATCTGAGAAAGTAGTTAAGGGAATCCCTACTTTTGATGTTAGATCTATTAATGTTTATATGATGTCACTTCGATTTCAGTTTAAAACACTCTTTGAAATACCAGGAATTTTGAAGCTTACCTTAGAAAATCAAGAAAAGCATTTAAATCAGGATCACATCAAAAACTTTATCAATGGTGAAGTCTTTATGGAAAAAAAAAAGATGTTTCAAACAAATTTCATTATACCCTATACTCTATATTTTGACGATTTTCAAATTAATAATCCCCTAGGTACTCACCCATCTTCGATATGTGCTTGCTATTATACATTTCCAACTCTTCCTCAGTATTTACAATCCAAGTTAGATTTTTTATTCCATGCTGCTTTTATTTCATCAAGTTATTTAAAAAAGTGTGGGAATGAAGTAGCTTTCCATCACTTGATTGAAGAGTTACAGCATTTAGAAAATGGAATAGAATTAGAAACAGATAATGGGAAATTGGTTGTGCATTTTATTTTAGGGTTAATTGTAGGGGACAATTTAGGACTAAACAGTCTTTTTGGATTTGTACAGTCTTTTACAGCAAAACGATACTGTCGTGCTTGTACAAGGACCCGTTCTGAAATGAAAGCCGATAGCAAAGAAATTTTGCTGAACTTGCGTACAAAAGAAAATTATGAAAATGATCTTCTAGAAGATAACTTTTTAGAAACAGGAATAAAAAGCAATTGCATTTTTAATACTTTATTCAGCTTTCACGTGAGTCAGAATTTTTATTTCGATTTGATGCATGACGTCCTGGAAGGGGTTATCGTTTATGATGTTTGTAACATTTTAATGGGCTTAATTGAAGATAAAAAGATATCTTTGCAAATTTTGAATAACAGAAAACAACTTTTTCAATACGGGGAAACCGAAATAGGAAATCTTTCTTCTCCCATCGATATGAAAAGACTAAAATCCTTTAATTTAAAAATGACAGCAAGTGAAGTGTTGTGCTTTCTTCATTTTTTGCCACTAATGGTAGGTGATTTGATTGATCCAAAAAATTCATACTGGATATTGTTGACAAAACTTGTAAAAATGTTTGATTTGTTATTTAAAACTCAGTATAGTGAGAATGACTTGATAAATTTAAGAAAACTGATTACTGAACACCATACACATTATGTTAGATTGTTTGGACCAACTCTAAAACCCAAACACCACTTTTTGGTACATTACCCTACAGCAATAAAAAAATGTGGGCCTTTAAAATACGTCTGGGTGATGCGGTTCGAAGCTAAACATAAGGAGGGTAAAGCTTACCTTAATAATATTACATCTAGATTAAATGCACCCCATTCACTTGCCATTAAGGCATCACTGCAATTTTCTTATTTTTTAACTAAAAATAAGTTAGGCATTAAACCTCCCTTTGATGAAAGTATTTTTAAAAGCGATGATTTGTTAAGTAAGGAATATTATTCCGAATTAGTTTCTTCCGGTATCATTTTAGACAATGTCAGATTTTCAGGTTGTGTGACGTATGAGGGTATACTGTACAAAAATAATAATTACTTAGCTGTTGCTGATTCCTCCTTTAAACTGTATAAAATAATTGATTTGCTGTTTGAAAACAATAATTTGTTAATACTTTGTTCCGAAATAAAAATTAAAATGTTTAACGAACACTTTCAAGCCTACGAAGTTGGAGAAAAAATTGGGAACTTACTTTCAAAAAATATTAAGTTTTTCACAAGTCCTCCACTCCACTTATATCAAATAAATAATGGAAAAACTTTTATCAGAAATAAATATTTGTAAAAAATTTAAGCAATAAATAAGCCTTCTGCAGACTTTTAATGGAAAACAAATAATTTTATCAAAAAAATGTGTGTAAAAATTATTCTTGTAAGAATTGTAAAATAAATAAATACGAATCTAACAATAAAATCACAATCTTTGTATCCGAAAAACTTTGTTTTGTTTTATTTTTTCTTAAAAGTTTTAAGTAAAGTTTGCATTTCTTCTTATTTAAATTTTTGCCAAAGGTTGTTTGTTCTTTTTCCAATTTTCAGCAATGGTTGTTTGTTCTTTTTTTAATTTTCAGAAAAGGTTGAATACGGAAAATCTCAGGTAATCTTATTATGTAAAACACAATACATTTTTCATTTATTTTTTAATTTAAACTTTAAACTACGTATATTTAATAACGTAATAACAATTATTTCATTGAAAAATGCTAAAAATAATCCTTAAAACATAAGAAAATGTATTATGTTTTTAATTTACATAATTTCACTTTAATGTGTATCTAATATTTTCATTTTCATTTACAGGAGTACCTTATGCTTTTAAAACACCAAATTTAATATTTTTTGTATTACTTTACAATTGAATCCTAAATTAAAAGGGAATTATATTGAAAAGTAATACGAAATACATTAAATTCTACGTTTTTAAGTATTTAATTTAAATTGGCGACATATTTGATTCAAAGTGGCGACATATTTGATTCAAAGTGGCGACATATTTGATTCAAAGTGGCGGCATATTTGATTCAAAGTGGCGTCATATTTGATTCAATGTGGCGATATATTTGATTCAATGTGGCGACATATTTGATTCAAAGTGGCGGCATATTTGATTCAAAGTGGCGTCATATTTGATTCAATGTGGCGACATATTTGATTCAATATGGCGACATATTTGATTCAAAGTGGCGGCATATTTGATTCAAAGTGGCGACATATTTGATTCAAAGTGGCGTCATATTTGATTCAATGTGGTGACATATTTGATTCAAAGTGGCGGCATATTTGAATCAAAGTGACGACATATTTGATTCAAAGTGGCGGCATATTTGATTCGAAGCGGCGACATATTTGATTCAAAATGGCGGCATATTTGATTCAAAGTGGCGGCATATTTGATTCAAAGTGGCGTCATATTTGATTCAATGTGGTGACATATTTGATTTAAAGTGGCGGTATATTTGATTCAAAGTGGCGACATATTTGATTCAAAGTGGCGGCATATTTGATTCAAAGTGGCGACATATTTGATTCAAAGTGGTGGCATATTTGATTCAAAGTGGCGACATATTTGATTCAAAGTGGCGGCATATTTGATTCAAAGTGGCGTCATATTTGATTCAATGTGGCGACATATTTGATTCAATATGGCGACATATTTGATTCAAAGTGGCGACATATTTGATTCAAAGTGGCGGCATATTTGATTCAAAGTGACGGCATATTTGATTCAAAGTGGCGGCATATTTGATTCAAAGTGGCGACGTATTTGATTCAAAGTGCCGATACATTTGATTCAAAGTGGCGGCATATTTGATTCAAAGTGGCGACGTATTTGATTCAAAGTGGCAACATATTTGATTCAAAGTGGCGGCATATTTGATTCAAAGTGGCGGCATATTTGATTCAAAGTGGCGACATATTTGATTAAAAGTGACGGCATATTTGATTCAAAGTGGCGGCATATTTGATTCAAAGTGGCGACGTATTTGATTCAAAGTGGCGATGCATTTGGTTCAAAGTGGCGGCATATTTGATTCAAAGTGGTGACATATCTTATTCAAAGTGACGACGTATTTGATTTAAAGTGGCGGCATATTTGATTCAAAGTGGCAACATATTTGATTCAAAGTGGCAACGTATTTAATTCAAATCCGTGTATACTTGATTTTAAGTTGAAACGTAAGGAAAAACGTAAACGTTAATCGGTTACGTAGCCACTCAAATTAAAGTTGAAACAACATTGATTCAATGTATTTCGGCATTAGGCTAAAAACATTGTGATTTTAACTTTGATTCAAAGTAGAACTCATTTGATTTTACTACGATTTCACAACAATCGGAAATCAAAGTGGAACTGCTTTAATTCAATCATTTTCTACTTTAGGCTATAAATGTTGTGATTTTACATTGATTCAAAGTGGTTTCCATTGATTTTACGTTGTTTTTTGGCTCAGTGTAGAGTGTTTCGATTTTTAAGGATTTTTTAATATGTTTTTTTTTTCCGTAAAAAATTAAAACAAACATCACTTATATTGTTTTAACAATCAACGATGATTTAAATGTGATTTAACTTTGGTTCCTTTGTTTATAATTTGTTGTTACCTAATCAAAAAAATATATGTATTTCTACTGCGAAAATTTTGGCTTTACTGCGATTTCTCTGCCAATTTACCCAATTAATGTTGTTGCCAATTTACTGCGATCTGCGATTTTTGAAGTCCGAACCCTGGTTGTGTGTTGTTCTGTTGTACACTTGTGACCTTGTGTACAACAACAACTGGTATACAATGAATTCGCACTCCATAATGAAAATGAATCATATCAGAGTTCACTGTCTCTCTCGATGCCGAATTGAGGATGGTACGCTTAATGAAGTTGAACACCATACACCAAACCAATTTGTCTTCTTTTCTGTAGTTTGAGTTGTTTCTGTATGTTGATTTGCTTTACGTCGCGTTGCCCTTGCCTTTCGTCGGTGCGTTGACATGGAGAGAACATTGTAGCGTGAGAATGAATTCTCTACCCATTCGGATGAAGGATCGTGGTGCGCTCGATGAAGGTGAACACCAAGGAATATAGAATTTTGGATTTATATATACACATTTTGTCTCTTCTTTGCATTTTTTTTGCGTGGATGTGGATGTGCTTTACCTTGGTTTCGGAGGTCGGTCGGTGCGTTTACATGAGGAGAACACCCTAGAGTACTATTTTTGTTATTTTGCTTGAAAATGTATTCTTCATCCATTGCATTTGAATGAATTGCCGTGGTGCGCTTGAATAAGGAGAACATGGAGAACATGAAATATGGAATGTGACTTATGTGATGATTTTGGTAGGGTGTGCGGTGAACACCTGCGTACCTTCGAATAAACGTCACTGAGCGTCCCGATAAACGAAGGGTCGCTGTTTTTCCATCCTTTTCGATTACGGGCACGGTGCTTCCAGTTCCAGTTACCTAGATTAATAAATCAGGTATTGGAGATGGCTTAATCTCTAAACCGAAGGATTCGTCTTACATGTTGCTTCAAATTTGAGGCCCGATATTCGAAGACTTTTAGATGAAATTTTTTTTAATTAAAGCATAAATGAGCATTGGTATATACTCAAAAACTGCTCTAAAGATTTTTACTAATTTTCGTTCCTGCAATATTTTTAGTGATTGCGTTTTCGGAGAAAAATTTTACACATCGGAACAATGATTTCGATGTAGGTATTTGGACAAAATTGTCTTATTTTTGGATTGTTTCCGTGTATTTCTTTTATGGTTCGATCGAATTGGTCCTGATTTTGCATAAACGTAATTCTAAGTGAAGTGCATTTCAAAATTTTACAAGAAAAATGAAGAGAAGAAACTTGTACTTTCGATAGCAAATTTGTAGATATTGATAGATAAACTAATACTTATAATGCCTTCATTGCTTGGACACATTATTAAGTTTGAAACGCAAGAGCAAATTCGTGCTATCGAGTCGTGCATATTTTTTTTAAAATACATAACTGCCAATACCGGAACTTGATTGCCGAATGCAATCAAACAATTTAATTGAAAACCTAAACAAAAGTCACAGCCCCTGCCGCGGCTGCTGTATGCCATATTCTGTGTCCTTCCTCGTCGTTGTCGTTAACATCAAGAGAATTCCAGCATTGCCTTTCCATTGAAGGCACCCACTGATGCTTCCTATAAAACACCATCGGCATCCACCATCATCGAGCGAGCAAAGAGGCTCCCTCTGTCGTTCATTTTGTTTACTCTCATAATTTCAAAATCAATAGATAAAAGCTATGTGATGATATCCTTGTGCCAACAATTTGCGCAATTATTCAAATAAATTGATCTCACTGAAGCGGTGACGGGCTTAGCTTCGATGACAACGATAACGATATGACGACGATGAATGTGGTGTGGTGAGTGGTGAAATGCTGAATGGAATGGTGACGTTGATGCACAGCCATTGGTGTAACATTTTCGAGGCATTCGAACTGCATTCCAAATCGAAAACTAATCAGAGAAACTATACCTAGCGTTAGCCAATTTGGAAAACTGCCGCCTCCATCCGAACTGAAGCCTTAAAACTTTGTTAGCACTAACCGCTAGTTAAGCTGCGACTGTTGGTTGCAGTTGGCTGGTCATGATTCTCAGCAATCACCGGAAAGAGTTTTTTTTTCATGGTGGTGGAATGCGGCGATTCGAGTTGCAGTTGGAGGTGGGCTTTGCCGCCGCTGCGTCATAAGTGTGCATCATTCGTATAGTGCATTTTGTTTGGATAATTTCCGAGAGTGGCAATTTATTCAATTGACGAGAGATTATTTGCCAATTGCAACATGGTCCCGCTTGGTGTGCCCATGCCCCGATGCCCATGCTGATGTCCAGTTGATGTGAGTGCATCCAGACGGTACCTATAGAAGTATTGGAACAGTACCGGCCATTAGCGCAATCTGTGTTTGTTTTTGTGCTTCCACGTTTTCGTACGTGTGTGTTTGTTGCTTTTTGTGTAAGTTCTGCAAATATTTGCCTTCATTGATAGAAAATTTTCCCGCTTTTGAGGATGTGCGGAGTTTTTAATCGCGCACCTATATAGATGTATCCTTTAGGCTGTTTGAATATGAAGAAAAATGTGGCAAACATAAATACCAATATGTGATAATTTTGTAGATGGCAGATAATTTGATGGATAATCGAGTATCACCGTTTGTTTTTTTTTGTGTTATGCATACAATTATGAGATATGTTAATCTTTGTTTTATATCTTTATGATGCTTTAAACGAGCAGATACAGATTGTTAGCATGAATTTGTGATTTGCAAAACTGAATAGATTACATCTTTCATATAGATTTATGCTGGTTGATTTATACGGCTAGCTAACTACAAACCATGCTATTAAATGCACAAGATTATGGCAATAAATATAGAAGAAATTATGGCAACTTGTCACCTGTTTACGTAAATGCAGAATTATGTAGATGGAACAAATTGGTAAAAAAGCAATGATTGTAATTCAGGAATTTTGAAAATTTTCAAAGTTTTACGAAATAAATTTTATACACTTAGGGAAAAATTACTTAAAAAATAAGCACATATTAACCAGTTTTCTGGCTGTTATTTTTTAAAATGGTTGAACATATTAAATTTTCAACAAGCTCGCTTTTTACTGCCTTAAATATCCTTTTGAAATGACATTAAAAACTAAATAGATTAACATGGTTAAGTGTTCAATTCAATTCAATTTTGTTTTATTGAACATACTACGTATTTACAATTTGGCTTACAACTAATAAGATACTACACATGTATGAAAGTTTACATTTGTTCGCTCATAGGGGGCCTAACTATATATACAGTGACTTAAGTTTGATTGTTTTTATATAAAATTTACATGACGAAAAAAATTAAATTTAAAAGGTCGGTTGACTGTATTGTCCTCAGGGAGTTCATTCCTGGTTGTCAGTGGTGATTTTTGTGGGGTGTTGGCAGGGCCGGACAAGCTATACGTGCAAGCTGTGCAAATGCGCAGGGCGCTGAACTCAAAAGGCGCCTTGGGCAAGCGTTAAAAAAGCCACTACTTCATAACCACTACCTACGAGTACCACCTTTTTTAAGTTTCATTTCTTTTTATAGCTCACTCCAATATTGGTATTTATTATATAATTAACAGCTGATTCTGAATTTAAAGACAGATATACATATATGTATATATAGATACATATCAAGTTTTCCAAAAATAAGTCGATGTTTAATTTCCTATACACACCCCCATTCCCACAGTAAATAAAATGCACGACTGGATCGCACTAACTTGCTCTTATGTAAAAGTACTTTGGAATTTATTTATAAATATAAAACATGAATTTAAAATGAAATTGCCGTCTGATTTCTAGAAAAGTATGAATTTATGCAAACAAACTTTAAAAATCATTTTATTATTAAATAAATAAATTTTTTTGTATAAAAATTTCTTTAAAATTTTTCAAGAAAAAAATGTGGGATGCGAATTTTGAGTATTTAATAATATTGATTTTTAGAAATAATTTCAAAAAATAATCGTTCATAGGTTTTGAAGATATTGATTTTTCAAAAAAAAAATTTTTCAAAAAAACCCAACAACTAATTTTTCGAATATTTTTATATACAATATTATTTTAAACTTAGGGGGTCTCCTGCTGAAATTTTTTGCTTAAGATCGTTAGAGCCGTTAATGAGAAAGTCGAAAATCAAAAAAACGGTTCTATGACAGGTACCGTTAATAACATTTTGCCCCAAATTTTTTTTTTACCAAAACGTAGTCCATATCCATAATATCACAACTAATTTTTTTTATCAAAATCGTTAGAGCCGTTTTCGAGATAAATAAGACTTTGCATTACGGGTGTATGGGGGGTACCGTTAGTTTTGGAGCTAAAAAAAAAATTTCAATTTCCCCTCTAGGGAATCACCAAAGACTACTGAGTTTGAAGAAAAAAGGTCCAGTGGCTTAGGCTCTAGATCGAGGTACAGACATACAGACAGACAGACAGACGGAATTGCCGGACCCACTTTATTCGTCTTCGCTATCATCGTAATGTCAACTTTGATCAAAATCTCGAGTTCGATTTTTTTTCCAAATGCAGAACTTGCCCTATAGTACCTATATCGCAAGTAAAAAACTACATCACAAAATCTTTACGAAGTGCACAATTTTGTTCGCTTAACAACAGATACCTACATGTTTGCTATTTTTCTCTTTATCAATCCACTGTTACGTTAGTCTTCACATTCACCATCGCGTGTATGAGTGAAGGCATTTATTTTATTTTGTTATCCCTCCCCTATGCAGTGTAACATAAAACAGAATTTCAACAGCAAATACAGACAGTTACCAGTTTGCAAGTTGATAACATGAGCACGATGCCAATTCTTCTATATGAAATCGAAGTCAGCAATGTTACTCAAACAGAAATTCTGAGGTACAAAATTCATACTCAGTGCGCAGAATTAAAAGTTGCGTCTAGGAATTTAAACTCTTCCGGTTGAGTGTTTCTTGTACTATGTTTTAGTTTGGCACTGGCCTCTGTTTATGAGTGAAATTTTATCACTGTCGTGTGTCGAGAATGAGACAAAGGGTTGAAATATGGAAATACTTGAGTGATGATGATGCGATGATTAGTGTTGAGGTTTGTCGTTAATGAGTGAATCTGTTTTATTCAATTTCTCCTTTTCTCTATTTTTTTGTTCTTGCCAGTTATTGTTTACATTTAAAAAGGGATTTTTTGACTGATCTAATTACTTTATTAACTTCCCATAGGGAGTTATTTGTCTATGTTATTATGGTAAAAAAAAACTCAAAACAAAAGAAAGGATAGGGAATCTATATTTACAATAAAACTTGCTACGCTACTATTCCAGTAGTGTATACGAGTATGTATAAGGTTATGATAATGGTTCAAACATGAAAGGAAAAGAGGCTGGTGTTCAAAACAAAATTAAGTGTTTTGAACCAAGAGCTTATTTTGTTCAGGCTGCTTGCATTCCTTTTGGTTGTTGTTGGTTTTTAATGATTCAGCTTGCTGTTCATTGGAAGCTGTTAAGTTTTTTGACATTGCTCAATGCATATAAAACTTTGTATCAGGTTCAACAATGCGTTGGGACATACATATATAAAAAAAATTTCGCTGGTTTGACCTTAAAACCCCTTTCTGAAACCAGATGGGAGTAGACTAAATGCTTTTAAACCATTCAAAATCTTAGAAGCTATAATATGAAGCTCTTATTGAAATATCTGAGGCTGGAAACGTTGAGAATAGAAACATGCTGTACTTAGGAAGTAAAATTTTAGTTTAAAGTTTATATGTTGCATATTAATCTAGTTTGATATTTAAGAAAAAAATAATGGCGCAAAATTTTAATTGAATTAGTACGATGCTAAAGCTGTTTTAGTATGATACTAGGTTAAAACAATAATTTTAATCGAATATAGCATCATACTTCTCTACCCTTTTATTAAAGTTAAAATCATCGAATACCTACTTTATTTTTTTAGTATCGCGCTAGCTTCATATGACACTTTGACATTTGCAGACATCAAAAAAGGTTCGTGTACTTATTTTTTTAAACGAAATGTCGTTGGTTTAGGTGTGTTCAGAGCAATTTATTAAGGAAATTCTTTTAGTACGATACTAGTGAGAAAATGTTTAAAATTAAGAATGAGTTAGTAAACTACTATAAAGTTAGCAAATTGTTAAGTAGTATCATACTAATACCTTAATAATAGGCTGTTAAAAATTTTGCGCCAATATAACTAGTAAGTATTTACAAACTCCGTCTGCTAATTTATCTACTAAATATGCTACTAAAAACTCTATAGTGGAAATGCGATCAGAAGAACAATTCACTAACGTGCAATCAGCTGAAGCCATAGCTCTAAATCTATAAATACCATCACAGTTTCCTCAAATAACAGTTTTTTGAAACTAAAATTAATAAAAAACTACTTCAGGACCCCAATGACTGAGGAAAGATAAGTTGACTAGTCAATCATGGCTATAGAGAAAGAGCTTGTCAAGTCATTATATTATGATGATCTGGTAACTGAGTTGGCTAAAACAGAAGCCAGAAAAGTTAATCTATTGCAATAAATTCGGTTCTATTTATTTTTATTAAAATAATAATCTTATTATTATTTCCTACATGAACAACAATTAATGACTTCATTATTTATTTGTATGTTGTTATGTTTCTGAATTAGTTTTTAAATATTTTTTACTTCAAAAAATATTTTTTTCAGTTCTTAAATTTTTGTGATATATTTTTGATTTCTTAGTTTTTAATAAAAATCATATTTATTTTAATTAAATATAAGTATTATCTTGGAATAGGTCTCTTGGGGATCCCTTGTTAAAAAAACGCATTGCAAAGGGTACCCCTTGGGTAATGAGGAAATGACTTTTTCCGCCAATCCAATCCAAATGGCGCAGGGCTCTAATTTAGCTCGGGCCGGTCCTGGGTGTTGGCCAGGGATGGCGTTCTAGCCGCGGTGGTAGGCTGACCCAATGTCAGTGTAGAACGAGACTACTTCCTCGTTGTTCATGATTACGTTGTCACCCAGAGTTTCCATCACACTGAGGTACCTCGGCTCGGGATGTCATTGTTCTGTGGTCATCCAGTGCAGATCCTCAGTATCTTCCTTTCGAATAGTTGAAGTTCCTTCATAGTTTGTCTTCGAGATAGAAAACCAAACTGGGAAGGAATAGCTGATCACTGTTTGCAGGAGCTGCTTGTAGATTAATATCTTTGTCGATTGGCTAAGACCTGATCTTCTTTTCAGCAAAGCTGCAAACGGCTGAAGGCCCAGCTGGCCTTTTTCAGAACATTTCTTGAGTGCAGGTTAAACCTTAGCAACTCGTTGAAGTGCACTCCCAGGTACTTGACATTTGGCTTTGCCACTATGGAGGATTCGTCAGGGAGTTTTAGGACCAGATATCTGCAAATTGTTGCGGTGCGAAGGCCTCTATACCAGTTGAAGGTCTCCTGAAGCAGACATGGTTAAGTGTTATACTGACTTAATCTGCGTATGGAATCTACATGATAGAATGTTTAATTAACATAATAGTTCTGTTACGGTTTCCTGCGAACACTGTAACTTCAAGAATGACAACTTTTGTAGCTTACATGATCTTTTCTCGGATTAAATGTATGGCAGGCGATGGAAAAATGTCTAGAATTTAACATCCCAACTTACCATCTGTTTATAGACTTTAAGGCCGCCTATGATAGCATAGCCAGGGTAGAACTTTACAAAGCCATGAGAAAGGCATCCCAAATAAATTGACTCGACTATGTAGGTTGACCATGACCAACGTAACAAGCCAAGTAAAAATAGCCGGATTGCTATCCAGACCAATCAACATCTTTAATGGACTCCGACAAGGGGACGGTTTGGCCTGCCTCCTCTTCAACCTGGCGTTGGAGAAAGCAATCCGTGACTCTGGCATAGCAACAAGAGGGACCATCGTCAATAGGTCCAGCCAGTTACTGGCATCATCGACATCATCGGAAGAACCGAAAAATCTGTACACGATTCCTTAATCCAGATCGAGCAGGCGGCACAAAATCTGGGGCTGCACATTAGTGAAGGTAAAACAAAGTACATGGTGGCGTCGAATGCGAGAGGAACAGTTGGTCAAACAATCAAGGTAGCGGAGCACGAATTTGAAGTGGTGCAATCCTTTAATACCTCGGGTCAAATAGAAGAAATACGCGGGCGGCTTCTCAAATCCAACAGAGCCTGTCAAAGCTCTTCAAATCCAGAAATCTCACCATATCTTCAAAACTACTGCTGTACAGGACCATGGTCCTGCCAGTACTCACATATGGATCCGAGACCTGGGTGCTTAGCAAAAGGCACTCCGACCTCTTAGCTGCGTTCAAGAGAAAAGTCTTAAGGAGAATTGTTGGCCCCATATGTGAGGAAGGTCGATTCCGGAGACGGTACAATCATGAATTGTACGCAATCTACCTTGAAGCAGATATCGTGACAAAAATTAAGGTCGGTAGACTCCGGTGGGCAGGGCACCTAGCTCGCATGAGCGAAGAGGAACCTGCTCGGAAAGTTCTTTGTGGTACATTCTATGGTAAACGACAGCGTGGTAGACCATGCTTATGCTGGAGAGATGGCGTAGACCAGGACGCCCGAAGCCTTGGCGTGAGCAACTGGATGGCGTCGGCTCGAGACCAGGATAGGTGGAGAGACTTGTTGAAAGAGGCCAGGACCGAAACCCGGTTGTCGAGCCGATGATGATGATGATGAATAAATTAAACCTGACCTAGTACTGAGGGAAAAATGTATAAACTCAGAACATAAATACCTAAACCATTGATTTCTGCACACACAACTCATGTACTTATTTTAAGCTGAAAAGCGGACTCTAGTACGGTCACAAAAATACTATTCTCAGCTCCCTAAGTGGCTTAGTTTAGAAGATATTTGAGTTTAAAGTTTTTGAAAAACTCGACATTTTTTTTATTACATCATTGAAAATCGGACTGTAGTACGGTCACAAATATGTTATTATCAGCTCCCTAAGTTGATTAGTATAGGAGATATTTGAATTGGAAAACGGGCTCTAGTACTGTCACAAAAATGAGCTATTTTCTAAGTGGCTTAGTTTAGGAGATATTTGAGTTTAAAAATTTTGAAAAATTCAAAAAAAAAAAAAAATGTATTACATCAGTGGAAAGCAGATTCTAGTATGGTCACAAAAATTCTATTCTCAGCACTCTTACTTAGTTTAGGAGATATGTATTTTAATAAGTTTTAAAAAAACTATTTTTGTTCTTACATAAATATAACAGTATACCTGTTTAAGAAATCACATGCCATTCTGAATTTAGCTCTAATTTTATGTTTAAGAAAATGACATCTCTAATGATATCGAGTTTTAAAATTCAAAGTCTATTAAACATAACAGCAAGTTCGTGCGATCCAATCGAGCGTTATATTTAGTTAATTTCTTGATCTTATTAATCAATATAAATCTACCACATAATAAATTTTGTAGAATAATGCAGATACATAATAAAAACGCTCCCATTTACTTCTAATTACTTTAAATTATAACGAATATTCCCCTCGAGTCAGCATTTCTTTTTTTTTTCTTCATATTTATCCTAAGCTAATTGCACCATTAGCTGAACCTATAAATAACTCAGCACATCTCCTCTCATTCCAACATATAAAATCATGCCACCAAGATGGTATACATCAAATAGCTCGACTTACTAAGGATAAGAAGCTTCATTGAAGACGGAAACAAAATAAAAAAAAAAATGTCTACGAGAAACATATTAAACACTCCTCAGTGCCTTAATTAAGAGCCATAAAGGACATACTTACACAGAATATCTGAACTAAAGTAGGAACTAAGTGCCTCTTTCATATAATTAGCACAGGAGATGATGATAATGATGATGAAGGAAGATGAGAACAAAAGGACGATGGGGAACTCACACACAACACACATACACAGCCAAACAAACACAATTTACAGATGAGAGCGCCATTAAACTCTAGTTGACAAAATGAATGTGCGTCGCAGGAAATGGCAAACAACATTGCCAACTAAAGTGATCCACCCACTCACCCACTCACTCAGTTAACAATTCAACCCCTATTAGGACATAAGAAGGACGATTTTCCACACATCAACTTGCTGTTGAAACATCCACCTTACCCTTAATCTATTCCATAAAAGTTTTTGTTCATTTATATTACAGAGAAAGAAAGAGCTTAGCTCTAAATCAACGATAGAAAAAATGTATCCTTCGGATACACAGTTAGTGTGGGGTGGGTGGTAATCAAGGACATTAAAAATGGCGCCCATATTCAGTGTTGTTGCTTCCGTTTTGGTGTCTTTGGAGAGTTTTATTTTATCTCAAGTTTACTGTAATGGGAGTTGGTTTTTACCTTTTCTTTAATTATGATGCTCTAGAAAAGAAAAAAAAAACTTGTGTTCGAGTAAATTATGGTTGGGGTAACGTTAGATGATTAACTTTTTTTAAAAGGTTTTTTTTTTTGTGCGGGGCAGAAAAATGATTTGGAAAGTTGATTAGACGAAAACGAGGGAGATTCGCTCATTATCCTTAGTATCTAAACAGAGGGTGATTCTCATAAGCAGACAAGAACTATAGATAAGATGCACATTTACTTGGCCTTAGTGGCTTAGATTTTTCAAAGTTTAATATACCCAAGTACGAATTTCTATGTACATAGATTTTGTAAATTACATTTTGAGAACATGGCTTCTTAGTGAAAAAAAACTCACGTGTGTGGGTTGCAGCTGGAGTGGAATCCCATTAGAAGTTTGTCAAAGTTATGATAACATATTTCAAATAGGGCAAGTTAATTTGAGTTCAAAATTAACCATGTTATTTCTCCAAAATGGAATTAATATTGACAAAGACTGAAATATGTTTGCCTCGTGCTCTCTTGATAAGAGACTGATCGAGATTGAATATACGGATGGGCCATCTAGTGGTTTATGTTTAAATCATAGGTTATTTTGACACTCACAGTTCTTTCCCGTTCGAAATCTCAAATGAAAGTTAGTATCATACCTCCGCGGAATGAAATGAGTTGTTTAACACTTGAACAATGTCGGGAAATATTTAAAACTAATTTCCAAAGTGAGTAGCCGAAACAGTGCGTTTATTTAAAAGAAGTTTTGTCCGAATTTGAGCGCCCACCGGGTTTTTGTTATAAATAACGGTGTGCACAGATTAGAATGTGGCACCTGTAGCCGAGAAGCCGAGAGTGTAAGACTCAATTCACGAACGTCAACCTATCATCGCTCTCAACAGCTCAACATTTCACGCACTAGCTTTAGGAGAATTCTGCACAAAGATCTCGGATTATTCGCTTACAAGGTCCAATTGAAGGCACATGACCATCTGTTTCTTTATGGCTTCGCAGTTTGAGCCTTAGAGCATTTTGAAATGGACAGTGATTTTGGGCGAAAAATCATCTTTTCTGATGAGGTGCATTTTCATCTCGACGGTTTTGTCCAGAAGCCAATGCATTCACAGAGAGTGACAGTTTGGTGGCATCACCAAAATTGAAAACATGGATTTTGACGACCTCTGGTTCATGTCACACAGGACATAGCCCATGCCACAATCGATCTTTTGCGCACCAAACTCCCAAATCATGTTATTAGCCTTAAAATTTCACCTTTTCATCCATTTTATACACTTACTCGTATTAACGGATTGGAAAGAAAGAGTAAAATAAAAGAGTTCTCTATTCTCTTAAAATAAAAACTTGCGTGTACTCTAAAAAAGATCGGTTCTCTATGTACATCTCATTCTATTCCGACTTAAAAACCTTAGAATACTCAGAAATCTATCATTCTGGCTTCAAGTATTTCCAACAAACTATTCAATCTTATAAAACATTTCACTCGTATTCGACTATAGTCGAATGTTGGTATTCCAGGAGTCGTACATTCGACTTCACTTGTACTAATATCGGGAAACGCAAAACATCGCATACGACTATTCATATTTTATCGTTATTCCGAATCTCGTATTCGATTTACTTGAAGTCGTATTTGTGTACTTTATTACTCGTGTTAAATTTTCTAAACGAGACTTGTTTTTTTGTCGATAAAAATGGACAAAAAGTTAATGTAAGTACATTGGTACCTCTTGACACAATGGTTAGTGCGTTAAACTGTCATGCGGAAGGGCTGGAGTTCGATTCTCAGCCGCAGCAAAAAGTTTTTCAGGAGTGTACTGAATCTTGCAAGGAATTGACAAATCCTCTAAGAGTATATCTCTTGTCTTGGAAAGTGCTGCACATTAGCCGTTCGGAATCGGCAGAAAATTGTAGGACCCCTCCGTTCCTGGTAACACGCACACAGGAATGGTTGAGAACTGTTAGTCACTATAGGTTCTGGTTCACTTCGAGCTGTTGCACCACCAAATTTTTTAAAGTACATTTTTATTGGTTTATTTATTTGGACTCAACGTTATTAACGCGTTCATATTTAGTAAAATAATAAATCGTTCTCAATTTGAGGCATTGGTTTGTGCATTGGAAAAAAATTTTGAGGTAGCAAGGGGTCATAGGAAGAATAAATATCAAAGAAAATATTTAACAGTTTTGGGCGGACCTTTAGATAAAAATAAATAGCCTTGGGCCACCCATCTGAAATGGTCCAGCTTGTCTTAAAGTAAGAAATATTTAACATATTGTAATACATGCCTCTTTAGGTCTGCAATGATCAAAAGTATTTAGTTAAAACAGAAACTGCATCACAATAAGCCGCAATTTAAAGGCACAGGGGTGGTGAAATTACAGCCATATGCTAGAGCAAATTTGAGGATTGCATTGCTAGGATCAAACATCGTACAAACAAAAAGAAAAAACAAATAAAATAGAAGAAGAGCTACTTTAAATCAATGGAGCTCATCAGAATTTTATTATGAATAAAATAATTTAATTGAAAAAACAACAAATGACTTTTTCAATTCAAATTTATTGATTTTGACAATTACCTACGGGCGACAATATACGTTGTTTATTTAAGCTTCTCGTACGCAACGTATACGACTTGAAGAATAACGATTTTGATACGAACCGAGTTCGAGTTCGACTACGAGTACGAGACAAAATACGACTTGTGGAATATGGGTGATTTATATTCTTTGATTATAGCGATAAATTTATTTGTAAGCAGTGTTTAGTCTGGGTATGATAGATTTCTTAAATCACCTGCTCAAATTCTATAGAACGATATTATGGAATTCGTTGCATTAGCCGTGTTTTTTTGGAAAAGTTATCCGTAGTACAGTAGGATTTTATATGAATAACAAATACAACATCCGCAGTAGGATCACTGCCGATAAAAGGAGAAGTGAAATCCTGCTGCGGATAGAGATTTGACGTTTATTCGAGTATCGGCAGTGATCCTACTGCGGATGTTGTATTTGTTATTCATATAAAATCCTACTGTACTACGGATAACTTTTCCAAAAAAACACGGCTATTTAGTTTGGTTTTTAATGTCTTGAATTATTTTTGCAAGTTCAAATGGAAGATACGTATATCTTAATACTCAATAAAATAATCAGTAGTTTCTGGTCCTCCTACGCAATGAAAAATGTCTGTGAGGTGTTTAAAAAGGTGCTAAAGAGTGTGTGTAATACTTCATTTAAACCGACCACTAAACCGAGATTAAATGTAATTTATCATTATAAATTATTATTAAATTAACGATTACCAATTGTTTTATAAATCGAACTAACATATACCCATTAGGCCTCGGCCACGCAGTAAGCGGCTGAGCGGCAAAACGGCTGAGCGGCTAGCGGATGAGTGGCAGCTCTAAGCGACGTATGGCCAGGCACTGAGCGACTGCTTTTGAGCGATTAGTAGTTAAATCGAGATTGCACACACGAAATTAACAACTCAATGTTTACTTTGGCCATCTTTACTTCTTGCTGCTTAGAACATTACTAAAAATTAAAACAGGTTTGGTTGCTGAGCGGCGCCGCTTAGCCGCTCAGAATTTTGTTTCGCCGCTCGCTCATAGCGTGGCCGCTTCTATGTGATTTCATATGTTTTATATTTTTTTTTCCGCTCAGCCGCTCAGCCGCTTACTGCGTGGCCGAGGCCTTAGAAACTCGATTTTTTTCATCATTTGGCACTTTCACTTCATAAGAATAAAAGAAATTCCATTTGCATTTTAAAATGCACTGTCAAAGCTCAGAACTATGCACTGAGCTGTCACAAAAATTTTACTCTTCAATTGTTACATGAGTGGATGTGGGGATCAAATCGAATCCGAATTGAGATTCAGATTCAGGTATATGGCAACGCTAGATTGTATAAGATTGAATTCAAATGTTCATAAGGATAAAATTAATTTTTTAAATTATGTATTTTGGTAGTAAGAGATAAAAACAAAATTCTATGCAAATATGAATTTATGCAAGAAAAAAATTATAAGTCATTGTAGTGGTTTCTTTAAAAAAATAAGCTTTTATATACAAAATTTTTAAAACATTTTTAACAAAAAAATTTGGTACGCCAACTTTATAAGTTTTTATTACTGTACGAATGAAAATTAAATTTCCAAAAAAATATTGATCCGTTTTTGAAATCTGTATCGAATTTTCCAAAAAAGAAAAAAATGATTTTTTTTTTCAAAAATTCAAAAAAATATTTTTTTTTAAGTTTTGAAATGGAATGTTTTTTAAATATTTTAAAAGCATCTCTATAAAAAATTTCATTAAAATCCGTTATGTCGATAATGAGTAATTCAAAATTCGAAAACATGGTTCTATGGTAGGTACAGTGAGTAATACCTACCTTAATTTCCAATTTTTACTTGCGATATAGGTACTATAGGGCAAGTTCTGCATTTGGAAAAAAAATCAAACTCGAGATTTTGATCAAAGTTGACATTACGATGATAGCGAAGACGAAAAAAGTGGGTCCGGCAATTCCGTCTGTCTGTCTGTATGTCTGTCTGTCTGTATGTCTGTATGTCTGTACCTCGATCTAGAGCCTAAGCCACTGGACCTATTTTCTCCAAACTCGGTAGTTATGGGTCTTCGGTGATTCCCTAGAGGGGAAATTGAAATTTTTTTTAGCTCTAAAACTAACGGTACCCCCCATACACCCGTAATGCAAAATCTTATTTATCTCGAAAACGGCTCTAACGATTTTGATAAAAAAAAATTAGGTGTTATATTATGGACATGGACTACGTTTTGGTAAAAAAAAAATTGGGCCAAAATGTTATTAACGGTACCTGTCATAGAACCGTTTTTTTGATTTTCGACTTTCTCATTAACGGCTCTAACGATTTTAACCAAAAATTTTCAGCAGGAGTCCCCCTAAGTTTAAAATAATATTGTATATAAAAATATTCGAAAAATTATTTTTTGAGTTTTTTTGAAAAAAATTTTTTTTTGAAAAATCAATATCTTCAAAACCTATGAACGATTATTTTTTGAAATTATTTCCTAAAATCAATATTATTAAATACTTAAAATTCGCATCCCACATTTTTTTCTTGAAAAATTTTAAAGAAATTTCTTATATAAAAAATTTATTTATTTAATAATAAAACGATTTTTTAAACTTTGTTTGCATAAATGCATACTTTTCTAGAAATCAGACGGCAATTTCATTTTAAATTCATGTTTTATATTTATAAAATGTATCTTAAATTCCAAAGTACTTTTACATAAGAGCAAGTTCGTGCGATCCAGTCGTGCATTTTATTTCTTATTAAATTAAAGATTGTAAAAAATAATTGAAAGAAAAATTTTTATCAAAATTCTAGGCGCCGTTTTCGAGAAAAATACGATTTTTGAAAACCATTTTTTAACATTTGTATGCGGTGGGTACCTTTATATTTAAGTAAAATATTTTTTTTTTAAATATCTTGTAGATTATATTGAGAAACTTTTATTTATAAAGTCTAAAAAATAATCAAGCATGAGGTTTTCGAAATATTGAGTTTTGAAAAAAAATTTAAATTTTTTTTTTAAATCCAAAAAAAAAATTGTTTGAAAAATTTGAAAAGACAATTCGTTTCAAGTTTTTAGGGAGCTTTAGCAAAAAAAAAAAGATCAAAATCGGTTGTACCGTTTTTGAGAAAATCAAAAACAAAAAAATGGTTCCATGGTGGTACCCTCAATAACCATTTTTCGGAAATGTTTTTCAACCATTACCTAGCTTTAACTAAATGAATGTTTTTTGTATTTTATTTTTTAAATCTGTCGAACAGTTTTTGAGAAAAAAAATATTTATTAAATTTCAAAAAAAAAAAAGATCGTATGGCAGGTATAACGGTACCTCTTAAAAAAAAACAGAAAAAAAGTGTGGGGGGAAAAGATTGAAAATGATATCTACCAAGTTTAAAGAAAATCGGCCGAGCCGTTTAGGCTGTAGTCGAACAGACAGACAGAATTGCGAGACCTACTTTTTTACTCTTTTCTATGATCGTAATGTCAACTTTGATGAAAATCTCGAGTTCGATTTTTTTCCCGAATGCATAACTTGCCTTATAGTAGATACCTATAAGTCGTAAGTAAAAACTAAGTACAAACTTATTACACACACACACACACCAATAACGATGCTTTGAACTCGATTCTTCAATTCAGGTCTATATAATATATTTTTGATTCAATCCAGCTCGTCTAGTGGCATCGAATCGAGAAATCCGATTTCAATTCGATTCTGGTATATACATAGAAGGAACTTAACTGACCTAACTGACTTAACCTAATAATTTTTTTTTTCGCAAAATAGGTGAACAACTCTTTCGTTTGACAGCGTTCAAGGGTGTTTCATTTATAAAAACGAGAGAAACCTGATCATACTTTGCTCAGAGCTTACTCGACTTGTCAAGACTCTGTTAAGTGCTCTGTTCAGAGCTTAAAAAGAAATATGCTTAAAGTCGATCTTCTTTTTAATCTCTCTAAATTGTTTTAGACTTTGTGCAGCTTTGATACTTGTTAGCTGATCGATACTCGGAGTTGCCTGATGATTAAAAAATAATTGAAATATACACATATACGAACATACATATGCATAATGTAAGTGTTTGAGAGAAAAACATCGAAATAAAGCTCCGCTCGTTTGCATAGTCATATTCCCTATAATATTCATTTAAACGCAAAAAATTAAGGCCCAAATGAAATTTATATCATGAGCAATAATAGCGTAGTTACCGTTAACATGGGTCAGGGTACACCAAAATAATAGATCCCCGATATATTATAAGTAGGTACAAAAATTGGAGATAGGCCCTGTAAAACGATTTTTTTTCCTAGAATATAACCAAGAATCACGCTATAATATAATTATATGGCATTAATAATTTGAATATGACCTTAGACTTGTGAATTGGGCAGCTTGCGTGTAAGCAGCGTTTTCTAGTGGTTTAATTTTCACTCGTTACTCTTCGCAGTAGTCAAGCTGTATTTCGGTTATAACACGTCGAATATTGGGGCTTCCAAGTGCTCTGTTGTCTCTGATTTATCGGCTTAGATATGCGACTTTACATATTTATAAAGAAAATAATCTAATCAGGAGTTGAGGTCACTTGAGCTTTTAATTGAATTTCATTCAATCACTCCACTTAAACAGAAATAATTTTCTATCTTCAATGAAAATAATCTAATGCAGTCAAATTGTAGAATCCAGTTCCCAGCGAGAAGGTCCAAAATAAATGAAGTTAATCGTTCGCGATATACGAGTATTTCTTTCTTTCAGTAAATTGATAGTATCTCGCCTAGTATGTCATAGTATGTCATGTGGTGCTGTCCTGCTTAAACCAAATGGTTGGTGATGCCCTCATCGTCCATACACTGAATAAGGCTATTTCTGGCGTTCACCATGAACTTTAAAAACACAGCTACAGGGGTTTCGGCGATGATCATTTTGTCTATTGTTTCCCGATCCAGGACAGCCACCAACGGGGCTTAATTGAACGATTTAAAAAAAAAACGTCAGATTGCCATCACAGAACGGTTCGGTTCCCTGTTTTAAAATGTCATCCCACAAAATATGCAGCAGCCAAAAAATAGGCTGGAGCCTCAGCAAAATGCCTAGAAAACCTCCAAAGCGCATCACCAATAAATATGTCGGTGATTCTGTTTTATGTTACTCGTTAAACCACGAAGTTATGCATAACCTACCATAGAAACATATTGAAAGGATATAGCAGACAGGTGGTTGCCAAGTGGACTGCCATAAAGCTAAATCATACAAAGTTTGATGAAGATTTATCGGGATTATAGGGACTGGTACTCGTATTAGTCATTGAATTATTTGGGTTGGGTACGATATCCCACTTTTTATAATCCCGTTTTTATAATCCCGTTTTTTATAATCCTGTTTTTTATAATCCCGTTTCTTATTACGATGTATAAACCTGCTTGGACACACTATATCATTTGGGGTAGGTGCGAGGTTGGGTGTATGCAAAGTTTCTTTAGCATTTAAAGAATCTGAAAAATAACCAACATAAAATCAATAACTTTTAGCTACGTATTCTAAAAAACAGGATAAGTGTTATAAGACGGGATTTTAAAAAGCGGTATTTAAAAAAAAAAACGGTATTATAGAGGACGGTATTTTAAATCTTTTTTTGTGGGATTTTTGAAAAAACGGGATTATAAAGAGCGGGATTCCGTTGCGCTTCCGCTGCTGACTAAAAATGTAATGCAATGTCGTTCACACTTACCCACTTTTCCCCTACAATTCAGGCAAATCTTAAATGAAATTTAAGGAATTATAGTAAAATCTTTTGAATTCACATGTTACGGAATTGCTTGTTCTTTTAATTGATCACACGTAGCCTTAAATCATTTTTCATGAAGCTTCTTGCATATGACAATCCATTTGGGTCCTTGTGTGACTATAATGTTTAGTGACCTTTGACATTAGAACATAAAATTGCCTTTCTTTCAAGTTGAAAATTTTCACATTTAATAAACAAAAAAAAAAATATCAATCCAAAAACCATCATTATATTTCAAATCTCCTTAATCAAATTGATGATGACGATTTATGACCATCGTCTGACCAAATTTCCTACAAAAGAAACGAACAAGGTCAAAAGGCCATCCATTTCAAATTGTAATCTTTCACATTCTCCATTTCAAAAATTGAACATGAACTCTCTGAAAAGAGAGTCGTCCTTGCAGAATATTCAGCAATTTTCCAAATTGTTAAGTGATTTACGACACACGAAAACGCAAAAAGTCAAAAAAAAAAACCTCTCTCACATAGTCGACATTCGACTCCCGTTACAAATTGGCCTCCATTACAGATTACAATTCGACTTGTTCGACCCCCGTTTACCTCGGCCACCAACAAACGTTCAAGTGTGTTTTACCCTCTCATCTCTACACTTTTCCAGAATAAGGATCTTCTAAATTGGTTTTAGGGCGATGCAATGGGTTGCTATAGAGCTAGGTGGATGGGTTGAAATACAAAAAAAAAAAAACATGACACCCTTCTTCTTGAGCACATCAGAGAAAATAAATGGAAGTGCTGAAATATATAGAGGGAACAAGAATACCCTTTTGAATGGCATTATAAGTGGGTGGGTGGTGGATGACAACCCTTAAAAGTATATTTTTTATTGCCAAAATATGGTAAGTGATCCCTTGGAACAAAGGTTTACAGTCAAGAGTGAATGAAATAAATGTTGAGATTTCTTGAAATCCTGCCGTCAATAGATTTCGTTACACATGAAAGGTAAATCCCTACTCCTGCCTGTTTTCTGATTTGATAAATTGAATTGGTCCTCGGAGCTATTAGCACAGATTAGAAATTTTATGGTAATCGATTGGGAAAAAGCAAAAAAAAATATTTCCATTTCTCGGTGATTGGGAAAATTAATTATTATCATTGACGCCGCCAGATGCAAAAAGGCCAAAAGCCGTGTAGAAGCGGTTGTCCTAATCGCGCACCATGCGCTCCAGTGGTCATAAATTTTCGTAATTCTGCGAGCAATTTAATTATTTCCAAGCGAAAGGGTAATTTGTGTCACTAATTGCGTGCAAATTGGAAATTCCTCGGGAGGTTATTATTTATATTACAGGTGGCTCTATTTGGCTTATTGGCTTATAAAACACACCGGAGGCGCATTTGAATTGAGTATAATTACACATTAATTCATATATTGTACTTTTGTGTGTATGCAAGGAGCTTTTGGGTTTTGCTTTTTGTGGGTGTTATCTGTGCAAATATGCAATGTTGGTGGTTCTATAGGTGAAGTGGCGTTGGGTAATAAAGTAACGATGAACAGGTTGGGGTTTTAATATGACTGGAGTGAAGAGGCCATAAACTACGGGACTGAGTTGATAAAAAATTTATTCTTAATAACCTACCGCGGCAGCGAATAGTCGCAATTTAATATTAATTGGACATTAATCGAGCTGATGAAACGTAATTAAATCGACATAGATGTGTGGATTGTTTTTGTTATTAAATTACAAAGAATGAAAATATTTTTTGTATATACGAGTATAATTGGACCCGTATGTGTAGGTATGTACATATGTGCATTGTTCTTTTGAGCAAGATAGTTTTTTGGAACTGTCAATAAATTGGAATTAAATATAAAATAATGCAAATGCTTTATTGCTATAAAAGTGATTGACGTGGTTTTGATGATATCTATTTATGATTATTTATTAGATTGACGAATTACATTGAGTTTAGTCGAATGTGAATGCATTGACTCCTACCTGTTGGTTCCACATTACCTATGACAATATTATCCAAATATCATCAGTTAACCCAACGAACCTACATATACAGATATGGACATTAAAATAAAGACAGTTGCAATTTCTTAAAATCCATGAGAACAAATTTTAACTGTTATCAACAATATAGTAAGACTCTCTTATGAAAAATAACAAGGCCGTTAATTTGTTCTTGCTTGTTTACTGATTCCAAATTAACTGTTGTTTTCATAAAATGAGTTCTTGTGCGGTCATTAAAATAGAAACTATTGTTTAGAAAAGTATGGGCCGAGGAAAACACTGCACCCCAGAGGAGAAGTCTGCCATTTTAGCTTTACGTAAAGAAGATAAATCACCACGAGAAATCGCTAGGAGCATTTGTAGATCTCAAGTTAATTGCAAACGGAATTAAGCCACCGAGAGTCAAAAAACAGCTTGGCCAACCAAGAAAAACCTCCGTAAGAGAAGATCGCAAGATCATTCAGGCTTCAAAAAATGATCATTTCAAGTCTTCAAAATATATTAGAGGTGAACTACAGTTGAATATTTCTAAAAGAACAGTTCGCAGAAGACTTGTTGAAGGTAATTTACACGGAAGGATCGCAAGAAGAGTACCCTTTCTTAGAAAAAAATAAAATGCACGACTGGGTCGTACGAACTTGCTCCTATGTAATCGACTAGGAATTTTAAAAACGAATGTTATGAGAGAAAACTGTTCATAAGGATAAAATTAATTTTTAAATTCTTTTAGTAGTAACAGAATGATATGCAAATATGAATTTCTGCAAGAACAAAAATTATAAGTCCTTGTAGTGGTTTCTTTAAAAGAAGCTTTTATATACAAACTTTTTAAAAGTTTTTTAAGAAAAAAATTTGGTACGCCAATTTAAAGTTTTTATTATTGTTCGAATAAAAATTAAATTTACGAAAAGAAATATTGACCAATTTCGGAGATATCGAATTTTCAAAAAAAAATAGTTTTTTTTTTCCAAAATTCAAAAAATATTTATTTTTAAGTTTTGAAATGCAATGTGTTTTAGACTTTTTAGAAGCTTCTCTATAAAAATTTTCATTGAGATCCGTTATGTGGATATTGAGAAATTCAAAATTCGAAAAAATGGTTCTATGATGGTAGATATACAAGCTGTAACATCTTAACTTCAAAATTTTTTTTATTAAATTAA
The DNA here is from genome assembly GCA_911387755.1 of Chrysotoxum bicinctum. Lineage (NCBI taxonomy): Eukaryota > Metazoa > Arthropoda > Insecta > Diptera > Syrphidae > Chrysotoxum > Chrysotoxum bicinctum. The sequence continues at coordinate 208,607,755 of OU426989.1, read as the reverse complement.
AGATCGTAAAAATTAATTGAAAGAAAAAGAATTTTATCAAAATTCTATGTGCCGTTTTCGAGAAAAATACGATTTTTGAAAACCATTTTTTTTAATTTTTTAGCAATTGTATGGTAGGTACCTACCTTTATTTTTAGGTAAAATAAAAATTTTTTTCTCAAATTTTGTAGATTATATTGAGAAACTTCCATTTATCAAGTTTAAAAAAAATCTAGCATGGTGTTTTCGAAATATTGAGTTTAAAAAAAAAAATTTTGAAGTTTTTTTTAAAATCCAAAAAAATTTTTTTTGAAAATTTGAGTACACAATTCTAAAAAAAATGATCAAAAGCGGTTGAACCGTTTTTGAGAAAATCAAAAACAAAAAAAATGGTTCCATGGGGGGTACCCTCAATAACCATTTTTCAGAAAATTTTTGTCAACCAGTACCTAGCTTTAATTAAATGAAATTTTTCTGTATTTTTATTTTTTAAATCTGTCGAACAGTTTTTGAGAAAAAAAAAAAAAGATTATAAAATTTCGAAAAAAATTCGTATGGCAGGTACCGTTATTTTTGGTCTTAAAAAAAAAAGAAAAAAACGTGTGGGGGAAAAAATTAAAAATGATATCTACCAAGTTTAAAGAAAATCGGCCGAGCCGTTTAGCCTGTAGTCGAACAGACAGACAGACAGACAGAATTGCGAGACCCACTTTTTTAGTCTTCGCTATCATCGTAATGTCAACTTTGATCGAAATCTCGAGTTCAATTTTTTTACGAATGCATAACTTGCCTTATAGTACCTATAAGTTGCAAGTAAAAACATTGCGTCTCGTTTAAAATTCGCTAACGATCATATTAATTGGACTGGGCAAGAAGGAGTTAAAAAGTGGAGAAATGTTTTGTGGACTGGCGAAACGAAGATCAACTTGTTTGGAAGTGATGCCAGACAAACCGTTCGAAGGCCACCTTTGAAAGAACTCAGTCCACAATAGACCCAGAAAACGGTTAAGCATGGAGGCGGTAGTATTCTTCTTTGGAGTTCTTTTTCTTAATATGGCGTAGGCCCAATTCATCTGATAGAAGGCAAAATGGATCAGGTAATGTACGCTAACATCATGAAGAACACGATGCTGCCTTATGCTGAAGAGAATATGCCTCTCAGATGGGTCCTACAACAGGATAACCATCCGAAGCATTCATCCAAATTTGCTAAAACAGGACCAAAAAATCAATGTTATGGAGTGGACTTTCCAATCGCCTGATTTAAATCCAATAGAAGATTTGTGGGGTGATTTAAAGAGGACAGTAGTGTCGTGTGTTTTACGTGGATACCTGGCTATTACGCCTTTACCCCACGAGTGGCCTACCACCATCGGAGTCAGATTGAAGTCCTGACCATTAACCCCAAGATAGCCGAAGCCATCTTAGTAGCAAAGCTGTAACATGTAGGCATGAAACACCTCTTGCTTAGAGTCGAGGTCTATCTACACCTCTTGAATCCAGGCACGCCTGGAAACCATACGTCTCCGCTATGGAATAAACCACAGCCACCACGATACTCCCACTAGGGGGGCCTACCTCATAGATAGCCTGAAGAGAGCAAACACGCACGCGACAGCTGCACCTCACTATTATGTATTGTATGAAAGCACATATTTTGTACATGTAATTTAAAAGTGCTAAAGCACAAACTAGTTGTTAAGATCTATGAACTTAATAAAATAGAGCAGTCTCTTGTTGAGCATCTAAGCGGTTGTTTCAATCTTCAGCATACATATTAATTGGCGACGAGGACAAAAGTACAAAAAAAAAATATATATATATACATATATATATATTACATACATATATGTCATCCGACTCGGAAAGCAATAAATCGGTGCCCTCTGTTAAAATAAAAAACGAAAATCACATGTCTCAAAACGTGGTCAATTTTATCGGCGCGATTGAATTTTTCAATCCATCGGAGGATGAGTTTGATATGTTCTTAGAGCGGTTTGAAAATTTGATGGTCTTAAATAAAATCACCGATGATAAGAGCAAGAAATCTTATCTTTTGAACCTTGGAGGAAAGGACCTGTACAAAGTCATCAGAAATGTGTCCAGACCAGACAGTATTGAGAACGTAGAATACGCGGATTTAAAGACAAAGCTGAGAGGTCATTTTAATCCACAAAGAAACATCACCGCAGAACGCTTTAAATTTGGAAGCCGGAATCAGCACCAAGAAGAATCAATTAGTGACTACGTCATTATCTTAAGAGAACTTGCCGACACGTGCGATTTTGGCACTTTCTTGGACGATGCTCTTCGGGATCGATTCGTGCTTGGAATCAAAGATAACCGCGTGAGAGCGAAACTGCTTGAAAAATCCACATTAAAATTCCAAGACGCGGTAGATCTAGCGAAGGGTGACGAAATGGCAAAGAATCAAATGAAAGTGGTACAGCCAAGCACACTGTCATCTGGTGAGATCAATGCCTTTTATCGCTCTTCAAGGCAACATAAATCAAAAAACGAAAAGTATGACAAATCTGATCGACAAGAGAGATCAAAATCGCGACAATTCAGAACCAAAAACAAAGAACTACAATGCTTTTACTGTAAAAAGTATGGCCATATCAAAAAGAATTGTTATAAGCTGAAAAATCGAACTGGTCATGGAAGAGTACATTACGTGGATGGTGCAGAGGCAGACAGAGCGGAGGATGATGAAAGCTCAGACGATCGGGCTTGGTTGGGTATGCTAAATTATGTCAATGAGGTTGTATCGGGAACATTAAAGGTTAAGCTATTGGTTGATGAAAAATATGTTAAGTATGAATTGGATACAGGTGCATGTGCTACTGTCATTTCTGAAAACTGTTATTTATCTTTATTTAAACATATTGAACTAAAAGAAATTTCTAAATCCATAGAAGTTGTAACTGGAGAGCGCGTGGTCGTATTGGGCAGTATAGAGGTTATGGTCAAGTCAAAGAAGTGGAATAATCCAATGAAGTTGACAATGCTTGTCATTAAAAGCAAAAATAATTTTGTTCCTTTGCTGGGGCGAAATTGGTTGGATCGATTGTATCCTAACTGGAGAATGTCTTTTGCCCAGGAAATAACAGTAAGTCCTGAAAAGATAAATAATGTTTCTGAATGTTCTAACAAAATTGATGACATCATTAACAAATTAAAACATAATTTCGCGAGTGTTTTTGATAAAAACTTGGAAAAGCCGATTGTGGGTTTTGAGGCTGATGTGATTTTAGATGAAAAGGCTAGGCCAATTGTATATAAGGCATACTCGGTTCCATTTGGGTTACGAGAAAAATATCTTGCAGAGCTTGAGAGACTCATAAGTATAGGAATTTTGGAAAAGGTCAGGCACAGTGAATGGGCAAGTCCATTATTAGGCGTCATGAAGAAGGATGGAGAAGTGAGATTGTGTATGGATTGTAAAGTCTCCATAAATAAATATATGAAAACCGAGCACTACCCGCTTCCTCATCCCGAGGATATATTTTCTGATTTAAGTAGCTATACTCACTTCACCATTCTTGATTTGACGGGTGCGTTTCAGCAGCTTAAGTTGACAGACTCTTGTAGGGAGTACTTCACCGTGAATACGCCTTTAGGGTTGTTAAGATATACTAGACTTGTTTATGGAGCAAAAGCATCGAGCTCAATTTTTCAGGAAGTCATCGATAAAATTTTAAAAGATCTAGCTTATGCATCAGGATACATAGATGACATAATTGTTAAAGGTACAAGCCTTTTAGATTGCGTTAAGAAAACAGAAGTTGTTTTGGGAAAATTACAGAACCATAACGTAAAGATTAACATTGATAAATGTAAGTTTTTTGAGAGTAAAGTAAAGTATTTGGGATTTATTATTAGTGCAGAGGGACGTCAACCCTGCTCAGATAAAATTGATGCTATTTTAAATGCTCCCAGGCCGAAAGATGTTTCACAGCTGCGTTCTTATTTAGGCCTCGTTAATTATTATTCAACATTTTTACCTAACTTATCTTCGGAATTGCATGATTTATACAATTTACTAAGGAAAAATGTTGAGTTTTCTTGGACTAAGCAATGTGATGAGACTTTCGAAAAGACCAAACTGTTGCTGACAGGTGACAAAGTGCTCGCTCATTTTAATCCACACAAAGATATTGTTTTATCTTGCGATGCAAGTCCCTATGGTATAGGGTGTGTCTTGTCAATTATTGATGAGGAAAAGAAAAGCCTTGCATGTATGCCAGCAGTTCGTTAAGTCCATCGGAAAAGCATTATTCTCAGTTGCATAAAGAAGCCCTTAGTATTATATTTGCTGTGAGAAAATTTAGAAAATTTATTTTCGGCAGAAAAATAACTATTTTTACAGACGAAAGCCATTAAAACAAATTTTTGGGGAGAAAACACCTACCCCACCTGTTGCAGCTTCACGGTTGCAAAGATGGGCTGTTGAACTGTCCATGTATGATTATTGCATATTATATAAGAAAGGTGCAAATAATTTGAACGCGGATGGTCTGTCCAGATTACCTTTGCCGCATAAATCAGGAGATGAGGAAACCTTTATAAACACTTTCAATTTTTCAGATGAAATTCCATTAAACCTGCATGAAATAAGAAAAGAGACCGAAAAGGATAATATTTTAAGAGAAGTTAAAGAGTGCATGGAAGTTAATAAGTGGCCTGATAGAAAAAGTTGCGAATTAAAGCCTTACTTTTTAAAAAGAAATATTTTAGAGTTAGAAAAAGGTGTTATTTTTTATGGCATGCGAATAGTGGTACCTTTTTCTTTGAGAAATTCAATTTTAGAATTACTACATGATGGCCATGTAGGAATAGTTCGCATGAAAGAACTGGCTCGTTCTTTAGTATGGTGGCCTAATCTAGATGAAAACATTGAGAATCATGTTAATTCTTGTGAAACTTGTGCGATAACAGGAAATCATTATTCAAAACATAAATTACAAGAATGGCCAAAATCTAGTTTTCCCTACGAAAGAATTCATTTAGATTTCTTTTTCTTTGAAGGGCAAACATACCTGATAATTGTAGACAGCTATAGTAAGTTTGTGGATGTTTATATCATGAAAAACACTAACGCAAATTCGTTAATTGAAAAATTAAGGACAAATTATGCAATTTATGGTCTTCCATTAAAATGCATTACAGATAATGGTCCGCCATTTAATTCGAATGATTATAAACATTTTTGTGAACTACATTGTATTGAAGATTTGAAATCGCCAGCCTACCACCCACAATCAAATGGCCAAGCCGAAAGGCTAGTCCAAGTCGTTAAAAATAATTTTAAAAAAATCAGTTATTGACCAAAAGACAAAACGACTTTCGCCGCAGCAAAGGGTGGACAATTTTTTAATAAAATACAGGAATACACCAAATACGACAACTCTTGAAACTCCAGCTAGTTTAATATTCAATTTTAAACCTAGAACTAAATTGGACATTTTGAAAGAAGAAAAACATAAAGAACATAAAGAAAATTATACATTATGTCAAAAATTTAAAAAAGGGGAAGATGTATATTATAAAGGCAATTTTGAAAAATACATTAAATGGTATCCAGCTGTGATCGTTGAACAAATTTCTTCATATGTGTATCTTATTAAGTTCAAGGACAATTTACGACAAGCACATATTAACCAAATTAAAAGAAGGATAAAAAAAAGTTACGTTTGCCCCGGAGCACTTATACATACGAAGAGGTTTGTCCAACGAACATAGCGGTACCAATAAAACATTTAACAAAAGACGGTCATACACTAAAAACTTATATCCAAAACGATCGTCTGAAAGAATCAAGACAAATTTAAATAAAAAACAAATAAGTTACAAGTACTAAGTAAAAAAAAAATTACATAAACTTTTAAAAACTAATGTAAAAAAAAAAATATGAATTTTGTAAAATATATAAAATGAATTACTTTAAGTTTGTATACGCTTTTTAATTATAAAAATGTTAAAAGAAAAACAATGTTTTTAATTAAGAAAAGGGTGAATTATTATGTATTGTATGAAAGCACATATTTTGTACATGTAATTTAAAAGTGCTAAAGCACAAACTAGTTGTTAAGATCTATGAACTTAATAAAATAGAGCAGTCTCTTGTTGAGCATCTAAGCGGTTGTTTCAATCTTCAGCATACATATTACTCACCATCCGAAGACAGAATAGGAGAGCCCGAAGACGATACGCTATTGTTCACAAACTTCATGGATTGCTCGCTTTGTATGCGACAGCTGCACTTCTCTATCGGAGATAGAATAAGAGAGCCCGAAGACATACCTACTGCTCACTTTCCTTGGGCAACTATCTCCCGTGGCACCAGAATATAGCATCTGGTAAGCTTCGCAACCTCTTGGGTCACACTTGTAGATAGGTACTTCCTACAAAAGCCCCAAGACCTACCAGTCTTATTAGATATACGTTTTTCCAGACCTGATCGAAGTAGAAATCACGTCCAGATATGCGTACTCCTCAGGTGAGTTGTAACACACTCCTTAGCGAATTCCTACTTTTAATGGATACCGTCCCGTTTTTGTTCCCATCTAGTCGGTTCAGTTACTCTCGTAACCTATCCACGAGCACCACGAGGAGGTCGACAGGAACGTGGAAAGACAAGCTAAAGGTAAGGTACTATTCCGACTCGCTGGTAATTCAGCTGAGCAGGCCCCAAAGAACATCAACTGTAGTTGACCTCCACAGCACCCAGGCGCAAAGGCCTGTCTGTGCAATTGGGAGGAAAACAATAGAAAGTTCAGTGAAGCCCTCAATTTAAAGAGGACAGTTGGGAAGCATTATACCAAGAACAACGCCGAATTGTGGAGGATTGTTCAACATGAGTGGTCCCAAATTTCAGTCGCAAATGCCGCCGATTAGTTGACTCAATGCCGAATAGGTGTCAAGCCGTAATTAAAAGTAAATGTCGAGCAACAAAATATTAATATGTTTCTTAAATTCTGAATTGCTAAATATTTAATTTAAATTTTTTTAAAAAAATTGTTTCTATTTTAATGTCCAAGAAATACGAGTATGTTACTTTTTTTCATTTTTTTTCTTTAATATTATATTATTATTATTTCTTTCAATAAATTAAGGTATACAAATCAAATACAAAAAAACTGAAGTCCAAATTTAAGATTGTTTTTCCTTTTTAGTTTACAAAAAATTGAATTCTTAAAACTTTTTTTTAGTGTATCTATTTTAATGTCCATATCTGTATCTATTCCTTGATCTCTATCTGAACTAGCGTTGTTACTTCCAAAAAAATGTGTGCAGTAGATCATTAGGAAAAATTCAGTAGATTGAACCTTTTCGCAGAAAATTTTTTTATTTAAAAATAGGAATACAAAGTTTATCGATTTTAGTAATGTACATTATGAATATTTTTATACAATATAAAACTTAAAAATCTTAAATTAATCATTTATTGTTCATATTTATTTGTTTTATGAACTCACCATTTGTAAATTTAAAATTTTTAAAATACTCCAAGAGATCTTGTGAGTTTAATGATGTTCAACAACCGTTTCAAAGAATAACATTTTGAAGAGCATTGACAATAAGTTTAATGCGGAGTTTGTTAGTTATAGTTAGGTACCCGTTAGCTTTACAAAACAGAGAAGCAAAACAAATGCAATAGGCGTTTTCTTACTTGCGATATATGTACATAGGTACTATAGGGCAAGTTGTGCATTTGGAAAAAATATCGAACTCGAGATTTTGACCAAAGTTGACACTACGATGATAGCGAATTCGTCTTCGCTGGGTCCGACAGTTCTGTGTGTATGTCTGAACCTCGATCTGCAGCCTAAGCCACAGGAGCTATTTTCTTCAAAATCGGTACTTAAGGGTCTTCAGTGATTCCCTAGAAGGGAAATTGAAATTTTTTTAGCGGGTTAGGTACGATATCTCGCTTTTTATAATCCCGCTTTTTAAAATCCCATTTTTATAATCCTGTTTCTTATAATCCCGCCTTTTTAAAATCCCGCATTTTATAATCCCGCTTTTTAAAATTCCGTCTCTTATAATCCCGTTTTTTATAATCCCCTTTCTTATTACGGCGTGTAAGCAGTGCCCCTGCTTGGACACACTATTTGATTTGGGGTAGGTGCGAGGTTGGGTGTATGCAAAGTTTCTTTAGCATTAAAAGAATCTGGAAAATAAGCAACATAAAATCAATAACTTTTAGCTACGTATTCTAAAAAACGGGATTAGCGGGATTTGGCGGGATTTTAAAAGGCGGGATTATAATAGATCGGGATTTTGAACAAGAGGGATTTTAGAAGACGAGATTTTAAAAAAGCAGTATTTTAGCAGACGGGATTTTTAAATTTTTTTTTTGGGATTTTTGAAAAGCGGAATTTAAAAAAAGCGTTGTTCCGATACGTTCCCTTTTTTAGCTCTTAAACTTACGGTACCCTCCATACACCCATAATGCATAATCTTATTTATCTCGAAAACGGCTCAAACGATTTTGATAAAAAATTTATGTGTGCTATTAAGGATATGGACTACATTTTGGTAAAAAAAAATTTTGGCCCAAAATGTTATTAACGGTACCTGTCATAGAACCGTTTTTTTTTTTTTTATTTTCGACTTTCTCATTAACCGCTTTAACGATTTTAACCAAAAATTTTCAACAGGAGCCAAGTTTAAAATAATATTGTATATAAAAGATCCGAAAAAATATTTTTGGGTTTTGTGAAAAAAAAATTCCAAGTTTTTTTTTTTGAAAAATCAATACCTTCAAAACGTGTGAACGATTATTTTTTGAAATTATTTCCTATAATTATACTACTTAAAGATGCCATCTAAAATTTTTTTCTCGAAAAATTCTAAAGAAATTTGTTATATAAAAAATTACTTTAATTATAAAACGATTTTCAAGCTTTGTTTGAACAATTTAATACTTCTCCAGAGATCAGACGGCAATTCCGTGCATTTGAACATTTTTATCTCATAAAATCCATGTTTTATATTTATAAAAAGTATTTTAAATTCCAAAGTACTTTTACATAAGAGCAAGTTCTTTTGACCCAGTCGTGTATTTTATTTATATTTGGTCTTCCTTTTCACACGAAAGAAAAACAAGCAGTAGCTTAAATTGTGTTCTTGTTAAATTTCATAGCGGGGCTAGTTGTAACATTTTTTTTAAGTAAATTGTAACATGTTAAAAATAACCCCATTAGTTTTTGTTTTCAATTGATCGTTGTGACCGAAAAACCATAATGAATGGTTTTTCTTCGTGTTTCGTTTAGTTTCTTTTTTAGATAAAAATAAAATAAAAATGCAATGTTCTATCGTTTCTGTTGGAGAGAAAATTGTTCACCTTTTTTAGTTGTTTTTGCTTTATGCTGGCTCGGTACCAAATGCAGTTGGTGGTCAATGAAAAACAATAGATTAACTGAAGTTCAACCATCAGTGAGCCAATCACATACTTTAACCGACGTTTAACTTCAGTTACAAAAAAAAGCATATTACTAGCAGGGTTCCCCAGATACTATTAAGAGTACAACATTTTCACCTTTTATGGTTTTAGATAAGGGAAGTCTAGTATTTAGGTATTAAAACTATATTACTTAAAAATGTATTTACTTAAAACCAATTTACAAACTTTTTCTTAACTTTGAACATTTTCTAACTAGTACCGTACTAAGCCAATTGTTTTAATACTCGTAAATTACTTCTGACAGTTTGTTTAAAAAACTAAGTTAACAGATGTTTTCTGACATTTGGAAATGTCAAAGAGTCATATTTAGTTAGCGTGATACCCACAAAATAAAATAGGTATTCGACGCTTTTAACTTGAATAATATGTTAAAGAAAGTATTGTGCTTAACTCGATCAAAATTTGTTTGTGTCTTTAACCTTAATTTGATTTTTTTAACCTAAAACAAAATAGTTTAAACTATAATTCGACTAAAATTTTGCGCAAGTAACCAAGGTCAGGCTAACAATTTTCCGAAATCGAATTATTTATACACAGTAAGTGTATGGCCATGGTGAGTAATATAGTATTTTTAGAACTTAAGTACATATATTTTATTTTAATTTTCCATTGAATTCTATCAAATACCATAATCACATGGAGCCTTGATTACACACGGAATTTTTCAACCTCGTTTCACTATTTTCCCCAAAACCTATCATTAATTAAGATTTTTTTTTACCCATTTTAATAAACTAATTGATTGTTCTAGTTATCCATCTTATGTATATATGACGGAAACATATTTTTATTAGGGTGTTCAATAATTACCGAACTCCTTTTCCAATGAGACAAACTCTTAAATCAAAAGCTTACGTCCTAAAAAATCTGCTTTTGACCAACAAAATTCTTTTTCGAGATCAATGGGCGCATTCACTAATGTAGTGACTACGTAGTCAAAGGCAACTAAAAATTGAGTTGAAATTTCTCCTTCGATGTAGTGTACAAATTTCGGCTTCAAAGTTAGTGGATAATGATTTTGAAATTTCACAATCAGCTGTTCGATGAAAATACAAATTTAATTTTTGGTGGAAGATATTTTTAAAATAAATTGATTAAACAAATTATAATATTAATCTTATATTTAATGTTATTTAATTTAAACTGTAAAAAAAGTTTATTTAAAGTTCTCAAAACACAATTTTTCTTATTTTATATGTTTAAATCTGTCATTAATATGACAGTTTAGGATTGCCTAACTTTGTAGTGCAATTTTGCATTCACAAATCTAGTTGAATTTTGACTATGTAGTCATCACTACATTTGTGAATGCGCGCAATAACTGATTGTACTCGTAAGTAAACCCAATAGAATACAAATTCATTTTTCCGTAAATTCAAGATAATTTCTAAATAAATTTTTATGGGAAATGATGGGCACCCTAATACATAAAATGTAAAAATTTTGAAATAAAAGACAATAAATTCGTTAATTTTATTTGTTAAAAAAAACATTCAATGACACACTCAAGGCAACAAATTTGTCTTCAAATACACTTCTTATCTTATAAGTTTTACAAATTAACATTTATTTAATTGAAATCAAAGTTGATAAGCAAAGATAAATCAATTTCGATTTGTTTTTACCAATTTAATAATTAGAAAATAAACTGACAATTATCATGACAGCAAAGTCACAATGACTACATGCAAATGTAGTATCGATTAAATTAACTTGTCTGTTTATAATTGGGGCATTTATTAAATATATATATTTTTTTTTCATAATTACAATGATAACGGTTGGGTTAATAAAATTTCTTAGATTATTCTATATTTGATTGCAAACGTATTCTTATTAATAGTAAGATCTAGTTAAGAAATGTGATTTTTTTCAGGGTTTTTCGAAGTGATAATAATTTAATGTAAAACAATTTTAAAAGAGTTTTTAATTTTACTTCATCGTCTTCTGCGGCTAGCAAATTTAAACACGCAAACAACAAAAAACTAAGAGTGAATAGAATTAGTAAGGTCAGCATTCAGAGTGATCATCAAGTGAATTTTAAGTGTTGGAATGTTGAGAGTTAGATGGCGCTTAATTCAACCGTAGAGAAAAATGTAAAAAATGACATGTGGCACTGCTTTTGAATTTAAAAAAAAAGTAAATATAAAAGTGGACATAAGAATTTTATTCACTCTTAATTGCTGCGCTGGCTGGTTATAAGTTTTACCAATAAACGGCTAATGTTTTGTTAAAGCCTATTCCTGGTCCTATTATGCTTTATTGTGTCGTTTATTACACAAATGACGATTACAAAGCACGATGACGATTATAATGCATTTCTTTATCAAGATAGTTGAGGTTCTGGATAGAATAGCGGTTCAACAGACTGATGAGGATGGGCGACTCTTGTATAGTTCAAACGTCCTCGCAATTTGGAGCAGAGGAGCCTTCTATTCAGTTCAGATCGAAACCGAAGAAATAGTATAAGGCAAGAGAACCGGTTATGGAAAATAATAAATATAGTCTTAAGGCCAGAAGGAATATGAATTAGGTTATTATTAAATAAGACGTAAGTTATTTATAATTTGGGTATACATTTTCTGTCTAGTTTCTAGATAGTTTTTTTTTTATAAATTAGACAAATGTATTAAAATAAAAATAAAATTACAATTTCAAAAATGAATATTAAGAATATTGGCGCAAAGTTTTAAACAGCCTATTTTTAAGGTATTAGTATGATACTACTTAACAATTTGCTAACCTTAAAGTAGTTTACTAACTCTTTATCCTAATTTTAAACACTTTCTAATTAGTAACGTACTAAGGTAATTTTCTTAATAAATTGCTTCTAAACACACCTAAAAACTTTAATAAAAGGGTGAGAAAGTATGGTGCTATATTCGATTAAAACTAGCAAAACCGTTGTTTTAACCTATAGTTCCATACTAAAACAGCTTTAACATCGTACTAATTCAATTAAAATTTTGGCCTATTAATTTTCAAGTTTTAAAAAAAAAAGTTTCAAAACCATATTTAATTTTTTCTTATCCGAAAACAAGTTGTTTATTTGGAATTTTTAAAATAGAATAAAAACCTAGAATAAAAAACATTTTTAGAAATCTGTTTTACCATTTTTGAAAAAATAGAAAAAAACATAAAATGGTTACACAGAAGGTACGAGTACAAGTTTTTAAAAATTTTTTTCAAAAACTAGCTAGTTTTTAATTTTTGTTTTAATCTGTGGAACATTTTTAAAGAAAACTATGTTTTCTAAAAGTGGAGCAAAATCTGTATGGGGGATACCGCAATTTTTGATTTTAAGAAGAAAGAAAAGAAACCTGTTAGGGCAAAAATTTGAAAATGCTATCTACCAAGTTTAAAAAAACAATCGTCCGGACCATTTAGGATGTAGTCGAACAGACAGAAAGAATTGCAAGAACCACTTGTTTAGTCTTCTTTATCATATAGTAGTATCAAGTCTGATCAAAATCTGGAGTTATATTGTGTATTTCTAATGTTAACATTATTCTTCGCAGATTTAAGTAAATATCTACCCTGACTTATGTTAGCGAAGGTTGTTGTTAATACGAATGGTGGAAATGTCATCTAGGACTTTATATTTAGAAGATATACAAGGCCTTATTGTAAAATATAAGAAACAAAAAAATTGATTCATGAGTTCAATGTTTTCGCCAAGGTTAGAATTGCTTAGAAACACTGTTTAAAATGCCTGTATACAATTTCTTAATTGCTGCGTGGAGACAAATCTTACCCATACTACCATACACACCTGTTCAAGAACTACTTCTCGATGACTTAGAAAAGAGGCTTGAGTTTTTTAACTGGATGTTAGAGCGGAGCTTGAATGACAACGAGTTTATTAGTAAAATTGTTTTGACGGACGAATCAAAGGGCACGGTAGTGCCCAGCCAAGTTCTGGCACTACACCCTTTTTACAGGAATAAACTCAGGCGATTTTTGACCCCTTCCTATCTTTAGTAGCAATGAAGTCAGAAACTTAAAACTCCGAATATATGCTAAGCTAATCACCAAATATCAATTTTCTGGCATAAGCGGTTCCTGAGATATAAGACCTCAAAAATCACAAGAACCGTAACTGACTGACTGACTGACAGATCATCAAAATTATGGAGCACTTCCCGACATCGTAGAATCTTGTAATTATGCACAACGGTAGGTCTTGTCATGCAACCAGAGGAAAAAATCGAAAATTTGAAATTTTTCATTCAGGGGGCGTGGGATCCGCCCACTTTCTCCGAATTGGTGTTGGTTGAATGGAGCACTTCCGACTGCTGTAAAACGATGAAATTTGGTAAAGTGGTAGGGCTTGAATTGCATACAAAGAAAAAAATATAAAATTAGCGGTTTTCCGTTCAGGGGTGTGGTATCCGCCCACTTCCTCAGAGCTGATGTAAATTATATATGGCGCACTTCCGATTGGAGTAGACCAATGAAATTTGGTAGAATGGTAGGGCTCAAATCGCATATAAAGGACCAAAAATAAAAATCGAGGTTTTCCATTCAGGGGCGTGGTATCCGCCCACTTTCTGAGAAAATGTTTAATTTATATGGAACACTTCCGATTGCTGTAATTAAGGTAGGTTTGTTAGTGTTAAGTATCTTGCCAGGATAAGAAGAAATAATTGAAGCGCAAATCAAAACAACCATTAACATAAAGAAATAGGAAGCTATAAACTAAGTTGATTTGAGTAGGTAGGGTCCACCCTTCTATCCTTCCGTATCTTTCGAGATTTTGACATGGCAAAATATTAAAATCTTTGCAAAAAGGAGTGAGATCAGACCAAAAAACATAAATGTTAAAAAAAGAGCCAAGTTCTTCTATACAAAAACCTTTGTGTAACAAGTCAGCCGTGAAAAGTACTGAGATCTAAAAGTACGCCAAATTCTTACTTCATGAAGGTTTAATTCCGAATATTTAAAGTAGAATAATATTGAAACAGCTGCAATGTAATAGAGAAATTTTATTATTTAATGATTACTGACTAAAATTTGATGGGCTTACTTGGCAAGTTTTTTTGTATGCCCAAATTCGAAAGGTTTTAAAAACTAGACCAGTGAACCCATCAAATTTTATTCAGTAATCATTAAATAATAAAATTTCTCTATTACATTGTAGCTGTTTCAATATTATTCTACTTTAAATATTCGGAATTAAACCTTCATGAAGTAAGAACTTGGCGTACTTTTAGATCTCAGTACTTTTCACGGCTGACTTGTTACACAAAGGTTTTTGTATAGAAGAACTTGGCTCTTTTTTTAACATTTATGTTTTTTGGTCTGATCTCAATTTACACGAGCTGCGGACGATCAACGCAAAAGGAGATACAGTCAGCATTTCAACACAAATTCAGCGTCAATATGTCGGCAGATGTGGAAACATTTAATCATCGTCTCCTTCAACTACCACTCAAGTTGAATTCTACGAACTACGAGACATTTCACTGATCCAACTGGTTTCATCATATTTTCAACAGGATGGTGCTCCAGACCACTATAGTCGTCGAAATGTGATGAATTGGCTATATGAAGAATATGGTTATCATAGGATAGGAAGAAGTGGATCAGTTCACTGGCCTGCAAGTTTTGTTTGTATGAAGGATGAAGGAACTTGTTTATTCAACAGAAATAACAATTTTAAGAGAATTAGAAGAGCGTATTCTCGAATCGTCTTCAAAAGTTAGCCAGAATGTAGCATCGATAAAGTCTAAAAACGGGCTCTAGCATGCAAACAAAACCAAGGAAGCCACTTGAGTATTTATTATTACACACATAAAATAAAATATTATCTAAAACCTCACAAAACAATTTTTTGTTCTTAGCGTTTAGAGGCTAAAGCAAAAAAAAACATTTTTTTAAATTACCTACTGTAGGTTTTCCTAAGCATCATAAGATTTATGAGTTTTAACAGGCTTAGAAATTAGATATTTGAAGACCCCAACAATACATCAACTTAATTTAAAATAATAAAGGCTTGTATATCTATATCTTCTAAAAATAAAGTCCTAAACTACTATTCGTATTTACAGACAAATTTTAGCTATAGCACAAGTCAGGTTAGACCACACTAGGCCTTGTCTTAAATCCCAACAATATGATATCAACATTGGAGATATCCCCATACTGTTGAACGATTTTATTCTAGAATCATGGCCCAAAATTTCCTTGACGAATTATATATCGCAAGTAAAAATAAGACAGTGGTATTTTTTTGTAATCTAAAGACATATTCAACTGGACTCTAAAGTACACTTTTCGACAGCTTATCACTGCACCGTTGGCCGCCATCTTGAATTTGAAGTAATTTGTGGTTTGTTAAATATTTCGCTCATTTTCAATTTTTGACTAAAATACTCGTAACAAAGGTTACTAAAAATTTAATACCTTCTAACTTGGTCATAATAATTTTTTTTCATTAAACCGAAAAATTCTTTTTTTTTTCACAAATATTAAAAACAGTTATTCCTACTAATATACATGTCTACGAATTTAAATATATGTATGTATGTATATTGGAGTCCACAAAAATTACCCGTAATTGCCGCAATAAAACATCAGCAAATTCATTTTCCACGAAATTAAAGATTCAAAAATTACCCTAGAGTATTTGTAAATGTCAAACTGAGAACAAATAGGCAATCAATTTTTTCCCTGTCTCATTCTTTGTAATCCAATTTGAATCGCAAAGTTTTCTTAAAATGCCCCCGTAATTCAATACCAATACTCTCTCTCTGACCGAAAAAGAAATCCACAACGAGAAAAAACAAATTGTTATTTCTATTTATTTAGGAGCCCATTCGGCGAAACCGAAACCGACCTCCAATGATGCTCTGATGATGATGATCCTTCGATTTGTCCCATTCTACGGTTCATTTAGTTCGCTCAGTATTTTGTTTAGCAATTTTTATCCTCCTCCCAGGATAATTCCTGTGGTTGAACAGGATTATTATTTTCGTTTTTCTTTTTCTGCCAGGTTCTAAATATTTCCAAGCCATTGGATGGCTTTTTTGGTTTTTTTTTTGCCTGAAAGCTTGGCAAACAACAACAACAGCACACAGAAAATATAAATATCCTGTTGTGTCCTGGATCGTTGGTCTTAGAACATGTGTATTTGCTGTGTCCTACAATCAATGTCACTATAATGAGCACTCAGATGGACATCATCCCCAATGGATTGTTTGGGTGGGGGAGCGGGTGGTTTTTCTCCCACTCCAATGGAAAACGTTGCAGACAATCAATCTTTGTGTGTGACATGGGACGTGGCCAAATAAAAATCTTTCCATTTTCTTGAGGAGAACACACATACTCAAAGACAAAATTTAGCATCCTTGTCATCATAAAAACCACAAGATACAAAAGATAAAGAACGAGAGGTATGTGCACAGAGGAGACGACTTAAATGATGCCAAAACAAATAAAACATCCTTTTTAGGGAATTTATTTCACAAAGATTGTTGTGTTTAGGCTTAGGAGATTTTCGCAAGGATCACACGACGACGATGAGACAAATACACTGTCATTTGTCAGGATTTCGTGCAAAAATTTCTCATACTCGTCATCGTTATCGATTGTTGTGTTATGCTTATGTGATATTATTTGTCACAAAAGGATCCCTCAAATCTTTATCTCTTCAGGGCGAGGAGATATGAGAAGCAAGGTGGCGATGTAGGGTGTATATGATGTGCTTAGGTGGTATAATGATGTTTGTTTGACATCTCTTGATATTTTTGATTGCTTAGCATAAATATTTTTGAATAAAAGTTTTCAGTGTGTAATTTATGTCGTCGTGCGTGATAAGTGTCTCTTCTTAAAAGTGTTTTATTTGTTTTTCGGATTTGGTAACATCGTGTCGAAGAGTACCAAAAGTGCGTTGATTGGATTGATGTTCTTTGGTTTATAGCTTTTTTCATACTTTTTTTTTTCGAGATAAGCCAAGCACCAAGAGTTTTATGATTTATGACGCATATAGAGCAGAAAAGGAAATGACATTAGATATTATATGGTAACTCATCCTTTGTTTGGCTTTTTTTAGTTGAGCAGAACAAATGAGGTTTGTATTTATATATAAAAACAAAACAACATTAACAAAAGATACAATGTGATTAAATCTTTTATTTGAAATCCTAGCTGAACATTATAAAATTTATATTTAATAAAAAAGTAAAATAAAATAAAGAAATCAAAACAGAAATGAATCACTTCATTGTTTAAAGTAGCAAAACTTATAAACGTATATTATTTAAAAAATAAAAATAGTAAACAAAAAATAAAATAATAATTAAACAATAATCTGACTATTTTAAAATTGTATATTTAATTATTCAATTAAACATTTAATTTAATTAATAAAATTTGAAAGGTGTGAGCTTAGATTTATCTGAAATCTTGATGTATTTAGAAATATTTGCGACTAACGCGGAAAAATAAGTTTAAGTTGCACTAACTAACGATTCCGGAGACGGTACAATCATGAACAGTACGCAATCTACCTAAGCATATATCGTGACAAAAATTAAGCTCGGTAGACTCCGGTGGGCAGGGCACCTAGCTCGCATGAGCGAAGAGGAACCTGCTCGGAAAGTTCTTTGTGGTACATTCCATGGTAGACGACAGCGTGGTAGACCATGCTTGTGCTGGAGAGATGGTGTAGACCAGGACGCCCGAAGCTTTGGGGTGCGCAACTGGATGGCGTCGGGATAGGTGGAGAGACTTGTTGAAAGAGGCCAGGACCGGAACCCGGTTGTCGAGCGGATGATGATGATGATGAACTAACTGCACTAACTGGAATGTGTCATTTAAGTATTTTTCTTCCAGGCACTTGCTTTGAGTAATCTTATGTAATTTAAGAGCATTTTTTGAACTTATAATAACTTTCAATGAGAGTTCCCAGAATTGATTTATTAATGTGGGTGACACTGACATATCAGGCTTGTTTTAAACAAGAAGTGAATAATCATTAAAACCAACTTTAAACTTACGCATACATTCAGAAGAGAAACAAGGGTATACTGAAAAGTTAAACACGAAAAAGTGCATTAAAAGAGTTTTAACTAATCCAAACTTCTTATCAAGTTAGAGCAAACGAAAAGTGTATCTTAGATACATACTATGCGAGTTAGGCAGTTAACAACAACATTATAGAAGATCATAGATAAAAAGTGAGAACAGAAGTGGTTCCAAAACGGACCCTTGTGGTACCCCAGAGTTTACTAAGATAGGGTAGTGCTCTTAATTTCAAACATTTTTCAAGTAATTACAAAGAAGACGAATATATGCGTTAGAAAACTGCAAAAGGTGTTACAGTTTAATAGGAGAAAAGAGAGATTAATGCAATCAAAAACCTTTCGAAATTCCAACAGCACCATAAAACTGTTTAAACTGCCTTTTATTTTTTAAATTTTGTTTTCATAAGAAGAATAGACCAGAAACTGAGAATTGAGTTGAAAGAGCAAGCGATGTTGAGTTCTAAGTCACACTGAATCATAAACTCGGATTTTGAAAGTAGGATTAGTAAATCTACTAGTATCGCTTACAATATTTTTAACTAAATTTTGTTTTACATTTCGAAAGAATCTCAGTTTTCTAAAGACGCTCATAAAAATTCCAGAATTAGGCTAACGTCACATAACGAAATTTTTTCACAAATTAGATTTCTTATATCTTTTTAAGTTAAAGGGACAGAAATCTCACTGCCCATGTACTACTGAATTTTTCAATTGTTCACAATAAACCGTCCCGGTCACTTTAGTAAAAACTATTAATTATTAATATTATACGAAATAGTGACAATGCATATTTAATACATGCTGGAAATGAACCAATGAGTGCGGTTCATTTTAATGGGAACGTTAAGAAAGAAAATCCAAGAGTTATATTGGAACAATCTCTTCATCCCCACTCGATGAAAGTTTGGTTCGGTTTTTAGGCTGGAATCGTCATTATAGGCCTAAGCAATGCAGGTGCGATTGTTTCAGTGAATAGATTGCCATACCGAACGATTATGACAGGCTCTTTTTTCTGTCTGAAATTAATACTATGAATGGCGTTTTCTATTAGCAGCACATACCAGACAATTCGTGAAACAAAAACAATAGCACTATTCTGTGACGAATTTTCTGGGCGAGTGATTTCTAGAAATGGAGACTTCACTTGGCCGCATAGATCGTGCGATTTGACGTTATTATATATTTTTTTGGGGTTGGGTTTTTTTTTGGTTTTTGGGGCTTTGCCAACAAACTAGAGATCTATATTTTATTACCCATACAAAATGATTTCAAAAGATTAGAAAAACATTTGGGAACGAAAAGTACGCTGCTACAGTTTAATAACCAAATTTTTGCTCTTAGTTGTAAAGAATAACTTATGGTGGATTTAAATTCATCTTCGAGCAAATTCTGCAAAAAATAAAATGTACGACTGGATCGCACGAACTTGCTCTTATGTAAAAGTACTTTGGAATTTAAGATATTTTTTATAAATTTAAAACATGGATCTAATGAGATAATAATTTTCAAATGCAAAAAATTGCCGTCTGATTTCTAGAAAAGTATGAATTTATGCAAACAAACTTTCAAAAATCGTTTTATTATTAAATAAATTTTTTATATAAGAAATTTCTTTAAAAATTTTCAAGAAAAAAATGTGGGATGCGAATTTTAAGTATTTAATAATATTGATTTTAGGAAATAATTTCAAAAAATAATCGTTCATAGGTTTTGAAAATATTGATTTTTCAAAAAACCCAACAAATATTTTTTCGAATATTTTTATATACAATATTATTTTACTGCTGAAAATTTTGGGTTAAAATCCTTAGAGCCGTTAATGAGAAAGTCGAAAATAAAAAAAAACGGGTCTATGGCAGGTACCCCTAATAACATTTCCCCCCAATTTTTTTTTTGACCAAAATATAGTCCATGTCCATAATATCACACTTAATTTTTTTTTATCAAAATCGTTGGAGCCGTTTTCGAGATAAATAAGGTTATGCATTATGGGTGTATGGGGGGTACCGATTGTTTTAGAGCTAAAAAAAAAATTTCAATTTCTCCTCTAGGGAATCACCGAAGACCCAAGTCTTCAAGTAAAAAATAAATTAACATTTGTTAAGAGAAAACCAAATTACTGAGATCTTCATGAATGTAGATTATAAGTAGCTCCAGAAACTAAGATGAAGATTATAGTTGTCTTTCATTATTTTACCATTACTTCTACAAACAGTGCTCTAGCGAAATAAGCACTTGCATTCCTCCTCTTAAACAATTTAACCGCAATACTCGCGCTTTTACGAATGCTCACCCTTGAGTCCACCTTCGGATGTGCTGTGAAATACAGAGATTCTTTCTTTAGCCGGACTACACGAATGTAGAATGCTCTACCCAGCTCTATTTTTCCTTCCCATTGTAGTTTTCAAAAATAAAATGTAAATTATTTTAAGGGTTGTAAAAACCCCTTGAGTGCGCGCTAATTATAAAAAAAAATAGTTAAGACAAGCATCTTTATTATAGCATCAATGTCTCTGCAGCTAGGCTCTAAAATCTGTATATTACCCTGTTATTCAAATAACATGTTAATAAATTATAATATTAATGATAATAATTATAATAATAATAATTATAATATCTAATAATAATTATAATAATAATAATACTATAACATATCCATTTGTATTTCTATATGTTTTTGATGGATGTGTTCACAAGTTCCTATAATTTTTCTTGCGCAACTGTCAAAATAAAAAGAACACTACTTCTTTAGTTTATCTTCTGGAAATATAACGAATGTTATTACTATATTCTTATATTTTTAGTTGAACTCCTCACGCTTTACATAGTCTTTCAATTCAACTTGCATTGCGGGCAATTTCCATCGCAGAACATCATTCAAATTTAAGCTGTGTACTCTTTCGCACGTCCGTATTTCGATGTATGTATGTATGTACATATATCTGACCCGCTTTACTTATCTTCAAATATGCATATCGCAAATACGCAAATGTAAATCGACCATTATCTGTCAATTATTAAGGCACGAAATAATTGTAAGGCATATTATTCTCGAGCTAAATATTAACAGATTCTGTTAATTATTTTAACTTAATGTGAACTTCGCTTTGTAAACAATTCATCATAGTCAAAGAAAAGAATCCCTTTTATTTGATTGAATTCACTTGAAATCTTGAAAATAAATTCTTTGAAATGTTCACTTAAAATTTTTTTTTTCAGAAAGTGGCTGTTTTCTCTGACATAAAGATCTTATGTCAAAATTTTGCTAAAATTTTAGCTAATGTTTGGAGAGAAATGTGGCTGTCAAAATTAAGTGCGATCCACTGCGTATTTATTATTTATTTAGGATTTAAGGAAAACATCAGAACTGTTATTCATGAAATACAGCAACAGTTATGTATGTATATGCAAAAGTGCTGCAAAATTTCATTAAATCAATAACCTTTTTCAGAAAATATTTGGTTACGTTATAGATTGCAGAAATTTTACTTTAATGAAAATCGCATTGTTATGTCTCTAGTCTGTGAGCCTATGGCTAACCAATTGATAAACTCAACTGACCTTTTCAGTGACTTTTTAGAAGTAATACCTAATCTTTTGTTCTAATAAACCATACGAGTATATAGGGCGACGACCCTTGCTTATCGTTGTTTTATTTAATTGAAAACAAATGAAAGAGAGAAAAAATCTGCTTGAGTTTTTAAACACCAAATTTCCTTAGGAAAATGCAGCCGAATTACTTTATATTAAGAAAATATCAATAAAATAAAACTTCTTTTATTTTTGAAAATATCGATTCAATATTCAAAGCTTACATTATGTATGAGTATAGAATTTTTAATCATGAAGTTTGTTTATGAAAGAATGAAAAGGTTGCACACAATATATAAAATTATTTTAAATACTCTCAATATTTTGAACAAAATTGCACACTAAACATTCAAATGAATAACCCCAAGGTACCATGTTAACATCAGCATTATACCCTAATTTCGCACTAGCTTCAGGCTCTTTATCCCACACTCATTTCGTATTCACATTTGATGCGTGAAAAACTGAAAATCATTCGAATGAAAATATTTCATCGTCAGTCTTTTTAGAATCCTTTGTGTGTTGAAATTTTCTAGTCGAACAATTTTAATACCGCAAAACATAAAGAGTAGGTAAAAGCCAAAAACAATAACAATACACATGTATGTATTTCCCAAAGCCCGTCCAAGTCGCAAATACATGAATTGCTGATTGTTTAAAATATATGTTTTGGTATTCAATTTTATGCACATACATACGTATCTGATCCTATAATCTGATTTGTATGATGATTTATTAGGCTCGCAGACATATTGAAAAAGTAAAAAAAATTGGATTTCTATCAAATTGAACTGTGTACAACTTTCCACCCTCGATATGCCACACGAAAGGGGTGACATTTTTTGATGAGACACCTTTTTTCAAAACATAGATTTTTTTGTTATTGTTATTCAATTGCATTAGTTAACGGTATTATATATTCAAAACAAATTCAATTGGATTAATACGCTCGATTGCACTTAATTTAGAAAAATTTCGTTTTATGTTGTGGTGAATTTTTGTTTTTGTTGTTTGTTTCTCTTGTGATACAAAAACAAGTAAACCTATTTTTAGGGGTGCCAGTCACAGTCTTAATGGATGAAGAAAAATATTCATTAGGTATTTTGCATATGAGCTTGATGATTTAATTTTTTTGTATAAATAGGCCTTTTGATAAAAAATTGATTGGAAAAAAGAAAATGTACATTTCATTTCACAATTGGATACCTAAATTGGGTCAATGCATTGGATTTAAGTGTTTTTTTTTATTTCAAATTTTTTCGTGTGAACTGTTGTGACTGTTAAAATGTCATAAATTTTTAAGAATTTTTCTAGAAGAAAAATCAAATAATTTGACTTTAAGGTTACTAATCTATAAAATAAAAGAAAACAGGACTGAATTTCTAAGTAGGTTTTAAACAATATCTCGAAAAAAAGATCATACAAACAATGGGTCAATGCAAAAACAAAATAAATAATACTTTCTTTTAAACACACAATTTTGTTATACGATTTATAGGTACTTTCGGACTTGAAGAGACGAAATATTTTTTTTTAATTTTAGCAACCGTTAGAAAGTAATGAGTAAAACAATGATTAGGGTTCACTTTAAGACACAATTGCGGAAACTTTTGAATAATAATTTATTAATTTAAAATTAAAATTAAAATTTAATTTAAAAAAAAATTAGTGGAATAAGAACTAAAATTGTTGATACTTTTGGCAACGATGAATTTGTAAATTTTAATTGAGTTTAGCATCATAATTTTTTTCACACAATTACTGCAACGAATAGTGAGACGAAAACAAAAGTGAACGAACACTAGACAAAAATTTATACGACTATAGCTAATTATTAGAAAACTGACTGAACTTGAAAAGTACTGCTAACGTAGTAAATCTGTATAGGTACTTTAATTTCATTCATATTTTTTTTTGATTCTATTATAATTTATAAAAATTTCTTCTTGTTTCTCAAAAATGTATTTTGTCATCAATTTTTTACACGGGGATGTAGCTCAGATGGTAGAGCGCTCGCTTAGCATGTGAGAGGTACGGGGATCGATGCCCCGCATCTCCAATTCTTTTTTTTTTATTTTTTGTTTTTGTTCAAAGAGAAGTAATGACAAAAAAGATTTTTAAATAAAATTAAAATTCCATTCAGGTAATCTTAAGATAAATATTATGCCCCGATAAAACAATTTATTAAGTTTCAAGGGGAAGTTGTTGTAATCAAGTTTTTTGTTTATAGCGATAGCATTTGGATTTCAAGTGAGTAATTTCAAATGCGTTAAGAGATTTTAAATAGATTTTGTGGTATATGTGTACATACGTGTTTAGTTTTATATTTAATTAAGGGGTGAATTACTAGTGAGACTTGAACTTGATACAGTCACGTTTATAACTAGAGCCGGGCAGAAAACTATTTAAATTTCCAGTTGCTTTACTTCGCAAAGTTTTATTTAAAATAAATACCAATATATACATCGAACAGCTTGCTTAGACTATAGCGAATAAATTTAGATTTTCATTGATCTTCATCTGAAGAATTAATGAAAAGTAAGCGGATCAGATATACATCAAACAACTGGTAACCAGCGTTACCACTTCCGGAAAAAAAGTCGAAGTAGATTTAAAGAAAAAAGTGAAGTTAATTGAGAAAAATCGAAGTAGAGTGCAGAGTACGATAACTAGAAGGGTCAAATACAATCGTTTTTTTTACTATGGGAGGGGGGTCTATCTCGCCCGTTTAGGAGGTAGGGGCGAATTTAGAAAAAAATGATTTAAATTGAAAAAAATATTAAAAAACAACGGCAACACTTACAATAAAGAACCATACCGGTTTTGAAAGCCAGAAGTCTATAATCTATAATCTTCTATAATCCTTAATTTAAATTAAACTATTTATGTCAATAGTTTTTGAAAAATTCGCATGCAAACTCAAAATTTTGTTAAAAAAAATGAAAAAAAAAGTTTAGACCAATTTTTTTTTCAAAATTGTAAAATGAATTGCTTAATTGGCTTTTTTGGTCAATGCTACTATTAATTCTGAATCGAACACAAAAACCGAATGGTTTTGTCCCTTCTAGTTTTTGAGAAAATCGAAAATTACTAAAACTACTTTTTATGAAATTTTTGATTTTTGGTATTTAACTACGGTGATTTCATTTTAAGGATTAATGGTAATGTGGTTTATTTGTAGGTAAAGTACAGCAAATCATTTAGGGTTACCAAGAATGCACCAGAGGAGGTAGAATTGCATGGCATTTCGCGTCTCAGTCAGTGTGTTTGTGAGTAAGTCAGGTGTTACTTAAAAATAGTCAAGTCAATTTTTCAATGTTCAATGTATTAAAACCGTGTTTACAGGCACTTTGATCACAAAAAAAAATTATAGCAAGCACCTCCCGAATCTCTAGCCAATATTGAGGCCCATGGAAAAATGTGCCGATAGATGGGTTTATTGCTCTGAGGTTAACTTTTATATGGATTGCACCAGAGAAACTTTTAAATCATTAGTTTTAAGCAAAATTTATAAGTAACGTTATATATTTATTAAAATAAAAGATTAACTATGTAAATCATTTAAATGTAATTTGAATTTTATATACCCACCTACAAATTTGTAACTATATATTTACTTATGTATCTTAGTCTGTAAGAGTATAATAATGCTCTGGTTGATGAATAAATAATAATAATAATATTGTATTCTTACAATTTTTGTCACCTTTTTGAGTTGGACTTGAGGGGAGTTGACGCTTTAGTTGGAATTAGACCAATTTCTTCTAAGAACGCGATGCTTTTGAAATATTTTTGTTTCAAATATTGAAAAGTTATTTAATTTAGGATGAAGTAGTGGATGCTTAGTCGTCATTCTTTATTCAAAGAAAAAAATACTTCACTCTTACAAAGGTTGAATATCGAATGACCTTGGTAAACAATAACTTGTACCATATTAGCATTAAAAATGTTAGACACAAACAATAAACATACATATTAATTAAGGAATTATATAAATTTGCTGCATTCCTACAGTAGTACCTAGGTAATGTGAATTTTTCATAATGTATTAAATTTTCATGTCTGAACATTTTAAATGTGCAACTTTGGGCTACGTACATACATATATTTAGTAGACATTGGATATAGACCATAGGGTAAATTCAAAGTTTCTTTAAATCCAGATTCTGTAAATGCAAAAGAAACCTTGCATACACCCAACCTCGCACCTACCCCAAATCCTATAGTGTGCCCAGGCAGGGGGGTTGCAGGGGGGAGCATGCCCCCCATACATATCTCACTGTTTATACGCCGTAATGCGTAAGCAAGCAAAAAAAGCAAATATCCCATAAAAAAAGTAGTTTTAGTTATTTTCAATTTTCTCAAAAACTAGATGACATAAAATCATCTAGTTTTCAGTTTTTGAATAAGAATATATTAGAGCAACGAATTTTAGGAAAAATAATAATATATAACTTTGAGTTTAAAACTCGTTTTTTCAAAAACTGTGCATAGATTCTACTTGATTTAAAAATTATCTAATAGATCAGAGTATTGGCTTTAAAAAAAGGTATAATACTTAATTGTAAGTATTACCGTTATTTTTTAATATTTTTGTTTCCATTTTAGTACCTTTTTTATAAAATTGCCCCTCCTGCCCAAACGGGGGGAGATAGACCCCCCCTCCCATAGTAAAAAATGCTTGTATTGAACTGTTCTACAAAAAACCGTTATAATTTCTTGGCGCCTAAGTTATCGTACTCTTGCCACTTTTTGTCTTCTTCTGTTTTGTGTTATTTATACCTATGTACCTACATTTGTATTATATGCAATATACACCACACAACCCCTCCCACCCTCAAATGCTTGGCATTTATTTTTATTTAATTATGATTTTTTTAAATATAAATATGAGTAAGGAAGTTTAAAATTGGAAAACAAAAAATATTTTATTCTAAAAACAAAATTTTGAATTTTAATAACATTGGAAATAACTGATAAAAACTTATAAATTTTGTGGAAACATAGTCACTTATATGATGTTAATGAAAATGTGTTGCACATGTTTTAACAGTTATATTTTTAAACTTTTGACAAAAAATAACATATTTTTTTTGAATTTTGAGCTAAAAGTAATAAAATAATGGTCTAAAACTTTTTGGAGTAGTACACATTTATGTGCATCAATAAAGGTACCACATTTTTGTCAAATTTTAATTTTTTTCATCACTTAACAATAAAGTTATAAGAATACAAATTTTTATTCTAAAAAATTATTTTTATTTCTCATCATACGTTTTTTCTTCTTAAACAAAAATGCATGAAAATGCGAAAGTTTTTATTTTTTCTTCCAAATTTAGAATATTTTTAGAATACTTAAGAGCCATTAACTAAACGGAGGCAGCCGGAGCTAACAGAGAAAACTTCAATTGAAAACAAAAAAATGAAAAAGATACTGCACCTTACTCATTTTTTCTTATTAATTTACTAGTGAACTTAATTAAAAAAAAAGTATAACTGTTTTGTAAAGAAGAGGGCTTGGGCTTTTCAAAAAGGTATAATACATATACTTTCTGTCCAGAAAAATACGAAATAATTGACTTCAAACTTTCACTTCTAATAATTCTAAAAAATAAAAATATCGAAATGTTATTTTTAACGGTAATTTTAGGTACCTGGAACAAAAGTAAGATACAAAAAATTTACTGTGTTTGGAAGAACCCTATTTCTAGTATATAATCCCATCATTAGATTTTTCAAATTACGAAATTCACCAAAACCATTTTTGAGATGGATTTCATCATTTGGTCCCATAGTGCGGCGGCGCCCAACGGGAAACAACAACACTTTTGTGATATCAAAGGATGTTTTAAACAAATTAAAAAAGTATATATGTAATTCCTCCTTGCCAATTTTCTGTAAAATGTTTCCTTAAAATATTACAAAACAACTCAATCATATAAAAATCATTTAAATCTTATCTTTTCATAACTAATTTGGGTATTAACAATCAAGAAAGGGTTTTTTGAAAACTCAAAAAAGACCCCTTTGCGACTTTGAATCTATTTACACAAATGTCATAATTGTGCTAACACATGAAAATAAAATAAAAAAAAAGGAATTAATTTTAACGGGAAACATTAAATTGTAATCCCTTTTGACAATTATAAATCCTACACATTTACCTTTCTACCTATATCTCTAGGTTTCGTGTTCCCCTCCTGAATTCCTCAGTTGTTTAAGTGCGCATAAATTAGGCAATTATTTGCCCACATTTATCAAATAGAGGTTTGGGAAATGAATGATTTGAGATACATGTAGGAACTTCGCACCTCACCCTTCAACTCACGAATCACTAATTCAATCGTATTTGTAAAATACGTATCCCTAATGCGTCTGTGGAATGGGGTGAGTTCAATATTTGTAGCGAACCCTGCGGCGCAAACAAGTGCGTTGTGCAAAATTGATTCTTTACACCCTTCATAATAGGACGTCTAATCAACCCCTAAAGGCAGCACAACCTTGCTGTATATTTGTATCTATTTGGGTTAACACCCGGGACGTTAGCAGTATATCTATCTCTCTGGAGACTTACCACACATTTAATTAGAAGAAACTCCTGCGGGCTAAAAGACTGAAGACCTCGATTGGTTGTTTACAAAAAAAAAAGAAGAAAAAAAGGTTGAATAACTTTTCTCGCCAAAGCTAGGCAATTAGAAGATCATCCTTTTTTTCCACCGAACATAAAGGATATTCTATTGTTTATCCCGTAATGCATTCGAGAGGGTTGATTTTATGGCTGGTGTTTATGATGTCGCGTAGTATCGTCTCAAATCGAAGGGACGTCTGACTTTCACGCGTGCCTTAGGTGATGATTGTTATCCGTGTCCACAACCGTTCGCATTCGACATCGAAATTCATCGGGCAATTGTTTGGATTATTTTCTGGTGAATTATTGCATGTTGACACATATGGTGTCGAATTCTTTGTGTCACGGATCGTAATGCTCTCTGAATATGCTGCCACATGAACGACAGGACATTCTCATAATCTGCTGTCCTACTATTAGACGAAAAGATCATGCAAAGCTGTTCGACCGATTAAATTGAAATCAGAATTTGTGATAATGGCATCGATAAGCTGGGGGATGATTTGGAATGAAAATTGCTTGTGATGTTCGTGTTATTTTTGTGGGACACACTTTGCGACATAAGGACAGAGTAAACAATTTCTGGCAAAAATCTTAATTGATTGGAGATACGTTCAAACATATGCATGTATTTCCGAGGGATATTAATTGAGTAGAAATGTGGTCAAGCTGAAAATCTGAACGTTTTCCACTATTACAATACCGGGCTTATATTTTTCAAAAAAATATAGCAAAATTACCAAATCAGTTTATTTAAGAGCTTAGCAAAAGAACTGATGCATCCCTGCATGAAGCTACATAGGTGGAATTTTTGGAAGCATCTGCGATAGATTTAAATCTAATTACACAAGTCCTAAAAGAGCAAAAACAGTTTGCGGTTGAATACTAACCTTAAAGGGGAAATTTTAATTTAAAATGAGGGAACTCCAAGTTTCTTAGAAATTTTAATTTTCGTTTGTTTTAGTTTGAACCAGTTTCTTCTTTTCTTTAAAGACGGTTTCAAATTTTGTCAAAAGTTGCCTTCTTTTTAAAATTGAATATTTTCGTCTATATAATAATAAGAGTTTAATTTTTTGTCTTTGCTAAAAAGAAGGCATTCTTTCAGGTTTAGCATTTTTAACACCAAACTGGCAAAATGTTTTCAAAAACTCTTCAAGCATTCACACCGGACATTTACGCGTTTCCCTTTGATATTTAAATTTTTTTTGACACCAACTGTCAAGATTTGTATATTGTTACAATATGTCAGCACCCAACAAATTTCTTTTCTTGACCTTTTACGTCACGTTCTCTACCATGTTTTGGAAATAAAAATGATAAAGTATTATTTATTTTATGATCGTCTTTATAAACAATATTGGTATGGGTATTCATGTAAAGTCGGAGGACTTTGATAAACTTAAGAAACAAGATAATAGGTTTGCTGGTTGAGCCCTGAAGTCACCCTGGGGTCGCCCTAAATTTCTTTTTTTCTCTTTTTTGAAAATCCTGAACAGTGTTGGGACTTCGCAGAAGCCAAAGAGTGGTAGAAAGGTTGTCAAAAAAGTGGTAGAAAAGTGGTAGAAATTAAAAGCCATTTTTATGTAACAAATCGTCTATTCAATAACTTTATTGAAAATAAATCAAATACAAAAATAAAATAAATAAGATTTTAGTTCTTTATGTTTCAAAGACCACATTATATCCGGAAGCAAGTCACATACACGCATATACAATTTCATCTTAGACTCGTTTCAAAACAAAAACTTGAATCTATAACAGCGGTTTGAATTAATAATAAAATTAGTTAAGCCTTCAAAAAAATTACAATTATTTTTCTTATATAAACGGTCAGAAAATCTAAATCTTGAAGAATATTTTATTAATGCTTCTGGAGGATTAAAATTTTGATCATTGAATAAAATTTCCCTTGCAGCTAAAATGATGTTGTGAACAATTTTTGTTTCCAATTTATTTCTATTTTCATTTCTTATGTTTTTCAAATCGCAAAATTTACGTTTCGCAGCAGCACTGTTATGCGGTAAGCAACAAAGCTCCAACATATAACAAGAAATGTTTTCAAACAATAAATTGTCCATACAAAGTTTTAAATTTTTTATCAAACACCATTGTGAAACAATGTCATCAGTTTTAAAAATTTAGAGTAGGTAAGTGATTTTCTCCAATTAGTTTTCTCTTATTAATCAATTCTAGGTTCGTTATATTTGGTGCAAAATGTCTCGTCAGACTTAAAACTGATGGCATTGTTCTATGAATGACGTTTTTTGGATTTAAATATTTTAATAATTTTAATTTATTTTTTAAAAAGTTAAATCTTTCTCCAATTTGAAATCATAATTCGACATAATAGCTGCACATCACTTTTCTTAATTCCATTAGTTTTTGTTCATCAATGTCATTTTCTATAATGAGTATTTTCAAAGTGTAGGCCAAAATACATTTGAGAATATGGTAAATAGTTTTCAGGGTTTCTTAGATTTGTGTTTATATTAATATTTTCTGACTTTATAAAATTCTTCATTAGGCGTGTTTTTTTGCAAGTCCATAAGGAATTGTAGAAGAAACAAAACGTTACCGATAATTTGTTCAGAGAAGTCAAAAGTGACGTTTTTGGATGCTGGTTGATGCTAGTTGTCAATACAGCTGACAAATGCCATAGCGTGCACAATGCTTCCATTTTTTTGAAAATATGTTCCAAAGTCCCGATGTCGTTTTTTTTCTACAATTCTATATAGTCTTGTAAAAACAAAACCCGATTATTATATTTAGTTTTAACGTATTCATATTTTCGATCAATAAGTGTATTTTTGTGTTCTCAGATTGAAATATTCTGTTTAACTCATTTATAATTTTCAGATTTATTGACAAAAAATTCAAAAAAAACTATATTGTCTTTAATTTTAACAAAAAAAAATCAAAAATTTGTGAAGCCTTAGAAGTAGGTTCTTCAAATGAGTGCAGTATAAAACTATCAAACAAGGAATTCCACTGTTCTATGATTCTATTTAAGATCATTTCCAATGAAAGCCAACGAGCTTGGCATACCTTTAAAATTTGATGCTTTGGTGCTTTTTAGAAAGTAATAATTTTTTTTTCGAGCTGTGGCAAAAAGAGAAATATATCTATATGTATGTATTCCGATTTTTCTATTTGCCCAGATATACATTTAGCAGCATAAGCGGAGCACAAACTTAAATTATGACATCTATGTACATCCGATCGTTAAAATATTAGGATTAATATTTTTCAAATGTGAGGCAACACCACTTTGAACCCGTCATATGGCAGCATCGTCTGAAGCAAATCCAATCATGTTTTGGATTGAAATATTAAAAAGTTTCAAAGTGTCTACAATTTTATTGTAGACTGATTCAGCTGTTGAGTCCTCTGGCTCAAATAACCCAAAAAACTTACCTTTTACTGCTCTCTTAACTGAATCAAAATATACCTTACAAGGAAAACAAGACATGTTTTTGACGAAATATCTTTCTTTAAGTCTTTCCCTGGGTGAAGTTAGATGGTCAGTGAGATGCAAAAAGTGGTAGAATTAGATTTTTAGGTGGTAGGTTTTCGTGAACAGCAAAAAGTGGTAGAAATCCCAACACTGATCCTGAACTCACCACCTGGTGAGTAAATTCTGTGTTTTTTTTTTTAGATCTGGAGTCGCCCTGAACTCACACTAAAGTATATCTGAGTATTTTCCTGTGGCGAGTTCAGGTAACGATCAAACTCTCAAAAGTGACATGAGATTTCATATCTATTTCTTCTGTTGTCGTTTGTCTATTCGCGTGTTGCGTGTTTTTATTTATGTTTGCAATTCAATTCATTAGATGAAATATTGAGTAACAACACAAAATTGTTTTTATTCATTTTTACAACTATTTTGTAACAAATTTAGTTTTATCAGAGCACAGAATTATTTGTTTCTTGCTTTTAGTTGTCAACAAAACAATTGATAGCCCTTGGGTGTTTTTGAAAAACGAAAACCCCAGTTTTTTTTTGACAACTCTCAGGGTTGTCAAGAATTCGGCGAATAAGCTAAAGTGACAATTTCAATTAATTTCCAAACTTTTGCTATCACTGAAGCCGACGAATTAAAGTTGAACGAATGTCGGTACATGCCCTGCACCACCGACATTCAGTTCAACTTATCTGGTATTACTAAATCCGCAATCCATCCGCACTCCGTACAATTTCTAGCATTTTACATTCGCACCAATTTCGAGACGAATCTGAAGTGAATTTTTGATTAAACGAAAAAAAAAAACGAAAATAAACAATGGAAAGCACAAAAATGTAAGTCAAAACTTATCATACTGAATGTTAAAATGTTTGTTTAACAAAATTTAATAGAAAACGGACAACTAACAACGCAACCAGAGAGACAGAAATCTAAAAAAAAAGAAAAAACAGAGCACACGATTGGTATTGAACGGTCCATCCAAGTACTAGCCCCTCAAAACGATGCTTGATTTCGTTGATCGATGGCGATGGCGATACTATTAGCTGTGTTTTATTTTCCCCCAGATCTGATCCGGATTAGATTTTGTTTTCAAAATAACATGTAAAACAACAAATTCAAACAAAACTGGGCCTTATGTTGTTTTTGTTTTACATGTAATTTTGAACGAAGATCCAATCTGGATCAGATCTGAGGGTAAATAAAACACAGCTATTATAAAATCCTAGGCCGGTTGACTAAATGTCTGTAGCTGACAGTGTCGATACGAAAGTTCATAAATGATAAGGTAATTTTAGGAATCGACAATGTAGTTCATCCGGCGAATTTCATAATTCAGTTTTACAGCGGATGCGAAAGGTCAACAGATCGTGACAACTCAGCGGGAGTAAAATTCTGCGAATTCTGTAATCGACATGATTATCTCGTTGCATGAATACTCTGATTATTACTTAACTTAACTTATTTATTTTTAATTGCAAGAAAACAAATGAAATTCTCAATTACTTTTAAGTAGAATTTCTGTTCACAGCATGTTGTCAGCTGTTTTTAATTCACTTTGAAAGCATCCCATTAGTTTTTTTTTGACGTTTGATAAGCCTTAAATTTTTTGAAAGGTGCGTTTGTTTAGTTCATCTCTGAATTCCACTAGTTTTTGAGATGTTTTATATAAAAAACTTGTTGCCTACGAAAACTTAGATTTTCCAAAAAAATATGGTAAAACTTGTGTTTTTTGGTGTGAAAAAGTATAGGTTTTTGAGTTGTGATTAAAATGTTTTTCCATCAATGATATAGCGTTTGGAAGGGTTAGAACTTATTCAAGATAAACATCAAATAGAAATGAATCGCAATATCTACTCCTAAAGAACGCGAAATAATTGTTTCCATTTTTATGCGAAATATTCGTCGGGGCAGCAATAGCAATCACCTAGAAGGTCCCGATGGACAATACGAGATACTTTAAAGTCAAGCCGGTCCGCAGTAGCCGTTCTACTAAGAGTATCACAGCTCTGACTGAAGATATCGCAGAGGACCCTGAAAGACCATTCGACCATCGTGCTAAAAAATTGAGTATGAATCGGCGGTGTTTACGGTGTTAAAATGTTCCCTAACCAAATGTAGACAGTGAATCAGATATTAGATAGCAAAAACACACAGCGCGTGTAACCAACGCTTAAGCAAACCTGGATCTCGACCACAAGGGAGACAACATTTCAGCATAGCCCTTTCATAGCAGAAGAGCCCTTACACCAGCTCAGAGTTACTGCATGGTATGCTGTTTTAGGAGGCATCATCGGGTCTAATTTTTTTAGAAAACGCCACGAAATAGTTAAATGACTACGGTGAACGGCGAGTGCTACAGGGCCATGCTCAATAACTTTCTCCAAAATTGGAAGAATTGGGGTTGTAGAACATGTGGTTCCAAGCAGATGGAGCAATGATGAAATTCTGTTGGCTGCATTTTCGGGTCGCTTAATCTCTCGTTTTGGCGATTTTCACTTGGCCCGTTTTGACCATTTCAGACTTCTTTTTGTTAGCTTTTTTGAAGTCACGAATCTATGTCAGCCCTATGGAGCCCTAACAGAAAAATCCATCAAAAATATCGGTAAAATATAGAAAATAATTTTTGCGGGCTCTAATAGGTCATGACCTAGAGCCCGCAAAAATTATTTTCTATATCAAATTTGAGAGGTCACTAATAATTCCCACATATAATATCGGTAAAAGTTCTGGAAAGAGTGATGTTGAATGCCATATTTCGGACCCAAATAGTCATCAATACTTGGGTAGCCACTTAGCCGATGCCATTTTCTCGACTTAATGGAGGAGAAATTAACACAAATAAACATAATCCAAACGAAATACAAAAGTTCTTTATTCATAAATGAATTTACAATCAAAGAACTTGGGATGACAACTATTTTTTTCATCTTGTGCAACTTTTTGACTTTTTTGTACCTAAAGATATTAAAAGAAAAAGTGCATGTTGTAAATTATCTCCAGAACATAGTACCGCCCTCTATGAGTTCAGAATAAAAGAACTGAGCAGACAGAATTAATGCTTAGCACAAGCAATTGACAGGTGGAAATTTAAAAGAAAAAATGATGACAGCTAAGTGTTCAGGTGTGTTTGAAAAACCACTCATCAGAGTGCTCTGAGCACGTTAGCTCAGAGGATGTTCAGAACATGCTCGACATGCTTAGACTCTGTTCAGAGCTCTATTCTGAACTAAAAAAGAAAAACGCTTATCCCATTATTTCTGTTGTTTTTTTTTTTTTTTTTTGGAAAAAACCTTGAACGCAGTATTATTTCGATTGATTCAAATATTAGAATTAAAAGGTTTAATTAAAATCGTAAAAGCTGTTTTCGAAAAAATGTGAAAAAACCGAAATCGTTGTAGGGCAGGTGCAGCTCCTAAACTAAAAAAAAGATTCAACCTCGACTCAACTTATTAACTTTAAAATGGTCTGTACACGATTTGGATCCAATCCTTTCATTCGTTTAGACTCTACCTCAACCCACAGATTAACAGACCGATAAACAACTTGACAAAAGACACAGTTTTGAGCTTCTCCATCATCATTGTAAAGAATGGATGAAAATGATGAAAATGGATACTTGTTTTATAGATGAAGTATAAATCTTCAAACTGTTCTAAATTCATTGGCTTGGCAATCGGCAGGTGTTTATTTCAATTCGTTTTTCAAACACTTGAGTCATTATTTCCTAAAATCTCTCCAAAGAAGTTTCGCGTGAAACTCTTAAAACCCACCTTTTATTTTATAGCACCTCTTTTATTCAGCAATAACTGTCAAAAAGCACTCACAATTCATTAAATGTAAATTACTGAATTAATTTGCAACAACTGCTTCTTCGAAGAGCTCTGATGCTCTATGAATTTAAATCCATTGTAATCCATCTATCTGAAACGTGCTGTGGCATGGTGGCTCACCCCTCGAATTATCCCTCAAAAATTAAGCAATAAACAGCAAATAAAGGATTTCAATTCCACAGTCAGTTGTCGCATCATCTGTATATTTTATTTTGTATATATTCAAAGGCCAGACCGAAAAAAAGAAACGTTTTGGAAATATAATTCACGAAAATTTGATCATCTGTGTTGACACAGAGATCATCTTTTGTCAATGTGTTTTCCTGGGGATGTCCTTTACTTACTTCCTTGCCCTTGCCTTTGCCACTTTGTCATCATACTGTGCGTCGTTGGTCGTCGTTGAATTGAAAGCCAGTTATTGTATATGAATTCAGTTTGTTGGTTAATCGTCATCGTCATCCTACGTGAGTACAATGTTTCAGATAAACAACCCGTAACCGTGCAACAATGAATACAAATCAACATCATCGTCGTAGAATTAGCCAGAGCCCTTACAACAGCGCATAGCGTTTCCGTAAAGGATCAACAATATAAATCCAATCCCTCTGGTGTTTGGAGTCGTCACTGGTATACGGCGCATGGTGCACAAGGACGATGAGGAGGGGTAACAGCGATGACAAATAATATAATTTGCACCCTTAATTGCAGACATCAGAATCCAAGGGGTAAGTTACACTTACACGCTCTACTTCTACACCACAAAATACCGACGACAAGGATGACGAGGTTCGAGGATGAGGCTAACATTTAAGCAATCATCTGTTAGGCATTAGCGCTGTGGCTAGTGGATTGTATCTGTAGGGCTGGGGGAACTGGTCTGGTTGTCCTAGACCGAAGATGAACAGATGGGCTAAACGACTAGGACGACGATGGCACCGCACGACACAATCAACTGAAATTTAGAAGAGGACTATCATCGTGAGCCGATGGGATACACGAGGAGGAGGACAATATAGCAAACATTGAATAGTGGATTTGGATATGGTGCATCTTGGGAGGGTGATTAGGTTAAAATGACTGATGCACTCTTACACGAATTGTGCGTATCCACTTGAACATGAACTACCGACGATGACGACGACGACGTTGACGATGCAACAGTGAGATGAGTTATAGACATGAACATTGCGTTTTGCCACTCTCTCTATATCTCCATCACCTTCACCATCCAAATGATGGGACAGAAGTGGAATTCATGTTGGACTAAATAAATGTTTTCCTTTGGACGCCTTCACGCACAATAGAACACACTTGGAGTGGTTTGTAAGTGTCGAGAGAAGTTACGTGATGAAGTGGACAATTGCACGACGAAATGAACTGCGATCGAGTGGATAAGCAAGTGACTCTCTAAGGAGTCTTAAAGGTTGATTAGAATCATAATAAACAGTTAATTGGGGATGGAAGTGTTTATATTCATATAATGGTATTCCTGTCCTTCATCTAGGTATACATACTACTGAAGCAGCTGGAAGAATTTATGCTTTGGTTGTTGTATCAAAATTTGATATATAAACAGAGCTTCTAGTCATTATGATCCTTACTAACTGATATATCCCCTGAACTTCTCTTGTCTCACATTTCATAACATTGTACCTTTATAGTTGATAAATTAATATTAAGATTTTCTTTGATATAAGCCTAAGTGGCCAGTGACATATCGTCGGCTTGGAGTAAAAACGGACCCTTTTCAATATCACTTTGCCGATTTTATCTAAAAAATTTCAAATATACAAAAACTTATCAAATCTTTTAAATGTTTCTTTATCTTTCGAAAGATGACCTTGATGTTCCAACTATCCTATTTATCTCGGTAAATATTGTTTTAAGATGTGAAAAATTTCGAACAATTTTTTTTTTAATTTTGAGCATTGTCAAATATTAATCAATTGATAAACGATAGAATTATATACTGATTGAAATTTTGGTTTTTCAAATTGATAAATCATACTATTATTGTGAATATTGAGCAAACAAACTACTGCGAATAGATACGAGTATTTTATTTGACATTTCTGTTTTCAGGTATTGAATTTTCTAATGTCGATTTCCTTTACACACTAGGGATTTCGACCCCGTACCATTTTTTTTTCTTTTGGTGTGTATTTCGTATTACATGTAAATAAATCCCTCTTCAAATACGGATTTGAAGATTTTGATCTCTGTCAAAAAAAAATCGATTTCTCATGTGTAAAGGAAATCGACATAAATTTGCTAAAATTTAATTTATCATGTCTTTATAATTCAATTCTATTTAAATTATATTACACAGTAGCTCATCATTTATTAAATAAGTTTCCTAATAAAAAAAATCATATTGAAGGAAAGTGTTTTTGACACGCCAATTACTCTGATAGCAACGACACCAAACTGTCAACATCAGCAGGCTTCTCTGCCGCCAGTACCGACTATATAGCATCTCGAACGCATTTTTTTAACAACCTTCCAGATATCCGAGAAAATTGCAAAAAGATCGCGGATTAAGGGATGAGATTCAACAATCTGAATGAAGGATATTCGAAAAATAATTGACTTTCATTGACTGAAAAATTTATGGAAAATAATATTTTTGATAACGATAACATCAAGTTTTGTCAATAGAACTATTTCCAATAGACATAAACTATTGACACCATTCACAGTTGAACAAAATTGATGTTTGATAGCGATAGTAACAATTCATGAATTTGCTTTATACCTATATAAATATCAAATGTCATATTGATAATTGACAACCATAATAGGAACCCAGTGTATTCAAAAATGAAAATGAAAAGAATTTTTTTGTATTGTTCGATTAAACCAACTACAAGTCAAAACGTGCGCGTCTGTACGTACGATGACGGGGACCATGAGTATTGTCCCCTATCATACCAGTCTCACGAACTTTTTCCACAAACTCGCGTTCGATTAAACCAACAACAAGACGAAACAAAAATTCTAGCCGTTAATTTCTCTTCATTAATATTGTATACTCCCCTTCTTTCTATAGCAAGCTTACGAGGGGTATCAGTTTTTTTAATCAGACTGTTCGGGCGCGGCGGCGTTGTTCAGGTGAACTTAATGTAAAAAGTGTTGGCCAAATACTAGTTTCTTTTTAAAAATGCAATAAAATGGACAAAATTAAATTTCTTACGTGCAGTATGGCTTTATTACTAAGAGCAAACTCTCCCAATAATTATGGAACACAACGTGTCGTTCAAGCGATAACGAAGCGGATGGTAGTTCGCCTTCTGAGTTGATTAAATCTTGTAAGCGAATAATCCGAGATCTTTGTGCAGAATTCTATCCTCATGCTAGTGCGTGAAATGTTGAGCTGTTGACAACTACAGCAGCCACTTTCTCGTCTGTGCGCACCGTACAACGACGGGGATCATGAGTGTTGTCCACTAGCATACGAGTACCAGTCTCACGAACTTTTTGAACAAATTTGCGTACAGCAGGCGCGGTGTGTGCCAAAACTTCTTTTCAAAAAACGCACTGTTCGGGCTACACAACACTTTGGAAATAAGTTTTCAATATTTTGCAACATTGTTCAGGTGTAAAGTGACTCATTTCCTTCCACGGAGGTATGATACTGACTTTCCGTCAGTATGTCAACAGGAAACAGCTGTCAGTATCAAAATAACCTATGATTAAAACAGAACCCACTATCTGGCCCGCCTTGTATATGTCTCCAGTCGTTTAGGTTGTGTGATTTCTATCAGTTGGTCGAGTTTAGTGCAATCGAATCTTTCCTTGAAATCGTGTTGGTTGATTACAGTGCGAACATGGATTTATTGAAATTGTTAGTAGATATTTTTATGCGTTTATCGCAACGCTTAGCGATGGACGATATTTTGTGTCTGTACGTACGTACTCATTCTTCGATAACATTCGCCTCAAATTGTCATTGACATTCTTGGCCAGAAAGCAGTGAAACAAGTTGCTCTGGTGGCGGTGTCAATTGTGGTAATTTGACCAATCCATCCACTCGATCAACAAAATCCTGGAAATTCGTGTAAATCTCAAAGTTCTGCAATACTGACAAAGTGCTCATTGTTCCGAAGTCGATCGATACATCTGCGGCTGAATGGACTGTTGGATCGTGTCTGAATGCCAAACGATCACTTCGAATTTTCACTTTTTGCCGTCTGTTTTCTTGGCGTTCCGAGTTATTTTGTACGTAAGCTAAAGCTTAGATTTCGATCCCAGATCGAAATTTTTTGTTTGGTGTGCGTATTTCTTATATGTACATGTAAATCCCTCTTCAAATATGGATTTGAAGAATTTGATCCCTGTCAAAAAAAAATCTATTTTTTTTTGTGTGAAAGAACGCAAAATCTGGCGAGGGATCAAAATCTTCACACAGAAATTGATTTCTTATGTATAAGTGACATAACACCAAATCTAACGGTTTTGAATGTACCATAAATATTTTCGCCACCAAACAAACTGAGCTATCACTTTAAATTGAATGCTGAATTTGTGTTTGTTATGAAAACATGTAACAGTAGAACTATAAAACTATTAATACCCTTCAGTTTGCCATCTTGCAAATTCAGCTAGATTCAGAAACACATCGAATTTGAAATCTCATAGAAAACTCGTTTTGTTTTATATTTAGATACATTTACAAATAGGAGGTTCACAGTGAAAGACTCTTTACATTTATAAACTTAAGCTGCATTTAAACTTTCGGTGTTGTGATCTGTGTACGTTGTTTGTTGTTGTTCGTACGCGGAACAACGAGAATGTAAATGATAAAAACGAACAACGAACTAAGAACGAATGAAGAACGTACAAATTCAAAGGAGCTCGGAAATTTCGGTGTCCGTTGTTCGTTGAAACATTGAAACATTGTTTTGCAGTGCCGTGCAACTTGTAGGGACATTTTTGAGGTTTTTTTTTCTTAGAGAATGGAGCATCACAAGGTTTCGTTATAAATTGGGGTACCTATAGGTAAATAAATAAAATATTTTGTCTATGGGTTTTATCTTTCTAGTACGAATAATAGTACTTTAGATATAATAATCAAAGGAACATGCAAAAAAGCACGACATTATTGCGTTAGTTTAGAAAATAAAACAAGATTTGTATTCTATAAATGTTTCCTTTTCAGCAACCAACTGTTCGTCCAACAGGATCTTCTTTTTTTTCTTTTTTCTCAACTACATATTAATAGTGTCGCTACTGCCAACAATGTGTTTATTGTTGAGAGCGAACGGAAAAACAAAACCGAATCAATGTAAATGCTTCTTCGTTGTATACGTTGTTGAGAGAAGATTGAACAACGGACAACGTACAG
This sequence comes from Chrysotoxum bicinctum, assembly GCA_911387755.1. Taxonomy (NCBI): domain Eukaryota; kingdom Metazoa; phylum Arthropoda; class Insecta; order Diptera; family Syrphidae; genus Chrysotoxum; species Chrysotoxum bicinctum. The sequence goes on along the minus strand of OU426989.1, from coordinate 208,566,422 downwards.
CGAATGAAGAACGAAAGTCTTAATGGGGCTTTAGGGAAGCTTTTTGAAAAATAAAGAAAAAAACGTGGAATTTTGTATTTTCAAAAAGAAATTGCGGTTTAATTTCTGAGAGCCCAAATATTTTGGAGATATTCGTATTAAAAAAAAAACTCACAATTCATTGTTTTTTTCCTTCTTTCTCTTAAAATCCTTATAAAATAGGATTATAAATTTACAGTTGATATAATTCCCCACGTTCAATTATATACATATAAAAAATATTATTTATGATTTCCTGAACTTCAGTATCCATCCGAGCGATTTGAGCTAATGAACGAATTCATTCATTCGTTCATTTCAAAAAGAATTTGTCTTTAAATGCTTTTTTTAATAAGACCAATGAGTCCGGTCAAAATGAGAGGAATTTCACAATCGATTGAGAAGACTTTAAAAAAAAAAAAAAAAATAAGATCTTATTTGTGCTCCGGAAAAAAGTTATTTTAGGGCTTTCGAGTGACATTTGGAATGAAATACTCTATGTACGTCAAGAAAAAATTTGCGATGCCATAAACTGTATAGTTCAATCGAAGAATGGCTATTACATAATGGTGTTTATTTTGACATTCTCTTTCGTTCGAAAGTGAGTCGAGTTCGTTGAAACTTAATTTTGAGACTCGGCGATTAGAATGTTAATCGAACAAATCGAAAGTTCACCCAATCCATAGAAAGTTCATTCATTTGCGAAAGCTAATTCAATTTTGACATTCGAAAGAATAGAATTAAATGCCATTTTTGTGTCGTTTGAATTTTTCTGTCGAGTAAGAAACAAAACATTTGAGTTTTTAATTATTTCATGGAAAATAAATCACTTTTATTAATTTTTTTGTTGTTTTATGTTTAAAGGTCGCTTTCCAACTGGACAAACCGCGAACAAAAGGAAAAGTTAATCAAAATAGTGGAAGAAAATCCGGAGGTAGCAAAGGGTTTTTGTTTTACCACCCGCGTTGATATACGGAAAGCATCCACTATCCTTCTCCTCTGCACTTCTTCACCACCATCTTCATTTATAAACAACACAAATGCCATATTTTTATTTTTTATGTTTTTATCAAATAAATTTAAATTATTAAACAATAAACAAAACAATTACAACTAAACGAAGATTTCACTTTTTGGTTTTGACATTTCACAAACACTTCTCTTTTGTTTTTGATATTTTAGTGTGACCAAGTGTATACGAAAAAAAATAAAAATTTAGAACGCGTCATGAACAACTTATTTTTTTTAAGAAGAGTTTCAAAACAGCTGAATTGACACAAAAAATGTAATGAATATGTAGTTCTTTATGGTTAAAATTTACTTTAAAATGAAAAAGTGTATTATTTATTTTGTTTCTTGAATCTTTATCCAACATCTATAAATTGTTTAGAAAAAAAAATTTAAAACGGTCATACTAATTCAAATAGAAATATAGTAAATTTCAAACAGCTGATAATGAAAATGAATCTCTTTTGAAGTTCATTTTATGCTATCTTTCGCAAATGATTGTTATTCGTTCGAATCTCAAAATTAAGAAAGTTCATTCGAAGGAATAGACTATTCATGAGAATGTCAAAATAAGCGTGAATATCGCTCCAGCAAAAATTGGATTTTGTTTGTTGCTCCTGAAAAGACTAATTTTAGGACTCTCGGGTGAAATTTGTAACGAAATACTTCTTGTAGGTTAAAACGAATTTGTCGTCTATTTGTAAAGCCATAAACTGTCAAATTCTCACTATGGATGGCTACGATATCGATGGATCGAAGTTGATCGAAGTACTGATGACAGATAGCTGGCGTTTTTTGTTTATTTGCATGTGGTATGTCTTCATACTGTAAATAGTTAACTTTTTTAATCAAAGCAGGGTATTATTACATCCCATGATTAAAAAGTGATCATTTCCGCCTGCGCATTTAGTGTTTGTGTTCTTCCATTTTTGTTTTTGAGTATTGTTCTATTGTCCTATCAAGAAAATAAAGATCTAAAGTCTTGTGTTATTTTAAAATTGTCTTTATTTAGATTTTGTTTTTGTTATCTTATTTAAATATTTACAATATCATTAATTTCTAAAATTAATATTACTCACGTATCACACATAGCGGGTATCTTAACAATACATTTAATTAATTTTAAATATTTACAATAATTATTATTTATAGGTACCTATATTGAATTCTCTAAAACAGAACAAATAAAATAGAAAAAAAATGACTTCAACAAAAATACATAATAGCTTATTACGCAAACAATCAAGTTCTAAATAATTGTCAGCAAATTGTTTTTCTTAAATAAATCGCAATTAATTTAATTAAAATTAAATATTTATCTTGTTGCTGGTTTGTCACGAGCGAAGTGTGACTTTAGAGTCTGACTAGATTTAGGTTTAAGTGTAACCTTCGAAGTATTACTTTTCTTTGATACGAACTAACTAGCGACGTTATTCGATGAAGACTTCGAACGTTCCTTAGCCTCTTGTTGAGCTTTTTTTGAGCGTTTCCATTTCATTCGACGATTTTGGAACCAGATTTTAACCTGCGTCTCCGACAACATTAATCCACTGGCAACTTCGAAACGTTTCGGTCTTGAGAGATATTTATTTTGTTTAAATTGTTTCTCAAGCTCGAGCAATTGTTGGGAAGTGAAAGCGGTTCGTGGTCTTCTTGTTTTACCCAAAATCGCATGATGGGGATATGCGGCTAGTTCTGGTATCCTATGGTGCAGCATACCCGCACGGGCAAGGAATTCAAATGGCAGGTGAGATTGTACAAAACTATGACCCATTGGGAGCTGCAAGTTGAGAAGAGAGGATTGCCAATCTTCATTCATATAAAATTGCTTCACTCTATCTTCATTGCAACTCACCGGAATGGGCTTACCAGATGGATCCAGAGGCCGATGGAATGCTGATCCACCTTGGGCTAGCAACTGATAGGGATGTCCACCAGCATAAAGGGGGAAGTCTTGTGGTCTAATCGGGCTGTGTGGGGGTATTGGTTTTTTGAACTCATCGTGAAAATCCATTCGCATACTTATGTGATGTTGGTCTTCGCAGCCTGGACTGATTGGCGGACTGGAACGGTGTGATGAGGTCGGAGATTCTGATCTGTAAAAAAAACAAAAAATAAACACCGATTTAGTCAAGAGGATGTTGTTAACAGAAAATCTTAAGCAATTGTGACTCAATGATAGAATATAATGTTTTGTTTTTTAAGTTATCAATCGAGAGATATGAAACAAATCGAGTAACTATGTCGTTATATTAATAAACAAAGCTTATAAAAAAAATTAAAAATCTTAGCGAATTTACGTTGAACAACCCTTAATTTGACAGATAAATCCGATAATTCCGAATAAGGACCTTAATTTTTTAAAATTCTTTTAGTGGTAAGAGATAAAAACAGAATGTTATGCAAAATGAATTTATGCAAGAACAAACATTATAAGTTCTTGTAGTGGTTTCTTTAAAAAATAAACTTTTATATACAAAATCTTTAAAACATTTTTAAGAATAAAATATGGTAAGCCAGCTTTAAGTTTTTATTACTGTACGAATGAAAATTAAACTATTAAATTAATTAATAAATTAAAAATATTGAGCCGTTTTTGAGATATCGAATTTTCCAAAAAACAAAATTTAAGTTTTGAAATTCAATATTTTTTAAACTTTTTGGAAGCATCTCTATAAAAAAATTTCATTAAGATCCGTTATGTCGATAATGAGAAATTCAAAATTCGAAAAAATGGTTCTATGGTAGGTACCAGGGTTGCGATTTTTTGAATTAAAAAATCCACAAGTCATAATTCTGTATATGATTTGTGAATTAAAAAAAATTTAATTCATAAGTTAGTTAGTGACTTATTAATTAAAAAAAATAAATTCATAAGCTAGTTGGTAGATTGGAAATATTTAAGCTTGTTTTGGCTACATAATTATTTAATTATTAACGAAAGTAGATTTCAAGCTTTTCTGTGTCATAAAATTATCATGCTGGCTTATAAATTTTCCAATTAATAATTTTTTAATCAGATTTCATCCATTAGCTTATGAATTAATTTTTTTTTTAATTCTTAAGTCACTTACTTGCTCATGACTTAAATTTTTTTAATTCATAAGTCACTGAGTAGGTTGTGAATTATTTTTTTTTAAATTTATAAGTCACTAAGAAGCTTAATTAGTCCAATCAAATTAGTATTTTGTATCTACAAAAAATACTGCGTCGAATTTTTTTTTGTTTTTTAAAGAGTACCTATTGGAGAGTGTAAATCCAAAAAGTTCGAACAAAAAACACCCATGCGTTGTCCGCCATTTTGAAAAAGGCTTTGGAAAGCTTGAACTCGATTTTCTCTGCTCCTATCATATATAGAGCTGTATTTTTTTTTTTAGGTTTGTACGTTAAAATATCTTCTTTGACTTTTGTTGAGAAAAAAATTTGAAACCTCTTTCCGAAAAAAAGTTATCGACGAAAAACTGTCGAGATTTTGAAGTAAAAAATGGTTTTTAACGTTTATCTCGCCTCATGTTCATCTGATCAAAAAAATACTTAATACTTTATTTCCTACATTTTGGTATATTTTAATTTTATGTGCGACAAAAACTGTAGGAAATATAACCTGTCAAAATGGCCAATAGCCTGCGAAAATTAAAAAAAACAAATTTACTCACGTTTGAAAATTTTCAAATTTGATTATGTTCATTATTAAATTTAAAGAAACAGTTCAAACTCTTTTCCGCAACACCACCGAGGTAGAGTTACGGTGCATTTTTTTTAATATGGGGTCTCCAGTTCAAAAGAGCCCTCTACTTAGGATTCTGGGATTTTCAGTTTGAAACTATGTATTTACTTCGTTGTTTAGTTTTAGAATAAAGGATAAAAAAGTCAAATATATTTTATTTGTAGCATTTATTTCAATATTAATAGAATCTGCTAAATCAGAATCTGCTTCAAACCCAGTAATAATAAAATGCACGACTGGGTCGCACGAACTTGCTCCTATGTAATAGACTAGGAATTTTAAAATCGAATGTTATTAGAGAAAACTGTTCATAAGGATAAAATTAATTTTTTAAATTCTTTTAGAGACAAAAACAGAATGCTATGCAAATATGAATTTATACAAGAACAAAAATTATAATTTTGGTATGCTAACTTTAAGTTTTTATAACTGTACGAATGAAAATTAAATTCCAAAACAAATATTGCACCGGTTTTGAAATATCGAATTTTCCAAAAAAAAAATGATTTTTTTTTTCGAAAATTCAAAAAATCTTTTTTTTTTTAAGTTTTGAAATGCAATGGATTTTAGACTTTTTAGAAGCATCTCTACAAAAAATTTCATTAAAATCCGTCATGTCGATAATAATTTAAAAAAATAGTTCTATGGAAGGTACAAGCTGTAATATCTTAATTTCAATTTTTTTTTTATTAAATTAAAGATCGTTAAAATTAATTGAAACAAAAAAATTTTTATCAAAATTCTAGGCTCCGTTTTCGAGAAAAATACGATTTTTGAAAGTCATTTTTTGACATTTGTATGGTGGGTACCTTTATTTCTAGGTAAAATAAAACTTTTTCTCAAACATCTTGTAGAATATGTTGATAAACTTTTAGTTATCAAGTTTGAAAAAAATCTAATATAAGGTTTTCGAAATATTGAGTTTTGAAAAAAAAATTTGGATTTTTTTTTTTAAAATCCAAAACAAATTTTTTTGAAAATTTGAATATATAGTTCTATTTAAATTTTTGGGGAGCTTTAGCACAAAAAAACTGATCAAAATCCGTTGTACCGTTTTTGAGAAAATCAAAAATTAAAAAAATAGTTCTTTGGGGGGTACCCTCAATAACCATTTTTCGGAAAAATTTTTACATTCAGTACCTAGCTTTAACTAAATAGAATTTTTTTGTATCTTTTTTTTTCAAATCTGTCGTTCAGTTTTTGAGAAAAAAAAAATATTTACAAAATTTCGTAAAAAATTCGTATGGCAGGTACCGTTATTTTTGGTCTTAAAAAAAAAGAAAAAAAACGTGTGGGGGGGAAAAAATTAAAAATGATATCTACCAAGTTTGAAGAAAATCGGCCGAGCCGTTTAGGCTGTAGTCGAACCGACAGACAGACAGACAGACAGAATTGTGAGACCCACTTTTTTAGTCTTCGCTATCATCGTAATGTCAACTTTGATCAAAATCTCGAGTTCGATTTTTTTTACGAATGCATAACTTGCCTTATAGTATGTACCTATAAGTCGCAAGTAAAAAGTGAGTCTCGCAATTCTGTCTGTCTGTCGGTTCGACTACAGCCTAAACGGCTCGGCCGATTTTTTTTAAACTTGGTAGATATGGGTTTTAATTGTTTCCCCCTAAACGTTTTTTTCTTTTTTTTAAGACCAAAAATAACGGTACCTGCCATACGATTTTTTTCGAAATTTTAAAAATATTTTTTTTCAAAACTGTTCCACATATTTAAAAAATAAAAATACAAAAAAATTTTATTTAGTTAAAGCTAGGTAGTAGTTGAAAAAAATTTGCGAAAAATGGTTATTGAGGGTACCTCCCATGGAATCATTTTTTTCGTTTTTGATTTTCTCAAAAACGGTACGACTGATTTTAATATTTTTTTTTTGCTAAAGCTTCCCAAAAACTTAAATGGAATTGTGCATTAAAATTTTCAAAAAAAATTTTTTTTTGGATTTTTAAAAAAAACTTCATAATTTTTTTTTTAAACTCAATATTTCGAAAACCCCATGCTAGATTTTTTTGATAAATTTGATAAATAAAAGTTTTTTAATATAATCTACAAGATGTGAGAAAAAAAATTATTTTACGTAAAAATAAAGGTACCTACCCATCATACAAATGTAAAAAAAATTAAAAAATGGTTTTCAAAAATCGTATTTTTCTCTAAAACGGCACCTAGAATTTTGAGAAAATTTTTTTTCTTTCAAATAATTTTTATGATTTTTAATTTAATAAAAAAAATTGAAATTAAGATATTACAGCTTGTACCTACCATAGAACCATTTTTTCGAATTTTGAATTTCTCATTAATGACACGACGGATCTTAATGAAATTTTTGCAGAGATTTTTTAAAAAACATTGCATTTCAAAACTTTAAGAAAAATATTTTTTTGAATTTTGAAAAAAAAATCTACCTTTTTTTAGAAAATTCAATATTTCAAAAACGGCTTAATATTTTTTTTTGTAAATTTTATTTTTATTCGAACAATAATAAAACTTTAAATTGGCGTACCAAAATTTTTTCATAAAAATGTTTTAAATTTTTTTTTTATATAAAATCTTATTTTTTTAAGAAACCACTACAACGACTTATAATTTTTGTTCTTGCATAAATTCATATGTGCATAACATTCTGTTTCTATCTCTTACTACTATAAAAGAGTTTAAAAAATAAAATTTATCCTTATGAAAAGTTTTCTCTGGTAACATTAATTTTTAAATTCCTAGTCTATTACATAGGAGCAAGTTCGTGCGACCCAGTCGTGCATTTTATTTCTTATAGAAACCGCAACGCAACAACCATTTAAAATTAAAAAATTATGGGCCAAAATTCTAAGCGTTGCTCATTTAAGGAATAAAACCGGCTCTACTAAACACAGTCGCCTGGAGACTGTCTAACTTTTTCATAATTTTAAACACGTTAGACAACTCTTCTAACTAATGTGGGTCTAACAAGTTAAAAGAACAGAAACAACTTCAAACCAAATAATTTTTTGCTGAGCAAATATAGTTTGCATACAGATTTTGATTGTTTATACCATATTTACATATTATATTTGGATGGAAATGAAGAACATATTGCTAATTCACAAAATAAAACTTAATTTTGTTGTTGCAAGGTGTCAATACACGTTCAAGCATACATACCTACATATGTAGGCACATTCGTATCGACCGCCACAATATTGCAATTTGCAAAATAAGAGATCGAAAAGCTTCTTTGTGCGGTTGTTCCACATTTCTAATAATATTCAGTCTATATGAAAAGTACTTACTCCTACTTTACTTTGATTTGCTTTGATATGAAATGACCATTGTCAATACGGATAAAGTATACTTTTAAAAGATAAACTAGCTATTTGCTGATGTTAAAGTTAGACGAGCTTCTTAACGTTTAATTATGGTTCTCGTTTTATTTATAATGTTTAGTCGACTCGCATTTTAAAATTGATTAACTTAAGCAGTGAGTTGTCTAATCCATTTCGAACATGAATCTTATGCTTCGCATTTTGCCCTAATAAAATTCATTATTAAAATTATTAGTTTCTTAAATACTATAGGATTATGATCGTGGGACCCAGTCGTTAATTTTATTAAATTTAGAAATAGATACCTATAGTTTTTTACAGAACTTGCCAACAGTGCATTTAAAAAAAATTGACTCAAGTACTTTCCTCCATAGAAAGACGACGACATGTCGTTAATATAAAATAAGTATATTTATTTAAAGCACTATAATACCTATAAATACTAAGTAAAATATTTTCTGATCAGAGAAAGGCAAATACATAATTGTTTAAATTTCCCAGAACTGTAAGAACTCTGTTCAATTTATATTTGCAGTACAGGCCTTATGGGAGAGTTTTTTCAGAAACACTGCGGTGCCTGCTGCTGTTTGCACGGCCGGTACCTAGACTTAAGAAATTGCCATACTGAAATAAGAAAGAGAATCACTGAGTTACATTAAAATTGTTTGTCTAATCTTCTTTGAGTTCAAGTACAGCCCACGATGACCTATCTGCTCCACTCCATGGGTGAAAGCTGAAAGGAGACTGATCGCCAATTTGCAACCAACCCTTATTGTTTATTAAAAAAAAACACTGAATCAGAGTTACCATTGCCAAGTTGATAGAAATTCATCATATGGCATTTTCTTTCAGGATTTAAGTTTTCTCGAGCTTTTGGTAGCAAATATTTTTCTGAGATTTGCGGCAATTTTGAATGCTCACTACGGCAATCCTGGAAGAGCTTTAAATTAAAGATAGCTTATTGAAATCCATAATGGTCAGACTGAAAGGCAAATATCCTATCTTCCCTGTATCGCAAATATAAATTGAACAGAGTATAGTCAAAACTCGTTTTATCTTCCTCTAATAACTCAATTGAAATCAGTGTTGCCAGAAACACCGATTTATCGTATTTCTCCCGATTTCTAGACCTATTTCCGATACACCGATTTTTGATGTAAATAATGCACTTTCTCCCGATTTTCAATTTAAAAATACGTTCAGATATTTTTTCCGCTCTTGAATGAACATAATTTATTATGAAAACATATTCCTTGAAATTATTATTAACGTCGTTGTCATTGTCTTTCTTCTTCTTCAAAATAGCTTTTTTGGCCTTTAGTTCACAAAAATTGGCGTTTCGTCCCGGCGATCTCACATGGACTCATCAGTTGACTGTGAGGACTTTGTCAACACGCAATTTTTGTTAAATACAATTCATCTTACATCGATTTTTTGACAAAAATACAATGTGAACTATACCCAACCAAGATTAAATTTCTTCTTTATCTTGTTTGATTTGGTGTGGGGCGATGCGTATCAGTAGTAAAGTTCTTGTTAATATTTTCAATTACGCTAATAATAGCTGTGTTTTATTTTCCCCCAGATCTGATCTGGATTGGATTTTGTTTTCAAAATAACATGTAAAACAACAAATACAAACAAAACTGGGCCTTGTGTTGTTTTTGTTATATGTACATGTAATTTTGAATGAAGATCCAATCTGGATCAGATCTGGGGGAAAATAAAACACAGCTAATATAAATGTAGATCCATTTTCTTTATCTTTTAGCGAAATGTTAAAATCAGACTGTACCTACAATATAATAAGCAATGATAATTTGCACCTCGGGAGCGATCTTAAGTTACAATTGGACAAAAATCTTATTTCAAGCTCTGAAGTTGAACGATTTAAAAACAGCTGTATAAGCATTTACGTTGAACTTTGCAAGCAAATATTACATAGGTTTGATTTTAAAAATAAAAATGTTCAGGCTTTGAACTTATTAAAACCAAAACAAACTTTAAATTAAGAAATTGATCCACTAAGTAATCTTTTTAACTTATTTCCTAATATTATTCATTATTATGCAGCGAATCGATTGTGAATATAGAGAAATAAGTAATCTTGACTTTAAAAGCTTAATACTACATATTAAAAATTTTAAAATATTTTGGAAAATTGTTTGTTCAATCAAAAAGGGCAATCAAAGTTTGGCCTTTCAATTGATGGCTAACATTATTTCATCGATATTAACATTACCAAACTCTTCAACTAATGTTAAGAGAACTTTTTCTCAAATAAATTGATGAAGACATTTTTTTTTTAAATAAGTAAAATTATTTCAACTTCTAATTCCCCGATTTCCCCGATTTCTGATGTGGAAATCTCCCGATTTCAAAAAATATCTTATGGCAACACTGATTGAAATTGTCTTTGCTGCAGAAGCAGAAGATCCAGACGGTACGTCAAACAATTATTCAGGTACCAAGGCTGACGCTGACGCCGATGCCGAGGAATAGGTACAACGTTGTCAGTAGATTTTCGTTTTTTTTAATCACAAAGATAAAGTAATTTGTTCGTAAATATTTACGTACATATACATACACAGTCACAAATCCTTAAAGAACGAAAATAATAAAATCTTACCTATCCATCTTTTTTTTTTTACGAGTAATTTCTATACCCGGTCTCAAAAGTTTGCCTACAATACAAGCTAAAAAAAACAGTGGCCCGTGGACGTGGTTGATTTATGATTTTACCAAAACACGCAATTACGTTTATGTATCTGAGATATGACGATGACGAGGATGACAGAAACAGAAAGAAAAACAAGCGGAGTGAGAAGAGAATAGAATAAATGGACCGGTTTCCATATCCGTATGGCTAATGGCTTGTCGCTTTTAATTTGATTTTTGGGTATGTTCGTAGAGAATAGTTTTTGAGTGCATTTAGATAGCAGTACAGTAATAATGAAAATTAATTCTTTGAATATTTTGTATGGAAAAGTTGACGAGAAAAAAAGCAGTACTTCGGCTATGACTGCTTTTACACGAAAGCGATTTTTAATCTTTGATTCTCTTTTGACTTCCTTTCGATTGCATGAATGCTTTTAAACACAGCGATTTTTAATAAAAGTGACCTTTTCTTCTATTGAAAAGGAGTCATCTCTCCGCACTCTTTACTCTAGTGAGTAGATCGATCTTCACTGAGCGAACGCCAAATAGATATGACATATGAAACATACCTGACAAGTAAAGAAAACCACAAAGAAGAAAGAACGATAACTGTGCAATTTTTCCACCCCCAGCAATTTAGTGTACCCCCGCCACCACACTCGTCTCTCTCCTACGGGCTTAAAAAACGCAAGGTAATATTGCTTCTTTTAAAAGCAGTCTATGTTTGCAGTACGGCAATACGGAGCTTCAAAAAGCAGTACAAATACTTCAATTGCAGTACTTCGATAGTGCTGTCAGTAACTAGCTGCTGAATTACATTTTTTTTAATTCATAAGTCACCCACTAGCTTCTGAATTAAAGTCAAGCTTAACCTTAAGTGACTTAAGCCGTGACACATTTTTTTTAGATGAAATTCATTTGTATTTACTCGTTCCTACATATACATATGTACATTTGTAGGTACAGATTTATTTGTCCATCGCCTGCCACAGTATTGGAAAATTAAAGATAGCAGAGGACTTTTGTACCATTGTTTTGCATTTCTAATATTCAATCTACAAACACATCTTTTAAAACATCAAATAAACATCAGTTAACATTTTTACTTCGATTTAATTTGGTATGAAATTACCATTGTCAATCTAGATAGAGTATACTTTTAAAAGATAAAGTAGCAATTTGCTACTGTTAAAGTTAGATGAGCTCTTTAGCGTTAAAGTACTTACTGTTTATTTCATTTAAAACTAACAAAAAGTCGGTTCTCTTTTCGTTCTGGTTCAGAATACAATCGGTCGACCGACTACGCCAGCTAGACGTACAACTGTTTAGTGTTGACTGTTGAATTGGCGACACCAATATACTATGTCCGATCAGGACCGAGGAGGATAACTGGCGATGAACAATTCATAATTCTACTCGGCTACTTGAAGTAAACTGGATTCCTGGTCTTGGTCGACCTACATTATAAAGACAAGCTAAGATAATGATGTAGACTTTGTATTAAATCAGGGTGACATGGCAGATGCAAGTAGTTTGTATGTTTATAATTAGTTTATTAGTTTTCATGTTGGGACTGGGAGTATTAAAATGGAGGGGAAATTAGAGTCGATATAAAGTGCTACATATTCGAATATGGTGTAATTAAAAAAATTAATATCCCTCGGGTAATGCAGCCAAAAATTACTTTTTTCATTTGTAATAATTATAAATTTTGATCGGATATTGGTGCGTTCTACAAAATAAGGTTTGTTTGTTTTGCAAATCTTCTGATTGCGAGAAGATTTCAAGGAGATTTATTTTAAATCTTCATTTGAGGTGATTTATATTTGTATGGTAAATCTATGAGATTTAAAGGAGATTTATACTAAATCCACTTAAATCCCGGATTTACCTTTGGTGAAAACGTAGTATTATGCAAATCGTTTGTCGAATTATGTCACGAAACATAAAAATATGTAGTTCCGTTCGTTAACTTCTCAGAACTACCACTTTTTGCCAATTTTACTTGTTAAATGAACTTGGACAGTAATTGGACTTAAATTGGTAGAAATGTATAGTTATGGTAAAGTCACCTAATGTAAACACTCCCATGCCTATTATTTTCTTTACAATATTTTGAAGTTTACTAAGGTAATCACTATGCTTGAAATTTTAACTGAATTTATTAAAATTTGTTAACTTTTAAGCTTGCTGTCAATTTTAATTGAACTGTCAAAGATCTTAGACAAATGTTCTGCACTGATGCTGAAGATGATGCATTGGAATATTTTATTTTGCTAAATTGCATTTTCGAACACAATGTGTTAGAAGTCAAAATATTTTTTAAAGTATTTGCTTTTTCGAACAAAAGGCTTTTGCAATTTGCGTTTAGGAACATTTTAGAAACATAAACATTCTTGACGCAGTTTCTTAAGAAAAGTGTTTTTCATTAATGTTTAAATTTCGTTAAGATAAATTATTCCGACTTTACTCGATTATTGACACTCGATGGCAATAAGGAGGTAGAAAATAGAAACAACTATTTTTTTTATTTTAACAGGGCAAACCTATCAAACATACCTTAATTATGTACCTATATATATTTTTTTTTTATAAAATAGAGTTTCATCTCAGTCACTTAACGATATGATGCCAATTTGGAATTCCTCGATTTTAATAGGTACTTTCATGGATAATAGTTATCTTTCAATATAAATTCACACCGTTCAGGCTCACCTTGACATTCCGTCGGGACTTGGCGTGCCGTACTGATCTCGATTTTCGTGTATCCGTCTAAGAGCTTCTTGCTCGCTTAATGGGGCAACTGGTAAATCTCCATGTCCTCTTGTTGGCAACATCATCCTAGGATCCTTTCCATTTTCTGCATCACTTTGACTTTTCGCCAAAAGTGCATCAATACAAAATGACTTTTTGACAGTTGCAACTGCCGGCGGCGGTGAAGTTTGTGTAAATGGTCCTGTCATGCGATTCATATATCCTTGATGATGACTATAAGTATCATAGCTCGATTCGCAAGATTCCGCCGTCGGTAATGGAACTAAAGGCGGTGGAGGCAATACACCAGCTATCATTGATGCGGAAAGAGGCAGTTGTTGTGATGATGGCCGAAGTTGTTGTGTTTGTTGTTGGATAAGCGGTAGTGGTTGATTATTATCCACTGGCAAGGGACTGAGCGTGTAGTTACTCTGTGGTGAATTCGCCGACTGTGGTGAGTTAATTTGCCGCGGAGGCGATAGCGACGCACTTGTGTTATTATCACTTTGATATTCCTGTTTAAGAGGACTCAAATGGTTATTGTTGGTTAGAAACCGAGATATGTGCTGCTGTTGCACTTGTACACTTGACATTTTGATTCACTGTTATAATAAATTATATTCTGTTCACTGTCACTGTATTTTTTTTTTAATTTTGTTCTTATGTCACTCGACGAATGGCGGCATATACGTCTGTTACCGTTAACGGCGCGTTCGTAACTGTGAGAAAATTGAAGTTCTAATGCTGCATATATCCACAATAACATTTCACACCTCACATTATTTTGCCACACGCATGGGTATATATCGTTAAACGACTACACTCATAGCGAAACCAGTTAGTTTCTTGCTACCACCTCTCTCTCATTTGAGATAAGATGGAGTCCTACTATCTAACTGTCATATCGAACACACCAACAACGGTTTCGAGAGAGAGAAACCACTATATTATGCCAAAAAAGGCGTGGCTGTGGTGCAATTTAAAATGAAGATTGGATATCAAAAATGGGAGTGGCAATTTGTGTTTGGATGGAATGGTATTGAGGAAATCTCGTCAAACGAGATATTTAAGTGCTGCTCTATTCTCCTGAGCGGGACTACAAATATTACGATAAAGTGGTGGCAGGGATAATTGGCGATTATCGGGTGAATACGACGGTGAACTCGAACTCGACCTACCACCCTCGCTGTCATCGCCGACATCGTCATAGTTACTTTGCACAAAATGTCAACCTTCCCTCAGTTATTTAGGAGAGAGTCTTCTTGGGGTTTCTTTTTTCTCTCCCTCTCTTTGCTCTTGTCATTCTTATAGCGACAATCCCGCGAAAAATTGAGCTTGAGAGGGTGGAAATTTGACTTTAAATGGCGTAAAGTTGCATTTTTCTCCTTGTCATGAATCTTCTTTGAGAGGTAGTGGGTGGTTTTCAGGGATAAAGTAAAACGGTTTTTGTTGACACTAATATATTTGTGTAATATTCATGTGTTATTTTCTCTTGAAAAGAAATGAGCAAAGTCCATCTCATTATTGTCCATTTGTCTGATTGTTGGAACTTGTCTTTAAGCTTTTATTTCCTCCACCTATGAATACGTATACATTTATATGGAATAAATGTATGTGTATATGTTAACGATTGTCCTTTTTTGAATATGGATGAACTTTGTCTGAGGGTGTGTTTTTTGAGGGTATAAATGTAAATTTTCTGGTAATATCAGTTTTCGGGATGTTAAGTGGTAATCAATTTGTCGTAATGTCTACGATTTGAGGAATTTTATTTCGTTTGGATTTTTGTTTTTATCTTCATTTTATTATTGAATTGAGTTGGAGATATGTAGATTATGTTCTTAAGACTAGATTAAGACTGAGGGAAACAACCTTTCTATTTGTGATTTCCAACCAAATTATATCTATCGATTCTATTTATAGTCATGCGAAAATAATTTTATTGATTCTTGAAGACCTACTTTCCTTCCTACCTTAAAACCGAATAGGTACATAGAATTTTTTAGAAAGAGACGGTTAATCAATAAGACTTTAATACTAAACAAGGTTTGGAAACAGATATGAAAGTTGGACTTTTATATAGCCCAAGGGTCATATGGTCGTTCACTTCGTTCTTAGAATTTAGGAAATGTTGGAGAAATGGCAATATTTCTTAAACCACTATTCGTAATTAAAAGTGTATCTACCTACCTATGCTTTTCGCAAATTTGCTAAACACTGATATTTTCGACATTTGGCAATGATCTGTTGTGATTTCGTTAAGCGGTTTTTAGTCTATATTTTTAATTCCGAATAAAGAATATAACTGGAATTTTATTGCTAAAGTGGTTTATTTTGTAAATTTTGTTGTACATTGTGATTTCGGCAGTTCAGGCTTCGAATATGTGAGAGATTTCCTTAATTTCAGAATAATGAACATGATATGGCAGCTAAAATGAGAAGCATTTTTCCCGACAAGCTATGCCTACTCTTGTAGGATTTTTTCACTTCCTTGTAAAAGGCAAAACCCTTTACCATTTGCCAAAATTACGGCTTTGAGTTCGCTGGCTTTTCAGAAATACAATTGGTGTAACGGTCGATTCTTATATCCCAAGTTTAGACCTACGACGCGTAGCGGTCTCGCTAAAATGCTTCTCTGTCTTCTGGGAGACCGAAGGGGGTCGAAAAGTCATGCGATCGAAAAAAGGGTCATTTTAATTTATTTATAGGGCTACTATGTCTCGTAAAAACTATCCAGTCAAATCCCTTATAAACGCAGAACATAAGATTCTATCCAAAGTTTTGTGTGACCATCTTAAGTCTTCAGGCAGATGTATTATAGACCAATTCCTTACATTATGGTACAAAAGACACGCCATCTTTTCATCGACTTGCGCTATCATGCGACTTTTTCCATCTCATTATAAAGCAGATTTGCGACATCATCGGACGTTCCAAACAATCTTGTAATAGAATCCTTCACAGCCATTGAAACTTGTTAGCCTTGAAGTAAATGAGGATAAGACTAAATACCTACTATCAACAAATAATAAACATTTGTCCACTATCCACAAACTTTCCGAATTGATAGAAACAACTTCGAAGTATTTAAGGAATTTATCTATTTCCCTAGGAAGCAATTACTACTTCAGTTTTGGTAAAACAAATAGGTTAAAAATTCATCACGTGAAATAGGAATTGCACGTTCTTGGAAGCTTTTATTTATACTACCAGTTCCCTGCTTTTCCTAACCGAGTGTTTGACTATTAGCAGAACGAGAGAACTGCATCTGGGCTCTTTCGAAAAGAAAAATCCTTGATAAATATTTGGTCATGTGCTCGAGGACGTTGTCGAATGGAGGAGAAGATACGAGGACAACCGAGAACTCTTTGAGCCGAAACAAGATGTAGATTTAGTTCAAGAAAGCCAAAACACGTCGACGATATTGGCTCTGCCACTTCAAGCCATTGGACAACAATGTTCCAGCTAAAAGCACTTGGCCTAGACGACCAGAATCAGCGTACTTGATGAGATCTCAGAGGACGGAAAGCTGCCGTGACTCTAGAAGATACCCTTAATAGATCGCGAACCTGTAAAGTAATAGACTAAGAGCCCACAGCAATTTTTATAGGTGTGATTGATAACAAAAAATAATTAGCATAGTTAGATAGGCCTTAGTAGTTATTTACAAATGTGAACATCTTGCATTCTCTAGTGGGAGCAATAGTGCACAAGAGTGCATCAGATATGCAGTTCTTTCCAAAGTCTAAAAAATTGTGATAAGAAATTTGCCATAACTTCAAAATGAAGAGCTAAGTGCCCTGGTTGCAAATATCGAGGTCCACGACGTTTTGAAGGCGGCCTTCTTCGTGCAAGAAGTACCGTATTCTTATCGCGTCTGGCTGTCTGCAAAACGTCTTTGACCTCGATATTTTCAATCAGGGGGCTTAACTCTACATTTTGGCAAAGTTGATATCATAATTACATAGACTTGGAAAGAACTGCATATATGATGCACTATTATGCACTATTGCTCCCACTTGAGCATGCGAGGCGTTCGCATTTGTAAATAACTATTAAGGGCCTATCTAATTATGCTAATTATTTTTTGTTATCAATCACACCCCAAAATTGCTGTCGGCTCTCGGTCTATAAGTAGTATAATACGAAAACAACAAAGTAACAGGTGAATTATTCTATATTGTTCCTAGATTTTTGTTTCTACGCCCAAAATCATTGCAGAATACTCTAAATATTTCAATCTATTCTTTACACAAAAATCAACTTCTTTGCGGGTATAGTAAATAAAGGACATTTACTTTTATATAATAAACACTCTCATGGAAATGAAGAAAAAAAAATGTCTTTATATATTTCATTTCACGAAAAAGTCTATATTTTCTGAACTACAACTTCTTCTTTTTTTGTTTGCATTTAATAGTTTCATCTAGTTTTATCGCCAAAAACACAAAAAGGCCATTTTTATGCATAGCCTAGTAGTGTTGCCGTTTACTCATAGAAATCAAGATTGTTTAAAGGAATTCAGCTTCGTCCTTATTTTACATCCATATAGGAAACTGAAAATTTTGTAAATTAGCTAATTTTTTATATTTGTATTGTCTCCCGCTCTTATATAACCAGCGCAGGTCAGCAATTAGGAGGCAATTAAACGCTTTTGTCCACTTTTATATTTACTCTTTGGTGACCATGAAAAATTCAATGACATTTCTTGTCAAAATCAGTGCCTTATATGTCACATTTCTTAGCTTCCTACAGTAGAACTAAGCGCCATTTAAACTCTGAACATTTCATTAATTTACTTTTCACTTTATGTTCACTCTGGTTACTGACCTAAATTGAATTCATTTTTTGTTTTCTTGTTGTTAACGTGTTAAAATTTAAATTTTTCTTGTTAACTATAGTAATCGAAGACATTGTGCCATTGTGACATTGTTGATAAATTTCCATAAAATATCTTTAGTTCGGTTTACTTTGAACTATAAAACATACAGAATGTCTAATAAGGTTTTCTATTGGTAAATTTAGATTTTACAATTAAAATTAATCGATCGAACCTACAATTTGCAAACTGACAACTGAAAATAATACATGGAGGGGTAAGTGTGTCGGAGAATTAAGATTTTAAATCGAAAAATAAATAATTTTTTTTTTGTCCAAGGAATGCATGCGAATGGCAGATCTAAATATAAAATAAATTGATTTATTTTACCAATGAAAAACATAATAACTTTCTTAATAGATGAATGGCAAAACCATTACGTAAGCTTTTCCATCTGTCCCACACTACTGGTCTCTTTCCGAATGGATGGAAAACAGCATTTACCCAGCCTGTCTCTAAAATATGGAATGTTCTTCCTCATCTTACTATCGTTGTAAGTCAACCTTGTTTCCCAAATCAATAAAATGCTGATAAGTTATCAGTTCAAGAAATATATTGAAGAACGAAAGCTTCTTAATAACCGGTGGTATGGCTTTTGTAGCAATACTTAGGTCCACTGCTGATCAGATGGTATATCTCACCAAATAGTGGCACAAGTCTTAAGATAGTTTTGGTGGAAGTAAACTTATTACACTTGATATTTCAAATGCATTTGATAAAGTTAAGCATCAGGCATTTGGTATTGATGAAGCTCTTCTTCGTTGGATTATAAACTACCATTTGAACCGTTCAATACAAGTTATGTTGGACCTTTTTTAAGTCTGAAGTTAATAAAATAAATGCTGGTTTACCACAGGGCTCCGTTTTGTCTCCGACTTTCTTTCTCATATTCTTCAATGAACTTGCGTATGAAACTTCTAATCCATTAAATTGTTTTGCTAACGAACAGTAATATTAGTTACTGTCATATTCGTTTCCAGATGCACGTCCTTGATATTCGGATGTGGATTTTGAACGGCATGCAGTGTATGATAAGCTCAATAAATTCTGATCTCGATATTTTTGTCCCGTAGAATTTAATGCTTCAAAAACTCAATGCTGCCTTCTTGCGTTAAAGCCTAACCCACCCCAATGTCGCTATCCTTGAGTGGTACTTGTATTGAGAAAACCGAACAGCCCTCAGTTCTCGGTATGTGCATCATAGATAGGCCACCTTGTGTGGAATGACCACTTATTCGATATCGCCAAAAACGCTCCTAAGTACTTAGGTTTCCTTCGACGTTGCAAGAAATTGTTCACTCCTTCTGATCTGGCTGTAATCTATAAGGGGTATATTCGTACAATATCCATAATTGGGCGGGTGGATCCAATAACCACTTGAGCCTCTTATTGGATAGAAATAGAAACCAAAAAAGACCTTTAAATTGTAAGGTGATAAAACTTTAACAGAAACATTTGAATCAATTGAACACCGCACCGCCACAATGTTTTTTTCTCTTTCATTATTGTAACCCATAGAGTAAACCATCCTTTCCTTAGGATCAGTTCAGTATAACTTATTGAGCAGGGAAATCCCTCTTGCTCAAAGGTATAACAGTTTAGAGTAGTTCTGTACAATGCAGCTCGTCCAGTTAGGCAAACGCATTGAGTTGAGTTCGCTTTTGGTATCTGACCTGTAAGGGCGCTTGGTGAGTTAGCGCAGTGCAATATAGTGTGTAATATTATTTTACAGTTATTTCTATAAACAGTGTTCTAGTGAAATAGCAAGTTGAATTCCGCCCCTTAAACAATTTAACCTATTATAATCGTTTTATCAGGAAATGCCCATCAGTTTACCCTTGAACCCGAATTCAGACGTTACTGTTGAATTCAGAGATTATTTCATGACCCGCACATACACGAATGTGGAATGCATTACTCAACTCTCTATTTGCCTCCAATCAACCAATGTAGCATATATATCTCCTTTTAAATCCTTTCAAAATCTCCTAAACGCTCGAACTTACTTAAATATTTTAAGAATAGTCATACTTCATTTGGTGTGCGTAAAATTATAAAAAAAAGAAGAATTTTCAGTTTTTGTGAACCTACACTAATATTCTCTAATTTTTATTCATATTTTGTTTTGTAATTTCTAAAAACGTATAGATGTGTCTACCCGTACAAAACCCGGGGAGGGCCAGCTAGTTGCTTATAAATTGTAATAATTGGCTTGAAAATCAAACAATTTTAAAACTTTGCTGGCATATTGGAATCAGAAATCCATGCCAATACTATATTCGTAATCAGATCAGATTCTCTCTCACTTCCATACGAGTACATCAAATATAATAATCAATTAAACAATCTGTGTAAAAACGAATAAAATTTGTTTGATAATCGTAATTTTTATCGCATCCCCGCATATAAAAGCAATCTGCTCCTAATTGCCAACATTTAAGCTAAGTCACTTAGCACAATTTGCAACAATAAACATTGAAAAAAGATCACATATGTTGCAACAATTACACCCCATGCGACACCACCACCATATATCTTCCAGAACTTTTATTGCACCAGCTCAACCGAGCACAATCGTCAATCAGCCACAATGAGTGCAAACAATACATCAGCTTCGGCACAGCAGGTTCACCCAAACAATATTATCAAAACAACCTTACGCACTCGGTGACATGGTATATGGGGTGGTAAATAAGTCTATAAGGTTTTAGTTACTGTCGTGTCCCTTTTAGATTGTAGCGTGTTAATTCATCTGATAAGTGAGCAATAATACTTTCACGCTGCGTCCTCCACCCTAAAAAAACTATTCGCAACAATTTGAGATTATTAATTGAATAAATATTTAAGTCGTTTAGACGAGCTGTGCGCTTGGCTGCTAATTCTATATAGTTCTATACCAACACCCTTGCTAAGATAACCCTGACATTTGTGTAATTCCAAGTACAAATAGTATGGTTTGTTGTTAGTTTTTACTGTAACCCTCCTGACTAATCAACCGTTCCCAACTCTTGTCATATATCTTAGAATCCCTTGACAAATATACCCGTTTTTGATTAAATCCTGCCGCGTAGCCCTTCAAAGGGTATTTTGATCCCTTTGTCTTCCTTAATTGCTATTTAGGTTTCGATTTTTCAAAATCAAAATAAAATCACAAACGTTTTGAACATTTTAAATTTATTTATTGGACTTCGTGTTTATCCTTCCCCATCAATGGTGGGTTGAAGGAAGGTTTTCGAAATAACATATACTTAAACACGATTCAGTGCTTCCTTCTTGACGATATGTGTTTGTGTATAAAAGAGCAAAATGTAAACAAACCATTAGAATTGCCTTGGGTTGTAGGTTTAATGGTATAACATTCGTTCATTCAACCAAAAATTAACAATACCTTTGGTAGACGAACTGGACAGAACAGATTCTGTAGACAAAACTTCAGACGTCTCATTAGTGAAGTTTGAAGAGAATTTAAAAATGAATCCAGACATAACAGAGGGATATATCATTTTCGTGTCTACGATACAGGAAGGGTAAATTGGGGGTTTGGGAAGGTTGTGCTCTTATGAAAAGTAATCTAGTTGAGAAATTTTATGTATTATGTACTTATTTTTACTGAAAAAAAAAAAAAACTGAACGACTGGATTGGAAGAATTTTCTGTTGTCGTTCGGGGCTATAATTTTCCCAACCATTGAAGCTATTGTGTTGTTACCTTTTCTATGTATGAAGAAAAATAGTTCGGTTATCAAAGAGACACGATGAGAGAGAACAAAATTATTGACTTTAATCACTTTGATAAGTGTGATCTCGTAATACCGTGATAAATAGCACTAGATTGCTGAGGCTAAGGATCCTCAAAATAAAATGGCGCTTCCAGACGATCGAACCACGTACCAAATCTACATATACGAGTACCTACGCTGATAGAAGTAAAGCCATCAGCATTCAACATCTTTAACGTGCATATATTTCGAGGGCCAAACTTCTATTGATTTCCTAGTTGCGACAAAATTGAGAGCTCCTCAATCAAATGGAAAGAAATTCCGAATCGTCATGATTAAGAAATTCGAAGTTGAACGTGTTTCCAAAATCTACATAAACCTGAGCGGGAAGTATCGGTTGTGGATTCACCACGTGATATCATCAAAAAGCAGATGCAACTACTCTACGGCAGTCCAGGAAAAAGAAATCGTGGTATGGGGCCTTGTGAATAAAAAAAAGCTAAAGCTAAAACTTTGATTTTTAAGTAAAAGCTTGATTTTTAGTGAATAAAAATAAGCTTAAGCTAGCTAATTAAAAATGTTTTCTAGTAAAAGCTATTTTAAAATAGCCAAAGCTAAATTCATTTAGTTTTAGCTTGTTTTCCTAGCTTAAGCTTCAATTTGTGTGAATAAAAATAGCTTAAACTAGAATATTATAGTTAAAGCTACAAAAAATTTCAAGATTTTTTCGACCTGTCTAGAAAGCTTTGACTAGGTCTTATTTTCAGTATTAACTTGTGCGAGTTGTTAATTAAACATAAGGGAATATCTCAAAAAATAGGACTGTGAACGTATAGACCCAGAAACTGACATACGAAATGTTAAAAACATTTTTTAGCCGAAAAATACTTGCCCTGTAGAACAGATAACAAATTAAGGCAAAAAAACTTTCCTTTCGGTCATACATGTACCAGTTTTAGCTAAAGCTAACTAGCCAAAACATGTGAATAAAAAAACGAACACCTTAAATTACGAAGCTTAAGCTAGAATTTTCCAGCATAAGCTATTTAGCGTTATCATTTTTTTATTCACATAAAACAAAGCTTAAGCTAGTACTGTTTAGCTTTAGCTGCTAGTAAAAGCTATGACTTGTTGGCTTTAGCTTCCTCCAAAAAAAGCTTTAACTTTTTTTTTATTCACAAGACCCATGATGATGAATAAGTTTAACTAAAAAAAGTCGCAGATGAGCCTGCGAATATTGAGAAGCGCAAAATAAGAGCGAGAAAGAGAGACAAAGAATATGCCAAGAAGAAGGGGGCTTACTTAACTTTCCAGCAGAAGATCGAAGAATCTCGTGATCGGAACAAGACCCTTAGATTTCATAAAAATCACAGTCAACTAGATGTTGGTTCTTAGACAGGAACGCTGACTTTTTGAAACAACGAAGCAAAAATAGCACTTGCATCACAAAAGCCGAAAAGCTCTCGGTATGTGTCAACACATATACATGTTTTGGTTTTGTTGCATAATCATATCAGCCAGCAAAGCTATTCATCTAAAAACATCTTTGCAGTGGATCAATAATGAAATTGGCCACTCCGACTCCATCATTCTGAACTTCCAAGTAGCATCGATTACACTATTCCCCAGATTCAATTAGAATAAACTTTTCAAGAAACCATCCCTTCTAGAGAAATCTGGGAGGAAAGAGCATTCCTGGAACATGATTCCATCCATTTTTACACCGTTGCGTTGGATCAAAAACTAATGACGGGGTTGGTGAAGGTATATATTTAGAATAAATTTAGGTCCCTCTTTTCGTCTTCCCAATCAGGTGGAACTTTTATCGCTTAAACAAGTACTGACTTGGCTTAAAGACTTAAAGAAAACGTGATATCAAATTAAGATTTTTACATCTTCTCTTGCTTGATTCTGTCTCTACCAGCTCTATAACAGCCCTAAACTGAAGATAGATGAATGAGATGACACAGCAATCTAGCATTCCTCGCTTCATTGCCAGAAAGGGCAAATATAGGTATTCCCATCGCTGCGTGTAAACTTATGATAAAGCAGAGAACACACCTTAAGTGAAACAATATCACAACTTGCTTGGCGAAAGAACAGATTTGGTCAATGTTGGATATGAAGCACTCCAAAGGTTTAGTGTCTTTAAGCAAAGGACACATGAGTTCCGTATTAGCCCTGCATTATCCGAAAGACGTAGAGAGATTTCCACTACAATGAACTTAGTGATCTGGCAAATATATAGATATCGGAAATCTCGCTCACTTCATATAAGGAGCTCTAATTGGTTCAACAATTAGGGAGAAAGTCTCAAAGATTCAATGTGGTATCACAATGAACCAACTCATGGTCTATGAGTGTCGGCTCTGCTGCTGACAGCCACGTCAACCTAACCTAACCTCATTATCTTCTCGTCAAAACCAATATGATAACAGTCATCATCATGAGCTCCAAATGAAATGGCTGAACTCAGGATCCCGGGGAAATTGATCTAGTTCGACATCGAAAAATTTACAATGCGACTACGGTATTCCCTATCCCTATTCCACAAAAAATTCCAAATATGTATCTACATTGTTTGGGCAAAGAGATGCGCTAGAATGTGATTTCTTCAATCTTGTTCTGGAGCAGAAATTTTTAATACGATTGTAA
The DNA here is from genome assembly GCA_911387755.1 of Chrysotoxum bicinctum. Taxonomy (NCBI): domain Eukaryota; kingdom Metazoa; phylum Arthropoda; class Insecta; order Diptera; family Syrphidae; genus Chrysotoxum; species Chrysotoxum bicinctum. Next base: position 208,541,698 of record OU426989.1, on the reverse strand, counting down.
TATAATGCATACTTTTGTTAAAATATAATATTTCTGTCAAACGCCTTGCTCTAAAACTAAAAACTCAAAAGATCAGTTCATAAAGAGTCTTCTTACTAACGTCCATTAAAAATTTGAGCCTCTCATATTAATTCTTTCTTGCGCAAATCTATTTTAGCTTGACAATTACCGTGTACTCTATACCGCTGGAGCAGAAGTCTTCGTCCAAAGCCTGGATTCCAAACATAAATATTGTTTTTTGGCGTAGATACACCATTTTGCTAGGTTGTGACAAATCCTCAAAGAATCTCCCTTGTCATGATTGTTTGCTTCTCATTTTAGCCGTTCTAATTCGACAACAAATTGTCAACAGGCTAACTACACGGACTCAGAACTTGTTGGGAGTTGGTAAGTGTTGTATACTTAATTTTGTAATATCTAACTCTCTTGTAAATGACATTGAATAAACAGTTTTGACAAATTAGAACAGTAAGTTATTATAGATTCTCCTTTCACCACACGAGTTAATTTATTTAATACTGTTATACAATACTTAGCCAAACTATTGAGATATTTACATTTAGCACATATGTATATCCTACAATTTTCATATATATATATATGCTGCAACTTAACGAGTAGATAGACCAAATTCCCGAAAACGAATGCTGAAACCGCATAGTTTGTAAAGCTTTAAACAAGATTATTGGAAAAACAGAAATAATAGCTCTTTGTCAGTAATTTTAGTCCAGCATTTAGTCTCTGCTATTAAAATGATATTTATGGTTCAAAAATATGCAACGCACGTTATCACCAATTAATTTCTATTCCCTCTTAACCAACTTTATCTTCTTAAAGTTTAAAGTTTACTTCGTTGCATTAATAAATAATAATAATAAATCGATTGAATTTTTCATTGATTTTCTACAAGTATGTTCATAATAAAAAAAACACTGATATATGATGCATTTACTGGCACTAATCAAATAGAACCTTTCATACTCGGGTTCTAAAAAAAAAAGCGTAATCGGCTACTGTTAAATTCTATTGGAACCTCCAATCAATCAACTTATTTAGTCATAAAAATATTTTACAAACAGAAGCTTGTTTACTTACCAGTAATTGCCTCTGTGCTCGATTAAATAGTTTAATCTTGATCGTTCAGCGCTCACCGACTTGTTTTCCAATTACCAGCATAAAAACAGTAGGTATTTGTAGGTAAATCAATTTTAGATTTAGGAAGCTAACTTTATTAAGCGTCTTTCTGTCCAGACAGCGCAGCGTTCTTCTTTACTTTATTATATCAAAACTGCTTATGATTAGGGTGACCAAATGCTGTTTTGTTGGAAACTCCCACAATTCAGTAAAACTTTCGTTGGCAAATTTCTTCAACTTTTTTTTAGTTGACAGGGAACGTCAAAATTTAAGTCCAATTTTCGTATAAAATTGTAAATGGGATCTTTTTCTGCAACTTTTGTTTTTAAGTTCAACTTATGGTCATAAACGTTAGCACTAAAATTAGCTTACCAATTTTTGGTTTATTTAAGTTACCTTCAAAATTGTTTTTTAAAATAGTTTTGTTCCAGTGAAAATGACAGAAGTGTTTTTGAAATATCGCTATATTGCTATGTTTGAGTTTATTTTTCATCCCTAAGTCAATTTGCACAAAAAAATTGTACGGAACCTGAAAGAAAAGAATTTTAAAAATATTTTTATTACTCTGGAAGAACTACATACTTCTTGGTTGATACTCGTATTTATCAATTTAACACAGTTATAAGGTATTCGAAAATTGTGAATAATTTCATAGAAGACTTACTCGTACAACCAACACTCGAGCGAGCAACACAACCTTGTAGTGCTAACACCTCGTTACCGACATTTTTCAGGAGACAAAAAACCATAAGTATGGCTTAGCAATTAATTGTTGTCGTAGTGGTTTCTTAAAAAAATGAGCTCTTATATACGAGTATGTACAAAATTTTTGAAACATTTTTAAGAAAAAACTTTGTTTACTAGTTTAGTGTTTAGGTTTCCTTCAAAGATACAAGAAATTGTTCATTCCTTCTGATCCAGCTTTAATCTATAAAGCCTATATTCGTCCAAAACTTGAGAACTATTCAAATACTCAGAGAACGCCAATCAGTATTTTCTGGAGCCTAACTTCAGAGATTCTTTCTTTAGCCGCACTACACGAATGTGGAATGTTTTACCTGGCTCAATATTTATCTCCCACTGTTATTTTTTTTCAACGCCCAGAACTACAGAGCCAAAAATTCCCACAGAACAACAAAATATTGGTAAACATTTCCGAATTCGAAACAATCAATAAATTTGGAATAGGTATTAATTCTGCAGAAATGGTTATAGGGTCAAATTGCAGCTCGTCTCAAATTTGACTGTGAAAAGTCCACTGTGAAAGGTCACCACGTCTACTGGTAAAATGCAACGCAACGCGCACAACGTTTTCACTAAGGAACACTCGTATTGATAATAAGGTTTTATTCATTTGTATACGTGCTGTTCAATCGTGTTACTTTCCATGGTGATTTGACATCAGTAACTGAATAACAAACAGATTTGACAGATGTCACCAAAACAACATAGCCACCACAGGCCGCCGAAATCTATCCGCGCCATTTGAAAAACCCTTCATTTATGTATGTAAAATGATCGAGAAAAACGTTTCTGTTTCTCGTAAAACAGTACATCGCGGTTGAACGTTCACGAGCCTTATAAAATGGATTAAGTTACTTCAAATTTGGCACAGAGAATTTGTGTGCATTGGAAATTATTTCGAATTTTTGTTTTAGCTCATCTAGGACGGGTTGGTGGCATATAACATATTTGGTTTTTTTTCCAATTTTTCGAAATAATTTAATTTTTGGCTAAAATAATACTCTTAATAGAATATTGTATTAAGATAAGAAAAAGTCTTAATTTAAAGAATTTTCTAAACTGAGATAATTGCCTTATTTTTGCATTATTCTTGTATACAGGGTGATTTGCATAAGGTGTGACAAAAAGCTAGGGCGTGTAGGTTGGACTTAGACAAGAAAAAAATCGTATGGGAGGGGGTGGTCTATTTCCTCCCGTTTAGGCGGGAGGGGCAATTTAAGAAAAAAATCACTTAAAACAGAAAAAAAATTATTAAAAAATAACGGTGATACCTACAGAGTAGTGCTATAGCATTTTGAAAAGCCAGAAATACATTCTTTAATTTTGTTTTTAAATAAAGTTGTTCGAGTGAATAGTTTTTGAAAAATTAATTTTCAAAATCAAAATTTTGAAAAAAAAAATGAAAATTTTGTTTTTAAACAATTTTTTTTTCAAAATTTTATTATTTTTTTATTCAATATTCAATGCTCTTATTAATTTTTGATCAAACACAAAAAACCGGATGTCAAAATGTTTTGTAGTTTTTGAGAAAATCAAAAATAACAAAAACTACTTTTGTTCTAAGAAAAGCCTTTTATTTTAGTTTTTGGATTCTTAGGTGAATTTACGATTGAAAGGATTAACTTTCTATTTACTATTTTTTTAATTATCGGTCTTATAAGCATACAATAATGTGAAAAAGTACTGGATTAATCATATTTCACACATTTTTTCCTTGAGAACACCTGCGTGAGAGCATTGGATTAATATTAACCTGCGAATGTTTTTTAAATAATGCAACGTTACACGCCCTAACTAGTGACAGAAAAATTCAATTGCGAAATAAGAACAAAAATGTTCCTGAATCTTGAAACCATTCTATTGGACCTCCTCTTCCAATCCAACGGTCGCTAAATGTTCATCAAGCCAGTTCCTTACAGTGCGGCTGTAGTGTGCTGGAGCTCCATCTTGCTGGTAGATTAAATTGTCTGCTATGGCCAAGGGAACGTTGTCATTCAAATCGGGCAGAAGGTCTCGTAGTAACTGCAGATAGGATTCTCCATTTATGACTGAATTCAGGAACCGTGGTCCAATAACTGTTCGTCCAACAATACCAAGCCAAACATTACAGCTAAAGCGGTGTTGAGATTTGGTTTGTTTCTTGTTATGCGGATTGCTGTTACTCCAGTGATGTAAATTGTGGAAATTTGTTACTCCATCTCTGGTAAACTGAGCTTCATCCGTCCAGAATATCCTTTCAAAGTAATTATGTTCAGTTTCATCTCTTAGCAATAATGTTCGACAAAATGAGAATTGAGATTTTCTCAAAAACTACAAAACATTTTGACATCCGGTTTTTTGTGTTTGATCAAAAATTAATAAAAGCATTAAATATTGAATAAAAAAATAATACTTAATTACGTAAAATTTTGAAAAAAAATTGTTTAAAAACAAAATTTTCATTTTTTTTTCTTCAAAATTTTGATTTTGAAAATTAATTTTTCAAAAACTATTCACTCGAACACCTTTATTTAACAACAAAATTAAGAATGTATTTCTGGCTTTTCAAAATGCTATAGCACTACTCTGTAGGTATCACCGTTATTTTTTAATAATTTTTTTTCTGTTTTAAGTGATTTTTTTCTTAAATTGCCCCTCCCGCCTAAACGGGAGGAAATAGACCCCCCCTCCCATACGATGTTTTTCTTGTCTAAGTCCAACCTACACGCCCTAGCTTTTTGTCACACCTTATGCAAATCACCCTGTATATTTCGTTAAGGGCTTGACCAATTTCGTATTTATTTTGCACAAAGGTATTCTTCTATAAACGGTACATATTCTCCACAAGGGTTCTATGTCAAAATTTAGCTTGTATTTTAGTTGATGTTTCGAGAAAAATATCTTAGATAATATTATAATAAGTTAACACCCGCATTTGATGACTAATAATCCAAGCAAGCCATTCCAGAAAATATCTGAATTTCTCATCAACAATCTCATCAGTAGACATAAACAAAAACATCCCTTATGGATGATTTATATTAAACAAACCAAATCATGGATTCTGCCTACAAAGCACGATCCCACGATTCAATATATTAAACAAAGTAAGGAATTGCCTACGAAGCATTATCCCATCATCTCAGAATGGATTGGCAATATCATTGGCTATCGATCACATCATCGGTGGACAATATATACGAGTTGAGCTTCGATTGACATCATTCTTGGTTTGGCAGGCAACGAGTCCAGTTTATATTAACTTAGTAATTAATTTTTGTAAATTATGAAATAAAGTTTTTTAAAACTTCCAACCTAGAGTCAGAGTCTTAATTGGCGCCCGAGCAGGGACAGTGATAAAGTTTAACATTAATTGAATAATTTCATAGTTTAAATTATTTGAACCCAATCGGGAAAAGTGTTAAATTTCTTTTTTTTCTTTTTCAAAAAAAAACCGACTTGTGCGTAACTCCGAAACTGAAAGTGCGTGACAAATCAGTTAGAAAGAAACTTAAATCACAAGAAGCATTCAAGAAGAACAAAAATTCTTCAGCTTCAAGATCCCTAAAAAAGTGCAGAAAGTTTACACGTTAAAAGACACCTCTGTAACCAACGTGGGAAAGGGTTTAAATAAATAAACTCCAACAAAGCACATAAATACAAGAAGACCTCCAGAAATAAAGCACCTGTAGGCAATAGGAACACAAGGTGATTCCAAAAGATCAAAGGAAGTAGGATCATCAGTACCCGAAAACTTGGATAAGTAAGAATAAATTTATATTCAAAATTATATATTTTATATAAATATTTTATAAGTGATGATAAAGTGTTACCAATAATTGGAAAGAAAACAAATTAGTAAACATTAATAAAGTGATTCCGAAGTAAAAAAAATTCCAATAATTTTTTTTTTTCCTTCCTTAAATATAATTTTATATAAAGTTTAAAATCATGACGCCTGAACAAATGTCAAGCATAGTAGCTAATCTGATAGCGGAATCCACGGCTGGATTAAAAAAGGAAATAGAAAGTTTAACGAATCAGTTATCTTCACTTTGCCCCCGAGATAATATTGAGCCTTATAAGGATATCACAATAGATCCTACAATACCAGGAGGGGAAGGGTTAGAAGTAGCAAAATGTATACCGCAGTTTGATGGGGATAATTACATTTCTTGGCGCACAGCATTAATAAATGCTATGAAAGTATATGAGGGATGCAAGGGTGGTGCTAGGTATTATTCAGTAGTGAATATTGTTAGGAATAAAATTATAGGCAAGGCAAATGACGTATTAACAAGTCATGGGACACCTTTAAATATTGACGCTATAATAGGACGATTAGACCTGACCTACAGTGACAAAAGACCAGTACATATGCTAGAGACGGAATTAAGTGGTATGCGACAGGACAAAAAAACCTTGCAGGAATTTTACGACGAGGTGACTAAAGTGATGACGTTAATTATTAATAAGACAATAATGACTTATGGCCCTAGAACCGCCGAAACCGAGTGTTTGACTGACAGAGCTCGAGACAATGCACTAAGAATCTTCGTTACAGGGTTAAACCAACCAACTAGTAACATTGTATTTTCGCTCAACCCCGGAGACCTTCCGAACGCACTTGCTAGAGCACAAGAGATAGAGACGAATGAAAATCGAATAAGAAGTCTCATTGAAAGGCCCACATTTAGACAGATAACTCCTAGACATATACCACAGCCCAATAATTTAAGAACACATCATTTTCCCCAAAATAATTTTAATCATAACCACCGCAATTCACCAAGGATGGACATGTCGAGTGGAAATTTCGTTCCTCAACGACAATACCAACATAATAGGCCACAATGGCAAAATTCTAACTATAACAATTTTAGAAACTCAAATAACCATTTTAATAACGCAACACGGGATAACAATAATCCATTCAAAAGAGATCGACCGAACAGTGCTCAATTACCTGTGGTCAAAGTCCCTCGTTTGAATAATCTAAGTGAAAGTCAAAATTTTTTAGATTAAGGCACGACTTACCTTATATTAAAAAAACGGATAGTAAGTCGGGTAGAATATTTAACATTCTAATAGATACAGGTGCCACGCATAGTTACGTAAAACCTGGCATGTTCCCAAATAAAACATTAGACATCCCTTCTCAAGTAAAAAGTGTTCATGGGACCACTATTATTAAAAAATTTCAAGAAATACACATTTTAGGAGTCAAAGAAAGGTTTTTCGAATTAAACGAACTAAATGATTATGATGCCATCATTGGTATAAAACTATTACGCAAGGTAAAAGGTAATATAAATATAAGGGACTCGACATTAGAATATGATCAAGGCATAATACCTTTACTATTCAATGATCAATTGATTAACAATTTAGAGATTAATCTAGAAAATAATAATAATAAAGGAAAGCTGAAAGAAATTTTAAGAAAGTATCAGGGAGTGTTTACGCAAAACCCTAATTTTTTGCCATATAATACGAGCATAAAATGTAGCATAGATACTACAAATGACTCTCCCATATGGACGAAAGGTTACGCTTATCCACAATCAGTAGCAAAGTTTGTGAATAAGGAAGTAGGAAATCTCCTTGCAAACAATATTATACAACCTAGCAGAAGCGCATACAATTCTCCTGTATGGGTTGTAGATAAAAAGGGTCTTGACGAAGACGGCTCAAAGAAACATAGATTAGTGATAGACTACAAAAAATTAAATTCTTTCACTAAAACGCAAAAATACCCAATGGCTGATACATCAGTTATTTTAGCCAACTTAGGAAAGGCAAGATTTTTCACAACCTTGGACCTTCAAAGTGGATTTCATCAAATCCCAATGGAACAAGATGATAAAGAAAAAACAGCATTTAGCGTTAACAACGGGAAGTATGAGTTCCTCCGAATGCCCTTCGGATTGAAAAATGCACCGGCAATTTTTCAAGGAGCTATGGATGACATACTCCGTGATTACATTGGCAAATTTTGCCACGTTTATATCGATGATGTAATAATTTTTTCGGAAACTGAAGAAGAACATTTAGCACATATTGAGGAAATAATTAAAGCTTTAAGTGCGGCAAATATGTGTATCTCTAGTGAGAAATCGATGTATTTTAAGACAGAAGTAGAATTTTTAGGATACATAGTATCCTCCAACTGTATTAAAATGGATCCAAAGAAAACAAAGTGCATCGAAGAATTTCCACAACCCACGACTTTACGTCAGCTAAGATCTTTCCTAGGATTATCCGGTTACTACCGGAAGTTTTTAAGAAATTACGCAATGATTGCTAAGCCGCTTACAAAATACCTTAGAGGAGAAAATGGCCGTACAGGTCAAAATAGTAGTAAAAAAATTGCAATCGAATTTGATAAAGAAGCTATTAAAGCATTTAAGACTATGAAAGATAAATTATGTGAGCAAATTACATTAAATCAACCTGATTTTAATGCTCAGTTTGAACTTACGACTGACGCTAGTAACTCAGCCATAGGCGCAGTACTTAGCCAAGCGAACAAACCAATTACTTTCATAAGTCGAACTCTAAGCAAAACAGAGGAGGACTACGCGACAAACGAAAAGGAGCTACTCGCTATCGTTTGGGCGCTTAAAAATCTAAGAAATTATTTATACGGTGTAAGTGGAATTCGCATATATACGGACCACCAACCACTGACGTTCGCAATTGGTGAAAAAAACCCTAACGCAAAGATTAAAAGATGGCGGGCATTCATAGAAGAATACGCTCCCGAAATTACGTATAAGCCAGGAAAGGAAAACGTTGTAGCCGACGCTCTTAGCAGGCAGAACTTAAACATGATGAGCGACGTTGAGCCATCAATTAATGGGACAATTCATAGTGCAGAGAGCAACCCCTTACCAGATATTAGAAGAGTAAACCAGAGGGTTAATAGTTATAAAACCCAGTTTATTATAAACGAAGCCCTAAATAATAATGTAATATCAAAAGAAATTCACCCAAATTACTGGAGGCATACAATTTTATTTAAAGATTTTGAAATTTTAGAAAAAATCAAACATATTACCAAAAAAGGTCTTACTGTAGGTATATATAGTACCGAAGAGACATTCTTTAAAATAAAAACCAAACTATTACACGAATTCCCAACAGTAAAGTTTATATTTTGCAATAAGATAGTAGAGGATATTACCAGTAAAGAAGAACAATTAGAAATAATCACAGTTGAACATAATAGAGCTCATAGACAAGCTAAGGAAGTGTACAAACAAATTGTAAACAAATATTTTTGGCCGAACGCATTCAAACAAATTCTTGGAATTAATGCTGCATGCGAAATTTGCAAGAAAAATAAATATGAGAGACATCCCAACAAGCAACCAATTGGAGAGGCTCCAATTCCTGAAGAAGGAGGAGAGCGCGTACACGCAGACATTTATTACTGCGACAATGCAAGCTTCCTAACAATGGCAGATCCATTTTCTAAATATTTGATAACCACTCAAGTAAATTCTAAAATAGAAGCTAAAGATAGGATGATAGAAATATTGCCAATATTCGGTAACGTTAAAACCCTCATAACTGATAACGAGAAAGCATTTTGCTCACCTTCTGCACAATGTGCATATAATCTTTTAAATATTAATCATAAAACAACACCACCCGCCCACTCTAAAAGTAATGGAATTATAGAAAGAATCCATTCAACTCTTACAGAACTCATAAGGATAGTTAAAGAATCGACACATCTAACAGACATAAAAGACATCATGCCTCTAGCCACAAAAAAATATAACGAAACGATCCACACGGTGACTGAAAAACGACCTACAGACATATTCCACAATTATAAAGGTGACGTAGAAACTAAGGATAAAATCCTTTCTCATCAACAAAAAATGATAGGACATTTTAACAAAAATAGGAAGAATAAAATATACAAAGAAGGGGAAATAATTTTTGTAGATACAGGTCAGAGAAGAAGTAAAAATAAACCATTATATGTTAAAAAGAAAGTTAAAACAGACTCAGGGAATATAGTGATAGATACAAACAATAGACGGATTCATAAAGATAACATAAGAAATTAACCTTACAGATGACGCTTTTAATCTTCATACTAGTCGCCACGACAATGGCATATCAAATAACGGAATATTCTGATGATGATTACATTTTGATAGAAGATACAACAGCAGCAGTTTACGAGGACACCAACGAACTTTTCCACGTCATTAATCTAACATCATACACAGAAATTTTAGGTGACATTCCGATAGATAATAAACCTTCTAACGAATTAAAACAGGGTTTAGAGACAGCAAACAAACTATTGAGTCAATTACTAATCAGAAATAGGGAAAGAAGAGGAATAAACGAGATAGGAACGCTATGGAAATGGATATCTGGTAGTCCAGACCACGACGATGCTATCAGAATAGAGCTCAAACTACAAGAATTAATTGCTTCTAATAACAAACAAGTAGTCATAAATATGCAACTGTTCAACCATTTGACAAAGCTGAATAGTGAATCAAACACTAAAGAAAGTAAAAATATTAAAATTGTTAAGTACATAATAGTAGAATTAAGAGAAATTATAAACACAATTAATCTAAGTAAGTCAAATATTTTAAATACTTTAATCTTAAATTTGGATGAAATACGAAACATAATGCAAAAAGAAAAAGTGAAAGTATCCATAACAGATGCATTAGATGCATCTGAATTTCAAATTGTCCAACAAAATGAAATAATTGTTGTATATATCAAATATCCTAAAGTATTTGCTTTATGTAATCATTACAAAACTAGAAGTAATAATGTAAATGGTGGACAAATAATTATACCAAAAGAATTAATTAGATATCATAAAAAGTTTTACGAAACCAGTTGTAAAAAAGAATTGAATAATGATTTTTGCCTTATCATAAAAACACCAAACTGTTTGACAGAATTGCTTAATAATTTAGAAGCTAATTGTACAAAAATAAAAGAAAGAAATGAACCCATAGAAATAATAAGCGAAGGAAATATTGTTATTACCGGATCACTTATAATAAATAATAAAGAGGTATCAGGAATTAATTTAATCCAATTTGAAAGGAATATTACAATAGATAATAAGACATATGTTAACTCAAGAAATGAAATATTGGAACATATTAAATTTAGCAAACCATCAAAAATAAAAATAATTGAATATATAAACTCATTTGATTTAGACTTAAAATACACTAATGCTGATTATATTGAACCATATTTATCAGAAGTAAAAGAACACCCTGTATTGTGGGGTTTATCAATTAATTTTTTTATATAATTGTATCAATATTTGCTATTATCAAAGCATATAAGTATTACCAAGTTTTCGAAACGAAACGTGCAAACCAAGACATCATTGAACTCATGGAGGAAACCGAAACCAGAGCAAACATGTTAATTCAAGAAAGATTGGGACAATCTTCTATTGACTAAGGGGGGAGTTAACACCCGCATTTGATGACTAATAATCCAAGCAAGCCATTCCAGAAAATATCTGAATTTCTCATCAACAATCTCATCAGTAGACATAAACAAAAACATCCCTTATGGATGATTTATATTAAACAAACCAAATCATGGATTCTGCCTACAAAGCACGATCCCACGATTCAATATATTAAACAAAGTAAGGAATTGCCTACGAAGCATTATCCCATCATCTCAGAATGGATTGGCAATATCATTGGCTATCGATCACATCATCGGTGGACAATATATACGAGTTGAGCTTCGATTGACATCATTCTTGGTTTGGCAGGCAACGAGTCCAGTTTATATTAACTTAGTAATTAATTTTTGTAAATTATGAAATAAAGTTTTTTAAAACTTCCAACCTAGAGTCAGAGTCTTAATTTAATATATAAAATAGACGGATATAATAACCGCGTACTAGGCTTTTCCTTTTAATCCAATACTTTCAATGATTGGCCACATTACATTTATGAACAGCAAAATGAAACTTGGATCACATCCGCTCTTAGCTACCATTTATTAATTATTTATATAGCTGGTCACCGCACCGTAAAACCATAGACTGTACCCAGTGACGTGCCGTGGTGGTGTCAGTAGGGTGTTCACTATAACTTTTTTTTCTAATCATTTATCTATTTTAAGTTTTAATCCAGGATCACGACGAGGACGTAATAGACAACCATCCCATTACATTTTTTTTTTCTTTTTTTATTTTTTTGTTATTTTGTTTTTGTTTTTATTTTTTATATTTTTTTGTATATTTATTTTTTTATTTTTTTTGTTTTTTTTTTTGTGTTGTTTAGTAGTTTAGTAATTAGTAAAGTTAACGCAGTCCAACAGATATTTGCTTGTATATAAAGGTCGATTGGACGGGATTTCTTCAAAAAAGAACTTGTAGAACATAATCATAAAAAATATTTTTTGCTTTAATTTCCTTAAGAAATGATTTTTCTATTGAAATAATTGCCAGTTCTGACAATCTGTTCTCTAGCATTTTATTTCTGGCATATGATTTTATGCGCTTAAGGACAGAAAAAGATCGCTCGACAGAGCTACTTGATACTGGAATCGGCAAGATTAGTGAGCTTAGTTCAAAAATTTCCGAAAAAAAGTCTTTTAGTTCCATATTATCGAGTATTTTTGGAATGTCCTTAATGGAAATGTTTTTGAATTGTGACTGAGTCAGTTCATCCTCAAGCTTCACAAAATCAAAAAACGGACCATAGGAACTTTTACGGTATTCGAAGCCGTTGGGAAATTTTTTTACGGAAAGACCCGAACGATTCTTCAGACTTTGTTTGAATAGCAGCACTGATCATAGAAATAAATGTGCTCATAACAAAATGTCAAAATTCAAAAAGATTCTTGTCTCTTTAGTGCAGGTCTTGTCAGCTATATACGTTTTTAGTTCTACTATTCTTTAATTTGTTCTTGCTTCAAAAAGTACAAATTTGTAGATGGTAAATTTATTTTGATTACCTAGCTTCATATATTTTTGCTAAAACTATACATTTTCATTATAGAGTAAGAGTATATTTGTTAACAAATACTATGTAAATGAATCGCTGATTGTTAAAACAACATAACTGAAATTTTAATTTTTTTACAGGAGATAAAAAAAATCCTACATTTTTGGCCTTGTAGTCACTGTCATTTTTTTAACCCAAAAATCCTATTAGAGTGTTTCGATTTTTAAGGATTTTTTAATATGTTTTTTTTTCCGTAAAAAATTAAAACAAACATCACTTATATTGTTTTAACAATCAACGATGATTTAAATGTGATTTAACTTTGGTTCCTTTGTTTATAATTTGTTGTTACCTAATCAAAAAAATATATGTATTTCTACTGCGAAAATTTTGGCTTTACTGCGATTGCTCTGCCAATTTACCCAATTAATGTTGTTGCCAATTTACTGCGATCTGCGATTTTTGAAGTCCGAGCCCTGGTTGTGTGTTGTTCTGTTGTACACTTGTGACCTTGTGTACAACAACAACTGGTATACAATGAATTCGCACTCCATAATGAAAATGAATCATATCAGAGTTCACTGTCTCTCTCGATGCCGAATTGAGGATGGTACGCTTAATGAAGTTGAACACCATACACCAAACCAATTTGTCTTCTTTTCTGTAGTTTGAGTTGTTTCTGTATGTTGATTTGCTTTACGTCGCGTTGCCCTTGCCTTTCGTCGGTGCGTTGACATGGAGAGAACATTGTAGCGTGAGAATGAATTCTCTACCCATTCGGATGAAGGATCGTGGATCGTGGTGCGCTCGATGAAGGTGAACACCAAGTCACCAAGGAATATAGAATTTTGGATTTATATATACACATTTTGTCTCTTCTTTGCATTTTTTTGCGTGGATGTGGATGTGCTTTACCTTGGTTTCGGAGGTCGGTCGGTGCGTTTACATGCGAGGAGAACACCCTAGAGTACTATTTTTGTTATTTTGCTTGAAAATGTATTCTTCATCCATTGCATTTTTGAATGAATTGCCGTGGTGCGCTTGAATAAGGAGAACATGGAGAACATGAAATATGGAATGTGACTTATGTGATAATTTTGGTAGGGTGTGCGGTGAACACCTGCGTACCTTCGAATAAACGTCACTGACTGTACCTTAATATTTGTAGGCCCTGTTTGAGAACACTTCAACACGGTTAAGGTGTTCTGTAGTTTTTCCTCACCGCCACAGTCGCTCACTATCGCGATTAGGAATCAAGAACAAATACCTACTCGAAGACACTATTGCCTCAGTTAAGCTCCTTCAATACTGATAAGTCGCTTGCTTCTAAACTCCACGCACCTCTCGACTTGTTTATCTCTTGAGTAGCTGTGTGACCCATTCCCAATCGGTAACAGTATTTTTATTTTATTGAGATGGATTAATTTCCAATTACTGTATTTCGAATCATCCATTGTGTCCGATATGAATTTCAATCAATTTTCAATTAGTTTTTTTCGAGGCAATCAATACCTTTGTACGTATTTTTCGGAAGGGGGAGGAGGGTAACTGACCATCGACCGCAGTCATATAAAATTATAATCATTATTATATTTATGTATATATAATTAAATCAATTAAATTGGTTTAATTTAGTTAAAAGTCAAAATCTAATCTAATCGACAAATCTACGTGCTACCAAAAACACACCTATGTACGAGTAGATATACATAGATGTATGTACGTGTATGAATGAATGTACATATGAATGTGCTTCTGATTTTATTGAGATTAATTAGGTGTTAAAGGGGGCTAATTGAAATTTTCAAATTACCCACCTCGGCGCGAATCACCGTCAATCCACAACAAATCTAAACGATATCATCAGGTCACTACATGTGATAAAAAAAATTAATAAATGTTTTGAGAGTTGTCAAAACAATAATAATTATAATCTAGAGCCCAAGGGCTGAGTTAATAAAATTTATTAATTAAAATAATTACCAACGTTGGATTTGTAACTGATTGCTGATTTGATTTGACTGATTTAATTATGGCCATGACCAAGAGATTGCGATAAAAACGCAATTAAATTTGTTCAGACCGCAAAAATATAAATGTCATCTTTTTTTTGACAGGGATTAATTTCAAGCTTGCAGCTTATCATTTATAAAAAATATCTTACCTACTTAAATATGGAAGCGACGAATTTGGAGTGCAATAAATTTTTTTTTGGAATATTATCGTAAGAGGTTTGCATTCAGGAAAAACACATTATACGCAATAAGTTATATTTTTTCGATAAGATTATGCCAATTCGCGTGGTTTAATGCCAGTCTTACAGTATGCAGGCATTAACTGAAAGGTGTAAGTTAAAACTTTTGAGCAGGTACAAAGTAATGGTCTCGTTATGATTGTTGACACTACATTTGAAACCTGGATTTGTAATCTTAACTAAAACTACCCTTGAGGACCTAATGGTGGCATTTAAAACATTCTATTAGGCTTTCTATCCATTCATTCCAGAGCTCGCTCTCAATGCTATTTTTAAATTCAAATGATGTTTTTTTAGGTTTTATCTGATCAACTATCATTTTAATCCTGATAGAGGTTTGATAAAGCGTTTCTTATTATTCATCTCACTTTTGAGATCGGATTTGTTTTAGGATCTGTATTTTCTATTGGAATGTAGTTTACATTTTTTCGGCTATTGCAATCCAACAGTAACAGTGAATAAATAGAAACACTACATTACCCCTAAAACAATCGTCAGTATAGATTTTAAGGTTATGTTCCCATGAAGAAAGGACTGGGATGATGACGTCGTCGTAACGAAAGATTTCGACTCAAATATCTTTGGTCGTTAAGGCTACCCGACTTAGCTGAATTACTGGCTATCAGGGAAGCATGCAAGGTACTCAAACAAGATTCAAACCAGAACCGGAATACGGCTATCATCACATACAGACAGGGTATTAAAGCCATTAATTCTAGTAGGTACATCATCCTCCAAATTGGTAAAGCAATGCCGTAATGAACTTGCTAGCCTCAATATTAACAATAATGTCACTCTTATCTCGGTTCCGGGTCATTGTGGCATTGATTGGAATGAGCGGACGTACCAGGCAAGGATCAGCCCTTATAACTTACTTGTGGAAAGAGTCAACATTCCGCTCAGAGTTTTTAAGGGACAAATTTTCTCAATTTTTCTTAGCGAACCAAACTATAGGTATTTTATCTAACTGCATTATATCTAGAAAGATTAAGCCCATCTATAATAAATCCCGAACAATTGATTTGATATGCAGACCTAGGCAAGACATATCCATGATCGTAGCTACCTGTAGCGGACAATGGTCAATAGGATGCGTGCAGCGAAGCTAGGAATTCCTCAACAACACTTACCGTTATAACTGTGGGGACCAGCAGGAAAAGGAAACAGCCCTCCATTTACTCTGCAAATACCCTGTTCTGGCCAAATTTAGAGCACAATCATTAGAAAAGGCATTTTTGAGCGACGTCGACGAACTTTCGGAAATGAAGATGGTTATAGGGCGAACTTTGGTTACTTCTGTGCCGTGCCCTCCATTTGTTTCCTTAGATCCTGAGCTAGCGAACTGAGGGCTTTGACGGAATTTTACGGTGATCACTCATTCGGATTGGCTACTGTTTCAGAACCAGTCAACAAGCTGCATATCTTGGCACAGTGTAGATGGTGTCGGATGAGTGTGGTGGTCCGGTTGAGTGAGTGATCTAATTCCCGGATGATTGTGCAAAAACAAACACACAATAAAAGACATCAAAACCAACTTGGTCTTTGCTTAATCTGTAAACTAGATGACTCCGTGAGAATGTCCACAATTTCTCACAGCAATTCCATTCACAGGTTCATACGAGTTATGGTATGAAAATGGCGCACCTCAGCGGTAATTGGGTCACAGAGCTAGACTTAGACTGGCAGTGTTCGCCATTTCTATCTACCTACCTACGTTAAATGATGTTAAATACATTCAGTGACTTATGAAAGAATGCCTGTAGTCCTAAAAAGTTCTACCAAATGTAAGTTTGTGGGTTTAAGTAAATTACTAGTTCATTGAACGCGGAATTTAAATATAACAAATTTATTAATAAGAATTCCAAGTCAACAAATAATTAAGTGCTAACTCGTTGTTCTTCATGGTTAATAAGTAGTTAACAAGTTCGAATAGAATTAGGGCATAGTAGTAGGATGAGGCCCAGACCCTCTTCAGTCGCGAATACAATACAAGGTTCGGATCTTTTCCTTTGGCATATTTTGCACTGAGACTTCCACCTACACCCGTCCTAAAACCGTTGGACAGCATTTATCTTTTCGAACTTTAAAAACAGAGGTATAAAGGGTTTTTCATTAAGCGTTTCCTATCTTTAAATTCGAAGAAAACAAACTGGTTATCATTCAGTTTTTTTTTATTTGAAGGCCCTTATGTATGGAATATAACATCCAAAACTTCCGATTTTCCATACCTCTAGTGCATAAATCAGGCTGAATTTGACGTAGAGCTATGACTACAAAACCGCGCAAGAAGTCTAACGGCCAATTTATATCACCACCACGTGATAACCATGTGATATCCATGTTAGAAAATCGCTCGTGCAACATGTCTATTAAGCCACTTTGTGGCACGTACGGCCTTCCTGTTGAAACCCCTTGTCATCGGTATCTATATCATCCAATTCTGGCAAAAAGGAAATATTTATCATCGACCTATAGCGCTCATCGTTGAACACAATAGCGTGTTCAACGTCGTTCTCAAAGAAGTATAAACAAGACTAAAATCCAGACGAAACAGTGACTTTTTTTTTGGATGGATTGCAATTAATTGGATCTCGTGTGGATTGTGATCTTTCCAAATTCATTCAGAAATGGAGATAGTCAGCTTCCAACTTCTATGGAAAATAATATAGCGAATATATGTACATCGTTGTCTATGGTCTTTAACTTTGAGTTGTTAAATATTATAATTTTCTATTTTGATTTGGACACTCATAATAAATGACAGCCAGTTTGACAAATGTAACTTCATCAATATGGCCGCAATCATCTGTCAAAGTTTGGTTGGAAATCTCTATAGAAAAATCTTTTAAATTAATTTTTGAAATACAAAGTTTTGGGAAACACCGAATTAATACATTTATTAGCAACATCAAATTAATTGAAAGACACACCTGATGTAAGTTTGGAAAAGGATCAAATTGCAATGAAACGACAACAACAACATTAAGTCTACACTTATAATACTCCCTTAAAAAAAACCATTATAGATATAAGTAGAAAGGCATAAGTGATTGTTTGTATTTGTCTTTGTCTTTGACTTACAACTCTCAACCATTTCTGTATATGTACGAACTGCTCAGATGGGAAGCACTTTCCATGACAAGAGATACTCTTGGAGAATTTGTCACTTCCTCCCAAGAGGCAGCATCCCTATTAAAGAAAACATTTTTTAGGTTACAGTGGGTGGGAATCAAACTCAGGTCTCAGGCATGACACTCCAACGCCAAAGAATAAAAAACAAGCATTTGTGTAATATTTTAAAAATATCAAAAATGTATCGCCGTTATCATTGTTAAATAAATTAGAACTCTCTTAAAATACTCAACTTCAGGTAGCTGTAAACTAATCGTATATTTTGTACATTTTATTTATTTCCTTTTTAGCTTATCAACTCAACAAATCAGTAGAAATGATTTAATAAAAATATCAAGAAGTAAACGATGGATGATGACGGACAGACACTATACACGACACGACAGTTTGTTGTCATAAATAAACAATATGTTCGATAACGTGCCTTGTTCACACACAGTCACCTTTATGATATGTGTCATACAAAAAATTATTTTGGATCGGTGATTTAAACTGATTATCTCAAAAATTAGATTTCAGCCATAAGCTTAAAGGAGTCAATTTATCGGTTTATTATTGACTTTTGGTAAGGGTTCTTATTGCCTATAAGCAATACGCCCCGTAAGCATTTCAAATTCCAAAATATCAACAAAAAGTCCAATAAACGCCTGGCGTCTAAATATTTATCTCAGATAATGATTATGAAGAATAAAAAAAGCAGAAATAAATCTTAAATTAATCAAAAAAAAGAAAAACTAAACTATAAATGACTGGACAACAATATGTTTCTTATTTTCTCACTTAGCATTCAAGATGTACTTGAATACAGAATGTGTCTCTTTCAGTCGATATATTTTGTTTCGCTTATTTAAATCTAAAATAAAAGAATAAACTAATTTCTTAAAATAATAAAAAAAAAAAAATAATCGAATTTACCATAGCATACACCCCTCTCTATAATGGTTAGGGCATTGGACTGCCATGCAGAGGGTCTTGGCTTCAATTCCCAGCCATTGATAAAATATTTTTTCTTTCTTACGTGGAAGTGACAAATCGTCCAAGAGTATCTTTTGTCATGAGATACTCTTGGAGGCTCCACAGCCGTTCAGAATCAGCAGAAAATTGTAGCCCCCTCCATTCCTGCTAACCGCGTACATAGATAGTAATGGTTGCGAGTTGTAAGTCACTAGGTTTAGGCATTGGATAGTTCTTGAAATACATAGGATCAACTCTTTTGTAGTTATAATACATGGAGCTTATAAGTCATCGGACATGCTTCATTCCGTCATTGGTTGATGATTTCTACACCACCAAAACATAACCTGATGGGTATTTGAAAAGCTCTGCTTCTTGTAGTTCTTAACTGCATGAATACAACTGGAATAGGTGTCAAAATATTGGATACACGAAACAACGCTGCAGATGGAGCTGCACTCATAGGTAGGTAAGTAAAAATGGTGACCACCGACTGTCTAGCCCTGTGGCTCAATTAGCGCTGAAGTGCGCCATTTTGATACCATAGCTCGTATATGAACCTGTGAATGAAATTGATATGGGAAATTGTGGACATTCTCACGGTGTCATCCAGTTTGGATAGGGTTCAAAAATGTGGATCTGATAGGTTTTGATGTGTGTTTGCTTTTGCACAATCATCCGGAAATTGGATCACTCACTCAGCCGGACCACCGCACTCATCTGACACCATCTACACTGTGCCAAGCTAGGCAACTTGTTGACTGGTGCTGAAGCAGTAGTCAATCCGATTGAGTGATCATCCGGCCCTCCATACCGTAAGTCTTCGTAAGGATTCAAAAGGATGGCACGGAGCTGCAAGAATTTGCTAACTTTAATCTGTTGTGTGCAGCACTGTATTTTTAACGTTTCAAAATCCAACTAATCACACAACTCGATGCAGGTTTATATAAGGTTGAACTGAGCTAAAAGCTATCTTCAATTCCTCATAATGACTTAATTAATTCGCAAAAGATTTAAACCAGCTAACCTAAATGTTAGAAATCTATATTTACAGCACAAGTAATTCCAGCTGCAACTCCAGGTCCAGTAGTTCTTCCTCTTTTATTCTTATTCCTGGATGTGGTTATTGATTTAAAACTAAGGTTCCAACCCTTTTCACACATACGCTTTGGATGCTAACAAAATATCTCTTAAACTAGATATATGAAAGTATGTATTTTTCGGAAAAAAAGTAGATTCGACAAAGAAATGGTAAAATGGACCTACATGTTTGATGGCATCATTTTACTAAAAAAGCAGCTTCGTAAGTTGTTGGAGGAGGTATACATTTCTCAACAAAAAAGTTTCGTCGAAACTGGTTCGGTCGATCAAAGGGCACGGTAGTGCCCAGCCAAGTTCTCGCACTACACCCTTTTTACAGGAACAAACTCAGGTGATTTATGACCTCTCGCTATCTTCGGACCAATTAAGTCAGAAACTTAAAATTCCGAATATTTGCTTAGCTAGTCAAGCACAGGAGGCGCCTCACCAAATTTCAATTTTTAAGCGGTTCCTAAGATATTAGGCCTCAAAAATCACAAAAACCGTAACTGACTGACTGATAGATCATCAAAATTATGGAGCACTTCCCGACATCGTAGAATCTTGTAATTTTGCAAAACGGTAGGTCTTGTCATGCAAGCAGAGGAAAAAATTTGAAGTTTACCATTCAGGGGTGTGGTATCCGCACACTTTCTCCGAATTGGTGTTGGTTGAATGGAGAACTTTCAACTGCTTTAAAACGATGAAAATTGGTAAAACGGTAGGGCTAAAATTGCATACAAAGAAAAAACTATAAAATTTGAGGTTTTCCATTCAGGGGCGTGATATCCGCCCACTTCCTGAGAAAACGTTTTACATTTGTGCCCTTTTAATCGCATTTTTCATGACTTTCCGCAAGATTTCCGGTGATAACTGTTCGAATTTCTGCCGAATATTCTCCTTAAGGGCTGCGATTGCGCCAAAGAAAGAAGTCTAGGATAGTTGAATCGGGCGATTTCGCTGGCCATGCCAAATTGCCAAAACAGGAGACTACGCAACCAGGAAACGCTTCCTTCACAATATCCATTGTGGCTCGGGCTGTGTGCGGTTGCACCGTCTTGTTTAAGCAACAAACTAACCAAGCCCTGGCTGATCCAATTCTATCAGTAAGAATTCGTTTGTTATGGCTTTGTAGCGTTCGCCATGTATTGACACGTATTGCCGATAGCGTCCTAAAACAAATCCTGCCCAATCACCTCCGGCGGCGGGCGTATATCACGGACCATACTTTGAGTGGATGTAATGGCTTTTCGTGCATCACACGCGGATTTCTCGTCTGGTTGATGTTTCTTTGTTCTCAGCGACATATCGGCAGCTACAGCTGCGATATTCTCGTCTGAACGACCAGTTCGGTGGTCGCGACGCCCTGCATGGTCTCCTGTGATTCCAGTCTGTTCGAGTGGCAAAGCTAAGCACCGGAATATTTCCTCAGTCGGTGCGATATACGATTAAAAAATCGACGTCGAAATTCACGCTGCACTAAAACCACCGAGGGATTATTGGTTACAAAAATAGATACATTGTATAATTGAATCGGTCATTTCAAAAACCTCATAAGTCATTCAATTAGAATTTTTCAGGAATCAATAAAAACTGTTTCATGCTCAAAAAAATGAGTTTTAAAACACTTTTTTATGCTTAACTAAGTATTTTAGTGGTAAGAAAATTAAAAAGCGAAAAAAATTCACAGTTTATTACTAAAAATAATGAAAAAAACCTAAAAAACTGTTCTTGACTTAGTTGTTTTAGCAAGAACTGGGGTAAGTGGTATATAATTTAACCAAAAAAATGGAAGTAATTATATTGTGTATTGCTTATTATGTAGAATTACACTTAAGAATAACTTTTTGTCATGTTTTAATATCTTTAAGGTACATAGATTGATTATCTTCAACATTTTCTTATTGATGGGCACTTTTAAAACATAAGCCTTTGCTGATAGAAGTGAAACCGAAGTTGCAACTTTATTTATTTCTAATAATGAATGTTTAATCAATCCATCAATATATTCCTATGATAGTACCTTTTCTATGTGAAGCTCATATATGTCGAAGGTGCTTTTTTCTGTTTTTGTGTGATTTTTTTCTATAAGATTCAGTGTTGACAAACATGTTTTTTTGTACAAATTTGGCCACAATTTCATGAATTCCAAAACGTCTTCAGTTTTCAGCTCTATGACTAATTGACTATATTTTGAATGAAATGGACGTGAATTTGACAGACGCGACGGATGAATATGAAAAGCTAAGATAGACATTGAAGTGCAAATCATCAGATCATTCAGTTTCAGAGATCATTCATAAAAATGAGAAAGAGAGTCTGAGACTAAACGGAGACCTTGGCGTCCCCAGCATTTATTTTGTGAAGATCCGATTTGAAACCTTCCAAAAAAAAAAGGTATTGAACAATCCAGTAGAAAATTTCTAATCCAACGAATAAGGGCTTCATTGATACCAAACTCACGTATTTTCGATATAATAGCTTGATGCTAAAATCCATCAAATGCCTTAGAAATATCAAGCTCAAAGATCTTACTTCGACATATTAGATAAATTAGTTTATGTCTTGTCTTTCAATTTTATAATTTGTTATAACATTTCATTAAGGTATTACACCTTACACGTTCTCTTCTTTTTCGGCGCACCATCACTCTCTGTTTCACTTGAAGACATTTTTAAAGCTAAAATTACTTTTCGCAGAAAATAGTTGTATGAAAAACGCAAATTTGACATTGATGAAGGTTGTTATCAAATTGAAGATTTGAATATTATTGAACCAATCAGAGCAAAGCAAATTTAAAATATCAAACTAAACTCCCGCCATTTTGGTAGTGCATGCAAAAACCTCTTAAGTCACTGACTTATGTTGTTTATGCAATGAACGTCTTTCCTACGGTATTATTTAAAGAGGAAGGAATGTACAGACTTACGTGGTTCTTACCCAGAATACGCATCTCCCTTTAAGGAACCATTTTCAGCAAAAAAAGCATTTTTGAAAAAAATGTGACTTAAGAGGTTTTTGAAATGACCGATTCAATTGTAAACTGCAGCTATCTAGTTTACGAATGTCAAATATGATTAACGTATGACGCCATTTGCAAAAATTATAACATCTTTCGACAGGGTGATTCATTTTGCGTCACCTTAAATGGTTTTATGGCTAATAATACTGATTGAAAATTGGTAAATTTCTATACCAATTTAAGATGAAAATGCATCGGTGATATCGAAAGAAATCAATATCTAGCAACTACAGGAGTGACTGGTAACGTTGTTTAAAATTGAGGAAATAAATCACCCCAAAGAAATTATCATCTGGCCCAACAAGTCACTCAAAATAACAGAGTAAGTAGTGTCATTGTCATTATGAGTGCCATCATCTTTGGCATAATTTTATTGTCATATCCCAAAGCTTCTTTTCAAATTAAACAATAATTGCTTGTTAAAAATGAATTAAAAGAGCCGCCTTCATCTACCCTTTCTGCCATAACCGCTTTAAAATTAAACTAACATTTCTCGGTTTTGTTTATTTGTCACATTTCGTTTCCTCAGTTTAAGCGCGGATATACGGATGCCCTCAATGATATTTGTTCTGTCAACACTTCAAAGTGACAACACTGCTGCTGCAGTGCTACCTTAATTCCAAATCTTCAGCTTCAAATACTCACTTTGACTTCCTCGAGCGAAAACTTTTAAGTTCCCGCAAGCAAATAGAATAAATGTTGGCCAACACACCACTAAGCTACCTATCTACTATATAATTTTTTTTCTAAAAGTCAACACAGAGCAGGGTTACCCCTGGGATTTTTCAAAAAGTCGCAGAAAAAAGTCGCTTTTACAAAAAAAAGTCGCAAATTCGAATTCTTTGAAAAAGTCGCATTTTTGAACAAAAAGTCGCAATTGAAAGAAAAACTCGCATAATTAAATATTATTTTTTTTTACTATAGGAAAAACAATTTAGATATTTTTTTGAATTTCTTTATTTAAACACTTAGATAGGTATACATTAAAAAATAATAAAAAAAACAAAAAAAAAACCTAATTTAAAGACTTCATTTTACATAAATTAATATGTACCTACATTATGTAGGTTTTAAGTTAAAATAAATACCTAAAAAGATATGTAAATCACATTAAGGTTTCGTTTTTTTAATAAAGTTTTAATAAAGTTTGAATAAAACTTGCTCAGCGCAAGCGCTGCTGTGTGACAACGTTAAAATTTTACAAACAAATTCGTAGAGGTCAAAGTATAGGTTATCACCTAAACTATTTTTTAAAGTACCAACCTTGTACCAAAACTCTTCTATATTTTTAATTTCAAAAATTTTGCCATAGTTTTTGTCAAACGCTTGAAGCTCTAGGTTTTTGTATTGATCTACCACTTTTTCTGGCTCATTTGTAAAGCTATTAAAATTTGAAACCAACCGAAAATAATTAAAATCCTGATTTGACCTAATTATTTTTGGATCTATATGTTTTAAAATAGAAAGCTTCTCATCTTTAACATTAAAAAATTTCTTAGCAAAGCGTCAAATAATATTGAAGTAAATTTTTGTATGCAAATAATTTCAAAATTTGTGAGTTTTTTATCCTTTAAGCAATTTTCGGCTTCCATGCCGATATATATTTCTTCAATTTTTAAAATAATTTTCGTTTCGATAATCAATCTCAGAAATAGATTTTCCAAGAACACATTCTTTCAATAAAAATTTTTGAAAAATAATAAATAGAGGATCTTCTATATAAGAGCACAAATAAGCAAATTGTGATATTTCACTCTGAAAAACTTTGTTTAAAATATTTATTTTTGAAAGAATATATTTTAGAAAATTTAAATTAACTAAATTTTCGTTGTTCAAATTTTCGAGAATAATATCAATTTTTGAATTAGTACTTTCTTCAAATTTAGCCCTAATAAAAAAATGTTGCAAAACAACCCATTGCTCCACGATGCGGCATGTTACATGTTAGAGACAAAGCACAAAGGTAAGGAGAAATTCCAGGAAATGTCAGTGTCAGTCGTCAGTGCCAAACACGTAAGAGAACAAAAAACAATCCTACAGCGCCCCCGTGGTAGGAATGGGAAAACAAAAACTACTTTCGAAAACGAGAATGCGAACAGAAAACAAAGAACAAAGCAAAGACAATCATACTCACACATTCTCAGAAAAGTTTGATGGTAAATGTTTAAGCAAAGAAAAAGTCGCAATTTTAAACAATTTTAAAAAGGTCGTCGCATAGTCGCACAGCACAAAAAAGGTCGCAAAAATGCGACTAAAGTCGCATAAGGGTAACGCTGACACAGAGCTCTGTTAATGTTGCCACACAATTTGTGTGGCGGTGGTGGCGGCCTAAAGTGCTTTAATACTTAGAAATTCCTTGTACGAGTATAATCCTTAGGAGGATGCAGTATCGTCATCGTCGTCATATCGTCGGTCGTTGCAGTGAAACACCTGTGAAGATACTCTCAGGATGTCAAGTTGACATTGGCGTACCAATAGCGCGCACTTCATTTACTCTTCGATGGGTTTTAACTGATTTTATATTGACTCTTAATGTGCAGAGACCATTTCGATGAGGTAGATAGAAGTAAGTGACACCATGAATTCTTCGACTATAGCTAAGCGGCGGCGGTGGCGTGGCGGTGATCGTTTGTCGTGTTTAATCGATTATCGGCTACTTTGATGTTGCTACTACTTACACCAGCTAAAACAGGCATAGCTTCCGTTAAAGATGGTGCGCGGTATTTGCCTTGGAAATGATTGACTCGGCTACCAACTGCGGCTTTTGGCATTTGAAATAAATGTCATCGCATTAATGTGTTTGCTTATAGTTTTAGAAGATGCTGACGATATGGTGATGGCTGATGAAGATGACATTATGTTGATTATGATGAATTGAGATGGCACTTTGCTTTGGGCTGTCTTTTTGTACTGGGTAGAAATACTTAAGGAAAATTAAATGATTGAGAAAAGTCCCTATTTCGGTTGTCAAATAGCAATTTCTTGATGAAGAAAGAATTTGTTAATTGAGAGATATTTTTGTATAAGAAGAAGTAAGTGTAAATTGACAATTTTGACTATTGCTGAGAAATTTTAACAAACTGCCCTGGTAGAAATTGTGAATGAATATTTGATGTGACATTTTATTTCTCAAGTTTTTGTTAGTTTGATGTTTTTTGTTTAAATAAATTTGCAATTGACTTTTTATTTGTAAAATAAATATTTAAATCTTAAAGTAAAAGAAATAACAATTTATTAATCAAATTAGCATTTTAACGAAAAGAGAATACAAATTAATAATTTTCTTACAGTGCAGTTCACATGATTAGACGCATCATTGTTCTCTCAATAAATTGCAGTTTTCTTTTTGTTTTTCTTCATGAACTACGAAAGAAATGCATTCATTTAAAAGGTTATTAAATTATCTGGGAAAAAAACATAAATTCAAGATTAGTGAGAGACACTTAACGGTTGTTTTGATCTCTTTCTTTACATTAGTGCAAAAAAGGCTCAAATAAATCGGTTCACTTGATTAGACGCACCTGTTAAAAGTTAAAAAACAAGGGGTTGATCAATTTTTAACATTTTCTATTTACTTTTTTATTGTTATTGAAGTTATTTTTCACAGTTTCAATACTTTGTGCAACCTCTACGATTTAAAATTACATCAAAAATTTTACTTCTAAGAGGTTCATACAATTTTCTAAATAATTTAATGAAAACTTAAACAAGGCTTCTTTAATTGCGGCAATAATCTCCTCACAGCTTTAATACTACTTACCTTTTTCATAAATTTGGTGGGTCAGCCATCTAGAAAGGTTTTCAATTATGTTTAGATCAAGTGAGTATGGTGGCCACTGTAAAAATTCCACATTTTCACTAGGGATAAATGCTTTTACAACTTGCGCGTTGTGGATCGGAGCAGTATCTAGTTGTCAGATCTACTGGATAGGTCCAAAAAGCTCTCTTATGGCTGGAAAAGCTGTTTGAAAAAGAGCTTGATAAGAAATTTCTGTCATTTTGTGAGCACAAAACCAACTCAAAGGCGCGGTAGTACGAAATGACACCCCACACCCATACTTCTCCTTTCTTGGAATGATTTCGGTTCAAAAAGCATTCGGATGTCTTAGAAATAGAACTTATACCCATCAGATCCATCTAAGGTTAAACTTTTTCTCATCAGAAAACACCACATTTCTTCAATTTAAAACACTTCCAACCCGCGCATACCATGTCATGTGAAGACGCGCGAACTCCAACCGCTGTTCTTTGCAGCGTTGTTTTTTTTTTAGCTTTTTGAATTTCAAGTGTTGACTACCTGAAAAAGCTCGAAGAACAGTTGGTTTGCTTGCACTTACCCCGGCTAATTGTTTGATTTTCATCGTGGAGTTAGTTAAATTTGAGGCAATTCTTATAATTTTTCGCTTCTCGTGTGGTGTAAAGGGTGTTTTTGTCCTTCCTTTGTTGTTTTTTCCGTAGGTGGCAGGATTTGATAAAATATTTCGAACAGTTTTATCATTTCGTCCTATTTTCTTTGCAATTTTCGGTATAGAATACCCTTCTGAGTGGTAGGGCTCAATTTTTGCTATTTCCGCTGCCGTTAACATTTTCTTTTTACCCATTTTCACCTTAAACACTCGGAAAAACTTTAATAACGTACACTCATTAACAAAATTTAATTTGTATTACCCAGCATTAAGAAACTAACTAAATTAATTCGTGCGTCTAATCAAGTGAACCGATTTATTTTAGATTTTTTAGCACTAATGCGAAGAAAGAGATCAAAACAACCGTTAAGTGTCTCTCACTAATCTGGAATTTAGGTTTTTTCCCAGAAAATTTAATAACCTTTCAAATGAATGCAATTCTTTAGTAGTTCATGAAGAAAAACAAAAAGAAAACTGCAATTTATTGAGACAACAATGGTGCGTCTAATCATGTGAACTGCACTGTATTTCATATATGTATATATCTTCGTTGTTTTAAAACTTCTATTGGTTATAAATTTGTGATTGAATGAAAAATTTAATAAATAACAGTTTTTGTGGCAACTACATATATTCGATGATGCCAATTTTTTCAATAGATCACAATAGATCTGAAGACTCATATTAATTGAGTTTATAAAAAATGTTGATGATTGAAAACGATTATACATAATGTACCTAATAATTCACCAAATTTGTTCAAAACTGCCAAATATCGTGTATTGGTATTTGACAACCATAATATGACAAATTTCATTCACACGAAAATGGAAACCAAATAGAATCGACATGGAACATAAACTATCTCTTTTTTTTTAATGAACTTAGTACAAGATGAATCAGTATTATCGTTATCAAATATCAAACTTTTATTTATTGTGAATAGTTTTCTTGTTAAACTTGGTATTTCAGTATTAAAATTATTGCTTTTTTTTATCAATTTCTCCATTAATTACAAAATATCACATTTGTGCTCTGTTTTCAGTTGAAATCAAAATATTCAAAAACTATTTTTAATAAAAGACGCATTTTATTGGTAATCTATAGCTAGCACAGTAATACAAGCGCCAAAAAAACGCTTTATTCACTTTTTAACTCACCCTTAATAAACTCCCAAAGTTGGTATCAGCGTATTATGTGCCAAAACCTTCCTACTTGTTGAATTAACTTACGAGGATGTGTTCGAAAGATTTGTATCTCGTTTTTAAGCTGGAGTTGAAATATTCATGAAAATGCAAATCGAGTTGATTTAGAGTTTTTTTCACTATTAAATTTGACACTTTAACACTTTGGAATTGTACACACATTATGCTACATTACATTATGCTTACAAAAGGACGAAAATATATATTTTTCCTACAATTTACTCAAAATGTTCTTGTATCCATATTTTTAGTATTGTATTTCTTGAACTTTTATATTTGTAAAAAAAACTATATACTTGATTTGCTTTATACTGAATTCTTTTGAGTTTTGGAGAAAAAAAGACAGTATTTAATATAAAGACACTGGCGCAAAATTTTAAACAGCCTATTATTAAGGTAATAGAATGATTCTTCTTATATATTTCCTAACCTTAAAGTAGTTTTATTCTTTATTTTTAACATTTTTTAACTTTCTAAAGCAATTTTTTTAATAAATTGCTTGTGAACACACCTAAAACAATGAAAGTTCGTGCAAAATACCAAGTAAACAGACCTATTTTAACGTTTTTAAATGTCAGAGTTATATGAAGTTAGCCCTAAAAAAAATAAAATAGGTATTCGATGAGTTTAACTTCCATAATAGGGTTTAGTGTATTAAAATTTTGCAAAATCGTTTTTTTCACCTAATTTCATACTAAAAAACCTTAAACATCTTACTAATTAGAACTAAAATTTTGTGCAGTTACACGACATTTCTGAACAAATGTCAGTGTACTGATAAAGCAAATTAATCGAAACTATTCGCCTTCCTGTAAATTGATTCAAGAGTTTGTGCTAAAATTAATGGCAGTAGTGTAAAACTGGAATTATGGTATTGTAATATTCCTTGGAATTATATTATTTTCATCAAAACTTGTCAGAATATGTCGTTTACAATGTTCTAAATTTTCGGAATGTTCAGAATTTTCGAATTGTTCGGAATGTTCAGAATCTTCAGAATGTTCATAATTTTCAATAAGTTCAATTTGTTCAGAAGATTGTTCTTGTTCTAGGTCAGATTTTTTTTATATGCAACTCCCTCCCATATTGTTTGCTTTCCACCATGCAAGCAATTTACTTTTATTCATGAGTTGTGACATATTCTTATATGTACATATATCTTATAGTTTTCGGAATTTTTTTTTAATTCAATCTTCAATACTCAATATTCAATTTTCAATCTTCAATATTCAATCTTTAATCTTGGCTTATCCCACTTCTGAGTTATAACGGTTCTTCTTTTATTAAAACAGAGGTTTTCAAACCAATCTATATATATTTGTATTCTTTATTAAATAATAATAATTTTTTAGAATAATGAAAATAACAAGCTTTAAAAAGTATACTTAGAGCTAGGTATAAAGTATAATAATATTTAAGGTATATGTTGTATATAGGTAAAGTTTAAAGTAGGTATTGTTAAATAGTTATGTACATATTACTTGTCCTTATAGTATGGAATGGATTAAAAATTTTCATGTGAACAAATATTTTTGTTTTGTAAATTGTGGAGCGATCACACTTTCGACTAGTTAAGGCAAAGTATAACAAAATAAATACCAACGAATACACCCTCAAGCATTCCAACATATATTTTTCTTCACTAAAATATTCTTTTAAATTACTAACTTATTTTTCTTCACTAATCGTTTGTTGTTGTTTTCCATGTTAAGTTTTGCAATGCAGCGTATTCACTAATCAATAAAACACGGCTAAAATAACAACTTATTGACTATTCATATCTCTTAAATTTCGATCCCTCAAAAAGTGAGCAACGGAAACAAACATTTTTTCATCAGTATTTGACAGCTTGTCGAGAACCAGGGACTTACAATTCTCAACAGTTCTATGTGCATGTAAGTTAGTTGGCAGCAGATCTTAGACTCAGTATCCGAAATAATTGCTATGTAACTTCTAGTTTAGAAGTGTGGTTCATCCGCATTGAAGCTAATTTTATATTTTCAAGGTTAGTGGTAAGATTTTTACCGGCAATTTACATAAAATGAGGACAACAATAAGACGATATCCATTCGTTCTATTCTTCTCCATCATAAAAAGTATTATTTGCCTTCGAGTTCACAATTGGAATTGGAACATGTAGTACGCACTAACTTCGAACCAGACCAATTTCAACTTGACAATAATATCAATACAAAGGGACAAAACCGTAATTCAAGAGCTATTCAAATCTTCATAATAAACGAAGAGTCTGTCAAAAATATTTGTTTTAGTTCACAATAGCGAAAAGTTCAGTAACAAAAAATCTTCATCCTGATTTCTTTTTTTTTAAAGGGATGTTTCTATTCGTCAGAGAAAGTGCACATTTATTTATAAAATTTAATTAAGAAAAAAACGGTTTTACTAAAGTTCTGTAACAAAATAAATAAATAATTCAAGCTTAAGTTGAAGATATACTTGATATTCTCCAATTAATTGAACATTCCGTCTTCTTTGTTTGTTATTTAAAATTGTATTCGTCTGGCGCCATTAAGCTTATCGCTAAATTAAAATTTGTAAAATCTTACGTCAAAGACGACATAATTTATCACAAATACTCAATTTATATCAAATTACATTTTATTAAAAGACACTAAAAAAGAAATTCACTTAATTAAGTAAACAAACTTAAGTAACAAATAACGTGTTAATAAGAATTTTCGAATTACAAGTACTTGCAGATACTTTACTCAAAATGATATTTTCATTATCGTTTAATAGAGTTTTCGAAAGTGCTTCTCATTCACTACACAAATATCTATAGTCTGCACATTGATTATGATGTTTCCGCAATCCACAATAATCCCCTTCGCAAACACACAATACAACATATACATATATATATACAAGCTATATAAGCCTTAGAGTGCAGATATTCAATTAACCTCTTTTACGTCTTTCCATAACCCAAAACGGCAAAACCTACATAAAGAATTATCGAACCGTGTTGTATTTCTGTTCTTGCCTTTCAAGTGTATTTATACACCGCATGAGATACGCTCGTCTTAAGAAGTTACGTGTTGTATCTACTATCTTATTCTCCACTATCTTATATCGATTATATAAATACACACATCATTATCAACAAATTTACAAAATAAATACAGCAAGGCAGAGGAGCAGCAGCGATCAAACACAAATCAAAATGCGATTTTCGCGGAGCATTATCGCGCAAAGAAGAAGGAAGGATAGGATGCCTTATCGTCGAAGCAAGCTTGACTTGGGAACTCGGGAGGAAAGAACCCCCGAACCCGGAACACAGTTTGCACAATGATTTGTCATTCTCTATTTACTCGAGGCCTAATGAACCTCGTCAAAAACCGCCAATTCGGATTCAATCATTGTGTATAGAATAGGTCTTGTCGTTTGTTGTTGCTGTAATGTTGTAAACACCGTCATAACATTCGATATTTCACTGTTTATATGAGAACAGACTTCTTGAAATCAAATGCATATTGGGATAACGAGGACTACAGTACAATAAAATAGGTTCCCAACAGGTATCTTCATCATTTTTTCCAGTCAGGATAAGAAGGGTGCACAGAACCATTTTTTTAGGCAAGCAAATTGTATATTTATGTTCAAATGTTGACAGAAAGCATTTTGGGATATGAGAGAACTGAGATACTAGGCTTATGTATACGAGTATCTCTTTCGTATCAGTCTGGCAGTTTAGGGGTTTGGACGACATACATAGCCAAATGATTGCGTATATCTTTATTGACGAACTTAACGATAAATCGATTTTATTTATACACACATGTTTCAAAACATTTTTGTTGATTTTCGCCAGCGAAGTTTTTTTTTTTGGGAACGTCTGGTTTTGTAAACATGATACATCTATAATGCAGTTCATATCTGTCATCATGACATTGAAATATCGTTAAGTAAATAATTACAGTTAAAAGACTATAATGAAGGTATATACAGGAATTTTTGTTTTGGAATTTAAGATATTGTTTTAGCTCTGTCATAACGGGTAAAAAGGCCAAAACATCATGTTCGAGAATAATGAGAAATGGTGTGGTGTAGAAGGGTTTTAAAGCTCATGTTTTTTAGCTATTGGAATGTGGTTGAAGGTATTTGGAGTAGAATGTACAAACTGCAGCAAACATTTTTTTTTGAATGGTTGGTACATTTGACTTTTACGCCGAAGGTCTGAGGTCGATTCCCAGCCACGACCACATAAAAGAAAATGTTTTCAGGGATGCCACCTCTTGCGAGGAAGTGACAAATACCTCAAAAATATTTCTTTTCATGAAAATTGCATTGTACAACACACAAAGGAATAGTCGAAATCTGTAAGCCAATACGCCTTTAAATCTATGAGCTGAAATAATTTAAATATGAGAACAAAACATTAGAAATATCTTCGTTTTATGTTTTTATTTTTGTGGTGTGTCTCTAATTATAAGGTCGCAAGTCTAAACATATGTCCACGAAATTTGAAATTTTTAAAAATTATGTTGCCTGGAACCTAACTTTTCTATCTAAAGCTAAGTGTATACAATTTGTAAATCTTACAATATTGCCAGAACTGTAAGTGAAAAACATGCTTACAATGTCTTACAACCGTGTAGATTTAATGTTAATTGTTAGAAGGTTTGTCTGACAATTAATTGTAAGATTATTGTCTGACAATTAATTGTCAGAAATCTTACAATCATGTTTACGCTAGCTGACCGGTAGTGGAAATAATAATAGGAACCGATGCAACATTTGGCCTATTTTGCTGCATTTTGTGGTGATGTTGGATGCCCCGACTATAAGTTGCCAAAGAAATTTTATGGCAAGAAGTCGCAAATGCTATAGATATGACTAAGACCATAACTGAATGCAAGGACAAATGGAAGAATCTTGAAAAACATCGGAATAAAAAAGTCGGGCCAAGGCGCAAATGAAGCAGTTTCCATTACAAACAGCCAACTACTGACAATAAATTGTAAGAGTTTGGTTGATTTGTGTAAACACACAACTTGATTGTCAGCTCATTGGTAGATAATTGTCAGACATTGCCAGGTCTGACAGTATTGTAAGATCTACCAATCGTGTACATTAAGCTTGATTTGTATATGTATTACAGAATTTGGCAGTCGAAACCTTATTTCGTTCATTTTACACACTTCGCTTACCTTTCCTTATAACTAAGATTTCTGCCGGCAGAATTCATCCCGTGAGTCCAGGTCTAATCACAATATTTTGAACATTAAAACCAAGTTTTAGATTGCTAATATTTGTATTTTAGTTAAAATGTAATTGCACTCGACTAAATTTGGTGTTTTAAGAAATATAATATTTTCATTCAAGATAAACATTAGAATTAGTTTTTTTTTTCTTTTAATCTCTTCAAAATCCATTTTTCAATTACATATGTAGTTTAATTTTTCACGCACAAAAATGTACCTGTTCCCAAAAAGAAAAGCACGAAATTATATCATTTTTGTTTTGATTCAACTATGTACTCGTATCATGAATGTCAAAGGACTGAAATGAATGAATGAAAATTTTTATTGAGTCTTTAGGTGTCTTTTACAAAGTTGTTTCATCTTATTCTATCTTTAACAAAAGTACAAAAGTGGCTGTAACGTATGGCCTTCTTTAACAATTTTACTTATTTAGGGTTAAGCCTCGTGGCATGTCAATTTTTATATAATAATATGGTTTTGTTCTGCTCGTGCTCATGGGCGAGCGTTATACATTTGCGTGAAACGGAAGTTTCGTTGACTATATGTATACATATTTACAATTTTATAAACTAATACTAACTTAAAACTAAAGAACTAAAAACTGAAAAAAACAGCGCAGGACGCTATTATATCTTTTCTATTTTTACATAAAATGTTGATATTTCTTGTCTTTTTTGAAAATGAGAGCGAGAACGCTCTTTATGTTTGAATATGCAATTAGTTGACTAGAGGAGTGATAGAGTAAAAAAGATAGTCAGATATGAGCGAAAGCTCTATACATATTAGAATTTTTTTTAATGTGCAGGTTCGCTTCCTGCTGGGAATTAGCCATATGTCGGCGTCATCGATTTTTGTGTTCTACACATCGGTTGTTGTTCGGCGGACTACTGCCCGCAGAACTGCAGTTGCGGATTTTTATTTATGTGCTGGTTCGCTTCCTGCTGGGAGTGAGCCATGTATCGGCGTCGTCGATTTTTGTGTAGTGTCATGTCAAAGGACTTGCATATGTATTTCTGACGTAGCGCTGCATGCACCGATATATGCAGATAAGCTGCACATCTGTCTAATAGCCTTTTCACACCAAACACAAAGTTACTAACTACCTAATTTTGAAGACCCATACATACATTCATTTTGTATATGCATATTGTCAGGTGTTTTTAATTTCTTTTGAAAGCATCCCATCAATTTATTTTTTGACGTTTGATAAGCCTCTGAATATTTAAAAAAATGTGTTTGGTTATCTCATCTCCTAATTTTTACGAAATTGTGATGTACCAAAACTATCTATTTATACACAAGTTTTCGGAAAACTTCTGTATTTGATGTTGATTTTTCTGCAAAACCGATTTTTCCATGAAAACCGCGATTTGTGTATTGTGTTGGTGTAAAGAGATTAAGAACTCACATACCGGAAATTATAAAATACTAACAGGAAACCAAAGCAGATAATGAATATCTACAAATTACTGATCCCAAATCTATTTTTGAAGCGATTGGCGCAAAATTTTAAACAGAATTTTATTAAGATATTAGTGTGATACTATACTTATCAATTTGCTAACTTTAAAGTAGCTTACTAACTCATTTTTAATTCTAAACATTTTTTAACTAGTATCTTATTTCTTAATAAATTGCTTCTGAACACACTTAAAACAAAGACAATTCGTGCAAAAAGCTAGTAAACAGATATTTTTTGAACGTTTGTAAATGGCAAAGAGTCATATGAAGTTAGCACGATACTAATGAAATAAAATAAGTATTGGATGATTTTAATTTTAGTAAAAGCGGGTAGAAGTAGTATGATGCTATATTCGATAAAAATTTGCAAAATCGTTGTTTTAAACTAGTTTCATACTAAAACAGCATTAACATCTTACTAATTCAACTGAAATATTGCGCAATCATGTTTTATTTTATATTTATGAGCAAGATGCGTGGATTTGAAATTTAAGAAAAAACAAAAGCTTCTGACAATAGTTTTCAATATTTTATGAAGTTTTTTAACAAAAACTTAAAAAATTTAAATTAAAGCATGTAAGAAATAAGTGAAATCCCTTAAATTTAGAAATCTAGTTTCCTAATAATATTGTTGAATTAGGTTTTAACACAGCAATAGTTTGTAACCAATTGGACTTTGTATTTTATTTTTCCTCAAAATAAGATGTGTTCGAAGAATCGGTTGCAGTTATGAAATACTAAACCAGTTAAAAAGAAAACTCTTCCCAAAACCATAAAAATCGGTTTAACTTCAAAACTAAGAAATACGAGAAAACCTTTTAAGTGACTTAAAATTTCAAAAAAAAATTTTGAAAATGGAAGAAGTTATTATGTTTCTAGAAGCAGCGGTAAAATGTGTGTGTTGTGTATACGTTTATTTCATTTATTACTTTAATCCATCGTTTCAGTCAAACTTTCGACGATTTGATTTCATTTTCAAAACATTGAACATGACGGAAAATGTTATCGAAGATTAGCTAGCAAATTATCATATGACACTCACGCAAAGCTAGATTCATCTAAGTTTTAACCAATAAAAATAGTAAAATGCACGTTTTGTGGTGGTTCAAGTTATAACATGGTTTAGTTTGAATTATATAGAATGACCTGTTTGCTAAATTTTAATAAAATCATTCAAGTCATTAACGATATTTTGGAATATGTTTCTTAAGTATTTAAAAAAAAATCGTTCTACAGTTTTCCCAAGTTTTATAACATCTATGGGGTTTTCCTCAAAACTTTTTATTTGTATTATTGTTAATTTTATAAGAAAAAAATAGTAAAACGATATTTTTACTTCGCATTTTCTCAAGAAAATTGACCTCAAAGTGTAAAACTAGCTAGAGCAAGACAAAATGAAAAAGATTCAAACAAGATATCGACATTATTTAAAAGCAGTCAAAAAGGCTACCCAAAAAATTATGTCAACATTGGATATAGACCTTTAACGTGGAATTATTTTTTTCTTAAAAAAATACACAAAAATTATATCCTAAATTATTCTTGACAGTTTAGGAGACACCTTGTATCATGGAATTTCTCTAAAACAAGGCAAATATGTGTGTAAAAACTTCAAAATCATATTTCGGTTGTGCGAATATTTCGTCAAAAACTTTAACGCAGAGTTTCTAAAACTATGTCTTAGGAGTACAAAGCTGTTTTCAAGAGCTGCTTTCAAGAACATTTATAAAATCCAAAACTGAAACCAAGCAAGAATTTATAAATTTCCTATCACAAATATTCTGTACCAAATTTGTAATATATCCATATAGATTCCAACTCGGTGAACGCCTAAATGCACAGAGCCACATACTAATTCACCGACGACGGCGAAGACGATAGGAGGAGTTATAACTACCTTCAAAATGCTCAAACACAGTGTGAGGGTATAAGAAATTTGGAAGGTTTTAAAAACAAATAGCGATGCACATCGGTTTTTAATGTCTGAACGATGAGTAAAATAATGAAACTCATGAATCATTGCGCCTATCATTTTTAAAGCTTTATTTTATTTATTTATTTCATCTATTTATTTCATCTATTTAATGGCTTAAGAATAAATTGTATAAAACATTTTACATTTTTCTTTGGAAAGATATAAGTAAACATGATCAAAAATTTTATTGAACTTTCTGATTGATCTTAAAATGGGTTCGTTATTGTCGTAGTTCATTCTATATTAAGGAAAGTAACTCAGGGCATCTCAAGTGGCAGAAAAGATTATCCCTTTACAAAAACAATATCGTGAGTTTTTCTTCTGGCTTTCAGATATTGTAACCCTAAAAAGCTTTTCCTGGCTTGGGAACATGGATAGAAAATCCAACGTGCTTTATAAAACACAAATCTTGTCAAGCGATTCTGTTTATGTTTATTATAACTTAAAGTCATAAGTGATAAGTTTTTTCGAGAGGGCTAAAGCCTTTCTTTATATTTAGATTCAAGCTGTTGAAGTGTGATAAATTATCCAGCTGCAAAAGGAGATTAATACAATAATCTGCACATGTTATCTATAAAAATAATTTAAGATCATCAACATAAGTAAATAAGACATTTGCTAAAGTTAATATAGTTCACAATGTCATCAATGAACATAATATATAGCAATTAGACCAAGGTGACTACCCTGAGGAACACCAGACGTACATTTAATTGACGTTGGAATATACTCTTGAATCTTTACTTTTTGAACCCTGGCAGTTAAAAATGAATAAATCCAATTATGTAAGCTTCAATGGATACCAAGGGCATCAAGTTTAAGAAGCAAAATGATGTGCTTTACCGAATCAAACGCTTTGCTGAAATCAGTATATCATCAACTTGAATTTTATTTTCGATAACATCAACAACAAACGATGAGAAACAAGTCAAGTTTGCTATAGTTGACCTTCTCAAAAAAACTTATGTCGCCGATTTAAAATAGAATTTTTCTAGTCATCTAAAAGTATCCCAGATAAACAAAGATTAAGTATATTGAAAACAACTGTGCGCAAAAAGACTTAGAACATCTTTTTAATATTAAGGCAGTGATTCCATTAACACCTTTAGAATTAAGATAAAGAGAGTTAAGTGCACTTAAATTTCATAGTATTCTAAATATATGGATCCAATATTTATATACCTTAGAGGAGAGCCGTTTCGTGGAGGTTGAGTAAAGTTTGCATGAAATAAGAATACACAAATTCGAAAAAATTGAGCAAAAAGTTCCAGTGTTTTATGAACATCAGTGGATTTTAAATTTTATCAAGATGATTTTTGGTGCACCTCTCGACCTTACATAATACCTAACTGTAATCGAGTCTTGGGCGAATAACGGCTTTATTATTTCTAGATGGAAGTTTCGTATC
Organism: Chrysotoxum bicinctum; assembly: GCA_911387755.1. Classification (NCBI taxonomy): domain Eukaryota; kingdom Metazoa; phylum Arthropoda; class Insecta; order Diptera; family Syrphidae; genus Chrysotoxum; species Chrysotoxum bicinctum. The sequence goes on along the minus strand of OU426989.1, from coordinate 208,502,743 downwards.
CAAAAAGACATGAAAGTCAATATAGAAACGAATAAGAAATGTTGAGTTTAATGTCGACAGCGGAACACGATATAGCACATGAGCATTTCTGTATCTTATGAATTTCAGACTTGACGTCGAAAACAACTCGATCGATACGAAAAGTAATTCTTAATCCAACTATGTATGAAGAAATTCATCAATAGCAAATGCATGAATTTTCGATAAGAGAGCTTTGTGGTAAACTTTATCAAACACTTTTAAAATATCAACTGTAATAATTTTACTTTTTCCGAAACTATTAGATGTGCAATATGCTGTATAAATCAGGGTTAGAGGAAAGAAACAAGACTTGAGTGTTGCAGTGTCAGGAAACTGAACACTCGTAGCTTGGTAAACAAACTGAGCCTTTTTTTTAATTCAGCAAAAATCTCACCATACCTTCGTTGCCGTTTTGCCTGGATCAGACTCTGGGCTCGTTTAAAGTCTATCTCCCAAACATTGGCTACGATACTCATAAAAAAAACAGGCATGAATATTTAAACAACATAAAATTGAAGTTTGTATTTCAACAAAGGTCATATTGTGGTTGTAGTTAGTAAGCTGCGTGTTTACGTTATTACTTACACAAATTGTGAGATCATGATATGAGGTATTAAACTATAACGAAATGCACCAAGTAATTAAAACTATCGCCTACCTGTGTTTCAAGTAGTGCCAAAACTGCAGGCCTATTTTCGCCATAAAGACTAGGCATATGTAAATACAGCCTTGGCCAAAATTATTGATCACCCTATCAATTTAGTGCGTACAAATGCTTTTTACAAATTAAATTAAATACAGTTGGTGGTGAAATAATTATTTAGTCTCAGATAAACTAAAAAAACCGTTATCTACGTTGTTATTGAAAATGCATCATCCGTTATCACAAGATTAGTCATTTCCACATGTTCTTAGGTATTGATCAGTTTGCTTATTTGCCTCTTCTTGTGAAATCTCAAGTGTTTTTTGTAGGTTTCATTTTAAGTATTGGTTAGTATTATTGGAAGATGCCCAAAAAAAGCGAACTAAGTTTAGTTAAACGTGCGCAGGTACAGCAGATACATGATCAAGTGAAATCTCAGGTAGAAATTTTCAAAACTCTGGAATATTCGCGTCGATCTGTCCAGTACTCTCTTAAGCGGTTCACAGATACAGGATAGCATGGGAATAGGACAAAAACTGGGCGCATGCGAATCACAACAAACCGCGAGGACCGAAAATTGGTACGAAGCTCCAATTAAAAATCTCAAAAAAACTTCCTTAGAGCTCGCTGTCGAATTTTCAGCAGAATTTAAGAAGCCAATTTTTGCTGGAACTACTCGTAGAAGACTCCAAGAAGCTGAGAAGCTGGTATGAAAGGCTATAAAGCCAGGAAAAACCATGGTTATTTGAAAAGAAGAAAAAGGTGCGGCTTGTATGGGCTCGAAAATGCCAAACTTTTACTGAAGAATATTGGTCAAATATTGTGTGGTCAGACTAATCGAATTTCGAACTAAGTTAGAACATACGATGTTGCAACAATATGTAGTAAATTATTTAGTGTATTATAACTCGTAATGAAAATACCTAACTTTCAAAACTTCTTCATTTATGGTATGCTTTAAAATTTTGGGTACCGCTGGTGCAACCTTTGTTCGTCGTCGAGCCGGTGAAGAATTTAGTCTTGAGTGTTTAGTACCGACAGTAAAACATGGCGGCGAGAGCGTTATGGTCTGGAGTGTATGAGTTCTTTAGGGGCAGGCGAAATGTTTGTGTGTCCACGATCGCATGGACTCTACGAAGTACATAAACGTACTCCTGCCCTCATTTTTCTTATTGTTTGGCGTTACAAACATGAATGGAGTAAAGTTCCAGCAAAATAACGTACCTTGCCACAAAGCTGCATGCACAAACACCTGTTTAGGGGAAAATTGCGTCGAGGTCCTTGATTGGCCTACCCAGTCCCCAGATTTAAGCCCCGTAGAATATTTGTGGGCTTATTAAAGCACAAGATCAGGCAGAACACAATCAGCAACAAAAACGACTTAAAATGTCACCTGCGTGATGAATGAAGGGCATTAAGTGCAGAACAATGCAATAAGCTTGTGCGCTCTTTGCCAAAGAGAATTGCTCCCGTGATAAAGGCAAAGTGCGGTCCAACTAAATATTGATATTTGTTTAATAAAAAGCAATGTTACACTATACAAAGTGTTTGAATTTATTTAAATTAAACAGTTGCACGTAAAGTGAGAAATATAATGGGTGCTCAATAATTTTGGCCAAGGCTGTACATGTCTTTCTTAGTCCCTGGAAAGTTCCACAAGTCGACCATTAATTCATGAACCATTACTTAGATTTGATTAGAACTTCCCCTATAAAGCAAGTACGTACGAAATTACTATATACAACAGGACATTTATCATCAAACCACCTCTTACTAGCGACAAAAAGTAAATTTGTAGTGCAACATTTACCACAAACTTACGTCTAAAGTGTACTTGAACTCCTCTCTTAATTGCTATTCGAAGTCAGATACAAAAAATGATAATAGTTAACAACTTGCTCATTATTATCAATAGACTACTCGTACTACAAACTGACATGACAATTTTCGTGTATCAAGATTGCGCTATTGACGCCCGCTGATAGAATTATTTTATTATTGCATGCAAGCCATGTACCCAACGTCACACTTATATGCCATTGCCATAATAGGCAGGGAAGTTATCAGCAACCTATATCAATGCAGTTTATGCGAATTATTTGATTGGCAAATATTTGACAATCAATATAGCAGCTATGTGCATGATATATGTACACACCTATGTACAGCTGGCTGCAGCTTTTCGAATGTGTCAATTTTGTTGTAGTTTTTTTTTTGTTTAATTTAATTTTTATTTTTAATGCAGATATAATAAAGTTATGTTAGCAAATTGACATTTGACTGGTTTTATTGGAAAAATTTATGTTCTTTTCGACAATCAATGGGAAGGAGGAAGACCGAGGGGTTTAGTGGGTATAATGTTATAATGGCCATTGATGATATTGCAATGATAAAATAATAATTTTTTTATTTACCATACACTTGCCGTAAGTAGTTGAATTTTAATTAGGTAAATGATAAATTTGAACACAATTTATTTCGATTGCAATTTTTTATTTAATTGTTGTGATAATTGTTAATTTAAATTTTGTTTACTTCACCGGCTGCGGCAGCAAATACAAAAACTGACGCATGTAGTCCTTAATCAATTGCTAAATAATTGGTACAACACATGATATTCAGTTGCTATTGGCATTGTCAATAATAATAATCTATTAATGTTGCGAGTTGTAATAAAAAAAATCTATTATTATTATGTTCGAAATTTTTGTGTAAACAACACTAGTTTAGAAATGTTTGGATTAGAGGGTGTACGAGTACATACATACACATACTCGTACCTAAAAAATGAGGCTTCTTTAGACTGTATTGTACTTGTTACTTGTTGAAAATGTAGTTCTGGCAATTCCCTATTACTATTATAAACTATACAATACTTACAATTACACTTGCATTATACTTAAACCCTATATACTTCATTGAATTCAGACACGGTTGCCTTTTCTTTGTAAGTAAATTCCAACATTACTCAATTTTAAAAATATCCTCTTTCGATTAATTCAATCTAAAAGTGCTGAAAAATCTTTTTTTAAGTATATTTCCGGTTATGGCACATCACAAAACAGTTTCTCCTAAAACAAAGCGTTATTTAATCTCAAAGTACTCTTTCATTTGACGAAAAACCTTTGTAGTCTGAGAGATGATTATATAAGATTAGCTTTCTCAAAGCGGATGTTGAAAAAGGAAATACGAACCGATAACTTTTTAAACATTTACAAATACAGAAAATACACTCTTTGCTTTAATTACAGCATAGCTATCCCTTATGAGAGTTTTATAGGTTAAATAAAGTTTATCCTTAAGTGGGCTTTAGGTCAATTTTTGTTTTGTTTTTTATGTTGTGACGTTTCGGATGTGGTTACACCCTTCTTCAGACCTATTTATTAATTGAAATATAATTTAAAACATATATACATATATACCAAACATATCAAAATTCTAAAACAGTATACTTACAACTTTAAAAATACAAATATTTTGTATTTGTTTGTTAGTTTTTGGTTTCCGTGTCTTCTCAAAAAAGTTTAAGATACGTTTCAAATATTTTTCTTTTCCGCTGTATATATCTGTTATCTCTTTTGTTTTTTTATTTTTTTATTTGTTTGAAAATTTATTTCAAACAAATTGATGTTTAATTATCTGAATTTTTTAAATTCAAATAATTAATTTTGAAAATAAATTCAAATATTTTTATGTATACATGTATATATATATATATATATATAACAGATATATACAGCGGAAAAGAAAAATATTTGAAACGTATCTTAAACTTTTTTGAGAAGACACGGAAACCAAAAGCTAACAAACAAATACAAAATATTTGTATTTTTAAAGTTGTAAGTATACTGTTTTAGAATTTTGATATGTTTGGTATATATGTATATATGTTTTAAATTATATTTCAATTAATAAATAGGTCTGAAGAAGGGTGTAACCACATCCGAAACGTCACAACATAAAAAACAAAACAAAAATTGACCTAAAGCCCACTTAAGGATAAACTTTATTGAATTAAATAAAAGGTCACGAAGAAAGAAAGTTTTATAGGTTAGATAAGGCTACCAGCAGAAAATCTAGGAGACTTCATCCATATTCGTTAAAAGGCTTGCGAGTCTGCTAATGTCTACCTAGCATCATTGCAGTAAAAATCTCCCAGATGGAGCTTACGTCTTTGGAAAAGAGCAGGATAATGTGAAGAATTATTCTTCTTCTTCTTTCATACAGCTTCTGCAAAAATCATCTGAAAATACTCTCAGCCGCTTTGCGTGATTATCAGACAAGGCTAGGTTGTGATACCTTTTACTTTACACAGCTTGTGTGGAATCTCCTCAAAGATATCAAATACTTGGACATATTCATATCCACCGTTGGTCAGATCTGTTTTTTCGCCCATCAAATATTAAGTGATGTTGTTTCACCTATATGGTTTGTTCAATTTTATTTCAGCATAAATTTGTTTTCTGTATCTAATAAAATAGACGGGTCAGCTTAACAGTTTCCTGGAATTTTCATATGGCCCGACGCGACGTCCAAGAAACCTCAATATTGAACTGCTTCGCTATTTCCATAGGAGATGATATAGTTTGTATCGAAAGAGGCCAAAGATTTTATAGAATTTTAGCTAAGTAAATACTTCATTTATCATTTATCACCAAAAGATATGGCTGAAAATGCTACATTGATTTGGAAGACGAAAGAAGAAACTTAAATTTAGCCTATCTCAGTACACGCCTCCACCAACTCTTTCATTGATTTATAATTCGTCGGTGTAGAAATCAATCGGATCAACTTCCGTCCTCCTATAAATTTAGAACCCGAAGGGATGGTGGCCGTGATACCAGAGATACAACATGAAAAGTCCATATTCTAACCAAACCAACCTTAAAAGGCTTGTTCACCACCATTTTGTAAATGTTTGAACTAAAGCTATCGGTATGTATTCTCTATTTATATAACTAAGATAGGTTACCTTATATTATTTATACTACGTTTTCATCAGATTATAAATCTTGTTAAATTTTCATTGGATCAATTGTTCTGTAGTTTGAACTGACCTAATATCCATATCGTGCTAAATTATCTCGATGATTTTTCATCTCTCGTTTCCACTTTATAAGAAAAATTGAAACACCATTTGAATTTTGAAAGGTGTTGTCAAAGTCAATCTTCTTTTTAATCTTTTAGTGTGGTGGAAACACCTCATAAATCTCTTGCCTTAAATCTTGAATTATCTTTTCGTGAAAATGTAGTATTTTACGGTCACCGAATAAGCCTAAACACCTTGACCTTGAATATCCTATTAATAGAACTCAAGATATAAGTTATTTACGTGAACCGTACTGCTTTTTTTAAAGACTTTGTTTTTGTTAATTTTTGATGACTTTAGCTCCTCTAAAAAAACAAAAATTTGCAGTCGGTTTTTTGACTATTTAGAGTAAGAAAACAACTGAGTAGCATAACCCTCCCTCGAGCAAGCAAAGTGCTCTTTTATAACATACTTGAATCATCCCGTTCCTGATATAAGTATGGTGCAGAAAAATGGGGGGTTTCCCGAAGTCGCATGTTTAGGTTAGTCGCGCACTGGATCGAAATCAAATAGTTTAATCACCAGTTGAAAGAGAACCGCGCTCTGGCAACTCTTTACTCACGCTCACACTCTTTTCTCTCTTGCGCTTATAGAAAACAGCTCAACCGTTGCGAAGGCAATCGTTTAGTTTGTGTCAAAACACAAACTTTTTAGTTGCTCGAATCGAGTTGCTCCTTAATCTGAACATAACACAGGCCATTATTATCGTAACGCTGAGTCTCCACTTGAAATAAATGATTGCAAGAAATGTGTCATGTAGCCAATATTTCTTGTGGTGTCCCCCTTTGTCTCGATTTTTGTTATTTTTAGACATAATTTTTTCTATTTATTTCTTGTCTTCGTAGAAGAAATAAATGCAGATATAAATGTTGACGTTTCGTGACACCCGAACTTCACTAGACACAAATTTCTCACAAGACGTCGAGTCTTGACACAATTTCACATTTTCCACATTTTCACGTAACATTCCTTCATTTCAATGACAAACTCATGTTATGTTTTCACTTCGTATAGAAATTAAGCCAAGATGTAATTTGACACTTCTGGGACCTTATTGAAAAACCCCTTAGAACAAGTGACTGAACAGCGAGATCGATCTAACCAAACAAGTAAAATGCGAACGACTGAGACGGTTGGCTCATTTAGAGTGAATGAACACCAATGCTTCTATCCGAAAAAGTCTAAAAGCCACCCGCGATGGACTTATGTAAGTGAAATACCACATCAGCCAAATTTTAAACGCACCTTGGCGACTATACCACTGACGAACAAAAGAGTTCTACAACGACACAGATTACACGAAAATATGAGAAGATATTTAAGTCACTCTGAAAGGATACAGAATCACTATGGTCTCTGAAGATCTTAAATAATTTAGTTTCATCAGCGTAGATAAGAAACAACGTCATTGAAACTATAAAGAGTATTGGACCAAAGTAACTACCTTGAAGTACACCAGAATCAGCGTTCATCGAATCAGAAGTGATTCTTCTGAAAAGAATTTGGTAAGTGCGTACCTTCTTAATCTAAATAGACGTTCAAAACTAGTGAAAGCTAGCTAAGGACCAAACTGGCTATTACGGACAGTAGTACCGACTTAAGTAAGTAATTAAGTAAATAGCCTCTGTTAAATGTCAAATAACTACAATCAAACTTTTCTTCATTGAGTCAAGAGCTCACTTATACTTTATACATAACAGGTATATTATGTATATACCTACATACATACATATTTTGCCAACAGAATATACCACTATGCCGAAATTATCAAAAATCATAATTAAAAAGTAAACTGTCTTTCAATTAACTCTGGCCATTTTAATTAAGTAGATTTGTCTGGTTGTTGGTTAGTACCTATACAAGACAAAAAGAGATTCCAGCATCATTAATTGAATTTTAAGTTAGCTTTGGACTTAATGGTTGTTGGCCCAGATACCAACGTACTCAATCGGTTGAGTAAACACAAACAAAAATCTGAAATCGCTAGAGGTAGCCATGCCTTGAATCCCCAAAGCCATGGTATATGTACCAAAAATGCAAAGTTTGTCCAGCTGATGAGCTTTTGAAATGCGGCGCGGCGTCTAATTTTGTATATTGACTTCAATTAAATACGATTATTAAATTGTAAAAAATCTATTACGCGATAACTTGAAGCCAATGTTGTTTTGATTTCTCACGGTAGCATATTTTCTTAATGAATTTGGCGAACATTTTGAGAGAAAACAAAATATTTTAAAAGGGTACAAAGCTCAAAATGAAAACTGAGATTTTGGAGTATTTAATTGGTTTTATTTTTTGCCTGTCTTTATTTTAGTTTGAGTTTATCTAGTACTTAGCACATCTCGTAGATTGAGCAAAACAGAAATACCCACTGTACATAGACTGGTACAGGTGGCTTCATATTAAATAGAAAAATAAACACAAAAAATAGGGAGATAAATGCAAAATAACAAATGGAACAGGTACGGGGTTGAGTTTCGATTGTTCTCCGCCAAAAATATAAACAATTGCGCTAAAAATATTAGCTGAGCGAGTTACTGCCAGATAATCGATCTGAATTATAATATTTATACAGAACTAGTTATTATTATTATTTGATGAAAATTGATACAATTATCTTACGATTCTGTAGTGATTCTTTATTAATGAGAAGCCACGACAAATTAAATTCAGTTAATGTGATACGTTTGTTTGTTTGTTTTTTTTTTTTAAACGTGTAAAAAGGAATGAAGAACTTGTTATTAATCCTGGTTTCTTTTATTAGTTAGAGTTAGTACTTATTGATTTATAATTATGTAAGTAAGTTCAATTGAATTTGAAGAAGAAGAATATAATTCAAGAAAATACAACGACCATAGGTTTTCCAATGATGTCGATGTTCAAATCAAAATAAGACAAGCTGTGTGTGAGATATTAACAAAATTCTTTTTTATTTGAAAGGCCCATGTATGCCATTATGTATGGAATATTAAATCCTTCAATCCTTCTGCCTCGGCTTCTTACGGTGGTACGGTTTAATTTTCAATTACTCATCCGCATAGATCCGGCTGAATTTGAGCGATGGCTTGTGCTTTGTTCGCATAGACCTGTGACTTCAGGAAACCACACAAGAAATAGTCCATGTGGCACGTATCGCCGCCTGCTGGAACCACATGTAATCGAGGTTCATATGTTTAATTTGGCCCATAAGAAATTAGTTATCATCGTTCTGTATATAGCTCGCCACTGACGATGACCGCCTTTCCAACGTCGTTTTCGAAAAAGTACCAACCAATGACGCCCAAAATCCACACCAAACTAACCTTTTAAGGATGCATTGTCACCTGGTGAACCTCGTGTGAGTTGTTGTCAATCTATGCATGCCAATTTTGCTTGTTACAACAGCGATTTGTTCAAAAATACGCTTTGTCGCTAAAGATGATTTTTCGCCCAAAAGTAGGGTCCTCTTGCAAACGCCCTGAAGCCCAATCAGCGAACAAACAGCTTTGTGTATGGTCATAAAGCTTGAGCTCCTAGATCAGTTAGGTCTTGTAGGCCCAAGTCCCGACGCAAAATTGGCCAAGATGAAGTCTGTGAAAGGCCGAGTTCTCGTGCACGGCGAGGAATCGACTGCCTCGGCTTCCGCTGCAAACTTTCACGGACGGTGTTTGCACTAACGAACACTCATTTTGCTAATTAAGTTCTATCATTTAAACGTGCTGTTCAATCGTGTAACTTGCCATGGGCATCAGTAACTAGATACTAAACAACAGATTTGGCAGATGTAACGAACAAAACATGGCCTAAGCAACAATGTCCCGAAAAACTACTTCTGCTCCGTAAATGTCCCATCGAAAAATTATGTTCCAAAATTTGATTTAATATTCCGCTTGACCGAACAAAGGATTCAAAAATTCTCTCATGTTTAAATTTATTTATGAGCTGTGAATTTTTGAATATTACAACAACAAGCAGGCACACTGCATGTACATATGTAACCATACAAAAGCCCCTTCAATTTATTTATGAGCGTCATAATTCGAATACTTTGTGTGCTTATAGTATACACAGTTTATCTCGAAAGCTTTAGAACAAGTTTTTTTTAATGAAGAACGCTATTCGAAATAAATTAAGAAATGTTTCATATTTACGTCATTTCTATTCTATTAAGATGTCATACAGTTTAAATAATTAAATAAAAAACACTATTATTAAAATATCATGTCCTATAAGAAAAGCAAAGTAATTAAGATTGAATTAAGATCAAAAGGTCGAGATTATGAAGAAATTAGACCAATGCTTTCAATGCAACTACTGAAGGGCCCTTGAAAAACAAAAACGCTCCGCCATAGTATGTATATCGAATAAGACAAGAAATTTTATGAATTTTTTGAGTCAACGTCCTCGCAATGTGCGAAGGCTGATCCATTAAGAAACAAATTCCCATATATCTTATTTGAAAAACATAACACAAACAAAAATTTGTCACCAACATTACATGATTCTTTTAACTTCCTGCTCCAATTTTAATGTCCCTCCGCCTTTTCACATATTCTTTCCATAAATCGATCAAAACATTAATAGAGTAACTGCAATGTTTACATTAATGGTTAGGTATAACTTATTTGTATTGATTTGTAAATATTGAATCTTATTCGAACAACTCTCCCATGTTTAGTGTAATATAAAAACAGCAAACAAAAAAAAAAAAAACGATGACTTATTGTTAATCGTCTTTAATTGGAAATGTGAATGAGTTTTGAATTCGATAAGCTAATATGTGTCCATTGCCGTATCTATAATTAGATCACGCTTCCATATTATAGCATTCGCAATCTTACTGATAAAAAACACCTTCGTATTACGCATTCACTTCCTTTATTTTTGTTTAACCTTAATCATAAAATGATGCATTACATTAACGTGAGCAAACCTTATTATTGAAATAGTATCTGTGATACTACGTTTATATGTTACGTTTTTTTTTTTTTTTTTTATAATTTACTCGCGCTCAAGGGATTATGATTACCCTTTAAATGTTTCAACACAGCGCGGGCGTGAAGTTAATGAAGAGAAAGAAGGATAGGAAAGATGTGTGGCACGATGTTATTTTTAAACGGGTATTGAGTTGAAATGAGCTTCGTTCGACTCGATCTCACTCGCTCAGCGGTGTCGAGTCGAAATATGAGACGAAAAACCTGGGTCGAGGAGTTGGCAAAATGACAAAATGTTTCAGAATCGCTCAACACCATTTCAACTCAACTCCAAATCGAGCTCTCAACTCAAATGACGAAAAACCTGGGTCGAAAATCCGACCCTAATCCAACTCGATCTTTCGATACTGCATATAAACGTAGTAATAGTAAGTTCTAAATAGTTCAGGGTCCGTTTATCTGTTGTGTATCATCAGCAATAATAAAACGGGACTATGTACATATAGGGTGCACCAAATACAAGTTTCTTTTTAAAAATGCAATAAAATGAACAAAATTAAAATTTTCCCATGTATTATGGCTTTATTAGTAATAGCAAACATCCCCATTAAGTATGGAAAACAACGACGTTCAAGTGGCTGCCTCGACTGAATTCACCTCAGACTAGTGCGTAAACTGTTGAGATCAATGTCGAGCTAGCTGATGTTCGTGAATTAAGTCTCACACTCTCGACTACAGCAGCCACATTCTCCTCTGTACGTGGACGGGGACCATTAGTTTTGTCCCCTAGTATACCAGTCGCACAAACTTTTAAGCCAGATATACACTGTTCAAATGCATGACAAGCACGTGCAAGTGTATTAGTGAAAAAATCACACGTATAGATTGGGTGTAGACTTGATGCAAAATCAAAATCTTTTGATTTTCCATCAAACAAGGAATTCGTTTAAATTCAAATGGAATATAAAAACTCGTTTTTCAAAACATTAGCCATTCTCGAATAAATTACTTGAAATGAACGTGCAATAAACATTCCATTCATTTAAAAAATAATTAGAAACTAATTGCCCAACCTCGTTCGTTGAACTTATGCATTTTAGAAAAGATTTGGAAACCAAACCCAATCCTTTCTCTCATTAGAAAAAATTTCTTATTACCTCTTCTTTCACGGACGCAGCCTGATAATATTTTTCAGAAACGTCATAGTGCATTTTCATTTTCATAACTTCTTTCATCGTGTCCTATCGAAACGCAGCCTTCAATTTTCATTAATATCCTCTTAAAACGGAAAATTAAATCGCAATTGAGAACAATTGTTAGTTGCGTTAAGTTGTCATTTTGTACCTTACATTTTATCAAATGTCAAAAAAGTGACAGTCTCCCGAATTCATATAGACACACTACCGAATATCAGTTATAGAAGGAAAAACGAAAAATATAGTTTTTATTTTCATTCACTATATTCAAATGGTATATTTTATATTCAACCTGGTAGAATTCTCCCCATGTGCGCTGGCCCTGCAAATCAATTGGGATATTGCTTTGGTTTTCTCCTTCTTCTAGTTAGAGCATTTAAAGAATGTTAATCATTTATAAATGCAAAAAAAAAACCATCTACTTTGTCTTAGTAATAAAAAGGAAAAAAATTGTTTACACTCCTTTTTGTAAATTTCACACGATGTCATGTCAAAATGACATTTAGATACTACAACGACTTTAAAGCGCGGAACAGATTGAACCAGCAACAGCACCGTCAACAGCAACAGCGGCCGCCATTAATTTAGAGCCAATGTATTTCAATTGTTCAACACACATAAGAACAGCAACAGCAACGCCAACAGCGTCGTTAGGCCAAAGTCCTAAATTTGCTGTTGCTGGTGCAGTGTTGTCAGTTTTCCCACTGCAATATTCAGTGGCACCACAATGAAAAACTTTTTTTTCGATATGAAATGTCAAGCAGATGAAATGACGTTGCTGGTAGCAATGTGTTTGAGAAATTTTTGCTGGTCAGCGTGTTGTTTGCTGTTGACGATGCTGGTGCTGTTGCTGGTTTAATCTGTTTCGCGCATAAGCCTCCCATTAATCAATTTTAGCTTACTCCGCCTCTATTCTTCGTGCATTTTTTTTTATAAATAAGCTTTTCAGGATTAGAGTCATTGTTAAGTCGAAGTAACTTTACTCCATCGCTAAAACGAGTTAATAAATAAGGCTAGAAGAGTTGTAACGTACTAACTCGAATAAAATTGTGAGCCAATCAAATTAAATTAATATTTTTTTCCCTCCGAAGAGAAGCGAATGATTGGGAACAAAGTATCTTGTGTTTGTTTGTTTTTTTTTTTTTTTTTGGTAGGTTGCAACGATCATCAATTTATCATTTTTTTTTCCAAGATCACAAAAAGACCTTTAGAACCAGCAACTAAAAATAAATATTTGGTTTTTAACTGTGATTTCCGTTTGTAAAATGTTTTTTCCTTCCTTCTTTTTCATTGTGGCTAAAAGGTAGCGCTACAATAGATTAAGAGCATTCCGATTTTGTTAATTGTGAATGGTCCACACAGATTTATATTCACCACAACAAGTGTCAGCTACCACTTCCCCACTTTTTGTTGACATCTCAACTTGACACATGAACAGAAATGAAACTCGATTTTCCTCCTTGCATTGAATGTTGACCATTCACATTGTTTGCTAAAGTTTTTCTTATATTTCCTCATATAATAACATTTAACATGGTCTTCATAAAAGAATGGGAAGATTTTGAGATTGCTGTGGAAAATATGTACATGGCTAATCCCAAAAACTGTCGCTACATAATGAAATATGTACATTCGAAAGGCCACATACTCCTCAAGATGACCGACAATGTTAAGGTAAAGTTCAATTATAAGCAAATTTAAATGGAATTTAATCAATTTTTGGTCTTTTGCCTTTTCCAGTGCATTCAATACAAAGCAGAGAACATGCCAGATCTGAAGAAAATAGAAAAACTAACCGGGAATCTTATGGGACACATGGCTTCCAAGGAATGAGGGAGGTTCGTTAAGTACAACAAACATAATATTGTGCATTTTAAGTATTTCTTTTTAAGTAACCTTAAATATAAAGAAAAAACATCAAAGGGAAGTAGTCAAATCGTATTCCTAAAACATTTCTATGAAATGAATTCTTTTTGTAAATTTGTTAATAAATAAAAAAAGTACGAGACGGAAAGTGGACACGAAGCGAAGTTTTCTTTGAAGAAAGTGATGGTAGTGATGTGCAAATGAAATAGTAGTGAGTACCTTTTCTACTTGCAAAGTTACTAGTGACGTTTTTCTTTGCACACAAATTTTAATCCTACTCTACTCCCAACTTTCTAGGTGCCTTACTCTGATTGTTTCAAATGATGTTTGGCGACTGTTTTGTGATTGTCGCTTTCATTAAGGTTTGCTCTGAAGTCAATAGCATTGATAGGGAGTTTTCGCTTGGTGATTGTGTAGAACTCGTCGATTCCGGGCGGACACGCTGCAAAAGTTGATGGCTTCTAAAGTGTTTTACTTTATTTATGATAAATGAATTTGATGTCCATAAAAATTCAATATGAATTTACAAACACTAGCCACTTGCTTACTAACATACTTGACTAGTGGCTTCACCACCTCCATGTCAGTTGAGGAGCAAGTTTGCTAATGATTGTATTGGTAACCAAATTTTTATGTTTTGTACTTGCTCATGTGGCCTCGGGGTAAGAGTCGAGGTAATGAATTTGGTGGAAAAAAGAGAGAAAAAGAAGCAAGTGCAAGTTAAAGTGCTTTTACACGAAATAAAGATTAAAAATCGCTTTTGTGTAAAGTGTAATAGCAGTTTTAAGCCTAGTACGCAGATCGCGCTAAATTTTTTCTCTCATACAAAATTCTCTGCAAAATGTAGCCAAGCTAAAATTATGTCAAGCATTTTAGCCGAGAGGTACCCTGCTCCAGCTTAAAAATCAAAATTTCTCTTCGAACTGTACATAGATAATCTGTCAAAATTTAGCGCACGAAATAATTGGCACATTTATTCTCGAGCTAAATTTCAATTTGAAATGGAATAATATTTAGAAGAATATTTGGAGACGGAAGAAGCAAAAATCACTCATAATTCTCATTCGTTCTCTTCTCATTCATAATTCTTAAAAAATCATACTTTAAAACAAATTCCTTTAAATCTGTGGAAAAATTTCATTTAGAGAATAGCTGTCGTGACATATTTTCCACAAGGTTCTTATGTCAAAATTTAGCTTGGATCTTAGCTGATGTTTGAAAGAATTTCTATTCAACCATTTTGAGAACTTCCTTTCACAATTTGAAGAGAATTTAATCAAATAAAATGGATATGTTTTTAGCTGAAATCTTAGGTTTGGCGGGCATAAAGGTGAATAATCTTCCATGTACTGCCCATTATAATATAAGAAAATTGATTAAACACCTACCAAACTCACTCAACTTTATCCCGTGGTCAAACTGGCAAGCAAGTTGCATACATACACCGCCAGTAAAATTCTTATTTGTTTATTTGCTGTGATGTAGGCGGCACGTCACTTGACGAGCAAGTTTTGAAATGTTACACTTTGATTTCGCTTAAAAGTTCACGCCACCGAAAAAAATATTGGATTTCAGAATGAGAGCGTCAGGTGAACAATCAAATACTTCAATAAATATGCAATTCGACAGGTACAGTGACTTAATACTGGTCTCAAAACACCCATGCAAGTTGACTAGCAAGTTGTTTAGGTTTGTTTTCTTTGTTTTGCAATTGCTTGCCAGTACTTGTTTATGTGACGTCTGGGTTAGACAACCATCAAGCAATCGAAGACTGTTGCACATCTCTATTAAGTATAGCAAATACAAAAACCAATTTGTCTCAACCAAAACAAGCTTTGAAATTCACCACTCTTGCTGTCACTATTACTACAGATGTCAAAAAATATCGTCACTTTTCATACTTCACCATGGTTTTGATTTTCTCGGTGTGTGTACTTCTTCGTGTTCGTTTTTCTGCGCTGTCGTTGCCGTGACTGTGTTTCGTGCGAAAAATTTGCTCGTGAAAAGCGATTTTCTTCCAAAATATTCAGAAAAACCTTCTAATTTCACAAATTTTATTGCATATTCTCGTAAAAACAAACAAAATTGTCATTGGGACGAACTCGAAATCGAATGGCATTTGCAAAAATGCCACACAAATAAGAAATAAAAGAAAAGTGAAAAAAATATATTTTTTCTCAAATAATAAAAGAAACAAAAAACATCTAACGTGTATGTGCGCCGTGTCGTCGTCGTCGCTTGTCTATTTGTATGTGCAAGTGTCATGTAGTGAAAAATATTTTTAAATTAAAATAGAAAATTTATACCAAAAAAAGAAAAGCTAAATAAAAGTTTCCGTGTGTAATGTGCACCCAAGCGAAGGCGAAGACGAATTTTCCATTTTAATTGCTAGGCCAAAAACCCAACAAGCAAAAGCAAGAACGAGCGAGGGCGGTGGAAACATACGTTCATACGTAACACAAAGAAACCCCAACCCCCTTAAACACGCAGAAGAGGAAACACAATTTGTGTCCTTGTGCTCCTGCGGCATATTATTAGATTCGTATTTCACGCAGCAGCAATCATGGATAACGACGGCATCAGTCGTGGTCCTCAGCCTGGCGCTGAGATTGTCTACGGCACGGAGGATAACAACATGGTCATGTCCGAGAAGGTATGGTCAACTCACCCACTGACTCATTTCATTTTTCCTGTTTGCTTAACTCCGGCTGTGCACGGTGTAAAGCTTGACATTTCAGGGTCTTTCCTTCATTTGTAGCCCCGTTGGTTTCGTAGTCAAACGCCCCCTCATTCATTACCTCGCGATCAGCTCCAACTATTCATGAACTGGTTTGTCCAAAAATGGTAAACAGCGGAAACATGCTGTAGACATGCCTCGGATTCGTAATGCGACATCGTAAACACAAAAGACATCGCGAGGATTGCGGTCGTGTTGATTTTGATGCCGATTTCTGTTGTAAAGAAAAAAATCAATATCTTGTACTTCCTTTCCCTCTCGACTTGCAGTCTGGCCCATCTAATTGCCGTCGAAATGTTCGTTTTAAGGAACTTGGTTATGCTTTTTGACTCTCAATTCCATTAAACCATGCAAACGATGATGATAACTAAGGTTATCGACATATTCGACGTAAATTTGTTTTTGCTAAATTATTTATGTCAGCATTATCATTCAATATGGTGAATCATACGGGTCTTCCGTTCGACATGACTCCATAGAGATAGACATTTTATCGTTTTTAAGTTCAAGCGAGTTCTCGTAATTAAGTGCCGAACTAGAAATTGATAAGGTTGTTATCTATAAGAGAGTCTGTTCGTTCTCTTCCAGGCTTGAATCGGACAGAGCATTTAATTTTGTTTGTTTCCTGCTGTGGAACCAATAATAATTAAAATTGCTCCTCGGAGAGGCTTAAACGAGTGCTTGTTTCGATAAAAAAAAACTGAGCTCACATGATTGTGTGAGAATGATACGAGTAATGACGAACATATTTTTGTTTTTATTTTTATTTGCGATTAGGTAATTTCTATTTAACTATCTTATCTGGTATTTGGGATGGATGATTGAATTCTTACAAAGTCAGTAAAATTATACCGGGAGTAGACAGAGGGTCCCAAATAATAATAATTTGTCATATGATTAACTACCTACATGCATTGAATTATAAAATGTTTGTTGGATTTGAAATGTATATTTGGAAAAATTCCGTTACATAGGTACCTACTGTTAATTTATGAATTTCAAATATTTATGCATCATTGGAGCTGATGCTGATAAAAAGGCTAGTGAGCAATGCGAGGAGAATTTTCTTGATTCTGTCTTTGTTAAAGTTTGTACATCATTTAATACAAATTTTGAGTACGTAAATCATTCAATTGGACAGGTATATTTCCGCCCTCGTACAGTTGCAAGATCCCTTCGATATAAAAAAAGGCACTGGTCCTGATGGTATACCCCATTTTTTTGAAGAGATATTCTTCATGACAGTCAAAACCAATGTGTGAGCTTTTCCATCGCTCACGTCCCTTCTTTCCAAGGTCATGGAATCACTAATAAATCATCAGCTCAAAAAATTTCGCGAAGATCGAAAGTTTCTTATTGCCCGATAATCGTTGTACTGGTGATCTGTATAGTATATATCACCGAAGAGATATTTACATTGTTTTTGAGATAGTAAGATTATCGCACTTGATATTTGTTAGTCATTTGATAGAATTTGGCGTTTGGTATCAACGAAACCCTTATTATTTTGATTTGAAATTAACTTCTAGATCGTTCAATAGACTGTATTGGACGGTTTTAACCCTGATTTTTACAAAATAAATTCAGGTATTCCCCAGGGCTCCGTTTTGTCTCCGACTCTATTCCTCATTTTTATAAATGATCTCTTGTCTGAAACTTCTAATCTACTTCATTGTTTTGCCTACGACTCTACTCTCAGCTTCTCATACTCGTTATTAAATTGGCATCCGTCTCCTTCGGGAGTGAAACTGCAACGGTACTGTATGAATAGCTCATTAAACTCCGATCTCCACAGCATTGTTAAATGGTTATACCCCGTGTGGAGTTAAATGCTTCTAAAACTCAATGCTGTCTATTGTCGTTGAAGCAAAATGTCCCCCTTATGCCATTGTCCTTGAATGGCACTTGCATCGAAGAAACCGAAAAGCTCTCAACACTCGGTATGTGTGTCAACGGAGATCTTCGTTGGAATGACCACAATCAAATTCTCGAGACCGTCAAAAATGCTGCGAAATGCTTAGGTTTTCTAATAATAAATAAGAACGCAATCAATATATTAATTTGTAATTCAAATAATTGCAATACAATCATTTGTAAATGTTCACGTTTTTTTCGTATTCTTTAAACTCAATTACAATGAGATTAATTGCAGGAAGGCATAAAATAATGTGGACAAATTATTGTAATACATTGACATTTTTTGAAATACCCTCATTTTCAACGGGATGTCAGTTTGAAGATCTTATGAGATAATAATTAGAGACAAAGACCTGCATAGCTTAACAGGATATCGTATAGGGGCGCTTTAATGGATTTCTATAATAATCAATCAAATTTCTTGAATACGACATAGTAAATCTGATTCTTTTACCCTTAGTTATTCCGATTTGATGTTTAAATGTTGGTAAATGTACTATTTAAACCAATTTCATATTCAAAAATTCAGTTACTCTTTTCTTGTCCAATATATTGAGTTTCCTCCTTTATCTCATGCATAAATGCTGACCATCTTTCTGTTAATTCATGGACTGCACTTCATAACTTGAAATTGAATCCAGACAAATACCAGGCAATAGCACTTTACTTTCGGCCAGTTAAAAATATTTTGGATCCGGTTGTTATTATTCCATACCAAAGTACGGTCAAAAGTTTGGGTTTTATAATTGATGAAACTTTATCTTGGGAAGCTCATGTTAATAGTCTAATAAGTCGGATTAATTTTATCTTGCGCAAGTTCTATAATATAAATACATATAGCTATTTGCCGGTCCATATTAAAATTAAGCTTGTCAAGACTATTCTGCTGCCTCACTTTGTATATGGTGCTGAGATATTTTCAGGTGCTACTGGTATAGTGCTTTCAAGATTGAGGGTATGTTTTAATGATGTGGTCAGATATATTTATTCAATAAAGATGAGAGATCACATTTCTGATTTTATTAAATCTTTTTTGTTTATGTCATTTTCAGCTCTTTTAGAGCTAAGAATTCCTACAAATTTCGATAAAATAAGTCGATTCCAGAGTAAATTTTCAGTAATATTGAGTTTTGAGGAATACAACTTCTTCAAATAGGATTTTTATTTCCAGACACAGAAGTACTGCCTTTGTATATACATATGTATAACTTATAGTATTATCATGGAGCGTGATTTTGTATTGCGAACTTTAGGCTGGTGGTCGCGCTGAAATTACCGCTAGATTTTACAGTGGAGAGTAGGATAAGATACAAAACAAGAAGTAAAAAAGAGAATATTTTATTATTAAATTTAGCAGAGACAAATCTATATCAAATCTGTGTCCCTATACTTAAGATGTCGCCACAATATTTCGTCTTCTTGATAGTACTATAAGTTTTATATACAAAAGTACTACGCCTCTGGCAATTAAATTTTGGAATGGCCTTTCGACACAAGTGTGATCTACACACAATTTTTATAAGTTGAAACGTTTAATATCTGCTACATTTGCATAAAATACTTCCGACTCTTATGCTTCTCTGATTTAGTTTAAAGTAATACAAAATAGTTGTTGTGTCTTCATGTTTATGTTTATTTAAGTATGTTTAAAATAAGGTCTAGACTTACTATGATTTAAATTTTAATTGATATTCTTTTAAAATTACTGTAAATTTACAAAAAAAAATATGTTATCGTTTGGTTATTTATTTTTAATTATTTTTTTAAGTAACTAGTATCAGAAACAAATAAATAAATAAGTTTTTTCTTTTAAACTAACTTTAATAATAGAATCATAATCATTCAAAATGATAAGTAGGAAAATCAATTTGAAAGTAAATTTTAACGATAAAAAGTTGCCGCTGAAACTTTACACTATTTACTTTTAAAAAAATAAAAAAATGTAAACATTACCTACACAAAATGAAATACACTAAACACGTGCACAACCTCGTAATAAAATTATTTTTATACGAGTTAACAAATTATACACACACTCTCGTATACATATGCACATACTATACAACTCGTATATGTAACTACTTTTGTTGTTCTTTTATACTTTGATGGCAATGTGCTGCAATGTTAATGAATGAAAGAAGTAGAATCCAAGGTAATTAAACAAATTAAATTTGTAACTCTGTATGTAGGGCAACAATATTAAATCAAGTAAGTGAAACTATAAAATAACATTTTGTAAACAATAAATTCATTGCTCTGGATTTTAAAATTTTGCCGTCCACTTTATTCATTCGCAAAATAAATCATAGTACCTCGGTATATGTAGAGATAGGATAGAATTTCTTAGTAACCCCAAATAAAATAAAAATATGTAGCTTGACCATGTCCAATGAAATATTTTAATATAAATTAGACAGGTATTTGGAAAATTGCAATATTTTAATCATCCTCGAATAGCAACAACATGGTAGAAGAAATAAGCGGCCGGATTATCAAATCCAACAGATCCAAATAGTCTCTAAAGGCTATTCAAATGTGTAATACTATCAAATGAAATGTGTACAATATTATCGCCTTACCAATGCTCACAAGTAGAAAAACTTAAGTACGACCTTTAGTCGAATTCGAGATTAAAGTCATTATAGGGAATTTTTGGGCCCCGTATGTGAGGAAGGTCGTAGACACCACAATCACGTACTCGACCTGCCGCGTAGAGTGTATATATTTACATATCGAGAACCTTCATTGTGAATTAAACACTGGCAGCATGGCGTATCTTAGTTTCAAAGGTCATGTTTTAGTTTAGATTCTTAGACATATTCATGATGGACATCCAGGTGTAGAAAAAAGAATACGCCGAGCAAGAGGCATATAATAGAAAATTGTGTCACCTGTAAAAAATACCAAAATAGAAATATTAAGGAGGCTTTAATGCCACACGAACTGCCAAACTTTCCATTTCAAAAAGTTGTCATAGATCTTTTTGAATGGAAAAGAGATTTGTATCTATTGATAGATTATTATTTTAAATTTATAAAAGTCATTTAACTAAGGCTAGCAAAAGTAGGTAAAATTTTAAACCACTTAAAATCAATTTTTGCACGGCGTGGTATACCATTCAACGAGGTTCAGAAAAATCTCGAGTTTTTGCAACCAGAACTTCCATCCTGCGACAAGATTTGGCTTCATGCTTTTTATTCCTTGACTTTCTGACGGAATTTGAATTTTTGGAGTCCCAGATGCAATTAACGGGGACTGTGGATCTTCTAAAATAGTTCGTTGTAAATGGGTTAAACCTATTATTTCTCCAGGATCAATTCCTGAGTCAGAAATTGAATTTTTGTTGTCCCGTTTTGACACGTGGTAAGTATCACCTACCCTTATTGGTTAATTTTACTTTGATAAGTATATTGCTGACGCTGAAAACGTAGACTTGATAAGACACAATGGCGACTGGGTCGCACGAACCTGCTCTTATGTAAGAGACTAAGAATTTCAAAAATGAATGTTATTAGAGAAAAACTGTTCATAAGAATAAAATTCTATGGTATTTGGTAGAAACATGAAAACACCATACAAAAATAAGTGTCATTACGTTAACTTTACATCAAGTTAAAACTTAGATGGGTGACCCGATTTTCTTAAAATTTGAAACATAATTTTTTAAAGAACGTGAGATTTGAAGAAAAACAGTCAAACCGTTTGGGCCCTAGTTCAATGTAAAGTGGACATAAGAACACAAATTTTTTTTTTGGCTTTGTATGTTTCTACCAAAGATTACAGAATTGAATTCATTTTAAATGACTAAAAAAAAACTCTAAGTACATATTTGGATCTAAGAAGAGGACACCATGTGATTCAAACAAATATGAGTTTATGCAAGAACAAAAATTATAAGTCGTTGTAGTGGTTTCTTAAAAATATACCTAAGCTTTTTTACAAAATTTTTTAAATATTTTTAAGAAAAAATTTTGGTACACCAAATTAAAGTGTAAATAAATTTTCAAAAAAAATATTGAACCGTTTTTGAGGTATCGAATTTTCCAAAAAAAAAATATAGTTTTTTAATTAATTTCATCAAAATCCGTTATGCCGATAATGAGAAATTCAAAATTCATAAAAATGTTTCTATTGTAGGTACAGTCAGGAAAATCTTAATTTCAGTTTTTTTTTTATTAAATTACCTATAGATCGGAAAAATTAATCGAAAGAAAAAAAATTTATCAAAATTCTAGGCGAAACATACGATTTTTGAAAACCATTTTTTAACATTTGTATACTGGGTACCGTTATTTTTTGGTAAAATACATTTTTTTTTCTCATATCTTGTATATTATATTAAAAAGCTTTTATTTATCAAGTTTAAAATAAATTGAGCATGGGGTTTTAAAAATATCAAGTTTTGAAAAAAATTGAATTTTTTTAATAATCCAAAAAAAATAAAATGCACGACTGGATCGCACTAACTTGCTCTTATGTAAAAGGACTTTGGAATTTAAGATACATTTTATAAATATAAAACATGAATTTAAAATGAAATTGACGTTTGATTTCTAGAAAAGTATGAATTTATGCAAACAAACTTTAAAAAATCATTTTATTATTAAACAAATACATTTTTTATATAAGAAATTTCTTTAAAATTTTTCAAGAAAAAAATGTGGGATGCGAATTTTAAGTATTTAATAATATTGATTTTAGGAAATAATTTCAAAAAATAATCGTTCATAGGTTTTGAAGATATTGATTTTTCAAAAATTTTTTTTTCAAAAAAACCCAACAAATAATTTTTCGAATATTTTTATATACAATATTATTTTAAACTTAGGGGTACTCCTGCCATAATTTTTTGGTTAAAATCGTTAGAGCCGTTAATGAGAAAGTCGAAAATCAAAAAAACGGTTCTATGACAGGTACCGTTAATAACATTTTGCCCCAAATTTTTTTTTTACCAAAACGTAGTCCATGTCCATAATATCACACCTAATTTTTTTTATCAAAATCGTTAGAGCCGTTTTCGAGATAAATAAGATTTTGCATTACGGGTGTATGGGGGGTACCGTTAGTTTTGGAGCTAAAAAAAAAAATTTCAATTTCCCCTCTAGGGAATCACCGAAGACCCATAACTACCGAGTTTGAAGAAAATAGGTCCAGTGGCTTAGGCTCTAGATCGAGGTACAGACATACAGACAGACAGACAGACAGACAGACGGAATTGCCGGACCCACTTTTTTCGTCTTCGCTATCATCGTAATGTCAACTTTGATCAAAATCTCGAGTTCGATTTTTTTTTCAAATGCAGAACTTGCCCTATAGTACCTATATCGCAAGTAAAAACACAATATGAATAGTATTGTTTTGAAGTGCTTTAACATTAAAAAATGATCAAAATCGGTTGAACCGGTTTTGAGAAAATTAATAATAAAAAAAATGGTTCCATGGGGGAATCATTTTTTGGATTTTTTTTTCAACCATTATCTAGCCTTAACTAAATAAAATGTTTTTGTATTTTTTGTTTTTAATTCTATCCAACAGTTTTTGAGAAAAAAAAATATTTATAAAATTTCGAAAAAAATCGTGTGGCAGGTGCCGTTATTTTTGGTGTTAAAAAAAAGAAAAAACGTGTGTGGGGAAAAATTAAAAACCATATCTACCAAGTTTAACAAAAATCGGCCGAATCGTTTAGGATGTACTCGAAAAAACAGAGACAGACAGAATTGGGAGACCCACTTTTTTCGTCTTCGCTATCATCGTAATGTCAACTTTGATCAAAATCTCGAGTTCGATTTTTTTCACGAATGCATAACTTGCCTTATAGTACCTATAAGTGGCAATAAAAAAATAAAATGGGTATTCGATGATTTTAACTTTAATAAAAGGGTAGAGAAAGTATAATGCTGAATTCGATTAAAATTTGCAGAATATTTTTTTTTAAGTATTTTAATTGACTGTGGGTATTTTTTCGGTGAGATCCATCTGACACCATGTTCAAATTTGTTAATAAAAGAATAGGTTCATTAAAGTCAAATACGTAGGGTAGAAAAAAGGCGACTTGTTGATTGGTTAATGTCTGTTTATTAACTTAATTCAGACTACACATTTACATTTATTGAAGTTAAGAGCGAGTTAGATTTTTCCAATTATGTATACGAGTACAACAGCGATAAAGATTGGTTGAAAAACTCATCCAAGGAGCCCAGAACCGAACTTTTGTTGTTGAGCTGACAATGATGATGACAAAAATCAAACTTCAGATGTTAATTAAATTTGCGATTGTAAGGTAGACAAAAAATGAGCCCGCACTCACTATCTCTCTCTCCGTCTTTGCCTTAACTTTCAAGCAGCCAGTTTTGTACCGCAATAAAAAAGAAAGAGACATCTTCACTGGGTTACACTCTTTGAACAAGAAATTACCTGCAACTTCAACTGCGCAATTTACCCACGATAATGGACACTAAAGTCAATGGCACCTCACGTCAATAACTTTTAGAGTACAAATAAAATATAAAATAATATATTGTTGTTCTAAATATATGAATTTGAATTTGATAAAAAAGAATAACAAGTATGACCAATGTCATCTACCAGATAAGATTGTCTGGTATAAATATTTTGAGATAACAAACAATATATTACCCAATATAATATTTATGTATATGTATTACAAACAAAAAAAAATAAACAAAAGTATAAAAGGAAACTCATACAAAAGCAACACTTCACTTATAACTATTTTAATTTAAACAATTTTGTATTAATAAAAAAATAACGGGGATGTTTTTTTATTGTTAAAATTAAATTCAAAGTATTGGTATAAAATTTGCAAACATTTCACTGGCATAAGGAATTAAGGATTTTGCATTGATATCGAAACAAAAATACTTTTATCTTATTATATTATTCTATTTTTTAAGCCCAATTGAAATCCGTTCTCTGACTTAAGAATAAGATTCATACTTGGCTTAACGTCCTCGCCCAGTGGAAGAAGTTCAAATTGTCTTACAATTTTCATAATTACACATTTCATCTCGAGCATAGCGAATTTCTGTCCAATACAATTTCTAGGACCGGCACTAAATGGTATAAATGAAAAAGAACTTGTACGATCTGACGAATCCATCAAATGTCGTTCGGGTCGGAATTCCTCTGGGTCAGGAAACAAATCACCATCATGACCCATTTCCCAAATGCCAACTAGTACTTCACTTCCAGCTGGAAGAACTCCTCCATCTGTATAAATTTGAACTAATTTTAGTTAAAATGCTTAGATAAGGTATAATTCATATTAACCATAACTCATGTCTTGCAATAATTCTCTTCCAATAACTGGCACCGGTGGATAAAGTCGTAAAGTTTCCTTTATAACACATTCGGTGTATTTCAATTCCTGCAGAACCTGATAGGTAATGCAATGACTTTGATCTTTGTCCAGAACTTCGCATATCTCGTCGAGAAGCTTTTGCTGGACATTTGGGTGTCGGGCGATTTGAGAGAGGGCGAAACTTAAAGCTGAGGTTGTTGTGTCATGGCCCTCAAACATAAATGTGTCGACTTCTTCTCGTATATCTTCATTTGTGAGTGCCTTCCCTTCGCATGTTGATTGCAGGAGAACATCCAAAAGGGCCATTCTTTCTTTCGATTCCACGTTATCAATATTAGTAGCTTTAGAGAATATTAGACGATTAGTTGAGGGTCTCAAAGAATCCATTAAACTTACGAATTTGATTTCCATTTTCTTGAATCAGCAATACATCCTGAAGTGCTTTCCGATGCTCTTCGATGACTCTTATTGTAAAGGTATGCATTGTTTTGATGCATTCAAGTTGACGACGCTTGATTCTGGGGCAGACAATACTAAATATGGTGTCATTGGCAATAGGAACGTTTAGAAACCGCAAAGACATGATGTGAGTGATGCTAGGTATAATAGACTTATAAGGATTGGGTTACGATAATGTTTTTTTCTGCAACTTACTCATTAACTGCTCGAGTGTATTCATTTGTTGGATCAGTCTGTGCGTTGATCTTTGTACCCATCGCAGTCTCTGCCAGTTGAAATTATAATGTCAAGTTTTGTTTATTCATATTCATACGCTGTAAGTTTTAAATCAGCACCCACCTGTTATGATATCCAACGCTGCCAAACCGATATACGGATGAACATCAAACTGCTTGCCAGTTTGGCTGTGCTGCTCCAGTTGCTTGCACAAAATATCGCTTTGCTGGTTGAAGACCTCTACAAAACGCTCGAGAATTTTAAAGTGAAAAGTTGGTGTGATGATTTTTCTTCTTGAGAACCATTTACGTCCATCGCTCATCAGTAGACCAATTCCAAGCCATGGTCTGAGTAAATTGTACAAATGATGCTTTTTAATGTGTGTCTGGCTGCTTAGAAGAACTTCTGCAACTTTTGGATCTGCAATGGCGATGATCAAGCGATTGAATATCCAAATTCGATATACCTTTCCCCATATCTTCCGAAAATGTATTACTTGTCTGAAAAAATCTTTGAAAGATATTCTTAAATTTTTATAAAATAAAAATCAAGACTTTTACTTACTTTGAGGTGAAAGACAGAATAATTTATGAATACTTCCAACCAAAATAAATGGAAAAGGTCCCGTCAGATTCGCCACGAGTTGATTTTTATGTTTATTAAGGAAGTATTGAACAGTAGTTAGAATAGTCAGAAATATAAAAATGCACAACCACAGCACCATAATGTGGACTATTCGTTTGATTGCACCTTCAGTTATGGCTGAATGTTGGAAATATCAATTCCAGAGAGCCGGGAGAACTTTGATAATGTTTTTTTTTATTTTTTTTTTATTTTTTTTTTTCGAAAACAAAAAAAAAGAATGTGCTTCAGGTTTCAAAGTATGCTAAATTATATTCACACATACAAAAATGCTGACATTAAAAGATTATTGGTTTATCATGTATGCATATACCTACCTATTTTTGTACACATAAGTCTTTCTTTTCTCTGTAATTTCAACTTGAAGGAAAAATGCCAAATGCATTTCGAACGTAAGGTGCAAAATGTTATCAGTGATGAGACGATTTGAACTTGAAATAGAAACGGATTATAATTGTTCTTAGAAAAACTTTGCTCTCAAGTCTAAGCTCTGTCTTGTTCAGGATTGTTTTAATTGTTTTCCGAAAGTTGTTGTGTAATTCGATTTATTCCTGACAATGAACATAAGTAATTCTACTTATCGATAATTGCAGTTGAAATCTAATGTTGGTCGTTTTGTGGATATTTGTGGACTAACTATGGACAATTTCAAATATTACTAAGTGCCTTTTTTTTATTGGAGTTTCGTTTTTAAATTGGTATTACTACTATAAGTGATAGCTTATTTGACAGATTATTATTTGTGTTAAGTATATTTTGCCATTTAACCTACTACTTACTTACTTGACCGGCTTCTGATATATGAAAAGTCTCTGATTAAACACGACAGCTTTCCTTCCTCTCCTATTTCGAGTATGCTGCTTCCAGTCATCTGGGGGCTGCGATTCAAAGTCCATTCGTTTAATGTGTCCGAGCCAGTGTACTCGACGTGTTTTGGCTTTCTGGACTTTGGTACAGCTGATAGAGTTCACGGTTATATCTTCGCCTCCATTCGCCCTCCTCGCACGCAAGACAAAATATCCATCCAAGAATTTATCTTTCGAAATAGCCCAGTATCATCTCTCCATTTCTGCTTATAGTCCAGCACTCGCTGCCGTAAAGCAGGACCGGTAATATAAGAGTTTCGTGGAGCGTGCACTTCTTCTTATACGAGTGAGGAGTTTTGAACTCATTTGTTTTGCTTAACCGTGGTGAGTCTCTACTTGAAATTCGTTAGCCTTTTCCAGAATTTGCCTCAATGCCACATTATGTGTTGAATTTATCTAGTAAATTGTTATAGTAGTAGCCGCCAAATAATCAATGAAAATTAACCCATGGGAATCCCAGAAAAACCGTTGCCTTTACTTTTCCGGCCGAACGGATTTATTCGCCTAAAAAAGTCCACAGTGTCGATTGTTCTTTTAATTCTGGTGTGTAGTGATGTACCCAGGTTTCATTAACAATTACAAACCCCGAAAAAATTTATTTAATTTGCGCTCAAAGAGTTCCAAATACAGCTCTGAAGTTACGACCCGATTCCGGTTCCTATCTTGCTGATAATTTTGTGATTCCCAAATTCTCATGCCGATGGTCTGAGTTACCAGTGCTTTCAGTGTCTCTACTTCGTAGATTTATCTACGGAGTAGTGGAATATGTAATGTAATGTAATGTAATGTAATCATGCAAGATCCGAATAACGCTATCATTCGGAATAGCTACAATGTTACCTATCACACGAACCTTGATCCCACGATCGTCTGACACAAAATTCTTTCTTTAGTTGAACATTCATTCAGTTGTGACTTCATTTTTATGTACTGGGCGCTCAGCACCTTTTGTGCTTATACTCGTACAACCACAACGAAACAGCAGTTTCTATAGTGTTTTTTTAATTTTTCTCCTCAGTTTTTTTCATTGTTTTACCAAGCAAAAAGTAGTTCTTTATTAAAACGCGAAAATTTTAAATTTATATGGATAGGTCTAGGAAAAAAAAACAAAGATATCAGAGAAAATTAAATGCACGACTGGGTCGCACGAACTTGCTCTTATGTAACAGACTAGGAATTTTAAAATCGAATGTTATTAGAGAAAACTGTTCATAAGGATCAAATTATTTTTTAAATTCTTTTAGTAGTAAGAGACAAAAACAAAATGCTATCCAAATATGAATTTATGCAAGAACAAAAATTATAAGTCGTAGTCGTTTCTTAAAAAAAAGCTTTTATGTACAAACTTTTTAAAAGCTTTTGAAGAAAAAATTTTGGTACGCCAATTTAAAGTTTTTATTATTGTTCGAATAAAAATAAAATTTACAAAAAAAAATATTGAGCCGTTCCTGAGATATCGCATTTTCAAAAAAAAAATAAAAAATAGATTTTTTTTCCAAAAATTCAAAAAATATTTATTTTAAAGTTTTGAAATGCAATGTGTTTTAGACTTTTTAGAAGCTTCTCTATAAAAATTTTCATTAAGATCCGTTATGGGGATAATGAGAAATTCAAAATTCGAAAAAATGGTTCTATTGTAGGTACAAGCTGTAATGTCTTAATTTCAAAATTTTTTTTATTAAATTAAAGATCGAAAAAATTAATTGAAAGAAAAAAAATTTTATCAAAATTCTCGGAACCGTTTTCGAGAAAAATACGATTTTTGAAAAGCATTTTTTTTTAATTTTTTAGCATTTGTATGGTAGGTACCTTTATTTTTAGGTAAAATAAAATTTTTTTTATCACATCTTGTAGATTATATTGAAAAACTTTTATTTAGCAAGTTTGAAAAAAAATCTAGCATGGGGTTTTCGAAATATTGAGTTTTGAAAAAAAAATTTTGAAGTTTTTTTTAAAAATCCAAAAAATTTTTTTTTAAAAATTTGAGTACACAATTCTATTCAGGTTCTTGGAGAGCCTTAGCAAAAAAAAAATGATCAAAATCGGCTGTACCGTTTTTGAAAAAATCAAAAACAAAAAAATTGGTTCCATGGGGGTACCCTCAATAAACATTTTTCAGAAAATTTTTTTCAACAAATACCTAGCTTTAATTAAATGAAATTTTTTTGTGTTTTTATTTTTAAAATCTGTCGAACAGTTTTTGAGAAAAAAAATGTTTATAAAATTTCGAAAAAAATTCGTATGGGGGGTACCGTTATTTTTGGTCTTAAAAAATCAAATCAAAAAACATCCGGGGGGAAAAAATTAAAACCCATATCTACCAAGTTTGAAGAAAATCGGCCGAGCCGTTTAGCTGCAATCTAACGGACAGACAGACAGACAGACAGACAGACAGAATTGCGAGACCCACTTTTTTAGTCTTCGCTATCATCGTAATGTCAACTTTGATGAAAATCTCGAGTTCGATTTTTTTTACGAATGCATAACTTGCCTTATAGTACCTATAAGTCGCAAGTAAAAATGCAATGCTATCTAAGCGCCATCTATCTCTAAAATCACTGACTTATCGAAAAGTTCTCGAATGAATATACGTTCGTTTACGTTTTATATCAAACCCTTAATTTATCCACGAAATTATAGTTATTTTAAATTATTATTATTTTTCCAACATAATACTACATATCAAAATTTAAAAGATTATTTTTTGAAATTTTAGAAGTATTTAAAAGTACTTTGGAATTTAAGAATTGTGTAGATATAAATGTACAAACAAATTTTAAAAGATCGTTAGGGGTATTTTATTAATAGATTTATTTTTTAATATATAAATTTTTTATTAAATTTTATATTTGAATAAACATTCAAATTTCGAAGAAGAGCCCGTGAACCCGTTTTTAAGATATTGAATTTTCAAAAACACTTAATTTTTTTTTTTGAAAAACCAAAAACTATTTTCTAATTTATGTATATACAATATTATTTTTAATTTAAAGGAGGTCCTGTATAAAATTTTTGATCGAAATTGGTAGAGCTGTTAATGAAAAAGTAGAAAACCAAAATTCTTAAACAAAAAAATATTTCAATAATTAAATCATAACGTTACTTATGCGCTACTCTCAAGAAGCTAGGAAAATTTTATAAAAGAAACTAAATGATCTAAATAATAATGTGAAATAATGTCACAGAGTTTCTGTAAAAATATAGCCTGTTGCAGAAATTTGTATAAATTTATATTTTTACAAGAAATCGCACGGCACACTATTTTTTGAGATCAAACTTTTTTAAGAAGCTATTTTACGAGTAGCTATTTAAACAATGACTTTTATGTATTTGAACATTTTTATCTACAAACATTCATGTTTTTATATGTATGTATGTACATATACAATTTTTAAATTCCAAATATATTATTTTATGATTTTCATATTTTTACATGAAACATTTTAGATTAAAAAACAAGTTACTATGTCCTGATTCTCTACGAGCTGTTGTGCTTCAAATTTATTTTATTTTTTATGTTTTAGACTTTAATGAAAAAATCCAATGTCTTCCCATTTTTTTTTATCACAAATGACTAATAACTTAAAACAAAATTATCTAACAGAAATAGCTTTCTTATTTTTCTCAAAACCTGAACACGAATTTTACTGGTTTGATTTAAAACTAAGCATTCCAAAAGTAAACTATTTATTAATTTTATATTTTTGAACAATCTCAGTAAATATTATATTTTAATTTTGCATTTTGAGTTTAAAAAATATATTTTTTTAATAAAATTAAATAAAATGACTTAGTTTAAAAATAAAACAATATAAAGCTGGCTACAAAAATTCAAGTTGGTTGCTGTTGTTTTTTAAGCATTTTGCTTACATTTTAAGCCAATTCTTCGGAAAATGTACATATACCTAATTAAAACGAAGTAAATAGTCCGCCCTTCGATACGATTTTCGCTTCTTTTGCTCCAAGCTCCATGCCCTTGTCGCATGTTATGCAAATCGTCCTGTTTACTTCTTTGATTAATTTATTTTCCATTCCAAAGTTATGTAGGTACGAGTACTTTTCTTTGATTTTACATCACTTTGCATACACGAAGCATCTTCTGAGAAGTGCTCACGTGACGGTTTATTATATCCCCTTCTTGGGAATTGCATCATTTCTAAGAAATAACATACTATGTGCTCTAAAGCTAACACCAACAAAAAAAAATTAAATAAAGTTACGACTTCTTAATTGCTCCAATATACGACCAAAATGTAGTTTTAAAGTCTGAGTGTAAACCTTTTTTTTTATTTTTAATACAAAAAAATATCTTTGGAAGCAAACATGCAAATTTTTTAAAATTTGTATACATTCTTTTTTTTTTACATTTTTTATACATAACTTTAGCAAGTCAGTTTTAAGTATATATTTTTAAGCTGTTAAACAAAAATTTCAAAACAACTACCAATTCATTTTTTTCATAATTTATTTTGAAAACTATTATTTCAAAAAAATTTTATTTTGAATTAAAAATTATTTTTTTTTAAATTCTTATATGAAATATTATTTAACATTAAGAAACATTAGTACAACAGATATAATCTAAATCACTTGAGGAAAAGTGGACATAAAAAAAGGTGATCGCAGGTACTAATTTTAGTAACAAAAAAACGTAGGAGTCGTTTTCAAAAAAAAAGTTTTTCTCAACGGATTTTTAACAGTTGTAAGTTTGGTTTTAAGAAAATTTTGTTTATCTTTATAGATAGTGTTAAAAACCGCAGTGTGGATTAAAAAAAATAAAGCAAATCTTTATATTGAGTTTTCAATTTAAAATTCAATTGATATTCAGAATATATTTTTTTGTTAAATATAACTTTCTAGAAACTAGCTATATAAAGCAATTATAATTAGTTACGTGTCAGAAAAAATGAAAGTTTTAATCAACAATATCCTTTCCATTATTGAAAAGCTCATAAAAGTAGTTTTCGTCATGAGCTTTTTTGTACGGTTTGTCAGTTCGTCCATGCTAGAGCCAAAACGGATCAACGGATTTGCTTAAAATTTGATACAGATCATCCTGAAACTGCCTAGACTTTGAAATTTTGAATTAGGTCATCTCGAATAGAGAGATGTCAGGCAACGTTTTTGTTTTATTTTTTCATTTAGCTTCGTACCTTTAATACCTAGACCAGATTCAATTAATCTGAATTCAACAAATTTGGATATTTTAAATAGCCTGGGCCGATTTACTTTAAACTTGGTAAATATCATTTTAAAATGTTTCTTCGTATTTAACGTTCTTCGTTGATTCCCCAGAGGAGGCATTGAAATGTTGTTTTTAGGTCCAAATTTAACGTTACTTGTTATGCTGCCGTTTTTCAAAATCATATTCATGTATCTCGAAAATGGCTCTAACGTTTTTGATAGCAAAAATTAAATGTATTATTATAGCCATAGACTCACTTTTGGTCAAAAAAAAATTTTTAAAAAAAATTTGTAGCTCTCACAGACTTTGTTTTTTTGGTTGTCGATTTTCTCACTGACGATTTTGACCCACATTTCTATACAGGAGATCTTTTAAATTTAAAATAATATTGTATATACAAATGTTCGAAAAAATACTTTTTGGATTTTTGAAAAAAAAATATTCATTTTTTTTTAAATCTATATTTCTATTAAGAAAAATGTTTAAGAAATTACTTTTATAAAAAAAAAAATTTTAATAATAAAATAAATTTTTAAACTTTGTACGCAAATTTATACTTTTCTAGAAATGTGTGCATTTGAATATTTTCCTCTAATTAAATTCATATTTTTATATTTATTACGATTTTAAATTTCAAAAAGTGAGTCCAGTCGTGCATTTTATTTTTGAAAGATTTAAAATAATGATTCAAATTAGCTTTTTTGGCCTTTAGTCCACAAAAATTGGCGTTTCGTCCGGGTGATCTCACATGGACTCATCAGTTGAAATAATTTAAAATAATGGTAAATGCCTTATTTTTTTTTGCAATTTAAGAAAATATTTTTTATCTCAAAAACTGTTCAACAGAATTTAAAAAAAAAATCAAAAAAATCTTTTACTAAAAGATAGCTTATGGTTGGAAAAAATTACAAGAAATGTTTATTAATGATACATCACATAGAACCATTTTTTTGCATTTGGCCTTTTTCAAAAACGGTATCTACTTCTAAATTCAATACATATGTCGCGTCTCAAAATTTGAATAGTTATGTTTATGCAAAGTTTCACATTTTCTTTTTGGGATTTTTAAAAAGTTTCAAATTTTTTTTTGACATAAAAAAAGTTAATATTTAGAAAATGATAATATTTTGAAATTTGACAATTAACAGTCTTTCAATACTATATTTATAAGATTTAGAAAAAAAATGTTTTCTATCTAAAAATAATAGTATCTACAAATATTAAAAATGGTTTTCGAAAATCTTTTTTTTTTTGTTCTTTTTTTGCTCCTGTTTCCCTCCGTTAAAGAGGGAGGGTAACTTTTACTTCCCACATATATGTAGGTACTATTTGGCAAGTTATTGATTCGTTAAAAAAATCAAACTCGAGATTTTAATTTTTTTAATCATAGAGAAAACGAAAAAAGTGAGCCTTGCAATTCTGTCTATCGTTTTTCTGTTCGACTACAGCCTAAACGGCTAAGACAATTTCCTTTAAACTTGGTAGATACCATTTTTGACCCCCCTCCCCCCCTACGTTTTTTTCTATTTATTTTAAACCAAAAATAAGGGTATGAGCCACACAATTTTTGTTTTTAAACATTTTAGAAAATATATTTTTTTTAAAGAGTCCCACAGATTTTTTTTTCAAAGAATTCAAAAAATTGTATTTCGTAAAACCTAGTTAATGGTTGGAAAGAAAATTTGGGAAATGATTATTAATGGAACCACCCCATAGAACCATTTATTTTATGTTCGATTTTCTCAAAAACGGTACACCTGATTTTGATAATTTTATGCTAAAACTCCTTAAAAGTTTGAATAATACTGTGTATTCAAATTAAAAAAAAAACTTCATTTTGAAAACCCAATGCTTAATTTTTCTGAAACAATTAACAGTTTTTTAATACTATCTTAGAATTTTAATTTTTTTTTTCCTTTAATTTAATTTTAACGATATATAATTTAATAAATAAATAAAAAAGTAAATAAAGAAATTTAAACATACATACTCGTACATAAGTGCACCTACCATAGGACAATTTTTTTTTCGAATTTTGTCTTTATCATTATCGGCAAAATGGATTTGAAAGAAAATTTGTATTCAGAAGTTCCTAAAAAGTTTGGATTAAAAAAAAAATATTTTGGAAATTTTTAATTTTCTTAATAACTGAAAGACATTAAACCATCTTGTTTTTAGTTATCGATTCAGAAATATTTCGTTGAGTAAATATTGAAAGTCAATTTAATATCT
Source organism: Chrysotoxum bicinctum (assembly GCA_911387755.1). Lineage (NCBI taxonomy): Eukaryota > Metazoa > Arthropoda > Insecta > Diptera > Syrphidae > Chrysotoxum > Chrysotoxum bicinctum. The sequence goes on along the minus strand of OU426989.1, from coordinate 208,467,440 downwards.
AATTTAACAGTTTAAAAAAAATTTTCAAAATTTTTCAAAATTTAAAGTTTGAATGTAAATTTTTCGATACTTTTGACAGAAATAGCTTCATTTAGAAATAAAATAAAAGATATAAAGTATTTTATTATAAATTGTAAAGTTGGTTTTTAATATTTTTTTATTTCATAATGTTATGCGAGGAAATGACAGATCCTCTTCAAGAATCAACAAGAAGTTGTTTTATTCATGTCCTGTGTTCAAAATATGTAAATATTTGTGAAAAACGAGGGTCTTTACATTTCTAACTGATTTTTCTTTTCCAAGGGCGACTTAAAATAAGTGGTCACAATGAGTTCAGTGAACCATTTCGCATTTAATAATTATAAGTTGCCAGCTTTACCCTATCTTTTTTAAGGTTTTTGGAATGTATGGACTTCTCAACACAATAACCTTCAATTAATAGAATCTTTTATTTGTCATTTAGTAAAACTGTTTCTTAAGAAGAAAATCTATTAACAATATTTGTAGAGCGCTTTTGGCCGAAACAACACATTTAAATTTCATATCTAATAACAAAGATTTATTTAGATGAATACAATTTGCACAAACGTAATTTAAAATTTAAATTTGTTTTGCTTTGGTACCAAAAGTTTCTTTCAAAAATATTGATGAAGGTTTCTCACTAACCTTCGGGAACTGCCGATCCCATTTTTGTGACTTTTAAAAAAAGTGGTCGAACGAGTTTCCGATTCAATGTTTCCACATGCGCGTGCATTTATAGCGATTCAATTCTTGCTATACGTTTCTATCGATTCGAAGAACAGATCGAAAAATGCTTGCCAAACGATTTTCTTTAATTTCAATATTTTTTCCTTACCTAATATTTAACTTCTTTTTAACCAATTGCCAAATTTATTGTAATTATCTTGTGTTGTCTGAATTTATTTGAATTAAATGTAAATAAACTGCTCCAGCATTAACGCGACCTGTTACGGGGCAGTAAATTAAATACGACCTTCATTTTTTTATTAAATAAATTCATTCAGAAAAACAATAGTCATTCAGTGACGTCATGTCATTAGCATGTCTAGTCTCATTTATCGAACAAAATGAAAACAAATCCAAGCTTAGGATTGAAGCATAGGAAATATGGTTATAACAGTGAGGTGAATTTTGACCTGCTTATGCTGAATTAGGAAGTGAAAGTAATTTTTACCTGTGCGGCTCTTACTGTTGCTTGTGTACCTTAGGTGCTCTTCATATCCATAAATCTCGAGTATTAAGATTAATTTAGTGATAAATTAATGAAAATGAAATTTTTTAATGTACCTACATAATAGGCTCTTGCGTCGCGTTAAGGGGTTTTTGTATTGCAAGTCTTAGACCAGAGTCATTAAATCAAATTCATTTATGTAATATGTACAAAGGAAGGCAATTACAAAAAAAAAAAAAAAAACATTCACCTATGGATCTAATCTTCGTTATAATTTTGTCTGACCCATTGATGATCTGGGTTGTACCACTATAGCTATGTATATACTTGGTTTAGTATAATTACTTTTTTAAAAACACAAAAAAGGAGTACGAGTATTACCAGTCGTCGCAGACCTGATTTGCTAACATACATAAAAGTACTTGTTATAATTAATAGGCTTATTAAAGAAAATTGTGTATTTGTCGCTGCGGTATTAAGACTGCATTAGTGTGGAAAAGTAATTAAACTTCTTGTTGGGTAACAATAGAGCTTAACATAGACACATTGTGATTTTTGTATTTGAAATGTATTTCATTACTCATACCTCATAAATTTAAATTCGACTTTAAGAATAAACAGTCATCAGCAAGGGGCAAATTGTTCTTAAAATTAGTTTCTTTTTTTTTCTTTTAAATTGAACTAATTTTTATTAAAATTATTCCAGATTCACATTACTTTTCCGAAACAATAGGTTATTATTATCTACGGATATATAAAGATCTGCACCTGGATTAATTTTTAAGTCAATACGAAACGCACCTTGGAGTTGAGGTCACTTGAACTTTTAATTGAATTTAATTTTTAAGTCGTATTAAAAAAAAAAAATCTATTTAAGGTCTTCTCTATCTGGATCTATTTCAAAAATTCAAAAATTAGTTCTCACTCTGGCGGATAGATTGTTTGTACGAGTATGATAAGGTAGTGTAAACTACGGTGTAAAGAAAAAAGACAAGGAATAATTGAAAATTAACAAACATAAGATAAAAAGAGATGTACATATAACACCGTTGACACTATGATCCGCGTCACATATATCATCATAAAATTCATTTTTGTAAAGCTGTAAACACAATGCCCCGAGTTTTCTTAAGCAAATATGTATCTATGCAGGAACTAAAATTTTAAATCGTTGTAGCTTTTATTATAAAAATTTGAGACCCTCAATTTATTAGGTTTAATACAAGTTGATGCTTAATCTAACTAAATATAGTTCTTTTTCTTTCTATATAAATCTATCGTGGAAGTAAATTTGAAGGATGATTAAAAAGACGGAGTCTTAGGCAGGGTGAATTGAGGTAAAAATTGAAACTGTTGATGTGACAATTAATCCTTCGAAGCATGCGAGTAATAGGTTCGTTGGAGCCATAAGAGGTTCGATGAGTTGGTAGATTGGTGAGACGAGAATTTCTTAGATTACGGGAGTTAGTGTTGAAAAAGATTCTAAAACTAGTCGATGAATGAAGAGAATGTCGCTTATTGCTCTTCCTTCTTCCAGCGTATTCAAGTAAATTAAAAGAAGTCGCTCTCGGAGCAGAAGTAGAATCAAAGGGTTATTCCAATTCAGACCATGAAGTGCGAAACATAGGAAACGACGAATGCTCCCGATTGTGGATATATGAATTTATTTATTTATTTCATCTATCGAAACTTAATTCTCTTAGATTATGATACATAAAACAAATTTAACAATTTATCACAATTTGATTATTATACAAATAAATAGTGGAAATTAAATACAATGATAAAAAAAAAGAATATAAATTAAGTTATACAATTTAAAACACAAAATAAAATAAAAATTTTTTATAACACATTCCTTAAAGTGTTTTTAAATCTATCTCTACTGACATACAAGTCGACTACATCGCAGACCGAGTTAAAGCATTGACAAGAATTAGTTACTGGATCATTTTTCCCATAGTTTGTAAAGTGACGCGGTAGACTAAATAGTTGGCGTTCTCTTAAGTGTCTTGAGGGAGCGTATATAGGATATAGTGCTAACAAATATGAACAGTCTATATGATTTTCCATAATATCTCTAGCGAGCATAATAAAAAAATATTTTCTACGTGATTGAAGAGTACTTAAGTCGATCCTGATAAGAGAACAATACTTTAAAGGCGTATTCAACAAGTGATCGAACAAAAGTTTAGGGGTCTCGTAGGGGTCAGAGAATTTTTTGGACCATCGTTTCACAAAGCCAAGTGCACACATACGAGGGGCGTTCAATATATTCTCGGTATCGATATGAAGGAAAATGCGAATTCAATTTAAATTGTTTTTATTTTTTAATATAATCTCTCCTAACATCAATGCATTTGTAACATCTTGAGATAAGCTTTTTTAAACCCTCAAAAAAATAAATTTCCTCTGTCTCTGCAAAATACCCATTTATTGCCGACTTGAGTTCTTCATCATCCGAAAATCTTTTTGCACGAAGACATTTTTTCAAATCCGGAAACAGGAAATAATCACTAGGGGCAAGGTCTGGACTATAGGGTGGGTGTTGGATTTCTTCCAAACCACAATCTCGCGCAGCAGCCTTGGAAACTCGCGCCGTGTGAACAGGAGCGTTGTCATGAAGAAGCAACACACCCGCTGCGAGTTTACCCCGTCTTTTCTTTTTAATTTCCTCCCGTAAATTATGCAAAGTGGAAGCGTAGGATGTGGCGTTGATGGTTTCACCTTTTTTTTTGTACTCAATGAGCAAGATTCCCTTTGAGTCCCAAAAAACTGTGGCCATGAGCTTCCCGGCAGACGGAGTGACTTTTAACTTCTTCGGGGGATCTGTTCCTTTTTTATGCCACTGCATGGACTCTTGTTTGCTTTCAGGGTCATAGTGGTGAACCCATGTTTCGTCCCCAGTAACAATTCGATCCATAACACCGTCCGCGTTCTCACTACACATCTCCAAAAGCTCTCTACAGCATGCGATTCTCACTTTTTTCTGAGGCGCTGTGAGCATTCGTGGCACCTACCTTGCACTGACCTTTGGAAGGTTAAGATGTTCATGAAGAATGGTGTGAATGGTACCAGTTGAAAGCTTGGTGATCTCTGCCATCATTTTCACCTTTATTCGGGCATCCTCAAGAACAAGTTTTTCGACTTCTTTGATGCTTTCTCCCGTATAAGCAGTAGCCGGGGCGCCGGAGACGGGGTCGTCTTCAATGCTCTCTCTGCCTCTCTTAAACTCACTTGACCACTTTTGCACAGTTGATAATGAAGGTGCGGAACCCTGGTAAACAGCCACCATCTCTTCATGAATAGTTTTTTGACTTTTTCCTTGCTTAGTGAGAAATTTAATTACAGCGCGATACTCAATTTTCACTATCATCGTCTCAGTTGCCATTATGATTCTGTTTAACTAGAGATAAAACGCGAATTAATAATCACATTTATATGAAATTTTACATGAATGCACTAAAATAATAGTATTACTTGATAAATAAGTCAATTTATATATATAACCACAGCTTCACCCCGATACCGAGAATATATTGAACGCCCCTCGTAAAACACCAAGGTTGCAAATTGACTCAGCAGTTGATTTTGGTTGATAATGGAGAAACCAGAGAGATTTCATGAAAAAGTGATTGAATGGCATTTGGAAATATTAAGCAATTTTTCAGGCACTAGGCACGTATGTATAAGCTGTCGAAATCAAGTTGAAGAACATTAGAATTATGTGTCGCAGAAAATGGTGTTGAAAAACTTGTTATCGTCGGCGTAGAGTGAGATATGGTGATATTTGATGAGCATTTCAATATCGTTGATAGTAAGAATAAAGAGGAGAGGTCCTAAGTAGCAGTCTTGCGGGACCCCGGAGGTAACTAAGAAATCATCAGAAAAGGTAGATCTAAATCCGACTTTGTATCAAAAGTTTTTCACATAGAAATTCATCTTAAGAAGATAGGTATAACCCCAAGGGTGGACAGTTTGAATAGAGAGACTTCAAACTTAAAATTTCGTACAAAAATCTTTCAAAGATTTTAGGAATATTTGAAAGATTAGCAATTGGATGATAGTTTGTAACTTCGAACTTTGGCCCCAATTTATGTATTCGGGTTGTGAAAGAGGTCTTTCATATTTGGAGGAATTCTCCTTGAGATATGAATATTTTTGATTTTTAAAGAGAGACTGTAGAAGAGCATGTTTTGAAAAATATGACGGGGAATAACATCTGGGCCGGGATTATACCAATCATGAAGTTGATTTAACTCATTTTCGATGAGAAATAGGTCAATAATATAAGGAAGAAATGGGGAGAAATAATTGAAATAATTACAATCAAATAAAAAAGAGTTGTCGGTAAAAGATTGTTTAAAAAAGTAGCCAAAAAGTTGGTCATTGTGGTTCGTTTGAAATTTCGTTATTGAAAGTTAGAGAGAGGGAGTTTAACCATTGGATTTTCGTTTGAAGTTGACAAATTTGAAACAGTTTTTTGGACTTAGTAAGACTGCTTTGAGTTTGGATTAAATAGCGTTGATAGAGTGTGTTGTAAAGTTCGATAGAATGAAGAAAAGTACAAAAATAATTAGAGAAGTCAGTTGGAGATCGACAACGAAGGAAAATTGGGCAAAACTTAGCCTTCTTATTTGATCGTAGCCTTCGATTATACCAAGAGGGGAAAGAAGACAAAGTTTTTCGTCGAAAAAAAGGCTAAATAAAAAGAAATAGAATTAATTATATTTCAACAAAATATGTCTATTGTATCATTTACAGTTAAGTCGTTAAAATTAAAGGAAACCATGAAAAGATAAATATGTAGGGGCGGGAGAGAAGTCTGTATAAGTCTACATAGGAAGCCTGTTAAACATGAACATAGCAGGAGGATTAGAAAGCGAGAGAAAAGCGTTGTTGATTAACATTGGTCTTGAATGGTTGTAAATTAAAATGGCAAGGGAAAATTATTCCATAATTGTGTCGTATAACTAAAACACGAATCTCTGTTTTTGACGGCACGTTCAAAATTAAGCTCGAGGTTGAACTGATGAGCATTTCTAGGAAATCGGGTATCACGGGTAAACTGATTGAATGGAAGAATTTAACTGGCTACTTCCAGTGCGCATTGCTTGTAAAAGAAGCAATAAAACAAAGAAAAACATTAAACATTCCGACGGTGTTCAACAAATGGGAATGATTCCGTGATAGTTCTGTTTCCTATCAGTTTTAACCCTCTGTTCTGAATTCTATTTAGTAAATGAAGAGAAGTTGAGAATGCACTTGTCCAAAGATGTAAGTTGTACTCGAGTTTTGGAAATATAAACTCTTTATAAATTGTAGCCAGATCAGAAGGTGTGAAAAATTTCCTACACCGATATAGAAATCCTAAGCATTTACCACAATTTTTGGCGGTCTCGAGAATAATTCATTCTAACGAAGATCGTCGTTGACACCTACCGAATACAAAACAGCCGATAATGAGCAAGCCAAAGATACAAAAAAATGGTTCTGTGTTAGGTACTGCCAGTATCAAGGTCTAAATTTCAATTGTTCTTATATCGAATTATTCATGTGTATTTATATAGTAGTAAGAACTAAGCGAAACAGACAAAAAATTATGATAATTCTAGGTTTCTTTTTCGAGAAACCTGTTTAGTAAGTATCGTTTGCAAAAAAATTTAAGTTTTCTTTGAGAATTTGATTAACAAAAAAAGAAAAAAATTTAGGTTTAACATAAAAAAAAAATAGTTGACCGTTTTTGTGAAAGTCGAAACCAAAAAAAAATATGCTTTTTGGGAGGTGCAATTTTGGAAATATGTTTGCAACTAGCTAGCTTTAGCTAAATAAAATCTATTATTTTTCTTTTAAATCTTTGGAACAGTTTTTGAAAAAAAATATTGTCTAAAATTTCGAATAAATTTTGTAATGCAGACAGTTATTTTTTTACTTAATTTTTTTCTTAAATGTCTGCGAGAGGGAGGGATTTCAAAATTCTATCTATCAATTTTAAAGAAAATAAATCGACTGAGCCGACAGACAGACAGAATTGTGAGATTCAATTTTTCAGTCTTTTTTACGAAGACATAACTTGCCATATACATATGCATTCTCATCCATACATGTACATATGTACATACATACTTAATTAAGTATTGTCTAGTATATGTATATATGTACATATGTATGAATACATCTCAAGTAAAAATGGTTTTTTAAACCATGATAAGGGCAGTTTTACTGGTATGTAATTCTTCCGTCAACCCAATTTATCAAACTTGAATTTTATTCTATTCATGGTTTTTTTTCAATTTTTTTTAACTTTATTTTTTCAGTTCAACCTAAAAAAAATTACATATTTGTTCAACCTAAAAAATTTTATTTTTTTATTTTGTATTAAAATTGCCTTTTTTATTTTCTTTAATTTTTTTATTTTTTTTTTTTATTTCAGAATGAACAGGTTGTGAGCATCGTGAGTGTTTTAATTTTCAATGTCTCCTTTGTCTCGACATTTTCTTTTGTTAAAATTCCAAAATTAACAATTTAAGTTTTGTAAATAATGTATTTTATCTTGTAAAATGTTACGTTTGTTCTATGAATGCGTGTGTGTGAATAAATTTTTTATTTTAACATTGTTTTCGTATATATCTTGCCATTAAATCTGTTACTTTCTTTAATATATAAATACGTGGTTTGATTGACATTTTAAAATTTTTATTATCAGAACTCTGGAATAATAAATAAACTTATCATCTTTCATTACACTTGACACACATTAACATTGACCTTGATTCCTGAGGCAATCATTATTTGCTCCTGATTTCCTTCTCTTCTTCTACTTACTCTCCGTTTTGTTTATATTTATGTACAAAAATAGAAATCATTATTAAACAATTTTTATTATTGTTTTTGTTATGCGAGCTAGATACAGATGGGGTAGGGATTGTTAATTTTTTTTTCTATTTAATTTGCAATTAGCATTGTGAGATGTTATGGTGGAAGAGTGGGGGAATGGAAACTCTTGTTGGAAGTGTTGTTTGTTTTTAAAATTGTCCCTCTGGTGAACACTTGAATGCATAGTAAGAACTGTGTAAATTTTCAAGGTTGTTCCACTCATTCTGAGGACACAAAACTTGCATTCAATTATTGTAAATTAGAAATAAAACACGAACAAATTGCCTTTTTTATTTATTTATTGAAATATTTTTTAATCTTATACGAAAAATGATTTAGATGATTTAGAAACACTCAAAAATGCCAATTTTTTTCTTTTGCCAATAATAAGTTGTTTGATAAGTGGAATCCCTAAGGAACGTTCCTAAATTATTAGTGAGATATTCTCTTTTTTATATTTATGTATATTATTTTTATATTCTTAATGTGCCATGCTTTTCCTGATAGTTTATGTTGGCCTAAAAGTTAGGATTGCTGTGCAGCTTACAGATTTACGAATTTCTTTTATTTACTATTTAATCTATCTATTTAAAAACCAAATCAAGTCAATACATATACAGACATATGTATATCCCCGTTTAAAAAATAGATCTTCAAACTTCTGTACATTTACCGTAGTGAACATTCAAATTTAGAACATCTCTTTGATTGTAAATAAATGTGTGATTATATCTACAACTTACCATAGTTATAAACTTTTTAATAACCAGTCTCTCCAGTTCTTATTCTATATCTTCTTTTCTAAGTAGGCGGATATGGGCTATCGATGTTGTTTTATTTTTAAAATAAAAATAAAATAAGATGCCATTAGGCCTCTTACAGAGCACAAACCTAGTGACTTATGTACAACTGTCAACCATTCATGTGTGCGTGTTAGCAAAAATGGAGGGGACCTTAAATGTTCAGTCGATTCCAAAAGGGCTAATAAGCACCGCTTTTGAAGATTTGTCACTTCCTCGTAAGAGGCAATACACTCCAAATTTCAGTGTTTGAGAATCGAAGCCAAGGAGTTATATTTTATTTTACTTTCTCCAACGAACTGAAATATTCTAACGTTTCCATTGCGATATTTTATAGGAGTTGAAGCCCTTTTCAGCGGCCAGCGAACAACCGGCGTTGCCTATGGTCAAGAACTTTAAGCTCCTGGGTGAGTTCTACCTTGTACGGGTGTAGACCAAGACGGCGATATTCTCGGGCGATATTGCGTTCCTTTGACATACGAATTTAGCCGATTGATTACCAAAATGGTCATGTCATATTTGGCCAGCCAAGTCTACAATAAAATGGGCGCAGCGTTTGCACAAACGAACACTCATTTTGATAGTAAATTTGTATTTGTAATAATTTGTACGTGCTGTTCAATCGTATGATTTGGCATCAGTAACTGAATAAACAACAGATTTGACAGATGTTACCAAAATAACATAGCCGCCACAGACCGCCCCAATTGAAAAACCCTTAACATATGTACGATTGCCAGAACCAGACACCTTTTATAATCCCCAACATGATGATCTCTTCAATTTTCAATATTAGACATTAAAAAAATGCTTCATTTCTGTTAGAGTTATCCCGGCTTTTCAAAAGTCCTCTCTTCCACGAATCATGCCACTCACCACAGCATTTACAAATACTATACATACATAATGTCTGTAGTAAGTAGCTGACTAAAATCGTATCCGATTAATTTGACAAAATTTCAGATACTCACGACAGTAAAAAAAAAGTCAAATTTCCTTTGCTGCACGGCCAAAGTCGGTTGCGAACCTACCTTATTGCTCTATGGATTGTGACTCCAATCTGGATTTAGGTTTTTCATTCGGTGTACGTTGTTCGATATTTGGGTAAAGTCATTATGTACGTTGAAATTTCAAAAAGGATTAAATTTTCTCGATGTCATTGTAATACTTAAAAGCTTTATTCGTCTGTGGCCTGTCAAATTTCATTTTCACGAGTCAAGAAAACACTTCAAAATGCATGTTTGTTCCTTTTTATTGTTATATCAATGAGAAAAAATTATACGTGAAACATCAATATAAGAAGTCTTTTCACAAACAAAAACATTATCATGCTCATTCATATCTAAGTTATATTTTTTTTTCAACTAACTAACCTATTTGCTTTTCGCATATTTGTACATTTCTTTTCAAATGTTTAATCTTATTTCAACAAAATGTACAAAAATTAAAACTATTGTTATTAAGTAGACTATATAGATTTTTTAACATTTTATAATATCGTCCACTTCTATCAAGCAAACACTAACATATTTAACCTCTATTAACACTTTTCTGTTCTCATGCCACATCCATGATGTACACACGGAAGTGTATTGAATGAGTTCATCGTCTACCCACATCCGCCATTAATTCCTCATCGACATAAATAACATTCATTCAATATAAAGAACCTTAGTTTTTCAACCCTACTAACTTAACCCATTTTGCCCCATTGAGATATAAACAACCCACTCATGTCATGATAACAACGAAGGAAGACCCCAGAAACACATTTTGTATATTGTTATTTTTGTTTTGTCTATATTTATCTGTCTGACCAACGATTCTGACTGGAACAATGTATAGGTACAACAATTAGCCAGTAGCATCTACCAGGAATTCGAGCGGATGATCAATCGTTACGACGAGGATGTCGTAAAGAATCTAATGCCACTTTTGGTAAATGTGTTGGAGTGCTTAGATGCATCCTATAGAATTAATCAGGAGCAAGATGTCGAGGTGGAATTACTTCGAGAAGATAATGAACAGCTAGTCACACAATATGAAAGGGAGAAGAGTGCAAGAAAACAATCAGAGCAAAAGGTGGGTTTCATTTAAAATTAGTTCCTTAAAAGCGTGCACAATTTTGTAAATTCTTTTTCTTTACAGCTTTTGGAAGCCGAAGATTTGGCCGAAGCAGAAAACAAAGAACTAGCAAGTAGATTAGAGTCATTAGAAAGTATTGTTAGAATGCTGGAGTTGAAACACAAGAATAGTTTGGAACATTCTAGTCGATTGGAAGAACGGGAAGCTGATCTTAAAAAAGTGAGTAAAATTTTACTAAAAGTACAATTTATTAAGAATTTGTTTTTGTTTTTTTTTAGGAATACAACAAATTACATGAACGATATACGGAGCTTTTCAAAACACATGTAGACTACATGGAACGTACGAAAATGTTAATGGGATCCACTCATTCACAGATGAGCTCTGCCTCAGACAGACAAGAAGTCAGTAGAGCTAGGCTCAATCCAATTGTTAGGTAATTGTTTTTTTCTAACATAAAATAGCTTTATTAATATTATTTAAATCTAAACTTCTACATTATAATACACTATGAGCTAAAACAAACAATTTTGCAACTCTTAGAGAGTCTAGCGTTTTGGTAAATTCATAAATCGATTTGTTTGTTTCAGTTCTTGAAACAGGTATCCATATTAGATTAAATTGTTTAAACAGAAACATGCAGATACGCTCATTAAGTTCCGATATTTACAGGATTGCTAAATAGGGTATACAAAATCGTGCCGAGTTTAATTTTTCAAAAACCCAATGCTGTCTGTTGTCTACTGTCGTTGAGACAAAATGTATCGCTTATGCCATTCTTCTTGAATTACACTTGTATTGAAGAAGCCGAAAAGCTCTCAGTATTCGGTGAGTGTATGAACAAAGATCTTCGTTGGAATCACCGCATTCGCGAGACCTTCAAAAACCCTGCTAAATGCTTAGAATTTCTATATCGATGTAAGAAATTTTTCAACCCATCTGGATACAATTTATAAGGTGTTTAAATCTCCAAAACTTGAGTATAACTCACATCTTTGGGCAGGTGCAGCCCAAAACTTCTCCTTATTGGACAGATTCCAGAACAGAGCATTAAAACTGATAGGAATTGGAACTATCATGGAATCATTCTCAACTCTTGGCCACCATCGGAATGTTTCATGTCTTTCCTTGTTTTATCGCTTCTTTCACAAGCTAGTTCACTCGAAGTGGCCAGTCGAATTCCTCCCCTCAGTTAGTACACCCGTGATACCCGGAATGCTTATCAGTACACCCTCGATCCGAATTTTGAATGTTCCGTCAAATACAGAGTTTCGGTTTTTAATCGCACAACACCCGACACGGTTTTCCCTTGCCATTTTATTTTGCAAACATTAAAGACCAATGATCATTGACACCTTTCTTTCGCCATCGTTGTTGATATTTTTATTTAAGGGTCTCACAATAAATCCTATAGTGCGTGCGAATTATAAAAAAGGTTGTTACATATAGTTTGCTGCAACGTTACTTAATTTTTTTGAAACATAGGACTAGGCTTCAATGCAAACGCATGGCTTCACTGTTCTAACGCATGATGGTAAGTGACCTGAAGCAAACAAAACTAAAGAACTAACTTGAATGAATTCCATTCAATAATAACCAATAACTTCACGAATCAGATTAATTAGGAATATTACCGAGTATCATTACTGACCCTCAGCAACTCCTCAGTATTCTTGGAATAGTAGCGGTAAACTAAAAAACAATACTTGCATTATTCGTTCATTGCAATCCACTTTGTTTTGTACACATAAGTTGATAAACATAGTTTTTACGTCAAGTATACGCCCGAGTGAATTTTCTAAAATAAATCTTATCCTGATCAGGAAACTTAAATTTCAGCTAATGCAGCAGTGAAATATTTTCCATTAAATAATTTTTCATTGATACACAGATCTTCTGGACCCGTTTCATACGGGTTTACTTCGTTAGAGAACTCAACAATGTTGGACACCGAAACGATCTGCAGTGGAGGAAGTAATTCCGATGACTCTGGCCCACCATCACTTCAAAATGAATTGGAAAGTATTCACACAATGGAACGTTCCGCCGAAACTGACACTCTTCATCACATCAATCAGGCCACATCGCCCCAAAGTGATGAATGTCCACCAATTGTGCCAAATATTCCATCAAATGGTAATAAGTTTAAAATAGGGTTTATTTTTGGTCAAATAACTTAACTAACTTATGGGGAATTTCTTTTTATTTCTCTATTTTTCTCTCTCAAAACCCAAAAATCCTCCAACTAATTAATATTTTCTTATTTTCTTTTGTTAATAACAATTTATTAAAATTTTGAAATTTAATGTGAAAATAAAAATTAATTAGTTGGTCGAACTACAACCAAAAAGGAACAACGCTCCGCAAACACACTCTATCAAGAGCTGTCATTTCAGGACAATGAAGAGAGTGAAGAGCATGAAGTCACAGGTGAGTTCGTTTGTGTTGATAATTCGTTGGTTATTGTTGCATTTTTTTTTATTGTAACGCTTAACTCAATTAACCGAGTTGCACGTTCAATACAAATATTTATACATTATTTCTTAATTTTCGTTAATTTGTCATTTAATTTTAACCAGCATCTAACAATGATTTTTTATTTTGTTTCCCTTTCATTGTAATCTTTGTTACAACAAAATATTTAAAAAAAAAAAAACAGGCAGCTGGGTGCATCCTGGGGAATACGCTTCTTCAGGTAGGTGTCATCGATTGTATTTTCTTGGAATTGCTTATATTATTTGTAAATATCTCAAATACAATTTTGAAGCTTGCATATGAAATAACTCCATCCTAATAAAATCACTCATTTATTTCATAAGCTTTCATTTTTTTTTCTATACATTTCTGAACAAACTGAATAACAAAATTCCCTCAAAACAAAATAATATATGTTCCTAACTTATACTCCTCTCACTACCGACCTTACCTTGTCCTGGATCGCCCAATAGCTAATGATAATTATTTCGGTAAGTTTAATTTTAATATTTTTTTTTATTTTCGATGCACAAAAAAAAAACAAAAATTACGTTTAGTCTGTTGTAGTAAATTTTAAAAGAAAATTGAACTTAAGCTTGTCTATTGGGATTATTTTCTTGAGGCAATTCTTTTGGTAATTCGTTTTGAGTTGCATAAAGTTTATGTTTTTCTAGTCTTTAGTTTTCTCTCGGTGCTGGAGCTTTAGTTCAGAAACTGTTTTCATTTTTGTTTATGCTGAATTGTTTATTATCTCTTATATCTGATTTTTTTTATTGTAAGCTAAAAATTCAGAAAATAAAACATCTTTCTTCTCTTTGAATAAGTATTCTTTTAAATTTCGTTCTGTCCATTTATGTTGTTTTGTAGGATTCAAATAATATTTCATATGATACTCTTAACTCTTAAGTGTCAAAACTTGATACAAAAAATATTTTTTTTTTATAGTTATGCTACTTCCTTTAGAAAAAAAGATCTTCTGCTTATGACAAAAAGTCAGCTTCGTTTTATATTATTAGAAGATTAGAACGTAGCTTGTGACTTATAACTCTCTTGTGACTCATAACTCTCAACCAGACCTGTAAAGTATTTCAGGAATTCAGTCCTCTCAAGTACTACGTAATGATACTTGTAAATCAGTGTCTTGGTACTGGTACTTAAAAAAGGGAAGTACCAGTATTTTCAAGTATTTGAGTACAGTATCTTTTTTTTAAGTATCTGAAGTAATTCAAGAATTTAGCCAGTACTTTCTAGTCATGTATGTATGTTTGTATGTATATTTTATTCAATTCCAACGTCAATTTATAAAGGACATTTATTTTGTTTTTATCATTCTGTGTGCGTGTTGTCGGCAGATATGTGGAGAAGGGCCTAAGTTTTCCTCAGATTTTGAAGATTGTTTTTTAGAAGCGCTTTTTCATGACAAGAAAGACTCTTGGCTGATTGGTCACTTCCTCGTGGGAGATAGTACGTCAGAACAAAACATTTTGCTTTTAGAAAGAAGCTGGGAATACCCAGATCTTCGGTATGACTCTCAAGCTGAAAGGTAATACATACTTCAAAGTATTCCCTATTTAATTTGACCCTGCGATATTTAAAATAAGTCATGTTGTTTTTTCGTTTTAGTTGTAATGTTATATTCAATTAACTAGCCGACCCAGCTCTCGAAATTCGAGTGCCAATTTGTTTATTATTTATTATTTTTATATTATTGGCAGTGTTTTCAAGCAAATTTATTAAATTAAATTTTATTTTATGTAATATGCAAAGTGTTCGACAGTGCAAAAACAAAAATGACCCACAGTGTGTAAATGCGTGTCTCAAGTATATTCTGCACATCTCCGTAACTGTGACTTTCCAACCATATAAAATTTATCGAAATCGGTTAAATACTTTTGGAGAAAAGTGTACCACAAAAAACATGTTTGCCGTTTTATTATATGATATCAAATAATGTGGGTCATCCAAATTTGACGCTTACAGCGCTTATTGAGATGGTGTGTTTCCTGTTCTTCCTATATACCTTAGAAAAAGTTTGGACTTCAATTTAACTGACACTATGTCTTTTCGACGATCTTTATGAAATTCATTAAAATATTTTTTGGATCCACCAGCCAGACATATCTTATGCAAATCTGGCAAGTATATGGGTGATTCTACAAACAATGGAATAAAATGATACAAATTTCGGCAAGACATTTTTGGAAGCCAAAAGTCGTAAGAGTTGTTCTAGTTGATCCTTAGAACGTCTCTTTGCGTTGTTGAAAGCGGCCAATAAAAAAAAATTAAAAATGACGATTTTAAGTACATTTTTTGAAAAAGGATGTTCAGGGGACTGAGTTTTTTTTTAAGGGGAGTGAATAAATCTTTAGTTTTTTTGTATTTTCTCTTGGCTACCCACTGAAATATAGAAATTAAATTTAATTAGCCTTCATAAACATAAAAATTCATGGTTAATACATAATAACTTAGCATTTTATTAAAAAAAAATAATATATTATAATAAATTTTTTTTTCTACTTAGAATCAATTTAAAATAAATTATATTCTTTTTAAAAATTTTAAAAATATTTCGTAATGAAGTTCGAAGTTCAACATAACTTAAAAATTCTCAGGTTTCTGAATAAAATATCATTTATTTATTTATTAGCCAGGGGACTGAGACCAGGGGACTGAGGTTTTTCATGGTTTTTGCGCAAAAAAGATATTAAGGTTTTACTTAAAAAATCAAAAAAATATATATAATATTACGGTTTTATCAAACCTATACTATACTGCCGAAAAAGATGCCTACTTGCATACAAATTTGTTTCGTAAAAACTCACCAGAGGACTGATAAACTAAAAGGACAATCCACGACTTCATGCACAAATGTCTTTTTCACAATACTAACATAAGAAACAGAATCGATTTGCACCACGATTTTATTGTAAGGAGACTTGGTTCTTCAAATTGTCAGTGCTGGAAATCTGATCGACATCCTAGTTATTGATATTTTCGACTGTTTCAATATGCCAGGGGACTGATACAAAAAGCGGGGGACAAAGTTTAATTAAGTTTTTTTGTAATAAAATCAATTACTAAAAAATTTTTATCTATTTCGTAGCAAAGATGTATTATTTGGCGTAACTTCGGTGGAATTCATTTTAGTATGAGATCTGAAATAAGAGAACGGTAATAATTTTTCTTTGCGAAAACGCACTGGGGACACGTCAGGGGACTGAGAATCGGACACTTTAAAGAATTTTTTGAGCAATATAAAATAAGGTCACCCTAATAATATTGTTAGGCCAGGTAGATATCAGTCAGATTTAATTTTATAAAAAAAAATCAGATTAAATAATTGAACGGATTTCAAAATATTTCTGGGGCCGCCGAAAATTCCATCGTTTGTAGAATCACCCATATATCAAAAAATTACAATTTCTAATGCAAACGAAAATCTCTGTTCAAATCTGTTTTACCATTCTGTACCCCGGTTAAATATTTTTGACCGAACAAAACGTTTCTACATTTAATTAATATACAAAAACAAACATAAAAAAAGCTAAATGATCGGAATTTTTTCTGAAGATTATGACTTATGAGGTTTCAACGCTTTTCCTACTTCAATTCTTAATTCGCTAAAATAGAAAAATATTTCTTTTTTGCAGCTTCATTTATATTTTTACCAAAAAAGACAACTATTAACGATTAAAAATGTTTTGAAGATTTCCTTATATAGTTCTCATTATCTCAAGTGTTATGTTCACACAAACAAACTTCCACAATAAGTAATTTCTTCAATGATCATAGTCTAGGGAACATTGGTTAAGTGTTTTATGAAAACAAACCTGCATATTTTCACATTTCAAATTATAAATGAACAACTTATTACCTCACTGACGTGTTAATTTTTAATCAATTATGCTTCGTAAACTGATTTCAAACAATTTTTTTTTATTTCATACTCTTATAACTATTCCATCTCAGGTGTATCATTTTGATTTACTTTTCATGTGCTTTTTTCATTAGCATGTAGTAATTATAGATTGGTTTTATTAAATTATATTAACTCCTGGAAAAAACAGAAAAAAATGTCTTAAACATCTATGAATTTTAGGTATGGGAAAAGAAGTCGAAAATCTCATCATGGAAAATAATGAGCTTCTGGCAACCAAGTAAATGAGAATTCATTTTTTGGAGTTTTTAATCTTTATCATATTTTTACTTTTTACTTAGAAATGCTCTTAACATCGTTAAAGATGATTTAATTGTTAAAGTTGATGAACTCACCGGTGAAATAGAAATCCTTCGAGAAGAACTAAATGCTATGTCGCAATCGCGCAACAAACTGCGACAGAAAGTTGGCGAGCTGGAAGATGAGCTTAAAAAAACCAAAGAACAAGTCAAACAACAGAGTAAGAATATTTATTTAAATGATTTTAAAGGTATTGCATGGAAACATGTTTTTCAGATGACACAGAACAAGAAGAAAGCGATGTTCCGATGGCTCAACGTAAGCGTTTCACTCGAGTCGAGATGGCTATGGTGCTTATGGAGAGAAATCAAGTAAAGTCCAAAGAAGTCAAACATTTTGAAACTCTGCTTTTCATTATCTCGTTTTCTTTTTTTTTATTTTTAGTACAAAGAACGTTTGATGGAGCTTCAAGAAGCAGTCCGTTTAACTGAAATCCTTCGTGCTACAAAAACCATAGAGAAACCCAAACAAGGCATTTGGAAGTATTTTAATAACCTTTTCACGTGAGTTTTCCTACCCGCTTGCGGGCTTGATTGAAATGACATTTTAATTCAGTGTGCCTTCATCCACGTCTTTAGCTCTTCGAACCGACACCAAGAACGGGACCCCGGGCAGGGAGGGGGGCCCATGTTTCGCTACAACAGCCCCTCTCACAGTCACGGATCCCCCAGTCGAAGTAGCGAGCATCGCCTTGCCATAACATCGGGCAATCATCCACCTGCTAGTGCCGGACTAGCCAATGCCCTCATTCTAGCGAAAGATTTCAGCGAAGAAGGAACATCAGAGCGTGCAAACGCTCGTCGAAAAGAACAATATCGACAGTTGAGGGCACACGTCCAAAAAGAAGACGGTAGATTGCATGCGTACGGCTGGAGTTTGCCGATAAATAAATCGAGTCAAGAACACCATAATCGGCATTCAGGTGGAGTGCCAGTTCCGGTTTATTGCAATCCTTTAGCTGAAGCCAGTCCGCACATGAAGGTTTTCTGTGCGGCTGGAGTCAACCTGAATGGGGGCTTCAATAAGGATGGTGGTTCTGTGATAGGAGCGACCATCTTCTATTCAAGGCCAACGGCGAAAATAACCGAGATCACAAGTCCAACAGTTGAGCAGAGTGGCCAAGAGTCATTGGAACGCCAGCTCAATATGTCTATAGATGGAGAAGATCCAGAAATTCAGCTAAGCTCGTATGTGTGGGTCTGCACAAGCACACATGCTGCTAGCACAGTGACTGTTGTGGATGCTAATGAGCCAGCGAACGTGCTGGACGCGTTCCCCATTTGTCAGTCACATTTACTTTGTATCGCATCGGTGCCAGGTGCCATGGAGAAAGATTATGCTTTGCTAGAAAATTCAGAAGTAATTAAAGCTGGTGAGACCCTTGAAAAGCCTGGCGAAGGACCAGAAATGTTGGGCAATGTAGAATTCATCAGAGTCCGACCGAAACCGGATCAAAATCGAAACACAGAAACCAAAGAAAGTGAAGAAAATGGCATAAATTCCACAAATGGAAGTGTTGAAGTGGAGGAAAAAGCAAAAGAGGCGGTAGAAAAATCAAATTCAAACGAAAGTGAAGAAGCTGTGGCAGTAGAAGAGGCTAAAATTCCACCTTCGTCACCTCTGCATCATTTTGTCCTGGGAAGTGACGTCGCGACCACGAACGGCGTAGCAGAAACGACTTCGAACAACAATAATACGAGTTCTCCGCTAGCATTTTCAAGACCGGTTAATCCCATATTAGGCACTCAGGATCGTCAAAATGAGCCTCCAATGACATCTGTAGCCCCGACAATGTGGCTGGGCGCCCAGGACGGTATGCTCTATGTACACAGTAGCGTGGGTCGATGGCATGAGTGTTTGCACAAAGTGCTTCTTCCCGATGCTGTTCTGGGCATAGTGCACGTTGAATCTCGGGTGGTAGTTGCTCTGGCGAATGGACAGCTGGCTGTTTTTCGTCGACAAACCGATGGTCAATGGGATTTGAACAGCTATCACCTGGTTACGCTGGGTGACCAGCATCAATCTATTAGGTGCTTGTGTGTAGTGGCCGATAAGATATGGGCTGCACACCGCAATAAGATTCACATTGTGGATCCTATTTCGCTCAATGTGATCCATACATTGGAGGCTCATCCAAGAAAAGAGAGTCAAGTCCGGCAGATGGCTGCCACAGGACTAGGAGTGTGGGTTTCAATCAGGTAAGAGTTAATACACTAAGAGTATTGTATAGATAGAAAGACTTTAATGATTTTTTTTTGTAGATTGGACTCCACACTGCGGCTTTATCACGCCCATACATTTGAACACATTCAAGATGTAGATATTGAACCGTACGTATCGAAAATGCTCGGCACTGGAAAATTGGGTTTCTCATTTGTAAGAATTACTGCTCTTATGGTCTCGTGCAATCGTTTGTGGATTGGAACAAGCAATGGTGTGATTATATCGGTACCACTCACCGAAGGCCCATTGAAACCTTGTTAGTACTTCTCAACAAAAATTCTATTTTAGTATAAATTATGATCCGGTGTTCCCTTTTTTTATAGCATCAGCGTCCAATGGAATGATCCCACGATGTGGTATGGCCAATGCTCAATTATCCTTCCATGGCCATCGGGATGCAGTTAAATTTTTTGTATCGGTGCCGATGTCACAAGAGCCGAGTAATCAATTACAGCAATTTACAAATAAACGACCAGATATGCTAGTCATGTGCGGCGGAGAGGGATATATTGATTTTCGACAAGGTTAGTTTAAACTGTGATTGACTTTGATTTCTCCTTGTAGACACAGCCACGGCGAATGCTTTTTGTTGCAAAATTTTCCGGGTGCTTTCATTTTTATTCCTCAGTTTTTAAAGATAATTCTCCTTTCTGGTTTATTTGGTTAGTAAAATATTATAATAAATATTCTAATTAGATAGACCTATGGTCGTCTCCATTATAAAAAGTTGCTTGTTACCTTTTTATAAAACAAGTATAGAATATTATAAACACGTAAAACTTGTTTGTTTGTATCTACGGGGTAATCTCTGGAACTACTGAACAGATTCTAAAAATTCTTTCACTAACAAAAAGCTACACTATCCCTGAGTAATATAAGCTATATTTTATATTGGGCTTTCAAAGAAGCGGTAAAAATATCCTGCGATTGAATAAAGGTCAGCTTGCCTATCTGATATCTGTCGCTTTTACATTTATTTAAAAATTGCAACTTGCAACTTTTATCGCGTGTTCTCTAGTTGTCTTCTGCCTCTCAGACCTCTTATTGGGTTTTTCATTGGAACATTCAGATTTCAATAGAAAATTGATATTTTTTTTGCCGTGAATGAAATGGAATTTCAAATTGACGTCACGATTCTGCGACGATCCAAAAAATGTTCTTTAACCAAGTCTCCATACTGTTTTTGCAAGATTTTGATTTTTTTTTGTCAATTACAAATGAGGTCTAAATACCAATTTCATTTTTTCGGTAATTGCTCCGAACTGTATGGTCACTAAATATTTTGGTGTAATACCCCTTGGCTTAACGCTTAATGCGTTCTCAGTAGCTGCAAATATATATTTCTGTGAGGAATTGACAAGTTCTCCAAGTGTATATCTTCTCATGAAAAGTGCTACTCATTAGATATTGAGAATAACAAGAAAATTGTAGGTGCTCTACATTCCTGCTAATACTCACACAGGAATGGTTGAGATTTTTAAGTCACTAGGTTACTGATCTCTACGAGCCGGAAATGCCTCTTATTTATTTGATTTATTAAATATTTGGATAATTAGAAAAAAATGGATGAAAAAAAGCACACCTTAACATATTTACTGATTCCAATCCGAATGAGGAACAAACGTGCATTCTGGACAAATAAGTCAGTTGCAAAACATTGATTTTCATAATGTCTTGAACACGAACATAATGCTAGGTCCAGAAAAGTATTTAAGCCTGGATACTATATAATACGGAATAAAACAAGATTTGAAATTAATTAATTTAGACTTAAATCTTTAAAACGTTCATCAAAACGCCTTCTTCTAATCTATAAAAATAAAAAAAAATCCCATGCATGGCTACATGTTTAATTTTCTTATTTTAAACTATAAAATTTGCAAATGAAAAGCATTCGCTCATAGATCCCACACTTATTTGGCAACTATCATCAACACAGGTTCTTGGAAAAAACGCTTCAATGTTTGTGCGATTGGATATTTCATTATGAATTTAGTTTAAAAATTAGTAGTAGTAGTACTTTTTGGTTATATTTTTTCATAATATAGAAAACATTTTTTTTCTTCTTTTTATTTTCATTTGCATAAATCAAAAATTATTTACCAAAAAAAATATATCAGAAAAGCATGCTGATGATGCAAGCGACAATGCGGCACATTTGATAGTTTGGCGAGTCTATACGTAAGAATTTGATTTTATTTTTTTTTGTTTATTTCTACTTTTTTTTTATTAATAAATAGAATATTTTTAAATTATTGTTATTAAAAACTAATTTTATTTGCTTTGTTTAATATTATTTATTAAAAAAAAAAACTATTTTTGTATTTGTTTTCTAATTTATAATTTTTGTTAAAAAAAATATTTTCTGTTTGCTTTTGTTTCTCTTCGAAAAAATGTAGAACTTACAATTTATGAATCAGCTCTCAAATTTGTAAAAACAAAAATAGAGCGATACACACTAGAAAATTAAAAAAAAGAGAGTGAGAGAAATAAGAGACAAAACTATTAAATTTTTTGGCATCGAAAGGATTCGAAAAAAAACTCAACAAAAAGGTTCTTAAATTAAAAACAATTACTTTATTTTTTCTTTTTTTTGTTTGCTTTATATTAAGGTCTAGTTTGAAAATCTGAGTGAGCGTCACTTATTCAGAGAAACTAGGCTGAAGGCACTTTTTCTGTAACTACAATAGAAACAATATGAAATATTCTGGGGTGGAAGCGGTTAGGGTGGTTTGCTATAAGTGACAGGCAAAACGAACAAAAGCGATGGGCGTTTTAAGTATGCTTAAAAGTGAACAGTTACAAAAATAATATATCACGTCAATTTAAAGTTTACATTTTTGTATCCGCATTATGAGTGACTACACAATTCAATGGGATCCCACATGAGCAGAATGGACATCAGTATATCTGACTTATGTATGCAGAGGGTTTCAAGACGAAGAGGTAGAAGAGGGTTCATCTCTTTTCCTTTGTGAAGGCAGAACTAGAAAAGATGCCCTCGGAGAATACTTTTTTGACGAACTGGGCGAAGTCTCAAAACATCCTTAACTTCATTCAGAAATCTGGGTGGTTCAGGGAGGCATCACACACCTAAGACGTCCTTCCTCTTCCCATTCCTACATTACCCACACTCTGGGGAGCACAGTAGGTCCATTGAGATTCGAGTAAGGTGATACGGCTTGCCGCATCATCCCCCACCTAACATAACTTAACAAAATTTTGTATCAACAAAAAAGATTATTTTCCAAAAAAGTAATGATAATTTTATAACAAAAATTACATTTTTGTTTTATAATTTCAATAAGTCACTAGTCACAGTTGAAAAATTGTCACGCACTGTTATAAATCGTTCAATCGATTCGAATCAAGTTCAATCATCTTATGCAGATGGAAGATTCTGTGAAAATCACATGTTATCACCTCAGCCGATCCACCCCTTATTTCAGACTCTTTTGTATAAATATTTTGTTTCTCATTTATTTTAAAATATGATTATTTGAGAATTATTTATCGGTTGCTGTTTTGTTTTCTCTGTAACAAAATTTTAACGTCCCATATATTTTTAAAGACGCAATATACAAATTTGCCGTTTATTGCCGTAATTTATTACATCACGTATTGCTTATCTACACGTAGAATTAGTGTTTTAATTGAACAAATGCACAATAAATAGATTAGATGAAAATATACGATATTTGATGGAACCATGTCTGTTTGCGTTCTCTCCAAAACTACTAATTTCTACAAAATTTAGGCGAAAGTCTGTCAAAATTTTATATAAAAAAAAATACAATTGCGTAGAATTGTAAGGTTTGGATAGTACGCAAACAAACATCATATTTTCAGAAAATGCATGCTAGCTTTAAATGTTATGATTAAAAGATCTTTATTTAACTAATTACACCCCAATTTATTCACTATGATTTAACAAAGCGGCTTATTCTTTTGTTTATTGATTTATTCCTTTTGAAAATCCACAAATGCACTACTGCAATCAAGCTTTTGTCAATTATGTCGATATGGAGTATTTGAACCGACTTCAGAAATATTGTGCCTCTAGTTTCGAGGCGACAGTTTTGCACTATGGCTATCAAATAGCAATAATCTGACAGCAGATAACTTCTATCAATTTATTGATGATTTAGTATGTATATTAAGTTTTGACAATTTGTACCCCATTGAGAAAACTGATCAAATTAATTGAAAGATTATGCAAAAAATTGGACCGTATCACTGTGGAACTAAACAGGTTGTCTACATATTATGTTCCCCCAAATCTATTCGTAGGTATTGGGTTGAAGCATCTGGTAGCGCTCTGCGAATGTTGGCTTACTCAATTACACTTTCTTCCTCATCATAAATCCAGTAAAAAAAAAAAAATTCTTCCAAAGACATTCGTTTTTTAAGTCTTCTTTTTCAATAGAAAACAGTAAATAACTTTTTTAAATTATATTTTAATGCATTTTTTTAGCGCTCGAATATTTGATACTTTTCAACGAAGATTTAATGGTTGATAGAAAATTTGATGGGTATCAATATTCTTGAAAACTGTAATACCAATTGTATTAATAGAACTATTCCTAATTAGATCTTAAATCTAATAAAACAATTTCGATAATACATGAACATAAGACTGATTCATTAGTTTGGTTGATACATATTAAATATCGTGTTGATATTTGATAACCAATGTTATTTCTGAAAATTAAAAAAAAATACTTTCATACAAATTAAAAATAATGATTATTAATTGATTGTGAATCCTTTTCCTTAGCTTCAAATGTTGTCCCATTGTATTTTTCCTTTTATATATTCCTGAAAATTGGCTTATTGGTAATAATTCCTTTTTTAACACATAACTGCATCGGTGTGAAAGATTTCATTTTCTTAATTCATGTCTAAAATATAATAATTAATGTGTTTTTAAATAAAAAAAAAACTTTGCACAATAATCTTTCAGGTGACAATGACATGGAGAGCAGTATTCACTTGGAACCCAATCAAACCATTGAAAACCGAGGGGACAAAAGCTACTTGATTGTGTGGCACGTAAGTCAACGTTAGATACAACATTTTCTACACAACCCTGCCACACTTTTTCCCATTTTGACAAAATAAAGGAGGACGAACCTTTTTAATTAAACATCAGATTTTATTATTAACTATTTAATAACAAAAACAAATAAACAACAACTGAGTAATTAAGTTTATAGTAACAAACAACAAAGATCTAACCAACTATAAAATAAAAATAGTTGTGTGGAAATTGCTTTAACAATTTATTTAACAAAACAACGCTGATAAAATTTAAAACAAAAATAATCGCAATAATGAAAAAAATAATAATAATAATGCAAAAAGAATAAAAAATAATAAGAATACATTAAATTCATATTTTATGCTCTTTATTTATCCCCAAAAATATGACTATTTTGTAAAATATTTCCCCCTTTATAATTATAATTTGTAATTCTTTCTTTTTATACACCAAAATAAATTCAACCAAAATTATTTTGTTTTAATTAGATAAATTATTAAAAAAAAAAAAAACATAATTAAAAAACAAACTAAAAGACATTTTATAGAATATTTTTTCAGTTGTAAAATAAAAAAAAAAATAATCGGATTTTTTATAGAAAACAAAAAAATGAAATGCCAACGATTTCAATTCTCATTTTGTACAATTTTTTTCTCTTTTGATATAAAAGTTTAAAAGAATATGGTTATATTATTTTGTTGTGTTATTTTTAGTTATTGTTTATTTTTAAGATTATTCCCTAAGATATTTATTAAAAAGAATAAAAAAAACTACAAAGTACATTATTTATTATTGAAAATAATATATTGGTGTATAATTTGTTCATTTTTTTAACTAGGTATCCATTAAAACAGTTTATTTGACTCGAAAGTATAGTAATTGGTATAATATTCGAAAGTAGAAGCGGTGCAAGTAATGCTAATGATTTTCAGCAAAACTTCCGAATTTCGTTCGAGTTGTGCATAATTTTTGAGACTAAGCAAAAAAAAAACGTAATAAACAAATGCTCCTGGACATGAAATAAACAACAGAATTTGTTGTTGAACAATTAAAGAAATCTATAACAAATTGCATCGAACTACACTGAAAAAGCCGCACATCCTGTGTTGACTCACAAAGCAATGAATTTATTATGGAAGTGCCGTATCTGCCTTCATATCGTCGGTTGACAGGTAAAACTAACTGCAAATTTGAGCTAAAATGACTATATCGCTATAACTTAATTTGTCGGTAAACTATCGCTGGAAAAACTCATTATGGCAATTAAACGGTCCTAAACACCAGTTTCAAATTTTTAAAATATCATCAACTGCAAAATTTTACGTTATACGGCAGGAAATAGCTATTATTATTAAACTAGAATTTAAATTCTATGAAAGATTCGTCAATGAATAACGCACACAAGTTAAAGTTCGGGGTTCTACTACTAAATACCACGGAATTTTTCGGTGGCTTATAGGGTTTTCCATTGGCGAATTCAGATTCAATTTTTGTCGTTGGCTAAGTGCGATTTTGGGAGTCTCTCATTATTTCAAAAACTCATCACCTTTAGTTTAGTTTAGTAGATGTTCCCAAATGGAAATCTTATCAAATTGAAAGTATTTTTCTTTAAACAAAATCAGCCAGGTTCTACATGATTTTGATGCAAATTTCCGTGTTTAAGCTTTCGATTTTCACAATTTTCAGGTGATTTTATTATTATTTTTTGTGAAATTTTCAGAAAATAATATGAAAAATATCATTTTCTATTATAGAAGAACCTTGGAATTTAATTAGCGTCCCATCGATGCATCCTTTGACTCTGGGAATATTAAATTTTTCATGTCTATTCATTTCAAGTTGAGTTCAACTTGGACAAATTTTATTATTAAAATCAAAATCTTTGACACAGTACTTGGACTAAAGCCGATATCAAAATCTTTTGCAACTGATCTTTGCAAATTTCCTTCGGCAAGAAAACAATATATGGAGGGCTCACAGCTGTACCGAGTCATAAAAAAAAAATTCAAACCTAACGCCAACGTCAAACTATCACCCATGTTCTGTATTCCGAGTGAAAGTGAATTGAAAACGAATTTCAATTTCACTTAAAATGAAAAGGCATGTTCTACATTCCGAGTGAATTCAATTCACTCCGAATTTATTTGTGAAATGTCAAAATCAGCTGAAAGACTTTGCATCATTTATTAAAACATTGTTTCTTGTGCATAACGGAAAATAGATTCACTATTATTATTAATAAGTAGTAGAAGGGACGAAAATCAATGATAAAAAATGGGGAATGAATTAACATGGTAATATATTTGAATTATTTGTAGTTTCAAAAGAAGCTTCAGACTAAGCGAAGAGACATTTGTTTACATTTTTGAAATAAATCCCTTAATAAAATCGACTTCAATTCCGTTAACACAAAATTTCTTCCTTCTTATTTCATAAATTGCAACAAAACTTTTTCTTGTCGGGAGCTCTTTTGTATTTTCTTGTAAACAACAATTTATCAATCAATCAAATCAAAATCAATCAATCAAAATTTCAAATCTTTATTGACACGTTTATCAATTTCACCAAATAAAACTAAGTGAATTGAATTCACCGTAAAACGCTATGTATTCGAAATGTAGAACACGAATTTTCATCTCCGAAAACTCAATTCACAAACTTCATTTCGGGTGGAATTCAGAACACCAACATTTCACATTCGGAATGAACAAATCACAAAAGTCATTTTATACGGAATGCAGAACATCAAAATTCACTTTTGTTGCTCGAATTCACAATAAGTGAAATGCAGAACATGGGTGTATGTAGTTCATTACAGCTCTAAAAAAAGGTCAATTTTGGCGTTAGTTTTGGATTTTTTTATGACTTGGTTCGGTACAGCTGTGAGCCCTCCATATATGCAATAAAGCACTCATTATGTGCCCTATTATGACTTGCGAGTCGCAACAAAAATTTGGCGAATGTGATTATTTGGCATTGGCGTTTGCGAATCGCCTATTGGACGTTCGCTTTAAATGTCAAAAATTTCAATCTAAATCTCGCTCTATTAAAAGTAGCGAACGTTCGCCAAACTGTAATTGTTGGTGACTTTGAATAAAATGGAAGTTTTTGTGTTTGAGATTTGAAATTCTTCACAAATGAAATGATTGAAAATAAACGGTGGCAATTCTAAGAAATATTTATTAATTAGTTAACAAAAAAATATTCATATATCATAAAAAGACATGTCCAAGAGTGTGGGATCGTTTGGATCTTAAAAAAAAAATAGAATATTGGGATCGGTTTGATATTGACCTCAACTCCTTAGAACCTCACCAACACTGAGAAAAATGTGGGACCTTGTGGGCAGCTTTCTTTGTCTCTTTTTAAGGGGATGTGGATGAGTAACTCAGTTTTCAGTAGGATGTGCACCCTTCGGGCAATACATTTATTACTCATCCTCTTGAAGTGTTGCAACGGTATATCGAAGTCATTATCTGCGACATCCTCACAAGGTAGAACAGCACATAGAAAGAGATGTATTGATTTATTGAAGCAACTCAAAAATCAAACGGAGACAGAAGAGAAACTTGTTTCTACATTGCTGGCCATTCAAAAATCTTAAAAGAACAACGAGCTGAACTGAATATTAAGTATTGATTTTGTTCCTACAAATTATCTGGAATTTGAAGTAGGTTGGAGCTTTCTCGCAATTGCTTTCTCAGTCTACAAATCTCTCGTTTAATACTCATCATCAAAAAACGAATCAATTAATCATATTTTATTTTTTTAACAGAGAACTATTTTCAATCAACAAATATTTTTGATTCAATTTAATGTTTCACTTATTAATGAATGACATTACATTTACTTTTGACGTTGGCAGAATTCATAATACCACGACAAAGGTAATTCGCCAAATCGTTAGACTTAAGGCGAACGTTCTACTCGCGAGTTATAATAGGGCCCTATAATTTTTTTATAGAATTGCTTTTATCAAAATTTACAGTCAAATTTAATAGAAGTCAATAAACTTCACAAACAAAATAGTTTTGTATTTGTCAACCAAGAAGTGCCAGAAGACATCTCTTTCCTCCAATTACTTTTAAGTGATTTCGAAATTTCTGAAAGCGAGTGAAATTTAGAATACTGAAAACAAATTCACTCGATTTGGAAATTCATTTTCATTTCGATTTCATTCGATTTTCGGAACTTGGCTGATAAATTTTGAATTAAATTTGCTGTCAAAAAAAATCATACTAGGAGCGATACCTCACTTTCGACCATTTTTACTTTTAGTTATTTTCAAATACGAACGAGGACGATTCATATATTTTTATTTTCCTTAAATTTCCCCCACTTTTAAAATGTTACTTGGTCATTTATAACCTTGTTCATTTTCATTTTGATAAAGTATATAATTTGACTTTTTACTATTTCTGAAGTCTTAAAGGATATTTTTTAGTAGACAATTGCTTAACGTAAATACACACAAAATATTCTTAAAAATATGAAACAAACAATACAAAGTTTTAGACTTAAAATAATTTTACAAAAAAGTCAATAATCCGTTCGTGCAGTGGAGCCCCGGTATTCTTGGAAATAACCACATTGTTAGAAAATTTATATGGCTCTGATTTATTGAGCTTCGAATTTTGTTGTAAATCATCAAATTTGACGCGTTTCCTGGGAGATGATCCCGACTCAATGCAAGAACGATTTTCTTTACCTCGTTTAGTGGCCATCCATCCGTTGCTACCACTTTTGTTGCTCCCTCCACTCGTACGCAGAGGGAAGAGAATATCTTTTAGATCTCCTTCGCCATCAGCAGATGTTTCGTTGAAGAAATCCTGACGAGTAATTGTTGTTGGAATGGTTGAATCCACCTTTTGTGCACGGAAATACGAGTCGGAATCGGTGAAATGGGTTGCAAATCCGTAGGTCGGGTCATGGTCATCTTTTTTTATTACAATTGGTTTGGTTTTCTTTAAAATACTGCGACGCCGTGGTGGACATGCTGTAATTTTGTCCAAAACGAGACTGTTTTTTGCTTTCGACAAAGACTTGGTGTAAACTGGCACTTCTGATTCATCCTTTGTTCTCTTAAAGTGGGTTGCAGCTCCTTTCAGACGACCAAAGCAAGAAGGTTTCCCATCACTATCCTCCGAGTCGGTACTGCGTTTGTTTCGGAATACAGTTTCGTAATCCTGAAATGAAGTCATATTTAGATTAAGAACACGAGGACTCTTCTTCACTTACACATTTACGTTTGTTTGGGCTCATGAGGAAGTCTGAGTCAAAGTATTTTATGTCCTTCTTTCTAAAATAACACGTATCAGACGAGAATTCTGGAATGCAGTCTCAATGGATTCTCACCTGATTGGCGTCCTTTTACTTGATTCCTTTCGAAGCGTCTTTCTGCAAATGATATGCAGTTCTATTGCATCCTTAATAAACCCCACCCAGGTCCTTCCTAGATTGAGATCACTTGTGCAGAAGATGATTCCATCTCCTTGGCAGGTAATTTTGAAGTTCCCTGGAAACATCTCATAGACCTTGCACTTTTTTAATGGAAAGATGCAACAGCACTCGAGAGAGTTCTCCACCACGGTGTCTTTGGGGCGATCTTTCAAAATCTTACAATACATGAAGATGTCAGACATCAGAACACAGTAGCGTTTGATTTCGTCCCCTTTGCGGTTCACTTTGTTAAGAATTCCCTCTTTGATAACTTTGCGGCTTGGTTTAACTATGTTCGGTGTGCGGTTCGCCAAGGAATTCTGAAGATTCAACAGCCTCTGTGTAACTTCCTGGTCTTCGATGACAGAGTTGATGTGGGAAACTGTGCTCTCGACCAGTTTTACCGACTCTAAAAGATTTTCATTACTACTGGGCTACTTTATTGGACTATTCATTTCTTACCTTTCAACAACTTGAAGTCGGCATCAGCTGGACTGGTGTAGAGTAGCACCTGTTCCAGTAACAACTTATACCGGGGAACTCTTTGAATTGGAGCAATCATGAGGGAATTTAGTTTTCTCTGAACCTCGGGACGCGACTCGGCCTTTTCAAGGAAACTTCTGAAGAACGGGTTCTTGCTAGTGAAATCCTGGAGGATCAACAACGAATTCTTATAATCGAAAGCATACACAGAGTATAATTTAAAAAATGGTGCCATTTTGAGAAAAGCCTCAGCTACATTCTCCTGATTGAGTTCGATTTCCTTCAAAAGTTCGCCATTTAGATTGTAAATCATTTCGATTTGGCCAAAGAGCGCTGTGTGACAACTATCATTGAGGATTTCTTGATTTTTTAAAGGAACAACAAAGAATTCCATAAGAATCTCCAATTGCTTAAGATAGGCTTTCTCAGAGCTGATGATTTCCTGGATGGCTTGAAGACGAAAACTTTGTCTGCGATCGAATGCATTATTCTTATCTGGTGTTATGCGGTCCAGTAAGGAACAAACTATACATAATGATTTATGAGAGGGCCAATAGAATGTGGATTTTGAAGGAAATTCTTACCTCTTTTTCTTGTTTTTGCTGTGAGAAGATTCCGTTCGTTGAGCACTTGTTTAAGTTCTTTACTGAAAGTAAGGGGTGTATGGAATTCTGGATCGGGAGTGCTTGATGGACGTTTGATTGGAGTATGGTACATATTTGGATTTGGGATTTATCATGCAGATCTTTAATTTTACAAGATTTAAAAGTGAGTTCAAGAACAAGATGCTTATGATCCTGGTAAGAAAGAATCAAAAAACCGACGTTGCGGTTGCACCTGCCTTTTTTAATTTTTTTAATATGGTCTGTTTTGAATTCAAGGTTGGCAACATTAGAAAAATTTAAGACAGTGCTTATGAAACCATTCAGGAGAGAATTACTAATGAATGCATCCAAAACCAATCTCGTGTTCAATTAGTCATTTTTACAAATTAATGCAGTATTGTTCTTCTGTACATTATTTGAGGCTAGGCGTGCAATGGCAACTGTGGTCGAAATCAAATAATTTAATCACCAGTTGATAGAGCATCGGGCATATGCAGCACTTCCCAAGCAAAAAATTCAAAAAATTCAGAAAAATGCACGAAATCTTTATTTGATTCGATAGTACGGATACATATCCGTAATGTTTAAGGATTTTTTCATGCAAATGTTGGTGGCGCCTGCGCCTCAAATGGTCCATCCGCGTAGTCCACTGTGGCACCGTTTTGTTGAAACCACATGTCATGCAAGTCAAGCTCTTCCATTTTGTGCAAAACAAAGTTTGTTATCATCACACGATAGCGCTCACAATTCACAGTAACGTTGCGATTCGCATCATCTTTAAGGAAATACGGCCCACTGATTCCGCCAGCCCATAATCCGCACCAAACAGTGATTTTTTCTGGATGCATTGGTAGCTCTTGCAATGCTTCTGGCTGCTCTTCCCCAAATACGGCAGGTTTGCTTTTTACGTATCCATTTAACCAGAAATGAGCTTCGTCGCTGAACACAATTTTTCGATAAAAAAGTAAATCTACGGCGAACTTTTCAAGAGCCCATTCATCAAAAATTCGGTGTTGTGGTAGGTGAAGAAGGATTCAATTCTTCAATTCTTGAACTAGCTGTATTTTGAAAGGCTTTACACCCAAATCCTTCCGCAAACATTTCTACGTAGTGGAGTTACAGAGGCCCAGTTGCTGTGAACGGCGCCCAGTGGGGCCAAGGCGGAAAAAACTCGATTTTCCGAAAGTGCTTATTTCGACCAGCTGATTCATGTTTCTCGCAGTAAATTAGCCAGGGAATCTGGGTACACTAAAAATTTGGATAAACAATTACGTCTTAATACCTAAACAGACGACCAAAGTCAAAATATTTAAAATTTTTTGGGAATGTGGTTTAACTTTCCTAAAGTGTTACGTCAATTCGGGGTCAACTAAAAATGTGATTGTTAATTTTTTGATTATTAAGGATCTTCATTAATCAATCAACAATCAACTTATGTCGATTTCCTTTACACACTAGGGATTTTAGGGATTGCGATCCCTTGTCAAATTTTGACTTTTACGACAGATTTTACGTTCCTTCACACCAAAAAAATCGATTTTTTTTGACAGAGATCAAATCTTTCGAATCCGTATTTGGAGAGGGATTTACATGTATACGAAATACGCACACTAAAAAGACAAAATTTGACAAGGGATCGAAATCCCTAAAATCCCTAGTGTGTAAAGGAAATCGACATTAAATGTGATTGTGTTTTTTTTACTTATTTGACATTGGTCACATTCAGAAAAAAAAATGAGTAAATAAGTAAGACTCAGTCCGTAGTAATTGTAGTCATTTAAAATAAAGCTCCACTTTCCTACGATCTGAGATAGATAATTTCTCTATGTCGACACGTCAAAGTTTACATTCAAATAAAATTAAGCTGCAAATACCTGCAAATCCACACAGCGCGCCGAACTAATGTTACGTAATCTTGCACAAAAATAATTTTTTTCACTTCTGTTTCCTAAAAAGGATTATTTGTATTGTATATAATACAAATACAAATACAATACAAATACAATACAAATACAATACAAATACAATACAAATACAATACAAATACAATACAAATACAATACAAATACAATACAAATACAATACAAATACAATACAAATACAATACAAATACAATACAAATACAATACAAATACAATACAAATACAATACAAATACAATACAAATACAATACAAATACAATACAAATACAATACAAATACAATACAAATACAATACAAATACAATACAAATACAATACAAATACAATACAAATACAATACAAATACAATACAAATACAATACAAATACAATACAAATACAATACAAATACAATACAAATACAATACAAATACAATACAAATACAATACAAATACAATACAAATACAATACAAATACAATACAAATACAATACAAATACAATACAAATACAATACAAATACAATACAAATACAATACAAATACAATACAAATACAATACAAATACAATACAAATACAATACAAATACAATACAAATACAATACAAATACAATACAAATACAATACAAATACAATACAAATACAATACAAATACAATACAAATACAATACAAATACAATACAAATACAATACAAATACAATACAAATACAATACAAATACAATACAAATACAATACAAATACAATACAAATACAATACAAATACAATACAAATACAATACTTTTACGACAGATTTTACATTCCTTCACACCAAAAAAATTGATTTTTTTTAACAAGACATCAAATCTTTCGAATCCGTATTTGGAGAGGGATTTACATGTATACGAAATACGCACACTAAAAAGACAAAATTTAACAAGGGATTGAAATGCTTAAAATCCCTAGTGTGTATAGGAAATCGACATTTGTTTTTAGGCGTTTTTCTTTTTTAGTTCAGAATAGAGCTCTGAACAGAGCCAGAGCATGTTCTGAACCTCCTCGAAACCTAGTGCTTGACAGTACTTCTCCGTGTGGCCTTGGGGTAAATAAGTAAATGTAGAATAGCCTTTTGACGTTAGTAATAAAACCTAGTTGAATGCATCCAATTTACTACACATCAACTGCCAGCTGTCATTATTATTTATTTGTAAACGAAATCCAATTTGAATTTTGAAAAGCCATGCATCCAAAAATTACGGCAAATTCCTTTGCCGAGTTATCATTCAAGAAATTCAATTCCCTGCCAAAGACAGGCAAACCAACGAAATCAGAATGGACAGTTCTTTCTACTATCATTCAAGTTGACAGTGTAAATGGTGATTCAAAAGTGGTTGCTCTCGGTTCTGGGACAAAATGCATTGGTAAATCCAAATTATGTCCCTTAGGTTTAATATTAAATGACTCCCATGCTGAAGTATTGGCCAGGCGAGCTTTCTTGCGCTACATTTATTATCAGCTTAAAACTAAAAGTGATATCTTCACTTATGATGAAAATGCATGTGTTTTTCGGAAAAAAGAATCGATTAGCTTCCATTTCTTTAGCACCCAAGCTCCTTGTGGCGATGCTTGCATTGTTTCCGAGCCAATTGATATCGATGAGATCCCCAACAAACGGATAAAGTTAGATGTTGACAACTCTGATGCAGGAGAGGTATTGACTTCTGCCAAAGTATTTACGGGTGCAAAGCTGATCGGGGAAGACACACACGATCCAATGCATCAAGTTCAAGGTTCTTTACGGACTAAACCTGGCCGTGGAGATAGAACTCTTTCGATGTCGTGCAGTGATAAGCTCTCAAAATGGAATATTCTTGGTGTCCAAGGTGCTCTCTTGGACTTGGTTCTGGAAAAACCAATATATTTGGAGTCTTTGAATTTCTCCTGCAACTTCGATATGAACTGCATGAAACGAGCTGTCTATGGACGATGGAGCAAAAAGGAGTTCAAACACAATAAATTCATAACACAGAAACCCCAAATTCAATTGGCTATGCAGGATAGTTTTGAGTTTGCGCAGGATCCGAACAAGAATGCTTCGCCTAATGGTTTGGTTTGGTGCGATGTTGCAGCAGATAAAATGTAGGTTCATTTAGTAAAAATGTTTTATTTTGATACCTATATCCATTTTCTTTGCAGACCATATGAGATCTCAGTCAATGGAAAGAAACAAGGAATCACAAAGAAATTGCTTCATTCAAAAAAATCATCTCTGAAGATTAGCAAACTGCAGCTACTTGAAGAGTTCTACGAGTTTCTGAGAGTAAATCCACATTTGCAGACAAAATTAAGCCTTGTTCAGTTAGAAACCAAAAATTACCGTGAGATAAAAGGAATGAGTCAACAGTATACCGAATCCTGGAGAGTTCTCAAAGAATCTTACTTCCAGCAATGGACAATAAAACCTGACAATCTTTTGAATTTTAACCTTTCATGCTGCATTAAAGAAAGTTGACAACTTAACGCATTTTTTTCGCTTTTTTATTTACTCCTCAAATTTCTAAGATTTTCCATAAAACCCTGAATAGCTTGCTCACAGAGAGCATTACCCCAGTGCCCATCGATTTTAAAGTGAGATCCAATTATCACGGCATTTGCTTGCTCAAAGTAATCGTTTAAGTTGTCTTTGGTCACACCAGAGCCAATTATAATAGGAACTTTAACTTTTCCATGAAGAGTTTCTAAGTCATCGGGACTGGCAGCGTGTCCAGTTGATGTTCCTAGAAAAATGAATCAATCACTTGTTTCTTTTCCTATCGACATTACTAACCTGTTACTATAATTCCATCGGTAAGAAAGAATTCAGCCGCCTTGGCAGTCTCGAGGAGGCTGGTATCGGCTGTAATTGAGTGGGAACTATGTTTCTTCTTTAAATCTGTGAAAACTAGAACCGATTCAGCATCTATCAATCGGCGATATCTTAAAATATCCCCAGCGCAAGCGTCGGTGTATCCCTCATCAGCAACATGACCGAACACAAATCCTTCAGTACGAATGTACTGAAGATCACATGCTTTGGCAATAGCTAGTGCTTGCTTGTTGCCACACGCCAAAACCTGATCAAAGTCAGAATTGTATCTTTAAAGATTAAGAAATATTATAAAACTTACCTGAATTCCGCAGGGCATATATTTTGGGATGATTTTCCTAATTTCGGTCGCGATCCTAGACATGCAAGAAACAGTTTCAGGTCCTAAGACGCTTTCTTGTACATATGGAACGTCGTGCATATTTTCAATCAAAACTGAGTCCTTTAATTTTAAGACATTTCCAGTTTAATTTCGTAAAATAAAAGTTATTTAAAACAACAAAACTTACAAGCTTATACTTTGAATAAACACTCGCTTCATGTTTGGCCTTTTCTACAATTTCGTTGAAATTACCGGAATACTTCGGGGTGCCTTTCGATGAACTTCAATTTAAAATTTTATTTATATATGCAAAAGTGAAACACAATAATTACCTGGCAGTGCATCCAAGTGGACCATGCCAATCACATTACATTTAGGTTGTCGGAATACTTTCAAAAATCGCTTCATAGCTAAGAATTCGTTCTCTCTCCAGTGATGTTTATGTTTATTTGCGAAGACGGATAAAAATAACCAACTTATATGTGCCCAGTGCCCACACGTTTAACTTGCTAGAGTCAGCTGTTCGCTGTTGTTTAATGTTTATTTCTAGATCTGTCAAGTCAAAATTTTGTTATTTTAAAATAAAAAACTTTATGAATTGATTTATCAGAGATATTGAGAATTAAACATTGGCTGTGATGTGCGATTAGAGATTTAAATGATGCATGGATAACATTTTTCTCTATGTTTTTGTCCACCAAAAGCACAGGAATTCGACTTAGATTGCGAAAAACTACTAATTGGGTGCATTTCTTTTTATGAATCAACAATATATCCTATTCTGTATTCTCTTTAAATATTGCATAAGATTTGAGCAAATAGTTAACTTCATTTTAATGACATGGGTGCCCCAATACTCATTTAAGTCTGTTGGATAGAATCCAGTAGGGCTTAAACTTATAGGAGACACATCCATAACGGAATGTTTTGTTTCTTTTTATTTTTTTTTTTTTATCACCTGAAAAAGGCAGTTGCATACATCTCCTTGATCAATTCCGCCGTAATAAGCATCTAGCTACGAATGTTAATACCCTATTATATCGGTGAATATTAGTTTTACGTTAAAAATTATTAAAACTTAATATTGATCACATCTGAACTATTTGTACGAACTGTGGAGAACTGTCGTGAATAGCAATTTCACTTTCGAAGGAGATGTACATATGTACATGAATTTGAGAACGAGTACGAAAAGCTGAGGGTAGACTGTAGAGTCGTCCGCAAAACAACGAAGTGGATTAGAAGTTTCAGACACGACACGAGACCTTTTATAAAAATAACAGTCTCCACTAGCGATGAATCCAGAGCATGCTTTCATTATCGCAAGTATAGATCACCATAGCGTGCGATAGAAAGTATGCTAGTATGCTCTCATCGTATACCATTCATCGCTTGCTTTATCGCAAGGACTGTAATTGTTTTGGCGTTCCAATTGAATTTGTTTGAGTTTTGCCTGCGAAGAAAGCTTTTGATTGAGACTTACGTTTTTCTTTCAAGTTTAAAATATGTCTG
This sequence comes from Chrysotoxum bicinctum, assembly GCA_911387755.1. NCBI lineage: Eukaryota > Metazoa > Arthropoda > Insecta > Diptera > Syrphidae > Chrysotoxum > Chrysotoxum bicinctum. The sequence continues at coordinate 208,429,407 of OU426989.1, read as the reverse complement.
ATTTAAAATTGCCCATAGAACTGATTTATATTAATTCCCAATTTAAAAGCCCGTGTAATCTGATCGATTAAAATTATTTACTATACTGAAAAAATATGACAGTTCTTCTGCTCTCTGCTTTCTACTTTGGCTATTGCGTTTGCAATTGATTTATCGCTCCAATTCGACTCCAATTCTAACAGATTTTAAATGTTTCAAATTTTGCGTCAATATCAACAGAGAACAGACTTTAAATAGTGATCCGGTATACATGCTCTACATCCAGTATATGTTTTTAACTTAAAGAATGAGTCTTCTGCCCCCTTACAATTTTCTGTAATAACATTGATGTTTTATGCACGTATGTACATGCATATTCATTTTTTCATAATTCCATTATGAAATCGAACAAACCGTTTAAACCACCCGAAATTTGAATTTCAAATGCAGTGAAAACTGTTATTGCGGACAAATATCTTAAAAGATTCTTTTTAAAATAAGACGGAGGTATTTAACATTTTGAGAGTTAAATAAGGGGTTTTCCCTAGCTGATGTTTGACAAAAAGATGTTGAAAAGACTGTAGTCTAGTTTGCTTGGTTATCACCCTGGAAGATGTGATCAACAGCATTACCAAATAAACAGCTTTCTGTAAAATATGAAAAGTGCACTTATGAAAAAATCTAAAAAGAGTAGGACAATTAAAAATTTTCGTTTTGAAAAAAAAACGTAATGCAAATATTTACAAAGATAATTTGCTTCAACTCTATAGTTCGATATGCCAAAAAATGTTGACTTATAGCATATTTTTGGCTCGAAAAATTTGGACAATAATGAGACATTGGGTTTGTATGCGATGATGCTAAGCTCATGAAGGTTATTTAAAAGGTCTTTTATTGAAAATTGTTTGTTTATGTAAAAGGTCCAGACTTTCGTTCTAAAAACTTGCAGACACTACTTCTCAGCACTCATTTTCTATGATGGATTCATCTTCTATCGATACTATAGACCCTTAACGTAAGTGAGGTTCCCTTTCCCTTTTAGTCATCCCTTTTGTAGGTATTATGCTATTCATATTTAAATCATCTAATCTCCAGGAAACAATTTAAATTGATTATGTAGTAGTTACCTACTTAAGGCTATTTACACTGTTGTGCCAATCTCTCTTCGATAAATCATTTTACAGAAGAAACAATGAGAGGATCGAAATCCGTTATATTCATGCTTATTTTGACATTCTCATGAATAGTCTATTCGTTAGAATGATTCTATTCCTTCGAATGAACTTTCTTATGTAACGCCACGGCAACACTGAGACGATCAAAAGGAGAAAAGACAAAGGCAGAGAGATATCCATTATGTATCCTGATTTGGTATTGAACGGTCGTGCATATCATTTAGCTTGTCTAGTCTTGAAACTTAAATTAGTTAATAAAGATTTATAATAAAGGTTATTGTTTTAGATTCAGAAGTGGGATTAACCAACAAATAAAAGAAGGAAAGATAAATATAACAAAAGGAGAGTAATAGTACGAGTATATGTTAAATTAATATATTTTTATTAAAAACAGAGTAAGTGTAAAAAGTGATTGCGGTGGGTTATGTGTGTGTAAGTTTTTTTTTTGTTTGTGAAAGTACTATGTTACAATGTCCAATTATGAGTGGAATTGCTTCTTACATCAAGCACAAAATCTGAAATCCTAATTCTTAAAATTTGAAAAAAAAAAAAATGCTTTGAATAGTTTAGCGGCTACGGTTCACGTAGCAGTTAAATTTTGTTCTAGAAAAAAAAAAGGACAGAGAAACTTTTCAGACAGTTGAAAAGAGATAACCAGTCGTGGTCACGTAGAATGCGCAATCTAGTTGTATGAGTGCGCTTTCGGTCGGATGCCTAGGCCCACTAAAGGGAAAAGAAAAGAGAAAGATGCAATGAGCAGAGAATTTATAGTGGTTCATGTCGAGACATGAGATTTCCCAACTAACAATTTAGCTTGCAGTAGGTCCAGTTTTTTTAATTTGAGAAACTATAGTTTGCATAGAACTATGGTAAGACTAAACTACACATGCCAAGAATTTTTTCACACTATAGCTTGTTTAGTACTTTTTTAGGTCATATGAAAAAGTCTTATGGAAAACTTGTATATCTAAGTTGAAAATAGTTTTGTTAAAGCCTGTCCGAAATGTTTAACGTAAAGCCTTACAAAAATAGTCGCTATAAGGATTTCAGGTGAAAGTCAAATCAGTCATGTTCTATTAGGCTTGTTTATGAATAATATTAAAAGTTTTGTCTGTCAGAGGAATCAACCGCCTAAACTTTTACAAACTTCTTAAAGTGCAAAGTGCTGATTTTTATTTTTGATAAGAAAAAATAATAATAATGAATTCCTGGACAAAATATAAGAGATCAGGAACATATCATAGAGATTTGAAAAAATATCGAGATGGTATTTTAAAGAGAGCATCTGATTTTTCTAATGACTTAAAAAAAAAAAAATTTGCCGTCAATTAGTTCTCACGCGAGTCCTTCCAATGGAGACGATACAGAAGAAGGTAGGCTTTTTACTTGCAATGAAAAATTTTATTCTGTAATTTAAATTGTTTGCTTTTAGATCCTAATATCCCTTCCACATCCGAAATTCAGGATATTAATAACAATCCATGCAACTCAATTGAAGCATCTAATGAATACATATGTGAGATGAAAAACAAAACTCAATTCCGATCTACTTTACAAAAGTGGGCAATAAACCATCAGATAACCCACATAGCGCTGAAGGATCTTTTCATAATAACCAATTTTGAAGTTGACGATTTGCTGCCAGCAGATCCACGAACGCTCTTAAGGACCCCACATTGGCACCAAGGTTTCAAGAAGAGTCTTCAAAAAATCAACGAACCAAGAACGATTTCCATTAATATAAACATGGATGGTCTTCCAATTTTCAATAGTTCGAAAGTTGAATTTAGGCCTATTTTGTGCAACATCCACGAGATGCCACAATTTCCTCCCATGGTCATAGGAATATTTTGTGGAACTACTAAATGTACGGATCTAAACCAATTCCTATCGCCGTGATACCCCAGACCACGAAACGAGGGTAAACAATCTTCGCGTAAACAACGAGTCAACAATTCTATAGCTTATGTTATCTCCACGTTGACCACTTGTTGGACCGCAAATGGTACAAAGCTTTCGAAACTAAAACAAAGAACAAAATATAGATATAGATATCAATAATTATTAAATTAATTAAAATTGTTTGGTATCAACACCATTCCTCTAAAAAGTTTATTTTTTAAGATTTAGTGTAAAACACAATAATTTTTTTTTTTTAATTTTCTACTAGAATAGGGATGATTTTTTGGAAATTTGCTTCCAAATGGCATTTCTTCATTCTTAAAGTCAAAATCCAAAAAACATTTTTTTAAATATTTTTTTTTTTAATGTTAAATTTTTGGCAATGAGATTGAAAAACTTTTGCTATATAAATCATCCCCTTGCGACAAGAAGTTTTTGAGAATAGGGGTGCTTCTTAAAAATTTGCTTCGAAATGAAATTTTCATTCCCAGAGAGATGAAAGTTCATAAGAAAAAGAACGAATACCTTACCAAATTGTCAACAAATTCTTTTTTGTTTAGTTGTTGTTCAAAATCATTAAGGTCACTTATATTGTCAATTGGTTCAAGATAAAATTCTTCTTGGCTTTCCTTGATCTGACATCCAGAGTTTAATTTGACCAATATTGATTCTTGGAGAGCGATTGAGTGCTCTAATCTTATTTTAAGCTGTGCCACAGTTGTAATGAAGAAATCTTACTTTCCATATCAATATGAATATGTTCTTCTATATTCTGACGTGTTGACTCGACGTTTTGATTCGTTTCCTGAACTCTATGTTTATTTTCGGGCTCTTCCTGAGCCCTGAGATTCATAGGTTGAAATTGTGCTTGAAACTGAAAGTAAAAAATATGAGTTTAGGGTGGAAGACTAAGGGCGATTTTATTCACTCAAAGTTGAACCCCAAGTATCTTTCAGGCTGAAGTAATTGCCATTGTAAAATGGACAGAACTAACCTCGAATTAAATCACCGGAACAAAAACATTGCCATTATGTCCAGGGGAACAAGGAGGCGAACTCTTTAGCAAAAGCGGGAGCAATTTCCATTTTAATGGGACATGAACCGTATTGTGGAATAGGAGAAAACATTATTAAAAACAAAATAAAAAACGACGAGGAGAAAGAGCACTAGACTGGGCAAAACTACCAACATGAAATTTCGAAAAGGGTAAATCCTCTGGCATCACCGTGTAATAGCTGACTAAATACATAAGCCACGGCGACGTGAAAAATTTATAAAACTCACAAATCAAATACAGTTTATAACTAAATATGAACTTTTTAAAGATATTCATACATACCTCATTAAAATTAAGCCTTTGGTCGTCTGGATTTTTTAGCGCGGGGATTATTTTTCCTCATTGAAGGGGGAGACGCAATTGAGGCGCTGTCTATCGTGTCACTCATGTCAGACATCATTTCGATTTCGTTTAATGCCTGACTATATGTCGGTATAAATGATCTTTTTACTATACAATTATGGTGAGTCCACCCCTCTTCTAGTGATCCAGGTGGATCCCAGGCCTTGCGCAAAAATTTTTGTTTTTTCGACTCCGGAGGCCACGTTAATATGCCGTTGGCTTCCCACTGTTGTGGAACCACTGAAAGGAGCGATTTTCCATTTTCGATAGTTTCTACTATTTTGAAGTAATTTTTTTCGCTCATTTTTTTTTACTTTTGTTTTATTTTTTATTGTTTAAATTTATTTATAATAAATCTTTATCCAAGTCAAGAATTTTAAGTTTTACTTTTTACGGAAATTATTTATTTTATGTTTGATAATAGAGGCAAGCTCACGACGATTATTTTAAGATTTTTTTTTAAGATTCGCTTGGGTGAACTATTGCAAAATTATCTCAAACAATAAAAGGCCTTGTGTGGTAAAAAGTATACAATTTAAGTTTAGAGCCAGATTTCTAGATTACTTTTCATTTTAAAAAGTGCTGACAATTCATTGATATCATGCAGTATATTGAAAATTTATTGATACACAAATCTAGACTACGATTTTTTTCTTTTTTTGATAACCCCAAACATGCCCCTTATAAAAAGATATAATCAGCAATGAAAAGGAAATGTATCAAGTAGTTCTCAATTTCCCACTAATCTTGTGAATTGCAAATTGGTCTGATGGATGAGTGCTAGGCTGCCGACCGAGAGGATGCGAGTTCAAATCCCACCAGAAACAAGTAAGTAAAAAATTGTGTTTTTCTAATAAAATAAAATTGTAAATATTTCAGGAAAAAGAAAAGAGAGCGGAGGGAAGAAAAAAAAGAAACAATAAAATAGAAATAAATAAACAAACTGAAAAATAAAAATGATAATTATGGTTTTATTTTTTTTTTCAGTAAACGTAACTCAATATAGCGGCCTAAATAAGGCCTAAACGAAAAGTATAAGGCAAACTATAGCTCACATACCAGAGTAATAGCTTTTTAATAAAGTTTATATTATAGCTTACTTACAGAAGAAAATAGCTTACTTAGCAAAGTATAAGATTGAATTCACTCTACAAGACTATATTACGATGTTCTATTTCAAGTTAATTTAATTTCTAGAACTTGTATATAAAGGGTTTACGGGAGTCAAATAAACTATTCAGCGGAGCTATAGCATTTTTACACAAAGTATACCTTGTTTAAATTAATTGTTGTGCAACCTTATACAAATCTTCCTCAAAACCTATTGAGCGACATAGTACTTGTGATGGGAAACCTAAGACAAATTAAATAGCTTCGATAATTTACGCCAAACTCATTTGTATAAGACTTGCTGTTGTTGCCTTACAAGCTAGATATTAACTTGTATTGACACTAAAAGAAAGTAAATTGTTAGTTGGGTTGGGTACAGTGGAGCCTCTGTAATTCGCAAAAATGAAATTCAAAGTAGAAAGTTGCTGATTGTTAAAGTTTCACGTTTGTTATTGCATGTGTGTTTAACACATGAAGTAAATTTGACGTTGCCTAGCTTTGACGCTTCACTTTGGAAAGCAGTTGAAATGACCTAAATGACGGAAGAGTTATGTAGACACAAAAGAATAGAATCTTGCGTTTTAATTGCGTATTTTCTTAGCATATGTGTACAACTGTGGAACAATATAATTGGACGTTTTATAAAATCGAGTTATGATGAAATATTTGTAGCGCTGATTCTTAAATGTGTGTTTAATACATGTAAGAATTACTGCCTAATTTACAGATATTTATAGCTAAATATATGTGATTAAATAAGCTGATAGTTTGTTTCACCTACAAATAATCAACCGAACAAATAATAAATTATTAAAGAAAGGGACACACACATTTTAATCAAAAATAAAATATGCAAAATATTAATTAAAAAAAAAAAAAAAAATTTATTGTTTAGTAGTATTGTAGGTGTAGAGTTCAGGTTCATGGACTTCCTTAAGGCATCATTAGATGAAATGATACAGATAAAAAAAAATATATATATATACTTTTCTTACTTGAACTCTACACATGCAAATTTAAGCTTTGGTCTGATGGGTTGTTTATTTAATCCTTCTAGAAATGGAGAACCTTAATGTGAAACAGCTCCAAGCGGAACTGAAAGAAAGGAATCTTCCGCTAACTGGGACGAAGAGGGTCCTTATAAGCAGATTAAAACAATTCGATGAAGTATATGGTATAACTAGAGTAACTCATCAAGTGGGTTCAGAAGAAAGATCTGTAAATGCCCAAGAAACAACTATAGGAGCAACAGAAACCGGCCAAATGGATATCCACGAGGTGACCGCTAGCTCAGACTTCGCAAGCGTCGATGATAGTGATTTAAGAGCGAGGGAATGGGATATAATAAAAAGGGAAAAGGCTTTGATTGAAAAGGAGCGAGCTATGATGAAGCAAGAAAAAGAACTACTTGAAAAGCTTAAATCGCTAGAAAACAGAACAACTTTGACAAACAATATGAATAGAAATAAAGTAAACTGTAGCGTTAGAGAAATCGCAGATGCCCTCCCAGCGTTCAATCCCGAAGAAATGACCTCTATGTCAGCTGAAGCTTGGACAAAAAGGGTTGAGAGTCTGATGAAGATTTATTATTGGGATGAGAGAGCCTTATTAATGGCTGCTGCATCCAAAATGAATGGACCAGCTCGACACTGGTGGGACACGACTCAGGAGACAACATCAACTTGGAACGAACTCGCAAATGGTCTGAAGTCAAATTTCCCTCAGCATTATAGCGAGGTGGAGATTCACCAACAGCTGATTAAGAGAATTAGAAGACCACAAGAAACCATCGAAACATACTGCCATGAGATGAACATGCTCGGAAAGAAGATAAACCTCAGTGGCAAATCGATCATACAATACATTTTGACGGGGCTAAACGACCATCACATGACATCAAGTCTAGCCGCATGCAACTTGAAGGAGATAGTTGAAGTCGTGGAAAAAGTAAAATGGTATGAAAGTATCAGATCCAACTTTCGACAAAATGCAACCAGTTCCAATAAAACGAATGTTAGGCCGAGTCCTCAACCGCTGAACTGGCAGTACAGAAATACAATGCCAACGCAAAGAAAAAACAGCGTGAATTGCTACAACTGTAACCAGCCTGGTCATTATTCAAGGAACTGTCACCAAGGTCGGAAAAGATCTTATCAAAATTATCGTGACAACAACAATCAAACTCAGGCGAAGGAAGATAAACCGGAAACAAAAAAATTCAAAGTAAACGCAATAAAAAGAACTGAAGATATGGATTGTTATCGCAAACAAGTGAAAATTCAAGGTGTAGAATATGAAGCACTACTCGACTCTGGTTGCGAGCGGACAATCATAACACAATCGATTGCAAATACTATGAAATCAGGATTCTGTAAAGAGAATACAATATTACATGGTTTCGGAGGTGGTACCTGTCAAGTAAAAGAAAGTGTTTCATGTACGGTAATCATAGATGGATCGCCATTTCCAATTAACGCTCTGGTGGTCGAAGATTACCATTTAGCGGAACCAGTACTAGTTGGTAAAGATGTACTTAGCCATCCCAACTGCGCCGTGAGTAAGAAAGGAGACACTCTCACAGTACAACTAATTGAAGAAATAACAGGTGATAACACCGTGAAAGATGGCAAAGCAAAACGAAAAATAAATAAAGACGACCTAAGAATAAATGCAGACATTAATTCAGAAGAAGTTTTGGAATTGCTGCAAAGATTCCGTGAATGCGTAGCTATGACCCAAAAAGAACTAGGACGTACAAACCTCGCTGAAATGGAAATTGAATTAGACAAAAATATACCAGTTGAATATGGACCTAACAAAGTACCTTATGCCAAAAGACTAAAGCTTCAGTCAATGATCGATGAAATGCTTGCGAATGGAATCATCAAAGAATCTGAGTCAAATTATTCATCTCCGGTTATTCTAGTGAAGAAAAAGAATGGTGAAGATCGTATGTGTGTTGATTACAGAGGGCTCAACCGAATTACGAAGAAGATAAGGTATCCGATGCCCTCAATTGATGAAAAATTGAATGATTTACAAGGATATCGCTATTTTATAGTCTTAGATTTAGCGTCCGGGTACTACCAAATACCAATTAAGGCGGAACATACTCATCTAACAGCATTCATAACACCCGGCGGCTTATACGAATTTGTAACCGTACCCTTTGGCCTCGCCAACGCACCAGCTGTGTTCCAGAAGATGATGAACAATCTGACAAGGAAGATGAAACCAGACCAAATGGTATGCTTTATGGATGATGTGGTTATACCAAGCAATTCAATTAACGAAGGAATGAAAAAGCTTGAAAAATTCCTGATGTTGCTGCAACAAGCAAATTTGACACTCAACCTGAAGAAATGTTACTTTTTCAAAACAGAAATACAATATTTGGGTCATATAGTAACAGAAAACACAATAACGCCAGGAAAGGAAAAAACGAATGCTGTAGAGAAATTTCAAGTACCAACTAATGAACGGGAAGTTCGACAGTTCATAGGCTTGACAAGTTACTTTCGTAAATTTATAAAGAATTATTCTTTAATTGCTCTACCTCTCACAGAACTTACGAAAAAGAGTTGTGCGTTCACTTGGGGTGAAAGGCAACAAAAATCCTTTGAAAAATTAAAGAAAAGCCTGACACAAAAGCTAGTATTGGAACTTTTTAACCCTGACGTTGAACATGAGTTACATACTGATGCTAGCAGCAAGGGACTAGCAGGGGTGTTGATGCAAGGGAAAGATAAACACTTCCACCCCGTTGCCTATTTCAGCAGGAAGACTACGAACGAAGAAAGTATGTATCACAGCTACGAACTGGAGGCTTTGGCAGTTGTAGAGTCTACCGAAAGATTTAGACAATATTTATTAGGAAGAAAATTTACCATCGTTACTGACTGTGCAGCACTTAAAACCGCCATGAAAAAGAAAGAACTGATTTCGAGAATAGCTAGGTGGTGGCTGAAGTTGCTAGAGTACGACTATGAAGTGAAGCATCGTTGTGGAAAGTTAATGGCTCACGCTGATGCTCTCTCTCGCCAACCCTGTGAATCCGCTATAGCACCGGAAGTAGTAGACATGAAAATTCAAAAGATTAATATTTCAGAAGAAGACTGGATATACTCTTTGCAGATGCAAGATGAAGAAATCGTTAGTATTGTCCAAGTACTAAATCGAAAACCAGAGAATAATGCCGAAGCACAAACACATAAAGACTAAGTATACGCTACAGGATGGGCGAGTATATCGTAAGGTGAACGACCAGCTTAGACTGTTTGCTCCCAAGGGCGTTCGCAACAGAATATTGCGTTACAGCCATGATTTAATGGGCCATTTTTCTGAAAGCAAAACAGTAAAACACATTCAAGAAAGGTATTGGTTCCCAAGAATAACCCAGTTCGCAAAAAAATATATCAAGGCATGTGTAGAATGTGCTTATGCAAAAAAAGTAGTACAACCCCGAGGGAAGCTATACCTAATCGAGAAAAAAAGTGTCCCTTTCGACACCGTACATTTGGACCATCTGGGACCTTTCTTAAAATCTACGAAAGGAAACATGTACGTAATAGTACTGGTCGATGCTTTCACAAAATTTATCCAGATCAAAGCTTTACCAAACACGCAAGCTAAACCGTTGCTAAACTTCCTCACAGAAATATTTTACATATTTGGTACACCAAGGCGTATTATAACGGACAAGGGAACAGCATTTACATCCAAACTATTCGAAGAGTACACCAAAAGCCGGGCTATCACACATGTGTTAAATGCAACCAAAACACCGCGAGCGAACGGACAGGTGGAACGCTACAACCGGACTATTCTAAATGCTTTACTTGCTACTATTGAAGATGAAAACAAATGGGATCAAAAAATTAAAATCGTACAATGGGGAATAAATAATACCTACAACGAGGCAACGGGAAAAACAGCACATCAAATGATGATGGGGTACATTCCGAGGGACCCGCTTCAAGATGCTTTAGCAGAAGGAGTACAACTCAACCAACACCGAGAAGATATAAAGCAATTGCGAAAGGAGGGAGCAGAAGCTATAACGAAGGTACAAAATAAACAAAAATTAAGACACGATTCTCGACAAAGGGACGCTAAGAAGTATTATGTGGGAGACCAGGTCTTGATCTTAAATGATAGTCCAATTAGTACCGGCACATCACGCAAATTAGAACCAAGATATAAGGGACCCTACCTGGTTACAGCAGTACTACCACTAGAACTGTGCCAATCGTTCATTTTGAAAGACCGAATCAATCATTGATTGATTGGTTCAAGGATTCGGTCTTTTCAATCAATCGTTCATTCAATCATTTTTTATCCATTCGTTTCGTTCCGAACGAGATATAGACCGACACGAAATGTTTTCAATCATTCATTCAACTAAAATATTTTTTTTTCCAATCGTTTCGTTCAGACCGAGACCGAAACAATGTGAAAATGAAAGCAAGTTTGGCTTTTTTCTACTTCGTTGCTACGTTCACGCCTTCTTCTATTGTATATAAAATGAGGAATATACATTCTGTTTCATGTCCATTCCTATTTGGTATTGTAAAATGATTGAGAACAAGGTTGAATGAACGAAACATAACTTTTTTTCGTTCGTTTCGTTCATCGGTTTCAGTGGCAAGAGATTGACATTAGGATTGATTGATTTGGTCTACTTTGATTGCAATCAATCAATCTTTTTGGTGAACGGGTCACAAAGACCGAATCAATCGCGATTCGCACAGCTCTAACTACCACATGACCGATATCAGCTGACGGATATGCCATATGCCCCCCGAAGTCAGAAACCGTATTCAGCAATATGGGCAGCCGATCGGATGAAACAATGGATAACACTAACTGCAGAATTCGACGAGGACATCGAAAAGGTCAGGATGGACGAGTCTGTAACGCCACGGCAACACTGAGACGATCAAAAGGAGAAAAGACAAAGGCAGAGAGATATCCATTATGTATCCTGATTTGGTATTGAACGGTCGTGCATATCATTTAGCTTGTCTAGTCTTGAAACTTAAATTAGTTAATAAAGATTTATAATAAAGGTTATTGTTTTACTTAATTTTGAGATTCGAACGAATAACATTCATTTGCGAAAGATAGCATAAAATGAACTTCAAAAAAGATTCATTTTCATTGTCAGCCGTTTGACACTTACTATATTTCTATTTGAATTAGTATGACCGTTTTACATTTTTTTTGTTTCTAAACATTTTATAGATGTTGGATAAATAATCAAGAAACAAAATAAATAATACACTTTTTCATTAGAAAGTAAAGTTTAACCATTAAGAACTACATATTTATTACATTTTTTGTGTCAACTCAGCTGTTTTGAAACTTTTCTTAAAAAAAAAATAAGTTGTTCATGACGCGTTCTAAATTTTTATTTTTTTTCGTATACACTTGGTCACACTAAAATATCAAAAACAAAAGAGAAGTGTTTATGAAATGTCAAAACCAAAAGGTGAAATCTTTGTTTATTTGTAATTGTTTTGTTTATTGTATAATAATTTAAATTTCTTGGATAAAAACATAAAATAATAAATAAAAATATGGCATTTGTGTTGTTTATAAATTAAGATGGTGCTGAAGAAGTGCAGAGGAGAAGGATAGTGGATGCTTTCTTTCTTTTCGTATCAACGCGGGTGGTAAAAAAAACCCTTTGCTACCTCCGGGTTTTCTTCCATTATTTTAATTAACTTTTCCTTTTGTTCGCGGTTTTTCCAGTTGGAATGCGACCTTTTAACATTAAACAACAACAAAAATAATAAAAGTAATTTATTTTCCATGAAATAATTAAAAACTTACATGTTTTGTTGTTTACTCTACAGAAAAATTCAAACGACACAAAAATGACATTTAATTCTATTCTTTCGAATCTAAAAATTGAATTAGCTTTCGCAAATGAATGAACTTTCTATGGATTGGGTGAACTTTCGATTTGTTCGATTAACATTCTAATCGCCGAGTCTCAAAATTAAGTTTCAACGAATTCGACTCACTTTCTAACGAAAGAGAATGTCAAAATAAGCACCATTGTGAGTGTGTGTAAGGATATTTAAATGTATTGGTATCGGCTCCACTGTGTGAATCTGGTATAAAAGAAAAAAAAAAACTCATTAAAACTGTTCTTCTATTTAACTTCAATCGTTTTTCATTTATTCATTTGTATTTTTTTTGTTGCATTTTTGCTGTCCATTTGTTTGATTTTTAACTTTTTTTTTCACTCATCAATCGTATTTTTTTTTCAATTATCATTCAATGTAACATTAAACTTACTACTAAACAAAGTTTTTTTTTTAATTTTGTAGTTTTAGTTTCTACATTTAAGATATAATAATACATTAATTTTATATTTGTTTTATTTTCACATTAATCCTCTAAATCAATATTAAATTCTTGTTTCATGTGTTTTATTTATTGTTTTAAATTATTTAAAACAATATGTGCAACGAAATTTCTTCCTTAAGAAATTACAATAAATATTATTTTTATGTCACAGAAAGAAGCACTTCATTATCAATTTTTTAAATGAACAAAATAAAATATATGTATATCTATATAATTAGTTGGATTTATTGCAATTTTTTTTTTATAATAATGGCCTATTTTAATAATGATAATTATTTTATTCTCAGGCAGTTTATTTGTAATTTTAATATTTTTCTAATTAAAAGTAACGAACAATTTCTTAACTGATCACATGAGTGCTTTACATTTTTTATTTTTTTTTTATTTTAGAAGAAATTTATTATTTATAGGTAAATATATAATATTTGTTGTTTAATAACTATGTATTCATGTAATGATTGAAGAAGCTTTTTTTATGTTTTAATTTTTTTTTATCAAAATCAAATCAAAAACAAAATTAAAAATAAACCTTATTTATTGCAGTATAAATATATAATAATAAACAAAAAAAAAAAACACATTTGCGGATAAATTAAAATTAATAAAATTATATTTTTTTAAATTAAACTTATATAATGCCATTTGATATTTCTTAACTTTTATCAGAGTTTCAGGATAATGTTTAATGTGCTACAGGAGTGATCATTGTTTGGCAAGTTTGCACCAATGTCATACATAGTTTTAATTTTATTTTTAAGCAAAATGTATTTAAAAAAATATTGCTCCTTTGTGTTTTCTCTTTTTACGCTTAAATATTCTGTTTTAGATTTTTTTTTGTCTGGAAAAACTTACACATTTAAATTTTCTACCCTTATGCTTAGTTCCATGTAAAAAAGTATTGTTTTTTTTGTTTGTCTGCCAAGAGTTAAATATATACTTTTACTTACAATGCACATTGCACACAACACTGATCCTGATCGTCCTTAAGCACACTGTATAGAATATTATTTGTTTGATTTTCTATTTAGAAAATTACTTTATTTTAATAAGAGAGAGAGAGTAATAATTTTCTCCATTTTTGTTTTTTTTTTATAAATCATACAATGGTTTTCTTTAATATTATTGTTTTTTTCTTTCTTTTCTCTCGCACATTATCGCGCTCAACAATATCACAATTTTTATTTTTGTAAATTTTTCTTTAATTTCAATAAAAAATATTTATTTATTTTTGATAGATATTTTAAAATTGTGAAATGTGACTATGTATTGGTATTTTGGGGGGGAAGTTGGATAAGAATGTTAAGTGAATTAAATTGAATCTATTTAACAATTAAATTTAGATACATAATTGAAAAATTTAAATTAAATAAATATTGTTTTTGTTGATAATTGTTTTCTTTTTTTTTTTTGTCAAATTTATTCATATTGTATGTATTAATTTTTAAACTTACGTAACCTATATACTTTTAAATTTAATTTGTTTTTTTTTTTTTTTTTTTGTATTATTATTAGTTTTAATTTTAATATTTTTTTTTAGTTTCTTGTGGGGGTGCGTTATTTTTTTTATCATAATTTTCTTCTGTCCTGATGTGATTTATGCGGAGAGTAGTTTTTGCATTCAACGAAAAAAGTATTTTAGTCGTTTAGCATTTACGGTTGTTGTTGGCACCGCTGATGACCTTGCTGTGTTGCATGTCAGAACGACGCTGGCGATTGCTCCTGCTGTTATACTCACGAACTTTATTCGAACGTTTGATAGCTCCACGACACATAGTTTGACGCTCCTTTTTGTCATGGTCCTTTAAAATATTAAATAAAAAAAAGAGTCATGAGTGGCGCCCAACGCAAGTGTATTAAATTATTATGTAAAATACCTTCTGTGCAGTGCGGGTCAGGTACTCCATTTTGCACTGTGTGGCGTTTAGACGTTCAACACGATTCCTTGCAACACGAGGGGCGACAGATTGATTCTAAGACACAAAGAAAATATTGCAGTTGAGTACAAATTCGTTTTTAACAAAAATTTGATTAGTTTACCCGTCCTCTTGGCTGTTCAATAACGGCCCTTGTTCCATTTTGAGATTCCTCTACCCCGAGATCAAGATTAACAAAACTTTCGGTAGCCTCTTGGGCTGACCTAATACTATGGTACACTGACATACTGTTAACAATGAAATAAAATGAAAATATTTGAAAATCGAGAAAAATGAGTGAATTTTTTATTTTATTTGAACAAACCTTGGATGTTCAATCAGTAGATTTTCAAACGGAGAGGTCTCCATATTTACAGGTCCTGTGGAAGTAAAACATGGCGGCGGTGTCAGGAACCATGATTCCTCCATAGAAATGTGCGTAGGAAGATTAGTGATGGCATTTCCGTTGTTATAATCGGCGGACGATGGAACAACATAGAGAGACTGCGTGAGTCCGCCACCGTCATAGCGTAATGCTATAGTGCGCTGATGATATGCTGAAAGGGAATGGTGGTTGCTATTACGAGTTGGTCTTTGCTGAAAAGTTGGACTACGTTTGATCTCAACAAATGGCAGCTCCTCTTCGGAATCGGTCCGAGGGAGACTGTCCTCCTGGTCTAAACATTTGAAAAAGATCCTAGTAAGCTACTTCAACGATTACATTAGAATACCATTACGAATGCTTACCGTCTTCCCTGTTAACCAACAGCCAGTCGTCGTCTAATTCGTCGACGTTAGTGACGTCGTCGTCGTTGTTGTGATCGATTGAGATCAGTTTTTTCAGATGATCATCAACCGATCTATTACTTACGTTTTGATTATTATTGTCAGTATGTCCAATTGCAGTTGCTTGTAAGGAGGAATTAATGGATGTTGTAGTGTTGTTGTCTTCTAAGATTTCCTCAATTCGGTCAGTATTCTCAGGATTAGTAGACGTATTAGTGTTCGATCCAAATAGTAGATTTGCAAGACTATTAAACATTATACGGTGAAAGGATACCGGTGTTTATAGGTTTAACAAGGATATCCTTGGTGACCTTGTTTATTGTTTTTTTTTTTTTTTTAAATGCCAAGGAGCTTTCGGATGGTGATGATTTATCGTTTCAGCTGAGATTTGTATAAATAAAGCGCTCCCACACACAGTTTTTTCTTGCAGCAATTTTAAGATCACAGTCAAATTGGAGTTCCTGTCCTTCTCTTTGTTTTTTATGTGTGTATGTTTTTTTTTTTTATTTAAATGATTTTTTTCTTTGGTTCTTTTGAAAGGAGTTAGTCTTGTTTAGTCCTTTTTTTTTAAATTTTGTATTTACTTTTTATTATGAGATCAGTTAATGATTAAGTTTCCTTCTTCAGAGTTTATCTTTCAAAAAAACTTTTATTTTGTAATTATTATCTCAGTCTTGTGGAAAATTTGTAGCTTTTGTTACTTTATGTGTTAGTTTATGTACATAGAAGGGAGGTGAATTTTGTCTGAAAATAGAATAGAAAATAATTATTTAATAATAATATAATTTTTACAAAAATAAAAAAAAAATGAATTCAAAAGTTTGTTGTATTCACTAACATTTGAACATTTTCATGTAAATACTTTCGAAAATATTTAAACAAAAATATTAAACTAAATCTAAGGAGTTGCTCAGCTTTGACTAAACTGTGTTAGAAATATCTTGCCAAATACTCTTTCTCAAATGTCACTATTATTATGTAGTATTAAGTCTACTATAATTGAGGAATTTAGGTAAATTTGTTTTGTTTCATTGGTTTTCGCAAATCTGCAATTTAAATAAATCTTAGGAATTTAAGAGGAATATCTCAATTTGAGAAATCATATTGATACTACTAATCTTCCGTTCAGCAGAGATGCCATTTTGTTGCTATTGCAGTTCATCTATTATACTTTTCGCTTACGCAAATCTAGTGTCACAAAATCAAATCTAATCCATAGGAAACACTATTAACTTAAATTAAAATTAAAATTCTTTTGTGAACGTAGCTACATTTCTTTAGACACACCCTGCACAGAAAAATGGTTGGACGTGATCATTCAGAATACAAAAAAAAAAACCGGTAGCCTACTGAAGTTAAGCCCTGTTCAAATTGTGGCTTTTCACTACGTCAAGAAAATAATTTTTGTGGGTGTAATAGGTGAAGTGAAAGGAGGTCCTCACCGATGTACATATTATATACATATTTCCAAACAATGGAAAGAATATTTCACCCACAATAGACTTAAGTAAAATTAATAAACTATACTCTGTCCAAGAAAAATTGTCAGTACAGGCCTTATGGGAGAGCTTTTTCTAAAGCAGTGGCGCCTGATGCACCCTCACTACAATGCGTTAGGAAAAATGCCACTAAAAAAAGAGCAAGCCACTGACTTTTCTTAAGGAATTGTTGTTGTAATTCTTTGCAAAAAGTTGTACACCCCAACACGACCGTCGTATCCCACTGCTGATGAGATGAGATACTAGAGCTGTGTCAATCCCGATTGATTCAGTCTTTGTGGCCCGTTCACCAAAAAGATTGATTGATTGCAATCAAAGTAGACCAAACAATCAATCCTAATCTCAATCTCTTGCCACTGAAACCGATGAACAAAAAAAAGTAATGTTTCGTTCATTCAACTTGTTCTCAATGATTTTACATACCAAATAGGAATGGACATGAAACAGAATGTATACTCCTCATTTTATATACAATAAAAGAGGGCGTGAACGTAGCAACGAAGTAGAAAAAATCCAAACTTGCTTTCATTTTTACATTGTTTCGGTCTCGGTCTGAACGAAACGATTGGAAAAAAAACATTTTAGTTGAATGAATGATTGAAAACATTTCGTGTCGGTCTATTCTCGTTCGGAACGAAACGGTTGGATAAAAAATGATTGAATGAACGATTGATTGAAAAGACCGAATCCTTGAACCAATCAATCAATGATTGATTCGGTCTTTCAAAATGAATGATTGGCACAGCCTTATGAGATACTGTCAAGATCCAAGAGTGTCAAGTGTCACTCAAAACTCAATACGACCGTGCGCTCTTTATCTACATCAAAACAGAGTTACCATTATCATTCTCAATTGCAAGGAAGGAGCTTTTTCAGTGATTTTTATTAAGGAGCTTTTGGGATTTGAAGCTTTTGAGAACACATTTTAAGAAGATGAGTATGTTGAGTGTTGTTGTATTGCTTTTCAACTTAAAAAAAACGCGCCTATTATCTTACCGCTTGGTGTTGTGGGAAAAGGTAAATTGAATATTATTTTCAGTCGTTTTGAATCGGGAGACGGTAGTCCTACGCGTTTTTTACTCTCATTTGCTGCGATTTATAATGTAAACTACGGAATCCCTGTGAAAGCTTTGAAAGGCGACACACTTATGCATGGCAATGCAACCAGAATGAGAAACAAACGTCCTATCTTCCCTGTACTGACAATTTTTGTTGGACAGAGTATAGTATTTCTCCGTTTTATTCCAATATCTCGAAATTTTAGAGTGAATTTCTCACTTACGAAAGCTGAATGAAACAAGACCAAAAAATGCGCTTCATGATTTCGAAACGTTGAAAAGTTATGTCATCCACATTAGCATTTAGTAAAATTAATAAACTAGTATCTCTTCTTTTTATTCCAATTTGTTAAAATGTCAAAATGCATTTCCCATTTACGAAAGTCAAACTTAACGAAACAACACCAACAAAATTATTATGATTAAATATGATTTCCTTGTGTAAGCTTGTCTTCGTACGACGGCTTAAGTGTTCCTCTTACAATTGCAGGACCTTTCGATGAAGCTTAATTTATATTACATATTTCTGTCCAAACCTCAGCTAAAATCCTAGCTTAATTTTGACATAAGATCTTCTAGGAGAATGTGTCACAAAAAGAGAGTTTTATTCAATTGTTTTCAAAAACAAAAGAGATTTTACTAAAATACTCGTAATTGGATTAGTCCCTTGTCATGTGCAAAATCATTTTTCGTTCCACATTTCGGTTCAAACATCAGCTTAAATCCCAGCCTAATTTGGAGAATGTGTCATAAAAAACAGATTTTCATTTTCACAAAGTAAGGTTCACATAAAGTCCTACCTACCTACATATAAGTTTGTTTTAACTTTTGTACCTTTTTAAGATTCCATAATAATCTTATTTTTGATGAATTGGCAACATTGCTGTCTAGCTAAAATTTAGGAGATCTCATAGAGTAATCTTCTTTAAACCAAACTAAAGCAATTTATCAACAGCCCAATAAGTATGAAGAGACTTATTTTATGATCGATTGCAATTCTATTTTATTCACTTATGTTTGAAAATTAATCAACCAACTACTTCTTCATGCCATCAAATAAGTAGATAAATTAAATTTGCTAGCTCCTGCTATTTATTAATACGAATATTTCCAATATAGGTGGGACTCATAGTCTTTCAAAAACAATAAAACTTAAATCTATTTATTCCTGTCGAGCTAAAAACGAACAACTTGCAATTAATTACCATTACCAGTTTGTCTTCGAAAATAGCTCAGATATTTTCAAACTATTTGTGTTTTATTTTGCAAGAACTTTAGCCAAAGATACACGCGCACCTTTAGCTTTTATGCCACGGTCCACTCTGGCTGTGTCTATTTTGTATCATCTCAGAGCAATTTTTCTAATTTTTCAATCTCCAATTTGCATCTACTATTTAGGTAGGTACATCTTTTTTGACTTTGCCAAATTGGCAAACGAATTTAAAATGTATCTTGTTAACATTAAGTAACACAGAAATCGTATACAGTTCTACTGTGGTGCTCCTGCTGCTGCTAACGCAGTTCAGTGAGATGATGGAAACTTGCATTTAGAATTCGGATCATTGCACAAAGATATGTACATACATTGCAATGGCATGTTCGGCGGATGCAATGAGCATTATGATAAAACTATTAATATTGATATTAAACTATACATAGCTAATCTGTCATACATGTTTGTAGATACAGCTGTTCATAATAATAGTGAGGAAAAATTCACTTGCTTCCATTTGGCGGATCATGCAATCACTTGAAACGCAATTCAAATGCTGTTCAGCTAACATGCGATCGTTTGGGGTCGTACAGTAAGCGAAAAAGCCGCGACAGCTGCTACTGCTTCTACTTAGAGCCGCTCCTCGGTTTGTGGGTTATTGGTGGCAGGTTTATATTTTACTTACTGCTACGACATCTGCACTTGATTTTTTTTCTTTCATTTTTATGTAACTCTAGTAGGTTAGTTAGGCTGATGGGGATAGATGATACGTTGGCATTACAATATGAAACGAGTAATTGCACACGCTTGCTATTATCACACAACGACTGCAGCATCAGCTCAATGCACGTTTCAGAATTTTGTTGCAAAAAAAAGGTGCCTGACAATGATGTTTGGTTTGCCATTTGTCAATGTGACTTGCGGTTCAGATTTGATTATGATTCTTGACATTAAGTAAATATTTCTACATGTGTGAACCGATTGACAATATTTGTCTATTCACTGAGAGATTTTTGAGATATTGGCGTTTTTCTTTTTTCGCTCCGACCGAGGCCAGAGCGTTTTGTCAGCTTTGTTAGTAAAATTGCTGTTTTCAAGAATTTTTCTTTTTTAATTAATTTCTGGTTAATGAAAAACGGAAAAAAACATTAATGAAGTTATCCACGATCATATTTTTGATCGATCTGCTCCGAGCTACAAAAAAAAATGCACGTTGAGCGCTCTGAGTTAAAAAAGTTACAAACAGATCAGTGCTCCATTCGAGACTAAAAAAAGAAAGACTTAGCAGGAATAGAGAAGACCTAACATTTTCTGCCGCGTCCGAACGGCTGTAATGAGCAGCACTTTTCATGACAAGAGAGAAGAGATATTCTTGGAGAATTTGTCACTCGCAAGAGTGATCAAAAAATGTTTGATCTTTGGCATTTTGCTGAAATGCACACATAAGGACAAGGATACTAAACAATTTGGGTATCAGAAACGAGATAATATTTTTTTGAAGGGTTTTGGATCTTCTGAATTTTAGATCAGATTTCGTTTTCAATCTTAATTCCCATTCCAGGAACTCTGTGTAAGATTATTTGATAGTCTTCGCTTGATCTTATTCAATTTGAAAACTCCGCTAACATATAAAACTCATATATAATTTCACCTAAGGATTTTTCCAATTATTCGGAACATTCTAATTAATTTAGGATGCCTTAACCCGTTCCGAAATTTATGAAACAATCTCGAAAGTATTTTATTAAAAAAAAAAAACTGATAGTTAAAATATTGAAATTCACTTCCTCTCATTTTCCCTTTAAAAAAAAATATACATCGGTTTATATTTAGGGTATTTTCAGGAAATGCTTATAAAAAAAAAACAAAATCCGTCAAAATTCTTTGGAATTTTCTCATTTTTCAGTCCTATTTTTCATTCGCATTTGAGCCGTTTTTGTCTAATTCACAAGTTAAGCAATGTTAATCATGATTTATAACATGATACCTGTTGCTAAAGCATACACTTGCAATTCTAAAAAAGTTGTACTTCTGACGCGTGTACTGAGTTTAACGTGTCCTTTTTAACTTAAACTTTAAATTCAAATCAAAATAGTTTTCCTCGCCAATTTTCAATTGAACGCAACCTGAAAAAGTCAAATGTTCGAAAACGCAATACGAGATTTGTCATATGTTCGATTATATCATTTGCGGCACAACTCTGCAGTAAAAAAAATTAGTTCACTAAAAAGATATTGATAATACTACGTTTTCACCAAGAGTAAATCCGCTAGATATTTAAAATAAATCTTGAAGTGTTTTCACCAAAGAAACTGAGATTTATTTGACGTTTTCACTCTGTCTTGTCATTCAATTGTCAATTTGGACAAGAGAAAAAAAATTGCAATTGGATAGTTACTTTGAGTATATATAATATGGAGGGCTCGTTCCTATCCCTAATGCATTGTAGTACTTGAAGTTGTGATAGGGGTCGCTGTCTCACTTTCTGTAAGTTAAAGATACAGCCGGATCCTCCGATTTGTGCTTACCTTCTCCTCGCATATAGTTCTCCGTCACATGTGATATGAAGCACTCGGCAATAACTTTGTCTTACACAAATTTGAGTAGCGCCCCCTTTGATAGTCACGCATTTGGAATAGAAATGAGCCCTCCATATTATATATACTCAAAGGATAGTTAACAGGAAAAAAACAGTTATTTCTATTTTGTGTTGATTGTCAATGAAGAAAGTGGGTTTACATAGGTGCGTTCTACAAAATAAGGTTTGTTTGTTTTGCAAATCTTCTGATTGCGAGAAGATTTCAAGGATATTTATTTTAAATCTTCATTTGAAGTGATTTATATTTGTATGGTAAATCTACGAGATTTAAAGGAGATTTATGGTAAATCCACTTAAATCCCAGATTTACCTTTGGTGAAAACGTAGTATAAGCCAGAGAGTGTGTTCGTAAACGTCAAATGCGTTTGCTGAAAAATTTACATACACTAATCAAACAGAGTTTGTGCAAACAGGCGATTGCTTATTTTAGTATATCAGTATATCTGCGTCAAGAGAGCATGTTCGTAAAAGTCAAATGCATTTGCAAAAAAATTGACTGACGTTATAATCAAATAGGCTTTGTGCAAGCTGTGCGATTGCATATTTGAAAGAAACCATTCTTGCCGGTATTGAAAGGGGTTTCTGTTTCAAGGCTGCGTTGCTTTGTACTACGTTGTTAGTATTTGCTGCAGAACTTATTTTTTCCAAATTGATGAACTTGCCAACGTGAATCCAAGCATTATTTACATAGTTTTACAGATTCCGTTACAAAATAATTCTAAAGGTGTGTCCAGACCAAAGAAACATTTTTTAAACATTTCAGAAACATTTAAGAAACATTTCAGAAACATTTAAAAAACATTTCAGAAACAGAGAAACATTTCTGAAATGTTTCTTAAATGTTTCTGAAATGTTTTCTTTGGTCTGGACGCTCGGATCCACTCTTGACGAACATTTTAAAAATAAAATCAAAAAAGCCAAAGATATATCTGAAATTTGCGAAAATATAAATTGTGATAAAGATAAAGTAGAAAACAAAATTCAAACAACAACACAGGCGAGACAAAAATTTACAGACAACTCAATCTGGAAACAATGGGAAACAAAGAAACATTTCACAAATGTTTCTCAAAGCGTCCACACCAAAAAAACAAATCAGAAACATTTCTGAAATGTTTCTGAAATGTTTTTTAAACAAATGGGAAACATTTCAGAAACGTTTTTTAAACAATGTTTCCTGAAATGTTTCTTTGGTGTGGACACACCTTAACCCTCATTTTTTTCTGATTTTACTAAAAGTCTGTACTGAATTTATTCAAACAGAATTATTATTAAAATAAAGACAAAGTGCAAATATTGAAAACACTGCCAATAATATAAATAATAAATAATAAATAAATTGGCACTCGAATTTCGAGAGCTGGGTCGGCTAGTATTAATAATTGTTCAAATGAAAGTACCTACTGTCATGCAACCAAAGTGTGAATAGGTACATTGTATATTTGTTACTGAAACACTTTCGAGAGACCTCCTCTTGCTTACAATTACAAGATCTTAGTTTTTGCATTGTAAATTTGTAAACCATGCCTTCCTAGTTTTGTTTTTTGTTTCATTTTCTATTTGTGTTTCCCTTTTCTTGATATGCATATGCAAACAAAATGCAGACAAAGAGGCTCAATTATGGCGCAACTCAAATGATGATCAAATAGCCCCGCTTTTATGAAAGAAAACAATTCTCAACTGTTTTCTCCCCATTTCGCCGAGAAATAATAATTTAGTTCTTTGTTCTAGAGGTATAGTTTTTTTTTATTTTATTTTTTTTTGTCTACTATAAAGCCATACCGCCAGTCATTTTTACGACAGTGTCTTTTCTTTGTTCCCCAATAACCAAATGTAACCAAAGCCTTACTTTGTGTGTTTTTTTGTTTTTGTTTGATAGAGATAAACTATGTGTTCATTATAACTCCTGTTACACTTGACCTACATTTCGATGGTGCTTTGGGATAATTTTTTTGTATTATTGTGAATACGTTGATTTTTTTAAATTGGTTTGTTTCACTTTCTAGTGAATCAACTCAATTTAAAATTGCAATTATATAGAAAGAGGAATATCATATAGGCACACAGATAATGCAAATTATTGTTATTTTTTCTCTTCTTTTGTATTTAAAATACAACAATGTAACTAATTGGAATTGCGAGTCTAATAAAAACAAAAAGTTAATTTTAATTAGTGACACCTTAACCGCTATACCTACTTATTATTCAGACTTCTGAGATCAAACGAATAGAAGATACACGGATAGAAAAATTTAATGCGTAGGTATTTTTCTTTTCGAGGTTTTCTATACCTAGCCCTAGAGATATGATCGTGTGTTATGTATCATGTTTTCGTAAAGAAGATCAATCAATCGTAGAAAACTGGTAAACCTGTGCACGAAGGTTTCCGAGAAAATATAAGTCATGTAGAGATGGTTATCAGTTGAAAAAGACCCTTCGGCAAGATCTTGTGGAGAATTTAAGGCAAAGATTTGCATTGTTAATTCAATGAAGTAACAGACAACTTTTTCTAGAGAAATCACAAGTCGGATATTAAAGACTATTCACATGAGAGCGGCCAAAGACAAATGGGATTTATAATCCCAAATTTTTCACAAAAAGCAGATCAAATGGTAGAAAACTAATTCAAATTAATGTTAAGACTAAAATTTAAGTTTTTATTGCTAAGATACGAGAAATTTGAGAACAAAATTTTTTCTTTTTTAAATCCATACTGGCAACGAATACATTTTTCGTGCGCGACTAATCTCAAAATCGTTCTTGTTCTTGTTTTCATCATTTTCATTTGGTCATCAAATGCTATGTCGACGAATTGTCAAAGTGGACGAATGCTCGTTCATTCGCCGGTCATTGTCAATAGTCCTTAACTTAGCAGATTTTTTTTAACGCTTTTAATGATATTCGTTTTCTCAATACTATACATAATTAATATGAAACACATTTATTTTATTAAATTTGTATTTAATAATTTAAAAAAATTCTAATTATGGCTTCAACGAGCACACATTTCAGTTTTGTTTAATTTTTTTTGACTACACTTAAATAGTTTGCGGACAATCCGAGCATTTGGGAATATTGGAGCGGATTAAACCGATGCACACAAAGCATTCCACGTTCGTGTAGTACATATAAAGAAAGCAACTCTGAACAACAGTACATCCAAAATTGCACTTAAGACTAATGTCGTTTTTATTTGGCAATCCGGAAGCCTTCCGGACGCTTCTGAAAGTGTTCACTTGGGAAAAAATGACAGTTCTGATTCTGAAAAGAAGAGAAATTTGCTTCTGGATTTTAAATCAGAATCAAAACCAGAAGCACTCACACATTCACATTCTTAGACGTCAAACTCAACAGCCGTGATTTTTTGTATCCTCATTGTGCGAAATGCATCTTTCAACAAACAATTTTTTTTTATTTTCACTAGCCGACCCAGCTCTCGAAATTCGAGTGCCAATTTTTTTATTATTTATATTATTGGCAGTGTTTTCAAGCAAATTTATTAAATTAAATTTTATTTTATGTAATATGCAAAGTGTTCGACAGTGCAAAAACAAAAATGACCCACAGTGTGTAAATGCGTGTCTCAAGTATATTCTGCACATCTCCGTAACTGTGGCTTTCCAACCATATAAAATTTATCGAAATCGGTTAAATACTTTTGGAGAAAAGTGTACCACAAAAAACATGTTTGCCGTTTTATTATATGATTATTGTCCACATTTGATGTTTCACATATACAATCACACAAAACTTCAGAATCATTAGAAGCAAAAAAAAAAATTGTTCAGTTGTGATTCCGGATCGGAGAGAGATTCCGTATTGCCATTTGCCAATTAAAAACGATATAAATCCATCTTCCAAGAAGGCAAATATCAATGTCAATTTGACATTCATTTTCTGACGTAGATACTGATATCGTTAAAAATGCAATTGTCCTGCTTGCGCAGTCTGTTTGATGAACGTAAACCAAATTACAACGTCAAATGCATTCACACATTTGACGTTTAGGAACATGCTCTCTGGCATATCAATGTTTTCTTCGTCAGTGCGATTTTTTCCGCAAACGATGCTATCGAACATATGACTTTGGCAACCTGCGTTATCGAAAATAATGCTTTTGCATACAAATTTTATTTTTGGTTTTCGAACAGTTGACTTTTGCAGTTTGACCTGTTCGTCAAAGGGGAAAACTGATAGGAATTCTCTGAAGAGCGAGTATTCCGGTTAAATTGTTTTAGGGCATGAATGCAACTGGCTATTTTAATAAAACACTGTTTAAAAGAATAAAGATAAATTGATGAAAGACATAATACATTGCGGTGGTGATCGAGAGATGCAAATGTTTCTGTTATAATTATAAAATTATAATTATACAATTACAACGTAAGAGAGAGTGTGATTGTGGTTGATGAAAAGAGAGCATTTCTTAATGTGTCGCCTAATTGTTTCGCCGATTCTATATACATACACTCGGCCGGCGGCGTCTTGGGCTCGTGATTATTTGACTGGTTAAAAATCGCTACTCATAATGTTCTCGAAACTCATTTAAAAAAATCTTATGACAACATTATATACAAAACACAGTTCTTCTCTAATTTCCCGTACTTTTGATGTTTTTCGGATTCAAATTATATTTAATTTGGCTTAATGGCTATGTTTGAATCGAAACGAGTTTAGTTGATTAAAATGAAAGTAGCGCCAATTATATAAATTATTAATGGTAAATCGTAGAAATACAATTACATGATGAAACAATATTAAATTGGGATACTTCGTTAAATTTTTCGAGAGGGTATCATTGCCTAAAACAATCTTAATAACTGTTCGAACAGAATGATGGAGTCGTGGCAGAATCCTTGTACTACTGTCAAAGTGCTGTTTCAACTAAACTAAAAAAAAGATATTTTTTGACAGCTAGGTTAGAGCCCCACTACACCATTGTAGACGTACCAACACTGCTTCATCTATAACCGATTTTAATGACTGTGTGTGCTACAGCGATTTTATTAGCTACAACTCATTGTGTTCAAGGGGTAAGGATTACATTGAGAATGAAGATTATACCTAAAAATTTAATATCATACTCGTCTCCCTCTGCAGGCTTTCTAAAGTTTTATTCGAATGCAACAATAAAAACTTACTTACTCAAATTAAATAAAAAATAAATGCTAAGCATATTTAGGAATATAAAATATGTGAGAACTGTTTTAAAATAAAGTTCAAGAATAAAGAACTTTCAACAATTTGTTCCTACAAAAACAAAAAAAGAAAAATAACCGTTAAGGTAGGTATACAACTTCATCTTCTTTACACAATTCCCTATATGAGCCATGCATATGGTTTTCAAAAATACAAGCGCGAGCGATGACCGTGCCATTTCCAAAGCAAACTTCTTTTCACAGTTTTACGAACGCATTAAAATAATTTCCATAACGATTTTTCCTTAAAACCCCCTTTACACAACATCTTTTCAACTTGAAGTGCATAAAAGCATTGGAAAAGGTTTTCATTTATTATCCCCTTCTGGCTTAAAAAAAATAAAACATAACCGGTGCAGTGGTATGGTTTGATGATGATTTACATCTCGTTCTTGGGAAAAAATATAAGTTAAAGGCGAAAACATTGTGTGTGATGTTGTTTTTGCTATGGTGGAATGATTTGGACACATTTATTCAGCCATTCAGCGTTACTACTCGTATAATAAAAATTGAGTTTACGCACGCGTGACGAAACACACAATAACAAGGGGCGAACATCAACATTGGAAATATAGAAAAGTGGAAACATTCATTTGATTGACAACAATCGAGTCTGTATACAACACGCTCTAACAATACCACAAAACAAACTTTACATACACACTTTGCTCTACTTGGTTTTGTGGTAAGTTTCCAATTGTTGATGGGTTGATGAGGCAGAGGCAGGTTCAACAATGGTTCTTCGCCGACGACGGCGAACAACAGCATCAACGGAACCAACGGCAACGGTCCAAAGATCGGTCATGTGATGGATTTTGAATCAATTGCAACCCAGAGTCGAACCAACATACCATACGACATCATAGGTGAAAGTTTTCAATCATTATAAAGTGAAACAAAAGAAAATATTGAGGAGAATCGTAATTACACGGTTTGGTTCTTCGAATGGGGCACACTTTATGCAACAAAAGCAACTAAACTCTTGACTTGCATCAGAGGCCCTCATCTATTTTGATTGCAATTTGATTGCAAACTAATGGGAATTAAGGCTTTATCAATTATGGCTTCTAAATCGAATTTGAGAAAGTGATAATTTAATGGGTTGGGCGGGAAAATTATACTTGGATTGATGGTTTTCGCTCCCAAAGTAGGTGTTTGATGGATGAGGTTAGATTAGGTCGTTATCTTTCTTTGTGTACTCTTTTAGATGGAGAGTAAAATTAAGCTAACTAACGATTATGGAAGGTAAGAGTTTGATAGTTTGAAAAATGTTTTTTCGGAGCATAAGTCTTTTAAATGAAATAAATTAAACACAAATAATATTAATGGCTTTATTTAAAGGATAATTTTATGCCATTAGTATGAGCAAATAGTTTCGGATGCATGAGCGGCTTGACTGGCTCGAATGTGGCGCCATCTGGAAGTCTAATGTGCGAACACACTTTTGTCGATCAGCTGGGAAGTACATATATCGAAAATTAAAACATGCAAGTGTGTTTTTGGGTAAATGGCAAAATATATGGAACACAAATCTTCTGTCAGCTGTCAAATTTACTGCCTCTGTAATCAGTGTTGCCAATTAAGAAACCGTACGTCTATACGGAAATCGATCAACTAAGATGTGTGATGATTCTTGTACTATTTAGTTCGACTTTTGAAGCCATTTTTTTGTCTGCTTCATTGTTTGGCGACTAGATAGTCTTGAACCATTTATGAAACCTTAAAAAAGTAATAATTAATTTAATAGTCAATCAAGAATCCAGTTGAAGCTAACACATTTAATAAGCAATTAAAAGCTTGTCAAGCAATATTGATATACAAAGAAAACATAACAATTGTTTAAATATATTTTGTATATGAGCAATAAACTTGTCCAGCTCATGTCACATAGCTGTATCCATATCTATATAGTCAATACATATCTAATGCGATTTCTCCTACTCGTATAAGAACACTTTTCGACTATTACTATGCTGTTAATATGCTTTTATTTTATCGCTCAAAAATTATTACAACTTTTAGGTTATGTTCTAATTATATCATGCCATATTGCCAATGGCCTCGTAACTGTTAAAATATAAATGAACTTCAATGAAATCACGCGATATTCTGATTTGTCTTCATATCCTGACTTCATCTTTTGGGAATGTACGTGACATACATGCTCTAACATGGAAAAAGGATTTTTCTATAACAATAAACAGTCAAGGCCAAAAGTATGGGGCAACGGTTGAAAATTGTCATACTTTTAAAATCGAATTAATACTGAATTAACAGGAATGATAAATTATAGTAATTTATTTTTTTAAGCGTTTATTACTTTATCGTGTAAACAGTCCACAATCTACCAGTATTTTAATCAAAAGAAACTGGCAAGTATAACTGACGTTCAATATTTTATTATTCTCATTCTTTTATTGTAGATCTCGCACAATTTTAAGACAAAAAATCTGACAGCTTGTGCGCCGTCTTTTATTTTTGCCTGAAATTTTTTCAACAGTGCCACTATTTGTGCACACACTTGATTTGGCGTTTTAAAATAAGATTTTAGTTTTCCTACATATGGTAAGTTTTTTTATAAGGCAACTCAATAATTTTGACTACCACTGTAGATTTCAAGTGGTGTGATTAAAAGTAATTTTTCTGTTTGAAAACAAAAAAATGCAAGAACGGCCAAATTACAATATAAAATATTCAGCAACAAAAATGGAAGGAAAGAATAGACAGACACAAAACAAAAAACTAAAACCAAAAACAAAAAAAACTTGAAAAATAATATCTCTGTAAAAGAAATCCAACTCATGCGTCTGAATTTATCTACCTAATGTAACGTTAACCTAATAGCCAGGCTTTAGATTGGCCCTTATGATTAGTAGGACACACTGCCAAGGCGTATAGCAAGCAGGCTATACACATATCTATATACATACATATATGTATGTAGGTAAGATACATCTTAACAAGGAGAAAAATCTTGTAGGAAAACAATGACCATCACATGAAGTTTTTACCATTTTCAGAGATGTACCCCAGGGTACCATTCTTGCAACAGTACTATTTAAAGTGCAATAACAACCTGAATTGTGTATGTGTATACAAAAGAAAAGAAGAAAAAATACGTATTTTCGTAGTGCAGTGCTTCTGTTGTGCCATTATTCCTTATGGCAAAGAGATTCTATTTAAGATATAGAACTAAAGTATCTCATGGATATTTCATGATGATCTTTTACCAGCTTGCACACAGTCCGTCTGTGAGCAGAGCTCCCATCAGGAAAATACAAACAATATGCTGCTTGAATTTTACAACAACATAAACAAAACATCCAAAACAAAAATAATCTAGTTCAATGGCTCTTCTAAAGGATTGGAAGCATTGGTTGGTTGCAATAACAAGACCAAGTGATTATCTTAAGTGAAGAAAAGTTCATGTGTGTTTATTTGATTTCTCTTAGAAAACAAAAAGAAAACATTTTAAGAAATCAATAAAATATACACGATAGGTCTTGGCACTCTTTGAAGGAGATTTTAATGAAATGTTTATGTTTATAACAAAATTTAGCAAAACATTTATACTCGTACTTGTGCACATAGGTAGTTGCCCTTTTAAGTGTTCTGATCTATGGCACATGAAGTTGTCATGTTTTCGAAGATACTCTAATCGATATGTCAATGTGACTAGTAATGTAAACTAAAACTGATTGTGAACCACAAGTGTCAAAAGAGTAATGATGATGACGAGGACTTTCGAGAGATCGTTGAAAACATGGTTCGTTCTGGACAAGTTGGAACCTCTTAAACCGATGAATACATCGAAGTCGCAAAATAGTGCAAAATTTTAAACAACTTAGTATTAAGGAATTAGTATGATACTACTTAACAATCTGCTAACTTTTAAGTAGATTACTAACCCTTTCTTAATTTTAAACATTTTCTAACTAGTATCGTACTAAAGCAATTTTTATAATAAATTGCTTCTGAGCACACCTAAAACAATGACAGTTAGTGCAAAAAACTAAGTAAACAGACCTTTTGTGGAGTCTGTAAATAGCACGATACTTAAAAAAATAACTTTAAAAAAAGGGTTAAAACCTAGTTTCATAATAAAACAGCGTTAACATCGTACTAGTTCAACTAAAATCTTGCGCCAATGTGTTCAAAGTTCACCATTTCGACTTAAGAAAGAAAGATTGTATACCCAACAGGTCCCTTATGTTTTGTACAGTAACTCACAAACTGTCAAATTTCTTAAAAATGTTTACCGAATAGTGAATTTCGGTTCACAGAAATTTCTTGCAAAGAAAGTCACATATAATATAATAGATATGGGACATTTTTTACTCTCTCGCGAAGTCACTCTTTGGTGAAAAAACTATGATTTTTGTTTGCGTACAGGGTAAGGACAGAGATTGGAATTGAATTGTATTTTATTGTTATTTGACATGTTTTTGTAAGAAAATGTCTTCCTTCTATCAAACGTCAAATCTCACTTGTCAAAATCAAGGTATTGTTTGTTTTTATGCTCTTAAAATACTTTAAATATTGATCCAAACACAAGAGACTATTCTGTTTGTAGTATATTTTTTTTGTTCTCAATTTGTCAAACTTAACCTTTTGAGAGTAGTTCTGTTTTTCTTTTTTTTAATTGTGACGTTAATTGATTGTTTGGGTTGTATTCCATTTATGGGATCCACACGATAAGTCAACTTAAAATCAGATCAAATTAGCATCATCCAAATAAAGATCTAGCTGCTGTCATTAAACTTATGTCAGATAAAAACTGGTATTGTGAGTGAGTAATTAATTTAATCTCAAAATGGGAAAATTTTAATTAAAAATGTTTATAAATTGCTCTTAATTATCATCTTCAACTTTCTATATACCGAAGAAAATATTAATAGAAGCAAAAAATAAAACTATTATTAACTAAAAAGACAAGAGAACAAATTGCCTACATCAAATAGACAATGGCCCCAAAGAGATTGGAATTAATTCGATGATGGTAAAGTTACACTCATGTCATGTATAGCTGCATTGTGACCATCTATTTTATTTTTCACAGTATAGACCATGCCAATCATGCAATGCTGTAAATTAGAATTCTAGAACAAGCTCTTAAATGATCGTCGAGTGATCGTTGATATTGCGGTTCACTCTTGCAGCAGCATCATCAGCAACATTTGAAGCATGTACTCGTATATTGACCATCAGCTATACTTATATCGTTGAACGTACATTTATATTTAGACGAGCTTGAGAGTGCTTCACAGATGATTAGGCTCGATGCATGACCTACTATCGAAGACGACGATGACTTAGTAGCGGCGACCGACGCCGACGGCGGCGTTTACGATCTATATGTTGATGACTTTGGTTGTATTGTGTTTTTTATTTCCTCGCTTTTCTCGACGATGGCGATGTGCACGTGAGCCGTTGCTGATTTGATTATAAACAATTTTTTTTAGCATCGTTCTTGAGGCTTGTAAAGTTTATGCGTTGTTTTAGTATAAATGCGCACACGAAACAGAGGAAGCGTTCAAGCGTGATGTGTTTGATTAATTTCAGAATGTTCATAATATTTAATATCTAAAAAATGTTGCCAGATTTTCGTTTTTAAATGAAGAAAAGATTTTGTAGGTCAATTTGAAAAAAAAAAAACAAGCACAACAGCGTGTTTTTATTCAAAATCTACCGATTTTCTAAGTACATTTACAACTAGGAAATACCCTACTTCAGACGAGATAAGTGTGCTACTGTCTTTAAGGTGACGCTAGTGTATAAGGCGGACATTTTTTCTTGGCAAATGTTTAGTATACAATTCGAAAACTTCGCAGTACCTACATAACATATGTTATATTTTTAATCAAAATGTAAAAAATAGAAAACGCTTAAAATCATATAATTTCAAGTAAATGTAGCTAGTGGTAGAATAGATAAGTCTGTTTGGCGATAAATTGTACATCCATATTGGCAACCTTGTATTTAAACAATGGGAAAATCATGCGCGCTTGATTCGATTGTTAAGTGCGAGGTTTTTTTGAAATTGAATGCGAATTCATATGCAAACAGATCATTAAATATGCATTGAGGTAGGCCCCATTATGTGTGAGTTTTATGACTATGGGGGGTGTTACCCAAGGGTGCTAATTGTTAAATATTCTAATTAAGTGCATTTTCCATCTCTAATATAAACATAAAATAGGACTAAAGATTAAGATTTTAGTTCAGTAAACTTGGTATTTAAATGTATCTAGGTTTTAACGATCCTCGAAGTGAGAGTGCATACTTTTATACTTTTTATTTGACTTTACTTAAAAAAGAAGAAATTTTTTAATATTATTAAAACTCACTCAGGAATTTTGTATTTTGGTAGAATGTATAAGACTCACCTGAAAATAAACAATAAATAAATAGAGGTTAGTCAGTGAAATAAAATAATTAAATGAATTAATGTTTTTAAAATACATAAACATATTAGTATTAATAATTATAAAGAAATAATTTTATAAAATATTGTTGATTGCATTGAACTGTTGCTACTAAGTCAGGGTCTTAATTGAATCAAGTGATGTTCAACTTTGCCTTTCAATTGATTGAATGATAATCACATACTATGAAGAGAAATTTAGTTAGATATTTAAAAAAATTTGAAGTTTGTTATGGCAGTGGTTGATTTCGTATTGGCTGTCAAATTTATAAGACTTGACCAAATGCGTAAGACTATGATAAACTAAAGAGCAAGGTACATATCGTCAGCTAAATGTGGTGGGAAACAACTTTGTCCACTTTGACGACAAATAACTATGTTCCACAACATGTGCCCACTACTCAATGCAAATACATTTTCATTTCATTTCATTTCATTTTATTGAGTCTTTCTTTCTTTTCTTATAAGTAATACAATCGTCTCTTTCTTACACTAAGGATATATTGAGAACTGTCAAGTATGGCTCTCTTGTTTTACTGACATATGCCAATGCAAATACACTATACAGCAGAGATGACAGTTGACAGCGTCTTCATCTTTTACATTCATCGTGTAAATGTGGCACAAACATTGGACAGCCATAATAATCGACCATCTCACGGGCCATCAATGGCTAATCGCGTAGAGGGCATACGAAATGAATACATTTTTTATGAATTTTATAGATATTATAAAAGAAACAATATAAAATAAAATGAAGGCACGGTAACTCTTAGTACACATTGACACCTGATATTATATGACAGATGCAAAAAACTTGAAAAAAACTTATTACTTCGTTTATTAAGAGATGTCTAGATTACCCATGGGAAAACTCTCTCATTTACCCACACCTATAATATAATGTCAAATGTAAATAATTTTAAATTGCAGTTCTACGCATGCAGTGCATTTTTCGTGCACATCGATATCAGATATTATGGCGGGCTGTAACCTAAGTGCTATAATGACGGTGATAATATGCTGCTGGTGGGTTGGTGCATATGCATGTACATTTAAATTAATGAGCGGAAGAACAGTAGGTACGGATTATACTCTAAAGAAGATGCGACTTCATACTTTGATGGAATATGTTCCTTATACATATTTGTTGCATTATAATGTATAAGGGATAATACAATCAATATAATGATGGTATGTTGTGGCGTAGCATCATAACATTTCAATTTTAATATATAATTTTCGTTAGTTGTTCAAAACGTCTCAATAAGAGAACTGCAAAATATCTATTCACTAGTGGGATCTGTGGTAATCGAGAATTGAATGCGCCACATCCGCTTTAACCTCACATAAGGACATCCATGACTTAATGTTTTGCTCCGGAAGTAATTTTTAATTATAGCATACATTGAAAAACTCGGATTTAAAACTTAATTTTTCTTGTCCATTTGAAAGCCATTAACTTAATATTTTTCATTACTAAAACTCAGATCTCATTTTTGTGTGATTTGGGTTTTCAGTAAAAAAATAAAATAATGTGTCAAACCCAAAAATCTGTAAGCTGAATCGGATTGAGTAATCATGTTCGGATCCAATCAATGTCTTTACCGAGTCAAATCCGGCTTCAATTTGAATTCCATTCCTCTTTTAAACGGGGTAATGGTTGCTTTGCTTGTAGTTTATTTATTATTTTGCTTTTTATTTTCCCGTTTTTAATTTTTGGCATTCAAAATTTTTTTGTCTTGCAAACTAATACAATATAAAATAATCACCCCTGTTCTGATTTTCGTTCCGAATTGAATTCGTTACCGAAATTGATTTTCGTACGGATTTGAAAACGAAGCGACGTTCTTAATTTCGTACGAATTTACCTTGCCGTTGTACTAACATTCAAACAGGTTTTCTGTTACACATGTGTCTTCCCCTTCATAAAAGACAAAAAAATTGTTTTTAAAGATATATTTTTAAAAATACATACATTTATAGATTTACGAATTCAAATTCTCTAGACAAAATCGAAACGAAATGAAAACGAAAGTATTACTTTCGTAAACGAAAATCAGAACAGGGTTGAATAAATACTACATTTCGCAGGAAATTTTGTTTTAAGGTTTATTCTTCAAAATATCTCCAAATACATATTTTAGTAAAAACGAAATTGTGAAGGTAAAGTTGTCTTCCCGATTTGCAGGTAATAAAGGGTTTTTCAATTGGCGCGAGTAGCTTTTGGCGGCCTCTGTCGGCCATGTTGTTTTGGTGACATCTGTCAAATCTGTTGTTTATTATTAAGCTACTAAATTAGATGTCAAATCACCATGGCAAGTTGCACGATTGAAAAGCATGTCCAAATGATAAAAAGAAGGGTTTTTTTTTTGTGCAGTAAGGCTGCAAAACTTCATATGAATATTAAAGTTTTGAATATTACAACAACAACTTGAATGAACTACCGGCTACTACACACTTGGTGGTAGCTCAAGATGTTAATATTTAAAACTTTAATTGTCAAATAATAAAACTTTATGAAAACATTAGTGTTCCTTCCATTTTACGGTATAGACGTGGCAGGCATTCGCAGTGGGCACTTAATAGTTTAGTGGGCAAATTTGAGACGACCGCTTCGGTAATCAATCAGTCAACATTCGTACTTCAAAGAAACTCTATATCGGCCAAAAACATCGCCGTAAATGGGACGACATCAACCCACACAAGGTTCACCAGGTTACAATGCATCCTCAAAAAGTGACCGTTTAGTGGGGAAGGTTTTTGGGCCGCTGAAGTCATTGGTCCGTACTTTTTCGAAAACGACGTTGGTACGGCGCTCACCGGCAATGACGACCGCAACATAACGATAATAACCAATATCTCATGGCCTAAATTGAACCATATGGACGTAGACGACATGTGATTCCAACAAGACCTAGACCTACGTGCGGCACAGCAGACCCCCCAATTAACTTTTTTAATGAACGATTTTAGGGTTAGGTTATCTCAAGCACAGGTGTTGTGAATTGGCCACCAAGGTCATGCGATTTGATCCCATTAGACTTTTTCTTGTGGGGTTTCTTGAAGTCACACGTCTATAGAAATAGAACACAAACGACCAGTGCACTTAAGGTGAACATAACTCAAGTCATCGCTCAAATTCAGCCGAATCCATGCCGAAAACTCATTCAAAATTGGATCACTTGGATCCGTGCTATCGTAGGAAGTTGGAGCCAGCATTTGAACGATGTCATATTCTTATACATGGAATATGACATCGTTCAAATGCTGGCATGCATTGGCCTTTCAAATAAAAAAAGAACGCTTTAGTTCGATAAAACTTGGTTGTACGAAAATGAAAACTGGAAATAAATAATTTATTCTGTATTTTAATTTTGTCAACACCTTTTGGCGTGAATTATCAATTAATAAAAATTAACTTGATAAGCTATCAACATTAATATTATATAACACTCAATGTCGACAACTATAGTCCATTTATAAACATAATTAACATTCAATGAAGATAACTACAATCAACAGCTGCAATATTTAATCAATAATCACAGATGCAAAGTGATTTCACGCGCGATTCTCTTTACAAGTAGGAGACGTTTTTGTATCTATACTATTTGTTATTATATACATAAATAAAGAATTGTATTTTTATTCAAATCCTCGTCGCAAAATAATTTTTATTTTCTATTCACATTATAACGCAAAATGTTTTATATGTACAAATGTACATACATATATGTATATATGTACATTTCTTTGCTAAATACTATCAGACAACGATATATTTTTTTGCATTTGTATTCGCCTAGTTTCAAAGTCCATTCATTAAATTTATGGAATCTCATAATCAAGGTACTCGTATACTAAGTGTTAAATTTCTTCGATGATCTATGAGAAAAGGTTAACAACAATAACACAAAAAAATATGTTTTCATAATCACTATTATCGGAGTTTGTTGTGTCTGGATATTTTTATATTTTTTTCAGACGATTGTGTATTTTGAATAAAACAAAATTAGAAAAACATTCGTATGCACGACTTGCAAAATGTATTTCCATAGCAAAGCTTAAAGTAAAAGCGGAATAGAAATGTGAATTGTAGGTCAAGTTCCAAATGGTGTCAACAATAAATTGAAGTACGTTTATAATTAACATCGGCAATACTGTCAATTCATTCACAATAATTGCCATACACGAGTAAGGTTTTATTTTGAATAACGTGTACGGATTTTTTTTTTTTTTTTTTTTTGATAAAAGAAATAGATACTTTGCGATAAAATCACAATTCGTATTTTCTGGAAATTTGTTATGTTTGTAGTTTTTAATCGATTGAATAGAAAAGACAAAGTTACGTCAAATCAATATTCACCAAGTATCTATCAATATTCGATTCCTTCTAATTGATTGAACTTTACTGGTGGAAGCACAGCCTAAACTACTAAGTATCATTCCAGGAAGGAACTGGTGGATGGCCTTTGGTAGTTTAAATTGCAAATCGAGTTTCAAACAAAACCCACCAGTTAAAAAAAAAAATCAACAAAAACAACTTTTGATTAATCATTGGACTTTTAAATTTAAATTTTTACTATAAATTTGTATTCTTTCATTGTAGACATCTAAGAAGTTTTTTTTTCTTCGTTCAATACCAATATACTACTATGAACCGTAAATATATACCTACGCCAATACATGTACATATTTGTCATTTAAGATGATTATTTTTTATATTTTATTATATGTATGTATGTATATATGCAAACAATTTTGCAGTTTAATTTTTGTTTTCGATTTTTGTGTGTGATGACCTTAACGCTTGGCTCAACATCAATTTAATTGTTGTAAAACACAATTTGAAAAAATTATTGCGATTAATATTTTCTTATTTGTATTTTTTTTTGTGTGTGAATCCATTTGAGTTCAATGATTCATTGACATATTTTATGTACTTGTGCTTATTGAACTTTTACAATGACAATTTTTTTTATTGATCTTATTTCTTTCTTAGCTCCTATGTGCTTAAACATAAGTGAAGAAATTTGTTTATTTATTAATCAAGGTATGTACTTTGTTAAATCGTTTAAATTTGAAAAGATGTCAGATTACTGTTGAGGTGTTTGCACATCTGTTATAATCTGTGAATGCATTCATTTTAAGAGCAACAAGTACAATGTTACTAAGTCCTTTTTCCGAGATTTTAATTAACCCTAAAAAAAATTAAATATGTTACTATGATAGAGGGATT
The DNA here is from genome assembly GCA_911387755.1 of Chrysotoxum bicinctum. Lineage (NCBI taxonomy): Eukaryota > Metazoa > Arthropoda > Insecta > Diptera > Syrphidae > Chrysotoxum > Chrysotoxum bicinctum. Next base: position 208,390,533 of record OU426989.1, on the reverse strand, counting down.
TTGGAAGAAGTAGATCCCTCATTTTAAGGCCTCATTGATGGCAATGATGATGAAAATGGATGTTACTATTTACTGGGTACATTCTACGGGTAGATACTGTTTGTATTTTAATTTATTTAGAAAATTTTCCATATTTACTGAATACAGACGATGTGAAACAAATAAAGTGAGGTATGTAATGAGCTCACATATATTTCAGCCATCCAAATATTCAATACAGCAAGAAATGTTCTGAGTACAAGTCCCGAGAAAATCTTAAGATAAGTACTTAATTCGTAACTGTACAACAGATACGAGTCAAGTATGTATTGAAAACATAAATATTTAAAACTTGTCAGTCGTACAAAATACAAACATTTATTCGTCACAGCTAATTCTGTGGTGAGTACAAGTAACGTGTAAAATCTGTTTCGTATTGCCAGCCATTGAAATAGGAAAATGTATTCATTAAAGTAAGATATGTAATGAATACAAATAAAATTAACATGTATTTAGTAAATTAAATATATCTACTTAGTACACGTCTCGCTGATCTGATTTGGACAGATCATAGTGTAAAAACTCTAAGTTTCAACTGATTCATATCTTAGAACAGTATTACGTGGCGCGAATCGATTCAGTGGGTGCATGCTTTCTCAGTGTCTTTAAGGACCGAAGTTAAAATCCGAGTTAAATTATAATAATTTTGTGATTAAAAGGGATTAAGTCGCTGCTAAAAAGTTTTTCAGGGGCGTACTACCTCTTGTGAGGAATTGAAAAATCCTCTAAGAGTATCTCTGAGTCATCAAAAGTGCTACTCATTAGCCGGCAAAAAATTAGAGTTTCCCTCCATTCCTGGTAACAGGCATACAGAAATGGTTGAGAGTTGTAAGTTACTAAAGTTCTTTTTCTCTTGACCTGATCACTCACAAATATCCCACAAGAACAAAGAAATATGTACTCATTACAAAAATATGTAATGAGCACGTAGTTATCACAATATAATTATGTGCTCATAACAAAACACCGACAAATATTTATCAAATAAGTCTATACAATTATTTACTGGTTGCGTCACCTGTTAATAAATTCATGTTGTCGGTACGGATTTTAGCTTGTAAAAGGTATAAAAGTTATGAGTCCAAGAATCTATGTTATAACTTAATGTATTTATATATGTCTTTAGTACATGCATGTTTTCTCTTACTAAGTCAAATTTACGGAAAAAATCTCAGAAATCTAGAAATTCTCAAGTGATTTTTTTTTTCAGAACTGCTATAACAAATAGGACAAACATTTTTGTTTTCTTTGCGTTAAAAAGTATAACTTTTGTCTGCAATTAGCATTTGAGGTGAAATGCGAGAAAATTCTCGAATATGCTTATGCCATAGGTTCTCAATTTTGTTTCCTCATAAGCAAAGACATTTCTCAGTTCCATAAGTGTCCGCATATTAGAGAGTTCACTGTAGATACATATTTGCATCGTGAATATATGCACTTCACCTAAATTAGATTAGCAATTGATTAAATTTAACAGACTTTGTATTTACTTTTAACAAAATTCAAAATAAAAATAAAATAAAATATATTCCACATACGCCCCCATTACCCATTAAACACACGAAAGATAAAATAAGAAAATTCATTAAATTACCAAGCAAATCGATATAATTTTTTTTACATCTACTCATTTAAGGCTTAACTAACTAATACTGACGATAGGATTGTAGATTGTAGGGCCTCAAATAGACATTGCGATTTAATTAACTAAAAAAAAAAGGAAAACCAAAACACTCAACAAACTGAATGACGCACAAATTTTTGTAGACATTCAGTCCCCCGACGAAACTGTTGTGTTCAAAATAATAAAAAAAAATGTAATGAGTTGTATATGCATACACACGTACATATGTCTATGTATACATGACAGCAATGAATGATAACACCCTTGGAATACAAACCGTTACACCTTTAAGCAAAACCCGCAAACTACCTAGGTACATAAAATTATTTATTTTGATGACAAATTTCGACCCTGAACTATAGTATGCAGTTCAAAATACGGCACGTGTAACATAGACGACCGACAACGAAAACATCATAGTATTTCAAACTTTTACGACTTTCACAAAGAAAATTCCGTTGAAAAAAAAAAAATAGATACAAATGTACATACAAACCATATGTAGGTAAGAATTATAGGTTCTAATTTTTAAATGAAATTTATTTTGTTAAGCATTTCACTTATGTATCTACATTTTAGAAATTCCAAAAAGATAAAAATTAAAAAAAAAAAGTACGAAACACCTACGTAAATTGTGAAAAAAAAAAACTAATAAACAAGCACATAAAAATCGGCACGCTTTCAATGAGTGATCAAAATAAATAAATCCAACGACTATATCGAACAGACTTGCTCTTATGGCTCAAACATAGGAAAGTGGTAAGTATTGGTTGAGTTATTAAATCTCAATATAATTGATGAGAAATAAAAGATTGCGAATTATCAATTGACAAATAATCATATTTGATATTAAACAAAACTTTTGATAGAAGTTTAATCATATAAAATTTTGCAGACCAATTTGAATTTAAGGAAATTAATTAATAACTTCTCAATGAATCGGTTTTAAAATACATTAGACAAGCACATTAAACATGCATTATACTAACAAAATTTAAGAAGAAATATTGGTAGTGTAGGTGAACCAGTATCCAACCAGTTCGACAAGAATGTGAATTAATGCAAATTTTCAACACTCTTGTCTTGAATGAAAAATTAAATTCTTTCAGGCCTGTTCTACGAGTACATTTTGTCAAAATTTTTCTTTTCTAATCGTCACAGATTTTTTTCAGAAAAAAAATAGAAAATGGAGAGTTCCTATATGCACAGTAAAAAGTTCGATTTAGAGTTTCGAATTGTGATATGAACTAGTGAACTAAAAACGTTAGTTTTTCTTGTACATTTTTTGAGCTATAAAAAATTAAATAAATTTTAAAAATTGTATGTAAAAAATTCATATTTTTAATGATGTGTTAGTAACCGGCCAAGTGTTTTCTAATTTATTCTTTAATTGTGTTACGAACTTTATATTTATAGGGAAGAGTGAGTGCAATATAACAATTATGGTTAGCATCCGAATCCGGCCACTATTTTGTGTAATTACTTGATCAAAAAACGTTTATGAATCTGTGGCCGGTTATTGAAGCACAGAGGTTATGTATACGGCCATGGAAATAACAAGGTTACATTTTAGTATTTTTCTAGGAAAAATGTGTGTTCTGTGTAATAAGTAGTTTCGAAGAGATGAAAAACAACGTTTGGTACGATTAAGGCCAGATATTTTGAAAATATTATCAAGGATTGTTGATGATTTATTAATAACAAGACAAAATTTTAATATTAAATGATAAGTTCCATTTTTTTTTATTTTAAATTTATATAACTGGCCGGAAACTGGTCGGGTACTGGTGAAAATGCACTATTCTTACATAAGTTATTTTTTATTTAAATAAAATTTCGTAAGAGACTAATATAATTTATATTTTGAAATACTTTTCGAACATACAAATTTGTTATCCAATCTCAAAGTAAGGAAATATGTTAGGCGGCCGCGTACTGGTACACTTACCCTAAGACAATTTTAAGTTTATATTTTTGTACAAATGAAAATTAAATTTAAAAGAAAATCATTCACCCGTTTTTGGGATATCAAATTTTAATTGTTTTTAAAAAATTCAAAAGAATATATTTTTTTTTTAGTTTTGATATGCAATGTTTTTAAACTTGTGTATATTAAATTTAATTAAAATCCGCTGAGAAAGTCAAAAAGAAAAAAAATGTTTCTAAAGTAGGTACTGTCAGTAGTGTTATTTTTTCAAAATTATTTTTATTGAATGACAGATAGTAAAAATTAAGCGAAAAAGAAAAATATATATCAAAATTTCATTTGCCGTTTTTAATAATCATAAGACTTTCGAAAATCATTTTATAAAATTCGTAAGTTGGGTTACGTTATTTTTGGATGAAAGAACGCATTTTTTCTACATCTCTTAGGTAGTATTAAAAATCTGTTAATGTCAAGTTTTAAATAAATCGAGCATCGACTTTAAAAAAAAAATATTTTTAAAAGTTTTTTTTTTTAAATAAAAGATTTTTTTTTAATTTAAACTCAAAATATAGATTTCAAGCTATATGTGTCATAAAATTATCATGCTAGATTATAAATTTTCCAACTAATAATTTGTACTATTAAAATTTTTAAGGAGCTTGAGCATAAGAAGTAAGTAACAAACTCAGTGAGAAAATCCCAAACAAAATAAATAAATGGTTCCATTTTTTTAGGAAAAAAACAATTTTTTTTTTTGATTTTTTTTCAAATCTGTGGAACAGTCTTAAGCAACAAATATTTTCTAAGATTAAAAAAAAGTTATAACACGTAACGTTATTTTTATTCTTAAAACCAAAAAAATATCTTTGTGAAAATTTTTTAAAATGTTATCCACCAAGTTTAAAGAAAATCGGCCGAGTTGTTTAGGCTCTAGTCGAATCGACAGACAGATAAAAATGCGTGACCAACTCTTTCTAATTTAAAAAATGTATGTATCGCAAGTTGAGATTAGAAACGTCTAAACTCAATAAAACAACTCTTTTTTCTCTTGATGGGCCCTCTACCGGTACAAGATTTAATCAAAATACTAGGACAAATTTTCGACAAAAATTATGAGCAACATTTATTTTGAGAGTTAGAAGTTAAAATATTTTTTTCTTTACGAAATCGTCTATATCATTTGAGCTAGTTTTAAAAAAATCACTCAAATATAAGGTTGCTCCGTGAGTTATATCCAGATAGACAGACGGACAAAATAATCCTGCACATACTCGCAACCTCTTGGAAAATTTAATATTTTATTGAAATCCAGTGTTATTTTTTTTTTACGAATCCAACACCTGTCCCAGTATATATAGTACATATGTATATCTAGATCAAAAGCTTAAAAGGAGACAGTTTTGACCAAAATGAAAAAAAAAGCCTAAAATAGCTTACGAAAGTATTTCTTTGCGTAAACAAACAATTAACGTTATCAGAAAATGATTATTTGAAAATGGTAAAAAATTCATTGATAATTTTTTTTGAAATTATTATTTTTTGTATTTATATTATTTGTATAGGTTAGAAAGGTCGAGAGATGTAGAGGTGTTTATTACACGAATTAATGATACTAATGCCATATCGGTCAACTTATTTCACAACAACCATTAAAACCAACAAAGGTATTTTCGTTGGTTTAATTCATACTAATAATATTATTATTGTTATTATTATTTTTTCAAATGACATAAACAAGATAATATTTATTTGTTTGAATAAAACAAAAGCAACGTTCAATTTGGCAACAATCCAAAAAAAATCAATAAACGTCTTTGTTCTTAAAAGTCATTGACGTACGATACAGAAAAAAATATTTTTTTTTACATCCAAGTATAAGCATTTATAACGAATATCTAATAGTTTGCCGTGGTGAAATAAATTTAGGACACATTTTGTTTTGAAACAGAATAAAATTTAAATTTAATTAAATTTTTCTGCTGTACAAAGTCTGTTTAAGTCTTTTATTTAAAAAAAATCAAAACAAACGAAGAATCTAATTTAATTTTTAACTTTGTAATTATTTTATTTTCACATATAGGTACACGTTGAAACTAAAAATATTTATAAAGCTTAGGAAGAACATTTTCCATTGTTTTAATCTTATTTCATAATTTACTTGTGAAATAATAGTTGGTGAAATAACATTCGCAAAGTAAACAAACAAATTGAATTTCGAAGTTTTTTTTTCACGATTTAAAGTTGAAATAATGTATCTTTACGTTTTCACTTTCTCAATTTATCTTTTTTTGATTTTTTTTTCTCAGTTTAAACTAAATTATTAAAAATTTCAAATTTCTTGGCTTACCAATTCGAAATATTATTTTTTTTGTCAAAAAATATTTGAATTCAATCTCACAACAAAAAGGGGGAAACGTTGTAAGTCGACAAGACACTGCCAACTAAAATTCTAAATCACTTGAATTTGTTTTCAAACCAAAATTTCATCAAGAAACAAAAATAAAAGAACAAAATATTATAACTTGAATTTGGACTAAATTTTGAGTTCCTTTTTTTTGTTCTTGGTTTTCTATTATTCTTTTATTTATTCAATATACACACCTTGGGATAAATTATTTAATTTCTTTCTTTTTTTTTTTTGGTTTATTTTACATTTCTTCTATTTAAGAACACAAGAATATAAAATATAAATAAACAAAAATAACGTAAGTTTTGTTTTAAATTATTTGCTTGGTTTGCGTGGTGTTTTCTCTTTCAATGCACTTTTGTATTTGAATTTGTGTTTTGGCCAGCGTAAAGTTGTTGGCTGCTGATGATTGTGGTACTTTTCTCTATCTTTTCGTCGATGCTTTCAATTATTGTGTTGTTCTTTTTTTTTTTGTCCAGTTTTACTTTGTGGGAGTTTTCGTGTATTATTTGTATTTGCTCATTCTGTGAAATCGCACACAAAACGATGAATGTCAAGGCAAATACAGCACAAGCACACATTTGTATGTATGATGGATGTAGGTAGATAAATTGAAAAAGATGATGAAATTTTTGTTCGTAGTGTGTGTGATCGTGTTTTTGTTTGTTGTCTTCCAATTTCCCATTTTTCTATACAAATATGTACTCTTGTTCATGGGAAAAGAAGAAGATGTGAAAAGAAAAGCTTTTTCTGATCGTGGTCTATGCATGAAGTTTTTGATGAGCTTTTGGTACTATTATTATTAAAAGAGAATCCAAACATGATAAGATAAACAAAGAGATTTTTTTTTTCTCAAATTAAATCACAATCTCAAACTAAATTTGAAAATCTATGTCGTTCTATGGTTGCCAATCGAATGGATTACCGTTATACGATGTCAGTTTTATGGAAGTGTATAAAACATGTCAGTTGCATTTGTCAGATTTTGTATAGCAAAAATAGTTGCAGACTCTTGCGTCTTTTTGAGTGGACGCATAAAAAAAAAAAAATTGCATTGCTGGAAAATTTCCAATTAATTAAAAAAGTGTTAACAATAATTACTATAATAACAAAGACAATAATTACTAGTGTAGCTCGGCCAATTCTAAGTCGGCAAATGTTTATATATTAGTTTAAGTACAAATAAATGTAAAAAAAAATGTAAATGTAAATGAACTAAATCTCAATAAAGAATACATACATACATACAAAATAGTTGCAGATATAATGACATTTTCGATTGGTGTCACATTGACAGTTCCTCCTCTGAAAAGGAGGCAAAAGCATTTATGGATTTAATTTCAAAATCGAAACCATTAGAAGTTTTTGAGCTTGTTGAATTGTTCTTCCGGATTACCAATCGAAAAGGTCATAGGTACTTAGTCAGCCCTTCAAAGATTTAAGATTTAAAAAAGATGGAAGAATCATGGATACAAAAGATGTTCAGTTTTTATCATGTAGACAGACCCATTCAAGAATTGCATAAAGCCCAGCACTACACAAGTAGTTCTTTAATTTAAGTGTCAGTTTATATTTCTGTATACAAATTGCACACACCTGCCCTCTAGTGGAAAAAAAACTTCTATTTGATTATCTTATGCTTAATTAGACTTATAAAGCTTAGATTTTCCAGATTAGGGTATTTAAATAAAGCTTAAAAATGTCAAACCATATTTGTGTATCCAAATTATGGGGTAATAAACAAAGGGGTTATGGTATCATAGGCATCATAAATATTAAAGAGCATGCAGCAGCTGTGTTTCAGGTATTGGAATATCAATTTGGCAGAAAATTGAACCTCATCTGTTTTAGTCTTCAATAATTATTTGTGATTTTATTAAGGCAAAACAAGCAGTTAATATATAATTTATTCAATTTGAGTGTATAGGTAGTATGTAGGTATATTTGAGTAAATTAATCATATTGTAAGCTAAATTTAGTCTCAACTTACGTTTTATTTAATTAAAACAATGGTTGTATTTTGTTATCGTAAGACATACCTATCATCTGGTATTACTGGAAGATGATGCAATAGAATACAAAACTGGAATTGCCAATTACAAAGAGAAACCAAATTGTCATGCAGATATAAGTCTATACCTACCTAACTACACGTTACAATAAAAAGTTGAGTAAGGTATGTATCTATTATGCTTTATAATGTAATTCATTTCTCGTCTCATTAATTAGTCTGCAGAACAAGTCTCATGCTGTCAAGTTTATAAATACGTCAATGCATTTTTAATGTTGAATGAGACAATGTAATTTAAATGAGCAATAAATTATTAAAAAAAATGTAAGATTTTTTGGAACTTAAATATCAAATACTCTTATTACCAGTATTAAACTTCCTTGGGGGGCTGAATATTGGTCAACCGGAAAACTTTTATTACCCAAAACCTGACTGGGACCGTCAGAAGGGCAACAACCAGTCAAGATCATGTAGTGATGTTCTTGGTACAACTTTTTTGTGTATCCCTATGTCGCCATCACTCAGTGGTTCATAATAGCGTAAAATTTGGTACTAATTCAGTAGGTAAAGGTATGAACATCAAATTTTCCGCCTAATGCTTGTATTTGCCTATTTTTTTATTAAGACATTTTTATTAAGGGTCTTTCCGGCTTACAACAGAAAGATAAAGGCAGATAGCTAGTCTTGTCATTTTATTGTTGATTAATTAAATGTCAATGAATAATTTTTGTAAAAAACTCAACATTTTAAAGAAAAAAAAAAACATGTTTCTTTTGTGGGCGCTATTCACCTATGGAAATGAATTTTCACGCAGGAATTCCTGTAAGACAAGAAATTAACATAAAGTGTTTTTCAATAGGGGCGGGTAGATTTTGGCGGCTTGCAGCAGTCATGTTGTTGTTGTTTTGGTGACATTTGTCAAATCTTTTCTTTATTGTTCAGTTACGTCCAAATGATAAAATTATATAACCAAAATGAGCGTTGGGTTCATTTTACGGTAGACGTGGTGGACATTCACAGTCGGCTCTTCAAAGTTTTGTGGCCAAATTTGACCCGACCGGTTCTGTAATCAATCTATAATGAAATTCACTTCTGATGACAAGGACCCTTTTATAGTGCCATTTTGAACCAGGGATGTTATATGAATAAATAAATTTAACAATCATAAACAAAACTTCTGAATTAGTTCACGCCCTAATGGAAAATCAAAACAACGACAGGTACCGTTTTCAAGTGTTAAAAATAATAATACATGCATGGCTATTTTTATTATTAGAAGTTTAAGAACCCTGTTCGAAAAAAACTGATTTCTGGCTTGTATCTCAAGTACCTTTATGCACGAAATAATTTAAACAAATTATTTAGAATAAAAACACCCTTTGAAATCCATATTATAACAAATTAAATTGACTAAAGTACTTAACATGTCTGGCAACACTTAATCAAATTCTAAGTACTTCAGACGCTATTACGTCTGGAATTTTTTGCTGTTTGACATTTTGTTTTAAGTTCGCCCTTTATTTTGCGAGTTATAGTTATTTATAAACCAAAGGGCTAAATACACTTTGTTCATATGTTTTCATATAAAGAGACACGTTTGATTAATTCATTAATTAATTTGATTGCGCCCGAGAACATTTGATTTAATTGAAAATATTTCTTGCCATCACGTTCATTTTTGCGTGATTCAAATTAATAGTTTGAGATAGAAAAGATAGTATATATTTTAGAAAACTTTAATCTAGGAACAGAGATTATCTGAAAATGAACTTTAAACTGCCATTGTTATGACATTCAAATGCATTTCATATAAAAAAAACTTCATAGTGTAGATGAGAGCAAGGTTCATTACTTTATGTAATCTAAACGTTTTGTAATGTCATTCAGTATAGGGTTACAGATTTACTGTCAAGATCATTCAGTACGATTGACTTCACCAAATTTGGTAATAAGGCTGATTGAAGAAGCAATGGTTCTTGAAGGAGTGTAAGTGCCACCTGAAGCAAATGAGAATGAAGAATAATATAAGAAAATTTGTACTATAGTATAAATCTTTTAAAACAATATTTCATGAAGAGGAAGATATGGAAAAAACATATATCTAAAGTTGTTAGTCGGAGATTGGACTAACTAGGTGCTTGTCGAAATTGATATTATGTATTCAAAATGGTATTTAATAAAATATCGACATACACCGCCGTATGTGTGTCAATTTCAGAAGAGAATATTTTCATATTCTATTGAAATTGAGATCGAAAAGGAGAAAAATCAGAAAATCCAGTGAAAATGAAAAAAAATATACAAATAACAGCTGAGTTTATATTTATGTTCAAACTTCAGTGTTCCGATAAATTTCAAAGTTTTGTTGCCAAATACTGCCAAATTGAATACTCTCACTGAGTTTCATTTGACAGATTTTAATGTAAGTGTCAAACTATAAATGAATGCGTTCAACGCGAAAAAGATGTATGTGAGTTCGGTTTTTAAAGATAGATTTATACTCCCACAAAAAGATTAACAAGTCGATTAACTTTGACTGCAATATTCAAAATGGCGTATTTATTTTTGATTGTGATATATGTTGTTAATATAGGGAAAATTTCATTAAAATTGACGTACCAAAAATGTTTCCTTTTTAATGTTTGAAGAATTTTATAGATATGTACATAATTATTTTTTAAGAAAATATCCCTTACCCACAGTTTCACAGTGAAAGTTTAAACTAAAGTTCAGCTGAACCTGAACTGGAGTTTAAATTTGAAGTTCAACTCGTCCAGTTGCACATTCTAATGTGAACTTCAGTTCATTTGAACGTACATAGTTTAACTAAATTGTTTTCTCTTTCTATCTGAATGAAAGAACAAACAATCATGGAAAGTTTGCTTTGTTTCAGTTGTTGCCTGTGACAGGAAAAAAATTAAAAAATGAAAATAAATTCTATTTTCAAATGTATGAAGGGGTTGTTGAACTGAGGTTTGAACGGCAGAACAGTATCCTTTAACTTAAGCTAAATAATGAACTCTATTCAAATTTTAAATGACACTGTGAAACCAAATTTATTGTTGAACTTTCAATCTAAAATCTTAGCTTTATAGAGCAAAATAGAGCGAATCATGTCATCCATTTTATTTCTTTTGAAATGAAAGTGAGATAAAAAGTTTCATTCGTGTAAAAATGGGAAATGTTTGGATTTTTATGATAGAACAAATCAAAATGCGTAAATCAATATCAATGACATTTTATCTTTATCACAATTGATTTGATAAGCAAATGTTAAAAATGGCATTTTAAGATAAAAGACATTTTACGCCAAAATGATTACCTCGTTGATACATTTAAAGCTTCTTAGATATAATGCAACAAAACTTAACATCACTACCAATTTTAGTGCAAAGGCAATCAAAGATCATGATATTAAAAATACTGTTTGAAATTTCAACCTAACACACTTAAACAGAAAACATAATTAATGCACCCATCTTGTCATAGCAAAAACACTCAGTACTCCACATGTCAACAGGCCTTAAATATGTCAATTTGCTGTCAAACAAAAATCTCCCACAATTTTTTTGGCATTTCCGTAAATTTCCCCGAATGGTTTGGTAAACTCAAATTTTCAACATAAACATCCGTCAAACGATTTCGTCTGCAAAAAGTTTTCAGGATTTTTTTTTTCATTGATGATTATTAAGGACTGGGTGGTTTACTTACATATTTTTTTAAGCCAGAAAACTTCAATGAAACATTAAGACACCATAATACATGTCTATATACATACATATGTATGTAGGTACATACATAAACATACTGCTTCTTTTCTTTGGAAAAAATATAAACAAGTCATTTTGATTTATTGATTTGTTTTGTTTTGGTCTTTTTGATCTTCCACACCAGACACCACTCTTTTGTGCGTATTTCATTCGACAAAATCTATCAGATGAAAAACATGTTTGTTTGTGTAGTATGTATTGGTTGGATCAGAAATGGAATAGGGATTTTATGAGAAAGATAGCTTGGGTTTGTTGCCCAAGCAAAGGAAAAAGATAAAGTATTCTTTTCTTCTGGCATTGGGGAATTGGGTTCATCGAAAAGCGCCAAAGAGATGACGCAAGTTCTTTTCATGTTTACAAGTAGGTAATACCCAATGGAATGGAAGACCACATAGGAGATTGGAGATGAATAACAGTAGCCAGCAAGCCAGCTACTACGCATAATGTAGACACATAATAGGTACCTACATAGATATTTCCACACAACTTAGTGCTGTGCTAAGTGATTGTTTTTTTTTTTTTTGAGAGAGAGAAGTGTGGAAAGCAATATAAATTTCTTCTTTTTTAATCCCACTTAACGTCTAGCAAACGCTTGCGCTAATTTTTTTTTAAATTATGTCGATAACAACAATGTAAGGTTTAGGTTTTTTAGATGGAGAGATTGTCTCCCCTTTTTACATAATTTTGCTTGTGTTGACATTTTATCTGTTTTCTCATTTTTCTGTTTACTATTTTTGCTGATGAAATCATTTAAGTTACCACAATTAATCCTACCTGCCTACTTATAGAGATAAAATGGTATATCTCTAGTGCACTCCCTTAATCAATAAAAGGGCATACATACATATATGACTGAATTAATTGAGCTCACACAGAAAAATGATTCTGATTATAACGGCTTTATCTCGTCAAAGAAGCATTGACCTTATAAACTCACCTAGTTTTGTTTTAATGAGACCAACAGACTCAAAATAAAAATAAAACAAAATATACATATTTAATAATCATAAGTATATGTATGTATATACATACATGCATATGTACGTACATTTGTATATATAGATACATACTATGTTATATTGTCTGCTGTCAATTTAAAATGAAATTAATAATTCGAAATACTTACTGCAGTTATTTTTGCCTGTTTCTACATACCTATAGGTACATATATTGTTAAAAAGAACAACGAAAAAAATGCACGCAATAATTCCAGTAAAGGGTAGGGGAAGATGGCCCAAATTGACCCATCAAGGTAAAATGGCCTCCTTGCTAGAAATTGTAGAATCGAACAGAACTAGAAGGTTTTTGTAATACAATTCTTTAGTTTATCTGGCATCACTGACATAAACGAAATATTAGCAGCTTCAAGTTATTGTTTAAAATTTTACAGGTCAAACTGTCTCTAGCCATCTACAAAAGTAGAACCAATAAAATGTTGTAAAAAGTTCGTTGACAAAAAAAATTATAAAAAACATTTAATTTTGGATAAAACAGTAAATGCATGTAAGTATTAAGTATTTCTTATTAATTTACTGAAATTAGTTGGCCTAATAACTATTTCAGTGTGTTCGGAATTAAAACTTAAATAAAAGAACCCTGAATGGGCAAAATGGCCATTTTATACTTACCCTTACATTTTCATTTTCTTTATAGTGAAAATGGTTGGAAAATATAAACGATGTACAGAGGGGCAGTCCTGGACTGATAATGCATTAACAAAAGCCCTAAATGCCTTCCGTATTATTATAATTTTTACTTTTCCTTATTTTGTTTTAAGTGAAGTTGTTTAAAATGAATTGTTGTTTTTATTTTTTTTTTTTGAATATTGTTTATGTTTATTTTACTTTGAACTAAGATTTGTTTAAAATAAAGTTTAAATTAAATTGAAAATGGCTTTTAGTTTACTTGCCTAGTTGATTTACTTGCAAGGGTAAAATGGCATACCAGTGTGGCATTTTACCCCGATAATTTTGATCGTTGGAATTTGAAGAGTTTTTGAAAATTAAATACTTTAAATACTTTTTGAAACTTTTTAAACTCGTAAAGCAGAAAAATGTAAGCGTTATTGATTTAGCTTTGAAAAGAATATAACATTTAAGTTTAAATGTCACATTTTTGCGAGATATGACACATTTTCCTTAGGGGGTGCCATTTTAGGCCACCTTCCCCTACCTTGAAGAATAGACAAAATCTATTTAATCTTTTGAATAAGTAGGTACATATGTAGGTACTTTTGTATACCGAGATGTAGTTGGGTACCTCGAAAATGTCTTACCTAATAATATTAATAAATCCATTACAACTAAATCCATATATATTTTATATAACAATACGAGTAGATATCTTACGAGCTTTTATTTCTTTAATGTACCTACACCAAACACTATCTTTATTAATCGAGAAAAAACGATTTATGAAAATACATACCTAACGTAGGTACCTACAAGAAACATAAATTGTCGTTAAGTTTTTGACATTTAAGTCGAAACCGATCCCAAATAAACGCTGAAATTTTTTGTAATTTATGTGATTTGTAAATATTTGCTGACATTTATTATGGTTAAATTATTTTTGGAGTACATTATTTAACAATTCTTGTTTACATCCTATATCTCTAGTTCTATAAATAGATCCAACTCCGCACTCGGTTTCGTTAACCGATGATCTAAATTTTCTCACCCCTATGTCACTACATCCCTTTACCTCACATTTGTTAGGCTTTTTCTTCAATATACTAGCAAGGTATGGTCTCCTTTTTATGCGTCTTATCCATTTCGAAATGAAGCCTTCGTTTTGCACTTCGCGAGTTACCTTGGCCTGATATGTATAACCTATGTTGATCACCTAAAGCTTATAGACTTGCAACACCTTGATAAACGCAGGAAAGTGGCCGACATTGTTTTTATATATCAACTTTTAGCTGGTAACATCGATTGCCCTGCACTTCTTCAAAAAATTGCACTTTACACCAACCCTAGAAGTTTTAGATTGGTGTGACTTTTTGAACCCAACATTCCCGCACCTGACCAGCACTTCTCATGACCAGAGATTCTCTGGGAGAATTCATCAATTTCTCGAAAGAATTAGTACACCCCTGAAAAAACTTTTTACAGCGACTAAAAATCGAACTCCTGGATGACAGGCCAAAGCACTAACCATTATGCCAAGGTGTACTACACAAAATTTACACTTTGGAAATATAAGAGTATTTTTTTTTTTGACCTGTCATTATTTGAAGTACAATTGTAGTAGAACATAACGTTAACCTTGTGTTCTACTAAAAACAGCTGAGAAACTGACTGTGTAGCTGTGTTTATTAAACCAACAAGCCTTAAACTATGGATCTAGAAATCGCAACTTTAGTAATTCTCTATGAATATTGTCGTTCCCGTAAATCGAAGTCAACTATATTATTTTTTTATTCATACATACACACTATGTGTTATGTATATACGTAAAATTTCTCTATATGTAGATACTTATCTTAAGTATCTACATGTACGTACATCCACGTGTCATTTAAGTGCAATCTGATGCAATAGTTTTAATTTCATGAACCTTGGCAATAACCGCACTTAAAACAGTGTTTACACTTTGTACACAAATTACAACAATCATATTTATTATTTGATCAGATAAGTTGAAATTCGAATCTTCATTAATAAAACTGACCTCATCAATACGAATAGTACATATTATTCTTATCACTGTTGCGATGCAATTCATAATGCAAGTAGAGGTAAGTATTTATACACCTACTTACTTAAATCTTATTTACTCCGTTATAATACTTACTCCAACCACAAATTGCAAGACGGAACATCACTTTAAAGTGCAATGGAATATTTCCTCTATTTACACAAAGCAAAAGAAGAATCAGACAATGAGTAAACAGTACAAAATAATTTAACTTTACATACATAATGTAGGTATGTTAACATAGCTTATCTGAAAAGTAATCACATATTAATAACTTATTTAACCTTTGTGGTGAGTATTTTTTTTAATGACAGTTGTAGTTTAACAAGGTAAGAACCAGAATGTTATAAAAGTGTGGATGGCCTTTTAAATACAAAGATAAGATACCTTATATCACTATGACTCGGGAGTCGCCTACAAAAAATTAGTGAATGTGACATTTGACATTACCGTTTGCCTAATTACATACATTCACCTCAAATGTCATAATAAATTTTGCAAATTGAGATGTCGCTTTATTCGAACGTCGTAGTTCGTTATTTGAAATACGAGTATAGTAATGTATGTACAAGAATTGAAAAACGCAATAGCGATCCAAAATTTTAATTGTGTGAATTTGAAAAAATTGCAAAATCAAATAATAACAAGTCAAATCGAGCGTCGTACTAACACGCCTTGTTTTTTTATTTCATATTTCCGATGAACCTACCAGTTTCACATCTGTTTTATATGAGAACCATATTTAATTTAATGCAATAACATTTGACACAAATTGTATTTAGATACATTCAACCTTGTAGCATGTTGAATTTGAAAGCAATGCAGCGACGACAGTGCACCATAAATGTCACCGAAGTGCACTTTTATTAAAAACAAAACAAATCGCATCCTTGGATTAGATCGAATGAAGGCGTTTCGTTAAGACTTGGTATGTTTTATGGTCGTTGATGTTGCACAGTGGACCAGTGTTTGTGATAAATTCGAACAAATTTCAAAAATTAAATTAATCTTTCTATGTTAAGGTATTCTTATAATTGAAAGAAATAAACTATACAAGTACATTAAAATATATATATTTAAAACAGGTTAACAGATCAGTCAATTTTTTGACACAGGCGAACGAGGGAGGAGATAATTAACTAACCCCAAGTTAATTCAAGACTTATAGTGAGATTTAACATTCAACCCTAATGCGAATTTCATGGAAAATAGAAACTACGAATCACAAAAGAAACTGTAACTGAATCCATCTTAGTCGAAAACCTCATGCAAATTGCTCTTTCAAAAGATAGCTTCGGTGATTGTTTTTTTTTTTAATAGGTACCAAGTTTTCGACTAAGATGGCTCAATCACAACGAGCCTTTGCTTTTCGTAATCAACAGTGAATTCACGAATACAATTTTCTTATCGATAAAATAATGAATGTCACTTTTAGTACATAATATTTACGAAAATCTACTACAGTCAAAGAGAACTCTGTTGTCACCAAATATTTCTACTTAGATTGCACATACAATTTCATCAAATGTGAAATTTTGAGCACACACATTCGTATTTTAAAAAATGTGGATAACATACAAGGTGCTATGTGCCAGAATGCTTGCGGAGTTGTCGCGACATCTTTAGGAAATCGACGTCGAAATTCACGCTGTGTTAACACCATCTACCGATTATTGGTCAAAAAAATAGACACAATTATTCCACGCTCTCGCGGAGTATAGCATGTATAAGGGAGTAAAGACATTGTTTGTTTGTATACTGCAGCTATCTAGTTCTCAAATGTCAAATATGATTGACGTACGACATCATTTGCAAAAATTATAACATCTTGAGATAGTGTGATTTTGCGTCACCATGTAGGTATAGGTATGCCGCTATGTAGCTCTTGTTTAATTTGTTTCTGGTTTTTGGCCAAAATAACATTAAGAATTTTAAACTCAATTGCTCGTTAATTCGCTGCGCTAATTATCTACAAGTTAAATAAATTCAATTTTGTTTTATTGATAAGATTTCGCAGTTAACTCACCGATTAACAATAATTCATGTGTGATTTACAGTTATAAGTTTCACGTTCCTTATTTAATTATTGACTTTTATTCCAGTTTTGAAATTATTTTGCGCCACCGTGTATCAACCGCGTTTGTCCGTCATGGGTAGACATGTTGGAACTTGTCTCATTGTGTAATCCAATGTCTGTTGTTTGTCTATTATTCATACCACTTCATCAAATGCACGTACTTTTACTTACACATGCATATCTACCACACCATCATTTGACATTTAATGCAAAAAATACTGAGAAGTGCAATGAGCGCACAATATGTTGGTGATTTTTAATGACGGTAATGATGATGGGCTGGCGCACCATCACCGATCAAATCACCGTTGTGGAATAAAATATGGTTTCCTTTCTTTTGTATGCACGGTGCAGCGGAGGTAATTTAAATATTCGATGACGAATAATTTGCCATAGATGAAGAACAGAGAACTGAAGGAGTAGGTAATGGCAATGGGGATACAAAGTAGTTTACGTTTCTACTTGTTAAATATTATTCATGCGTATAGTTGTAGACTTCGAGGGTCTTTTTGAATATAAACAAGAAGAACCGCTAAATTAACCGTGGTTATTTATAATTGCTTATGACAAAAACTTTATCGGTTCAATACAATAGTGTTGTTCTTTTGCATGTCTGTGTTTTTGTAAAAATTTCTGAAGATATGTTTTAGATAATTTTTGGAACTATTTATGCATACCTCTGCGTCTGCACCTACTTGAATTATTCTTTTGACAATTCTGCTTGCGACAACCGTACTTTGTGTGTTTCATTCAGTTCTTTCCAGCAATAAGAATTCGTGCATCATCGGCCGATTTTTGTAATCAACAACTTTCGGTTCGAGTTCCTTGTCATTAGCTTTGTGTAGATGCGAGAATAGAGCGAGGTAACATCAGACGTAGGTTCATTCCTTCTCGTTTTGTCATAATTCGAAAAATGTTTAATGACGAAAGTTTAATGACGAAATCAAACTTTGTTCTGGTATGCTACATTTGCACTTGTATAACAATTCTCCAAATTGATTTGCCAATATCTAATAACCTAATCGTGTAAATGATTCAAAATCTACCATTATTTAAATTTTATAAATAGACACAAGTGCAAGTGAAGTCAAGTTAAATAACCGTATTTTATTATCGCTGATGATCCAAATAGATCATCAAATAAAAATAAAATCGTTTAGATCAGAGTGACAGGAATGTTATACCTACATCTATCTCTTTTCTCTGTGTTTGTTTATTTTTCAATAATTTGTTTTCTTTTTCTTTACACTGCTGACACCATTAGCAAAGCTAATTTTTATCATGAAATGTGATCCCGATAGACAGGATCTCGCGTCTTGATAGTCTGACTATGTAAAAGTAAGAATGAATGGTTTGATACTTTATTATGTATTGTCATTACATATTAGCTAAAAGGTCTCAACTCAATATTTACTAGGTTTCAATATTAATATTGGCAAAAACTAATCTTAATAATACCTACAATCAATTCATGACGCCAAATGTTATAACTTATAAGAATCTAATACTAGTTCAACAACTATAATAGAAAAATCAACATACATAACATCACTGACGCATATCGAGTTCTTGACTTTGTTTGACAGCCACAGCTGGTTATTTTTTTTTTTAATTGATGTAATATGACATAAGAACACACCTACACACAATCTGCAATCAAACCGGTATCGAGTGCAAGTTTTTTTCCTAACCTTTCAACTGAATCGAAGGTCAATATAAACTTTAATTGAGATTGAAATATTAATCGACTGAAAAAAAAAAACGAAACGAAAGAAACATTATAAAAGCTCAAGAGCAAGCTACAGAGTGGCTTCGGTTTGACATAAAGTTAATTGTTTGTGATTAATCTTTATCTTGTTTAACACGAGCTAAAAACTTCACTAGACAGGTTCTACACTACTTGATTGAATACTACTTTTGGAGTTATTTACGTCAAGTGGTTAGTTTCTTAAAATGGGACTGCAAGATTTATCACCATTTTTAAAAGTAGATAGAATAGATTCTGTTATTGATTTTCGCAAGATGGGTTTACTTAGAGATTCTTAACCCTTTTTAATAAATGCAAGAAGCAAGCATTTTAGATAAATAGCAAAAGTAATAAATATAATAAAATGTGTGACTAATTTTGATTTACATTTTTTTTGCAGTATAATTATTGACAATATTGTACCATTGTGTAAATACCGGTCATACCCAAAGTCTATAATAAAAATAGAATTTTGTTTGTTAAAAAAGAGTGTTATGACAAAAAAAACAGAGCCTTAAAAATTTGTCATAATTTATTCCATTTTCTTACCAAACGCGTATTTTAGTTTGGACATACAAAATATTAGTGCAAGAGATTTTAGCCGATTTAGTACGATGTTCAAACTATTCTAGTATGATACTAAGATAATTCATAATTATCTAAGTTTAACATCATATTATTTCTAACATTTAAAAAAAATTTAATCGAATACTTCTATTTCATCTTTTCAGTATCGAACTAATTCCATATGACACTTTGATTGTTATAAATACAAAAAGGGTGTGTTCGCTTACAATTTTGCACGAGCTGTCACTGTTTTAGTAGTAGTAGTGTATACAAGAAATGTCCAATACAGTAGGTAACAAGCGTTTAAAATTAAGTAGAAGTTAATAAATTTAATTAAGATAAGCAAATTTTTAGTAGTATCGAGCTCAAATAAGTCCCCTATTAAACTTTGCCTCTGAAACATGTCTCATTTTTGGCTTTCCTTTTAAATTTGTATCCGTAAGGCAAAAGCTATTACACGTTGAATAGACTCATGTCTCAAATTTGACAGTTGTTCGTTTTTTTTAATGCACAACACAACATAAAACGAACATAAGAAAAAGAGACGTCAAAATGAGACTACTAAAAATCAGCCCAGTACTTAGTCCCCTATTACACGATGTCTCACGAGACGAGGCTCACGTAAGTGCGAAAAAGAAAGCAGATATGAGGAAAGAAGATGCAAAAAAATATTTCCGGTGAGTACCGGGCTGATTTTTAGTAGTCTCATTTTGACGTTTTTTTTTCTCATATTCGTTTTATGTTGTGTTGTGCATTAAAAAATACGAACAACAGTCAAATTTGAGACATGAGTCTCATGAGACATGAGTCAACGTGTAATAGCTTTTGCCACACGGGATACAAATTTAAAAGGAAAGTCAAAAATGAGACGTGTCTCATGAGGCAACGTGTAATAGGGGACTTACAGGGAATATTTTTTTGCATCTCATTTCCTCATATCTGCTTTCTTTTTCGCACTTATGTGAGTCTCGTCTCGTGAGACATCGTGTAATAGGGGACTTAGCAATCGACTCGACACTGCTTCAAGCTCGCTTCAACAGACAAGATTGAGTAATACCATTTCGATCCGATCCGATTTACGAAGGAAGACAAGAATTCAGGTCAAAAAACAAAATCTATCGCGAGACACATTTAAGGAAATCTTTATTTCACACTTTTCGAAAATTATAAATATTATAGGTAGTCATCTACATTTCTTTGTGTTGCATTCCATATCTACGTGTATATTGGTACAGACTTAATAAATGACAACGCAAACGAAAAGGTTTTAGAGAGAACGATGAACGGTCTTTAATTTTAGGAATCTCTGCTCCTTCCTCTTGACCTTTTTAGAGCTCTATGGACTACGTACATACATATGTATATACCGTATAGTGTGAATACCATGTGCGTTCAGTAGGTATAGGTAAGGTATATCTTTATTTCTTTGTGTTTCCTAAATATTTAAAGGGTCGTGATTACATTATGTATATCCTCAACACATTTACCAGAACACTTTTAGGATGAGTTTTTATTTCCATCGTTATGGTTAAAAGGTATCCACCAAAGGCAAGGCAAGGCAAGGATTTTTATTGAACATTGTTTTGGCTTCACTCGAGAATACCAAAAACAATAAAAGAACTAAGCAAAATATAAGTTTCGTCGATTCGAAAGAACCTTAATGTGGTGGAATCCAAGTCGGATTTCACATCGTTGCAGATTTCTTTGACGTGCTACCCAATATCCATTATGTATTTAAGTTAGTAAGGCGAAAGAACACGAACAGAAAAAAAAGAGAACAAGAATTTTGCTACTTTGTTCTTGTTTAGTTTTGTGATATCATGTTGCAAATATGAAAATATTTAACCTTGAATTGGTGTCGGTTGATTGATGACAGGTATACCTACCTACTACTTTGTGGAAGAAAATTATGTCATTAAGCTTGCGTTTGCGTTGGAAGAATATATTATGGACCTAGGAAGCTATATTTATATTTAAACCATATATTTTACATGACGTGAGGTACCTATTTATAGAGGAAGTTTTTCTTTACTCACATTTTACAAAAAATAGTATCCAAAATAGCTTTCCATTTGTACTTGCTTACCTGAAAACAAACGATAAGATTAAAAGTCAGTTAAGATTTGTTTAAAATTAAATTAAGAACAGAACATGGTGAAAAAAGGCACATCCCCTTGTCAAAAAATTGTTATGAATCTTAATAGGATAGTTTTAATTAAATAGTAGTAAGAAAATTATGAAAAGTTAAGTTGTGGATTGTACCAAGAAAACAAACCTGCCCACATTTAAAATTACCCCACTCTCCCCTTTCTCTAATATATATACTATTCAATCAAGTTTAATCGAACAAACATCAAATAAATATTGTGATAACTAGAAAATTATGCGAAATTTTGGGTAGAAATAATTGGCCATAAGAACCTACCAGTTATCCAGGTAGGTATATCATTTAGTAAATGATTTTTTGTAGATAAAGTTCAAAATAATCCGTCAAAAATGACATCCAAATAAAATGTCAGAATTTTCTTGTTCAGTTAGTTTATGACAATTTCCAAAAATTTAATCAACGTGATCGTTGAATCGCTGAATGACTGTCATTTTCTGAAAAAAATATTTCTATTGTCAAAAATCATGCTGCTTCCATAAAATCTGTCAGATCAACGTCAGTCAATTTTCTTGCAATGGTATTTGAGGTTTACAAACCCGCCCTCTGGCCTATTAATAATTTTGTCGTCTACTTGATTTTTATGACTGCAGAGTTACTCAGTAATGTAAGTAAATATTTGAATTTGGCAAAATTTCGTTTTGGGTTTTCAAACAGTTGATTGCAACTTGCATTTGACGTTTTCGAAAACGGTAGGTAAATACATATCTACAACTAACTTCGATGAAGCCTCTGAAAAATTTAAATAGCTTTTTCTTACATAGCCATCACCATCACCGGTTCTACAAGATGGCTTAAAAATTTGACAGCCAATTGTAATTAAATTAGAAGTAAAATCGAAACAATAATTCAATTATATGTTTTGTTACAAACATACATATATGTATGTATTTTATATCTTTAAACTTCACAAATGTCAAAGTAGAATTGACATTTGCTGCCATTTGAAAAATTTATAACATCTTGCGATGAGTGAAAAATGTTATTTCACCTTTAAAATTGGGGTCCGATATCGGCGTTACTCGGTCGGTTTGTTGCTAGGAGAGGTCATTACAGGTCGTCGTCCTGCAATCAAAATGAAACCCTATTTTTGTAACAAATTAAGCAAATCCCAAGGCAATTATGTAACATCAATCAAAGACACATCAAATATTCACACTCCTTTTCAAGTCTCCTTTTGCCATAACGCATGTCCCATATATTTCAGTCCTTAATTGCAATCGCGTGTTTGTTACTTTAAAGTGACTGTCAGCAAAAAAAAAAAAATAAAATCAAAGTCTAACCAACAACGCATTTATATTTAATTATAATAAAGTTCTTTTAGCATTTACTGCGACCACATTAAAAGAAGTGGTGGAAACCTTTTGTGGGGAAAATCCTAAAATGAAACGGAACTCGCAAGAATATGCCATATCCTTTTTCTTTACGTCAACGTCGTTTAATACGAACAAAATGTCTACATAGCTATATACACCCCTGCCTTATTGAAGTCCACCACAACTGCTAACAAAAGCCCAAGCTTAGCTTTACTTCACTTGCAAAGCACAAAGGACAAAGAAATGCAAAAACCCAGAAAAAAAGAAATCTCTTTGCTCATTGACTTTGTTTACACTCATTCATCCATTGATATGCTCCTTCCGCTTCCTCCATCTCCTCCTCCCGCCCCCTGAGGAAAAAACCCCCTCAAAACAAAGGGAAATTATATTTATTCATAAATCGTCCCGCGTTATTATATACATACATATGCATAGATACATAACATGTGTGTACATAAGTCGGGTACGCGTAATAGGTCCATGACACGATACAGAACATCATCATCGCCTTTGCCAGGGCATTAAGGACGAAAAATGCGTTTTCTATGATGTAACGTTAAAGTTAAATTCGAGCACTCTTGGCGCGGAAGCAGCGAGCGCCAATTCAACAACCCTGGCCCTGCTCTAAGGATGTCTGTCAAATAGAGTGAAAAACAAGAGTGTATTAGAAAAACGAAAAAGACAAATACACGTGCAGGTTTCCAAGGACTTTCACAGGATTCCACATACAAAAAAATTATTACTGCGCAGTTATCTGAGTTTTTGATTTATTTTTTTTTCCTTGTCTTAATTCTTAACCTTTTCTGTTAACTCTGGGTTGATGACAGTGCTGTCAAAGTTAGCACTATTGGAGTAATAGTGTTTATCTAGCATATTTGTTGTTCCCCAATACCGCATTGTAATTATTGTACTACAATACGTACTATAAACTTTTAAACTTTGTTTGTGTATGTTCGTCAAAATGTTCAATATTATAAACAGTCCTGTGACTTCATCCAATTGAGAAGAAAAGGTTTTATCTGAAAAATAAAACTTGATTGAATGAACTTTCATCTTAAAGAGAATTATTTTAGAATATATGGGGAGTCCGGTCAGATGAGCTAGCTTAAAGAAGATAACCCAAACAAAACTCTGTGTCAATGCAAAAGTAAAGCATACACAATTCAGTTTAACAAGATAAAACCCAATTGGTAATAGAAATGTGTAAAGTTACTCCTTTTACTGATTTTCTTTAGGTGTGCTTAAATTACTTAAATCCGGATAATCCGGATAATTTAGCAAAACACGAATTCAACGCAATAATTGTGACTCAATTTTATAAAACCTTCATTGTGACCTACTATGGAAACTTTGACAGAAAATTTTTGAAAATTATAGAATCTTTGGATAGATCAAAATCATAATAAAAATGAAAAATAAGGTGCCATAGTGAATAGGTTTGCTTGAAACGTTAAGCGGGATATTCATGGGGTAGTGTGTTATGTTATGTTATCGACTGTGCAAACTTATGAAGATTGGTGTGTTGTTAACGCTTCTTATTAAACAAAGATGTTTTTATTTCGAGAGCACCATCTTCTCTTTAGGCGTTTTTCTTTTTTAGTTCAGAACAGAGCCTGAGTTGTCAAATAATAAATTGTGTTTCTTTTTTAGTTCAGAGCGTTCAGAGCTTCGTAAATGTGTTTCATTTTTCGTTCTGAGCATGTTCTGAGCGTGTTCAGAGTGCGCTCTATAAGCTCAGAATAAAATAACTGAGCAGACAGAGTACAATGCTTAACACAGGAATTTGATAGATGGAAATTAAAAAAAAATGTCGACAGCTAAGTGTTCAGGTGTGTTTCAAAAAATACTCAGAGCGCTCAGAGCACGCTTGGTTCAGAGGATGTTCGGAACATGCTCGACATGCTCGAACTCTGTTCAGAGCTCTCTACTGAACTAAAAAAGAAACACAGAAAAAGCGTCTGCGACACAGCTTGGTATGTTGCAATAGGTTTCAAGTTCTGTTTTTGAGTTATTAATTTCTTTAATAATTATCACAGTAAGGCTAGTCGCAAACTGGCAACTGTGATCGAAATCAAATAGTTTAATCACCAGTTGAAAGAGAACCGCGCACTGGCAACTCTTTACTCACGCTTACACTCTTTTCTCTCTTGCTCTTATAGAAAACAGATCATTTGTTGCGAAGGCAATCGATTAGTTTGTGTCAAAACACAAACTTCTTAGTTGCTCAAATCGAGTTGCTCTAAGTGCGCGGTGTCCCATATAAGCCCATATGTTTCATTTTAGCAACAAAACAGTTGCGAAACTAAAAATTGAATCTGCGCGCCTGGCCTAAGAGAATGGATATTTTTCATGATTTTTTTTTACACTTTTAATATTAAGTTTTACTTAAATTTATTTAAACGACATCCCTGACTGTTGCTTAACGCTGACGCAATAATTGCAATGGAATGGAATAGCGAAGATGGTGACGAGGAGAGATGGGCTCTTTTGTTTTTCTCGTATTCCGTTTTTATTTCTTTTCGTCAAGCAGGAATTCGCAATCGATCCTTTTGTCCTTGTATTCGAGAGCACCTACCTGTGAAATTATTGTTTATATTATGTATGTACAGACAACTACAATACAAGGCAGAGTACTTGATGAGGTCCTGGGGGAAGGGAGAGAATATTGTTTTGTTTCATCATGCATCGTTATTATGGAAGCTTCATATTCATGGACACACAACTTCTTGCTTCAGTGCACAATTAGAAACTCTTAAAAAAAATGAGACAACTCCACGAAGAGTGGAAAGGTTGGCTGAATAACAATAGATTTTGAAATGCACTTTGAACTGTGAAGATTAATTAACGCTAGTTTTTATTGACGTCAATTTTATTGATTTCCTTGGGATTTATTAAGGGTTAAAAAGCAAGGAACTTTTAAGTTTTTTTTTTTTGTTTTCTTAGAAAATGCAAGTGTAAGCACGTTTTCTTAGAACTAAATTTATTCAACCATCAATGACGTATACCTATACAAATATAAGAAGGTGCTGGAGTGCAATTGCATTGGGGGTGATATTTCTTTGTTTGGAATTTAATTGGCTTTCAAGTTCTGTCGAAATAGAAAAAAGGCTTATCTTGAGTGTTTATGTTTATTTGCGTAATATTCAATGCGTTGTTATAAAAGATTTGCAGAAATGAGAAGAGAGAGTCCAAACACCACGTTCACATGTATCGTTAAAGAAATGAAAATTCTGTCAAGTGAATTGCCCGCTAGGAAAATTTATTTACTTTTAAAGCTGATATAACACTGACATATGAATATGGTGTTTTCGTTAGGGGCTTAAGTGTCAAGTGTTTACCAAGAAGTAATCGTGGGATCGCCCTAAATCTTTTTTTGAAAAACCTGAAACGGTGGGTAAATTCCGTGTTTTTTGAGACCTGAACTCGCCCTGAAGTAGATCTAGGTATTTTGCTGTGGCGAGTTCAGGTAACGATCAAACTATCAAAAGTCATAGGTATGAGATTTCATATGTATTTCTTTTGTTGTTGATTCGCTTGTTGCGTGTTATTGCTTGTGTTTACAATGAAATGTTTGTTGAACTCATCAGATAAAATATTCAGCAACAACACAAAATTGTTTTCGTTCATTTTTAAAACTAATTGATAACAAATTTAAAGTTTTGTCAGAGCAAAGAATTATTTTTTCTTGCTTTTAGCTGTCAACAAAACAGTTGACAGCCCTTGGGTGTTTTTTGAAAACCGAAAACCCCAGTTTTTGTTGACAACTTGTCAAGAAACCCTGGGTAAAGTTGAACGAACGAACCTACTGATTCGTTTGTTTAGACTGATATCTGATATAATTTTTTTTAAGACGCTCAACTTTTAGCTTTTACGTGCAGTAGTTTTGACGTTTCTTTAGTACCCCTTGGCATAATGTTTAGTGTTTTGGACTTTCATGCCTCTGCTAGAAAGTTTTTTTTTCAGGGGTGTACTGCCTCTTGCGAGGAATTGACAAATTCTCCAAGAGTATCTCTTGTCATGGAAAGTGCTGCTCATTAGCCGTTCGGAATCGGGAATCGGCAGAAAATTGTAGGTCCCTTCCGTTCCCTGGTAACACGCACACAGGAATGGTTGAGAGTTGTAAGTCACTATAGGTCCTGGTTCACTCCGAGCTGTTGCACCACCAAATTTATATTTATTTAGTTTTGACGTTTCATGCTGGTTTACGTTTGGTTGAAGTGAGCTTCAATATCTTTTAAATTCCTCATAAATAATGTCTTTGTTTGATAAATTCGCAAAACATTTAAATCAGCTGACCAAAATGTTAGAAATCTGTACAAGCAGCATTATGTACATCGCAAAAACATTGCGTATGACACTTTTTGACAGCAATCGATTAAACTAATTTGACGTTTTCATTCGATCACTGATGGGACTCACTCACTCGGTCACTGAAGCGGTAATTTGGCCCCTGCTTTTTCTATGAATTTCTGACATTTTATGATAGTCATGTTGTTTTTCATATGATTTTTTCGCAGTTTCACTATTTTTCGATTTTAATCGCATATTATGGAAACACACTCTCTACTGAATGTCGCCATAAAACAAAATGGTGTCGTCAAGCATTTAGTTATTTAGGTACACTTCTTTCAAAATTGGATTTTTTTCAAAGACAAAAAAAAAAAAAAAAAAAAAAAAACGATAAGAAAATAATCAAAAAAAAGTTTATTTCTGAAGCTATATGATAATCTAAAAAATAATAAATAATCTGAAAAATTGGTTCTCATCTGTGTTTGGTTTCATGTGTAAAATGTTCATAATAAATTTGATAAAAAGTAAACGAATTCCTTCAAATTTGTTTTAAAATTTCACAATTCTACTTAAATAAAGGGTGTTTTCAAGTAAAATTTTTTTATAATAATTTTGCGCGCTCTATTTCTTTGTATTTCTTGCCATGAAAAGTGCTGCTCATTAGCCGTTCAGAATCTGTAGAAAATTGTAGGTCCCCTCCATTCACGCAGGAATGTACCTCGTTTCCTTTGAGCTGTTGCACCACCAATTTTATTCATTTATTAAATGGATTATATCTACTTTTTAAATTTTTGAGCATAGTGCGAGCATTTTAGGACAATTGGAGATAATATAAAATGAGATACCCCGATGCACATTCATTTAAATATTTTGAATGAATATCATAATGGGAGGGAAATATTGAACCGGGTAAGGCATTGCACATTCGTGTAGTACGGCTATGGAAAGTATCTCTGAATTTAACAGTAAGTCAGAAGGCTCAGGGCTAAGCTGATGGATATTTCCTGAAGCGCGAGTATTACGGTTAATGCAAAGTTAATTGACAATGATTTGTTAAATGTTTCATGGACAATTTAAACAAAAAAAAAATGATATAGGAGGGTGTCTATTTCAGCTTTGTTATGCAGGTGGTATTAGTTTCTAAAATATTGACCTAAAAGCGAAACATAATTATTAAAAAAGAAAAACGAAATATGTATTTATGTACAATATTAAGCTATATATCTTATTAAGGCCAGAAACTAATTCGTTTATAGAATTATTTAATAGTTTTTGAAATATTGATGGTTTTTGAAATTAAAAAAAAAAATCTATACTAATTTTTGGAAAATTGTATGTATTTAGTTTTCTTATGTTCTTATCTATATATTTTTAGTTTAACGTAAACAAATTTTTTTTTAGAAAATTGAAAAATTTGAAAAAAGTCCTATTTTTGGTGTTTCGTACCATTTTCTATTACACAAAATTTTAAATAAATCGATTTTTGAGTTTTATTGTTCTTTCAAATTTAAAGCATAAAACTTTTATTCCTGTTTCGCCACCTTTTATAAAAATAATCTTTTAAGTATTCGGCTTAAAATTAATGAATGCATCAAATTTCTACTAAAAGACATATGTACATAGTTGTAGAACTAAACTACTTACAATTTCTAAGAAAATAAATTAACAGTTTGAGTTTAAAATTAATTTTTTTTTTCATCCGCATTAAGGGGAGCAAAGATCCCTACATTTTACGTTTTTTTTTTAGTCCATACCCAGAAATCTCCTTCCATTTTAAAAAGTTTCCTGTACATATTCCTTTTGAATTTTGCCATATTCAAAATAATCCTTCACAATTTTAAGCCTTGAAGCATGAATAAACTTATGGAACTCACTTTTGCATTTTATTTAAATGTTGCATTCAAGTCATACAACGCTTAATTTTTTCTTTAATACTACAAGATCTCATTCAGTTTTTTTTTTGTTTATATTTATGTTGTTCATATGTACATCTGGTTAGGTTATATACTTTTTTTTGTCTATGTGTGGATTTTAAAGGAAAATAACGTATCCACAAGGTCATTCAATGTACAGGTGCTTGGTATAAGTAGTTGATGTGCAAAAACGAAAACAAAAAAAAAATATCCTCTTAAAAATAAACAATTCTTTTAAGGAGATGACCGCACTTAATTTTTCGCCAACGAATGCTTAGAAAAAAAGATTGTAGCTTTGTGGATATTTTGTTTATTAATATAATAAATATTTTTGGATGTATTCCAATTCTTTTTTTTTTAATTTATTTTTCTCTGATTTTGGTTCAACGTCTAGATAATTTTATAATTTTTCAAAATTCGTATGTGGGTACTTTTCTTTGTATATACTTAGATAATTTTGGTAGAATTTAATTTAAGAATCAAATAAATTTCGAATTTCAAGTTCGAGGTGAAATGTAAGCAAAATTAGCTGTTCATGAGTCTTATGCAATACATTTACATTATGTAGTTCTATAGCTGCTAAAAGTTGGTAGCCTTGAAAAGAAAACTTTGTTAATCCCGTCAAAATATGCGGAAGATACATTCTGCTGCTTTTACTTTTAAATTTTATGATCAGAGGTTACACATTTTATTTTTAAAACCATTGTAGTGCATATTTATGCATGCATGTATGTACACGAGTTTGTATGTACGTAGAGATCTAGTCTAAGATAACGCACAGGAAAAATTAAAATTAAACATATTTAAGAGACATTTAGACACAGGGCTTTAGGTTTCTTGAACAACAGAGAACTTTAGAATAGATTTATAGCTATTTCCCAGCATCTACCTGATCATCATAACTCTTTTTGTGGTACCAACGCTATCCTGGTGGTGGCGCTGAAATTAACGCACGATTTTACAGATAGGATAAGATACAAAACAAGTAGTAAAAAATAGAATATTTTATTATTAAATTTAGCAGAGACTAATCTAAGAAGTACTATCATTATGCTAAAGATGTCGCCCCAATCGTTCTTCTTCATGAGAGTACTATAAGTTTTATATGCAAAGATATTATTAATAAAATTGCGTTTTACAAGGTTTTATACATACCCTACCTACATAATTTTATTTTCAATAAATGATACAAAAAGTAAAAAAAGCTCTTTTTTATATGCGATATATCTGTTTTTTTTTCTAGGTACAATAAGGCAAGTAATGCATTCCTAAAAAAATCGAAGTTCAAAATTCTATCTGTCCGGCTACACTTGAACAGTCAGGCTATTGACTTAACTGTCAGTACAGTTAAGATGTTTGCATTTCAGCAGTTGCAGCGTATTGCATAATTCTATCGCATATAAAAACTCTTGCGGCGATGCCGTAGCATGCAAAATAAATGATTTCAAGTTAAATTGAAACAGAGCCAGTGTTAACACCTGGTAGGACTAAAATTTCCTAATAAGAACTTTGAAAACAAAAAAAATGATATATCTTTTTCCACACCAGCATCGGGTAAAGTAAAAATGATTTATCAATTAAAAATAACAAAACCATACAGCAAATTTATCAAAATAATCGTTCATGTTTTTTCGGGGGTTAGTTGTGGTTTTTGTTTTTTGTTAAAGGCACTGTAAACAGTTCGATCTATGTATTACAGAGAATTTGAATTTAACTACATACATATATAAATTTTAAAAGTATTAATTTATTTCTAAAAGTTTGATATATATTAATTTATAAACCAAAATTTTAATACTACTGCTTCTTCAAATTTAAAATAATAAGACCTAGTATTATTTTAAATTTGAAGAAGCAGTAGTATTAAAATTTTGATCAAAATCGGTAAAGCCGTTAACGAGAATGTCGAAAGTAAAGAAAAGCGGTTATATAACAGGTAGCGTTAGAAACTTTTTTACTTAAATTTTTTTCGACCAAAAAGGAGAGAGATATATTTTTTTCCAATTGGCTGTTTTCGAAATAAATAAGATTTTTCCTAACTGCTATTTTTTTTTTTTTTTTTATAATCTACCCTTTTATGTTTCAACACAGCGCGTTCGTGAAGTTAAGAAGAGAAAGAAGGATAGGAAAGATTTGTGGCACGATGTTCTGAGACTGAAGGTTGTTGTCTCCAGGGATGGCGGCTGAACTAAAGTGGAGAATGCCGTGTCTTATTTCTATGTCGCTTATAATTCACATTATTTTATTCGTGTTCATCCTTGTTGGGCATACTAGTTTAACTCAATTACATGTTGTTAGTGTTATGCCTGAATAACAAGTAATAAGTAAACCAGCAACGCAATGATGACAATTTTAGAAGGTTTTTAATGGAATTAAAACGACATAGACGACGGCAGGGATCGAACCTGTGATCATGAGGTTCACAGGCGAGCACACATCCATCGCGCCACGGCCAGGTACTGTTAATTTTGGAGTTAAAGAAAAAATAAAATTCTTCTCTATGGAATCAGGGAAGTCTTTTTACTACCGAATTTGAAGAAAATAGCTTCGGGACCCACTTTTTTCGTGTTCTCTATCATCGTAATTTCAAATTTAATCAAAGCCTTGAGCTCGATTTGTTTCCAAATACGTACAAAACTTTTCTTATAGTTCCTATATTGCAAGTGAAAGTTATTTAAGTCAGTTTCCAGGACGTCTTCATGATATCGTCAGCGTTTGTTTCCAAATCAGTTTTAAATAAGATCTGGGTGAAATCAGCTAAGATAATAGTTGATTATCAATTTTTTGGTAGTCATTTTGACTATAGCTGTCTCTATCATATCACTAAAGAAATATAGAGAGAGCGATTGACAGTTAATTAATTTAGTGATCACTTTGCTCTTACGTGATACGGGCCCAGTTCAATATTATTTACATTAAAATCAAAGATAAGATGTCCTAAATGACTTACTTGAGGTACTCCATACAATGCAGGAATAGGTTTGGAGATACTCGTTCTAAAAATAACTTGTAACTGACTTGTTACGAGAATTAATACAGGAATTAAATTCTTCTAACTAATGTGGGTTTTACAACAGAACCTAAGCGAATTTGCGTTGAACAACCCTTAATTTGACAGATACAGAACTCACACAATTACAAAAACACAAAAAAAAAAAGTAAAAAGAACAGACAACTGCAAACCAAATAATTTTTCACCGAAAAATCGCAAATTCACCTCATAAAAACTCAATTTGTTGTTGCAAGATGCAGACTCATTTAGCTATACTCGTCTCGGCCGGCGACTTGCATACATTAGATATGTACATTTGTATGTACAGAATTGTTAATCATAGAGCACTTTCGTACGATTGTTTCGAATTTATAATATTCAGTGATTCAGCCTATTTACAAAAAACATTTTTAAAAACTCGAAAAAAACATCATTAAACATATTTTCTTCGATTTACTTTGGTATGAAATGACCATTGTCAATATCATCACTTTGGAGATAAAAAGGTCACTTCTACCAACAACTATTGTCAATATGGATAAAGTATGCTTTTTAAAGATAAACCAGCTATTTGCTGCTGTTAAAGTAAGACGAGCTCTTTAACTTTAAAGTATAGTTTACGTCCTTTAAAATTAATAAAAAGTCTGTTCTAGTTTTATACTCAATATTTAGAGTCGACTAATATTCTAAAATTGATTTAGAGTAGGTTTTAAATGTTTAAAATTTTGCGCCAGTTTTTCACACAACATTTACTACTTCGTTTATATTTAAACAATTTTGTTACTATTTTTTGCACTTCACTCTTTCAGCTCTTGTGAACAAAATATAGAAAAAGGTGTATTTAGTTTGAGTAAGCTTAGCAATGGCAACTCCAATTTTTCGTGACTATTGAATATTTCTAATAAATCTAGAAATACAAAAAAAGTTTCGTCAAAAGGGCGCGTTCGGCGACCTATACGAGATATCTTTGCTGGTATAAAATATAAAAAATATTGATTAAAACATATTTTTATAATAATAATTTAATATTATCGAAAATACGACTGAACCTCTTCAAATAAAGGATCTATGGAAATCATAAAATATTTCTTCTGTTATACGAGTACCTTACACTTTGGGTGCTTATCAAATAAAAAATATTAGCTTCCTTTCACTTTTATCACGAAAATAAAACAACCTTAAGGTAGAGTTCATACCTATAATGCAGGGAATATACGAGTGCTATAACTAATATTGTCATTC
Organism: Chrysotoxum bicinctum; assembly: GCA_911387755.1. Classification (NCBI taxonomy): domain Eukaryota; kingdom Metazoa; phylum Arthropoda; class Insecta; order Diptera; family Syrphidae; genus Chrysotoxum; species Chrysotoxum bicinctum. Next base: position 208,356,748 of record OU426989.1, on the reverse strand, counting down.
TGCCCATCAAGATAACAATATTCGTTTATTTGTATGTGTTTTATTGCTGGTAAGCCATCTGTGTTCATTTCGAAATAAATTTTGGGCTGAAAGTAAATGTAACTTTATTTTTATGTTAATTAAACATTTCGAATTAAGTGTTTTTTTTTTAACTAGGTACATAGGTATATAGCTACTCGTAATCTACTCGCATTTTGCTTTTAGGTTATTTATGGTGATTGTGAGCTAAAAATGTCGAGGTATTGTTATTTCTATTATTACACTTACAACTTACATCTTATTGATTATTTAGACGGTTGCCTGGCAAATTTATCAACCAACCGCGGCGGCGGCGATAGTAAAGTTGAGTGCATTGGCACTTGTGCACACAGATAATAGTGTCATGAGGGTTGAAGATGAAAATAGAGGCAAGTTCCATAAGAAAGCATTACCTATGAGCTGTATTTAGATAATAATTATAAATGGGAACTAAGATAAAGCCCTTATCACAAGGGTACAAAAATATTCTTATCATTTCGTCAGACAAAAATTACCATAATAGATTAATATACCTTACGAAAAACTATTAGGATTTTTTAAGTACTTATCCAATTGTAAGACTAAATAGGACTTTTTTGTATGGGTCATGTTTCCAACATTAGGTATGTCTGATCTTGTGTGGGTATTACCCTTTTATGCCCTGCAAATTTACACGACTTACACATTTTATCGATTTCTTCCATTTAATTATACTGAACTACGACTCAAGAAAATAAAAACAATATCTTTGCCAAATATGGTGTTTTATCAATCCTTTTTTTCCAGCAAATCTATTTTGAATTAATTGTGTAAAATGTCTTAAATCTTAATTTTAACTGCATTTGCATTTGTCGATTTAGGACTCTCCCAAACTAAGGCGATACATTCGCAACGTCAACGAAACTTTCACCGGTTAAAATCAATGGCCCTGAGTAATAGATCCGAATCTAGCCTAAGTTCGATTTTAACCAAACATTCGTAGAAATAAAACAAATTTCAATTATAAATACTTAAAAGCTGCTTTCCTGTAACTAAGTTAAATTTAAAATGATAGAATCACGATAGAACTTTTCGAATCTGGTTAATAGAAATCTGTTTGTGTATCAGTTCACAATAACGAAATTATGAAAATGAGTCACAATTATTGGTATAAATAAGACTTTTGTAAATTTGATCTGTTACTACCAAATTTTAAAAGCAACTTTTCTACATCTAACAAAAAGTGACTTTAAAACCGATTCTATGAATGTCTATTACTAAGGGCCAATGTGAATAGCGATTAATGAGAGTACCACCCACAATATACAAAGAAAGCGTACTGAATGCGACCACTTGTTTAATCTCAAGGACATAAAACCGCCGTAAAGTTTATCTATAGTCCTAGTACGTTAATGATTACATTTTTGTTTTAAATTACTACAGCTAAGAATGAACTTATGTCTATGGGATTAACAAGAGTTGAAATTCAAATTCTTCTTGATGTAATGTGCACTCATTTACATTCCGACTTTATGATTATGCGATTAAAAAAAAATTTGCATTCCTAGCTTTTGTTGTATTTTTCTTTAATATTCTCCTGACAACTATAATCCCGAAAATGGTGAAAATTTGATACAACCAAGATTTTTAAACAACAGCGACAAATAATCGCAATCGCAGCTATAGTTTAAGGCAATAACGATTCAAATATCGTCGAGTCGCAGCAAATTTTGACCATGCACATTTATTTGTGATTTTCTGTCACTTGATTTAATATTTAATCGCAAACAAATAAATGTAAATGGACGCATATTCTTCAAAATAATCGCAACGATTATTTTGGTATTGCGATTATCTTCAGCACGATTATTCATTTCAAAGCAAGGACAACAGGTCGCAAGCTCGCAAGTGCGTGCAGTCACATTTATACGTATTTGATCTATTTAATTTTGCGACAAACATTTTCAAAATAGAACTGGTTTAATTTTTGTAAATGCCGCGATTATATGTAAGATCGTATATGTGCCGCTGAGAAAAACCTTTTCAGGCGTCAAATCCTCCAAGGCCTCTAATATATTTATTTTTATTTGCCTTTTAAATTTTAGACTATATGTCTCATTTCTTAAGTTAGGAACGCACTTGCGATTCTTTGTCGAAGCGATTTAAAAATCTCAGTCGCGATAAATTATTATCATACACTCACTTGTTATTTTTTGCCGCGCGATTAAGAAATTTTTTGTTTATTTACGCCTATTTCACAGATAAGCGTTCCCCAGGTGATATTGAATTTCTCCATTTAATATTCTTTTACACAATTCTAGATCGTCCAACTAGTATCAGTAGTTCCTTGAAGCATTCAACATTCATTCTATAGTATTGTACAAATTTCTGTGGCAGTTCTCTTAAACTATCGTGGATTTTACGAAACTGACCGTTAAGTAAGATGTCTCTTATAACCGGATGGCCAATATTTTTTTACGTTTTTGAGTAGACTTTAAGCGTAACAAAAGAGAAACTACACAACACTTCCTAATGAAACCCATTTTAATCCTTACAAGAATTTTATGAAAAAGTCGCAAGACAAAAAAAAAACGCTTGAAAAAATAGAACTTGTTCCATTTTTATAAATGCTGCGAGTCATGTGCTTGCATTCACATTTAACGCCATGTGTCTTATTTCTTGCGGCTGAAAAATCGTGCGATTGTAAATCACAAGTGCGTGCACGCCAATTTTTAATTGCGACTACGATTTTGAAGTCATAGTAATTTAAATCACAAGTGTGAGCACGACAATCGCATCGCCAGAAAAATGAAACAAATTTTGACCTTTAAATTGTCACGTAAATCGTGAGTAAAGCACGTGCATATTCTAATTCCGACAAACAAATTTTAAGTCACAGTAATTAAAATCGCAGGAATGAGCATAAAAGTGTCATTGCATTTGATTCATTTTAACTTACGGCAATCGCATCGCTCAAAAAATTAATCAAATTTTAGGGTATTAACCGTGGCGTATGTATGTATCTTGCGGCTTCAACCACGTATAAAATCATGTCTTCTATATGATACGACTAAGGCTAGGACCGCACTTGCGATTTTTCGTCGAGGCGATTAAAAAGTCGTAGTCGCTACAAATTATTGTCATGCACGCACTTGCGATTTTTTTGCCACGCGATTATTTAATCGTGAAAAATAAAACACACTACTTTTTATGTGAGTGCACGCATTTGCATTGCATTTTTATAATCGCTACGATATTTAAGTCGCATGTGCTTGCATTCACATTTAAGGCCATGTGTCTTATTTTTTGCGGCTAAGAAATCGTGGATTGAAAATCGCAAGTGCGTGCATGACCATTTTTCTTGTCGTAGTAATTTAAATCGCAAGTGTGAGCATATCCATTTGAGTGCATTTGTTTCATTTTAATTTACGACAATCGCATCGCGTGAAAAATGAAACAAATTGCGATCTTTAAATCGTCATGATTTGTTGATATCATGTGCGTTCATTCTCATTTAAACTCATCTGTTCTATTTTTGCGACTTAAAAACCTCACGATTGAAATCACAAGTGCGTTCCTAGCCTTAGGTTGCGCGTACAGTAGTGCGATAAAGCGATGCGAAAAGCGTTTGCGCGCAAGAGAAATATTTACATTGATTCTTATACATATATGTATGTGCGCACAGTGAAGCAATATTTGATGCTAGGGGTTGCGAGTTTCTCGCATACGTATCGCAAGCATCTTGATCACAAACTCTTCTGACTACTTTTTCAAACGAGTTTTTGCGAAAAGCTTTATATTGTTTGTTTCTGACGTTTAATGGAAAAAAATCAAACGTGTTACTGTGCGCACTATGTCGCATCTAATTATCGCATTTCAAATCGTCTGTCACATCGCTTCTCGTATCGCATCGCTTTGTCGCACCACTATACGCGCACCCTAAGTAATTTAATTCTCAAGTATGCGCATAGCCATTTGCATTTGTTTCATTTTAACTTAAGGCAATCGCATCGCTCGAAAAATTCATCAAATTTTGGGCTATTTTTTGTATGTATCTTGCGGCTTCAACCATGTATAAAATCATGTCTTCTTTATGATGCGACTAAATAGTAACGCGACTTTCAAAGTATTTTTGAGACTTTTGGCACTCGGACATAAATTTTCAAGATAATCATTTACTGATCTAAAAAAACGGGTTTGAATCAAAGTAGAATCGCAACAATTTGTGACCAAACACAACAATCAAATTCGTGCCCCCTTGATATGTACAATATGTGTATGTAAGTGTACATTTTGTCATACATATGTACATACATACATGCTGAGGGATTAAGTCCCTTATTTAGTAAGCTAAAGAACTTGCACTTTAAACCATGAACTTTAAACTTGTGCATTCCCGAAAAATAATCTAACCATGTACCTATGAATTCAAAGAAATATATTCTTAGTGACAACTGTAGTTTCTTATTTTAATCACTGCATCATTTACATAAGACAGAGACAATAAACAAAAATCTCTATTACCAACATAGCAGCTTTCTTAAATGTCGGACCACAACATTATCATCGAACATCACTGCGATTTCAATGCCAATTTTTTTTTTTTTGTGTTTGAGAACCAAACAAAGGCAAACTGATCCTCTTCGCCTTTGTTTGCAAAAACTTAAAAAAAAAAAAAGATTGTGTTTTGGTCGACCCGTATCAAAATTGCACAAAAACACAAAGAAAACCTGACAAGAAACTTCAAATACAAAAGTTCCCTTCCTCGTGCCTTAGTCATTCTAAGCAACAAAAGCAAAATCTAAAAGAGATCCCCTCCTCACGACATAATCACGACTTGCGAGACAATTCCGATCCGAATCCCAATCCCAACACAAAATCTCAGACAAAAGTCTACAAACAAAAAAGAGAAACTTTGCACATGGCCAATATAAATAAATAAATAAATGATTAAAATAAACAAATAAAATGAAGAAGTAATACACAAAACAAAAACGATATAAAACTACATGGAGGGTACTTACATATACTTGCTTGCATTAAATCGGAAAAAGAGATATTATACGATTTTCCAGTGAAAACTTCACCTGATCGCAGAAAAACTATGTCTAACGCAGAAGAAACGGAAAAACCACTTAACCTTCCATCAACAGGAGCTCAAGCTACTTCTACGCTTCACCAGAACAGGCCATCCATGTAGGTAGGTAATAATAAGGTAGATTGCTTGGGGCTGAGGAGCAGTCTCACTTCTCACAGAACACAAAGAACCTGCACTTGAATCGAAGAAAGCAAGAAGTGCTCCAACGGGTTTTCGTTTTGTTTATAATTCTTCCAAACTACTTACACAGGCGGGCTATCTATAGACTAGTTTTAATCGCACTTTGTTTCTTTGTAAGAATTTATAGAGTGACTAGGGCTACTGTATGATTGCTTATTGTCGATAGTCTGCAAAGGACCTAGAAGGAATACATAAAAATCCATAATTTCAGATCAGATGAAGTATGTAGGTAGATATTATTTTCTCAGCTTAGGTGTATCTTTTCTCTTCCAGAACCAGGGACGTTAACAAAGTTATAAGGCAAGTACATATACAGGTCCATGAAATTACCCTTTTTAATAATGGCAGTTACTATATAAAAATGGTTGGCTCATTTTTCACAAAAGGTGATTAAAAGTAAATTAATGTATGGTGGTATTATAGTAGTTTAAGATTTATAAAGGATAACAAGTTTCTTCAACAAACAAACACTTTTTCAAATTACCTTTAATTCAAGGTAATGTCGAATAATAAATAACCCAGAACCATTTTAACAAGTATGTAAATGATTGCTATTTGAGATTCGATTTGTATCGTTTTACCCCTAATGTTGGTGTTGGTCTACTTTTTTCCAGGTTAAGGACCCGCGTAATTAATTAAAAAAAAATATAAAATACAATAATTGCTCTGGTGTCTAACAGAGTTGGAATTAAAAAAAAAATCGTTTACAAAAACATAAATGTTATTACCTAGAGAAAAAATTCAAAAACGTGAAATTCGTTTTTACTTACGAGATATACATAAATATGGAGGTACTATATGGTAGATAAGTAAGAAAAATCGAACTTGACTTAACGACGATAAGGAAGACGAAAGAACCCACTTCGCAATTCTGTCTCTCTATTCGATAACAGCCTAAACGGCTGGGCCGATATTCTTTAAACTTGGTAAGTATCGTTTTTAAACCCGCACCTTTTATTTCTGGATTTCGATTGAAAATTCAACATTGAATTGAATATTAAAATATTGACAAAATTATTGTTCAGTGTATATAAGTATATTCATAGAACGTCGTAAACTTTGCGATGTCGTATAGTGAAAAAGTTAAAAATAAACTTTTATGAACATCCCCAAAAATTTGATTTTATAAATGATTAATCAACAAGAATAAGAATATTTCAAAATCCAAATACAAATGGTCGAAATATTTTTTTATTTTTCATATAATGTACATATTCGTTTGATTTCAAAGAGAAATTCAACGAAACAGCACGGTGTTTTACTGTATAATAGGCAATGAACTTGAACATTTTATTTTTTTGAAATTGAATCATTCTCTTTTATTTTGTATAGGTACATACTTTAAATCAAAAACTTCTATCCTTGATTTTATTTATTTTTATGACTTGAAATTGTGTTTGAGGTTATTGACAAATTGTGACTAATATAAAATGTCATAACACCATTACACATAATTTTCCAAGCTTAACATTTTCACTTACGACAACAATTTCGGAAGTTTACGGTTTGTTTCAAAAGAATTCTCGTTTAAATTTTTACAGTTCGTTTTTTACGTCGTAAATCCGCTGTTATATTTTTTTTCTTGAGTAGTATTTCTACATATTATCTTTTACGCTTAACTTGTTGACTTGCTAAACTTGATGAATGCGAAAAAAGCCGAAATCACATCTATGCGATCTGGTAGTAAATATTACAACTATAAGGTATTAGTTATACAATTTTCCAAAATGTGTCTATTAGGTTTAAAAAAAATTGCATTACCGACATGAATTGTCACTTTGTTGTCGACAGATTGAATGGAAACGTCAAAATATCTAAGGCATCGAATCAAAAAATTTTTAGTTTTTATTTGAATGTGTTTGCTGATCTGATAAGTGACATGAAATTAAGATTTACATGTTGATATTTCGGATTTTTTTGTTTTTTAGATTCATTAGGCGGGATAGTTTTATTTTAATGTGGGATGGGCTTTCTTCTGTTACGAAGTTGCTGAGTCCCTATGTCATTTCAATGCAATAATTTTTTGACAACTAAAAGTAAAATCTAATCCTCTTTTGAAATACTATAAATTAGTTAACTTGTCTGTTTATCAAGGACGCTTTGAACTCGATTTAGGGCGGTACCAACAATCAAATTTAGAGACGACTTTAACATTTGAGCGAAATGAAGCATTATTTAACGGTCTCTATATAATTGACCATATATGCTACATTTTATTTTTTAGGTTCCGTACAAAAAATGGTTTATAATTTAGAGTTAACATAAATATTAGGTTCATAACATGTATGGCTAACTTTCTAGAGCTCTTTACATAATGGTCCATTTCACTCAAATATTAAAGTCGTCGTTTAATTTGATTGTTGGTAAGGCCCTTAGTGTGAAAAAGAATGTATAAAGGAAACAATTCCGCATAAAAACTTAAATATTAGAAAATCACATAGGGCGCGTTTTATTATCGCCAATGATCCATATAGATTAACCCCTCATCTCATCTCCCTCTTGCTTATGATTGCTGATTTTCAAATGTGTCTTGTCTTTTTTCTTTACACTGCAGTTTACACTACCTTACCATAAAAAGCCATCTACTCGACAGAAAAGGGACTAATTTCTGGATCTTTAAAATAGATCCAAATACAGAACAGAATCCCAAATTGTTTTTGTAATACATGTTAAAAATTAATCCAGCGGCCGAATTACCGCTTCAGTGACGAGTGAGTGGGTCCCATCAGTGATCGAATGAAAATGTCAAATTGGAGTAATTTACTGCTCGATAACGTAAGCGGTAATGCCAAACTCACATAATTCAGTCACGTATTACTCGATAACTGATGCGGTAATTTGGCCCCAGATCCGGATCCACAAATTTCGGCGGATTAACTGAGATTCAACCGTGGATGATAATTAATCCGCCGGCAGAAATAGTAGAGTAAAAATCTTAATCGACGATTAAACCGTTTCAATTAAAAAAAAATCGAAAATCAGAGAGTAAAAATCTTAATCCAAGTTCAAACCGTTTTCAATTAAAAGAATTGTATATCCACTTACCAATCTTTAAAAAAGGGAACACAAAAACTAAAATGACAAAATAGGTATGTGTGCAAAATGTAAATCACAAACTGTCAGTGATTTTCTCAGCATAAAATCCTAAACAAATTTAAGACATTATGAAGAAATAAAAGTTTAAAAAAAAAAACATGGAGGAAATTATAACAACTTGTCAGTCGGTTAGATCTTAATTACATAATTCCTGTTGTTTGTGAACATTTACGTTAATTGCACTCCTCACTTTTTATGACTAATGCTAATATTGCATGATTGACAACATGCCATTATTTTTGTCATTTTGTAACAATTTTTTGTCATTAAGCGTGTCGAGCGGTGCTGAAGCTAATAGAGCTCACTCGGAACCGAGCATAGTAACCACCCCGAAATTCCGACATATTAAATAAACGCAGTTGAGCCCTGAACTGTCATTTTGTAATATTTGCCCAAATTGGCAGCTTTGTTTGTGAAGTTGGTGTTTTCATGAATTTTTTCTTTCTTTAAATAATTTCTGGTTAATGCAAAATGAAAAAATAATTTATGAAATTAGCCACACTCTGCTTTTTGCTCGATCTTTTTTACCGAGTTTATCGGCGAGCGCTCAGGGCGCTCCGAGTTAAAAAGCAACATCGTTCTGTTTTTTTGACAGCTCAGTGCCCCGCTCGGGGCGAAAAAGAAAAACACTTATTAAACACGATTATTTAAAGAAATGGCTAAAATAAATTTAATAATGGCATTTTGCTCATCTTAAAAAATTAGCATAAGATACTGGCAGATTCTTGACTATTCGAAAATGTTAAGAAAATGGAAGAATTATGGCATGAATAGTAAAAAATGGAAGTCCAACTCAAATACATACATACATTAATTATAAAGAGAAAGTAGGGACCTACCTACCTATGTACATATGTACATATCTAAACCAATTTAAGATTCCAAAGCTTAGGAGTGCGTAATGTCAGATTTACATACCTACCTACCCGATTATACTTAAAAATAACGAATTTTTGCCAGTTGCGTAGATCCAGCATAAGTGGGGCTTCATGGTACATACCTAGTACGGAAATGTATGTACATAAAAGAAAAGGAATATTTGAAACGTCAAAAGTTTTATTTCTTCTGCTCTCAAAGTTCAATGCATCTCAATTTTGTTTGAATCAGGGTTTTTATTCAAAAAGGTCCTTTTATTAAATTGTTGTTGTAGGTGGGTTGTGGGTATATGTATAAGTATGTAGTTTATTCGATGGTGAAAACTGAAAACCCATTTTTTTTATCTTGCTATCCTTTTCTTGCCTATTGAGACTCCTCTGGTCACCCTTGTAGCAAAGTATCGAGATACATTTTAATTCATACTTTCACAGCAGCTAGCTCTGCCTGGGTAAAATATAAACATACGCACAAAGTATCGATTTATAGTTAGGAACAATTTTATAAATAAATTATGTTGGCTGGTAGGTAGATAGATAAGGTTGCCTACTACAAACATTTTATTTACACACAGTCCTGATTTGACATGACGCACGCAGGTAGACTGGCATAGCTGGGTTTTTACATCAAGAACCTTAATTTTCAGCGCCAGATGATAAAAGATACAGACGATAAATAAACACACACGCACACTTAAAGGAAGATGAACTTAGGTGATAATTCCCATACCTCCCCCTCAAACCAGAAAATCATTTTGTATACAGAAAAGGCAAAACAGAAAACACCAAGAATGAAATAGAAAAGCAATTTAATTTTTTTTCGACTTACCTTGAATTGTTTTTATTTTTTGTTGTTGCTGCTTAATTTATCCTTTTTTTCAGTAAAGATTCCGTTAAAAATCCTTAAATAATAAAAAGAAAAATAAATTTTAAACTTCTCTTTTAAGCACTGTTTAAAAATTTTTGAAATTTAAATTTTTTTTTATAAGGATAAAGTATCTAAGAATATCGATCACTTATATTTAAATAAAAAGAATCTTTTCATCTTTTAAATATTTTAACTGAAATTTTGTTTGTATTTACTTTGATTTCAATGTCCTTTCTCTTCAAGGATATATATAGGTATATACCTATATCTGTTGGTTTTTTTTCTTTTGTTTTAAGTTATTATTTGCAAAGAAGAAAAAAACTATATATATATGTACAGTAACACTTTGTGTTTTGTATCTTTAATTTTAATTGTGTTCGACGAACTTGTTGTGGGACGCGCTCTCAGCTGACTGATGTTTTGTACACAAAAATCATGTAAAGAACTCTGCTTTCTGGTTCTGAGAATGAAGAAAACTGAATATAAACATAAAAGAAGATGCGATGGAGGAATTGAAGAAAATGAACCTTGCGCACATAGCAGTTAACACTTTAACAGCTGAGTTTTATAGGTGTATTAGAGCTCCTCTACATATCTATTTATGTATGTATTGTTTTTGTTGTGTGAACTTCGGGAACAGGATACGAGGGAAATGATAATGGTATCAGCGTTACCCTTATGCGACTTTAGTCGCATTTTTGCGACCTTTTTTGTGCTGTGCGACTATGCGACGACCTTTTTAAAATTGTTTAAAATTGCGACTTTTTTTTGCTTAAACATTTACCATCAAACTTTTCTGAGAATGTGTGAGTATGATTGTCTTTGCTTTGTTCTTTGTTTTCTGTTCGCATTCTTGTTTTCGAAAGTAGTTTTTGTTTTCCCATTCCCACCACGGGGGCGCTGTTAGATTGTTTTTTGTTCTCTTACGTGTTTGGCACTGACGACTGACACTGACATTTCCTGGAATTTCTCCTTACCTTTGTGCTTTGTCTGTAACATGTAACATGCCGCATCGTGGAGCAATGGGTTGTTTCGCAACATTTTTTTATTAGGGCTAAATTTAAAGAAAGTACAAATTCAAAAATTGATATTATTCTCGAAAATTTGAACAACGAAAATTTAGTTTATTTAAAGTTTCTAAAATAAATTTTTTCAAAAATAAATATTTTAAACAAAGTTTTTCAGAGTGAAACATCACAAATTGCTTATTTGTGCTCTTATATAGAAGATCCTCTATTTATTATTTTTCAAAATTTTTTATTGAAAGAATGTGTTCTTGGAAAATCTATTTCTGAGATTGATTTATCGAAACGAAAATTATTTTAAAAATTGAAGAAATATATATCGGCATGGAAGCCGAAAATTGCTTACAGGATAAAAAACTCACAAATTTTGAAATTATTTGCATAAAAAAAATGTACTTCAATATTATTTGACGCTTTGCTAAGGAATTTTTTAATGTTAAAGATGAGAAGCTTTCTATTTTAAAACATATAGATCCAAAAATAATTAGGTCAAATCAGGATTTTAACTATTTTCGGTTGGTTTCAAATTTTAATAGCTTTACAAATGAGCCAGAAAAAGTGATAGATCAATACAAACACCTCTTCAAGCGTTTGACAAAAACTATGGCAAAATTTTTGAAATTAAAAATATAGAAGAGTTTTGGTACAAGGTTGGTACTTTAAAAAATAGTTTAGGTGATAACCTATACTTTGACCTTTACGAATTTGTTTGTAAAATTTTAACGTTGTCACACAGCAGCGCTTGCGCTGAGCAAGTTTTATTCAAAGCTTACGCTTATGAAAAATAAATTAACAAACCGTTTACAAAGGGAAACCTGCGAAAATATGTTAGCTTCCACAAATCTCATTGACTGTGATATAAGTGAGTAGGTTCCTGAAAACAACCTAATTAAAAAGTATAGAGAAACTTTATTAAAAAAACGAAACATTAATGTGATTTACATATCTTTTTAGGTATTTATTTTAACTTAAAACCTACATACATATTAATTTATGTAAAATGAAGTCTTTAAATTAGGTTTTTTTTTTGTTTTTGTTATTTTTTAATGTATACCTATCTAAGTGTTTAAATAAAGAAATTCAAAAAAATATTCTTTCAATTGCGACTTTTTGTTCAAAAATGCGACTTTTTCAAAGAATTCGAATTTGCGACTTTTTTTTGTAAAAGCGACTTTTTTCTGCGACTTTTTGAAAAATCCCAGGGGTAACCCTGAATGGTATAACAAGTAGATGAAACAGAGTATAGATCGAATAGGGGAAAAACATTAAAGTTGAATTAAGACGATAAAGGATTAAGCAGTGCCGTCGACAATTTATTGTTAAAATGTACTTTTTCATTTCGTAAAATGGACGTAGGTAGTATTATGTAGCACTTCACTACTTTTAGCAGAAAAATGTCAAATTTAAAAAAAAAGAAAAATTATTTATTGCATTTTCATTATACCGATTCCTATCCCTTTAAGGTTAAAGCTTAGAATAATCAAATCATGATGGATATAATTGATTTGAATTTATGAAGGCAAACTTGAAATTACCGTTTGGGGATAGAAAGAGTTACAGTCTTTTTATTGTTACTCTTGAGTGCACGCATGTTTCTCGGATCAGATTATTATTTTTTAAGACAATTGAGACATCGTTTGATCCATTCAAATCATCCAAATATGGTTGTCTTAAAAAAACAACTTAAGTTCTTACTGTCAGAAGTTGAAGATAATAATATTTATATACTTCGTTCAAGTCCTATATTCAACAATTTTCCATTTTATTTGAGCTTCTTTTAAAATAACAATAACTTTTTTCAGTGAAATTGATTGATTGTAGGATACATGACGTACACTAACTTCAGGGTAACCCAAGAAATGTGATTTAGAGTTTCCAAAAATGAATAGTACAAAATCAGGGAAATTAGATTTTCGATTGTCAAAATAAAAAAAAGTTAATAGAAAATTTCATAATTTTGATAAACAATCAAAAACATCTGTAGTATTAGCAGAAGATATTGTAATGTGGGTCTTTATTCAATTTTTAACTAACTAAATGGATTTAAGAAAATAAAATCGTCTGTTTTGGTTGGCCTTATAACTTGGTCGGAATTTTAAAATAATGGAAGGTATTCAAATAATTGTAAAATGTTAATCTTCAAGGTAATTTAGTTCAAAATCAGTTCAATTTTAGATATTCCTAATTCAATAGAATTCTGAAGAACAAGAACTATTCACTAATTCAATGGGAAATTTTAAAAACAAGGATCAAAAATCGAAAAGTCCTTTTTTTTATTTTTTTTATTGGCGTATGCACATATTATAGTTATAATAAATTCACGAAAACATTTATTTTACGTCAGACCAGTGAAACGAATATACATACAAATATTTAAAGAAATCAAGTCAAAAGATATAACCCCCATCTTTTGACTTGATTTCTACTTTTTAGCTTTTTTTCAATGATGAGATAGTGAAATTATCGTCCACTAAAAGATATTAACATTAAAGGGATAAAAGGAAGAAACCTTTAAAACTACGCAGTGGTACTCTCATATCCTTGTTCAAGTCTTATGGTTTTATGTAGTCTTTGAGCTATGAAAACAAATTTGTCCACGTTCTCACAACATAAGCTTCAAGAAGGACACAAATCCATTTATGCTAATATTTTACTTTTTTATTTATTGTTTTCCTCCAAGCTGAAGGTTAGTTTAATTTTAGTAATGAACACTCAGTATACAATTTGAAGTAAGCCAAACTGTGTATTGAATTGCTTGTTCATTTCTCTTAAAAATAATGGTTTGGGCTTAAAGAAATTCTTTAAGGTACTAGTACGGTCTAGAATGCCAAAAAAAAACGCACGATTTTTGGGAATGTTTTTCTAGGAAACCTTATCAGATAATAACATAATTTTTTTTAAAATGATGAATACATGCGTCAAGAGTACAAGAAACATTTTTTTTGATTTTCGAATTTTGGCCGAATTATAGACGGCGCAAACGTCGACACATCAAAAAATACATGGTCCCATGGCGGACAGTTAGTCTGTATATATGTACATATGTATAAATGTATCTCAAAGATAGGCCAAGCTAACAGAATAAGAAAAAAAGATTGATGCAAAAAAAGTATGCATTTTCTTAAAAATGAGCATGAGCAAAAGGAAACGAAGCTAATTAACTAAAATTTAACTTATACAGCGTTGCCGTTTGAGAACAAGAAAAAAGTTAAATACTTTTTTGGCACACATATTTATTTATTTATCCAGCTTATAGGTATTTTTGTTTTACCAGAAAGATATTTACAATTATTACTTACAAGAATTAGCTCACTTTTTTTCATTACTGCTAGATTAAGTTAGAATTTTTTTTTAAACTAGAAAGTTTTTGGCTTATGTTCTGGTAAGAAATCTTGTTCTTATTTAATTATGATATTTCAAAGTGACAGAAACACTCAAAATTATAAACTAATCATTTTTATTCAAATATAAGCTCTGTATTTTACTATTTGCTTATTATCCATTCTAATTAAAAAAAATATTGGAAACAGATGTCAAAGACAAAATGTTATACCTATATCCGTCTATAGCCCAAAAAGGCAAAATAATATTATTAAAGAATTATTTTTAAGTTATTTCCTTTTAATGTAAAAATAATTGTTTAATCATATCTTATTTCTGTGAGGATAAAAACTAAATTTCTTTGAAAGAGATCGAAAGAAATATCCTTCATAACAATGAAGTTCCAACGTAACTGTAATAAACACCTCTTTGCTGATAATTTGCAATTACTGAAGGAAAGTGACAGGTATTAATCACTGAAATATTAGCCCTTTTTTGTTATTATATTTATACGATCCATATAAAGGATTGGCCAAATACAATTTTCATTTTAAAAATGCAATAAAATGAACAAAATTAAATTTTTCCGTGTATTATGGCCTAATTAATAGGAGCAAACATTCCCATTAATTATGGAACACAACTACTTTTAAGTTTCACTGGTTTCGCAGTAGCGCATTCTCTCACTATGAGCGAATTCTCCTCTGGCTAGTGCGTGAAATTTTGAGCTGTTGAGATCAATGACGAGTTGATGTTCGTGAATTGAGTCTCACAATCTCAGCTACAGCAGCCACATTCTCGTCTGACGACGGGGACCATAAGTCTTATCCACTAGCTTACCCAGTCTCATGAACTTTTTACACAAACCAAAACTTCTTTTCAAAAAAACCTTCTGTTTGGGCAACAACGTTGTTCAAGCGTTCCGCGGAGGTATGATACTGACTTTCTGTCAAGATTTCGAGCAGGAAACTGCCAGCTGCCAGTGTCAAAATAAACTATAATTTAAAAAGAAACCACTAGATGGCCCACGCTGTATATCATAAAAAAAACACGCAACAGCGGCGCTCATTGCTCTTACTCTGATTTGTACTGATTAATTTTCATTTGATGATTCATGTAGATCATTATCGATAGTAAAATACCGCTAATTCTAGTATGTACATATGTAAATTTGGCGAGTTAAAAAAATTGCAATTTCATATGTAATCGTACCATCAGAATCTTTTTTAAATTGAAATTTGGCATCATTGAGTCTCGAACTGCTGTCACAACTGACGGCTGTCATTTCTTTTACTTGTTGACATTCGCATCAACCACACGTGTGTTTTTGCGTATCACAAAAATATTCCAATTAATTCTCAAGTTTTCCTGTAATATTTCATTAAAAATACCTTAAAATGGGTCGAACAAATCGCTCACGTAAACGCCGCGATGAAATGAACAAAGTTAAGAAAGCCCGCAATGCTGCAAAGGACCTTTTGCGTCTAAAGAAAACCTTGGGTCTCCTCGATGCCGATGGCAACGAAATCATGAAAGATGTCGACGAGGTAGCAACTGTCAAAACAGCCAAAGATCTCAAAAGGGTAAATTCACTTTGTATTTTTAGCACAGTCTGGACGAAACAATTATTATTTTATATTTCCTTCTTAATTTTAGGAAAAAATTGCAAAAGAATATCAAGAAATCGAGCATGAATTCGAAGAACAACGCGACAAGGGTGAAGACATTACTGTGGTCAATGAAAAGACTGGCAAGTCGCATACATACAACACAAAAACAATGAAAGACGAACACGGCTCCTACCCACCATGGTACAAGCCGAAAAAAACTGCCAAGCGAATCCGTAAGTTGGAGCACTCCCGTAAATTGCGCTTCCGTCAAGCATGGACAACAATTAATGTTCCCCTGTAAGATGAGCTGCATTGTAATACCACTCGGTTAGTTTTAAGAATGCTAATGTTAGGAAACTGTTTTAAATAAAGATATCAAATGAAAAATAGAATCTCGGTCTTAAATATAGAATACATTTATTTTTTTCGGTTTAATTTAAATCAAAATGTACTTAAAAACGAAATTGCAAAAGAATACAAAACAATACTCGTATATCAAGCCAAATAAGCTAGCCACAAATTGTCTACGCCCGTGTGTGATAAGCAGCTATAGTTAAACAAATTCAACATTTAGAGAGAAAAATCAACAACAAAGCCGTCCCCTTCAATCACTGAACCGTACAGATACGCCACCGCCTTCTACTGCCATCGTTCTCTTGGGGTCATTCATCCTTCTTTTCCTCGGCCTGAACTCCTGCGATGGCGTTGTTATTATTACTATTAAGAACCTGACCGCCAGTAAATCCAAGAATACCACATCCCACTGCAGCTAGTCCTCCAGCTTTTATTCCCGCCAACAAGCCAATGGGCCCACCAACACAGGTACCCAGCAAAGCACCCATTACTGGATACATTGCCTTTTTATAGGTCAGGGCTTGTTGGAGATGCGCTTCTCCCATTTGTACGTTTTCCAGAGCCTCTTCGCAATTATCCGCTATTACTTGTACGCTCTCTGCTTGATCATGTACGAGAACTCGTACATCTTGAAACATGCAATGCAGGTCTTGGACTTCTCTTTGCAAATTTTCAAACTCCTTAAGGCAAGCTTGTCGGGCTATTAGTTGATGCTCTTGTAGTTGAAAATCCGCTTGGATATGTGGCAAAATGTCATTATCGTCTTGTAGGGGAGAGTTTTCGTCATTTTCATCGGATTTTATTGTGCTTGTGGGACTCTTTAGTTGGAGATCTATAAGAAAATAAGTTGAGAGTGTTACGGTTTGATATATATTTAACTGGCAAATGATAAAATAACAATCTAGAGCTTGTTTTTGAAAATCTTTTCTGAGACTTAAGAAGTTTGGTTAATTCACTGTTAAACTAAAAATGTACTTGAGAGCTTGGCTTAAGGATTATGGAAAAACGAGAGTTCGTCGTCTTTTTAATAGGATGTTTGAGTGCAGGACGTGTCGCAAAGTCAGTTGAGTTGAGTAAAAGTAAAAAGAGGTGGAGTAATGTGAATTTGTGAATGCACGAGTATCACTTTCTGACAGTTGCTACCTTTAGAGACAGAATTTCTTAGTGCTCCAATAATTACAAGAGGAGGTCTTACAAGGATTGTACAATCAGCATCACCTTACCAAAAATGTTTCCTAACAGGTACTGAACGAATGCTCTGTTTGTTGCAGTGAAGAACACATAGGGAAGAAATAATCTTGGGAAGTAAACGAGTAAAGAAAACACCTCAAAACTTGCATCGTAACTAATTCAGCTGCAAGAAGGAATGACCTAGAATCTAGATACCTAGATGAGAGAACTTCTCCGTAGGCGCAACTTGAAAATCGTACTTGCATCAATGGATTGCAAAGCTGAAGTACACGAGGTCTTACACTCGTTGTGTTACAGGACCATCTATAGAACCAGAGATCTGACATGTTACTTGATATACTGTTTTAAACAACCCCCGGTGAAAGATTCAGACAGGTTACTGTTATTTCGAACGAGTATCAGCTCGGAAAGTGAAAGGAGCACGACTGCTCTTTTAAAGTGTGTTTTCGCAATTGACCTTTAAAAATGGCCTATGACATAGCATAGCCTCCTTGACGAGTTGAAGAAGAACAAATTATTTAACTGATGACGAACACTCTTTCGGATGCAAATTAGAGACTTCACCCTCTACCGGACATGACGAATTTCATTCCCAATTGAGCCGTCCGTTGAATATCGTCATCGATCAACAAACAACATAGCATAAATGACTCCATATTATATTACACGTTCGACGTTCTGGACAGAGATATTGTTTTCAAGAGCTTTTGATTTGAAAAGCAGTTTGAAGATGGAGAATTGAGGATTCAGTGAACTACAAGGAAGTCTACTGCTGTCTCTCTAAGGATTATGGGTCTGTATCAAAAGCACAAAAGGGTGGAGAAGCGGTGATAGTGCAGCTGAAAATCAATGCCATAAAGGAGCTGCCATAGAACGTCCTCATCCGTCTTCTACCGAACTGGATATTTTTAGTGGTAGAGAAATCGCAATATATTTGGGATTGTTGCTTCAACTGGGAGCAGGATACCGGACGTTATATCAATAGAGAAAATAGAAAACCAAGCTCTCCATTCCTAGTGTTTTTTTCAAATATGGATTAACAACTCTAAAGATTAAAACAACAATATACGACTTCTGCTGGTACGCTGTAACTAGGATGCTGTAAACTTTCTACTGTACTTCATTTTTTTTTTAAATGCGAGGCTGCAAGTGAAAACTACTAAAAAGGAAAGATTAAGTTGCAATTCCAGCAATAAGCAATGCAATTGAACCTACTCATACAGATATATGTTTGTTGACCTTGGTTGGAAAATAGACGCCAACAAACAATTTAGTGCGCTATAACTTGTAAATAGAAGCCATTATTCATGGACGAAAACACCAAGACGTTTGATAAGATCTGTGACGCAAAACATCAAAATATGTTTGCATCTAGGTATACGAAACTATGATAGTAAAATATGATTAGATTTTACTATGAATCAGATGTTACAGCATTTTTTTGGAGTATGCCCAGTTTCTGCTGGCTAAAGTACATGTTTATGTACAAACAATGGGAGAACAAAAGAAAAATCAATAAACTGAGATGCCTTTCAATTTTATTACTATGACCCAGTATCTGACTGGGTGTGTAATCAACACCCGCCCAAACCAATAGAGAATCTATTTACCCTTGTTAGAAACATCAACTCACCCAGATATTCCCGCATACCCTCCATGGCCTTAGTCTTTCCAGTTGACATCATTTCGTCGAACTTCTCGCGATCCTCGTCGCACACTTTTTCCCTCAATATGTCCATTTCCAGCATCAGGTTCTTCAGCTGTTTGATCACACGCATTGCATTGATTTCTTCCTTCTTGATTTTTGTCCAATCACCCAGGGCCAGACATTTCTCAATGTTGGATTTGTGATTCTTCAGCAGACCAAGGTGATGTGGAATTGCGAGGTCGTTGAATTTGCGTATTGAAACTTCAGCTTGTTTCAGAGGAATTTTTTCAATGTTTTCAATTTGGTCGACACTCATTTTTATTTTTATTTCTTTCCTTTATTATTGTGTAGGTTATTGTTATTTTTTTTAGCAAAATTATAGCACAGAAATGTGATCAAACATTTCTTAAATTGATTTTTGGATTATTGAGATAAAGTATTCAATTTGAATTAATTAAAAAAAGAAAAGTTTTTCCTCTCAACCACAAGGGACGAGTGTATTTTGTAATTTATTTGCAAGGTTTGTCAGTTTGTCTGCTCTGATTCTATGTTTTTCTTTCTTTTCTTCCGTCTTCTGTTTTTTCTTTATTTTCTTCAGGGGACTTTTGATTATTTTTTGTTTTGTTTTCTGTTCTTGATTCATCTTTTGTTCAGTAATAACATGCATGAAGTTGGTTGTCGTTTCAAGTGGCATAGGTGTTGCCATAAACATATTTTAATGTCGTTTTTAATGTTTTTTTTTTCGGAATGTTTTGCCCTTTTGGATTCCAATAGAACATAAAAATACTTCTTTCTGAATTTCAATTATTGCGTCTTAGAAGGGTACGACAGCATTTAACTGATGAACCCACCGGAGTACTTAGGCGAGTGTATTTTGGAGTTGAAGTCAGTTGAACTTTCAAATGAATTTCTCAATTCAAGGCAAATGGTTTCTTCAAACATTTATCACTTTATGGAAAAAAAATCCCTTTTATTTTTCCTTCTTTGGACACCCCTATTACTCTTTTTCCAATCACAACTCACCAGGATGTTCTTTTGTTCAAAGTTATGTTTTTCATTCCAGAATCATTTAAAAGTGTATTTTGAACACATACCAAGTTTTTCGTAGTATATTACATTTACATATCATTTTTTTTTTTCAGAAAAAATCTTAACCCTTAATTCACTTTAAGTAAAGAAATATGAGCTTGATGAATTTACTGAATTATTGCTTCCATTTTTTACTGAAAGAAATTCATTCATGTTTTGGATATAATTTTCAGAATTGAAATTAATTAAACCAACTTAAAACCACGTTGCAAACTGAATTGATAGTATTATTTAAGTATTAGTACATGAAGGAGTAGAGCAGCCCAAAAATTTAAAGTCCAATTATATAATATCTATAAGAAAACACAATAGGGGTATTCACGATCTAATGCAACAGGTTTAGTATCATTGTAAAAATGCAAAAGCGTAAAATCTTACAACACTACAACAACAAAATATACGGAGTGCAATTTTGCAATAGCGTCGCACTTTAGCTATACCCAAAGCCTATTGCAACAGTAAAATACAACGGTGTAAGATTTGCAGTCGAATTTTTGACAGCTCAGCTCAGAGCCACTAGCTTTTAAAATTTAAAAGTCTTTGGAAGCCGAAAGAAATATCTTATTGTTCTTTTTATTTTATTAAATTAAATGGACCTAAAAAAAATGAAGCGCCGCCGGAGGTAAAACCCATTTTCTGAAAATAAAATATACAGGCATCTATGTATGTAGCTTTTTTATGATTTTCGGTCTGAATTTTATTTGATACCCTCGATCCACATAATTTTATCTGCAACATCATCTATTAAAAATTCTGTGATATTTTCTTTTTGTTTTTTTTTTTGGCATCCTTAACAAACTTGAACAAACTTCAATTCTTATAAAAATTAAATTTTAAAAACAAAAATAAATGCCAAACTCATTTTGACTTTTACTTCAGTGTTGCAAACAGGTGAGAAAAAGTGCGTTCACGGTCTACTAAAAAATAATAAAATTTCGCATTTTTACTAGGCTCGTTGCACCAAATCGGGAATACCCCTAATAATCTTATGTCAAAAAGCCAACGAAAATTTGCTTATGTTACCAAAATTACCCAAAATTGACTAATGTGGTTTAGTACCCACAGGCTAAATACTGGTACGCAAATTGGGTTCATACACTGCCTGTAAAATTCCTCTTTGTTTTGCTGTGACATAGATTTGAAATTTTGCATTTTATTTATATTTATTTACCGATATCGCTTGAACGTGCAAGCCAACGAAGCAAATGAATATAATGAATGTGAACTTCACTTGAACAATCAAATACTTCGTTAATTAATTTTACAAGATACAGCTGTCAGGCTACTTGCTATCACAACTTGCCTGGCTACTGGCTTCATAATTTCCATGTCAGTTGACGAGCAAAATTGCTTGATAGTTTTCTTGCACGATATTTTTGTTCATTTCGTACATATCTCGCATGGCTGTTTTCTAGCATTTCAGTTTTCACGCATGATAGTTCTTTTGCATGTTAGATTTCTCGAGTGCTAGTGTTCTTTAAGACTTAGAGATTGGTAAAATAATTGAGCGAACCTAAAAATTTAGCTTTAAAGCGTGCAAACCCAATAAATTGAAGATAATTTACTAGTCAATCCATGTGTTAGTTGTTTGTTTAAACATTATTTAAAAACATATTAATCTTTCTTTTGGTACTCGCTGAGTAGTCTATTGGAGGTATCTTATACTATGTTTTCATCAAGAGAGATAATCCTGGATTTAAGTAGATTCACCATTAATCTTCTTTAAATCTCGAAGATTTACCATACAAATTTGTTTCGTGAAAACGTAGTATTATACCAAAAGATAATCCGAGATTTAAGGTGCTTCTTCCATCGCTCTAAAAGATTAAATTTATAAAAGGAACCTATCAAAATGTTAATGATGTTTCAATTTTTTATAAAGTAGAAGCGGGAGAAAGAAAGTTTCATTTGTGCCAACCGATGAAAAATCATCGAGATAATTTAGCACGATATGGATATTAGGTCAGTTCGAACTATAGAATAAATGATCCAATGGAGATTTAACAAGATTAATTTCTAATCTACTAGATTTACGAAATAAATTTATATGGTAAAACTTCGAGACTTAAAGAAGATTTATGGTATGTCCACTTAAATCCAGGATTATCTCTTGGTGAAAACGTAGTATTTACACTCACTAAGAAAAAAAGACTAATTACTCTGTAAATCCTATAAGGATTTTTATTAGCTCACGACTGCTTTTTGAGTTCTTTCAGTAATTTAAAGAACGAGTTTCATGATGCGTTACAGTTTTCTTAAATGTTTGATTTATAAAATATTTAAAATTCTAGGCAACTTAAACTATGAAAGTAAGATCATTCGACCCATGGGCCATGTGTTATCAATATTTTTAGCGTTTCCCGCTCATTCCAAACTGGTTGAATTTGTTGTCAAATTTTAATTAAATTACAAAAATATAACTGGATGCTTACATTGGACGAGTTTGGTTTTAGAGTTCAAAAAAATGGTAAAAAAATGTGTAACATGTGAAATGAACTCTAGCTTGAGGTGAACTTGCGATTGGCACTTGCCATGTGAATCCATGATTACAAGCACCACATATTTATTAAGGCGGTTTAGTGGTGGTTTATCTGATTTTTGTTTTGTTTTTCAGCTGAGTGTCGTTTACTAATTGCGATTGAGCTAAACTACCTAATCCTTTGGGATATCAACTATAGTTTCTTCTCCTTTAATATTTTGTGTGGTGTTATTCATTATTTTCTTTTATTTACAAACGAAGCAAATCGAAAAGTAGACACACTAAGCATTTGACAACACTATGTAATTCGGGTAGACAATTGGATATAAATAAAGAGAATTTCTACTTATTGTAGTAGAATTTTGATAAATGTAACTTTACTCCCTATATTCTTTTTTTATGTAAAAGCATAAATGGGAAATTAACTCCTATTCCATGGGTTAAGTAAGATCTAGGTATAGGAAAAGCATTGTCTATTAACTGGGCTGTAGAAATTGTATTTTATGTTTTCCTTGAAATTAAATTTAAAATCTGTGTCAGTACAAAATTGTTCGAATTTTACTGTTCTATTTTAAGATCTGTTAGTATAACTTTTAATTGTTATCCTTGGCAAATTTATACCTACCCACTTAAGACCGCTTTCGTCAAATGTTTATATTGAATCGTTGTATTTTTTTAACTTCTTTTATCACTAATGTTATCAATTTAAAAACAATTCAAGAAAATTATTCTTGTCATCAGCAGTGGGATAAAACTTACGGAATACGTTCTTTTTTTTTTAAATTTAAATGAAACTTGACATTTAAGGTAAATAAGAATCTCAGGATTTATTTTAAAAATATATTTTTAACTTAAGCTTTAACTAGTTAATTGCAGTTTTATTTTAGTTTCTTAAAAAAAAAATAAAAGTCTCTTAAAAACTAAACGCTTAAGAATAATAATAAATTACATACTAGATTTAATAGTACAAAAAAAAATATTCTCATTAAAGTTACATAAACTAATATAAAATGAAAATATGAAAATCTGGGAATGGAGCTTGGGATTTAAATCAATCAAAATTATTATAGTCTCATTATTCTCCTAGTAAACATAAACTATCTATTTTATGTTCTTCTTTTGGTTTTCTTGTATAAATGAAACGAAAACAGAACTAAATAGGCAAGAATAAAACTGAGTTGAAGAATTCATATAATTTATATATCACATTAAAACAAAATCAGGGATACACAACAACTACTTATATGTATATGTGAACTTATAATGGAAAAGGATTTCGTAACGTATTTTTTTTAAACAAAAAATATCCTTAAGAGAATCCAAAATATTTGTCTATACTCTACGGGCAGTATGGTCCCGGTGAGTTGCGGCACTTGAACAGCACACTTATCATATTTTCGAGCTTTCGTGTTCTGGTTTCTGTTGCTACGAGGTTAGTCTGGAGATGATTCATGTCTTGTTGTTGCTTCTCCTGCAAATACAAAGTAAAACGAAGTAAGATATTTATAAAAATAGTGCCTTAAAATTATACAATGAACTAGAAAGACTTTATGGTTTCAGGAATGTTTGCACATGCAATATGTCACATGAAATTCCAGTCATGCTATATGTGACACATTTGCTTAGAATTTTCTTTCTTAGCTTGGTATTGTTTTAATGAAAGCAAAAATAGATTTTTAAATTCCTTGTTCTTTAAAGACACTTGCTCAGAAGACCGAAACCCAAAAGCCATTCCAAAATATTTTAGGATTTACCAATGTTAGCAGCCGATTCTTTAAGGAGTCCACGACAGTGTAGGTTGCATCTAAGGACTTCTGGAGTTCATTGGTTGCGACCCGCTCGTTGGCAAGTGACTTTTCGATTTTATGCAAACGAGCTGTAACTTCATTTGAGTCAATCTCATTTTCAAGATCACGGGCTTCGAAGGCATCATCATCGTTGTTATCTATATAAAAAAATAAATAAATACATAACTACATAACATTAAGACCGATTTTATGAAGGTTTACCAATCTTTTTACAACTCTGTTTATCCGATTGAAGCACGAAACCTTCTCTGCACTGGCAGTAGAATGATCCGTCAGTGTTATAGCACAGTTGATCGCATGGCTTCTCTTCGTTGCATTCGTTGATGTCCTTCTCACAGTACTTACCTCCATAGCCTGGAGGGCAACTACAAGCTTCTGGACCAATGCAAGTCCCGCCATTGCGGCAAGTCCCACTGCAAATTGCTGCAAAAAATAGGAAGAACAAGATAAAAATGATCATGCAACATGCGAACATGCTGCAGTGAAAGTGACATTAATGATCTGAGGCTTACGTTTCATGCACGCATTTGAGCTCTTGGTGACTCGGTTCCAACCGGGACAACAGTCATAGACCATTTGCTTAGTGGTCTTGTGACGAACGATATCTCGATATGCCGGCTCATGGACTAGCTGAACGCGTGTACACATTTGATTCGATTGATTTGTCTGCGCCGGACATGGGTGGCTGATGTGCTTCCACATTGGACGATTGTAAACTTCGACGGTTTTAACGGGCACCAAAAGAGCACGCTGCTGCACGCAGATGTGACGACTGCAATGAAGAATCAAATGAATATAGTTTAGTGTAAAGTCGAATTGAATCGATTTTATTGATCAAAATCAAAGCAGAAAAACTGGATTGTAATAGACGGAATAACTGTCGGAAATTATTAAGCCGAATAATATTATAGAGAAATCGTCGTGAGGGGCACAAGAACCAGATATATGCACACTTTGTACCCATTACAGACGTGCCTCGGAACATTTAATTTTACATGGAAATGAATGGAATTAAATTGTTGCGGGTTACTGGAGGTAAACATTGAAGGAAACATGTAGACGTGTGGTTGTCATCGGCAGCTGTCTATGTTGCCAAGTTGGTGTTGTCGTCACTTTGTCTGTGGACCGTTGAAGGCGGCGGCGATATCGGAGCCTCAAGGCAGGCTGTCTTCGAGTAAGTGCAACCTAATTATTATATTTTAATGAAATTAAATTCAAGTTTTATTTTTCCTCAAAAATGCAGCAGTGTCATTGATAGTGTCAGGTTTGAAACATATATTATGCCTCTGGTCGTTGTTAAAAGGATGAGAAACCTATACTTAACCATCAGACGGATGTGTTCCAAGGTTATTGAAATTTCAATACATTTTTTTTTTGGCAGACAATAAATTACACGTTTTACCAGTACAAGATCATAATGAAGACAGGATCACACAAGATTGAAGAATTTGTGGCATAACGATTAAATGATTAGAGTCTGGCTTAATTTAGACCTAAAAAGTCTCAACAGGGTACACAGTGCCGTTTTATGACTCAAAACTTTAATATCTCAAAAAATTAAAAAAGGTGAAACGATTTCCGTATAATTTAAATCATCTTGAGCGTGGATTTGTTATCAGTCTTGAGAGTCGGGAAAGCATTAAGAGTGCTAATTCTTACATTGATGTTCGCTGGGTGGCCGGTTTGTTTCCGTTACAATATTCGGCAATTGAGCGAGTCAAAGTGCGAACTTAATTATTTTGTAAGTACATACTTAGCTCCACGAAATTGTTAAGTAACTAACGGGCCTTATTTACAATGCTGAAGAGTAGGTACTTTATGAAAAGGGATACACTTTACAATAAGCTAATTCTAGATTTCTAAGAAAGGCTTCCAAGTATTGAGCTAAGCACAAAACTCCAAAGAATAAAACCAGATTGCAGTGTGAAAGTTTAAATGTTGATATTTGACATAGTGAAAGTGCAAAAGTGTAACAGTGTAAAAACTCTGTTTCCTGTTTTTTCAAAATTTAGTTTTTGAATATGTGGTTTGGAAATTTCACTCACACTGAAACAGTACCTCACTTTAAACAGAATGGATATACCCGACAGACTTTGATTCATAGACTATTTTTAAAGGTAAAAAGGGGAAACAAGAAGTAAAAATTTGTTTGTAAAGAATAATAGGAAATTTATACATCGATCGTGAAAACAATTTTTTTTTCTTCAAAGTCATGATAAAGAAATTTGTAAGTTACCATGGATTGGCTTTATTGAGCTTGTACCTTAAACTTTTTATTCGTAAACTCTCCTTGCAATCAGTAGATTCTCAACGTCAGATACTAACGACAGGCTTTCTCCTACAATGTCTATATTTTGATGATTTCCCAATCACACTCATTCGTTGAAGAATGGTAATTTCTATCAGTAAAATATTTTGCTAGAATTTTTGACAATCGCTGATCTGGCGGTTCGAGTATACTTTCAGAGGTTGTCCAGTTTCAGATGAATCATACATTTATGTGAACTTTCGGGTAATGAAGAGATGTTCTTGATAAAAAAAACGCAGCTTTTCTACTTCCTCGAATTAGAAAATACCCCATATCTGTGGTGAATAATACTTGATCGATCTGACAACCGCTTCGAAGACCTTATACTTAGTACTCGTCACAATATTCCTTTTGCTTTGGATTACACATTATAAACACAATTAATAGCTTTTTTGAATTCTTCCTCAAGGTTTTTTAAAAAGACAATTTTGTCGTGATAATAACTCTCAGATATCTATAATCTTTGACGCGAATAAGATAATGTCGTCGGCGTAGAGAAGTATCTTAATACCGGCACCATTGAAATCGATTTCTCCAGAAATAAATGTAACCAGATCATCCAAGAATATTGAAAATATCAGTAAGCTTAAAAAACGTACTTGTTTTACTCCCAAGCAAGTTCTTACCCAGTCTGAACGTTTGCTTTTGTTGCAAACTGAAGTTTTTTTTTTTTTTTTGAAGAACTTTGTAATATTTTTATAATTTTTGATGATAATCTAATGTTACTTAGGCTTAGACAGAAGCTATAGAGTCAAAATCTGCCTAAAAGTCTATGAAAAATACAAAAAAAAAAAATGTTGCCTTTATGAAGATATGTTTGGGCCATGCTGGTGAGTGTGAAGATATTATCCACAGTCGAGCAGTTCTCTATCTTATCTTACTTATCCACTCTGTCTTACGCACGCTCTAATATATTATATTTATCCCGAAGCTACTTGTGACCTCTCCGTTTTTAAATATGAAATTATATGAATTCAATGAATTTAGTTGTAGTATTTTTGAAGAATTCATCCGGAATACGATCTTATGTTTCATGTTTGTCACATGTCATCACCAGTGGCGGCTGGTGGGTTGTTGTACAGGTGGTGCACTTTACTTGCTCACTAAGTAGGTTTTAAGATTAGAAATCGCAAAAAAAAACAAAAATTTACATGTATATGTCGATTTTTTATTATTTTGTATAATTGCTCGAAGAATTTCGACCATGTATAAAACTGACACACTTATTACATTTAGCAAGGAATCATGTTTTTTATTTTTTCACTTAAATGCGTCAAATCGTGGATTCACGTAACTTTATTTAAAAAAAAATTATTACTGTCTTTAATATACCTAATCACTATTAATTTTATCCCACACCACACACTGTACACAGTACAGAATCGAACCAAAACCAAAATAAAAAACCATTACTAACCTAACACCTAAAAACCTACACTATTTAACCAGTCACGGATAGAGCGAAACAACATTACATATTCGCAGGCGCAGCGCATTCTAGTCAAACATCGGTTGCTGTAGTTAATCTTCGGTTCTCGTGCGCTGCACGAGAGCAGGCTAATTCTTCATATATTTCAATGAAATATCTTTTGTCTCACGCGTCAGGGATACTTGCTTGTAACTCATACAAGTTATATTAGCAGTCCTCGTGCGCTCGCTGAAGCGCACGAGAATTTTTACTTGCAGGGAAAGTAAGTCTTAATAGTAAAGCAAAGCGCTTACATTGTTTCGTCATAATTGGAAATTTTACTTGTTTGTGTTCTTGTACGTATGTTTAAAAAATAAATATTAATATGGGAATCTAAAAATAAAGATGCAGTAATATTTTGTAATTTTTAAATCTTTTGAAATGGTGGTTCAGCGCACGAGCGCACTTAAGGTACAGCCGCCACTGGTCATCACTAACACAGCATTTCCCGTACCGACAACCTCAATTTCAATGATCCTAATCTCAACAAATGCTTTATTATTTTTAGGTAGAAAAAATAATAATTAGATACAAAACTGCATTTAAAATACACGCTTTTGAGTTTAAAGTTTAGTGACGATCTTACCCAAATCTGATTTGTGCTTGGTTGGTACGCTTTCATTCTCAAAGTCTGACGTAATAAATCAATTTTTACCATGCTCAGTGTTCATGGACACTTTCAACAAAACTATACACACATTTCACATTTTCTCTGTTTTGATTTTAAAAAATCCAAAGAATATAATAAGATTTTACAATGTTAATTAATGCTCTTCTTTCTTTAACCACATTACACTGTTATACTGGACAAAAAAATGTGTAATACACCACGTGTTTAAGTCTGTTTTCACAACTTAACATTTTCAAATCAAATTTGAGAAGATCTTGTCATAATCTACAAGATAACAAAAACTGATAACTAATGGGATACCGAGTTTATCTATTTTACACCAAAAGTTGATTTTGATTCGGTGTGAAAAATTTATAAACTGGTTTAGGTTTCAAATGATATCCATATCGAAATTCTATTTTAAGTTTATACAAATTACCTAAGCGAATGCATCTCATTATAAATATACTGCTGGAATTTGACAGCATCATCAAACTGATAAAATCGTGAATAATATTACACACAAACATTTCACACGATATCTCTTTTTAAGATCGTCGATTCAGGGAAGCTCTTAAGCATTTAAATACTTGACTTGACACAAACAATAAAAATGATACAAATTAAATGATCCATGAGCAGTAATGGTCCACTCAATTCGATTTATTTTCCATTCCATAATGTCTTAATGAAATTATTAATGTACAAAGCCAAAAAATAAATCACAATCAATCCAAAAAAAAAAACATTGACCGCACCGAATTTAAGAAGGTGCATGACCCAAAATTGGGCGATCATTGTTCGTGCGTTAAGTGACTTTTGACTTTTACAACTTCGACGCGCGCTGTATTTTTTGGTGGGTGCCACTTGTTGTTGTTCATTGAGTCTTCGTATTGCATAATATAACATGCAGTGAATGGAAACTTTAGCTCTCAAGCAAATTTGTATTCTGTTTCATGTGAAAAAGCTCTCTGCAAAGTAAATTTGTTTGTTCGAATGGTGACATTCGAATTCACAATCGGTTTTCGAATACCTGCTGCTTTACGATGATTGGCATATTCCTTCATTTTTTTATTTTATTTTTATTGTGGGATTCATCAATCTTTTCGGAATTATGTGGGTCTTCTCGCGAACTTTTAATATTGCAAAAGCGTTGTTCACATTCCATTTCGATTATTGAATACGATGAATTAGCGAATGCGATTGCGGATACCCTTTTAGCACACCTTAGGGTCGAATCTAGCGAATAAATTGCAACCTGTTTCGATCAGAACGTAACGTATGAAGCCTGAATGGTGTTCATAAAAATTATTCCACTTGTGCTCTCACACATTGAAAAACGGTCGGTAATCATTTTATTAAAAACATCCCACGTGCTTGCTATGCACTACTGATACTCGTATACCTTCGCTCCTGGTGCCCAGTACGGATATCCATTTATCGACAACCACAATCGGGAACCCGTTTATGCAATGATATCATAAACTAGTGCCACTAGGCGAACGGTATGTGTGTTGTACATTTATAAAAAAGTATGCTATAAAAACATGAAGGCCATAAACAAATTACGAATCCTTACGTTGGGAGTCTTACTTTACCGGGAATGCTGGCAGCAAACAACAGAAACGGCCGGCGATAGTGACCATAGCTATTGGCCGAAGAGTGGTGGCTGTTCATAGCTTAAGGTACACAAGTCATCGCAACTTTATGATCAGTTAAGCACCCACTATCGTATAAATTTGTAATGGATAAGTTAGCCGTTGGGGACGTGAAAATGTGGTTTAATCACAAAATAAGTCGAAATATGAATAAAAATGAAATAAATGAAAAGTATTGCAAAACCTACATACATAAAATCATTAAGTTGAAGCCCATTTTACTATAATAAATAATAATTTTAAGGGTTCTAAACGAATAAAGAGATTAAACATGCAAGAACTTTCTTTTGCATTCAATAAAATGTACACGAAATAAAGTGTCAAGAATATCTAAACATGTTCCTGCACTTCGAATATATTTTATGTAGGTTTTATCAAAACTGAAGCACTCGAACCGACTAAACTGATTGTCAAATTTGTTGTCGGAATAAATCTACATAATAATTGTTTGGTTGGTGCTCGGCCTTAACTGCTTAAATTGTTTTGGAGTTTATTTTTCGCTTAGAACATTTTGTTTAGAACAGTTGTTTGAACTCATTCTTAAATTGTCAATATTTAAACCATTATAAAACCGAACTGGTATATTAATATTGAACGTGAGTGTAAGTTATAAGTAACTTTTGAATCATTGATAAGAACTGACACTAACTCACCGAGATATAAAATGTGTTTTCTTATTCTAGAGAAATTTAATACTTAAAACTAGAGAAATATATAAATCGTCGAAAAAAAAACAACTCAGATAATTAAGCCTTGTTAGCTGAAAAACCTGGAGTTCTAATTATTTCAGCATGTGGAAACTACAAAAGATTTGTTGTATAATTTTGCATTTAAACAGACTTACATAATATGTCCATACGCTCAAAACAGTAGGGGTATTCACAATCCGGTGCAACTCTTCTAGTGAAAGTGTAAAAGTTAAAAATAGTAACATATTCTTACACAACAAAATATATTGATATATTGAAATATAAAAATTCAATGGTTACAATTGGTGCCGTGAAATAAGGCCAAGTGAAATAAGGCCAACTTTCAAAAACTGGCCTTATTGCACTCTGATAAAGTGAAATAAGGCCAATTTTCAGTAGTTGGTCTTATTTCACTTTGACAAAGTGAAATAAGGCCAAATGATTTTCAGAAATAAGACCAAATTGGTCTTATTTCACTTTTTGAAAGCGTAATAAGAGCAACTGAATGTATTTAACGGTGCCGTGACATAAGGCCAAGTGACAAAAGGCCAAATTTGTTTGTGACTTAAGGCCAAACATAAAATGTTTTGTCTTGAGCAACAGTACCTTGGGTGGTCCGCTTCGCGGGTTTTCAGGATTTTAACTCCCTTTTCGGGGCTCACACCCGCTCACGCAACTCCGTTGCTCCGCTTAGGGTATGTTCAGTCGCCAGGCAGGCGCCTGTAGCAACAGTTGTCTTGTAAAATACAAAACTGTTGCTACAGGCGCCTGCCTGGCGACTGAACATACCCTAAGCGGAGGAACGGAGTTGCGGTGTCAGCTCCGAAAAGGGAGTTAAAATCCTGAAAACCCGCGAAGCGGGCCACACAAAGTACTGTTACTCAAGAAAACCCAGAACATCCGCCCCGAATAAACAATAAATTATGTATTATACCATCAATAAATAATACTTATAAATGAAATGAAATAAATATAAATATGCAGTTCGGTCTTATTTCGCTTAGTCAATGTGCAATAAAACCAACTGTTGAAAGTGAAATAAGACCAATTTGGCCTTACTTCGCTTTGTAAAAGTGCAATAAGACCAACTGCTGAAAATTGGCCTAATTTCACTTTGTAAAAGTGCAATAAGACCAATTTTTGAAATTTGGCCTTATTTCACTTGGCCTTATTTCACGGCACCGTTACAATTTATAAGAGGATTTGTAGATTTGCAGCAACAGGTATAGTAAAATTGCGATTTTGTTTCTAGATCAATAACTCATTTTTTGTAATCTGCAAGACACTGAAGCAAATGTCAAAAATAAACATTTAACCTAACTAAAATTTTTACACCATATAATTTTTCTGTTGCAATGGGGCAAGGGTATAGTAAAGTGCAAGGTTTTCTTGTAAGAAAATGTACTTTTTACACCGGATCGTGAATACCTCTATAATTTTGTGTGATATCTCACCAAATGTCTCTTCATATTGTCAGCTTTTATTCATTTCTGAAATTGTGTGAATAAATAATTTGCTGCTTTTTCTTTATTATTATCAAGAAATGAAAATAACAAATATTAAATTTTGACATTTTCGTTTTTGTGGCTACAGATTACATAGAAGGGTGTTCACGATCGATCTAATTAGAAAAAAAATAAAATTTAGCAATCTTCTAGTATTCGATAAAATATCAATAGACGCTTTTAACGAAAAGACAGACCGATTTATTTTATAGATACCAAACGGTAAGTTTGATAGTTATGCCCTCAGTAAATGTTCTTATTTTTGGTCAGAAATTAATTTTGCGTAGCTCAGAAACTGCCGCATAACTGCGGTAAATAAATTTGGAAATAAAGACATTTTTTGGACATTTAAAATAGTAAATTTGAATTAATAATTAAAAAAAAAATGTGATAACTTTGCAGTGTTTATCTCTAGGAGCACAGGAACACGCAAACACAATTGGCGAATGCCACCATCGCCGAGCAAAATGGGATCATTACGAAGGTGGAGATCCAGCTCATCTTCGATTCACTAAAGAAAAAAAAGTCAAAAGTAGTCGATGGTATATACGACATTTACCGCAGGAAACAGTTGACATATATGCCACACTGTTTAACAACGCACTGAACAATGCATATTATCCAGTGCGGAGGAAGACAGCCGTGGTTCATCTTTTCCCGAAAAAGGGACAACTCCAATCCGGCGAATCTCCGGTCGATAAGTCTTCTACCGAGTTTCGGCAAGGTATTCGAGAAAGTTATTAATAGAGCTCTGTCCAAGTGGGCGGAGGACAATAATATCATACCGGACATGACACCATGCATTCATGCCACGTCTAAACTCGTTTCTGATATCCAATCGAACAAAACCAAAACAGTGCACGGGTGCTTATCAGGTTGATTTGGAGAAAGCCTTCGACACCGTTTAGCTAAAAGGTCTTTATATAAAGCTGACCAAGATTGGCATAAGTAAACCACTTTTGTATATGCTTTTTGACATGCTCAATGGTATCTATAAAATTTACTGTCAATATTGGCAATGTAACCACGGCATTCAACATTAAAAATGGTATTCGGCAGGGAACGGTAAACTCGCCGATTCTATTCAGCATTTATACCAGCGATCTGATAGGTATAGTCTAACTCAGGCAATTGCGTATGCCGAGGATCTTATTGCGTACAGAACAGCTCCAAAAGTTGAGGTCATCAGAATTCTTTTGCAGCATGAGTTCGACCAGATTCAGTGATATTGTGATGACTCGAAGTAGAAAATCAACTTTCAGAAATCAGAAACTATTTTGTTTAGGACTTCGTTTGCTGGAGCCCCAAAGGATACGAGAAAGAACTGGTGTAAGCTATAATAATAAGAATAACAAGTCAACAGATGTACAAATGCCCAACTATAGTAGGCTTATGTCATTGTTAATTGCCATAAACAAAAAAAAAAACTCTGCCTAACACATTCGGATGATTTCCGCTTAGTATTTTTACAATGTTTTGTATTTCTAAATACATTTGAAAATTCGAAAACGATGCAAAAAGATCGCACATACAGGCTTACAGTTCGTAGATTGATTCACACAGAAGTTTAAAACAGCTGTGAGTACATACCGTAAAATCTTTTGTCTTGTATGTGTTTCTTTCTTCTGTATTTGTCAGATGTACGTATGCTTTTTTAAATTCTGAGAGAAACTTAACGAATCCGAGCATGCTAGTTTTGTTGAATAGTTGTTGAATGTATTGAATGTGTTTGGTGGTTTTTATTGTTTTTTATTCACTTTTTATTACATTTCAGAATACGCTACTTAAAACATAAGGCCAAATAATTTAAAAGTTGTAAAATAAAATACATGTAAAATATTTATGTTTAAGATTATATCTACATATTCAATTCGTTGGAATCCATTTACATGATAAGTAATAACTGTTGATCATAAAAAAATGATGAAAGGGAAATCATTCCAAATTTTCGTTTTTTATTAAATAAATCTATACAAAATAAAAATTTAAAAATTTATTGCAATATACATACATGTACATAAATGACAACATTGTTTTTTTTTTTTTTTTGAAATTACAGTCATTAAATGGAATACCTGTCATATTTGTTTTCCCTTATCCAACATTTTAAAACCTGAGATTTTAATTGAGTTGTTTGAATATTATCTTGATGTCCCATAAACTCACAATGGGTTCAATTCTCATTAAAAACAACAGGGACCCCCTAACTAATTCCCTAATCAGCCCATTTCCAATCAACATCATTTCTGGTTATATAGCCACCAAAATGGCTTTCTAAATAAATGCCAAACATATTTGGATTCTCTGTCAACGTCTAATTCAAATGCCCACATACACCCACTATGCTTGGTTAGTTAGTGCGGTCTGAGTTCCCCCAAACGAATTGGATCTCCATAAAACATCGGACCAACTACATCAGTCTGCATGTCGTGGATCTTGTAATGACTCTTGCAGCTGAAAGTAATGGACTCACTTAACATCGCCTAGACTATGTTGCAGGAGCACCTAAGCAAAATTTTTCTTCGGAAAATTCGCTTGCGCACATTTTCCAGTTCCCACTGACAAGAAAGCACCACCACGCAAGCGCGGATGCCTCAAAGACTTGTGCCCCGTGCAACCATCCGTTCAATATGGCATTGCCGCGTCTTAATTTCAATTACATTCGTGTTAATTATTATCCCAGTCAGATGGAGACGGTCCACGTTCCACGCTGTGTTAGTCTCGCTTTCAATGAAGTCGTAGTTATTATGCTGCCTGCCGTTTTCCAAGATTTTAAATTGAACCGACACACAGAAAGGATGTTCGTATTAATCAGCCCGTGTGATTCATGCAACAGGCGTAACAGTTTTTTCTGCTATTGTGAATGCAGTTCATATTATAATGACAGGCGATTTTTATACCAAAAGATGGCCTCATTCCGAATGAGAGAGCAAAAGTTGTCCCAAACGGTATAATTAAACTGACACCTTTGTTCTTAGGATGTCACAAGTCACAGTGAAGTGGAATTGGTTGTATATTTGGCCAAAATGATCAGTTGACAGGTACTAATCTCATGAAAGACCGGAGCTGTTTCGTGGTCCAAAAATTTCGGAATGTTCGGCATTTTTTCTTTGTGTCATTTCAATTTATTCAATGTGACAGAGCTTATTGGATTTATTTTGTGTGCAGTCTTAAAATTTTGTTTGTGTCCTACCTGTCCGCTTAAGTCTCATTCACAGGTGGGTTTATTATTTCTTTTTTGAACAAATTGACGCTCAGAGGAATCGAGAAAGCAATTTAAATTAATAAATGAGTCTACGAATGTGGGACAAGCCTTCAACAGGAAAAGGCGAAATTAAGATGCTAATTGAATGTCAAAATGATAAATTCAAACTAAAAGAAAAGAAGGTTGCGCCTGCGTCTTGTCTTGTACAAGAGAAGAGAAAAGTTATGGCTCACAGTTTAGCTGTCTTATGTTACTTGTTTCAATATATGTAAAATTTTATTTGAATTTATTTTAACGTCCGTGACAAGTTGGAATCGTGTTTAATATGGTAGATAATAATAATAACTTAAAGAGGATGATCTTTTAGTTGATCTTTTTAGTTTGTATGATCTTGGGATAATGTTTATACATTACTATCTTAGATAAGAACCTAATTGTTCAACGAAGTGGTAACAACTAAAATCAGAGAAATAAAATAAAATAATTACAGGCAATTTTTGATTGAATAAGAAATTGAACCATTTGACAGTTTGTATACATAGCATTATTCTGTTGAGAGAAAGTAAGTTTTTTGTAATCCTATTTTTAGCAGAAACATTTGATGCATAAAATATTAAAGATTAAATATTAAAGATTAAAGATATTAAAGATAAATATAAAATATTAAGACACGGTTTTTGCAGTTTAAAACGTTGATAAGAATCGAGTAAAAAAAAAAGAGTTTAATTTTGACAATCAGAAAGGATTTTCGAAATATCTTTCTGATATTTCCATTAAACTCACTACAAGATGATTCAATTTAATTAAATTATTTAATTTATAATTATTATCTTTATAATGGAAAATATTAATAAAAATAAAATATAATAACATTCAATACACTCTCTAAAAAAACATTCGCGGCTTTTATAAACTTCAAACTAAAACGAAACCATTTCGTATTCAATTGGGATTTTTGTTGTTTTTATTTTTCTTGTTTAGATTTGTTTGTTTCTATATAGAAACGAGTGTAAAATGATTCTTGGCACGAGTACGATAACTTGGCCGCCAAGATTTGATGACGAATTTTTGTAGAGGGGTCAAAAATAAGCACTTTTCACTATGGGAGGGGGGGGTCTATCTCCCCCCGTTTAGGAGGTAGGGGCACTTTTAGAAAAAATGGTTTAAATTGAAAAAAAAAATATTAAAAAACAACGGCAACACCTAAAATAAAGTGCTATACTGCGTTTGAAAGCCAGAAGATTTTTCTATAATCCTGCATTTAAATTTTATTACTCATATCAATAGTTTTTGAGAAATTCGCATTTAAAGTCCAAATTTTGATAAAAAAACGTGAAAAAAAAAGTTTAGACCGGTTGTTTTCAAAATTGTGAAATGAAATTGTAAATTAGCTTATATGTGTTTCATGTATCTATCAGTTCTTAATCGAACACAAAAAACGGCATGGTTCTATGTGTTCTGGTTTTTGAGAAAACCTCCGTTTAGGAGGTAGGGGCACTTTTAAAAAAAATGGTTTAAATTGAAAAAAAAAAAAATATTAAAAAACAACGGCAATACTAACAATAAAGTGCTATACTGCGTTTGAAAGCCAGAAGATTGTTCTATAATCCTGCATTTAAATTAAATTACTCATGTCAATGGTTTTTGAGAAATTCGCATTCAAAGTCCAAATTTTGATAAAATAACGTGAAAAAAAAAAGTTTAGACCAATTGTTTTCAAAATTGTGAAATGAAATTGTAAATTAGCTTACATGTGTTTCATGTATCTATCAGTTCATAATCGAACACAAAAAACCGAATGGTTCTATGTCTTCTGGTTTTTGAGAAAATCGAAAATAACTAAAACTACTTTTCTACAAAATGTTTGATATTTTTTGCTTCCTTACATAAATAAATCAGTGCTAGCTTCCAACATTACAATATATAAACAGTAAAGTATGTATGGGGGGGCATGCTGCCCCCCTGCAACCCCCCTCCTTGGGCACACTATAGGATTTGGGGTAGGTGCGAGGTTGGGTGCATGCAAAGTTTCTTTTGCATTCACAGAATCTGTATTTAAAAAAATTCAAATTTATTCTATTTATCCAATGTCCA
This sequence comes from Chrysotoxum bicinctum, assembly GCA_911387755.1. Lineage (NCBI taxonomy): Eukaryota > Metazoa > Arthropoda > Insecta > Diptera > Syrphidae > Chrysotoxum > Chrysotoxum bicinctum. The sequence goes on along the minus strand of OU426989.1, from coordinate 208,318,575 downwards.
CTAAATACATATAAAATACACTAAACGATCTTGAAAACCAAAACAAACTTCTGACCATGTTCACCAATACATGGCACTATTTTTCTATCGAAAATACTGCCTAGAAAGGAAATATAAGGACGACTGGGGTTCGCAAATAATAGAGTTTTTATCAGATGTAAAAAAAGTTTACCCTTGTTATACCGATGGTGATATATGTGAGGGTTTACAGTTAAAAGACATCGATCCTCCCACCCTTCAGAGCGAAAATTTAGAAAGCGTTTTACCGCCAAAACATCCTCGGCTTCCCACCATAAAAGAGTAACTCAACGAACTCGACAGTTATAGTACGGACGATGGCTTTATTGACGAGACTTACACACCTTTTTAATACATTTTGACCATTTTTAACTAACTATGACTGACTAACTCCTGAGTAACTGACAAAATAACTGACCCAGATGCAATTCTACCTCCTCATGGTGCATTCTGGGTAACGCTAAATGAATTGCGGTACTGAACTAACAAAGATTCATTATGTTTATTTAACATTAATCCTTAAAATGGAATCACCGTCACCACCAAAAATCAAAAAAAGTAGTTTTGGTAATTTTCGATTTTCTCAAAAACTAGAGGACATAGAACCATGCGGTTTTTTGTGTTCGATTAAGAACTAATAGATACATGGATCACATATAAGTTTATTTACAATTTCATTTCAAAATTTTGAATACAATCGGTCTAAACTTTTTTTTCACGTTATTTTATCAAAATTTGGACTTTAAATGCGAATTTCTCAAAAACCATTGACATGAGTAATTTAATTTAAATGCAGGATTATAGAACAATCTTCTGGCTTTTAAACGCAGTATAGCACTTTATTTATTGTAGGTGTTGCCGAGTTGACACTTGGCCTTTGTAGCGAGCACATGTGTGTTAATTTTCTGAGTGCATTCTCTAAATTTATAAAAAGTTATATTTGTGTTAATTAAGGGCTATATATGCCCAATTTAAAATCAAATATTACTTAAGACAGATAGTCAAAAAAAAAAAAAAAAATAGTGGAAAAAAGTAACAAAACCAATTATCATAGTACCCCAGACCAAGTTCTGGGGGACACGTCAAACAAAGTGTGTTATTTATCCAATAAAATGGCCATGGCCAACAAACAATTAAGTGATAATCCAGGTTATGATCTCGTCGAGACAATCATGGACACTAACAATGAACAATTAGATAAAAGTGATTGGAATATAGTAATTTCTAATCTTAAAACAGCAGCAGGTAATTTTGCCAGTAAAAAACGAAGACGAATTGATCCAGAAGACTCTGAGTCATCATCATCAATCGTATCAAATCTCGCAAATAATCCATTTGCACCATTATCTGGCCTTACAAATCCATCGATCAATTTGCCTAATAGCAAAAAACAGAAAAACGGCGCGAACTCGAATGAAATAACCACTCAAAATAATAACTCAACATTTAACACTCTTGGAGAGGGAGCCAACAGCACAACCACTAGTATTGTCAACGATGATACAAAGATAAGCAACAAATTGTTTTGTCCACCTATTTTTATTTTTGGTGCAAATTGTAGTCTGATAACCGACTTAATTAATCTAGCAGCTTTAAAATGTAAAGTAGATAATTTAAGACACAAATTTGTAAACCTAGGGTACAGAAAAACAAAAGTCTATGTTGATAATGCTAGTGTTCATAAGTTAGTCATCGAGAAAATTCGTGGAACAGGTATAGGGGCTTTTTCTTTCTCCCCAAAAGAAACTAAAAGGGCAACCATTCTCCTAAAGGGAATCGACGGTGACACCGAGGTGACAAAAATTGAAAAGGCATTAAGAGAAGCTGCTCCTAATGTCAAGATAAGCAAAATAACTCAATTTATGACAGCTAAAACTAGAGAGCAAGGTCTTAAACTAAATATTTTTGTAGTTCAGTTAGATGTGGGAGAAAGCACTAAAGACTTAACTAACATCAAATATCTTCTCCATCAAAAAGTATACTGGGAAAGAAAACATAATAATGTTGTCATTCGTTGTTATCGCTGTCAAAGGTTTGGGCACACGGGTGAATGCTGTTCCTATAACAGTCGTTGTGTTCTATGTGGTGAATTCCATGAGTCAGAGATATGTATTAAATCATTTAAGACATTAAAAGAACAAAATCAACAAGTTCCAATTCCGAAATGTGCCAATTGTAACTTAGAAGGTCACGCAGCAAGCTCTTCCAACTGTGAGTATTATAAGCGGTATAAGGAAAAAAGAGTAATGTTAGCTCAAAGCTCTAGATTTGTAGCTAATAAAACGAGAATGGAAGTGAATGACATGGTAAGCAATTTAACGAAAAATATGTCTTTTGCCGATATGGCCAGGAATGCAATTAAACCTCCAATCAGAGAAAAAGTGTACCAAGCTCCAGTTGTTGAAAATACTCAACCATCTGCTAGTACTAATATGAACGACTTCCTTAACGAAGCTAAAAATTTGTTTAACATATCTTTCAAAGAGCTTTTGTTTAAAATCAGGCAATTTTGGCCAAACTATCAAAAATTACAGAGTAAAGAAGACAAGATGTTTGCGTATCTTGACTTTGTCGCTTCTATTGTTACATAATGGGCTCAAACGCAAACCTTAATATAATCTCGATAAATACAAACTCCATAATTTCACATAATAAAAGAATTTCACTCCTCAGAACTCTCCAAAACAAAAAGCCACAAATCTGTTTCATATCTGAAACAAGATTACACAAGAGACATAAACCTTCATTTGAAGGTTACAACCTACTAAGAAACGACGATGGTAGGGGAACAGCCATCGTTATTGAAGAAAAGTTTAAACTAAATAAAGTATCCTTTCACAGTGATACCTTCTCAGTTTGCCTAGGTGCCTTAATTTGCCAGAACAATAATCGGGCCACGAAACGAATACTTCTTGGAAGTATTTACATTCCATCAGCGGCAGGTCAGTCTCTTTCCAGCGAATTAGATAGGCTGCTTAGCATCGCAAGATCATATGACGGGGTTATATTAGGGGGTGATTTTAACGCCCGACATCCTGATTGGGGTGATGTAGTGACTAATCCTAATGGCAATATAATACAAAGGTGGTTTTACAACGGACCATATCTCAATATAGATATAGTTTCATCAAACAGCCCAACATTTCCTAGATCATCGTCCATACTAGACTTTTTCATGCTTTCAAGTTCGTTAAACACAGGTAATAATACTGTTTGCAAAACATTTTCTTTTCTTTCTGACCATTTTGGTATAGAAACTAATATACAAATATTCAACATTTACCCCATTCTAGTGCCTCCTACTACTTACACTTGTTTCGAAAATACGAACTGGGATCATTTTAGAATAGAACTACACAGTAGTCTCTCTAGAATGAATCTTCCAATAAGTACAAATATTTCTAATGCTGAAATTGACGATATAATACAAGATGTGAGTAATAAAATAAATACAAGTGTAGAAAATCATTCAGTAACAAGAGTATCTAAAAACATGAAATACAAAAACATTTCACTCTTAACTAAAAATCTTATGAATATTCGAAGCATTTGGCTAAGAAAACTTAAAAGAATTTTCCATAGACATTTAAACAGGGTAAACATTGAATACAAAGAGTTTTCTTCTAGAATACAATGTCTTAATAAAATTATAGCTGAAAGAGTTAAAATAGATCTTGATAATGACTTTAGGTCACGTTTAAGAAAAATAAAGCCTTCTCCACAAGCTTTTAAAGAAATCGACAGGATAACTGGCAGAAAATATTTTGGAACGAATATAGCCAAAGAAACCATGAATTTCAATGGAGAAGAACTTTCAGATAATGCAGATAAACTCATCGCGTTTAAGACAGTGTATTCCGATTTGTACTCTGAAAAAATACCCGACTTTGACAGAAACTTAACAAATCATGTTAATCTTACAGTCAACGAGTTTAAAAATAGACATGCTAATATATGTTTGACGTCTTTTCTACCATGTAACACCACCTCAGATAACTTTGCTCAACCTTTTACGTCTCCAGACAAAATAAATGCTTATAGAATGAATTTAAACAACAAAAAATCCTATGGTATAGATAAAATTTCCAACTATATTTTGCGAAAATGTCCTCACACGCTTGATGTAACACTCTCTTGTATTTTCAACCAATGCATAAATAATGGATACTTTCCCCTTATATGGAAAAAATCAAAGCTTATTCCTATAGCAAAGAAGAAAAGTGGTAATGAAATTAATGACTTTCGTCCTATATCTTTATTGTCAAATGTTGGAAAACTTTTTGAAAGAGTTTTGGCTGAATACCTAGACAGTTTTTGCAATGAAAAAAATATTATTCCTAATAACCAATTCGGATTTAGAAAAAACCATTCCACTGAACACTCATTACTGGTTCTGAATGATAAAATTGTTCAAAACCTTAGGAATAAAAACTGTTCTGTTGTTCTAGATTTAGATCTGCAGGCTGCCTTTGATTCTATATGGCACAACGGACTAATTTATAAATTGATAACGCTGGAATTTTCTGAAGCCTTTATACGAATGATGGTCAGTTTTTTGAGTTCTAGAACAGCAATGATTTATATTGCTTCCGAATGCTCAGATGAGTTTTCTGTATTAATGGGGGTAGCTCAAGGATCGTTACTTGGTCCAAAACTTTTCAATATATATCTGTATGATTTTCCATTTAGTAGCCCAGGAAATGAGTGTGAAGCGTTTTTATATGCAGATGACGCTAAAATATTGTCAAGTGCAGTAAGGCCTCTTGATGCACTAGATAAATTAAAAGATTCCGTTCCCACATTAACGTCGTACCTCAACTCTTGGGGATTAGTATTAAACGCAGGGAAAAGTAGCATAACATGTTTTAGAAACGTTTATGGCAAAGGACATCGTAAGGCGGTTAAAGAGAGCAAAACTCTCTCACTAGTTATTGACAATGTTGTGATCCCACTAAAAACGGAGCCAAAATATCTTGGTATACACTACCAAAACAAATTTAAATTTAATAAACATGCCAGGGAAGTGTTGAATAAAGCCAAAATGGCTTCCGGTCTGCTCAAACAACTTCTATCATCAAGTTCTACTTCAAAGAAAACCAAACTGCTTATTTATAAAACGCTTATAAGACCTATATTAACATATGGATTTGGATGTTGGTTTAGTATTTCGCCAACAGCTACAAATGAGTTGGAAAACTTTGAGCGAAAACTGCTAAGATTCTGTTGCGGAAAATACAGAAGGCCAAATAAAAAATGGTATTCAAATACAACAATATACAGAGAAAATAATATTGAACCTCTCTTTATATATATGATAAACCTATTGAAATATAAATTACGATCACTTGCCAATCATCCCAACCCAGTTATAAAAGATATTTGGGACAGAAATATCAATGAAAGCGTACTTGATAACAACTTTTACTTATCCCCCATAAATATAGTAAATCCAAGATCTCAAATATTATTTGAACCAACTTCCAGTTCTAACTTAAAACTACCCTTTTACGAAAAAGCTTCTCTGCCTGTTCTAAGAGGTTAATATTAATTTAAAAAAAGAAAATACCAAATATAATGATATTATATTGTATCTAAAAATACAACATAGACTCTGTTTTCTATATATTAGAAATGTAATTGATAGCACAGCTAAAACTTAATAATTTATTCTTCTTGTTATTATATAAATATCATTATATATCTAACTAAGTAGAAATAATTATTATATGCTGATGCTTCTTTCATTATTATTATGTATCTTGTTTAAAATAAGATTTGTCTTTATATATATTTTTATAATATATATAATTTTAGTTTATAAGTAGTTCTAGTCATAGATTTAATCTTGGCCATCTGAGCCATAAAGTGAACATATGTCTGGAGCAAACATATGAAATTAAAAGGGAATTATGAAAAAATAATTAAAATAAAAAATGCATGTATATATGTTTTGCTATAAACATTTATTGTATTTATTAAGTAAGCTTAACCAGATATAATTATTGAAGTCGGTTATCACGAACTCAAAATAATGTAATCATAAATTATCAAATGTATTAATGTCTCAATAAAAAAACAAAATGAAAAACAAAAAATGAAATGTAGGTGTTGCCGTTGTTTTTTAATATTTTTTTTTTCAATTTAAACCATTTTTTCTAAAAGTGCCCCTACCTCCTAAACGGGGGGAGATAGACCCCCCCCCTCCCATAGTAAAAAGTGCTTGTTTTTGACCCCCCTACAAAAACCCGTTATCAAATCTTGGCGGCCAAGTTATCGTACTCTCCCCTGATTCTTCAAATATGTACATATGTTCATTTATTGGAAACGAAATAAACAAACTACAACCCAAATTCCCACAGGAAAAAAAAACATCTATGTAACTGTAATTCAATACGAAATGATTTGGTATCTGACCGAAATTCAGAACAGAAGTGAATATTTGAGATTTATACACGAGTATGAATCACAGATATCTCGTCTGTAGTTTTGAAGAAATGGAAATGGGTGTGTCGTGGTTTTGTCGACTGTTCACACTGTGTTTCAAACTTTAATTCAAAATCAAAATTGAGCTAAATCTGCTGCAAAAAATATAAAATCCCTATTACCTATTCATTTTTGCATCTGTCAGTTTCATAAAAATGATAGCTGTCATTTTTAAAGTTGATAGATAAGCAAAATATTTTTGTTTGCCTTGGTTTATTGGTTATTTAACATATATAATAAGTGACAGTATTCTTAATTTTCCTAAATACAGAAAAGAAGAAACTCAGTTAAATGTCAAAATAATACATATTTATCATTTTTACTTTGAAGTTCTTAACTTAGGCTTTTCTCTAAAAGTGTAGTTACTGCAGATCTTTGACATTATAAACTGGTTCCTACTACCATCACAAAATTGTCACGCTTTTATTGAATATTTGTGTGAGCAAAATAACAAATCATTGAAAATGTCAACAACAACTACAATAGCTGTCCAAATAAATGACTGATGATTTGAAGAAACTGTATTTTATTATCTTAGACCCATCACTGCCGTAAAAAGCATACCATCAAAAAACACGAAAAGGCACTTCTAACACAATGCTTGTGTTTTTTTTTGTTTAAGTGTGTTTCTGGAACCCCATGTACCTGTATTCGAGTATAAATAAATTAAGGTTTTTTCTAAGCTCAAACTGTCTCACAATCTGTTGATTGAATTCGTATGCATTTGTCATCTGCATCTGCAATTCACGATCATAGACAAAAGAATTCCAAATTCAAAATTGAAAAAGCCAGCAGCGATTGTGCAACGAACAAATATATTGAGAGGCACTCTATAACTTCATCACACAGCTGGACACTGTTCAATAATATATACCGTTGGGTATGCTAGTCAAAGTCAACACACAAAACAATGCACTCGTAACCCAAGAGAAAAGACTAATCGCTTAATTAACATTTTGTGAAACGCTGCCATCATCAAAAGAAACCTTTCAAATTTACCAACTTAGGTCGTCAATCAAATTTGACACATATAGAATGCGGTCCACTAAGTCAAAACTAAAAACAAAATATACATTATCTCCGAAATTAATGAATTTGGCTGCAGTACAATAAACATCCAATTAACATAAATAAACATCAGATAAACGATCCAGGTTAAGCAAACATATCGACTTCAAGCTGACATTTGTGTGACAATGCAGTACACTCGTTAATGGAATCTGACAGTTCAGAGCACTACGTGATATGTGAACGCCCTTAAACGGGCTGCATTCAGTGCATTTAAATGATGGCATGGAGGAGTTGTAATGTAATTTAATCACCGATGATCTCGTGCGTGATCTTTTCCGTTATGTCATCACATGCTGTCTTTACCGTCGTCGTGTCGTCTTCGAAGTAAATTGAATTTGCCTTACTAACTTACTAACCCAGTCCCCGTTGACATATTCAGTTTTTTTTTTGTTGTGTGTTTCTTGGACCATATTGCGTGATTTGAACAAGGAAATCAGATACTTGATTTTCTTCGGGCGAACTTGGGCACTTGGGGTAAACAAAAACCGATTTATTCCAACTGAAATTATTTGCATTACATCAGTTGCTTCGAGATAAAAAGAATACCTTTCCAATTTTTGTGCATATGCATGTGTGTGCAAAGTATCTTTATAGTAGGGAAAAGCGAACTTTCTGTCACCCGTGTTTATGATCTGAGGTCTCTCTGAACAACGAAAATATGTATATGTATGTGTAGTAGAAATAGAGAGATAATGGTAAGATGAACGGATTATCATGTCATGAAGAAAAAAAGCCTCTTAGACAAAAACGTGATTTCCGAATTAATGAGAATTATTTTCTCTTTTTTGATTTTCATTTCATATCAGTAGGTAATTGGTTTTCATCATTCGAATTACTGTTATGAAAATGCGCTTAACTCAGTTGTTATACAGACCCAGTCCTATTGAATTTCCTTGACAGCTCTCGGTGTTCAAATAGATTATGGGTTCGTTATGATTTATACTTTTATGTTGCACAGATATTCTGATATAACAGACGAAAACTTAATTTTTGTTAGAAGATATCATTGATATAAAAAAGTTATACTTTGCTACTTAAATGTTTCATATAGTGTCAATCGATGAATTTAATAATTTCTCATTTAAAAGAGATCGGATAGCTAGTGCTAAGGGGCCAGTTATAGCTGTCATTGATTTAAGACGATTAAACAAACGGACCTTATTTTTTATAATTTTTTTAACGAATCGATAAAAAAGTGTTTGCTGTTGAAAAAAACATCAAATTATGGAGGAGAAACACTTTTTTATGGTAAAAAAGTGAAGTATAAGCAGACCACCCACAGTACTATAACTAAAACTACTTTTTTATGGCATATTTGCTTTTTTGCTTGCTTACGCATTACGGCGTATAAACAGTGAGATATGCCAGGGGGTGTCATGCTGCCCCCATGCAACCCCCCTGCTTGGGCACACTATAGGATTTGGGGTAGGTGCGAGGTTGGGTGTATGCAAGATTTCTTTTGCATTTACAGAATCTGGATTTAAAGAAACTTTGAATTTACCCTATGGCCTATATTCATTTTTTTATACTTCACTTTTTTACCATAAAAAAGTGTTTCTCCTCCATAATTTGATGTTTTTTATCAATAGCACACTTTTTTATCGATTCATTAAAAAAAGTGCATTTTGGGGGGGGGGGGGGGGAAATTCCAAATAAGGACCAAACAAACTACCAAAATAAAGGTAATGAGTCGTAGAATTTTTTTACTCTATAAAATACAAAATTCTGATTTAAACTTTCTTTTAAATCCACTTTTATTATTTCACTGATAGAAATCAATTTCAATAAACAGCTGATTTTCATTTCTTTAACTTGGAACAAAATCGTTCCACTGAATGTGTTCGATTCTCTTTCTATTCTCAAATGTCAGTTTTGTTTTCAATGATCAACTCTAACCACAAATACATAGAATTGGTTGTTATCAGTCACTGACAGGATCTGTTACTGAAACCAATTTTTCAATGATTGCTATAACCGTCTTGTCAAAAAAAATAAAATCAGCATACCACTGATTTGTTTCAATGATGCATTTCAATGAAAGCTATAACTGGCCCCTAAGGATGTAATATTGCGCGAGAGAACAAATTCAAGTGGCGCCAAGTGTCATTATCGTAGCGGTCAAGTGATGAACGCTTTCACAACTTTGGACGTTTTGCCGAAATTTTGTTAAAATCACAAAATGTCAATCTTTGTAGATGCATTGATGCTTGGTAGAAACCGTGCGGATTATGTTCGCTCCAATAACGCGAACTTAGCCTGTTGACGTAGTTCCTAGTTCAAAAATGGGCATAATAAAAAAATTATAAAAAAACGATTTTCTGGCCAAAGTCGATATCACGCGGCTCAACATTTCTAGCACCCAACTAGCAAACTCGATATTCGTCCGGATGAAATGTTAGCCCTTATGAAATATTTTGACAGCTTTATGTCATTGCTATTTTTGACAGCTGCTGAAACATAACCATTTCGAAAACTATCATTGCAATGCTTTCAGAAATATTTATTTGGTATGGACACACCTTAAAAGTGTTTTTTTCCATACACGTATACTACGTTTATATGCACTATCGAAAGATCGAGTTGGATTAGGGTCGGATTTTCTACCCAGGTTTTTCGTCATTTGAGTTAAGAGCTCGATTTGGAGTTGAGTTGAAATGGTGTTGAGCGATTCTGAAACAATTTGTTAAACCAACTCCTCGATCCAGGTTTTTCGTCTCACATTTCGACTCGATACCGCTGAGCGAGTGGAATCGAATCAAACGAAGCTCATTTCAATTAAAACAGGTATACAAAGGGTCGAAGCGAGCTTCAAGCACATACACATAATTATGTCAAACAGATCTGATTGCGAAACACGTCCGTGGATTTGTTTGTGTTAAAAAACGTTTAATAACTCTTATATGTAATTGGTCTTTCTAATTTTATTTCGTTGTTGTATGTAGTTTTTGTCAGTCTCGTAATAATTATTTTCGTAGAACTTATATTAATCTCATAATTAATCCCAATCAAATATTAATTTTTTCAATTTAAAATTTTTTGACAGCTTGTCATTCTGGTTGTTGGTTCTGTTCGTTTAATTATTTTTTTAATCAAAGTGCACCTTCTACGTAATCATTTACTGTAAACGAACGCACACGCAATAATATAATAAGCAATTTTATAAATTCGTCTGATAATTTTGAATTTCTTTTATTTTTTGTCTTATAAAACGTAGCCGATGCCGTCTGTCAACACATTCGCATCAAATACAAATATTTATTTTCGCAGTCATTATACAAATGCACCAGAGACCAGACTCGTGGCGTGTTTATTTTTGAAGAGAAACATCTTTTCTGCAACATTTGTGTTTTTAGCACCATGATCTATGTAAGTTTTTTTGCAGCTATAATGCACCAAGCACCAAGTTTTTTATAGGTAATAAAACCCAAGTTATAGGTTTAAAAATAGGCGAACAAAAATGCCACCGCTGCTATTATAAATGCAAACTTGCACAGAACCTAAGGTTACTGGAGAATATTAAGAAAAATTGTCTTCTAACTGAAAACAAATACCAGGAGAAGGAAAACTGATGCTAGCTTGTGTTCAGTGTTCACCAAGAGTATTAGGAGCGCAGAAGCAGCAAACGAGTAACGTAAGTTGTTGTGGCTGGCTCCACGTTAAAGCATGGGGGCCAACGACCGATCGACCGAAGACGGCTATGGATATGGATGCATCTTCATTCTTGTATACTTATCTCTAACGTCTCTAATTTGAATCAGATTATTATTACCACTTTTATTATGTGGTATTCTAATGGTTTGGCATGACTTCTTGACTACTACGGGTGCTCTTTAGATGAATGTCAGAGATAGAACAGAGTGTTCTATATGTGCTGCGCTAATCAATGAGGAAACGTTTAATGGTGCTTACAATATTTAGTTTCTGAGGTTAATGCTAAAAATGTGTGAATGGATTGGTTTCTGATACGATCCGATCGGATAGATTAACTGTTTCTGGGTGGACATGGAATTACATTGGATATAATATGGGCGTCCATATTTAAAAAGTGTTAACGGATATTATCTGTCATTTTGATTATGAATTGTGGCTTTTGACGGCGGATTAGTGATCCACGCTGTTACTTTGCTGAGCCTACACTCATCAGCCTTAACAAAAGATCACCTACAAGAAAGAAAATTTTTATTAAATTAAGCTTCTTCACCTAATGACCCTCCATTAATAAACCGTTTACTATAAAGAGAAAAACTCAAAAAGAAATCGAAGAAAAAAATGGTTCTTGGAAAAACTAAAATTTCCATAAAAGGTTTAGATTCCGGTTCATCGCGCAATTATCACAGATATTAGATAAAATATATTTTATTTGAATAATGACGACACGCTTTATTAAGACCTTAATCTGACTTAAATGTAGATGCAGGCAGGTATCTTAAGTACCTACAAAATAACTTGAAAGAAGAATTTGAAAAGAAAAATACTTAACATTTAATTTAATGGAGAGTTGGAGTCACCTATGGTGAACATAATTCTATGGTGATCTGGTGAGATACAATAAAAGTGCTTAATATAAATTGGGCTTTAAATTTTCTTTAGAAATTGAGAAAAACAAACAAATTGACATTAACGAGTTAAAACTCAAAAACATTTAGAGGATTTTTCGGTGATATCAATATAAATAATGCAATGCAGATGATTATCTTATACCACGATCGTATTAGGGTAGAAGAACAAGATTCTATATTTTGGTAGTTAAATAAGTTTGTTTTATACTTGTATAAATAACTGAGTCAACAAATGGGTATTGGCTTAATATAGAAGCTTGCTTGCAAAGTCTTATTTTGTGCCTTTTCATGAAGTGGGTACTCCTTTCTATTTTGAAGTGCATATTATTTAACCGGTATTATCGGCAATACACTTTGTTCAAGGTAGATAAGTTTCCGCTTTAGGATAACTTCTATAGGTTTTCCTATAGTGAGCTCTAAGAAAATTTTAATAGGCTCTGCCAATCAAAAAAGTATCAACTGAAAAAAAGTATGACTTGGTTTTAACAGAGAACGTTATTTTGACGGATACCTTTTGCCACTTCCAAGTACCCTTAACTTAAACCAGGGCTATCGTTTTTAGGGGGGAAAGGGTATTGGCAATGGCAGATGGTAAAATTCAGTTTTTCTCAAAAACTACCAAGCTTGATATTGAAATTAAGACGAAAGATGTAATTCGAAGTTATTATACTGGAAAGCTGTTTTCAGAAGCACATTTCCATAAGAGTTCCATTACCAATCTAAAAACAAACTCTTTTTTGATTATTTCAAAACGGGATTTAAGTGAGTTGATGCCTCGATGGACGGAGAGTATGAAAATCCCATTTGACAAAAATTTCCAAGAAAAGTTTTAAAAATCTGCTTAAATACTGTTTCATTTTAAGTCATTTCTTCTGAAATTCCTCTAATTCAAAATCCCGATGTATTATAATCCCTCATTTTGAAATCCCATCAAAACACAAAAAACTCATTCTTTACAATTAGTAAATATGTACATATGTATATTCAACTATATTACAGATTTTATGCGTTGTATCGCTCACAGTATACAGTTGATTTTTTTTAAATTTTTTTTTTCAATTTTTGTTTTACTGAATAAAATACTTTATATATTTATATATATTTTAAAATTTTCTATACGTTAAAATAAAATGTATTTAAAAAAAACCGTGCGACCTTTTAAAATTAAGCAACCAGTTTTGATTGCAAGATAATAATTAGAAACGCGGTTTTAAACAATGGGATTATAAATAAAACAGGATTTTGAAATACGGGACTATAAAAAGCGGGATATCGAACTCAACATGTTAATGGATCAATGAACGTTCCATAATTCCAAAACCCATAATCCCTTTACACAAAAAAAAAGTTTCTAGACATTCTCGATTTATATAGAATTTCGATAGTTTTCAAAGTACAGATTGCTTGAAAATTGTGGGATTTTAAATGTTGTTGTGGGATCAGAATTGTGATATTCGAGATTTGAAATTTTTAAATAATCCGATCTTCCATCTCCATAATCCATCTTTTGACAATATAAATCTTCAGATAACAGCCAGATCAGAAGTGGAGAAAAATTTCTTGCATCTACAAAGACAGTCTGGGCATTCATTAAGTCTTGTTTAGTTTCCATATTCTCAAAGATTTAATCTGTCATTTGAAAAGAACCGATTTATTGGTCCGCAATCGCATCATGACGTTCAGTTTTGTGTGTATCATGAGTGTCTACAGAAATAAGTTCTATAAGTAGCCTAATTACCAGTTTATTTGAAATAAACATTTTTGAGTAAGACTTATTGCTCTGAAAAACAATGCTGAAGAATGATTTCCTTCAAATCAAATCCTAAAGACATTTTATATGTGGACTGAAATTAACTCACCGGTGTAAAACTTCATAAAAATGTTCACAGAAGTTTGAAGCCTTGGACGTCTTTGGAATAGAGTTTTCAATATCTTTTATTTCTCAACGTTCACACGAAGAAATAATCACAAAGCAAACAAACCATATCAAAATTTATTTGATTTTGTGCATAGCATACATAGTTTTACAATGTCAAAACTGTCACGTTTTCATTTTTTATTCAAAACACTTAACCTGCCAAAATACTCAACACGTATACTTGAAAGCAAATCAAAGATTAAGAATCAAAATCCTTAACCTTATTAGCTCATTTCTTGAAATCCAATATGTCATGCTGGTACGGTATTGTCCCTTTCAGAATATTCCTAGGTATGCACTGTCATTTCCGTTTTATAAGCTGCTTAAATGTATGTTTTTTCTTTTGTTGGTTCATTAATAAATCTAACGAAAAATAAAACCTTTTATTGTTGGCTGTCAGTAGAACATCAGCCACACCCGCAGTATATCTGACAGTTTATTGCAACAAACAGTGTGTAAAACACACCTTTAGGCCGGCCGTGCTGCTTGTTTTGTTGCATGCAATAAATTAATCTTTGAGAAAATCTTTATTTATTCGTTGTCCAATTATTATGTTTTGTTGTATGCAAACCTCCGAACCAATCGAGTCAGTGTATTTAAGCATAAAAGATACAACTTCTTTTATTACTTTATGTGAAATATGATATTTTTGAAATACCTCATTTGTGTATTACGATGTCTTATCCGATGTTGTACGATCTACCTTAATGACGTAATAATTCTTTTCCGAAACGTCATTTCGCAAGTCGCTATATTCGCCGCATAGATTATTTGATGTTGTACGAATTTTTTTTTTCACGAAGAATTCTGGGATTGAATTTGAATCAGACAAAGGAACAGATTTTGTTAGTCACGTTCTTCTAAGAAGAATTCGATACAGTCGCCATGAGTAATAGATATATAATTCTAAAGTCTTAAAGTCTTTCAATTTTTTTTTAACAAAATAACATCACTATCGTGAATTTGCATGCAATGCAACAAGAATTTTATTTTTCCAAGAGGTGTCTCATCTGCGTGGTAATAGATATAAAAGGACCGGACCACACGCAAATAAGGAAAAGTCCGCGAAATGTGTCTCCAATAATATCTCAACAAAACAAAGAAAACACGAACCAAAAGTTTTGCACAGAAATATTAATCGATCGAAACGCGGACGCAGACAGAAAGAGGAGCAGCAGAATGTGTTTCTGCACGATGATCAGCGAATTGGACAGATCCTAGCGTGAAAAGCCAGAATAATTTATTGCTGTCACTGCGTAGCCATGAAGAAATGCATTTTACAGTCAACGAAATTATAATAGATTCATTTGGTTCAGTTTTTGTGTTTACAATATGTAAGTATGTCTATCTGTCTGGTTACTTGCTCGAAAAAAGCAATTTCTACTAATCTTAATTCAAAGTCTGCCAAATGTCATACCAAACAAAAACCGATTCGCCAGTAGTCGGGAAGTAAACGAACGGGTCTCATATTGTGCGTTAAGTTGTTTTAGAATCAAATGGATCATTTTCAGAAGGTTTTATAAAATTCAGCTATGAATGCCTTTAAATAAAATATAAAAAAGGAAAATTGGTTTTAAAAGTACAAAAATGAATCAAAGGTTCAGTTTTCTCAAAAATTAATGAGGTTTTTGAATACAGTAAACTGTCGTCCATCACCAATGAAATGAGTTTGGCACTTTAATGAAGACATTTATAAAATATATTTATATAATTCTTTCTTACTTAGGTCCCATCTATGGTCTAACCAATCCACTGCCAAATCTTTTGATGATTGATTTTCGGTCAATTCTTGGTTGAGAAAGTTGTCCACTGATTCCACCTATTGTGAGTCAATACTGCAGAATACGTTCCTTCAAGGAATTAATTAATTGCCTTTGGTAATATGTATAGTTTAAGTGCCGTACTCTTCTCACGAAAGAAATCTTCAGTATTTTGTTAAAACAAGACTTAAGTCTAACATATGCTTCGATGACTAGTAGAAGAAAGTTTCAGCCTTATTACTCGAAATATATTATGATTCCAGCGAGTTAATCATAAGATACTGAGATAAAGGTCTGTAAAATCTAAGTCTTATTAGTAAAGGTCTCAAAAGTGAACAGATGTTGTTAGTAAAGAGATTACCAAACTTGAGTTTTAAAAAAATAAAAGGCTTCTAAAGTGGCCTATAAAACCTCAGAAAGGTATGGATAGTGCATCTCTGGCCAAAAAAAGCATCGTAATGTTAATTAATCCTAGGTGAAAGCGTTTCATTTATGGCTCGGGGCAGTTATGAGTGATCATTGATTATTAACAATTGATGAAGAAAGAAAGCTAGAATAAATGAAGCAATGGGAAGACAAAAATTATTAGTATTTGGACTGTTGTAAGTGACTAATTGCTCTATGAGCTGTTGTACTACCAAATTTATTTTTTTTTGCGGAAATATGTAGATAGATTATTTCATACATACATACATATGTATGTACATTTGTATTTCAATTTTTAAATAAATGTCAAAATAAAATATTCCACATACGCCACAGTGCACATCTTAACATTTTCCAGTGACAAGGAAGTTGTTATTCTTATCCTATGTGCCATTTAACCGGAATCGAATAACTTATTATAAAAAATATTCTAAATTTAAAGTCAGTTTCCATTTTTCACTCCTAGCATTCATTATGGATTCCAAGCACTTCAAATTGGCTGTGATGTTTTAAGAATATATTTTTACTTGCGACTTATAGGCAAGTTATGCATTCGTAAAAAAAATCGAACTCGAGATTTTGATCAAAGTTGACATCACGATGATAGCGAAGACCAAAAAAGTGGGTCTGGCAATTCTGTCTGTCTGTCTTTCGGTTCGACTACAGCCTAAACGGCTCAGCCGATTTTCTTCAAACTTGGTAGATATGGGTTTTAATTTTTTCCCCCCACACGTTGTTTTCTTTTTTTTTTTAAGACCAAAAATAACGGTACCTGCCATACGATTTTTTTTTCGAAGTTTTATAAATATTTTTTTTTCTCAAAAACTGTCCAACAGAATTTTTAAAAAAAAAATTGAAAAATTTCATTTGGTTAAAACTAGCTAATGGTTGAAAAAAATTTTCCAAAAAATTGTTATTTTTGGTAACCCCCCTGGGTCTATTTTTTTTTGTTTTTGATTTTCTCGAAAACGATACAGCCGATTTAAATCATTTTTTTATGCCAAAGCTCCTCCAAAGTTTAAATATTATTCCATATTCAAATTTTCAATTTTTAATTTTTTGGATTTAAAAAAAAATCAAATTTTTTTTGGAAACTCAATATTTCGAAAACCTCAAGATCGATTTTGTTCAAACTTGACAAATAAAAGCTTCTTAACATAATCTGCAAGATTTGAGAAAAAAAATTTTGTTTTATCTAAAACTAGCGGTACCTTCCATACAAATTTTAAAAAATGGTTTTCGAAAATCGTATTTTTCTTCAAAACGGTTCCTAGAATTTTGCTAAAATTTTTTTTCTTTTGATTAATTTTTACGATCTATAATTTAATAAAAAAAAATTTGAAATCTAGATACTACTGACTGTACCTACCATAGAACGATTTTTTCGAATTTTGAATTTCTCATTATCGGCATAACGGATTTTAATAAAATTTTTTATAAAGAAGCTCCTAAAAAGTTTAAGAAACATTGCATTTTAAAACTTAAAAAAAATATTTTTTCAATTCAAAAAAAAAGTAATTTTTTTTTTGAAAAATTCGATATCTCAAGAACGGCTTAGTATTTTTTTTTTGGAAATTTAACTCTTATTCGTACAATAATAAAAACTTAAGGTTGGCATACCAAAATTTTTTCTTAAAAATGTTTTAAAAAATTTGTACATAAAAGCTTATTTTTTAAGGAACCACTACAACGACTTATAATTTTTGTTCTTGCATAAATTCATATTTGCATAGCATTTTGTTTTTATCTCTTATTACTAAAAGAATTTAAAAAATTCATTTTATCCTTATGAACAGTTTTCTTTAATAACATCCGTTTTTAAAGTTCCTAGTCTATTACATAGGAGCAAGTTCATGCGACCCAGTCGTGCATTTTATTTTCTTCTCGATTGCATTTAGGAGTACACTCTGAGCACTACTAAACACTTTTTCATCGGATAGCTTTTCAAAGCGATAAACGTTCGAAGAAACCATTTTTAAAAATGGCAAAATTCGATGGTGTGTTTGTATTCGAATTGACGTATTTCATAGGAACCGAAGAAATTTCAAATAGTTGAATTTGATTTGGCAACTTTAAACTATCAGAATTGCCAAGATTTCGAATATTGCGCAGCATTTTGGAATTCCTATTCTAAATTTGGGGCATCCATGCAATCGAAAAACTTCCATATTAAAGTATTCATTAAATATCAAATTTTAAGACATTTCAAACATTCATTTAGCTAAATTCTCCCTTTTGTATCGGATGTATTTTATCAAGAACTGGAGAGGGAAATTATTTTTGTCGCTTAAATTCAGCACAGGATCAAATGTGCGTCCAGTGTAAATTGCGCGGTCGGTGAACCGATTTTTTTTTTAGTTTCTTCGAAAACAGCTCTTACGATTTTGATTAAACTTTGTATCTGAAATGTCTTAAGTTAAAAATTGAGATTCAGGAGCTTAGGAAAAAAAATACAATCTGGAAATCTAAATTTCACAAAGAACTTAAGTCTCAACTCAATTTTGTCGATTTATAAGACGTTAGGATCTCTCTAAATAAATAATGTCCAATTTTCTATTTAATTTTTTTCAACAAATTTACTTTCTCAATCAACTGGTTTCACAATCAAGGGCAATAAAGTATGTGCTAGACGCTAAAGTCAAGATCAACGTAAAATAAAACCTCAGCCTAACACATCACAAATGTGCATGTGTAAAACTCCAAATAAAAACAACATCAATACTAACAGTGGCACTCGTTTCGAAATGTTTTCTTTTTATTTTTTAATTAACAATCTTGAGTAGCGTTTGGGCGGATAAAATGATGAATTTCGCTAGAAATTGCGTGTGCCACCTAACAATTTGCTGAAAATCAAGTATCAAGTACAACAGATTGAAGAAATATGATAATTTATTAGAATCAATGCGTCAAATTTATGTCATCGACGCGCGCAAAATCAATCGCATGTTGACACAAAACCAAGAGTCAATGCCACTTATGGATGTTCTCTCCTCCCAGTGTGACTGGTTAAGGCGAGTTCGTGATGTTATCCATTTATTGAATGCTGACGCGGTGGCGTCTATACTTATATGCAGCCAGAATCCAACACGATCTCTAATGATCAATGAAAGGCGCCAAGAGCTAAGAGGCTTATATTATTATCATTACTCTGCTACTGCCTTTCTTCACACGTTTTTATTATGCATATGTGCCTATATATGCCAGCTTGTCTCAAAAACTGCCTACCGTACCGATCATACCGGTGATAGATTGATCAGTTTGTCGATCATTCATCATTTGAATAACGAAAATTATTCCAATGCGCGCAGCTTGAGAGGATTTTCCCGCTCTGAAGCAACCATGCGATCGATAGCAGGTCGGCGTGCGGCGCGCATAGCGATCGAGTGTAGAGTTGATTGCGCAATCGACTTTGTGCAGATTGCCTGCTGTGGCAGGTTTTGGTGATCGTTTGCGCCATTTCGCAATGCTCAATAGATTTACTTGTATTTTGCGTTTTCGTTGTACAGAGGCGTATATCATGTGTGTTTATTGTTTTTTTTTTTTGCCAGATTAAAGAAAATGTGTTTCCGTCTTGATTTTTATGGGCAATCAAGTGATCTTCGAGTTCGGCGAGCGCAAACTGGGTCATCGTTGGCCATAAAATAGATTTAAAGTGCTTTCCCCAAGAATAGGTCTTTGGTTTATGTTAATTTAATCAGCAAGGCGTGAAAGAAAATAGGACAACATTTCTCGGCGCTCAAGATCGTTTAAAGAAGATCATGTCTCGTGTAAATTCGCACGATCAGATTTCTACAAATTGCCTGTCATCGATTCGAGGATAATTACTCGAGCATTAAACCTCTTTTCTGTAAACGATCATCCACACAGTTCTTTTATCAGAGTTAAGTGATCACCTTGTTGTGCCTTTCAGAATCTGCCAACCACAAGAATGGCTATGCTCGAGGAGACTATCCAATCCAATGAAACAATCTTCCCTGCATTGACAAGAGTTCTGTTTGCTTGTTTCTGTTGGCTGTCTTTCCCATGATGATGGAGGGAACATTTACAGCAAATGAGTAATCTGAGACTTTGGCACGAACGTTATTTAATGGATGCAGGCAGACGTTTGGTTATGTAAGCGTCAGGACTTATTGTTTAGTTCTAAGTCTTCGGATCTTACGCACAAGGCTAAACCGCAAACTATGAACTGAACGGGAACTTGCGGTTCGGTAACCTAGGACTTGAGTTTGCCCGTCATCGTCGTCGTGATGCCTATTCGATTGTTTCCGGGATGGCTTTATGGTTAGCTTGTTTTGGGATCTCTATCAAGATTTAAAAGAGCGAACAGAAAGTGATGAGGGTACAATATGGTAAGAAGAGTCTTAGTTCTTGGTCTTTTGTTTGGTATTCTATATATGTTGTGGTTTCTGTGGGCTGATCGTTGATTGAGTTGGAATGGCATTCAATGAATTTGAATTGTTTTCGATGAATAACGAAGGAAGAAATTGCATGTCGGAAAATGGTAATAGCTTAAGAAAATACGGCTTTGAGGTGAATTTGAGTGGGTGGTATTTGGTTTTGGGGGGCGTTTTTCCCAGTTGAAATCTATTTTATAGGGAGTAGATTGAGAACTAACTTTAAAGGCGTGCAAGGAGGAAAATAACCTACCGATTGAAATAACAATGAGGTCACATCTTATCGAATAGAAAAACTTTTATAAATTTGTGGGGTACTTTTTACTTATATATATCAAGCTTCCGAAAAGTAATTAGATTCCTCTTAATAATAATTTTGATTCATTCAGTTAGCCAACTCTGAGTTAACTCAACAAATTTGATAGGCTGGACTCTGGACTAGCTAAGTAGATAATCCTGAAAAAAGCTTTTCAAAATTCTATTGAAATCGAATTCTATTGTGACGCCATTTTGATTTCAATGGTGGAAACGCGATTTTGATTGTGTCGTACTTCGATTTCAGCTAATTTTTCATAACTCAAATTTAAAATTAATCCCACACAAAATAAATGTTTATGAGTTAACACGGATTTAGTTAATTGCAGAATTAGCTATCTTTGATTTAACTCAGGGTTAACTCCAGCACTGAAAACTTGGATGAATGGTTTTAGGCAACAAATTGAATTTTCAAAAAATGTTGGTAGGATTGCGTTCCTATATTCAAAAAATTGGAATCTATATTTTCTGAGAATAGATCTTGCGGAACACTATAAGAAATCACATCTGTGTAAATTTTTGCTGTGTTCTCGCACCTTTTTTTTCTACGTCCATTTTGACAATTCGTTCACATACTCGTAGCTTTTTTTTAATAGTCTCCAACAAACAATCAAACAAAAAGAAGAATGATTTTAAGGTCAGTTGCAAGAAAAATACTCATTCGTTGCAGTGTGTATGATATGTGGAACGCGAATAGAGTTTGACAGTTCGTTATAATCAGATAGAAATTCAAGAAGATGAATTTATTTTATCAAATTTGTCTTATTCTTGTATTTACGAAGCAAATTTTAGTACCTTTACATCAAATTCAATTAGTTTTTAACTATTTTGGCTACTTTTTTGAAGAAACTAGGCTTACAAATGTTTTAAATCTCATTTCTTCTTCTATTTGTCGGTCGCTGTCATGTAGGAATTCCCTTAAGGACTATTCACATGAGAGCGACCAACGACCAACGAATAAAAACAAATGGGATATAAAACATATATAAGCCTAAATTCTTCACAAAAACTTTACAAAAGGGTAGAAATGTAGTTTAATTTAATCTTAATATATTAAAATTTGCGTTGTAATTGCTAAAATGAGAGAAATTTGAGAAAATAAATTGGCCGTCGCGAATTGCAATATGATTGCTACGAACTGTCAAACACTATTCGCGTTCCACATAACATCCACACTGCAACGAATGAATTGTTCGCGCGCGGCTAACCTCAAATTCAAAAAGGAACTAAAATAGTTGTCTTAGTAAACGCCATTCGCGACGAATAAAAAAATGCATGTGAACAAATGTCAAAATGGGCGAATGTTCGTTCATTCGTCGGTCGTTGCTCGCTCTCATGTGAATAGTCCTTAAGAGGGACAATAGCTCGATGAGAATCTGAATCTATGAAGTAATTTTTAACTCACAACCATTCTTATATGCGTGTTTTTGACAGAACAGAAAAGGAGGAGATTGGAGGAGACCTACAATGCTACAGTTTCTTGCCAAGTCCGAGGTCGAGATGAGAAGTACTTTTCACGACAAGAAATACTTTTAGAGTTTGTTAGCTCCTCGTAAGAGGTAGTTCATGCGAATAAAAACGTTGTTTTGTTTTTAGCTAGAAGCTAGTAGGACTTAATACCAGACCTACAACCTGACTGTCGAACGCACTAGCCTAGCAATTACCCTGCGGAATACTACTTACTTTTATATTTTAAACTTTTGTCCTACCTTTAAAAACTTGACAAGTTGTGTATCGGAATGGACATAACTTAAAACTTGAAAAACAGTACTTCATTTGCTGTTTGGCAGCTTAAGAGAGAACCAACTTCAATTTGGGTTATTACAATTGGCGTCCGTAACCGTTTATAAGAGAGTCCGCTTGTTAGAGAGTTATTACTTTGAAAAATCATGTACTTAATTCCATTCTTAGGATCTGTCCTTTAGAAGAAAGTAGACTAGTGTTTTTTTTTAATTCTCTTCCAAAAAAATTGCTTCTTACCTTTAGATTACTTTCAAAGTTTGCGCGCATATTTTTTAGTTCTCGGTTCCTCGATTGTCCTGTTAAATTTTTTTAAGAATTAAAAGTACAAAGTGCTTGCAACAGTCAAAAACTTGTCTATAATTCTCAATGTTAAAAAAACAGTACATTTAGAGAAAACCTATCTCTCCTCAAAGCCTTTTTCGGCCTTATCTTTCATCCATGTTAATTTAAAATGTAAGGTTAACTCTAATACCTGTAGTTTATGTTGTTTTTTTTTTGTAAATAGACTCACCTTTCCAAGACCTTTGGATCCACTCTGCCATCGAAGCCATTCTTGCGGCTGAAAAATCCTGTCCCATATGGCCCCTCTGTGGTGGTACTTGTTGTCGTTGTCATCGTAGTCGTCGTTGTTGGTGGTGGCAGTGTTACAAATTCTGGTTCAGCCCTTGGCAACCAATCGTTGTTGTTCAAGTCGTTTTCGTTAATGTGCTCCACGTCACGCATTATATCATCTTTTCCGACTGCTGATGCCACGGTCCCTGGCAGGCGATGTCCGTTGTTGCTGATGTAGGTTCTAACATTGTTGGTGTTGTATCGTGATTGCCAACTTGGATTAGATGGCGATAGTGAAGCGCCACCACCGCCACCGACACTGCTGCTTCTTCTGCCTTCGAAGTTTCTTCCCGTCCGATGGCTATTCCTGCGGTGATGTTGTTGCTGTCTGCTTTCATCATAACTCAATCTTCTCAACCTCATCGGCCGGCCACCAGTTGAGCCGCCACCACCGACATCTATTGTCCGTGAACTATCACCGGTATCTAGTTTGGTCGTAGCCGTTAGCTTCGTCGTCGTCGTGGCGTTCCTACTGTGCAACGCTGATTGTGATTTGCGATTATGAAGACTTTGCTGCTGCTGTTGTGGCAGCTGATAATGATTGTTGCTGCCGCGAGATCGTGTTGAAGCTGGTGGAGCATCTGATCGTGCGTCAAGGTGACTTGTCGATGCAATCACGATGCATATCGATAGTGTGACTATTGCTAATAATTTATTCATATTCTAAAGGTAGATTTTGTTGTTGTTCTTGGTTGAGTTGATGTTTATTTTTTGTGAATAAAAATTATGGTTTCAAGTTGGTTGTACTCTGATCACGCGTGGTACAGCATCATAAAGGCTGGGATGGTCAGACTTGCCACTTGTGTACTTCAATAATTGACCATGTACCGCTCTTCTCTCTGTACAAGCTAAAAAAAAATAAAAGTCAAATTAATATTTATTTTCCTTTTAATTTTGTAGGACGTTCCGTGCTTTCGGATCGACCTTCGAGCTCAACGAGGCCAGCCTGCCACAAATCAAAAACATTTCGACACAAAAGGTTGATGTAGCTTGTATTATGTAGAATGAAAAAGATCAACAGAGTGCAATGGCAACTTAAAAATGATCTTCTTGAAAACTGCGAAAGTTTGCAAAAAGAAGGTTTATACATTGGGTTGGGGCTTTGTTTCGCTTTATCGCGTATTTTTTTGTTTTGCTTAAATTCTCTTGAGGCTTCCAGGAATTGTTTTGGATTTTGATTCTTTTTTCAAGTCAGTTGTGGAAAGCGTTAACTAAATGATTTATAAGAATCGGTTTTAAATGACTGCAAATTTTTAACTTGACCTTGGTGATAAATTATTCCGGGATTTTGCTGTGTTGTGATGTTTTCATATTATTTTTTTTGGTTCATTATTAAGGTCGTATTTGATGGTATTTAAGGTTGTGTGAAAAAAAAGGTTCTGAATTTATTCACCGCAATTTTGAACTAAAGATAAGTTTGACAAATAACATGAGAGGGTCTCATAGTAAATAAATACATAAATTATCTTAAGGACTTAAAGAATGAACCCACTTTGGATTTTGTTTTTATTAAAAACAGTTGTTTCGCAACTGTCAAAACTCTTATGTCGATTTCCTTTACATATGGGAAATCAATTTCTGTGTGAAGATAGATCAATAGATTTTACGTTCCTTCACACCAAAAAAATCGATTTTGTTTTGACAGAGATCAAAATCTTATGTAAAAGTACTTAGGAATTTAAAAATTGCTTATAAATATAAAAACATGGATTTAATAGGAGAAAAATGTTCAAATGCATAAAATTGCCGTATGATTTCTAGAAAAGTATGAATTTATGCAAGCAAATTTAAAAAATCGTTTTATTTATTAAATTAATATTTTATATAAAATTTAAAAAATAAAAATTTGGGATGCAAATTTTAATTAGGTAGTATTATAGATTTTAGGAAATAATTTAAAAAAATAATTGTTCACACATTTTGAGAATATTGATTTTTCAAAAAAAAAAAATGAAGAATGGCTCCAGAGTAAAAATTAAAAAGGGCTAAAATTTTGTTTTGATGAAAAACAAAAACAAACTAAAATCGATAACATTTTTTTGAATGGGTGATTTTTAAGTTTTCTGGGGCCTTTTTTGGGCCAAGGTTCATTATGAAACCTAAGCCTTAAAGCCTAGTACGCAGATCGAGACAAGACAAATTTTATCTCTACAAAACGTTTCCAAATCTCGCGCAAAAGTTTGAATTTGGAGAGATAAAATCTAATTTAATGTGTTTTGTAGTGTATCTCTGGAACGGGTTGTCTTACAAAAGTCGTTCATATCTTTTTGGAATCTTCTCTTGATGCTTTCAAGAGAAGCATCAGCACCTTTTATATAAAACCAGTTTTGACAAAAATCACTTTCGGAAATACGGTGGCTGTCAAAATTTGTCCCGCAAAATAATGCTTGTATCATTCTTTTTCCTGCCAAAATGTAGTGGAGGGCACGAGTACGATAACTTGGCCGCCAAGATTTAATGACGGATTTTTGTAGAGAGGTCAAAAATAAGCACTTTTTACTATGGGAGGGGGGGGTCTATCTCCCCCCGTTTAGAAGGTAGGGGCACTTTTAGAAAAAATGGTTTAAATTGAAAAAAAAAATATTAAAAAACAACGGCAACACCTACAATAAAGTGCTATACTGTGTTTGAAAGCCAGAAGATTGTTCTATAATCCTGCATTTAAATTAAATTAATCATGTCAATGGTTTTTGAGAAATTCGCATTTAAATTCCAAATTTTGATAAAAAAAACGTGAAAAAAAGTTTAGACCGATTTTTTTCAAAATTGTGAAATGAAATTGTAAATTAACTTATATGTGTTTCATGTATCTATCAGTTCTTAATCGAACACAAAAAACCGCATGGTTCTGTGTTTTCTGGTTTTTGAGAAAACCTCCGGTTAAGAGGTAGGGACACTTTTAAAAAAAAATGGTTTAAATTGAAAAAAAAATATTAAAAAACAACGGCAACACTTACAATAAAGTGCTATACTGAGTTTGAAAGCCAGAAGATAGTTCTATAATCCTGCATTTAAGTTAAATTACTCATGTCAATGGTTTTTGAGAAATTCGCATTTAAAGTCCAAATTTTGATAAAATAACGTGAAAAAAAAAGTTTAGACCAATTGTTTTCAAAATTGTGAAATGAAATTGTAAATTAGCTTACATGTGTTTCATGTATCTATCAGTTCTTAATCGAACACAAAAACCCGCATGGTTCTATGTCTTCTGGTTTTTGAGAAAATCG
The DNA here is from genome assembly GCA_911387755.1 of Chrysotoxum bicinctum. Lineage (NCBI taxonomy): Eukaryota > Metazoa > Arthropoda > Insecta > Diptera > Syrphidae > Chrysotoxum > Chrysotoxum bicinctum. The sequence goes on along the minus strand of OU426989.1, from coordinate 208,292,049 downwards.
AAAATAACTAAAACTACTTTTCTACAAAATGTTTGATATTTTTTGCTTCCTTACATAAATAAATCAGTGCTAGCTTCCAACATTACAATATATAAACAGTAAAGTATGTATGGGGGGGCATGCTGCCCCCCTGCAACCCCCCTGCTTGGGCACACTAGAGGATTTGGGGTAGGTGCGAGGTTGGGTGCATGCAAAGTTTCTTTTGCATTCACACAATCTGTATTTAAAAAAAATTCAAATTTATTCTATTTATCCAATGTCCACTAAATACATATAAAATACAATAAACGATCTTGAAAACCAAAACAAACTTCTGACCATGTTCACCAATACATGGCACTATTTTTCTATCGAAAATACTGCCTAGAAAGGAAATATAAGGACGACTGGGGTTCGCAAATAATAGAGTTTTTATCAGATGTAAAAAAAAGTTTACCCTTGTTATACCGATGGTGATATATGTGAGGGTTTACAGTTAAAAGACATCGATCCTCCCACCCTTCAGAGCGAAAATTTAGAAAGTGTTTTACCGCCAAAACATCCTCGGCTTCCCACCATAAAAGAGTAACTCAACGAACTCGACAGTTATACTCGTAGTACGGACGATGTCTTTATTGACGAGACTTACACACCTTCTTAATACATTTTGACCATTTTTAACTAACTATGACTGACTAACTCCTGACTAACTGACAAAATAACTGACCCAGATGCGATTCTACCTCCTCATGGTGCATTCTGGGTAACGCTAAATGAATTGCGGTACTGAACTAACAAAGATTCATTATGTTTACTAACATTAATCCTTAAAATGGAATCACCGTCACCACCAAAAATCAAAAAAAGTAGTTTTGGTAATTTTCGATTTTCTCAAAAACTAGAGGACATAGAACCATGCGGTTTTTTGTGTTCGATTAAGAACTGATAGATACATGGATCACATATAAGTTAATTTTCAATTTCATTTCAAAATTTTGAATACAATCGGTCTAAACTTTTTTTTTCACGTTATTTTATCAAAATTTTGACTTTAAATGCGAATTTCTCAAAAACCATTGACATGAGTAATTTAATTTAAATGCAGGATTATAGAACAATCTTCTGGCTTTCAAACGCAGTATAGCACTTTATTGTAGGTGTTGCCGCTGTTTTTTAATATTTTTTTTTTTCAATTTAAACCATTTTTTCTAAAAGTGCCCCTACCTCCTTAACGGGGGGAGGTAGACCCCCCCTCCCATAGTAAAAAGTGCTTGTTTTTGACCCCCCTACAAAAACCCGTTATCAAATCTTGGCGGACAAGTTATCGTACTCTCCCCTAGTGGAGACATTTTGTAGAGCAATTCACAACAGTATGAATTTTGCGCGCGAACTGCGTACTGCTCGGAAAAATATCCGAGACAAAATTTGTCCCAGGAAAAAAAAATGTATGGGAGACAAAATTTTTCCCGATCTGCGTACTAGGCTTAATATAAAAAAATGGTTATAAAAAATTGGGAAAATAGAATAAATGAGAAAAGCTTCAAAAGTTAAAAAAAAAAAAACTCAAACTAAAAATTGTACAAAAATTAATACACCAAGCCAAAACAATTATGTTTTATTTTGAAGGTTTGGTGTGATTTTTCCTACTTTGTGCCTTGTCTCATTTACCACTTTGGGCTGATATTTTATTGTGAAAAATGACCCTAAGCTTTTCGAATACGAAATTTAGCATTTGAACAGAAGCAGAGCCACGGAGTTGTATGAGTAGTCACTGAAAAATGTTTGTACATTCTTTTTAACTTCCCATAGGGAGTTATTGTAATCGGTCCGATTTGTCAAATTGGAATTTTTGACATTTCTCGACGTTTCAAGGTCCCTAGAGGCTATATCAATCATTTTTAGAGAGATGTCTGTGTGTGTGTGTGTACGTACGTTCGTACGTGCGTACGTTCTGGTACCATTTTTCGTCGTCGATATCTCAAGAACGAGTAAAGATATCGACTTCAAATAAATTTTGTTTAATAGATAATAACTTTGAAAGAGGCTGAAAGGGCGTTTATTAAAATTCAGTGAGTAGTTTTTTCACTATAACGGTTTAAAAAAAAAACTAAAAATTTTAGTTAGTTTCAAATATCTCACGAAAAAATAATGCTATTGATTTCAAATAAAATTGAATGTACTCATTATAAGGTCATACAGATTTGGTATGAATTTGGAAAAAAATGAACATACCGTTATTTTTTTAAATAAAAAAAAACTGAAAAAAAAAATTCATGACCCAGATATTCTAAGAACGGAAAACAATTTGAAACTCAAAATAAATTTATTTGACAACTGGTGAAAATTTCAAAAAAAATCAGTTTACAGTTTTTTTACAAAAAATAAAAAAACTATATAAAATTCTATTGAAAATTGGTAAAAATTGTTTTTCGACTCAAATTTCTCGAGAACTAGTAGTGATATTGACTTCTAATTTAGTTTATTTTAGACACAGTATAATTTTGTACAATTGGTAAAATGTTGACAAATATTGAATTAATAGTTTTTTTTTCAAACAAATGGGAAGTTATCAGTGTGGGTCGCACCCAGCCTCTTTTTATGAATGGCGATCATTAAGCCAAAATCATTAATTTTTAAAGAATATTCATATGAATAATGCAAGAATTCATAAAAATGAATTTTTGTTTTATGACCAAGTCATGATTTTCATAAAAAAACCATTCATAAAATCCAAAGCAATAGAATTGTTGTTGGAAAATCAGGTTATGATATTTTATATTTGAAATATGAACAGTTCATACAAATTTTATTGCAAAGTTTTATGAAAAATTTCTTAAAATGCTTGAAGCTGTTCTTTTATTGTAGGAAAAAAGTGACTGATTATATGAAACCACATTCATCAACATGAGTAAGTGACATTTTATGAAAAATTACTTTGAATTCTTGAAACTACCAATATTTTTTACATGCAAAATATCATTAAATGCATGAAACCCCATTCATAAACATTTTTTTTGTTGCGAATTCCAAGTAGGAAACTTTACATTTGAAATATGAACAATTCATAAAACGCATGTTTACGGTTTCTTTTTTTTTAATGAACTCGATTCTTGGCCCGTTTTTCTTTAAAGACATGCAGTTTTTCCTTGGAATCATGTACCTTTTTGGTTCAGTCATAAATGAAACCCAAAAAATGGAGATACATATACCTTACAATTGAACATACCACAATAACATTTTTACATAAATTAGAAAAATGAAAAATAGCCCCGATATTTTGTCCATTTTGAGTTTTTTTCCTTGTGAGGGACAAGACTTGCTTTAACCATCAAACCGAATGGTCGCTCTGGACATTTTTCATATTTGTGTGTATAAACGAGAAACTAAATCGAATTTCACGAATTGCCTCCTGAAACTTTTTGTAGAAAATTAAATTAAATAAATAAAAATTAAAGAATAAAAGTGGAAAAATCAACGATTTAGAACTATGTATTGGGGGTATTGCACTGCGACCTGGAGATCTATTGTGCTCCAAAATTGTGTGATAATTTGCTCATAACTTTTGTTTTAAATCGATTGACGTAACCTTCCTTCTTTTAAAATGTTTACTTTACTTATAGGGCAAGTTTTGCATTTGAAAAAAAATCTAACTCGAGATTTTGATCAAACTTGGCATTACGATGATAAAGAATACGAAAAAAGTTGGTCCCGCAATTCCGTATGTCTATTTGTGTCTGCCTTAACCTACAACCTAAATTTCTGAAGTTATTTTCTTCAAATCTGATACTTAGGGGTGTTCGGTGATTCCTTAGAGGAGAAATTCAACTTTTGTTAGCTCCAAAACTAATGATACCTGCCATACATCCATTGTGAAAAATCTTATTCATCCCGAAAACGGCTCTAACGAGTGTAATAATTATATGTATTATCTTAGACATGATCTACATTTAAGTCAAAAGATATATTAACACAAATATTACTAATGGTCATAGAACGAATTTTTTGATTTTCGACTTTCTCATTAATGGCTCTACTGATTTTGTTCAAATTTTTCCTACAGGGCCTCCTTTGTATTTAAAATAATATTTAATATACAAATTTTCAAAACTATACTACATCTCTCACTTTTTTTTTTGAAAATTCAATATCTTGAAAATGGGTCAACCATTGTTTTTTGAAATTATTTGCTCACGTGTAAGCTTTTGGTAAACCAAATTTTTAACAAATTTCGGTATTGAAAAAAGAATTCTATAATGAAACTCCTTCTTTAACAGTTTTTTATATTTTATTTGAAAAATTTGATATTTTTTCCAGAAATTAGACGGCAATTTAGCAATACATTTTTTGAATGTGAAAATTTTTCTCTAATAACATAAATTTTATTACATCTATATGTATATAATATAAATTTAAAAGTTCTTTTACATAAGTGCAAGTACGTACATACGTGCGATCCGCTCGGGCATTTTCTTTTCTTTCAAACTTTAAACTAATATTTGTATTTTATGCTCTTTTTAAAATGAACGAGAAGAAGAAGAAAAAGAGTTTTTGGCGCTTTTGAAAAAAGTAAGATCATCTTGCATACTTCTCCCAAGGCCTCATAGAGTTAGAAGGAATTGCATGTTTCATCATAAATGGTAAATTATAACGATTTCCTTGTATTTTATACCAACAATCAAATTAAGAGACGACTTTAATATTTGAGCGAAATGAAGCATTATTTAATGGACTCTATATAACTGACCATATATGCTGCATTTTATTTTTTAGGTTCCGTATAATAAATGGTTCATAATTTAAAGTTCATAACATGTATGGTTAACTTTATAGAGCTCTTTAAAAAATGGTCTATTTCGCTAAAATATTAAAGTCGTCTCTTAATTTGATTGTTGGTATGGCCCATAAAGTCAAACAATTCACTGTGAATGTTTAAACTTTCTCTATAATTTGAAACTACATATTTGTATATGTATGTATGTAAGTACATACTAAGCGACTGTTCTCTATAACTCTTTAAAGAGCACTGGAAAATCAATCTTAGTAAATTTTCTATATGAATCTTAAATTCCTAATCCCATCTCACGATCAGTTTTATTATCATAATCTTTATACGTCATCAGCACGACAGTCAATGGGAAATATCAACTTTCTTTTCTATCAATCATGCTGTCATTTAAGAATACCTTAGTTAGCCAGTTACATGCTCCATGCAGTTAACTGATCTTACTGATCTACTTTCCTTCCAAAAAAGGTGTTAATCCCATGAAATATCATTCTTCTTTTCTGTCCACAAATGGTGTGAAATGTACATTGTACATTTATTAAACTCGCGCGCTCTGCTCAGGCTTAGTGTAATACAAAACTTTGAATTATTCATAAGACCCCCATCACATGGGCCAGATGTGTATTTAAAGATTACATATATCAATAAATACTAGAGTATCCATCTGGATTGTTGTTTCCCACTGCCGTCGTCGCCGTCGTCGTGGCCGCTGATCATGGAATATTTGCTTGACAAACGTTTAGCTTCTTGTTAATAAAATAATTTCTCATAGCTAGGAAAAAAAATATTGTACAAAGAAAAGATCGAAGTCATCAAGCCATAAATAACTGTAAATATTTGCCTCTGAGATGTATATTTATTTATGATGAATGAATCTATTATTCATTGAATTTCTAAGCGCCATCTTGTATCTTTTCCAGTTTTCCAAAGAATTTTCCAAGATCAACTATGAATGTAAGAAAAAAATAGAAGGGAAAAACTTTCCGCAATTGCACAATCCACATGTGGATTGGTGATCTTGATCAAGATCATGATCATGATTGCAACGATCGACAGCATGAATCACACTGGCTGTGAATTATTTTTCCTCTCATTTTTCCAGGAAAAATATAACGATTAATCTAATTGCCATCCACAATCTATTATCGTCTGCAATACAAATTAATGCCACTGTGACATCATTCGTTCAATTGCTTGACAAAAATTGTTGTTCACTCACACAATATAAGGGTCGAGTTCAACAATTGGAGATCAAAATGGCAGCACTTCTTCTTCAATTGCTCCAACAAAAAATACTGTTTTCATTAACTTATGTAAGTCACAATTTTATTTCTATGATCTATTTGAAAAAGAAAATCATTTATTAAAGTGCCACGATCACTTTAAACTAGAATGTAGCGACTCAAAATAACCAATATTGTATTTTCCAATTACATATTTAAAATACCTCTTGTTCGATTAAATTTATTGACTTAATTTCTATTAATATTTAATTTAAATGTCACATCTCATAGTCTGTTGATCTATTTGCTTTTAGTTTCAACACAATAGATTATCATTACAAGATATGGAATGGCTTTTTAATTCAGTACAAAATTAACACATTATCTGAGTTTAAGTGATGGTAACGTTGGCCATATTTCAAGACGTTTTCCACCCACGTTTTAGAGATAACATGTCGCATAGGGCTCAGGTTCATCGTTGGATCTTGTGTCGGAAGCCGTGTGTGGCAGAAAAGACATGTTTAGATTTACAGCCCACGTGCATCAGGATAGCAATTTATGTGTAAATAAATTTCTTAAGACAAAAATAAAAAATGATTTCGGCTACCATTGGGTAAATTAATATATTTCAATTCGGGAGAAGCTTGAGAGAAGGTGATAAGAATAATAACGTGAAACTGCTGTGCAATTTTTTTTTTTTAATTTGTCTGTATTTTAAATTAATGGCATTTTTTTACTTTCAATTAAAAGTACAATAACAAGACATTTTAACAATAACCTAACTTATGCCAACGCTCAACGAAGCTGGCAACATCTGTATGAATTGAACTCTATATCATACAAATTGACAAGTAGTGACAGTTTCAAAAATTTATCGCACTTGTCTGACAGAATTTTAATTCAATATGTTGGTCAAAATGTTTGATAAAAAATCCATGGCTGGATCGCACATAAAAGTTCTTATGGAAGTATAATGGAAGTACACACGTTATGAAGTTAAAGTAGAAAATTTCAAATTACTTAAAAAATGTATTCCAATTCAATTTTTTTAAGAAATAATTTTTTGATTATGTTAGTATGTAATGCTATTTGAAAAAGTAAGAATGTTGCATCTTTTCACAAAATATGAAAAGAGGCTGGGTGCGACCCACACTGATAACTTCCCATTTGTGGTCTTGAAAACTTTATATTTAGATTTTTTCAAATAACCAAACTTTCTGCGAAACAAACTTTAGCTGTAAAATTCAAACAAACATTATTTAAAGACTGAAAAGCATTTTAATTATTTAAAGAGATTTGAAATTGAGATTCTTGATGTATTTGTCAACATTTTACCAATTGTACAAAATTATACTATGTATAAAATAAACCAAATTAGAAGTCAATATCACTACTAGTTCTCGAGAAATTTGAGTCGAAAAACAATTTTAACCAATTTTCAATAGAATTTTATATAGTTTTTTATTTTTTGTAAAAAAACTGTAAAATGATTTTTTTTGAAATTTTCACCAGTTGTCAAACACATTATTTTTCGTAAAATAAAATTATTTTGAGTTTCAAATTGTTTTCCGTTCTTAAAATATCTGGGTTATGAAATTTTTTTTTCAGTTTTTTTTATTTAAAAAAATAACGGTATGTTCAATTTTTTCCAAATTCATACCAAATCTGTATGACCTTATAATGAGTACATTAAATTTTATTTGAAATCAATAGCATTATTTTTTCGTGCGATGTTTGAAACTAACCAAAATTTTTAATGAATGAATTTTAATAAACACCCTTTCAGCCTCTTTCGAAGTTATTATCTATTAAACAAAATTTATTTAAAGTCGATATCTTTACTCGTTCTTGAGATATCGACGATGAAAAATGGTACCAGAACGTACGGACGTACGAACGTACGCACGTACGAACGTACGAACGTACGAACGTGCGTACACACACACACACACACATCTATCTAAAAATGATTGATATACCCTCTAGGGACCTTGAAACGTCGAGAAATGTCAAAAATTCCAATTTGACAAATCGGACTGATTACAATAACTCCCTATGGGAAGTTAAAAAGACTCAATTGCGTCTTAAGTGAAAAGAACGGAAAAAATATTTACACTATTCAAAACTAAACCAAACTATATTTTCGTCCGATGAAACTTGAAGCTAAAACAACCAATTTAGGTCCATATTATGGCTTTTAAATATCAATTGAATGTTAAATAAATAAATAGACTTAGCGATTGGTAGAAATTTTGATACTATGAGTGTCAATTGTAATTATTATAATGGATATTTTATTTGACATTTCAGTTTCCGAGTGAGTATTTTGATAGCTTATTGTTATTTTCTTTTTATTTTTTAAATTAATTTGTATTTATTATATATGTACATTACATATGTAACTGTTAAACAGAATGTGGTTTAATAATAAATGAATAAATAAACTTAACGATTGGTATTCATTTTGGTATTATGAGTGCCAATTGTAATTATTGTGAATGGATATTTTAATTGACATTTCAGTTGCCGAGATGGTACATATTTTGTTTTTTTTTTAAATTAATTTGTATTTATTATAAAACTGTAAAACAAAATGTGGATGTATAACACACACTTCAGAGAAACCCTTTAAGTTATACTAGCCGACCCAGCTCTCGAAATTCGAGTGCCAATTTATTTATTATTTATTATTTATATTATTGGCAGTGTTTTCAAGCAAATTTATTAAATTAAATTTTATTTTATGTAATATGCAAAGTGTTCGACAGTGCAAAAACAAAAATGACCCACAGTGTGTAAATGCGTGTCTCAAGTATATTCTGCACATCTCCGTAACTGTGGCTTTCCAACCATATAAAATTTATCGAAATCGGTTAAATACTTTTGGAGAAAAGTGTACCACAAAAAACATGTTTGCCGTTTTATTATATGATGATTTGTCTCCAAAAATAATTATTATTGTGATTTGTATAGTTTTACTTTCAAAGCTGAAAACGAATGACCGTTTAACAATTATCTAAATAAATAAGTTTGATGGTGCAACAGCTCGAAGAGAAACAGGTTTTCGTGACTTACAATTCTCAACCATTTCTGTTTGGTGATACCAGGAATGGTAGGAACTTCAGTTTTCTGCCGATTCCTAGCAGCTAATGAATAGCACTTTTCATGATAAGAGATACTCTTAGAGGATTTGTGAATTCCTCGCTAGAGGCAGTACGCCTCTGAAAAACTCCATATCCTTTTCAAAATTACCTCCTCATTTCCTAACTGCTCGCGTTGTGTTATTTATAACATTATAAGTGTATTCATAGCCCCTTATGTGCGTGCTAATTAAAAAAAAAACTAACCATTATGCCACTTATCTATCTGTTATAAAATTATATATCTGTTATAAAATTGTAACTGACTAAAAACATGATAAATAACAATTTTATTTGACAAAGATTTGTTCTTTCTTTTAATTTAAGAAAAAAAATAGTTGATTGATGAAGATAACATCAATTCGTTAATTTTGATAAATTCAAACTACCGAGCAAGCAACAAGCAACAAAAACCAAAAAAGGGTTTAGTTTCATTTTATTTTAAGTCTTTTAGTCTTAAGTCAAAATTAACGAAATCCATTTTTTAACGTAAGAAGAAGAAGATTATATCCTTGCATTCGTTCCCTGCTTAAAAGTTATAAATTTCCCCATGAAAATATATGTTAGCAGAAAAAATGTTCCTCTGTAGTTGTGTCCAGTTGTTTCAGCTTATAAGTCGCAACAAAACTTTGTCTATTATCTCATTTCTACGATTATTATCTAAATATTTACATACGAGTATATATAGTTATAATATAACTATTCAATTATGAAATAAGAACATATCTGTCATCGAAACTCTAGATTTCGATCAAAAACAAATCTATTTGCTATTGCATTCAATTTATTAAACATGTGTCTTATAACTGCTTGCTTATATTTTATCAAAGATCTTATAATCCAAATTCCCTCGTGAGTGCAGTCTTATTTCAACACCAGGATTAACGATTTTCAATTGATAACTGCATTTAAACATTTAAATTAACAGCCAAGGCGTCGTTGTCGGTGTCTTTAAATTTACAAAAAAAAAAAAAAAAACTTCTACGCACGTCTACAATTTAAACGTCACTATTATTATATTGATCACTAATCGTGTACGTTGATCAATAGGCAACAAGATACTTAATTAAGCCAAACTATTGCGCAAATGAAAATGGCCGATTGCACAAAATGTCCTATACCTCTGCTTCGAACGACACGTCCGTTGGGACTCTCGATCGCTGCACTTCTTTGGTTATATCACAAAATCAGAGGGTAGCAGAAATGTGCCTAGTAATTATCACATCATTTTAATCGAAAGTAATCATTGATGTCGAAATCAATTTAAAACTCAATTGAATTGTTTGCTGTTTCTTATGCAAGTGATTTAGATTACGGTCTATGACTCTATGAATTGCATTTCAAGAAATAACACCAAATTGCAATATTGGAATAAATTGATCTTGTGATAAATAAAAGCAAAAAAAATCCAAACAATCTTATATAAAATTCATTCTTAAAATAGAAAGTCAAACATAAGGTTAAGGCGCACTCAAGTGCATTAAGTTGCTGTTGTGTACAGTTAGCGCTGTCAATAGTTCACGCTTTGGCAAAAATCGTGCCGGAATCTATCAGATTTGTTTATTTAATTACAAAGTTATCTTAGTTCAATTGACAAGTGGACACTGGACATTTACTTACGTATGTTGTACATTGTACAGTCAAAGTCATTTTATGCCGAGAAACAAAAACGCGCTGAATGTGCATTTTTTTTTGTAAGAAAACGTCAAGAACGACAGCAATTCAACATGGCGCTATGGCAGCAATGCAATAGACTCGTTCACAATGAATTATTTGAAATGTCGAAATCAAAAGTACAACAACGGCCGGTGTGAGTGTTCGACTAATTAAAGGCGTCTTTGTTTATTTGGATATAAAAAGTGTTTAATGTAAACGGAATAATTAACAAACAGAGAGAGGAAAAAAAAAACAACATGGATGCATTTAATGTTCCTGGTAATTTATGGGTTTTAATGTTTAATGGTCAGAGTTATTGTCGATCTCTTGTGCAATCAGCTGTAGTAAAGCGCAGTTAAGCGCCCCCTGTGGGTTGGAAATTATTAAATACTCACATTCATGACGAATGACTAATGTTTGCCGATGGGATTTTTCCCAGCTGCATTTTGTTTATTAAATGCTTTTCTTATAGCTGGTTTTCCAATTTGGTTATTTTGCAATCGATTAAAAGGATAAATGATTGTTTTCCGGGAGAAAAAGACATTCATTTCGATGATGGTAGTAATAGGAAGAGAAAGAAATTTTAATGGTTGATTTTTTTTGTTTGATTTTATTAGGAGGAAGACAATTTATGATACTTTGATTTTTGATTTGTGTATGCTGCTGGGGAGAAGATGGCTTGCATTAGAGGTTCAGTTTCAAAGTTTCCAAAGTGCTTACATGTGTAATTATATGAGAATAATATCGTAAAATTTTTTGTGTTAGTTCGAACACAATTGAACTCATGATGTCACTTCTAATGGAACAATTCAGAAAATATAACACGCAAAACTAGGAAATTTATTTGGAAACAAAGTATTTCTCATTTTTCATGTATGGTATTATTTCCTTGCTACGAATTGCTTTATGAACCAAAGCCCAAATTAGAATCAAATGCGAAAAATCAACTGAAACTGTTAAATGTAAGAAAACAGCGCTTAAAGTTATATTTATATTTATTGATGACTTTCAGATTTCTTAGTCGGACGAAAATGACAGCGTCCAATTGGTTACACTGAGTGGGTGTTATATCACTAGATTACCCGGACATCCCGATTTGCAGCCAAGAGCTCGTGACGTTTTTTTTAAACTAGATTACACAATTCTGGTTGTAGGATTTACAAAAAAAAAAAAACGACTACACAAGACAAAAATGTCACGAAAAAAATCGGTTAACTTAAGCAAAAACTCTAGTTTCGGCTTAAGCCGGGTTGTTTTTCCCATCTCTAGTAAAAAGTTTCTTAGCATTCCCTGTATCTGTTTGTCATGTGTTAGGTTTCCTTTTGTTTTTGGAGTCTTCACATTCTCAAATGTGAATTCAACTACATATTTGACAATCATTCGTCCCAATTTCCTTAATCTGAATTCTCCATACAGATGTGACTTTTCAAGCTTGATATCATAAATCATATTTGAAATTAAAAATTAGGAAAGAGATTTCGGGGTGGGTAGTTCATCAAAGTCTTTAAGAAGTAAATATTGAATTAAATTCTAATTAGAACCGATCTTTGACAGCATGATTGAAAATTTTAATGTTAATGATGTTTGTACATTAAACGTTCTTCAAAGAAATGTCAAAAATAAGGCGAATACTTTTCCACAACGTGTTTTCACAGGGTGATTGACACTAAAAATGAGCAACTCTTTTGTTTGCCTTTTTGAAGTGAAGGTTCTTAATGCAGATCCTGGGATTCAAAGTTTATATAAGTCCCAACCAATACAGCAGTTTGATGATAGAAATGACAGAAGTTACAAATATAATAAATGAAATCAAAAAAAAAAATTGATCGTTTGCCAATGGCAAGCTTCAGTGGAGAGATGGCGTAATTTATTTAAAATCTCCGATAGATTTGGTTGCTTAACGAAGCCTGTTAAGTACTTTACTTTTAATGGTCGAAAGCCTTTTAATTAAGGTCAAGTATCAAGTACCTTGGGGGTATTGAAAAGATTCATAAAAAGGTTATTTTATAGAAATATCAATTATACATTCTATGTCAAGTAGACATTTTAAATTCAAGATTAAATTTTTAAATTACGTTTTAAAATGTATTTTATTAAATACTAACAATTTGCATATCAATTTTTTTTATAAAAATTTTAAGGAAAATTTAGTACACAAAAAACATGTTTCAGTGTGTCTGTATGTCTGTACCTCTCCCTACAGCCTAAACCACTAGACCTATGTTCTTCAATCGCGGAAGTTAAGAGTCTTCGGTGAATCCCTAGAGGAGAAATTGAAATTTTATTTTTAGCTCTAAAACTAACGGTACCCCCCATACCATGAACAGAAATTAAGGCAAAAAATCCTGCAATGTCCTAAAGGCAGTAGAAATTTCTGGTCATTTGTCAAGAACATAAAAAATTCAATTTCATCTTCGGTTCCAACGCTCATCTACAAAGAAAAACCGATAACTAGCTCTTTAGAGAAGGCAAATGTACTTGCAGCTCATTTTGCTGCTAACTCCACGTTGCCTGTTAGCAACATTGCCCCTCCTGTACTTGAGAACGTAAATCATTCAATGGGACAGGTATATTTCCGCACTCGTACAGTTGCAAGAGTCCTTCGAGATCTTGATATAAACAAATCCGCTGGTCCTGATGGTATACCCCCCATTCTTCTGAAGAGGTGTTCTTCATCGCTGGCAAAACCATTGCGTAAGCTTTTCCATCGCTCCTACTGTTCTTGAATCTTCCCTAGAAGATGGAAAACAGCATTTGTCCAGCCTGTCCCTAAAAAAGGTGACCCTTCCTCCCCCTCGTCCTATCGACCAATCGCACTTACGTCCCTTCTTTCCAAGGTCATGGAATCGCTGATAAATCATCAGCTCAAGAAATACCTCGAAGATCGAAAGCTTCTTAATGACCGGCAATACGGCTTTCGCAGCAATCGTTCCACTGGTGATCTGATGGCATATCTCACCGAAGAGTGGAACAGATCTTTACATTGTTTTGGAGAAAGTAAGATTATTGCGCTTGATATTTCTAAGGCATTTGATAGAGTTTGGCACCAGGCTCTCTTATCGAAAATGCGTGCGTTTGGCATCAACGAAGCCTTTATTCTTTGGATTAGAAATTACCTTCTAGATCGTTCAATACATGTTGTATTGGATGGTTTTAAGTCTGATCTTCACAAAATAAATGCTGGTGTTCCCCAAGGCATGAAGCTGAAGATCGCTTCATCCAAATTTATGTTTTCATTTAGGATAGCAGATCTCGATAAGTATCAAAGATATTGGAATATCTTAAACGCCAAAATGTTGGGCGCAAATTTTCCTAGGGGCGATGTCCGTTACTTTTTTTAAATTGTATCTCGTTATATTTTATTTTAGTGAGTTTTAAAACTTTTAAGACAAAAAAATTTTTAGGAGAGGATATAGACCGCAATAATTTTTTTAGAAATAAAATAAATATGACCCAATGTAGAATATACGTTTCTCTAGGGGCGATGTTTCTCCTGTTTTTTTTTATTTTTTTTTTATTAAGCTTATTTAACCATGATTCAACCATGAAATTACCAAAAAAAAAACAAAACGTTTGGACCCTTATAACTTTGGATTGACTAATCGTAGGTAAAAAATCGGTACATGAAAAAATTAGAATTTCCAAACTCTAGGGGTTATGTTTTTTTTTTTTTTTATTTTTTGTCTATTAAATTTTTTTAAACATGAAAGTCATAAAAAAAAAAAGTTTAGACCCTCATAACTTTGGATCAACTAATCGTAGGTATAAGAACGGTACATGAAAAAATTAGAATTTCCAAAGTCTAAAGGCGATGTTTTTTCTTTTTGTTTTATTTCATGTTCTTGAGTCATTTGTTGTCTAGCAACAAATTACAACAAAAAGGAAAATAGATATCTACGTTTTGTGTTAGTTAGTTAAGATGTTGGTTATTTGTAATATTTTTATATTTTTAATAATTGTATATTATCAAAATTATAATATTTACTTCATATGAATTTTTATTTTTTCGATTCAAGTTTTAATAATTCTGATAATAATTATACAACATTGGAATTATATAAAGAAAAGATTAATTGTTATACAAACAAAAACAAAATTTCAGCAAAGACAAAGAAAAAGAAAATGCCAGAATGAATATACTTTATAGAATAACTATAAAAATAATTAGATAGATATTATGAGATATGTTTAACAAATTTGAATTGAAAAATATGTATTGCTTTTAGTATAGCTAAAACAAAAAAGGATGGTGTTGAGCTATTAGTTTAGCTAAAACAAAATTATACTAGGTTTAGTTCTAACGATGATTCAAAATTTATTCCTCTTGTAATGCCAGCCATCTAGAACAACAGTCACAACTGAAGAGAAAATATACATTTTGTAACTCTTCCTCAGTTTTTTTCAAGTAGTTCAGACATCCAAATTCTGCCCACCGTTTACAAGTATGGCACTGGCACCAAGTTTGCTAGAACACAAATGACTCAAGAACATGAAATAAAATAAAAGAAAAGACATCGCCTTTAGAGTTTGGAAATTCAATTTTTTTTATGTACCGTTCTTATACCTACGATTAGTTGATCCAAAGTTATAAGGGTCTAAACTTTTTTTTTTACCTTTCATGTTTAAAAAAATTTAATAAACAAAAAATAAAAGAAAAGAAAAGACATCGCCTTTAGAGCTTGGAAATTCTAATTTTTTCATGTACCAATTTTTTACCTACGATTAGTCAATCCAAAGTTATAAGGGTCCAAACTTTTTGTTTTTTTTGGAAATTTCATGGTTAAATCATGGTTAAATAAGCTTAATAAAAAAAAATAAAAAAAAAAGGAGAAACATCGCCCCTAGAGAAACGTATATTCTACATTGGGTCATATTTATTTCATTTCTAAAAAAATTATTGCGGTCTATATCCTCTCCTAAAAATTTTTTTGTCTTAAAAGTTTTAAAACTCACTAAAATAAAATATAACGAGATACAATTTAAAAAAAGTAACGGACATCGCCCCTAGGAAAATTTGCGCCCAACATTTTGGCGTTCAAAATATTCCAATATCTTTGATACTTATCGAGATCTGCTATCCTAAATGAAAACATAAATTTGGATGCAGCGATCTTCAGCTTCATCCCAAGGCTCCGTTTTGTCTCCGACTCTCTTCCTCATTTTTATAAATGATCTCTTGCCTGAAACTTCTAATCCACTTCATTGTTTTGCCGACGACTCCACTCTCAGCTTTTCATACTCGTTCCCAAACTCACGTCCATCTCCTTCGGAAGTGAATTTGCAACGGTACCGTATGATAAGTTCATTAAACTCCGATCTTTACAGCATTGTTAAATGGGGTACAAAAAACCGTGTGGAGTTTAATGCTTCGAAAACTCAATGCTGTCTATTGTCGTTGAAGCAAAATATACTCCCTATGCCATTGTCTCTAAATGGCACTTGCATCGAAGAAACCGAAAAGCTCTCAGTACTCGGTATGTTTGTTAACGACGATCTTCGTTGGAATGATCACATACTCGAGACCGCCAAGAATGCTGCTAAATGCTTAGGATTTCTATATCGATGTAAGACATTTTTCACCCCTTCTGATCTGGCTACCATTTATAAGGCGTTTATACGTCCAAAACTCGAGTATAACTCACACCTTTGGGCAGGCGCTGCTTAATATTCTCTCCATTTATTGGATAGAATTCAAAACAGAGCGTTAAAACTGATTGAAAACAGAGCTTTAATGGATTCATTCCCATCTCTTGAACACCGTCGGAATGTTTCATGTATTTCCCTGTTTTATCGCTTCTTTCACAAGCAATGCTCACTCGAAGTAGCCAGTTGCATTCCTCCCCTTTATCAATTCACCCGTGATACCCGCTTCGCTAGGAATGCTCATCAGTTCACCCTTGAGCCTAACTTTGGTCGTACAGTCAAATATAGAGATTCGTTTTTAGTCGCACAACACGATTATGGAATAACTTACCCGACACAGTTTTCCCTTGCCATTTCAATTTGCAAACATTCAAAATCAATGTTCATCGACACCTCCTTTCTCTCCCCTCCTAATTTCCCCCTCGCCCGTGCTGTGTTTAAAACATTATAAGGGTTTCGTAACATACCCTTGAGCGCGAGTGTATTATAAAAAAAAAAAATACACCCGTAATGCGAAATCTTATTTATCTCGAAAACGGCTCTAACGATTTTGATAAAAAAAAATTAAGTGTGATACTATGGACATGGAATATATTTTTGTAAAAAAAAAGATTTGGGGCAAAATATTATTAACGGTACCTGTCATAGAACCGTTTTTTTGATTTTTGACTTTCTCATTAACGGCTCTAACGATTTTAATCAAAGGAGCTCCCATAAGCTTAAAATAATATTGTATATAAAAATATTCGAAAAAATATTTATTTTGTTTTTTGAAAAAAAAAATGCCAATTTATTTTTTGAAAAATCAATATCTTGAAAACGTGTGAACGATTATTTTTTGAAATTATTTCCTAAAATCTATATTAATAAGCAATTAAAATTGACATCCGAAATTTTGTTTTAGAAAAATTGGAAAGAAATTTGTTATATAAAAAATTACTTTAATAAAACGATTTTTAAACTTTATTTGCGTAAATTCATACTTTTTCAGAGATCAGACGGTAATTCCATTAGAACATTTTTATATCATTAAATTATATTTATAAAATGTATTTAAAATTCCAAAGTACTTTTACATAAGAGCAAGTTCATGCGATCCAGTCGTGCATGTTATTATTTTTAAATATTGAAAAGTCTGTGCAACTTTATTATACTCTTTATAATTTTGGGACTCAAAATCAAATAGGAAAACCTTTAAAAATGTTAACCTACTCTTACATCCATTAAACATTTTCTTGTGGTGTATGACCTATTTAAATGAAGTTTTTATTTATGTTTTGTTTGAGCACGTTAAACTCTACATTATCAGTTTACTTATGGGATTTCAAGAATTTAAGAATGCACGAATACGTATGCATTATGCAAACAATTTGTATTT
Source organism: Chrysotoxum bicinctum (assembly GCA_911387755.1). NCBI lineage: Eukaryota > Metazoa > Arthropoda > Insecta > Diptera > Syrphidae > Chrysotoxum > Chrysotoxum bicinctum. The sequence continues at coordinate 208,274,247 of OU426989.1, read as the reverse complement.
AGTGTATACAATATGCAGCAGCATTTCTTTGTACCTGATTAGTTTTATTTTTAGATTATAGCTTTTGACTATTTACACTTGTGAATGAGATTTTAATTCACGTAAACTACAAACAATTATATCTTGTTTGTAGTTTACGTGAAAGAAATAAAGAAAACGTATTTTTCTTATTAAAGTTATATAGTTAAAATTGGCATATTTGTGTTAGTTCTATTAAGATTGTCATTCAATTTATAATATTCAGCACTAAATGTATGCTCCTATTCCGTGGAACACAAGCCCTGAACTCGAATAAGAATTTTTATCACATCCCATCGGGACATAATACCAAAATAATCTTCTTGCAGATATCTCAACTGAAGAGTAAATACTGTTCTCGCCTTTTGAACTCCCCATCTAACTTCGTTTCAGAGCTTCCGCAGATATTTTAGAATGGCTCTCTTACTGGGTGCAGCACCTCGGAACTTATGAACATTACTCCTTAGGACATAAGTACAAACTTTGACTTTGCGTTTACGGTCTACCCATTGGAACATTTATTCAATACCTAATTAGCGTATATTTTTAAGTTTGAGAAATTGGCAAAAAAGTTGACTTGTCCCGATTAACCTTTTTTTCTGTTGTGTTTTTCTTTTTTTTTGACTCTATAAAGTTGGCATCTATATTAATGAATACGAAAGAATTTAAAATCCAGTTCTATCTATTTAAAAAAAACATACAAAAACCGATTTTCAAAAAGAAACAGATACCTAAACCGTTATTACATACAACAAAAAAATAATACGAAATGTCGGCTTTTGTCCGCCAGGTCCTTATTTTGTTTCTATCTTAGGACCATTCTTCAAATTATTCACAACTGACATATTTAAAAAATAAATCAAAATCTAATCTGGTGAATTTGATGTCTATCCTAAGACGCAGGTAGGGTACTGCATTCAAGCATTAATATTTTTGACATGTTTTGCTTCATCGGATAAAATGTTTTTTGTATTTTTTTTTATTTCAGTGCTCGAAAGCATTTTTAGTGTTTTCGGCGATTCCAATCAAAAAGATTAGGATGAGTTTTATTTTTGGCGCGGTTGCAGACTAAAAATTTAAATTATTTTATATTTGTTTGATTGCTTGCTTTAAATTTGCATACAAAACGAAAAAAAAAGAACTCCATCAAATGAATCATATTTCTTGTGTGTTTCAGACGAAAAAATAAATAAAGTTGATGAGTTAAGTTTGCTTTTAGATCGAATTCAATTAAATAAACTTCCTGTTGAGATCTTTTAATGGAACACGATCGACTATGAAGTTTTAATTGGGTGTTAAAGATGTTTGTCACAAGACTTTCTCGCAAGTATTTTTTTGTACTGGATATTAGACAATAATTCACTTTTGAAATAATTTAACTAAACGATTAGAATTTTTTGACTGAAAAGAAATTTTACAATTAGCTGAGCTTGTAGTTGTAATAGTCTAATTAAAAATACAAAGGAATTTCTGAAAAGAAATACATTTTTCGAACAACATGATTTTTAAAGTGTCTTTGCAGATATGCTGATGATTTTCTGTATTTTTCAAGAATCTTCTTCAACTTAACCTTTGAGATACTTGTTTATCATAGGTTAAGGTAGGTTCCTCAAGTAAAGAAACAAATTTTAGTGTATTTGAGGTTATTTTTCATTATTCTCTGGTCTTTCATTTTTTTACTTCTTATAGATAATCGTAGTATACAATCCGAAAATGTATTCAAACAAATAGTAAATCAACTTAACGTAACCGCAAATAGATTTAACCCAAACGCAAATACATTTAATACGAGTATCAACGCAAACTCAAGTTGGCTTAAGCTTTTAGCAAATTAATTTGCACGATTATCATTATTATAAATTTAAATTGACTAATTAAATGGATTCGCGTTTGGGTTAAATTTATTTGTATTTGAGTTAAATATATTTTTGTTTGAGTTAAATCATTTTTTTTTGTCGAATAAATAGATTCATAATCTGGCTAAAGGAATTAAAAATTCATATACGAGTATTTGTTGGCTGAAATATCACGATACACCTAATTACTGTTTGGTTAGAAGCAGGGTTGCAAAAGCTTAAGTCACTTTTTAGCTTAAGCTTGGCTTTAATTCACAAACTAGTGGGTGACTTATGAATTAAGAAAAATGTAATTCAGCAGCTAAAAAAATTTAATTCATAAGTCAGTTGGTAACTTGTGAATTAAAAAAAATTTAAATCATAAGTTTCTTAGTGACTTATAAATAAAAAAAAAATTAATTCAGAACCTACTAAGGGACTTATGAATTAAGAAAATTTAAGCCATGAGAAAGTAAGTGACTTAAGAATAAAAAAAATAAAATGCACGACTGGGTCGCACGAACTTGCTCCTATGTAATAGACTAGGAATTTTAAAAACGAATGTTATTAGAGAAAACTGTTCATAAGGATAAAATGAATTTTTTTAAATTCTTTAAGTAGTAAGAGATAAACACAGAATGATATGCAAATATGAATTTATGCAGGAACAAAAATTATAAGTCTTTGTAGTGGTTCCTCAAAAAAATAAGCTTTTATGTAAAAAATTTTTAAAACATTTTTAAGAAAAAATGTTGGTACGCCAACCTTAAGTTTTTATTATTGTTCGAATAAAAGTCTAATTTCCAAAAAAAATACTAAGCCGTTCTTGAGATATCGAATTTTTCAAAAAAAAAAAAATACTTTTTTTTCTAAAAATTGAAAAAATATTTTTTCTTAAGTTTTTAAATGCAATGTTTTTTATACTTTTTAGGAGCTTTTTTATAAAAAAATTAATTAAAATCCGTTAAGTCGATAATGAGAAATTCAAAATTCGAAAAAATCGTTCTATGGTAGGTACAGTCAGTAATATCTAGATTTAAAATTTTTTTTTATTAAATTATAAATTGTAAAGATTAATCAAAAGAAAAAAAATTTTAGCAAAATTCTCGGAACCGTTTTCGAGAAAAATGCGATTTTCGAAAACCATTTTTTAAAATTTGTATGGAAGGTACCGTTAGTTTTAGATAAAACAAAGTTTTTTTTCTCAAATCTCGTAGATTATATTAAGAAACTTTTATTTGCCAAGTTTGAAAAAAATCGAGCATGGGGTTTTCGAAATATTGAGATTCCAAAAAAAAATTTTGATTTTTTTTTTAAAAATCCAAAAAATTAAAAATTGAAAATTTGAATATGTAATAATATTCAAACTTTAGAGGAGCTTTGGCATAAAAAAAATCATTAAAATCGGCTGTACCGTTTTCGAGAAAATCAAAAACAAAAAAAATGGACCCAGGGGGCTACCGAAAATAACAATTTTTTGTAAAATTTTTTTCAACCATTAGCTGGTTTTTACTAAATGAAATTTTTGGAATTTTTTTTTTTAAATTCTGTGGGACAGTTTTTGAGAAAAAAAAATATTTATAAAATTTCGAAAAAAAATCGTATGGCAGGTACCGTTATTTTTGGTCTTAAAAAAAATAGAAAAAAACGTCCGGGGGTAAAAAATTAAAACCCATATCTACCAAGTTTGAAGAAAATCGGCCAAGCCGTTTAGGCTGTAGTCGAACCGACAGACAGACAGACAGACAGACAGACAGACAGACAGAATTGCGAGACCCACTTTTTTGGTCTTCGCTATCATCGTAATGTCAACTTTGATCAAAATCTCGAGTTCGATTTTTTTTACGAATGCATAACTTGCCTTATAGTACCTATAAGTCGCAAGTAAAAATTAATTCAAAAGTTACCTAGTGACTTATGAATTAAAAAAAAATTAATTCATAAGCTACTGGATAAATTCTGATTAAAAAATTATTAATTGGAAAATTTATAAGCTAGCATGATAATTTTATGACACACAAAAGCTTGAAATCTACTTTCGTTAATAATTAAATAATTATGTAGTCAAAACAAACTTAAACATTTCCATTTTACCAACTAGCTTACGAATTACATTTTTTTTAATTCATAAGTCACTTAGTAGCTTGTGAATTATTTTTTTTTTAAATCATACTATTTTATTTTCATCTTATTTAAATTACACACCTCAATAGTACATTACTTGTAAAATCGTACATTGGAGAAGTTTTTGAGTCAATTAAGATTGAGTAATTTCATGAATTTAAATCCCAAATTGAAATTGATTGCAAACGAAACTTGGTAATGTAAACCAAGCTCTCAAGGAAATATAAGATCAAATTGTTTGTCCAAACCATTAAACACATGGAGTATCCAAAGTTAAATGTGTAAATAAAATTTTATTTTGGATTGATAAAATTTATGGAACATAATTTTAGCCTTCCCGATTTTGAAATTTTAGAGCACTATAATAAAAAATGCTCACAATAAAGAAATAAGTAAATACAAATTTTAAAGATCAACAGAATAACAGTTAACATTACTTAACACTTTTTATTTATCACAGTTTTTCGAAATTTTCTTAAGAAGCTAATCAACAAAGAATACTAGGTATACTTTTAACGTTTATAAGAAAAGAGAGAGTTTCAATAGACAAATAATGTAATTTAAATTTTAGCTCAAATAAAAAAACATAAATTCGTAGTACTTTTACCTCTTCCCATAGAAATAACAAAGCTTCTTAAAGATTTCTTTATTTCACCAATAAAGTCCCAAGGAAACACCAGGTTATCTACATCATTGGTGATATAAAAAAAATAAAAGACTGGATTTTGTTTCAAGACGTTCAGTCAAAGCAAAATATTTTATAGGCATATCAAACCGAAAAGCCTTCGCACTTATAGCTTCCTTATCTGATTAAGAACTTTCAACATGCAAACAATATATTACATTATTTCATTCCTTACATGGATCATTCCCACTCAACTTTTTCAATATTAAAACGCCTCCAGGGCTCATAGAATAAATCCTTTTTCACTCTCATTCTCTTCGGACAAAACAAAATTAAATGTAGGTACACTCAAGTATAATCACATCATAAATAAAATCTCGCCTATCGAAATCCATAACCCTCTGCATTCGTAATCTCAAGGCAAGTCTTTATTTCCAACGAGCTATAGAAGATCGCAATGATCCATTCATAACCTCAAGACACCTTCTCTGTACCATATCGTGCGTCTGTCTGTCTGTCTAGCCGACTGGGAAGACCACAATACGCCTGCACAAGGTGATCTTGCCATGCTTACGTATGTAAGTATTTATCGCTCAAGCTAAATCTACCCATCCCATATACTTCAGCCACCATGAAACCATAAACGTTCGGTAAGACGATGTACAACGCGCGCCGTAATCAATTTTATCAAAATAAACAAACGTTCACAAAAAAAAAAAAATTGGTGATCACTTTTTAAGCTTCGAGAAGCGTGTGATCGTGCCTCAGTTTTGTTTACAATGTTCCTGATTGTAAGACAAGCAGACAAATTATATGCATCAACATAACTCACATCAATTCAATTAAACTGCAATTCCCGGATAATTGATTGCGTTCCTCTATTAATCCACAAAATAACTCCGAAAGATCGTTTTAGTTAATTCCTCGGGCGATCGTTTGATTAATTTATATGACCCACTCTCAGATCTAAACACTATGTATTTCCTGATCGCTTTTGAAAAGGCTTAAAATTTAAGAATATTTCAAAATACGTTCGATGAAATATTGTATCTATTTATTTTCTTCGAAAAAGATCGTTCTAACTTTTGAGATATTAATTGTACGCGCACCGACGACAACCGCTTACACGCTTTGTCCCGAATCAACTGAATGCGATTGACTGAAACTGAAAGTCAATTAGCTAACAGAAACAGAACTGCAATCCAACAGTTCGTTCAATGGCTTTGGTTATGATCGTTGATGCCAGGGCGGGGGACGGTGATGTCGACAACAACAACGACGACTACGGCAATGCCAAGCAACGTATTGTGCACGCATCTTATAGATACTTTCAGTTGAGTATCTTTTTGTTGCAACAAGATCAGAGACAAAGTGATCACCATGCTTGCTTCTTGGAGGCCTTGTTGGTTTGTTTTGACCGGTTTTTTGGTCTTCTGCCTGTGGAACAGGTTGGATTGCATTCATCGAACTCTTTCTCATCATGTGAGAGAATCTCTTCAAATTCGAAGAACACTTTGAGTTCTTTTATTAAAATTTTCAAATATTTGTATCTAGTTGTTCGAAAAAAATAAGAATCCACTCAAAATTTAAGAAACCACAACTTGAACAAAGTTTGAGCACTATGATTTTATTGTAAACAAAAATGCTTCTAACAGTGCTGTGTAAAATATTTTTTTTATTTTATGTATAACTGACAAGAATATTTTAACGACTTCATGTGAAGCTTTACCAGTACAGTAATGATGTTCGCGAATTTTCCAGACACGTTCAAAAGTTAAAGTTAGTTAAACAAAGATGTCTGTTTAAATTTGAGCTCTTAATTTCAATATTAAGACTCGCCTAGTACCATTTTTTGCATTTCTTCTTCATTGTAAGATGACCTTTTCCATAAAGAAATCCAGTAAGCAATCTAAAAGCTCGTTTCAAATCATCAAAACACTAAATAACTCATACAGAACTTGTCTCTGGCAATAAAGCTAAAACTTGACGTGTTGTGTGGACTGGGGAACCATTTTGAAACCACATGTCATCCACATCTCTACTATCTAATGCAAATCCAATTTTTATACAATTAAGAATTTATTTCGAGTAATATTCCATTCCAATATTACAGTAGATTTTTTTTCTAAATTAGAAAAAATTTCAAAAAATTAAATAAATTTTCTGTGGACTTTCTTCGCATTTCATCTTTAATATTGTCATTAATTAATCATTTTCATAAATCATCAATGTTAAACTACGTTTTTCAGCCACAAGATCCATTTCATGTTTATATCGAATGAGACATTTATTGACCGATTGCCGTACTAGGAAAGTATGCTTACATCTTGAAAGAACTTCTACAAAACGCTTTATATAAGCTTACAAGCCGGACAGAGCGGTGTGCCCTATGAGTTAACCCTCATAAAAGGGAACAAGTCCTATTCTCTATGAAATATAAAATTCCTCAAGTAGATCCTCCTTCCATCTTCGTATTCCAATAGCTTTCTCAGATGAAGCAAAATACTTGGATCTTATTTTAGATAAACAATTAAGCTGGAAACCTTATATACAAGAATGATTCAAAAAGGCAACAGTATCCCTCTTATGCAAAACGCTATTGCGAACAAAAGAAGGTGGACTGCTCTAGAAAAGGCTCTTAATTGCGACAAGCAAAGTCCAACGATCATCTTGCCTGTGCATAAGGAGGGCACTACCAACGACCCTTTCTGCCCCAATAGATGTTCTGTTCCATCTGCCACCCCTCGATATTTTCAGCAAACAGACAGCATCGAGCCCACCTAAAAGCTTTTTCACTATAGATCAATAACGCAATTGACCATTCAATCATTCTGAACTCATTCAGATCAATTCCTAATCAATCACACTGATTACACTTTCCCAAAATTAAAGTTCGGCATACAAATTCCAAGCTACCATTTCTTCAAGATCCTTCTTGGAATATGATTTTATTCATTTTTATACAGATGCATCGGAAACTGCTGATGGGATCGGTGAGGGTGTGTATTCAGGAATACTAAAATCTAAAATCATTCCGTCTTCTTAGTCATTGTAGCGTGTTCCAGGCAGAATGTATGGCGGTTAAAGAAGTCCTGTCTTGGCACAAATAAAACGTGCTATCAATTTCTGACATCCGCATTTTCTCAGATAGTCAAGCAGCTACTTAATCTCTGGACAATATCTTTAGTCTAAGGCCTTAACTAGTGTTTATCTCTAATGGATATGGCGCAGCACTTCAATATTCACCTCTGCTAGGTACTAGGTCACAAGGACATTCCAGGGAACTGTAAGGCTGACAAACTCACCAAAAGTTGTAAAATATTACGTATATTACCTGTTAGTTTAACCACCTGCTTTTTGACAAAACATATCTGGCCAATGCTTCATTTAAAATGCTCTAGGTGTTTGTTATCCTTAAGTAGAATGCACATCAGCTTTGTGATTGGTGTCATAATCAGACACTGTCGTATAGGCAAGCACTAAACAAGGCTTGTCGTTTATTCAAAAGATTTTTGCAGAAGCACTGCATTGGGGAGGAGAGGTAGAATCAGTTCCTCATTTTCTATGTACACACTCTTATCTATACTATAGACGTAGGCTCCATCTTGGGAAGTTTTCTTCCAGGAAAATGTTGTGGTCTAAATATTAATATAGACATTTGCTGCCTATACCACTTGATAAGGAGCTCCAAATAGTTCAACGAGTACGGAGAAAATATCAAGATTTATGTCGTATCACAAAGGAGCAACTCTGGTCTAAGTGTGTCAGCTTTGACGCTGACAGCCACTTCAACCTAATCTAACCTGTACATATTAAATTTTTATCTACTGATTTATCCCATATTACAAAAATTACAGGCTTGGACCTAGGCCGCACCTTGCGGGAAAATTTGCTTGAACGTCATTTAGTTCCAAGTTAAAAAGTCCCCCAAATACTCGTATATTGGAAATTAGTATTTCGAATTACTATTTTCCCTAATTCCTATGTAGTTGTATGTTCAAGACCTTTTTGCCAAGATCTGTCAAAGGTCTTGACAACATTTAAGAAAAGACTTTTCTCTTCCAAAACCTTTCACAGCATCGTTTATCTTTCGATAAGTTAGTTCTAAAGAGGAAATTTGTCTTAGAATATGAACTGGTGTTAGGGGAATTATGATGAGACTTTATGTTTTTTTCATTTTCATTAACCTTTTCAAAATAATACTTTTGTCGAATCATCGACTTTTCTTGTTTATGGGTTTTCTCATCATTTATTTCCGATTTTGGAAGCAGATGCTTGATTTTCATGAGTATCAGCTCAACTTCTTACGAGGGTCTTCTTATAATATCACTCAATGTATTTTGTAAAATTTGAAAAAAAATCATTGCACAGTACTGTTATAATGGTCAACGACATTCATTTAACTTTTGATTAACAAATAGCTCATGTTGAATATAAGCTCAAACATTTGAGTGCTTTATTTTAATTTGAGTGGTTTTCAGTTGTATTTGATGATTTTACCATTACCTGTATGATTTATTTGCTACCGATTCGGTCTAGTAATTTTGGTGAAAATATGTCTTTGTGTAGTCCTTTTTCTTTGGTGAGTAATAATTATAAAACAAAGGTTACCAATGACTTGGCTGATTATTAAAAGAAAAAAATCAACAAAATAATTTTGTTTTGTTTGACAGAAACTAAATCGGATGGCACTGGTAGTGAAAATTTAACAATGCAGATACAGACATTATATTCATAGTTTTAAGACTTAATAATTTATATTTATTGGTAAAGATATTGATTCAATTTTTCAATTGATCAAATAATATTTCAGTTTAAAATTGATAAACATTGATGGGTTCAATTTATAAAATTTATTGTGCAACTTTAAAAAATAATATTAAAAGTTTTCTAGAAAATTTTAATTTGATGAGATTGATTCTTGTGTGGTTCAATTAAAATCAAGCTACTATTTTGAATCTATAATTCAACAAATCCAATAATTTCAACTAAGACGATCTGTTTTTGAACTCGGCACAAAAGTTATCTGGACAAGAAAAATTGTCGAAAAAATGGTAACTTTTCAAAAACGGACATAACTACGACTAAAAAATTGATATTTCTTAAATGAAGGCTATTTTCTGCTACAGAGCCTTTTTTAAAAAAATTGAATTGAGCCTTTTTTAAAATACACTCATCAGAAAAATTAGCGGCCCACATGTAATTGTTGATAAAATGACCATTTTTCCAACGGACATAACAACGACTATTTCTATCTAATTTAAGTTTATATTTAAGCTTAAAGAATCAGGCTTAACTTAAATTTGAATACGAAATAGATTGCGCGGTCATGAAATGTGTCAAACTTCTAAATTTAACCACCGATTTTTTACTTTTTGAATGAGGGTTTATCAAATTATGGTAGCAGAAATGAAAAATGTCAAAGTCTTCCAAGAAAAACACAAGGAACTTTCGAAACTATCAAAGTTATGGCCGTTTGAAAAAAATTACTATAATTAGTTTTTTGACAAAAACCTTTACTTGACTTTAATAAAAAAAAGTTCACTTTCTTAAATGAAGCCGATAACTCCACCTTCTTAAATCTTCTAGTGAGAAAATCTTAGTTAAACAAATCAGTACTGTGTGTTAAAGTGTTAAAGGGTTCGAACATGATTTTGAGTTTTTGAGGATTTGTTTTTAAAATTGCTTGTATAAGACTTTGAGTTGATTTCTGCTACTAACAGTTAGTTTTAACTGAGCAAACCTTGTAGCTGATCCTTTAAGCTTAAATTTAAAATAAAATTCGATGAAAACTTTCGTTGTTATGTATGTATATCCGTTTGAAAAATGGCTTTTTTTTAACAATTTTAAGTTGTCCGAAAAAATTTTCTGTGGACTGTCTTATAAAACAGAGTTGACAACGTTTGGAATTTGTTATTTAATTTTAAAATTTTAACATTAAAGTCCAAAAACAAAGTCTTTTCGCTGTTTTTCTAGACATACAGTTTTTTAGCGACGGATAATTCTAAATTGGCAACAATTTTTTTTCTGTGTCAAGAGGATTTGAAAGTTTTCGATTGTTTTGAGGTTAGTTTGGTTTGGCAGTTCCTCATGACCGGAGCAACATTTACAAATTGTTAAAATTTATTTTGAAAAACATGGTTGAAATCGAGAAAGACACCGGGCGTTACGTCCGTCTTATGGTGCTCATAATCTTCAATCAGAGCAATTAATTCAAGAAACTATAAATTGTTTTTGCAATACATTTTCTTTAAGCGCACTGTACGATGTTTTACGACGACGCCTTACAGTGCGCATTGAACAAACAATAGCTGATGTCCAGTCTACGCCGATAAACCAAAAACAATTGAGCACTTGAAAGCCAATATTCTACGCGATATTGCCGAAATGCAGCCTGAATTACTGCAAAAAGTTTGTTACGGTGGCTAAATTTCTGAAATCATATTCAAACATTTGACAAAAAATTATCTTTCGAAAAAAGTCAATTTTATGCACATTGAAAACATTTTTATATGTTTTATTTCAAATTATCAAATTATAGTTTAAATAAGGATTTCTCCGAAAATTTCGATGGGACTTCGAATAAGATACTGATACTTGAATGAAAATTATTTTATAAAATTACGTTGGTCATTTCATCTTACTTACTCAGTATAAGACACGGAAGCTTCGAATACTCATTGATCCTGGGCAAGCTGATTCTAGCTAATCCTATTCAGAACAAGCCTTTTGAGATGAATCTATCGCTTAGTCTTCCTTTTCGTCTCAAACTTGTGGGCTGAAATTTGAAAATTATCTTTGCTGTTAGACCATTTTTGTTCATTCGCTCGACTTTGTGTATCTATTATAGACGACGAGTTTTGAACCTTTTTTTTACTTTTGACATTTCATAAATTTCATAGAGTTCATAGTTGTATTTTCATTTGCCTTCATCAGACGAAGTATCTACCTGAGAATTTTTCTCTACATTTCTGCTTATCGTTCAAAAGATTGCAGCACATAATAAGGCTTAGAAGTTTCGATCAATTTTTCTGAGTCAAATCGAAATAGCCGCAGTTTTCATAAATGTGTCTTTCATTGTGTTGATGTTTCTTCTGAGGTAGATAAACTCCTAAATAACTTGAAGTTGTTGCTAATAAAAGCGACGTTTTCATTTGGTGAACAGATGGAGTGAACAGATGGAGTGCAGGTATTATCGTCGTTTACTTCAAGATCAACAAGTTTCGCTTGTTCATCAATATCCTTGAAGGACTGTTTATTGCAGCACGTTGCGGAAGCGGCCAATGATGTCGATATAGTTCACATACCCTAGTAATTTGACAGTTCCGTTGAACATAGAACGTTCAGTGTTAACGTCTATCGCAAACATCTGTCATAGAACTAGATAGAAGAAGTCAAATAATAGCACCAAGTATTACCTAAAATCAAAAATTGTTTTTCTTAAGGTAAAAATATCTAACAAATCTGACTTCAAAATTCCAAGTTCGTATTCAAATTCAAAAAATCTTAGAGAGAATTCAGTCTACTTCCAGATAAATATGGTTATCAGAATATTTTCTCTTAGCTTGTTACATTGAGTTTTTGAGCAGATTTTGACAATTAACTTTTTTAAGACTAAAAGTAACTACAAAGGATTATGGCATTTACACGACTTCATTCTTTACTTTCAAAAAGTTGTGCAACTTACCGATCGATACGAATCTTTAAAATATGCTCATCAATTTTGTTTATATGCAGGTCGTTCTCCTTCGACAATTTCAATTTACATCTTAAAATGTATGCTACCCCATGAAGTATACTTCACACATTTGTAAGGTTAAGAACTACAAATGTTTTTCCCATCCGAAAGCAACTTGAAGCCAAACAAATAGCATTCCATTCAAATTGAGTAATCCATTGCCAAGAGCATACTCAATAATGGCCCCATCAACCATTTACAAATAGGCATTTCTATTGTCTAAATCGCTTAGAAGAATCACCTCACACCATTTCAATGACCCTTCGAGGTATCCTCCGATGTTTCCCTCCATGGAAACTTTGACAGCAATGCCAACATAAAACTGCAATTTACCTGCAGCAGCCAACAAAGGTACCATACCGCAGAGGTGTCTTGCCATATCCACGCTCGACAAAATGAAACTGGTTTCCGTTTTGTGTTAGAGAATCTGCAGCTTCTGACTTCTTAGTAAAAGGGACAGTGTTGCACAGCTCATTTCGCGGAAGATGAATTTTCCAGCTACAAACTCCAAAGCAGTCAGTATCTCTCTATTTATCTGCAAAACAAATGCATACAACAAATAATGTTGACTTTGTTCGATGATCATATTCTGGAAGTGCTGCTCCTTGGCCGGGTCCAGATCATCGCACCGCTGGCTTCATCATCACCGTGTATGCCATCAACAGTCTCACAATCAGCTATTGCGCTGCATCTACACCACCACCAGCAGGAGCGGCAACAGAAGTTCCAGCACCTATTGGACGCAGTCTGGTGCACGTCCCCCCATCTCTATTTGCAGATAGATCTTTGTCTTTGCGGATTTAGTGAGTTTTCTATGCGGAGGCACGTTCGCGACGCAACTCGGACTTAACTCGTTCATATCTGTCCACTTGTTGTACGCGGTCAAGTCAGGTCGTGGTTTTATTTGCTTCTATCATCCCGGTGAAGTGGTTTATCCTTTATATGGCACCTACTTCAGGTGCAGCTTTCCGTAGGTTGGTTCAGCTTGGTCTAAGATATTTACCTATGCGTATGCAGGTCTTTACATTGAGAGTATTCGTACTTTGGTTCGGTTCGGGAAGCACGCAGTTCAAGTTGTTCGGTCGACAAGTTCACTATTAACGTGGGCTGAACTCACAGTGATAAAATATATGATGAACTAGCGTGCCGAGAGCAATATCTGAAGAAGTGGAAGAAGTTTGTCATTGTCTGTAGATGGGTTGGTAGGTGGTGTGGAGATAGACAAGATAGACAGTTGGATAGGTACTTGCGGGCTGAAAGTAATTATTTAGAATGCACTTGAATGGAGGTAGATATAAATCAGTGATGTTGTTATGTACGGTGTGAGTGATTGCAATTGCATTTGCCCTTGAAATAGATTCCAAGAAGAGGGTCTGTACTCTGAGGCTAGAGATTATAAGATTTGCACAGTGTGTTAACAGAAAACTGCAGGAATTAAGTCTTTGAAAGTCTTTGTGTCAAATAGGTATACATACCATACTCTTTCAATTACTTAATGACAATTGTTTGATAAATTCAAAATCTTCCAATAAAGATATACTTTTAGACGAGTTTAGTATTAATGCAGAAAATTTAATAATTAATTGTAATTGGTACAACTACATACATAGCTTCCTTTAAAATAATAGTATTGAAGTTTTTGAAAAAAAAATTAATCTACTAAAAGTATGCTGAGCCGGTTTGAACATATTACACCTTCTTAAACATCCTACTTTTTTACTTGCGATATAGGTACTATAGGGCAAGTTCTGCATTTGAAAATAAAATCGAACTCGAGATTTTGATCAAAGTTGACATTACGATGATAGTGAAGACGAAAAAAGTGGGTCTGATAATTCCGTCTGTCTGTCTGTATGTCTGTATGTCTGTATGTCTGTATGTCTGTATGTCTGTATGTCTGTATGTCTGTATGTCTGTATGTCTGTATGTCTGTATGTCTGTATGTCTGTATGTCTGTATGTCTGTACCTCGAACTACAGCCTAAACTACCCGACGTATTTTCTTCAAACTCAGTAGTTAAGGGTCTTCGGTGATTCCCTAGAGGAAAAATTGAATTTTTTTTTTTAGCTCCAAAACTAAGGGTACCCCCCATACACCCGTAATGCAAAATCTTATTTATCTCGAAAACGGCTCTAACGATTTTGATAAAAAAAAATTAAGTGTGATATTATGGACATGGACTATACTTTGGTCAGAAAAAAATTTGGGGGGAAATGTTATTAGGGGTACCTGTCATAGAAGGGTTTTTTTGATTTTCGAATTTCTCACCAACGGCTCTAACGATTTTAACCAAAATTTTTATGCAGGAGCTGCTTTGCATTTTAAAAAATACGAACTAAAAATTTTTTCGAAAAAATAGTTTTTGGATTTTTAAAAAAATAATACAATTTGTTTTTTGAAAATTCAATATCTTGAAAACCGATACAAGACTAAATTTTTAAATTACGTTTTAAAATGTATTTTATTAAATACTAACAATTTGCATATCAATTTTTTTTATAAAAATTTTGAAGAAAATTTAGTACACAAAAAACATGTTTCAGTGTGTCTGTATGTCTGTACCTCTCACTACAGCCTAAACCTTTGGACCTATTTCTTTCAATCTCGTTAGTTAAGGGTCTTCGGTAATTCCCTAGAGGAAAAATTGAAATTTTTGTTTAGCTCCAAAACTAAGGGTAGCCCCCATACACCCGTAATGCAAAATCTTATTTATCTCGAAAACGGCTCTAACGATTTTGATAAAAAAAATTAGGTGTGATATTATGGACATGGACTACATTTTGGTCAAACAAAATTTAGGGGCAAAATGTTATTAGGGGTACCTGCCATAGACCCGTTTTTTTGATTTTCGACTTTCTCATTAACGGCTCTAAGGATTTTAACCCAAAATTTTTAGCAGGCGTCCCCTTAAGTTTAAAATAATATTGTATATAAAAATATTCGAAAAAATATTTATTGGGTTTTAAAAAAAAAAAAAAAAATTTTAAATCAATATCTTCAAAACCTATGAACGATTATTTTTTGAAATTATTTCCTAAAACCAATATTATTAAATACTTAAAATTCGCATCCCACATTTTTTCTTGAAAAATTTTAGAGAAATTTCTTATATAAAAAATTTATTTAATAATAAAACGATTTTTTAAGGTTTATTTGCATAAATTCATACTTTTCAGGTAACCAGACGGCAATTTTATGCATTTGAACATTATTATCTCATTAAATCCATGTTTTATATTTATAAAATGTATCTTAAATTCCAAAGTACTTTTACATAAGAGCAAATTCGTGCGATCCAGTCGTGCATTTTATTTTTAATCTCATTGGAATGTTATGACATTTTTTACATTAACTGAGTTTTCGTTAATTTAGTGAAAAATGCGTTGGCCTAATGAAACATTTAATTTGCTTAAACAATTCCTTAAAAAGTTTATGTAAACGAAAACTTAAAAATAGATCAAGCTGAGGGAAGCATTTGTATTCAAATTTTAATTTAAATTTTAAATAATAGGAAAGTTCAAAATAAAAAAAAAGCTTCTAAAGGAATAACTGATACTATTCTTTAATTGTATGTTAAATAGTCGATTGTACTAATTGAAGCAAATAGAACAAAATATGAACAAAACTTAAGTTGCGCTTTTCGAGAAAAATATAATTTTACTTGAAGGTTTTGAACAGTTTAACGATAGGTACCATTATTTTTGGATATGAGAATAATGCTTTCTTTAAATCTTTAGACATATACAGGCGAATCTATAAACAAATCTTAAAGGTTACTTAACTTTAAAATACCTCTAAGCTGCCCTTAAGTATGAAATCGGTATCTATAATCAATTTTCAGATTTAAGTAACGTTACTTAAAGGCCTCTTAACTTAAACGCCATCAACCGCGTTAAGGGTCACTTAAAGGCATTTTAAAATGTATTCTGACATATCGATTGTCATCTTTGAAATTTTGAGGTTTCAAATTGTGAGTTTGTAGGTATTGTTTGTTGTGATATTATATTAGAACTATAAAGTGCAACGATTTAAGAAACATAAAATTTGTATTGATTAAAGTATGTGTACGCGCAAAGAAATTTCGTCCACGCTTCCCTCTTAGCCTTTGAAGTGTTTGTATCGACACTTTCTTCCTCGTTGTTGGAAGAGAATAGGCGTTTTCCTAAATGCAGTGTTGCAGCGCATCGTGGATTTTGATGCCCTTGCAACGTTTTTCTTCACTCTGAAATTTACTTTTACAATTCATTAAAAAAAAACTCTAAAATTTATAATTTGTATTTAATAACGTTATTTTATTGAAGCAAGTGAATAAAAAAAAGCATCAAAATTTATGATGCGCTGCAACACTGCATTTAGGAAAACGCCCAATCTGTGCATAAAATAATTCTGTTTTGTAGTGTATTATTGCAAATTCTAAAATAAAAAAGTTTCCTTGTAGGAGGCATCCCAATTTTCAGATCTTTTTCTTTTATTTGTGGCGGCGGGTGTGGGTGTGTGTTCGAAAGCCACTTTTTTCTTGATTTCACAAATAAAAAAAATGTGTCTTCCAATTATTTACTGAAAGAAGGTGTCACAAAACAGCTGTGTTGTATAAAATGAAGCAGTATTTGTTTTTTTTTCTGTACTAGATTTTCACATTCTTTTACGTTACGTGACACAACCATTGTTTAGTTAAGTACCAATGAAAAATCGATTATAGATACGAATTGAAGTTTCGTCATTTAAAGCCAAATTAAATATTTAAGTATGCTTAACTAAATAACCTCTAAGATGCAGTTTAAGAAAATCTTATAGATACGGCTGATAGTGTTAAAAAACCTCTAAGTGTTAAGCTTAACTAAAATTTACCCAATGGTTTTTAAAATATTGAGATATGAGTATTGAATTTAATTTTTTCTAAAAATCAATATAAAACATAAAAGGTCAAGTGCCATATGTATCAGGCATCATCACTGGAGGACCGGACGGCTTGACCAATATATCTAATTTGTTAGTTCTATTCGTTATTATTAGAAAATGTTCTGGGAATATCCACTTAAAAAGAAGGAAATTTGGATAGAAATTATGATATTAGATTATATTAGATTATAAGAACTATTTTAATATTGTTAACGTTAGATTTTAACGAATTACATACTTTTGTGTGAAATTCTCAATGAAAAATCTGACGTTTAATTTGACAGTTCTATTGTCACATGTTTAATAATTAAATAGCGTGACAACTCCAAATGGACGTTTGGATTTCAGATACCATCCAAGAATCGATTACACTTCAGATGTATTGAAAAATGAGAATATGAGCACTGTTTATCAGTATCACAATGCTTTGAAGTTTTGACATGAACCGCCAGGGGTATACGTTCGGAAAATTAATTTACCACAATTGATACCGCGACTAGATCCATTGGCATCATTGATCGAAGAATTTCCTGCAGCATACACAAAATTACAACAATTCTATCAAAATGACATCATTCAAGCTGAACATCATCTTCATCAGTTAACGAGGATTAAATAAAACTGTTATACAGTGTGTCCAGTCATGATTCGCCTTGCATTCGCAATGACGATTAATAAGTCACAAGACGAATTGTTGAAAATATGCGAAATAAACTCTAAATTGACGTGTTTTTCTCATGGTTAGTTGTACGTGGTGTGCTTGAGATTTTGAAGACCTTTAATTCTATTTCTCTCTAAAAGAGAATACAAAAATATCGTTCATTTACTGATGACGTTGCGATGAATGCATTACAAAAAAAAAAAAAAACTCACAAATGGTTGTCAAAATAATGAATTCTGATTTATTTCAAATCAATAAATGATGGCAGTTCAATCATGACGTTGTTTTCAGTTGGATGAATCCCTTTTTAATGATCTATCTGATACACAACACACACCCAAAAAACACGAGAAACGAGAAACAGAAAAATCGCTTGAAAAAATTGAATTTGTTTCATTTTTATAAATAATCGCTACGATTTTTAAGTCGCATGTGCGTGCATTCACATTTAACGCCATGAGTCTTATTCTTTGCGGCTAAGAAATAGTGGATTAAAAATCACAAGTGCGTGCATAACAATTTCTTGTTGCGACTACAATTTTTAAGTCGTAGTAATTTAAATCGCAAGTGTGAGCATATCCATTTAAAGTGCATTTGTTTCATTTTAACTTACTACAATCGCATCGCACGAAAAATAAAACAAATTGCGACCTTTAAATCGTAACGATTTGTTGGTATCAAGTGCATTCATTCTCATTTAAACTCATGTGTTCTATTTTTGCGACTAAAAAACCGCGCGATTGAAATCGCAAGCGCGTTCCTAGCCTAAATCCGGCATTTTTGCTTGTCTGTATGTCTGTACCTTCACCTACAGCATAAGCCGCTTAAGCAATTTTCTTCAAACTCGGTATTTATGGTTCTTGGGTGATTTCCTACAGGAAAAATCAGAGTTTTTTCGACTTTCTCAATAACGGGTCCGACAATTTTGATCAAAATGTACAGGAGCTTCTTTGAATTTATTGGAAACATTTTATTTTGGTTCTTTGAATAAAATTTCCAATTTTTTGTTAAGAAAAACAATATCTTGAAAACGTGTGAAAGATTAGTTTTTGAAATGATTTCCTAAAATCTATGTATACATATAATTAAGTACTTAAAATTGGCATTCCAATTTTTTTTTCTAGAAAAATTCTAAAGAAATTTCTAATAGAAAAAATTAATTTAATATTAAAATGATTTTAAAATATTGATCGGTAAAATTCATACTTTTATAGAAATCAGAGTACAATTTAATGCATTTGAACATTTAGTAAATCCTTAATTTTATTTTTTAACGATATACTTAGCATTTTTTTTAACGAAGTGGCAACGCTATTGTCACTTCTTTTTCTACGATTTTTGTTAAGGAGCTTACTGATTGTTTGATTGATGGTGTTGTAACTCCATGTTTTTTTTAAGCTTTTATTTTTATTTGTATATGGGGAAAATGATAGAGTTTGGCACCAGGCTATTTTATCAAAAATAAGTACATTTGGTATCAACGAAACCCATATTCTTTGGATTAAAATTTATCTTCTGGATCGTACAATAATCACTTTTCTGAAACTTCTTATCCATTTATTTTTTTTTGCCGACGACTCCACCCTCAGTTTTTCATACTCGTTCTCAAATTCACGTCTTCGGAAGTGGAATTGCAACGGTATCTTACGATAACGAAACGAATTGTTAAATGGTGTTCACAAAAAAGTGTGAGGTTTAAGGCTAGTGACGCACTGGCAACTGTGATCGAAATCAAATAGTTTAATCATCAGTTGAAAGAGAACCGCGCACTGGCAACTTTTACTCAAGCTCACACTCTTTTCTCTCTTGCTCTTATAGAAAACAGTTCAACTGTTGCGAAGGCAATCGTTTAGTTTGTGTCAAAACATAAACTTTTTAGTTGCTCGAATCTAGTTGCTCTAAGTGCGCGGTGTCCCATATAAGCCCATATGTTTCATTTTAGCAACTAAACAGTTGCGAAACTAAAAATTGAATGTGCGCGCCTGGCCTAAGGCTTCAAAAACTCAATGTGGTTTAGCACTAATTATATTTCTTACAAATTTGCGCTAATTTATAATGCTCGATAAGGCAACCTTGGAAAAGCTTAAATAAGAGATAGTTTATTGAAAGCCATAAGAGTTCAAATGAGAGCCAAATACCATTTCTAAACAATTGACATAAAATGGAAATCAAACAACTATAACTAGCTGTTTTTAAATCCAGAAATCCACCATTTTTTCGTAGAAAAATCTTGAAATTCTCATCCTTACAACTCGAACAAATTTGATAAACGCATTGAATACAAAAATTCAAATAAATATGTATTTAATTACTTAAAAAGCTATTTAAAACACACAAAATAGAATCTCCTCATTCCAAACTTACTTACCTTATTATGTGAATGTCAATAACTTCCACATCATCAGATAAGATTAACCTGTTGACCATGCAAAGTCACTCACAATCTCTCGCATCGATTGCACCATAAAATTCCATTTGAAAAGTTCAACGATCTTCGGTTTCACATCAGGTAGGAGATATGTACTTAATTCCTGTCAAATGTTTACAAATGATTCACCCAGAACAACATACCGTTGCTGTTTTTTTTAATGGCGGAGGTGCATGGCCTGCGCCTGCACAAGGAAACGCAGACCCAGAACGTTAATCACCCGAAAGGAAAGGAAGTCGAAAACACATGAGTTGGAAAAAAGTCGGTATAAAGGTATGTACAGAGGTAGATGGTACGTGCAAGCATACAATATGCAGCTACTCTGTAGGTCGTGATCATGTGTTATCTCCAGCTTCAATATACATTATGTATGTTCTCTTTTTGGTTCCTGGAAAATAAGTCCAAGCTATATTTTATGTTTGCCCCAAAAAATTCTTGAGACTCAGCATGCTTTTCGGCACATATGCAGTTTGCCGGTTCACTCAACGGGACACCCACCACAATGAACCTTAGCCGTGGTACAGCACATATGTATGTATCTACCTATCTTGGCCCGTATCTTGACTAATCAATCTTTTAAACGCGTTCTTCACTTATTACTCTATTAATAATGCAGGAAGATAAATAGACCCAGATACGTGCCATTGAGCTTAATGGAGAGTTGCCTGCTGCCGCCTTAAGTGGGGATTCCCTCCTTGGAAGACGATTTGTTTCCAATTTGGCCGATGCAGCTGATGATGATGAACCTCCCCTGACTAATTGTACAGATTATATGCAGCTTCGGTTGAAGCTGAGGCTTCGCGTGCGTGATGGCATGCTGCTGCTTGCCAAGCCCGCACCATTGCAGATAAAAGGTTGCATCCGAAGAGTGATGAAAGGCGGAAATTGCTTAAGTTGAAGGAGATGAGGTGTTCTTTTTTTTGTTGTTTCTAAGCGTTTTGTTTGTATTTATGTTTTGTGATTACAGTTATCTGTTAAATTAGTTGATTGATTGTTGTCTGATTGGTTGGTGAAGTTAAATGGAAGTTTAAGTAGAAAATATTGTTTGTTTAAGACAGACAGGACTTAATCATGACTTGAAGGAAGGCTGCATCATCAATATTCCTACTTGATTTAAGAAATCACTAACCAAACTTAGGTGGAGAGATTTTAAATTGAAGGCGGATCTCCAATTGGATGGGATTTTATAACTTTTGATATTAGTTTCATGAGTTAGAAGTGAACGTGTGTAGGCGTTTTCTTTTCAAGGGAAATGCAATATTGTGGGTGTAGGATAAAATAATTGACCACATTACAGTTTATTTCTTTCTGGTAGGCATTTTTTAAATATGCTTTAGGCCCTTTCTTCTTAGATTTATTGTAATAATTACTGTCATACAATTTTTGAATCGAGAATTCGCTAAATAAATAGATCCACATAAATAATAATCGATATCATATTTAGAAACTACAAAAAGGACTGAGAAGGAAGAGGAAAAGAAAATCATCTTCGGCTGATTAGTTATGATAAGCAAAGCCTCCATAAAAAGCAGCGGATAACAGATTTGGACTAATGGCTTTTCCAGTAACTCATAAAAATTTGATAAGTACCACTAGACTTCCAAGACTCAAGATCCAAACAGCAACCTGGTGTTCTCTAAATGGTCGCACCATCAACCATCGACAGTTTGCTAATCGACGCAAGGCTCTCATTAAGCATCTTAGGCGTCTGTGTTTTTAAGAACCAAACATAAGATTGTACCGATTCCTTGTTGCGGAAAAATTGCTCAACGATAACAAATAGTGACCCGCGCAGAAGAAGACGACAATGGACCCCTATCAGTATTTGTAGTGTGCAAACCAGGAACCGGCTAATAGAACTGTTGAGGCATATCTCTGCTTAATGTGGAATTAGGCAAAATCCTTCCCGTTCTGCAACACTTCGATCTTAAAGTGGTTTCTGACCTAGCAGAACGGAACTAATCTTCTCAATGAAACAAATTATGGAAAAGGCCAATATACAAGTCAAGGTCCACCATCTTTCCATCGACTTTATATAATAGCATTTATCAACTGGAACTCTAGACGAAAATTACTCTGCATCTCAGCAAAACTTATCCAGCCATGTCAGCACTGACAGCAGATAGTTTACAGGGCAGGCGTGAATGTGGAGGGCATTATTTTTATTAGACATGTCCTAACTTATAGGATTTGTGGGTGATAACAAAATCACCAAGTTGTCGATAGTACAATTTGTCATGGCGATTGAAAAACATCTGGCCTACTGACTAGAACAAAAGTCACTTAGCAACAACTTTGAAGTATGCAGAGGCGACAAAGAATACCGAACCATAGCGAATACCAGAGGACTTGGTCTGAATGACTGGAAACAGCATGATCGTAGAGAATTTTAAGTCCTAGTGACTCAGACAGGGACCTTTCACAGGTCGGGACCTCTTATAAGGAAGAATAAGAAAGAAAATATCGGTATCTCCTTTTCAATACTTTCCAACTTAACAACCACTCTGTGCTCAAACAATTTAAGGGTACCCAAAAATACCTGTGTCTTTTGAAAAAGTGAATAAGCAGGTCCGAAAAATTCTAAAACGAAAGCAACAACAAAACTAAAAGTAAATACAAATAAAGTGCCTGGATACACGAGCGCAATAAAGAATCACTTTTGTGGCTACACACAGAAAACAAAGTTAAGTGGGCATGCAACAAAATTTGAAATATACAAAGAACACAGTCTAGCACAAGTAAAACGAAATTGAAATGGTATGAGGAAAACAAAGCAACTTTGTTGTACATTCTCCTTCGCCGCCAAATACAAATGAAAATAACTGTCAAAATGAGAACGTTTTAGAAAAGGAACATGATTTTTAACGCAAAACTCATATCTGAAAATGAGGAAAATGACGAAACTTGGCATTTTTTTTCCATCTCTTTCCTTCTTTCTAAAAGTCATCCGTTCTCTTTCGTGAATTAATTCTTTTTTGCGCTCGTGTAACCAAGCACAAAGTCAGCAATCAGAATGAGTTCAAATTACTGAAATGTTGAGAGTTTAGATGGCGCTTATTTCAATTGTAGAAAATGTTAAATGGGACTATAAGTCACTGATTTTGACATCGACTGTCATTGAATTTATCATGATCACCAACTTTAAAATAAAATAACAGAGCGAATATAAAAGTGAGCATAAGCGTTTTATTCATTTTGAAATGCTGAACTAATTATAAGTTTCATGGCTAATATTTTTTTTTGTTGTAGAATTTTATGCCTCATTCAATTTCATACAGAAAAATGGAGTGATAGTAGTAATTTGCAAACGACTCAAAAATATTCAAGTCTTAACTCACCTTTATCACTTAGATTTGATGAATATGTTTTGAGTTCATACGAACACAAATTTTATGAAGCAATATTCATGCAGATTCGATTTGAATTAAAGACAACTTGTTTTCTTGCCAAAGCGCCACATGCTCTTACCTCCTCCACACATAACAACTTGTAGCTCAGCTAGCTGTAAGGCATTGTACATACCTAAATATGGATTTTTTTTAACCATGAGAAAAAAATAGACAAATTTGAAAAAAGTCTGAAAAAGCACGTTACTTTTATGCGACGCGTCAGAATTTACAATTCGACCTTATTACGACAAATGGGCTTGGCGGTCGGCAAGCTTCACTACATCCAGTTTTGAGTGTCAGCTAAGTTATTGCTGCTGCACGATACATTCCAGGTTGAAGTCAAAATCTTGCATTAATAGAATACGAATATGTCGATACTTGAACTGGACCGGCAGCGGCAGCAGCAGCAGCAACAGTAAAGAACATATGTATATATATTTGGGGCCAGGCTACATCGCTTTGGATTACATGACTTAGTCATGTAATGCATGATGCTGTGCTTTGCATATGCAGAGCATTTCCAAGTGTTCCATGGCACCTTTTCTCTCTCCTCGAAGGTGGATGTCATGCACGACGAAGCTTATAGCACACAGGAGATATCAATCGAGTGCAACAGCAACAAGTCCACAAAAAAGGATGCAGGTTTCTGGAATCAATATTTAGGGCGATTATTGTCAGACACGCGATTCTTTTTTTTTTGTTATTGTATTTTATTTGTCAAAGTCTTAAGTGATCCGAGATAAGCATGAACATTTTTTTGGGTCATTTCATGGAGCATTGATATGTGGCGTCATGTGAAAAGTACACCCTGCGCGACTGTTATTTGTGGAGACCAAAGCTGTCACAAGTGGTGCCACTGACAGATAAACGGATTTATATTTGCATAATTTTTGGGTTAAATTTCAAGAATTTGATGGAAGTGAATGTGATTTAAGCAGGAGAAGATTTTAAGCCTTAATCGAATTATAACTAAGTAGGTGATTTTTTTTAATGACTAATAAATGGATTGTTAGTATGATTGATGAAAAGTATAAGAAACAGAAATTTTAAGTCGACATTTATTCAAGTTTGATGTTGTAAGTCTTGTTTATGTTCACTGAATTCAAAAAACAAATTATTCAATTTCCTTAGCTGAAAGATTTGTTTTATATGTTCACAGCTAAGTAGAAATAAATACAGAGTGTCATCGCTTTAGTCATTTGTTTTAAATCACTGTAGAAATTTTAGCCACAGAGTTCGATTTTTTTTCAACTCAAAATTGAGCGATTGTCTACAAAATAATGTGTCAGTATAGGCACTCCGCAATGTAGTGTTCTCTAATTATTATTATTATTATTATTATTATTATTATTATTATTATTATTATTATTATTATTATTATTATTATTATTATTATTATTATTATTATTATTATTATTATTATTATTATTATTATTATTATTATTATTATTATTATTATTATTAAAACTTAATTGAAAATATAAATAAATTATATTAACAATAATCAAATAAATATATAGTATGTAGCTACCAGGACTTTTTGCTATTTCTCTATTTATATCATCATCTCTAAAACTGTATACAGCATGAACTGTTAATATTTTTATGATCTACTAATTAAATAAGGTTTTTCAAAAGTTGGTTAAAGAACGCTTATTTTGAAATTAAGGATTTACTAATAATTTTTTAAATTGGATTTTGTCATACATGCTTTTAAACAGATATATTTTAGTGTAATTTTTTGTATAGAGTGCTGGGATTTTTTTTTTCTATTGATTCAGGAGTTCCTCAGGGGAGCCAATTGGGTCCTATATTATTTAATTAATTTATAACTTACTTCACTTCAATCATACAATAATTCGCTTGATGCTTAAATTTGCGTAATAGTGCAATCTTATACAAACTGTTCATTTTTGCAAGAATATTTCACTAGCCTTAGGGAATTGTGCAATATAATTCGTCTTGTTTTAATAGTTTACAAGTCCTACACAAAAAGAAATGTTTACTTTTGATTATGTGTAAATTTCAATCATGTTCCTTAGGAATTATTCTAGATTCTAAATTGACTTTCTATAGTTATATTAATTATGTTGTTAAAAATGTATATGAGGTTTTAGGATTTTTAACATGATCCCTATGTTTTTAAGCTACTGTTCTACTATTGGAATAGAAAATTGGAATGCCTACTTTCAAATTGTATTATAATTCAAACGAAAATTGGGTTTAAATTTAATGGCGCAAAATTTTAAATTTATAAAGATATTAGTATGATAACACTACTTTGCTTACTTAAAAGTAGTATACTAACTAAGTCTTAATTTTAATCATTTTCTAATTAATATCGTACTAAAGCAATTATCCTAAAACAATGATACTTCATGCGAAAAACTAAGTAAACATATCTTTTTTGACGTTTGTAAATATCAAAAAGTCAGGTGAAGTTAGCACGATACGATAAAATGCTAGAGAAAGAATGATGCTAAATTAAATTAGAATTTGCAAAATTGTTGTTTTAGCCAAGTATCATACTAAATCAGTTTTAACATTGTATTAATTAAACTAAAATTTTGCGCCAATATCCTTTGGTAAATTTTAAATCCAAGAAATATTTTTTGAGTAATTTTTTTATGAAATATTTTTGTATTAAACTTTTATGAGTTTCAAATTAAATTAAGAAATAAAATTTTCCATTACAGCTTTTACTCGTAAGTATCTACGATAAGAATTTTACATTACAAGAATATTAGGAATAGTTTGTTCTTAAAATTCTTAAGAAAGTGTTAAGAAATGTTTAGTTGCAAGGTTTTTAAAAATATTTCTTTAATCTAAAAGTAGTTGTTTTATAAAATTGAATGCAAAATTCATCAAAATTAGTTTGATTGTTTTTGAAAAAATTGAAAGTAAAAAATTAGCGATGGGCGGCTTCATCAGAAACTATTTTTAGGAAATTTTATTTCAGCTTCAAGCTAAATTTTTGTAAAGAATTTTTTTTTTAATTTTCTTATAAAAATCTTTCGTGCGGTTTTGAGAAAATAAAAAAAATATTTTCCTTAATTTTGAAAAATTGAATAACAGGTGCCGTTATTTTTAATTTTGAATAAAATAAAAATTTGTGCTAGAGGAATAATGAAATTACACTGGCTACGAAGCTTAATACCTACCAAGCCGTTTAGAGTTTTTTTTTACTTACGATATATATGTAAGTTCTCTATAGAAAGTTATGCATTCGTAAATTTTAATCGGACTTGACAATACGAAGACGAAGAAAGTGCGTTTCGATTGCTGCATGCCCGTTTTTTCAGAATATTCTTACACTTGATAGATAACAGTTTTATTTTTTTCACGACACGTTATTTTTTTTAAGACCAAAATTATTACTGCATGCAAGTCATTTGACTTTTTTTCGAATTATTAGAAAATGTTTCTCAAAAAATGCTCCACAGATTTTCTTAAAAAAAAATCAAAGAATTTCATATTAGCTTTATTATAGTTAAGTTTTTTTTTTTCTAAAAATATGCTTATTAATGGTACCTTTCATTGGACCCTTTTATGTGTTTTTGATATAAAGGTTCAAATGTTTGAATAGTATTGTGCAGTAAAATTTTTAAAAAAGTTTATTTTTGATTTAAAAAAAATTCAAAATTTTTGTTTTTGTAAGCTCAATATTTCGAAACCCACATGTTCGATGCTCTTAAAACTTGACACTTACCAGTCTATATCTACAAGATGAAAAAAAAATAGTTCTTTTATATAAAATAGCCTTACCCATGATATAAATGTTAAAAAATGTGTTTCGAAAACCATATTTTTCGCGAAAATGAAACCTAGAATTTTGAAAAATTGTTTCTGCTTCATTTAATTATCTAATAAGATTTTCATATAGATACCTAATCTTATAAAAAATCTACTTAAAATTTGGTTCTTTTTACTAAAATTTCTTACTTTGTCTTAAAACTCTAAGGAATTATTTCATTTTTGTTCATAGGAGCTACTGTTGTTTAAAAACAGCTTATTCCATTTTCAACATTTACATGAAATAGTTAGTTACTATAGTAAAAATGGATGAATTTTACTGATAAATTGATTCAACTTCTTATATTTTTTTGTATTGTTTCATCTTTAACAGAAGCACTGCAAAATGGTCAAATATAAGATTTTATTTTACAAAACGATTCCCTAAATGTCTGGAACGTGACCAAGTCACGGAATGATGCCACAACTGCCCAAGCGTAAGAGTACATTAATATTCCGTAAGATTAATTTTTATTTTGCAATTTACAACAAACTTGATTCGTAAAAATATTGTGACATCAGAAAAGAATACATAGAAGGTTAAATTGTTTCAAATGAAAAATATTTTGAGAATTATTCGCAAAAAGAAAATTGACATAATTTTGTGTCCTTACATGGACTAAGCACGCGAAACGAAGACTCCATAAATAAATGTATACATAAATATTCTTGAGCTTGACAACATTTTGTGCTTCATACAAAAAAAAAGAAGAAAAATAGAACTTTTTGTGTTTAATAAATGCTTGCACGCATACAAATGATTTATCGTATGGTTTGGTCTACAAAGAATAAGAGGATAAATATATTAAGTAAATGCCTCTGCCTTGGAAACATAAGGCTCATGCGACTTTTCAGTTATATATTTATGGTTCATCAAAAGGACGTAATACCTCGCATGATATAAAATGATTAAAACTAAAAGACAACTCAAAATAAGGTCAATGTCAGCAATGGAAAGGGTTTCAATCCAAAATAACGGTACCCGCAATTTTAGTCATTAAAGAACATATTTCTTCTAAAAAACTGTTCCACATTCCCTAAACAATACCAGTTTGCTAAACTGTTGGCATGTTTCGTTTCATAATCATAAATATAGGCTTTCAGCCTTATTACATTTGTCAGATATCAATTGATTGATAAACGATAGAACTTGTAAATTGATTGACAGTTTGGTGTTATGGTTGTCAATTGATAAATTTTTCTGCTACTGTGAATGTTGAACAAATATTAGCAATTGTGAATATATATTTTATTTGACATTTCAGTTTTGAGGTATTGAATCTTCTTAGTTCATTTCATAATAATTCGATTTGGTTGAAATTATAAAATAAAATTAAACAATAGCTTATAATAAGCAATTTAATTTATCAATATGTAAGAAGAAAAATTCAAAGAAAGTGTTTTTCACATCTTAATAACTTTGAACGAAACCGAGAAGTTTTTACTACCATCAGATTAGTCTGCCTACCAGAGCTGACTGTGTAGCTTTTCGAAGATTAAGGCAATTGTGTCATCATTTTCTGAAAACCGCAAAAACCTAATAGAAACCTTAAGAGATCCGATGAGATACAAAAAAGCCATGAGAGAATTCTCATTCCAAAATCTGATTGAGTTTCACGATAACGTCAACTAATATAATTGTTAAATAATATTTTTCTCCAAAAACTAGTCTACCATTAAAATCTTAGATTAAGATTGAAAACAGCATAGACATACTTACATGAAAAATATGAATTACCTAGCTAAGAATTTGAAATTGACTGAAAAATTGATAGATAACGATATTTTTGACAAAGATAATATTAAAATTATCAAAAGAACTATTCACGACTTTTCAAAGTATATGTGATAACGATAATTAATGCTGGTGGACTGCCCTAAGGGCATTGAAAGTTTGGTTTTATACCCATCGGTGGCCCATTTGTTTCGAGGGTGTAGTTTATCTCTTCTCTTATCCAATCTTTTTTGTTGCTTAGCCCTAAAAAAGTTTTTCTTAAAATTATATTTTTCGACCATACCATCTCTTGGGATGTCAAAAAGGTTTGCTAGTGTGGACCTGCTGATTAAGTCTCTTTCCCTGAGACCAATAATTTTAACTGCCCCAGTTCCTTCCTTTGAGAATCTCATAATAGTTCCCATTGCCGCACTTCCGATGACCTCGTGTAGAGGGGATTGATGGAAGACAACCTCCATAGCTTCGGTAGAGCAGGTTCTCATTTCTCCCGTAAAACAAATACAGGCAAGCTTTTGGACTTTTTCTAAGGTTTTCATAGTTGTTGATAATTCGTTTATTTTGCGCCATGCGACCGCACCATAGAAATGATGGTTCTTATAAACAAAATGTACATCCACCTGAGGATATTCGGCTTACGGCCCTACGAATTGCCTGCAAGTCTCTTGCAAATCATAAGGACTTTTGTGGCTTTCTATAGTTTCTAAATGTTTGTTGCAGAATAGTTTACTGTCTAGTCTAATTCCTAAACATTTAACCTCCTTATGTATTTTAATAACTTGATTGACACGCGTAAAAAGACCCCATGGTTCGGTCAACAAACATTTTAGGAAAATAGTTCTTATTGGTATTAATTTTGTTTTATTTCCAATTTTATCGAAAACGGTGAAACTGGTTTCAATAAAAAAAATGTATACAGATCAGTTTAAATAGTATTGTGTACCAACATTTTCCAACAAATGTTTTTGAATTTTAAAACTGACAGATTTTATTAAAACTTTGTTTATAACATTACAAAAATCGTTACTCCGAAGCTTAACACACTGAAAATCATTTTCATATTTCCCCAGATTACAATGATCGTACCCATTTGATTGCTATGTGAAATTACATATATTGGTTCAATCTAAGATTAGCACATGTGGTTATGATTAAAATTATCTCTTTCATATTTTAAGCTGTTGTTACTCAGACAGATTTTTTGTGTTTAAAATACTGGATATTTCCATCTCAAATCAACTTAAAGTATTTACATCTACTACAGTTAAAAGAAATAAAAACACAAACCATTTATAGATGTCAAGAACCAAGCACTTAAATTCATTTTTATTTTCAATTTGTTAACACCACAATATATGTACTATTTAAAATTTATTTATTTGGGGTCAACCTAGTGTACGTTTTAAAATCATTTTGGCTGATTTATTGATGATGTTCGTAGAGTAAAATCTTTAAAAAAAAACCATCAAAGTCAAATTAATTACGATAATGTTCAATAAAGTGTCATTAAACATTCCATTCAACTCAAAAAACAAAAATACGACAAAGTGATAATTTTATGAGATTATGTCGGACATTTCTTTAGAAAACGAAATTCAAGATTATCAACAAAATGCGCATCTCGTCCCTCAAAAAAAAAAAAAAAAACTTAACAAAACAAAACAAAACAAAAAAAGTTGTAACGTAGGCGGCGTGATTGCATGATTCCAACTTTTAATCAATGCAAGGCCTTCAGTTTGTAGGGGACTCTCCATGCTATTAACATTTTTAAAACCGTTTCTTTGAATACCAATCATTAATGCATTAAAAATCTGATAAAACATTATTATGCTCGTCCCTTTTGATAAGCCCAGAAGGTGTCCATCATTTGTCTTTGGTTTTTGTTTCTTCTGATCTGAATCAATGACGTCAAAGTGAATCTCGAATGGAAGCGGTTTGTTGACATAATAATTATACTGGCATAGTGGGCAGAAAAGGTTATTCTTGAAATCATTATTTTCAACCGCACTCATTCGAAATCATTACCGTGATTTTGTTGATTTTACGGAATTTATTTATGGAAAATTGGTATGGTGTACACCATGACTCTGTCTCACACTTATGCTTGGAGACAACCAATAAGTTGAATTGAAAAAAAAAAAATGATTTGGAATACTCTGCAGAAATTTGTTTAATAATTTATTTATTTTAATTTTGTTTACTTACCAGAATAGTGCAATTCACAATAATTCAATTTGCTTGGAATGCTATATGTCCAAAGGAAGAACTTCAAAAAGTGACATGAATGAGAGGATTCTGAAATGTTTCTTAGGAGCTTAGCAAGAATTTCACAAAAAACAATCGTTTTTTAACAAAGTTCTAAGTTCTAACATCTTGGCAACTTCACTTTAAGTAATCCATAAGTTAAACAGTTAAGGCTATAGCCAGATTTTAGGATCAGTGGCGATTGCTTTTCTAAATTTTGCACGCACTAGGAGTCTTTTGCGAGCATTTAGAAAAGTTGGAGAAGAGCAAAATGGAGAAACGAATGGAAAGGGAAATATTGAGCTGACAAAAGCGTTCCACATTGGTGTTGTGCGGCTGATGAAAGAATCTTTGAAATGATCACTACGCACTAAGTTGGGATTTAGGGGCAAACTGATGTGCAATCCCTGTACGCCGAATATTACAGTGCAACTAGCTACTTTATTAAAACACTGTTTATAAAAAATACGATAAACTGATGAAAAGCATAAAACAGCACAGTTTGTGCTCGAGAGATATAAATGTTTCCGGAATAGTTTTGTCACTTATCATGTTTAAAGATCTTTTTTGGGTTCCATTCAAGAGATTCAAGTGGGTTATTGGTGCAGCTTATCAAGTATGAAAGTTGTATCCAAACTATGGAAGAATGCAGGCTTTACAGATTACAGGCAGATCAGAAGGCATGCAACATTTCTGCATCGTCGAAATAAACCTTAGCAGTGTATTTGGCGATTTCGAATATGTGATAATTTTACACATTGTGATACGCATACTGAGAACTGAAAACTGTTCGATCTCCTCAACTCAAATGCCACTTATTGATAGAAAAATGGGAGATGGGTTCCACTTCAATGGTAACAGGCAGCATTAAGTTATTAAAGTAATAAATCCGGCCCAGTTTCTTATCCCCCATTGGACAATACTTTCGAGATCAAAACCAAACGCTGCCGTCTTAGTTGCCGAACCAAAGGACATGAATGTGAATCTTGAAGCGAACATGAAAGCTGACGGTATTGTCATCTCCAAAACAATTGAATGAAATAGAAGTCTCAGAAAGATACTCATTGATGAATATGAGAAAGAGAGTCGGACACAAAACGGATCCTTGAGGTGAACCGGTATCTACCTTATGAATATCAGTTTAAAACCATTCAATACGATTTGTATTGAGGGATGTGAAAGGTAATTTTATACATAATTTCTATGCAACTATGTATTAAATTATGATCATTTAGTTATGTATCAATAGAATTTCGATTTTAGGTAAGATTTAAGTAATATTGGCGTAAAATAATTATCAAATTAGGACGATATTAAAATTATTTTAGGATGATACTTGACGATTTTGCATATATTTTAATTAAGTAATTTTCTAACATTTAATTGCAAAAACGGGATAGTAAGAAACGGGATTATGTGATGTGCTTTTTGCTTTCCAGATATGGTTTTGCTCGCCGGATTTCCAGGGTCGTTCTGAAGAAAACACGAAACTTGAGTAGGAAGGTCTTTTAAACCTTATACAAAATCTTTTATTAAATACAATTCTTAAATTCATATAACAACTAAAACATTCTAGACTTCAATTAATTTACACCTTGCATGGTGTATCTGGTAAACTTCGGTTATTCTCCTTGTATCGTGGTCCTGTTGGTTTCCCTTAGAAAGCTCTATTCTGGCATCTGTTTTCTTCATTAACTGGTATTCGATATCGGGTTACTCTTTTACAAGTACGGACTAAGCTCTTGGCGCTTACAAGATCAGCAGGTTTAAGGCCCCTGGTAGACACTAGATCGGCAGGTTTAAGGCCCCTGGTAGGCACTAGATCGGCAGGCTTAGGGCTCCTGGTAGGTACTAGATCGGCAGGTTAAAGGCCCCTGGTAAGCACTAGATCGGCAGGTTTTTTTGGCCCTGGTAGACACTAGATCGGCAGGTTTAAGGCCCCTGGTAGGCACTAGATCGGTAGGTTTAAGGTCCCTGGTAGGCACTAGATCGGCAGGCTTAGGGCTCCTGGTAGGTACTAGATCGGCAGGTTAAAGGCCCCTGGTAAGCACTAGATCGGCAGGTTTTTTGGCCCCTGGTAGGCACTAGATCGGCAGGTTTAGGGCCCCTGGTAGGCACTAGATCGGCAGGTTTAAGGCCCCTGGTAGGCACTAGATCGGCAGGTTTAAGGCCCCTGGTAAGCACTATATCGGCAGATCTAGGGCCCCTGGTAGGCACTAGATCGGCAGGTTTAATGCCCCTGGTAGGCACCAGCCAATGTATAAACACCGACAGATCAGCAGGTACCAAGGCACCTGGTGGCAATTAGGACGTTTATTCTTCAAACCAAACTGATGGAACGAAATAGCTGGACAATTTCAGTAGCCTTGTAAACTAAAATCGAGCTCTTCAGCTTCGACCGTACCAAACAAGTAACCTTCCTTCCCAAAAGGAAGTCCTCTAGTTATATTTTTTGTATAAACTGTGTGTGAACTATACGGGTCGAATGCAAATTACCAAATGTGTTGAACCGGCTGCGACACACGTCTTGATCTTATAGTGACTGTGTATTATATTAAGGCATGGTATAAGATCCCTTATCTTGCCGAAATGACTGGGGTCGTTGGTAGCTGCAGCGTCGTATCGTGTCATCGGTCGGTCGTTAGCTGCTGCATCATAGGGCGTCGCGTCGTCGGCTGTTGCTGCGGAATCATGGTTGACCAATGATTTATAATTGATATTGGTGGAAGCATGGAACGCTTTGTTACAATTATAAGAGGCCGGATTTAAAAAAGCGGAATATCGAACCTAACCCATATAGTTAGTTAGGATTGCTGTTCATTGGTCAATTTATTTATCAATTTTTTTTAACGTTTCTACATTTTAGTTGTTCGTTAAGGTGTACGCTGGGCTTAAATTTCATGCAGATTCAAGTAAAGTAAAATTAATTAAAGCTGTTTACGTAAGATGTTCAACAAATAAATACTTCAAGAATGAACAAAATATATTATCCTAAAATAATGATAGACTAAAAATAAACACTATTACCAATCATAGTTTATGGAACAAAACACAAGGTCTCTATTCATCCTTCCATTAAAAATAACTAACCTTTACTTTGAACTTGACTCGAAGTAAATTTTATTTTATCAAACTTAAAAATAAATCAATATTTTTATTTGTCATTTAAAATTCTAAATCAAATCGTTTCGGATCAAACTTTTGGGCTCTGTTTAAATTGTTTTAATCATTCCAAAATGATAAATATCTTACAGTACTTCCACATCTTTCGCAAAGAAAATAAATTGCCATCAAGTGGAAAAGGGGGCTTTAGCTACGCCAATGATATTTTTAAAAGGTGAGTATCATACAATGTTTAATTCCTGTATTTCTGAACCTGATCATTTCTTTTACATACATATAATGCAATTATATTTTTAGCGCAATAGCAGGAACTAGTTGGTGCTTATATGTCATAGCAGTTCTCCTTATTGCATCCTGTCTGTCATATTTATATTTTGAACGGAAAAGAAGACATTCAAACCAACAACGCATGAGGGAAATTCAACATCTAATAGAAAGGTAATTTCTCTACATCAATTACTTCTGTTGCAATGAGTAATTTGAAAATTTGTTCATATTTTTAAGGCCACCACCGAAAAGGCGACCCGGTGCTGCAGCTCGGGAACGTGAAGTTTTTCGAAATGTTTTAAAAACTGCCCATACCTATATTTATCCAGATGATGAGAGCAAAAGGTGCGTGGTTCGACAGACTAGAAGCGGAACTATTTACGGAAAATTTCTAGATGCAAAACATAATGCTAAAAAATAATTTGCTTACATCTGTATGCTATACAAAGTAAAAATATAATTTGATATTTTTTGATATGATTAAATTGAGAATATTGGTGGAATCATCATTCATCTATGTGTGTTATTAGTCGGTAAGGACTTTTTCATGACCAGAAGTACTTTTGAAGGATTTTTCAATTACTTATTCTTGGCAGTACACATGAAAAAAAATTTGTTCATACTAGGAGAAATAGTTCCACAGACCTCCAGAATTAATGGATTGTAATCAGTAACTATTACCTTTTAAGTTAGTAGCACTCTAACCTAAAAGGTAAGGATGAATCAGTGCTATTATGGCTATCAACTATCAACAAGATACTTGATACATATCAACAAATTGAATGAGTTGGTATTATGACTATCAACTATCAACATTTTTTTATCGACTGTGAATTTCATTAGATTTTATCATTATTGTGAATGATTTTTTTGATAGACATGGTATTACGGATATCAATAAACTGGATACACATCAATTTTCTTATCAACCACGAATTCTTGATTGATACAAATTTATTCGGGATTTTTAAACGCGAAAAAAAGTTAAAAGGAATAATGACTTCGATAAGGGAGTTATGATGAATTTTTATGAGAACAATTTACATTTTCGCACAAAGAATTTTCCTTTTCGTGGCGGACAAAAAACAAATAAATACTTAAAACGTGGAACGTGGAACGTCAAACAAAATAAACAAAACTCATTCACATTTGTATAAGTAGATACTCACAATCGATCTAAAATTTCCAGTTGATACCCATAATACCAAATTATCAACTAATTGATAGAAATTATCGATTATCAAATTGATACTCATAATATGGCTGATTGTGTAACACTTTCTTCTTTACGTTTATCGAAAAAGAACAAAAATTTGATTACACTTTAGGACTCATTGAATTTCGAGAATAGTCAGGCACAAAGTTTTATCATTTAAAAGGTATCTAAACTAGGCAAAATGTTTGCTGACAAACTTGGATGATTTGGAAAGAGAAAAATGGATGCGTGTGACCTGATTAACCTCGATGACAAGTGCAAGTTCTGCCAAGTTAGGCGATTATTCAAACTGCAAGTCAAAGCTCTTTTTGACTGGGTGCAGCACAAGAAAAATTCAAAATTCTAATGATGCAGGATTTAAGTTTTAAATTTACTTTCTCTTCAAATTTGTAGTGGACCCAACTTGACGTCAAGGCAGGACTGCCGTTTGATGGGAAAGGGATTTTAGTTCCTGAAGGGATTAGTGTCCAAGGCCCTTGACAAGGACATTTTGGAAGTAGATTGGGGTGATAATCTTTTGTCTTAATATTACAGCTTACAACTTATGTTTGTTAAATCTGTGGGTGAACAAAAATATCCCCAGTTCATAAGCTTTAGCATAGCAAATTGATTAAAATTCTGTTGAACCGTTTTGAGAAAATCGAGAAAAAATGGTTCTATTGGAGGTGCCATTAATAACCATTTCTTAAATGTTTTTTTCCAACCATTAGCATTTACTAAAAAAAAAAATTAGTTGTCTTTAATCAGTTATTGAGAAAAAAAAGATATTTTCCAAATTTTTAAAAAATAATATGTGTAGCTGGTATCGTTATTTTTGGTATTAAAAAAGTTAAAACATGTGGAAAAATTTCAAAATTGTAATCTAACAAGTTTCAAGAAAATTAGGGAAGTCCTTTAATGCGTAGTCAAAAAGGCAGACATTACGAGTTCCAATTTTTTTGTCCGATTTCTTGTACGACGCACAGTGCGGCCGAAAGCCGCTTTATGCGGCCAAAAGTCGAAAAACGTAGAGAATGATCCACAAATTGGTATATAAGGGTTTTTGGGGTCGCTGATTACGAATCTGTTATCAGAATCAGCAAATTCAAAATGGCCGACCTAATATGGCGTCATGTCATACGAAAAAACTTGTCAAAAATGAAATAACTTTGATACCTAGTTAGTTAAAAAAAACTTTGTTTTGATATTATTAGGGCATGTACTTGAAAATTTATTAAAAATGAACAAATTCAAAATGGTGGAATGCTATATGGCAATACTCGTATTATATAACAAAAAAAAATGGAAAAAAAATTATTTATATATTTTTATTAAAATCGAACACAGTAATTTATAAATCATAAATTTAGAAACACAAAATGCAATATGAGCAAACAATATATAAGTTACATCCGATATTTACATGAAAAAGTTTTCATTGTCCATCTCGTAACAGTCACAAATCACAATCATCTATCATCTATCTATACATCTGTATCTGTTTCAGAAGCGGAAGAGCTGTCAAAAGATTGTTGTTCATCTTCTGTTTGATTATTTACAGTTGGAGGTGCTAGCAAATTGATACAGTCTTTAGACAAAGATTTAAGTGGTTTTAGAGGAAATTCCCGACAACTAGATATTAATGGATCGGATGCGATTAGGAATCTTTTAAAAACATCCTCCATTGTCTTTTGACGATAATGGTCTCTTGCGAAATTAGCTTGATAGATTTAAAAAAAATTATTACATGTTTCTTGTGCATCTTCCGACATTTCACAGATAGGTAACACTGAATATTTTATTATTTCGGGGCCATGAATTAAAAGTTTGTGAACTAACGTGGGCATGCAACACCAGGGATATTGTTGTAAATTAAGGTACTAGTACGGTCTATAGAACGACAAAAAACGCACGATTTTTGGGAATTTTTTTCTCGGAAACTTTACTAGATAATAACATAATTTTTTTTTAAATAATGAATACATGTGTCAAGAGTACAAGAACATTTTTTTTTCTGTCTTTATTTTCTAATTGTGGCCGAAGTATAGAGGGCGCCAACGTTGACTCATCAATAAACACATTGTCCCATTGCGGACAGTTAATCTCCGGATCTACTGAATTTATTTTCAAAAAACTTGTTGCAACTTGATTGTTTTTATGTTTTCTAAGACAATTTATCACAATTTGACCAAAAAGTTATGAACAAAAAAATGGCCAAAAAAATTTCCAAAAAAAAAATTATTTTTTCAAAGCTTGAAATTTTTTGTTTTTTTTTTTTTTTTTTTACTTTTAAAACAAATTGTGGTAAATTGTCTCGTAAGAAACCTTCCTTAAAATAACCCACTTTGTTTTTTTTGTTTCAGTCCAGCCAATCCTGAGATTAACTGTCCGAAATGAGACAATGTATTTTTTGATGAGTCGACGTTTGCGCCCTCTATAATTCGGCCAAAATTCAAAAATTTCCAAAAAAATTTATTCTTGACGCATGTATTCATTATTTAATAAGAAAATTATGTTCTTATCTTATAAAGTTTCCGAGAAAAAAATTCCCAAAAATCGTGCGTTTTTTGGGGTTCTAGACCGTACTAATGCACAAAATAAACTCAACGGGCAGCTACGGATAGCTGAATTTTATTTTATTTGATACACAATACTTTTATTAACTATCTTAAATAGATTTGAGAACAAGAAACCACAAGAAAAAAAATAAATAGTGTTGACATATCTCTGTCTAACAATGTACTATTTAGGAATTTTTATTCAGAAATTCTTGGACTTATTTTACGCACCTGCAGCTGCTAAATCCATTTTATTGCAATAGATTTGCTTGAAAATAAAAACTTTTACAAGTGTTTTGATGGAAGTGTCCATTAGCATATCTTAACGACGCGTGACTACGTTAACTTAGCAGCCATATTCAGGCTAAGATTATGGGGGGGATTTGCGGCAAGGGAATTCTACTAGGAACATTTTTCGTCTCCTTTAGACAGCCTGATGACAAAAAACCCCTAATTCAAAACTTTTATTTTGGACTTTGGCCGGAAAAAGATGCCTTCGGCCACACTGTGCGACGGCATAACATATAGTACCTATGAACATGTATATGTACTCGTATATCGAAAGTAAAAATCAAAAGATATCTTATAAGACCAAAAGTAAATCTCTTAATTTAGAAGTTATAAGCGCTAAAAAGAACTCTTGTACTTTTCCTTGCATTTTCATCCATGATTCAGTTTCGCCACCCAAAAAACATGTATTATGGAAGAAATCAAAACTTTCCCGCAACTTTTCTGCTTGTGATTCTTTTGATCACAAACTTCCTCTATATTCACTGTCAGAAAGATTATATAATTTTTAGAATCCGTTCTCACATGCTTGCTCTTTTATACAAGTAAACATTTCTTGACTTACATATGTATATGTATGTATGTACTTTCGATTTGCATGCAAATTAAAAATTCAAGTTTATTTATGTACTTATAAATCTTAGAGATATTAATTAAATACACATCTTAAAGGCATTCAAATCATTAACCGACCTTTGAGTTGTTTTATCCAGTAAAACTCAATTAGACAAACATTTATAGAATATTCACTTTCGAACAAAGTGGCTTCTGATGCAAAACCTGAATTCTGTTAATTAACATTTTATCAGATTAAAATCATTATATTGGTTCCACAATTAAATTTTTTTTGACAAACAGACTTAAATGACATAAAATTTGATAGTTAAACAACAATTTCAACAACAAATTTCGAAAGTTAAAGTTTTCGTATAAAAGCAAAGACTTCTACAAATTTAATTATTGAGTACTGATACTTTGTTTAAAGTTAATACAAGAACACCAAACAGCTATGTCCCGCTTTGTAAGGACTTTTTTTTTAAAAGATAAATTTAGTTTTAAATATAATTCTTAATAATAATTATTTATTTCCTGAAGGTTTACCTTTTTACTGTTATGCTGATGGCTTGTACTGAGTACACTGTAGGTAGCAATTTATATGGTGCTTCGAATTACTCACCAATTGCTTCAATAATATCAGGACGAAATGGGATAGGACATGGAGTTCTGGCTAATTCTGTTATTTCAAGGAACCTTGCAATTCCAACAGCTTCAGTTGTTTCATCCCAAAACTCTGCAATCATTCATCCCAATTCCGCAGTTTCACTTTCAACCATAAGCAGATCCATTCCTTACATTGGAGAACAGCAATACATATCCGCTCCACTGGCACATCAAAGCTATTCTTCCCCATTGGTTCCTGGGGGACTTTATGGACAAAACGGATTACATGGCAATTCCTATGCTGTCCAAAGGTCTTATACAGTTCCATTGGCTAGATCAGTTCATGGACTTTATTCTACACCAGTTATTGCAAGCGCTTATGGTGCTCCACTTCGTCAAGCTCATGGTGTCATCTATGGTCATCAATGGTAAAGACCAACGAA
This sequence comes from Chrysotoxum bicinctum, assembly GCA_911387755.1. Lineage (NCBI taxonomy): Eukaryota > Metazoa > Arthropoda > Insecta > Diptera > Syrphidae > Chrysotoxum > Chrysotoxum bicinctum. Next base: position 208,233,727 of record OU426989.1, on the reverse strand, counting down.
GTAAAACTCAGTTTCTGAATATTGCAAATTGAGTATTTTTTAAAATTTATTTAATAATTGTTATTGTATTAAAATAAAAGTTGAATTTATTACTTCAGTAAAATATGATTACCAAATCTAATTCAGAATCCAAAGTTTGTTTCTTTTTTAGAGGTATCACAATTAAAATGAAATAAACTAAATAAGACTAATTTTCATGGACGTGGTGATACTTTTTGAAAAGCTGTATTTAAAAAAAGGACGTTTTAAGAAACACTTATAATGTCTAATTTTAACAAATTTATTTAAAGGGATTTTCGGAGAAGGTTTTGGCGGACTGTGGCGGCTCCTTTGACGACTTCAACTTCGTGAATTTTGCGTCGGGACTTGGGCCTACACCCGAACAAAATACTACTGATTCAGGAGATCAAAGTTCACCCACATAGACAACGCCATTTCTTTGCTTACTGGGATTCGGAGCGTTTGTACGAGGACCCCAATTTTGGCCGAAAAACTATCTGCAAAACTAGGCGCATTTGTAAATGAATGACTGCGTTAACAATCAAAATTGCCATATGTGGGATGACATCCACCCACAAAAGGTTCACCAGATGATATTGCATCCTGAAAAAGTTACCGATTGATATGAATTTTGAGCCGGAATCATCATTGGCGAGAACTTCTTTGAAACCAACATTTTTAAGGTGGTCACCGTCACCACCACCACCTAGGTAATGCAATTTGACAAGATTGACTTTTTCTTGTGTGGTTTCCTGAAGTTGCAGGTCTCTAGGGAATAAACGACAATTGATCGATCTCTTCAGGTATGGCTCAAATGCAGCCGGATCTATGCGGAAAAGTCATTGAACAATTTCAACATCTACTTACTCTTTTGGAAAACCATTTTGGAAAATAGCACTGGCGGAAGAATGATGAGAATCATCTTGTCTAAACTCATAAAAAATAAATATATTTTGTTGGGGCTTTTCCAGATTTCTTAACTAAAAAAAAAATAAAAAATGATGAATGACAGAAAACATTATTTTAATCAAAGTTTGAGACACCCTGTAGATTGTTAAAATTTAATGAAACAGAAAAAACTATCAAAATTCTGAGCACTGTTTTTGAGTAAAATACGATTTTTGAAAAAAAAATCGTATGTTGAGTATAATTAGTTTAGGATATAACAACAATTTTGTTTCTAAATCTTGAAGGTAGTGTTTTAAAACTGTTATCTGTCAAGTTAAAAAAATAATCGAAATCAGTTATTTTTCTGTCGAGAAAATCGAAATAAAAAAAAAATGCACCACTCGATTGCACGTACTTGCTCTTATGTAAAAGTATTTTGGAATTTAAAAATTATTCAAAAATAAATATAAAATATGGATTTAATGAGATGAAAATATTCAAATGCATACAATTTTCGTCTGATTCCTAGAAAAGTATGAATTTATGCAAACAAAGTTTAAAAATCGTTTTATTATTAAATACATTTTTTTTAACAAATTTTTTTTCAAAATTTTCAAGAAAAAAATTTGGGATGCCAGTTTTAAGTATTTAGTTTAGGGAAATAATTTTGAGGATATCAAATTTAAAAAAAATTGGAACTTTTTTCAAAAATCCAAGAAATATTTTTTCGAATATTTGTATATACAAATAGTATTACTTTAAGTTTAAAGGAGCTTCTGTACAAACATTTTGGTCAAAATAATTATAGCAGTTAAAAAGAAATTCAAAAATAAAAAGAACAGTACAAACAGGTGACCAAAAAGTAGTCCATGTCCATAATAGCACATTTAATTTTAAGATTTTGCATAACGTCTGCATAGCAGATACCGTTAGTTTTGGAGCTAAAAAAAATATTTTCTTTTCTTCTCTAGGAAATCACCGGCGACCCTTAAGTACCAAGTTTGAAGAAAATACCTCCAGTAGTTTAGCTTTAGGTCGTGGTACAGACATACAAACAAATAATAGACGGAATTGCTCACTTTTTCGTGTTTTCTATCGTAATCTCAACTTTGATCAAAATCTCAAGTTCAATTTTATTTCCAATTGCAGAACTTGCCCTATAGTACCTACCTATATCGCAAGTAAAAATGGTTCTATAGGAGGTGCCATTAATAATATTTTTTTTTGGGAAGAAAGTCTTTACCATTTGCTTGTAATTGTGGAACAGTTTCTAAGAGAAAAAAAAATTTCCTAAGATTTCGAAAAACAATGTATGGCTGCTAAGTTTCAAGAAAATCGGCCAAGCCGTTAGAGTATTGTCAAACAGACAGATTTGCGAGACACCGATTTTGTAGTCTTCCCTCGTCGGAACGTCAATTCTGATCAATTTGTCTTTGATGATTCCATGGAAGAACCTTAAATACCAATTTTGAAGAAATTTTCTTCAGGCTGCAAGTCGAGGTAGAGACATACAACCATATAGGCAATATGCAGATAGACGGACGATATGTGCACTGATTGAGATTCTGAAGTCACCAGGATTTGTTTCTCTACGAGCTACTTGGGTTATTTGGGCATATCAAACTTAAATATCTTTATTTCATCTCAGAACTAATTCTAAAAACAGCACAATTTATTGTCTTTCTCAATTCACATCCAAGTAACCTTCAAGAATAGTTTTTTTTTTTATTCACACGTATTTTTTATTATCGACCAGAAACCTTACATGTTCCGATAGGAAATATAATTTTGCAGCGTTGATTTAATGGAATTTGAAACATTATCGAAAATGGTATACCCTATATCGATTCATCTAATTCAAGAACACTTATGACGTTAACCAACCGACAAACTTCCATCACACCAACTTAGTTCTTCCACGTTTTGTGTCGTAAATTTGTGTCTTCATCAATCTTCCACCAAACTGAAGCCCATAAAATGAGGATAGAACCGTTTTTCTCGCCATTACAATCTATAGCATCATCGTCATTCTATTGAATTATAGCTAGCAGCAGATTGAAGCAGGTGACCTCATTACTTTGAAGCCATGGCATATGCATAGTGAATCTATAGCCCATACCCCACTGGCAATAGGGCATGTGACATAGAGAGCATATTGCGATAGTGGCAGGAAAGTATCTAAAAGCAAATACGACACAGTGACGTATATAGTTGAAGTAATTGCGTCACTGGGGTAAATTTATGAGGCATTTTCTTCTTATCACCAGAACGAGTTCAAAGGCAGTGAAATGTGCTTCTGCTCTGTCAGTTTTACACACTTCATACTCAGTTTCCCTGTTTGTTGTCACCTTGGTGTGTCAGATAACTAATCAGATTCTTCAGACTAAAGGTGACACAGAGAGCATCGGTAGGTATTATAATGTCTGGGTACTGAATGGCTGAGGAAATCGATAAAAATGTCCTACCGCAACCAGAGCGCCTGAAAATAGGAAACCCAGTTTTATTATTTCTATCATGACATCAAGACCAAACCTACTACCGTCACCATTTCAGTATCGAACTGCTGACCCAATTGAAAACCTGGTGCTATTTTTTCGTTCGTCCTCATTAAATGGAAGGAGATGAATAAATTAATTTACCTCTCTGCCTTAAAATCAGTGAAGTGAAAAGCTTCGTTGTCCTTATTTTAGGTGTTTCATGCGAGTGTTCAATTAAGGCATAGAATTCAAGGCTGAGGATACTACGATTCTCATATTCCTTTTATTCCCTTGGAATTAATTACGTACAGCAATTAAATCATGTAACAGGTGGATGAATAGACAGCACAAGAATATTTTGTTTTTGGTTGAATAAAAAAAATAAAAATAATAGCCCCTTGAGTTTAGAAATGAAATCGTTAAAACTATCATAGACATTTGAAAGGAATCACTGAATATGGTAAAATGAATGAAGTCCTTGGTGGGATTTGTATTCATTAAAAAAGCAGTCAGAAGACTAGAAAGTTCCGAATAATAGATTTTAATAAGAAAAAACCTGAACATGACGATATAGTATTTATGGAATAAGTAAATATCTATCGATTCAAGAAAATCAGGGCAGAATTTTGAATGGAAGTTACAAAAATTTTAAACAAATATTTATATAAATATCTGCATTTGATTCTTAGTTGCGTTTACATAAGTGAACCCAAGTCATAATGGTAATTTTGTTTTGCCGAGACTTGTTTCGTTGAAGATTTTAATTTTCGAGAATTTGGTAATTCTAGTCTACCACATTAAACATATATGTATATATCAGCATTTTCCACAAAAAAACAAAAAACAAATCTTTTACCACAAAATTAAATCTACTGCACTTCTTACAAAATACCTACTCCCAAACTGCTACAATTGAAATCATTCAGAAAATAATCCTCGGTGAATTCCCTTTAAACACAGCCATTTTGTTATTCAAATGAAAAAGAAATAATTTGGACGAAAATCTCGGTTGTTGTATTTGTTTTGCTGCTCAGTTATTGTCTATGGAATGCAAAAATTGAAAAAAAAAAAAATCTGATATTTTATAGATCCATATTATATCCCGTATTTAAATTAAATTAAAACATTGATTGTTAGTAGGCACTTTAATGTTCGTCACAGTTACTATTGAAACATTTATGAAACTCAAAATTATTTTGATTTTCTTCAATGTTCATTTATAAAACATTTACGCTGTGTAGGGTTTATCAATTTTACCTGACGTGATCGCATAATAAAACGGTAAACATATGTACGTAGATATTTTGTGGCATGATACGAGTATCTGATGTACGATATCTTTAAGTAAAGTTTTTTTTTTAAGTGAACAGCCAACAATATGGTATTTAAATTAATTGCTGCTTTTAAAAGACCAGAAAACTACAAGAATTGGATTAAGTGTTAAGGAAATGTCTTCCAATAGTTTACAAGACTTGAATTCAATGTAGGTGTATTTTTATTAGGATAAAAAAGAAGAATTTTAATTGTTTTCATTTAGATTGCTTTTAATTTAAAAATGAACATTAAACGTACTTTTAAGTAATCATCCTTCAGAACAAGTTTTTCTGGAATTATTGAAGGCAAAGACTGAGCGGAGTTTATTCGAGTTGAAAATTTAAGTTCTTCAAGCTTTCTTCTGCCGGTTTCTTAAAATCGCGGAGTTGACAACAGCCGTTTAATTGGTTTAATAGACTCCCAATTCAATTTTGTTTAATTGAACATACTATTTACAATTTGGCTTACAACTAATAAGATACTACATATGTGTGAAAATTTACATTCGTTGGCTCATAGGGGGCCTAACTTATACAGTGACTTAAGTTTAATTATTTTTATATAAAATTTACATGACGAAAAAATAAAATTTAAAAGGTCGGTTGATTGTATTGTCCTCAGTGTGTTCATTACCGGTTGTCAGTGGTGATTGTTGTGGGTTGTGGGCGGGGATGGCGTTTTAGCCGCGGTGTTAGGCTGACCCAATGTCAGTGTAGAATGAGACTACGTGCTCGTTGTCCATGATTACGTTGTCATCCAGAGTTTCCATTACACTGAGGTACCTCGGTTCGGGATGCCGTTGTTCTGTGGTCATCCTTCTCATTTCCTAACTTCCTAACTGCTCGCGCTGTGGTATTTAAATAATTATAAGGGTATTCATAACCCCTTGAGTTCGCGCTAATTATAAAAAAAAGCTGATTCGGGTGGTCGATGATGTTCCCCATTAGTTTTTTCGTTGAATGAACTAGATATTTGTCCAATTTGATTAAATTCGCTTCTGTATAGAGATGCTCGTTCCTGTAGTGTTTCTGTCGTTGAAATTTGAAGTAGAGTTCAGTGCAGATCCCTTATATCTTCCTTTCGAATAGTTGAAGTACCTTCATAGCTGTCTTCGAGATGCTTGTATATCTATATCTTTGTCGGTTGGCTAAGAGCTGATCTTCTTTTCAGCAATGGGTGCAAACGGCTGAAGGCCCAGTTGGCCTTTTTCAGAACATTTCTTGAGTGTAGGTTAAACCTTAGCAACTCGTTGAAGTGCACTCCCAGGTACTTGACACTTGGCTTTGCCACTATGGTGGATCCGTCAGGAAGTCTCAGGACTAGATTTCTGCAAATTTTTGCGGTGCGAATGCCTCTACCAGTTGAAGGTCCCCTGAAACAGACAAGTTCCGATTTGGAAGTGTTAATTCAGACACACCACTTCTGGTAGAATTTTAAGAGTCTGTTGATGTGGTCATCTACTTTTTGGACAGCGATTAGTGGTGACTTTGATGAGGCGTAGGTAAGCGAGTCATCAGCATATAGAAGGTTCTCGCATCCAATTGGAGAAGGTTGGTCTGAAGTCATCAAATTGTAGAGGAACGGGCCTAGTTTTGAGCCTTGGGCGACTCCAGCTCTGATGGTCTTCATGTTTGACTTGCAGCTATCTACTTGAACGAAAAACTTCCTGCAAGATAGGAAAGAAAAGAGAATTTTTATTAATGGCGTTTAATAGACTCCCTAATCACAGTGTTTCGTTTTTTAACGAAGGGGGTTACCAACTCAAGTAATTTAACAAATAAATGTTTATCAATCCCTTAAAAAATTCTGTAGAGTTTGTCAAAATTCAACAATTTCCTCAATAGCGAAGTATCTCCGTAATTTCCGGTTCAACAACCACTTCTTTTTTAGAAGTTTACGAAACAACTAAACAGAACTTTAGCAAAATCACTGTCAATGTTCATTGATACGTGTAGAGGATTATTTTTATCAATTTTACCTTACAAAAAAAATCTTCAATTTTAAATGACAAGCAACATGGATGGTGTGTAGGGCTCTTAACTCTTAAATAAATTTAATGTCAATGCTCATGAAAATGGAAAAGGAACTGAATAATGCAAGCAACGGTTATTTAACACTACCAAACTTACCCAAGCTCTTGGAGTAGTTCGATATATTTTAATGTACAAATGACATACACAATTTTCTACAAGTGTATACATAGAATCTACAATCTTAGGATGAAACCTTAAAACATACTTAACACATATACTCAAATTAATAAATACGGTTTAGTGGCGGCATATCTGTTAGCCCTGGAGAAAGTGCGAAATTCCATTGATAAAACAAAATGTCTGCTAAGTGACGTTTACTAACTGCTATTAAGCTAAACCAACGAAGATGATGGTTATGCGAATGTATGTACAAGAAGTAGAATTTTCAAACTTGTTTTTTTTTTAATGTTCTATTAAAAAACATGCCTTGTCATTTAAACCGTAGTTTTAGCTCCTTTTACGTTTTTTTGAAATTTTGTTCATTATTTTCAATTAAAAAAAAAAAAAACAAAAGTTATAAATAGACACAACCAATTGACAATTAATTAAGATAGACAGAATTGAATTTTTACTTATTTCAGTAGATTTTTGAATAACGTAGATTTTTGAACAACAACTATTCTGCGAACATATTTTTTGTAATTTAAAAGTATAAGTCTACACTTAACTACTATTACATGATAAAGTAAAATCGTGTCGTAAATATGCTCATAGTACTTATAAGAATTGAAAGTTCGTGCATAACATTATATTATATTATGTACATAATACATTTATGTAGTTTTTGAGTGCAATTAAAATATATGAAAATTTATAATTAATTTTCCGTTTGAAATTATTTAAGTTTGAGAGTTAAAATAAGGGCTGTATTTTTGACGGATATCTACAATTTTTCTATCTGAATATCCCGTGACCATCTATTTCTGTGGTGCGAAGTTTTCGTGAAATGATGAAATTATGATTAGTATGTTATTTTTATGTCGAAGTTTTACTTAATTTTTGAAGAGCTATGTACTTGAAGTTAGCCGAATCTTCTTTGAGTCCAAAACATTTAGAAAGTTTTAAGTGTAAATGTGGAGATTCTTGAAGAAAACAGCGTATAACTGAACTTTGGAAATACATAAATATATAGTATTTCTAAAAGAGTTGTTTCAATAAACACCAAGCAGCATTACCTAATAGACTATTTTCTATTACTAAGCTGATATGCGATCTGGTAAAGATATAAAATACTTGCAGCGCTTCAGATCCAGTACTTGTTAAATCGGTTTTGTCGCCAGACAAGTTGCTCCTCCTATGTTTTTTTCTCTGTATAATATTTTGCTTCAGCATTAGTTTACAGTTTAGATTACAGAATCTAGAGATGCAGATATGAAGCAGAATGTCAAATGGGTAATGGGTAGTTAGAGTCCCCATTTACTCAAGGTGGCATTTTTCATGGCCACTTTGGCTGTTTTGACTCTTTCTTGTATGTTAAGGTTACACTTTAACTTCATTTCTAAAATAAGATCAAAATATTTTGCTTCCTCTGAAAATGTTGGCGTTATACTTTTGATAGAAGGGGGTTTAAATAGAGAATATTATATTTTAAAGAAAGGATAGATCTGTTTTGTTATAGTAAACACACATTTGACATCAATCGACATATTGAAAAATAGCTTTCAGAGTGTTGGAATGCTTTCCCGATAAGACAATATCAATTCCATCCGTATAGGCAATCACTCTGTAAGTCTCCGCTTTCAGAGATATCAACAGCTTATTGTTTTATTAAGTTACAAAAATGGAGCTATAGGCTATCGCCTTGCGGATTACCTATACTCACATTTTTACTAAGGACAATCTCCTAAGCTTTGAACAAATAATCCTCCATGCAATCTAACCATCTAATTTCAGAGATGATAGTGCAGACGAGATAGCAGAGCACACGAGATTGTAGATGTATTGACATTGTCAAAAGCGCATTGTATATCTAGGAAAGCAACCAAAGTATGCTATTTATTATGGAGGGAATATTCGATGGTTCGTAGCAGTATAAGAAGGGCTCCTTCCACCGATTTATTTTTACACTAAATATGTTGAGCCTTAGATAAAAGGTAAAGTGTAAATGCTTGTTGTTAAACGATGTCAATCAGTAGTTCAAAAGTTTTAAGAAGGAATAATATTGACTTATAGATTTAACATCTAACATTAGCCCATCATTGGATATAAATACAACTTTTACTTCTCTCCATAGCAGTGGAATATATATAGACTAGATCTTAACAGCTATTTAAATATATCTCTAGAATAGGCATAATAATATTTATAACTTTTTTAATAAAAAAAATTAACTAGTTATTTTTCTTATCTGGTATAATCGTTACCCATGTCAACTTAGTTCTTAGTTGTTCTAAATTATGTTAAGTATCTTAATAAATTATTCACACCTGCGTATCTGAATCCACTTTCTTTTTTAACTATCGATCCATTTTTGTCGCATTTAAAGTAAATATAATCATCAAGCTGTTTTCAAAGTACTATGTTCTAGGCACCCCTTTAAACATATGTATGTAGTTAATACTTCACCTTTTTTCATATTTTCACGGCTGATCGCACTTGCTTTAAGATTCTCCTCTATAAAGCTTACATCAGCCTCATCAAATGGGTTAGATAATAAAAATGCAATATTAAACGTTCTGGGTTAGCTGACAACACTATACAATTTGTGTCCAATTAAAATTTGCTCTTTGATGATACAAATCACATTCACCGGCCAGACAGACCTCCGCATAGAAGTGTGCCTTCCATTCAATCTTGCACTCTCAAAAGGCCATCATAGAAAATTTAGATTCAATATCTAGCCGGAGTCCGGACATCAAGTTCATGGATGAACGTCTGCCTCATACGTTCATAAACGTTTTGCTCTATTTTGTATTTTATGGACGACCCTGATACGTAAATTAGCCACAGAAAAGATACATACTCTCGAAATTTTTTTTAACACCCGTCTCATGAATCACGATGAACAGTAACCATGCCACAGGTGGCGTTGGTGTCGGACCGTTTGCGAAACAAAACATTTTATCTATTTTTGATATCCATTAATTAAGAAAATTACTATAACTGCCCCATGGGTATTATGGCTGGATGAATTGCAACATTTGACAAAGATTCCTCTACGCTTCCTTGATAAATACTATATAAGGCGACAACCGAGGTTTGACGTTTCACACTATTCTACACCTGGCCGATGGCGGCGCTGACGATAGCGAGGCTATAAATCATGACACATAAATTCAAACTACTGACTCCCGTGTGACATTCTAATTGCTTTGTGGGTCGAGAATTTTTCACGCCTAGGATAATTATTTCTCTCAAATGAAACTTCCTGGTGGAAGACACTTTGTTTGTTTAGACTTTATTTGGAGATTCTCGTTCGTAGTTGTCACCATCTTTGGGGAGCTATAATGTCAGATGAGTAAAGTATAGTAAACTTGAACTTGACTGAATAAGGAAAATAAGTCTCGCGTAGTTGGCTTTTGTACACTGATACAATGTTAGTTAATTAATTCCATTGATGGTTACACAAAGGTTAGGAGGCAATTTATGAGAAACAAACACGCAAAGCAGTTTTACTTCGGAACTTTGTTTGTGGCAAACGGAAGATAGGAAACTATCTAAACTAAAAGGAAGAGAACTTTGCTTGTATGTATAATGACTGACAACTGATTTCTTACATCATTTTTGGGCAAAAGAGCTTATGTTCATAGTTGGTAGGTACCTTTTATACTGCAAGTTTAATTTATTCAAAAGTAGTTCATTAGATGGATTCATGATGATGTTGTTCGTGACGTTATGCCATGTTACCGTTCCAGCAAATGATATTTAATTACTTAAAAATAGTAATTACAATTAGTTTTTTAGTAAATAAAACATTTGTAAGTTCTATTTCTGAATGGAAATTAAAGGAACTTACTTGAAATTCTTTGCGCATTTAAAATTTATGTAACAATTTAAGTCTAAGGGTAGAAACCCACCTGCGACTTCCATCGCACAATTGAGCAAATACAGAAGACTTTCGATTAAGTAAAAAAAAAACCTGTTCACAATATCGAGAGAGAATTAAAAAATGATTTCTTAAGTTGAATTTTATTGAAATATTAAATATTTTTCGGTGGGGAATTTCTTGGAATTTGATCAAGGTTTTAGATTTAATTCATGCAAAAAACAAAACTTTTCATAAGTTACATTTATATGTTAATGGAGTTTCCATTAAGCGTTTTATATCTTCATATGAAATAAAATATCATTTAAATTTCTGTCGTGGCTTCACTGAGTAGCATAGACCTGCGACTTATACAAAAATACCAAGAAGAATTCTAAGAGGGTCAAATCGCACGATTTCGGTGGCCAAATCTGATCGCATCCATGTGAGATAACCATGTTCAGAAATCACTCGTGCAAAATGTCTATTGTATTATATAGCGCCATGCTGTTGTAACTACATATAGTCGATGTCCATATTATCCAATTGAGGTGAAACAAAATTTGTTATCATCGACCGATAGCGCTTCCTATTGACAGTGATGAGCTTGACAATATCGTTCTCAAGGAAGTATGGACCGATGATGCCGCCACACCAAAACGCATTGCAATTTATATGGATCTCGTGTAGATTGTGATCATCTCAAATTGGACAATTTAGCTTGTTGACAAACCCATTCAGTCAGAAATGGTCCTTCTCGCTGAAAATTATTTTTCGAGCGAAATTGGGGTCAATTTCCAACTGCTGGAGAGTCCAGTTAGCGAACATACGCTATTGTCTATGTTTGTTAACTCGGAGGTCCTTTGTAAGTTGAAGATTGCACCGCTAAAGTCTAAAGTCGTGAAGCAAAATATTTGTGCGCTTTGTGGACTAGACTACGTCGGATTCTTCTGCATACTCTCAAAGACAATGGCGGTATTATCGGTAGATATTGCGTTTTGACAACGTACGGGTCTTGACGAATCGTTTACTGAACCGGTCGACAATATGGCCGCAATAACGTTTCAAAGTTCAGAAATTTTGATTTGAAACCCCTTTATATAACAGAGATAGAAACTCTTTTTCAAAATACATATGTAGCTTTTTGTTTCAAAATGAATCCGCTAACAGTGAGATTTTTTCTATTGAACCATTTGTACAGCCTCTTTTCTACTTCAGATATCCACAAAGTTTTAAGCATTATTTGATTGGATTTGTTAAAACATTGATTCAGAATAGTTTTTAATGGCATTTAATACACAAAAAGTCGTTTCCTTCCGGCGATATCTCTCGGTCAAATGAGTTAACCATTCGAAATAGTTTTCAAATGATTCAGTTGAAATAGAGTTGAAATTGATGGTTATATGTACATTATATAGTAGGTGGAAAATAAAATTCTTAAAAACATCACTTAAGCTATACACTCGTTTAATATAATGTTTGATTAAAACAAATGTCAAAATCATAAATTCACTCTAAACGTCAAGATATGGTTTTTGCTGAATTAACACCATGGACAAATTTTCTGTCAAACAAGTGGCAAAATTATTAATAAAATCAAATCTTAATGGCATGTACATATGTACACAAAGTCAAATAAATGCTCGGTGTCAGGAAAAATCAGTAAGATCATGCTTCAATGAGCCAGATATACATTGTTCAAATGTAAGTGCAAATGTATTAGTAAATTCTGCTTGAATTTTCAATGCATTACCTTTGTTTGAAGGAAAATCAAAAGATTTTGATTTTGCTTCAAGCCAACACCCAACTTATACGTGTAATTTTTTCACTGATACACTTGCACTTGTCATGCATTTGAACAATGTATACTGGGCTTACATGATTTGCAATATGGTGGTCATACAACATTACGTGTGTTTGGTATCTTGAAATTTCTCACACATTTTCACAATTTGCTGTTGAACCCCGTACGCAAAAACACGCTTAACTAATCTTGGTGAAAATTTAAGTTACTTTATATTGAAACGAAGCCAGTTTCTTTTGTCGAAAATAAAAGCAGATCCGAAAGTTATTTACACGATAAAGGCAAGTCTTAACAAAACTAAAAAAAACTTGTAAGTCATCCAAATCCGGCGTTAGTGTTTTCGCCAGGAATAGGAAAGACATTTTGGTTATTTCTATCTTCTATCTTTTCAGTTATTGGAAATAAGACATCGAAATCGTGGATTTTATGGATTTTGTTGCTAATGTCACCGCAAAGCCCTCCTATTGTTTTTTCAAGGACGAAAAATATAATGTCATTCCCTAACTCTTCATATGCTTTTTAATCTAGATAGATAGGGAACATGCAAACGAATTAAGAGACAACATTTTGACTATTGATAATAATCAAAACCTGCCAACCTCACGCAAAATAAAATTTCTGCAACCATTTTGAGTGTCACTGTAATCCAGACGCTCCAAAGCTTTATCAGCATTATTATGTGCACTCTTATTACTGGCTAATTTATATGCACTATTCCTTTGTTGTTGTTTACTGTGTAAAATTTTACTACGCTTCCTATACATTTACCAATAAAAAACGACTAATCTAAGCACCCCTGAAGTATACAACAGAAAAAAAAACATAGCAAAGATTGTACCATAGTGGGTAATTTGTTGCATACATACAACTCTCCCAAAAGACTAACATATCTATATCTATACTATCATATAAAAGTGTTCTTTTGTTTGTTTGTCAGTTTGGCTTTATATGACAGCAAAACTATTAAACAAACAAAAAAAACTCTCAAAATAATACATACATATGTATGTACATATGTAAATTAAAAATTTTATTTATCTGTTATGTTATAAGCCCCATCTGAAAGTATAACGTTTTGCTAAATAAAATAAAATTAAAAATAGACTATAAAATATATCGTATGGAAATAATTTCAGTAATTCCATTTTTGAGTGCTTTGACGTTTCTCTAATATTCTTCTTATTTAAAGTCATCTTAACGATAACAGCGCCAATGTTGATATTTGCCATACACTTAAAGTTCGCTTACACGCTTCTTTAAAAGGCTCTGTTTAGATTGTGACTTTTCATTACACCATCCATGAAGATGTTTTTATCGATGAGATCCGTTAGGAGATCTGAACACTATTGAAACAGATTCTAACGAGCATATTAATCATTCAGTTCATCCAGATTAAAACTTAAATTCCCATGTTAATTATACAAATTCAATGTAAATCCGGATTTTAGTTTTAATCTGGATGTATTGTGTGAATAATATGGCTGTAAGTGCCTGTTTTTATACTGATTTTATTAAAAAGCGAATACAATGCGACAGTTGGGTTTTATATTCGTAAAGAGAAGAGAGCTAGTTTACATAAATATTTTCCAATTCATCAAGAAAAATTGTGTATTTTGTGAGAGATAGGCTGAGTTCGTATTTGTAAAACTTCCGCAGTCCTGCAAAAATTGCGTTCATAACTGTAAACAAACAGCATCATCTCTGCATGAGCATGGCAACACTTGTGTTCATAAAAGTAAACTTATAGTTAAAATGCGGTCAATTTGGCATGTGATTTTTTTATGTTGCTGAATTTGCAGGAAAATGGCAGAGGATCAAATGAGAGTAATTTTTTTTTCAAATTAATTTATAATCGTACAAATATTTATTTTTATATCTTTGATAAGAAATTAATAACTATCCATCCACAGGATTGAATACGAGGCCAAAATCTGGTCCAAAGCTGCTATCGAACTATTGGTTTCCATACGTTTGGGAATGGAATCGGAATTTTAAGCTGGACGCAGGAAGAAAAACGTTCTATGGGATAGGTTTTCCAAAAAATTAAAACTATTTTTATAAGGAAGTTCCAAAATTTGAAAGCTTCCTATCATAGGATTAAAAAAAGAAATAAACTAAGCAGTAGAGAGACTTCCTCATGGGATTACTTCCATTAGTTCAATGAAGTTTATGGATCTCGACACAATGTTAAACATCCTCCAGAGCTATTGGCTGAGGTATTTGATCGATTTGAGGAAATTCATATTTTTTGGAATATGCTTAAACATCATTCTGTAGGTTCCCTTATTCAAAAATAATTTCTTTCGTCTTCGGTTTTTTAATTTTCAATTTTTTTACCAATTTTTGTCCCATGTTTTCAAAATTGGTTCCTTCCCTTTTTAATAGCCATTTTTAAAATAACATTAGAAAACCAAATAAAAGTTCCTATTTATTGTACATACCTACATATCTGACTTTTTCTATGTTTGCTCTCATTTTTTAACAAAGTATCATGACTGCACACATGCTGTTGTAATTGTGTTGATAAATGTATTCGAAGCATGTTTTAGGCAGGGCAGGGGCAACAAACATTGCAATTACGAACTCAGCCTGATGCGTTCACTATGGCGTATACTTAATATTTTTTTTTACGTTGGCTGGTGGTTTTATTTTTTAACCATAATATCTTTGGAAAGTTTTCCAATAATAATTCTGTTTTGTTTTATTAAACAAGAGTAGAGTCTTATATATTTACTTATTTATGAAGGTAATGGTAAGCTATACTATACGAGTAAATACAAATTTTTGATAAAACTTTTGAACATTTGACATTTGAAGAGTGAAATAAAGTCAAATGTTCTAAGCATATCCGAACAGAACTTCAGTTCTTGGAGCAATCCTTGTTGGGCACTTCCCGAAAATGTTCCTGAGGAAACAATTATTTTTTTTTCAGTTCATTTGTTTACTTAAAATTGATTTTAACACGCTTTTGGGGAAAAATCGGCGACTTTTTTTTAGATAATCTTATATTACTTGGCCTTATTGCATGGAACGCAAGCCGTTTTTCAATTCTATGTATTTTCTATCCTTCTTAATTTTTCTTATAAAAAAGTTTAGGTACTTATAACAACGGTAACCCTTTTTATAAAATATAAAATAAAATAATGTTTTTCTGAGCTTTTACAAATATTCAACGAAACTTCACCATTCTAAAACAATAATCAACAAAAAGAACAAATTATCACTCAATTTAACGAAAGTGTCAAATCAATGCGCTGCTACTCATTGATAAATAAAGACAACATTTCCCATGTGCGAAAGTTCTCACAACAAAACTAAAATTTGTTGTCGGTTTACATATTTTGTTTTCATGGAAAGACAAAATTTTCCACAAATACACACAAATAACATTATGAGGGAAAATTACGAATATGCGTATTTTCATTTAGAGAGACTTTCACGGGGTATTTCTTTTTTCTTTTGGTTGATATTTTCGTTGTTTCTATAGTTTACATCGTTTTTCTGTTTCTCTTCTTTGCCACCTCCCAATCTAGGAGAGAAAAGAGAAAAAGCTTGAAAAAGTTTCGACATTTTCAAATACATTTTTCTGAAGGCAAGAAAAAAATAAAAACCCTAAGCAAATTCCCATCAACCGAGCCATCTCTCAGTTTGTGTCGAGAGTTATAACGGATCTGTTGCAAAAGAAACTTGAAAATACCCGAAACGGATGTGTTGATATTTGGAAAAAAAAATAGTTTTTTTCTTCTTTTCCATACAATTCCAAGCAAGGACATTTCCCAGAATGTTAAAGAAAAGTGACGAAATTGATTAAAAGATAAATAACTCAACAAAAATGTAAGAATTTATACGGAAAAGTGTAACTTAAAAAAAGGAAAAAGGAAATAAAACTCCTTGAATAAAAAAGAAGGAAAATCTCGTCCCTGTATTATGTGTGTATATCTTTGGTTTATCAATATAACGCTGTGCTTATAGATTCTCCTTTCGTTAACAATCCTCCCCTGAACATCTTCAGTACACATAAGCCCGAAGGAAAAAAGAAAACAGCCAGGAACCCGAAAACACGAAAAAGTATGTAGACGAGAAAAAAACTTAGTAATTTTCTTCTTTTTTTCTTGCTAAATTGTTGACCAACGAGGTTTTTTGGGGTAAACAAAAATTGAAAAACGCTTTAAACCGCTTAAGATAATCTTTCTGAAAACCTCAGAGAAGGAATTCTTTTGAAAATTATTGTAAAGGGTTCCAGTGAGTATATCGAGACTTAGCCCCAGATTTTCTAACGAGGTGCTCGCAAAAAAAATTGAAACAACAACAATTTTCTTGTGTACCTTCTAGGATGTACCTACTCCTCTAACTGTGCCAAAAAACGAGCACTTCACATTTTATTATTTTTTAGTTTCTCTCTGTATATGTTGTTCTCAGCTATTCAGATTCAATTAACAAGGATTTCATCCTTCCCAGCAAAAGCAATAAAAAAACAAAATGCAATTCATAATGAAATCCTTTTATTGTCAAAACGTGACGTAAAGTTAGAGAGCTCGCGTAGTAACGAGAAACCTCCGAAACCGATTGGATTGTGTGGTTGTTGTTTTTTATGGGGTATCCTGTTAACCACATTCTGACATGTTGTTTATGGTCAGTCGTCAGTGGATTCGCTTGTTCTTTCAAACAATAATAAAAGAAGGAAGAAAATCCACATCCGCATTGTGAGGAAGGACGTTTTGAATTATGAGGCAATGGAAATGAAAAAATATAAAATTGAAATAAAGTTATATAGACACCTTCCCAATTTTGAGGTTTTCTTTCAATTTTTTTCAAATTGGAATATCACAAGAGGTACGAGTACTTTACCACACTACACACTCACTATTTGATACGTAGTATTTGTTCTATAGAGTCAAGATTTTTTGACTGACTGTTGAGTGTGTGTGACACACGTGTGTGTGGTGTGTGTGTGTGATCGATTCAAGGCTATACCTTCGAAATAATGGTAGAACATGAATTTTATAGCCTTAACTTATGTGAGGGCTTCCGTTTCCTTCTCAAATAATAAAGGTGAGCTACATTTTTTTGAACATACATACATATATGGTTATACATGTATAAAAAAAGGAAGTTTATAGCGTGTATTTTGTATAACGAAAATCAATTTCCACCCTGAATTGTTTTTTGGGGATGCACACTGGAAGTTAGTCTAAGATAGCAACATGTAGGAATGAAGTTTTTTTCTTTTTTTTAAATTCAAAAAGAATTTTGAGCGCATCAAAAACCAGCATTTTTTTAATTAATAGAATTCCCACGGAAAATAATTTTAAGAATTTTAAAAATAGAATACAATTCTTAATATTTTTCTGAGACTGTGTTTGTTTAAAAAATAATTTCGTTATCGCTTTTTCTTTATGGAGCCATGACAACAGAAAAAATGTTGATATGATTTAAAAAAACACACAGTCAATCTTAAATTTTGAAACATCAATGACAAAATATATATTAAACTGTACAATTGATGGTGTGGCTTCGGGTGAAGAAAATTTACGATCAAAAGTTGGTCTTGTCTTATCTTCTGTCACTATATACATCTATGTACATACTACGCGTAGCTAGCCGATCATCAGTTTATCGAACTAGATCGTTTAGGTACAGAAGATTTTGTTTTAAATTTGTAACAAATCATTTGTTTGTATTTCCTTAGAGAAGAAGTTCGAAATTCATGTTTTAACTGGTCTAGAAAAGCTGATTGCTTAGAACTGCTTTGTTTTTCTTTTTTCCTCAAATTTTTTATATAACAGATCAATTGTTTTTTTTTACTAAATTTCCAATATTAATGAATGAATTAATGAAATTGTGTTGAATATTTTGTATAAATTGTATTTTGTTTATATTCTCGAATTTTTTATTAATGACTCGAATAGAGACATTATTTCTAAAAACATTTGGTTCGTTCTTGTTGATTCTCATTTTTTAATGATTTCAAATAAATGCTTTGATGAAGTAAATAGTAAAACATATACACATACATTATTTCATTTAAAACCAGTATCTGAAATATGATTATGCACACTTTAAGCCCCATTTAGACTTTCGTTCTTCATTCGCTGTACGTTGTTCGTTCTTCGTTCTTCTCTCAACAACGTATACAACGAAGAAGCATTTACATTAATTCGGTTTTGTTTTTCCGTTCGTTCTTAACAACAAACACATTGTTGGCAGTGGCGGCACTATTAATATTTCAGAAAAAAGAAGATCTTGTTGGACGAATGGTTGGTTGCTGAAAAGGAAACATTTATAGCATACAAATCTTGTTTTGTTTTCTAAACTAGCGCTGGAAGTGATTATAATATCGTGCTTTTTTGCATGTTCCTCTGATTATTCATTAAATCTAAAGTATTATTATTCGTACTAGAAAGATAAAACCCTTAGACAAAATATTTTATTTATTTACCTATGTAGGAACTCCAATTTATAATGAAGCCCTCTGATGCTCCATTCACTAATAAAAAAAACTACAATTTGCACGGCACTGCAAACAATGTTTAAAAAAACACGTTGTCCAGGTAGCAACGAGCAACGAACACCAAAATTTCCGAGCTCTTTTGAATTTGTACGTTCTTCATTCGTTGTTAGTTCGTTGTTCGTTTTTTCATTTACATTCTTGTTGTTCCGCGTACGAGCAACAACGTACACAGAGCACAACACCGAAAGTCTAAATGCAGCTTTTGAATTTATACGTTCTTCATTCGTACGTTGTTGAGAGAAGAACGAACAACGAATAACGTACAGCGAATGAAGAACGAAAATCTAAATGGGGCTTGAGATTATACCCGAATATATATGATATTTTGGGCTTTAGAGATTTTAGATATTAAAAAATGAGATAAGATATGATAAAATTATACTCTGGCCCAATTTATAAATTAAATAGTGTTGCATACCAAAATTTCCTTTAAATGTTCTAACGTGTATTATAGGGCAACTAATGGTTAAACGTGAACAAATATTTTACTCGATCTTAACTTTACGATAATAATCGTTTGTCTGTTCATCTGTGCGGGTGAACTTTCACTGCGCATTCAGTTATAACCTAAGCGAAAATTCGGTCCCTATTTCATTAATTTGTATAAAAAAATGTGTATAAGTTGCGGCAATCAAAGTTTTAAAAACATACAAGTAAAAGGTTCTTTCAATAGAAACGCTTGTGGTTTAATTACATAGACTTACGACTTAAGAAAACCCTGACAGGGTCAAGTTGCACGACCTCCTCTGCATGAGGTAACGATGCTCATGTGGAATGTCCAATTTGGCATAAGTTGTGTGACAGGTAACTTTCTGTTGGAACCAAATATTCCAATGGTTATCATAGATATTATTTGTTTATCATTTGCACATGTTGCTCGACGCTCTTGCTTGTCATGCAGGATTGTCTTTATACTGTCTGAAAAATAAACACAATATGGCTTCCTTGATGTATCGAACTCTACCCTTCCATTTATTTAAATCCAGAAGAAACATCTTAGCAAAATGGTTAATGCGTTGGACTGTCATGGAGAAAGTTTTGAGTTCGATCCTCAGCCTCTGGAACAAATATCTTGAGGGGAAGTGGCAAATCCTCCGAGAGTATTTATTTTTGACATAAATAGTGCTAGTCATCTTAGCCGTTCGGACTCGGCAGGAAATTATAGGTCCTCTTGGTTGACAGTTTTCAGTCACAAGGTCCAAGCACTCTACGAGCTGTTTTACTATCAAATTTATTTTTATAGAAAACGGCAACTGTTTAATAAATGTCCGTGGATCAGTTTTTACAATTCGTAAGAATAAAAATCTTTAAAATCTTTCAACTTGTTCTTATGTTTTAAGACTATAACGTTGTCAAGCAATTAAGTACTTCTTTTTTCATATAATTACGTTCTTTATGCCGAAAAATGTTCACATATTTTGTTCTTTTTGTTAAAATAACTTTTATGTTCAGTTTTTTTATATAATTTATACAGGTTGGATGTACGGTTGAAATCAGAACAAAATTTATCGATTCATTAACAAAAAATACTTGTACGTGATTTCAACTAATTCAAATTATTATTATTTTACATTTTGTTTTTCTACATTAAAACTAATTTAAAGAAAATATTAAATTTTTAAAATTATTTTTTAACATTATTAAATTATTTAACTTATATTTAACTTTTTAATATTTTTTTTTAAAGAGGTGCATCGATGGAAAAAGCTAAAAGCTAATTGAATTCCATTTATGAAACTATTGGTTTTAACTAAGTAGAACTCGAAGTGGATTCAATATTTAATCTCCTTTTGCATCTACGGCCTTATTTACTTATTGTAAATAACAGATATATTAACCAACAAAATTTCACTGAAAATGCTTTCCTGTTTTTAGTTTTATTGGACTGTTTATAGTTATTAAGTTGTTAGGTAGGTGAAAAAAACATTTAGAACATATTAGAAAATATTCTATCATTATTAACAATACTTTTGGTTTGAACCTGAAGAAGCTTTATCCGATATTCGTATGTGGGAAGGTTGTAGGGATCAGCTCATGAAAGATGGATAAAGTATCTCTTTGACATTTATCTAAGTTAAGGAAAAGTAATATAGATATAAAGATTAGTATGTCAAAGAATGTGATGTGATCAATAAAACAGGGCCTAGATGACTGCCCAGAGGTACATCTGAGTTAATTGCTTAAAAAAGAATTTCAGAGTTTTTTTCTGGGAACATAATAACTTAAAATTTATTTTATGCCTTAAAAAGTCAGTGTATACACAATCCAATTTACTTCCATTTATAATGCATTTGTTCCTTTATAACATTTGAACCACAAACCCATGCTGTTAATCATATATTTGATTCTAAGAATGGAATGCTCATGTCTTACATACAACTTGTTGAAAGAACTTTGTTAGAAATTTAAAATTTTCATTGTTTATAGAATCTATAATATCTAGTCATCACTTTTCAAAGTTCTAGATGTTTCTTCCTACCTTTTTGTAAATAAATAAATAAATAAATTGGGTGATGCAACAGCCCGAAGAGAACCTAGTGACTTACAACTTGCAACCATACTTAATGAGCAATACTTTTCTTAGAGGATTTGTCAATTCCTCGCAAGAGGCAATACGCGCTTGAAAACCTTCTTTTTTTGCGGCTAGGAATCGAGCCGAATACCTTCCATATGACTGTCCAATGCACTTACCATTATGCCAAGGGGTACTGCTACCTCTTATAAAGATAAAATTCAGAAACCACTGAAAATTAACATAAGAAATCAGTCTTTTTTCAAAAATGCCCGTGAATGAGAATTCCTCGCACACGGTTAACTTTTCCACTCCGTAGGAAATAATTTTTCAAACATCGCCTTTTAAAATCATATGTTATAGTTCATATATGCATATTTTGAAAACAGAGTTATTCCTATCACTATCTTATAATTTTAAAATCTTTGCCGATGCAAACAAAAATTTATCTTCTTATCTGTAAAGATTCAGAAAATAGTGGTTAAATTAGCTTTTATTTACCCTATTGAATGTTAAAATTTTAATGAATCCCTTCTTCTTGGTTAATGTGATAACGTGCAAAGATCACATTCAAAATCTGCCAATCTTTTGTAACGCAAAAAATCTCTCGGTGTAAATGGATTTGCCCTTACACCGGAATCTATCATAAAGTTCTAAGTTATCGAGTTTTTGTTCATACCTGTCAAATGCAAATACCAAATATATATAACTGATTTATCACAAGCTAAAAGTATTCAAGTTAATAAACTAGCTAGCGTTCAACTTAATAAGTTTCCATTAGCTCATAATATGATATTTTCCTGCTGTAACAAAATGTCTATTTCTGCTTGTCACAAACTAACTGTCGTAAAAAGAAGGAAATCATGAAATGTCAAATTAACTAGTGTCACGAATAAACTGTAAGCTCAAAACGCTAAAAAAATTAAATAAAAACAAAAACCAAAAACGTGACATTAGTGAATGCCGTCGCCTTATTTTGCACACACGACTTGCGACATTCGGGTAATCTTAAGATAATTAATTAAATTTCCTTTTTTTGCCTTGAATTTTTGAAATCATCCACTTTGCGCATTATACATACCTGCTGGAAATGCCGCAAGCTCTTGACATTTTACTAATTCTGCATGCTAATAAATATGCTTTTTTATCATAATTTCTTGGAACTCTGCCATTTTAATGTGCCATAGAAAGACAATAATAAATCATTGAAAAATGAGAATGCCATAGAACAAAGTGAGGTGCAATGACCCCTAAGTCAGAGGGACATTTTGTTTACAATATTCATATCGATTACTTGTGGCAATTTTATGACAGGCTTTTGTCTTTTCTTTCTATGCATTTTCAAGACTCAGCGTGTAAACAAGTCTTGAAAAATAACCGAATCAATTTCAATTATCTACTTATGAGCCGATTCTTTATGCCCCAACCACCGCTGCCGCCTAAAATCCTTCCGTTGAATTGAAAGACGCCATTGTGGTTCCAATGTCATCAATGTCAGAATTGTCGTCTTCTTCTCCGCTTGCATAACTAATATAATGCAATTTGCATTGAAATTAAGTACTTCATTTCTATCATCGTCACTATGTGTGTGTGTAAATAGACAAGGCTTTTCTCATTTCAGAAGTAGGTAAATATTATATATAAACCGTTATATGGGTGCAGACAATGATAAATCAATAAATCACATGTTCAACTAATTTTTGCCAATAAATGCGGCGATCCACTAAACAGTCAGAAGGACGCCAGCCGCATTTAGCCTAGAATTCGCCGCGCTGCTGTTTATTCTCGCCCAGTACCTACCTCAATTCAGAAGTGGGATTTTACCCCCGAAAAGTTGACAAAAAGAGCAAAATTGTTCCTGCTGACGAATTAAGGACACTCATAGGAAATTTTTACGCTGACGACACGGTGTATGGTGAAAGTGTCGGCCGAGAGGCAGAAAGCTCTTCGAAAGCTCAATTTGTTCCGTTTACCTATTTTTTTCTGAGCACCTCTAAAGTTCTTATCGTTGCCGTCGTCGTTGTGTCGCGTCGTGCGTTGGAGGAGTTTCGGGACGACGACGAAGAAGACACACTCTTATGTTGTTTTGATAATTTTTTTCCGCGTTTCCTTTTTGGTTATCAATTTATTTTGTTTTGCTCTTTTTCCGCACCTCCTGTTACTCACTTTTAGCGGAACAGAGTGGCGGGCAGTGGGATGCGCGAAGTTTCAGCTATCCCTGCGTGGGAATTTGCCTCTCTTGACAATACTGGATGCTGGAGAGAGTATTGATCCTTGTTTTGACACACTACTCACTTTTGGCCGGGTTGGGTATGACGGTGGTGTTTGGAAGCGTAATAGTTATCCTTGATACCATCACCTCAGCCTATCCAATCCGGCTATACGTGCTCACATCTGCGTGGATAATGAAATGGCAATTTCTTTTCTCTGGTCCATTTTGTGTTCATTGTTGTTGCTGCTGTGTATTTTGCTTTTTGGACAATTTTTCCTGTTTTATTTTCCACAGGCGAGAGACTTTTAGGCGACATTTATATTATATCCTTTGGGGAGTTTTTAAGGCACGGTGGGAAAGGATCAGATGATGGTGACATAAGGAGCGTCGTTGTGTGCAAATGAATTTAAAGTTGTTGGGAGCTGCTTGGCGTCGTCGGTGCTGCATGTACGGATGGCTATTACTATACTTTTTTTTTTCATTAACATTTTGCTTCCTTTTTCTGTTTTGTAAGTATTCTGGCATTCGAGTTATGTAAGGTAAAGGATATTTCTTATGTGTTTATTTATTCTAAAATTCCCTTGTGGCGGGTGGTTTAAAAAGAAAAACAAATATTTGTATGACAGTTTTTCTCTGTCTTGATTTATATAAGCAAGTTATACTACGTACTCGAATGTGTGAATGTCTTACTCGTAGACCGAGTGGAAAACAAATTGACCAGCCTTGAATAAAAAGTTCAAAATTTTCTTCAAGGTCGTATAATCGAAAATGATTATTTTCTTTTTTCATAAGATGACAGAGTAATGAAAAATACAATTTCTTCTTCGAAACGTATAGATGAGGCAAAAATAACTTTTTTTTTTATTATACCAATCGATACATTTGCATTTTTATTACAAACAGTTATAACTTTTCCAAGAATAAATGTTATAAACCTAAAGCTTTAGCTATATAGTAGATCTGAGGCAGTTGGATTTAATTTTAAGAGCTGAAAGGTCATTAATTTGTAATGACTTTCGCAGATGTTTATTTTTTATGAAATTGGAAGAAGACATTTATGGTTTTGTGAGATACTCATACTTAATAAATTAATACAGGCCAGTGCTGTTATAATAATGGAGACGACGTACACATGTTTTGATAAAGAATTAAATTGGTTGCATTAAAATTTGGATTAAATATAATCCAAAGATCAATTTTTGACAAAAATTCAATTGTGTCAAAAATTGAACTTGGAATTAAATTTAATCCAATTAACACACGGTTTATAACCTTGAAACTCAATTCTCAGAATATAATTACAATCCGATTAACAAATACTCAAAAATGTGGTCTTGACAGACATTTGCTTTAAAAAAATTTGCTTTGACGGAAAGTGTCAAAATAAAATCTTAATTAATAGCTCTGTAAACTGTTCTCGTACTTTTAAGAAAGACAGTTTATTTAATAGATTTAGTTTCAAACTGACATTTTGAAGAACTCATCAATTCTTTTTCAATAAGGTAATGTTATTTAGGAAGATAGAACTGGCGACCTCTGGGAGTCTAGCCCTATAGCCCAATTAGAACCGAAGTGCGAAGTGATTGAACCGTAGGTATAAGAACATCGTCTTTAGAGTTTGGAAATTCTAATTTTTTTATGTACCGTTCTTATACCTACGATTAGTTGATCCAAAGTTATAAGGGTCTAAACTTTTTTTTTTTAACTTTCACGTTTAAAAAAATTTAATAAACAAAAAAATAAAAAAAAGAAAAAACATCGCCCCTAGAGTTTGGAAGTTCTAATTTTTTCATGTACCGATTTGTTACCTAGGATTAGTCAATCCAAAGTTATAAGGGTCCAAACTTTTTGCTTTTTTTTTGTTAATTTCATGGTTAAATCATGGTTAAATAAGCTTAATAAAAAAAAAATAAAAAAAAGGAGAAACATCGCCCCTAGAGAAACGTATATTCTACATTGGGTCATATTTATTTTATTTCTAAAAAAGTTATTGCGGTCTATATCCTCTCCTAAAAATTTTTTTGTCTTAAAAGTTTTAAAACTCACTAAAATAAAATATAACGAGATACAATTTAAAAAAAGTAACGGACATCGCCCCTAGGAAAATTTGCGCCCAACATTTTGGCGTTTAAAATATTCCAATATTTTTGATACCTATCGAGATCTTCTATCCTAAATGAAAACATAAATTTCGATGCAGCGATCTTCAGCTTCATCTCGAAATTTGGCCAGAGCACGGCCTTTGCAGAGGAAATGGAGGAATGTTTTTTTTCCGCTGGTCTCCATAGTTTTGACAACTAGTGTTCTGAGAAATGCGTAGCTTCGCTGCATCCTCCCCTATATTGTACAGTGTCCGCTACAGGTAGCAACGGTCCTGGCTATGTCTTGTCTTCGGAATATCAGATCAAGCGTTCGGAATTTATTATGTGTGAGCTAAATCTTTCTAGATAAAGTGCAGTTAGTTAAACTGCTCCACCAACACGGTTTGATTCGTTAAGAAAAATTGAAAGAACATTGCTCTTCATAGCTCCGAGTGGAATGTTAACTCTTTTTTTCAAGTGAGTTATGGAGGTCTGATCCTTACCCGGCTAGCCCCTTCATTTCCATCAATGCCACAGTGATCCGGAACCCAGATAAGAGTGACATTGTAGTTAATAATGAAGCTAGCAAGTTTGGAGGATGATGTATTAGAATGAATGGCTTTAACAGCCATCTGACTGAATGTCGTCGTCGTTCTATGAAAACTCCCTAAGTCCATTTAAAAAAAAATGTGATTCAATTCTTATTTAATTTATTTCGGATAAACCATTTTCAAAAAAAATTATTGTACAATGGCTACGCCAAACCCATTCTACGATTGAAGCTTGAGATCGTGCTATTCTGATAATTTTTGGATTTTTTTATCTTAATTTCCAAGTTTAAAAGCAAATATCTCAAAACACAAAAATGGACTTAGTGAGTTTTCATAGAACGACGACGTTGTGATAATAGCCGTATTCAGGTTCTGGTTTAGATTGGTTTGAATCTTGTTTGAGCACCTTCCCCAGTAATGAGATCGGGTAACCTAAGCGACCTAGATAAATTGAAAATAATAACGTACTTATGTAACAATGAAATTTAGGATTTTCTTCAAACTTTTGCAGAGCACAATCGGAAAAGTATCGGCTTTTCAAAAAAGGTTTCAGTTTTATAATTTATTTTGTTTTGTAAGAATGAAGGATAAGATTTGTATGTAAAATTCGGATCAACGTGAAATTAAAGATTCTCAATATGGCGTGGAATCGAGTGATTTGGCTCATTTAAAAACTCGGCTATGACATTTTTGTTTTTCTTCGAATAGAGCATTGTCTCACTGATACGAAAATATTTCAGAATCAATATCCAATAAGAATATCCTCCTCTTAAATAATTCATCCGTAATACTAGCACTTCAGAGAATGCCCAGTAGTTTGTTCTTGAGCCCAACTTCGGACGTACTGTTAAATTCAGAGAATCTTTCCTTAGATCCAGTACAAAAATTCAAAACCAATGTGCATCCGCATTGTTCTCAAATATTTTAAGCAAAATATTTAAAAAAAAATCTCGAGGCGAAATTATCCACTAAAGCCTAGTACCTATTCAGTTCAAGTGAAAATGAAAGTTTCATATAAAAGTGACTGCTGGTTCACTGGCATGAAATCTGCAACGCGAGGTGAGTACTAAAATGTGGATTGGAAAAACAAATATGTTCCACAACTTTTTCCACGCTATGATTTTCATTTCTTAATGTACAACCATCAGGAAAAAGTTTAAGGCATCGTGGAAAACGGTGACATTTGTCAGTTGATTTGAATATTTTGTTTCAAAATATAAAATTGAAAATTTATAAACAGAAAGAACGAATCAATTTAAAAAAAAAAATTTTTTTTTCATTCAAAGTGAGTATCAAAAATTCACGTGGAAAAGTTTATTCTATTTTCATTTTTATTCTTCGCGTGTAATTTGGTACGTATTTATTTTTCATTTCACGCTAGGTGGATTGTGGATTTCTTTAATTAAGCCTAGTACTCACCTAGCGTGAAATGAAAAATAAATACGTTCCAAATTACACGCGGAGAATAAAAATGAAAATAGAATAAACTTTTTCACGTGAATTTTTGATACTCACCTGAAATACTGAATACTCATATTTTTTGCTTTCATTAAGTAAACTCTCGAGAGCAGTATCAAAAAATTCGTTTTCCATGTTATATTTCTGTTTATAAATTTTCAATTTTTTATTTTGAAACAAAATATTTAAAATAACTGATAAATGTCACAGTTTTCCACGCTGCTTTAAACTTTTTCCTGATGGTTGTACATTGAGAAATGAAAATTTGGCGTGGAAAAAGTTGTGGAACATAATTGTTTTTCCAATCCACATTTTGGTACTCACCTCTCGTTGGGGATTTCATGCGAGTGAAATAGCCGCCACATTTATATGAAATTTTCATTTTCACTTGAACTGAGTACTAGGCTTTATTACGAATTTGATAGTATTTTTTGTTCGACATACTCGTATGTAAGCATTCTACCAATAGTTTAGTCTCAAGTATGGACGTAACTCACAGTATGTTTCATGAATGGAACTGAAAATAATTTGCACAATTTCCAAGCGATGTAAGGGCATACGTTTATCAATAAAGTCTGTATGTTTACTTAAGCATTTTTTATAAATTGTTCATTAACTCAAAACTTTAAAAGCTTTGATTTTTGAAAGGTTACGAATATTTTCAAATATTTTAATTGACCAGAAAACACCAATTTTTCAAATTTTCAAACCAAAATGAGCACAAAATACGTGCCAAATGTCAAATTAGCTGTCACTGGAAAAAAAATGTTGGTGATCTTTCTTGATTTGTTGGGCAAGTATTGTTTTGGTGTAAAATTCAAAATTAACACTACGATGATTGTGAAGTTTAACTTAGTGGTCAAACGGTCCGTCGGCCTAAGAATCTGTGCTTCCTTGCGTCTTTGGATTTGTTTGCCTGAAGAGTAATTTGGGGTAATGTGGTATAGGCGGGTAATGTGGTATAGGCAGTTTTCTCAAAAACTAAGCATGTTTCTTCAACGGTTTTTACCTTAGCGGACGGTAATATAAATAAAACTAAGTACTCGGGTTCAATCCAGTCAAAAATCATCGTATATCTCAAGCAAATATTTGAGAAGGGTTATTGCGTGAAGTTGAGTTTTTTTTTGGGTCAAACAAAAAGTGTTTGTGTGCTCTCAAAAGTTGTGTTTCAAGCTAGTTTATAAATTCTTTACAAAACTTAATTAATCATCTACGAGAAACAACTGTTAGTTTTGTTCAAAGGTGTTTATTTTATATTTTATTATTTATTTTTGTAAAAATATACAGTTTCGGCTAATGTGGTATACTAGCCGTGGCTACTGTGGTAGTATACCACTTTACCCATCATAAAAGTTTATTTCTTTTTTTGGCTATTTGTGTTTTTTCTAAAGATTCATTCGTTAAAATGTCTAAAAGGGTTGAAGTAAGAAAATGAGATTCAAAAGACATGGAATCATACTGTGAGGAATGAAAAAATAGGAAATTTGAGATTTCACACACATTTAAAAAATCTACTGGGTAATGTTGTAAAGTATACCACAATAGACAGCATAGTGTACCACATTACCCTTTAACTATCAAAAGTGACGATTTAGAGGTTATATCAATATTTTGTCTAAATCTATCAAAAGTGACGATTTAGAGGTTATATCAATATTTTGTCTAAATCTTTGTTAGTTTTTGTTAAAATTCGACAAAAAGAAATCACTTGGTAGCTTATATGTTTTTGGTAAAATCTACCAAATTTAGGAGCATTTATTTCATAACTTTTTCTGTTAAGTCAAAAAAACAAACATGTATACCACAATACCCTAACTTCCCTTCAACTGTACGAGCTAAATTCTCAGCGTGACAAATAAAAATATTACGTTAAAAATTTGTACATTATTTGTGACTATTTTGACTAGAGAAAAATCCTAATTTTTGTTTTAGCTAATCCATAACGGATAGCTGTCAAACAAAGGCTATGGTTTTTACGAATTTTCTTAAAAAACAGTAGTGAAGATTAAGATTAAACTCCAAGCATGTGTTTTCCTAAGTTTTTGTTATAAAAGTGGTATTTTAATTACTGGTGAAAGGTGCACTTAAGGGATAAAAAAATGTTTACGTTTCTTTCAGAAAATTGATTTTGATTATCCTCATATTTATAGTTAACTCCTGTTCCAATTTTATTAAAAAGTTGTCTAAATGTACTTCCAGAAAGTACAAATAATATTGCATTTCAATATTATTGTATATATAGATTTGGAAATTTTAATCACCCGTTACGTTACGTGATTGGAGAAAAAAAAACAATTTTTTTTTATTTTTTACGAGATACAAAAATGCGAAAAATTTAAAATATGTTATTTAAATTAATTTAAAATTGTATGTAATATACGTTATAATAATAACAACAATAAAAATAATAATCCCAATTTTTCATACTTTTTATTTATAAATATCAATTTAAAATATTTGTTAGTGATATTTTTGTACAATAAAAAATTTTTTTTTATCAATAAAATTATTCACACTCAAAACAGGAATTTTCACTGTAATTTTTCTGACTGCCACATTAGTTGTTATTGTTATCGATCGATAGCGCTCGATGTTGATGGCAATGACCTAACCAACGTAGTTTTCAAACAAATGGACCAATGATGCCGCCAGCCCAAAACCATACCAAACAGTTACTTTCTCTGGATGCATTGAAATTTTGTGTACCTCGTGGGTATTGGGATTGTCCCAAATTCACTCTGCTCGAGAGCTCAGTTAGCGAACACACGTCTGCGTAGTTGCCTATGTTCATTATATCCTGCATCGGTTCAGGATTGTACAGAAGTAGACCCAAGTCTTGCGAAGAATTCGACAAGTTGTGGTCTGCGAAAGGCTGAGTTCTGTGCGCAGCCCGAAATTGACTGCTTCGGGTTTTCAAGCACCCTCTTACAGACAGCGGCGATATTCCCAGATCTTCTTTAATAGAAAACAGTTATTTACTTGCTCGTTGTTTTTGAAATAAACAATAAAATTGTACTATAATGAATATTGCTTTATATAATTCGATGAGTACTCGTATTTCAGAAGAGAATACGACGCATTTGAGTTGCTTAAAATCAAAATTGTTCTGCATTGTTTGTTTTCATTTTTCGTTTATTTATCTTTTGATGCATAAGTTAGCCAAAAACTATTACCAAAAACAAACCATAATTTAACAACTATATTTGTTTTCTCCACCCTCATTTTCAAAACAAAACATAAATCTCAACGAAAGACATCTCTGCATTTGGAACAACTAAACACACAAGAAAGAAAACGAATTGATATGGAGATTAATAGTTAAGTTAACGACATCCCACAATAATCGTATTTATGTACATCAAATCTTTCTAGAAATTCGACTTCAAAAACAAATCGAAATAAATATATTCAAAATATCCGGAAAATAGCAGCTATCTAAAGAGCATTAACAAATCACGACCAATGATATTGAACATATCTTAGGGTGTTTCTTACCTTATGATCATCAGTGCATTACCTAACAGTACCGATACATTACATTTTATTGCTCATATCGAGAAGCTGAGGAAGCCTAGAGCACTGATGACTATAAACATAGTTGTCGTGAAAAAAAAATTGATGATGACTATTAAAGTGCTAAATGGGTAATTAATTGACTTTTAGTTTGCAAATTTATTTGATTGTTTTGTATTACGTAACTTGTGTGCGAGCTTCTATAGTAAAATTTAAAAAGAATTGTCTCTCAACTTCACAAGGTGTTTTTAAGTAAACAGTGGATACCCTTAATAGCAGAGTAGGAATAAATTTGACAGGAAACCCAAAAATAAAATAAATAAAAGTGGAGGAATTTGAAAAAAGCGGTAAGGCTGAGCAATGCAACGCCGCAACGGTTGGCAAAATTTTGATTTTTATGAACATTGATTTTACTTTACTGGTCGTAAAGAAGCCAAGTCATAAGATTTGAACGCCTCCATATTTCAAAAGATAACATAAAAATAATGGAGTATACGGTTTCGATAAACACTTTTTTTTTTAAAGAAGTAGCATCCAGCTTATTTGATAAAAGTTGCGATAATTTGTTGGCAAAATATTGCAAACAAATTTTATAAAAATAACTAACAAACTTAGTTTTTTTTAACAAATTTTACAACATAACCTTAAAATATAAAAACTGCAACAGTTTATTTATTTGTTTTCCTAACTGTTTTATGGAGTATTCGTGAATCTATATAATTGATGAAAATCATTTCTGTTTCCAAAATGCCAGCAGTCATCTGACAAATATGGCAAAATCTAGTAACTAAAAAAAGTGGAATCCGGCTAAGGAACAGTCGAATCTGGCGAATCAATGAACGATTACATAAAATTTACAGAGGAATCCGGGAAATCTAATCTGGTATGTCACCTGACGAATGAATCAAATCAAGAGTCGATTGGGGTATTAGCCAAATTAACTGACGAATTAGGCAACTCAATAATGAATCATAAAAACCAACAAACAAATCAGAACAGAAAAATCAAATTTACAATCAGCAAGGCAACGTCGAAACCATTAAATCAGTAGACGTATTTCTCAAATCAACTTAAGCACTACTCAAATCTGGGAAATCAACAGTCAAATCAAATTAATCAACTGACGAATTTGGCAAATCAGCAGTGTAACCCGGCTAATGAATAGTCGAATCTTGCGAATCAACGAACGATTCCGGAAAATTTATAGAGGATTCCGAAAACCAAACAAATGAATCGAATCAAGCAATATTGACGAATTAAATAAAATGCACGACTGGGTCGCACGAACTTGCTCCTATGTAATAGACTAGGAATTTTAAATACGAATGTTATTAGAGAAAACTCTTCATAAGGATAAAATTAAGTTTTTATATTCTTTTAGTAGTAAGAGACAAAAACAGAATGCTATGCAAATATGAATTTATGCAAGAACAAAAATTTTATAAGCCGTTGTAGTGGTTTCTTAAAAAAAAGCTTTTATATACAAAATTTTTAAAACATTTTTAAGAAAAAAATTTGGTATGCTTACTTTAAGTTTTTATTACTGTACGAATGAAAATTAAATTTCCAAAAAAATATTGAGCCGTTTTTGAAATATCGAATTTTAGAAATTTTTTTTTTTTTTTTCAAAAACTCAATAAATATTTTTTTAAAGTTTTGAAATACGATGGTTTTCAGACTTTTTAGAAACATCTCTACAAAACATTTCATTAAAATCCGTTATGTCGATAATGAGTAGTTCAAAATTTAAAAAAATGGTTCTAGGGTAGGTACAATCTGTAATATCTTAATTTATTAAATTAAAGATCGTTAAGATTAATTGAAACAAAAAAAATTGTATCAAAAGAAAAGTACGATTTTTGAAAACCATTTTTTAACATTTGTATGATGGGTACCTTTATCTTTAGGTAAAATAAAACTTTTTTTCATACATCTTGTAGATTATGTTGAGAAACTTTTATTTATTAAGTTTTAAAAAAAAATCTAGCATAAGGTTTTTGAAATATTGAGTTTTGAAAAATTTTTTGTATCTTTTTTTTTTAATCTGTCGAACAGTTTTTGAGAAAACAAAATATTTATGGCAGGTACCGTTGTTTTTGGTCTTAAGAAAAAAGAAAAAAACTTGTGGGGGGGAAGAATTAAAAATAATATCTGCCAAGTTTTAAGAAAGTCAGCCGAGCCGTTAAAGCTATAGTCGAACAGACAGTTAGACATAATTGTGAGACCTACTTTTTTAATCTTCGCTATCATCGTAATGTCAACTTTGATCAAAATCCCGAGTTCGATTTTTTTTACGAATGCATGATTTGCCTTTACCTATAAGTCGCAAGTAAAAATACAGCGAAATCAGGTAAATAAACCAGACAAAACTGGAAAATTTATTAGAGAATAAGCCAAATCATCCGACTGACGAATTCGGAAAATTAACTGATGAATTAGAAAAATCGAATTGTCTTATCAGGCAATATAACGTCAAAACTGGCACATCAATAGACGTAATCTTTTCAGCGTATTTGACATACATACGCATCAACGGCAAATCTTTTAATGCATCAGCCAAATCCACGCCGAATTAGGGAAATCAACAGATGGATTTGATAAATCAATTAAAGAATCAAGCAAAAAAAAAAAAAATCTGACGTATCAACGAATTCGGATAATTCACTGGCGAATCAGGTAAATCAATAGATGAATCTCCCAAATCAAAGTAGGAATCCAACAATCAGCACACGATTTTGGAAAATCCACAGACTGATCCGCTGAATAATTCAAATTTGCTTAGTTAGAGACCGGTTTTTACTATCTTTCATGAAGTCTTTTCAAGAGTTTGAAGCCTTTAGAAAATTCAATAAACATGCTTTTTTGTGATCTTTGGAGATATGATGATATTTTTTTTATAGAGGTTTGAGGGTTCCGAAGATTATTGTTCAAAAAAAGCACAAATTGTCGAACTCTTGATCACATTCACATGAATATGCCGGAGTTGTCATAAAGTTAGGAGAAATTTCATGAAAGCAAGGTCTACAAAATTCCTGACCTGTGCTTTGGGACAATGTCTTGGAAAAACCAGAAATGTTCTTGTATATCCAGCTTTTCGTAAATTTGTATCAAATTATTTAAAGGTATTTCGAGGTAGATATTTTTCTCCATTATACATTTCTCTGTTCTTAGCTCTGTATTTGGTTTCTTCCAAATATAATACGTGCCATAAGATCCAAAAATGTTCCTTTATTATTCACACAATTTTTATGAAACACCCATTCCACGATATATTGCACTGTAGATGAAGTTTAATTGACACATTTCTACAAAACTATTTTTAAATTCCGAACACATATTTTTAAATTTAAGGAAATAGTGTTTTTTTTAAACAATCGAATAAGCTGTTAGCCATTGTTGAAAAGCGACATTTTAAAAGTATCAATAGTTCTGTTTCTTTTGGTTAATTTAATTCCATTTTTACAGATATGTTGTCCCATTGTTGGACAATAGATGTCATGGCAATAGATTCGTTTTGAAATATCGATGAATTGTTTTGAAAATTTATGCAAATAACAAAAAAAAAGCTTCAATTGAAAATTATCAACCATTCATATGGTTTTTTCTTCTCAGTGCAAGATCTATATATCAGCAGGTGCTTGACCTCTTCGCCAGTCATGATTTGGTAAGCCAATATTGTAGTCTTAACCAAAAAGAAAACAAGTAGCTGCACAAGCAGCTGCGAATATTTCTGAATAAGTTGTATTGAGGTTGAGTGCAAATTGTGGTGCAATAGTTCTTTTTATTAGATTTTACTGACTCACTCTGTTGGTTGAACTGCGAGGTGTAATTTATTACCAAATGTTAGCAACAGGTTAGTATTTTTGATTGGCAAATATAGCCTTCTGAAGTCATGCGGGCAAGGGCATTCGAAATTCTATTTGAGCAATGCTTACATTGGTCAAAGAGAAAAAAAAAAATGCCGTGGAATTCCACGCATAAGCCGAATAATTTTTTGATCAATCTTTTAATAAAGTTTAGATTAGTGAGTTTGCATAAAATATATGAATTTCAAGCTGCAATTGATATTAGAATTAAATACAAAATATACTTTGTCAATGAAAGCAAATGCAAATATCTTGGAGAAAGAAAACAAATCTAGCGTGAAAACCATACTGACAGCAACTGATTTGCATATATTTATAAAATCAAGACCGCGTACATTGCAACGGCAAGGAGTGGCTTTAAGCCGCATTATGACTTGACAAGAACAATACCTTCTTTGATTGGATTATTTTGAATATATATTATACTAAATCTGACATAGCCATGTTGAAACGAAATACCTACCTATTGATTTGATTTATTTATTGTTTTTATTAAGAAAAGATGCAAATATATTATTTTTTATGTGCACTGAATATTTTTAAAATTGGGGTTAAACAACAAGTAACTGTGAACAATTTTGGAGTACGCACCATTGTGCTTTTCCTTTATTTTCAAATTTCATTTCAGACGATTAATAACAAATTTATTAATTCTATAACCTCTTTATTTTTTGTTCATTGCATTTATTATTCAAGTTGTTCAAATTGATATTTTTCTGTCGAAATCGTGAAAAGCACTATTCTTTCAAAGAATTTCTTCCCCAATAAGTAAAAACTAAGAACCTACAACTTTATTTCAGGCTTTTAATACAAGTATTTGACTAGTTTTTGAAATGTCTTGAAACTTGTACATGTTTAAAATTAAATTAAAATGCATCCTCTTTCTGCGTTAACTATAAGTATCTAAAAAAAAGGATGCTACCTACCCTGCTTCCAAGTTTTGTTAACTCAAAAACTCAATGGCTGTTTTACTTTTAAATATCTATTGGGGGAATACAAAATATCAATTCAGTTAAAACTGCTCATTGTTTAAAATCCCGCTTAATTGATGTAGCAGCTAAAAAGTCTTCAATAATTTTGTCATATTTTATTGAGAAAGATTGCTTTCAAAAGAGTTGATGGCTAGTGAGAATTTTAGTGGAAATTCAATTTTTATTAAAACGGAGCAGACGTAAATTTCTTTACTTAGTAAATATTAAAAAATAAGTTGGAACTATGAAATAAAGGTAAACCACAATAAAATAGAATCATCCATTCAACTTCAACTACATTCTAAAGAGTTTCAACTTCCGTGGAGAAAGAACGAAATGGTCTAGAAATGATCCATGTACAACAAAGGTTAAAGATATAAATATTCTAAAAGCTACTATGAAACCTTTTATAATAAAAGTTTTACTAAAGAGTTTTTCAATTGGTGCGAGTAGATTTTGGCAGACTGAGGAGGCTATCTTTTTATGGTGATATATGTCAAATATGTTGTCTATTATTTAGTTACTGATACCAAATAACCGATTCAACTGACCCAGGAACTTAAATTGACCATAGACAATTCCGTTTGTTCACTGACTGGGCTTCGGAGAATTTGGAAGATGGCCACAATTTTGGACAAAAAATCATCTTTAGCGATGAGGCGTATTTTTGAATGAATGGCTGTGTTGCAGTATAAAGGACGACAGTAACTTAAAAAAGGTTAACCAGGACCCATGCATACGAGTACTCAAAAAGTTACCAGTTAATATGGATTTCGGACCCGGCACGCCGACAATGCTTCATAATTTTTGTAAACAACGTTGGTGAGGCGGTTACCGTAAATGACTAGCTCTACAGAACGATGATAACCATTTTCTTGTGGTCCAAATTGAACAATACAGACCTAGACAAAATGTGGTTCAAGCAGGATGGCATGGGCACTAAATGCGTGCCACACAGCGGACGTCACGATCAACATTCTGCATTTATGAAGGTAAGGTTATGCGGTTTGACCCCTCTAGACTTTTTGTTGTGGAATTTCCTGAAGTCGCTAGTCTTCAAAAATCCAGCAAAAACTTTGCATTTTTTCAAAAAATTTCATTTAAAAATAAAAATTAAATACAATTCAAAAATTTCTTTAAAATAGAAATAATATTTTTTTTTGTATTTTCTTTTTAACAACATAGAATTTAATTCCCAAAAGCATCACCATAATTAGGGAAAATTTGTTTCTTAGACGTCGAATTTCCCATTTTCGAAATGTATCCGTGTAAGAAAAGAGTTTCTCATTTAAGCCATTCGAACATGGCAGAACACACACACGAGAATGGTTGAGAGCTGTAACATCGTAGACCACACTCTTCAAAGAGCTGTTACTAAATAATGGTGCAAAATTTTAAACAACCTGTTTTGAAGGACTTAGCATGATACTAGTAATATACTAGCTCTTCGAAAATTTAAATCCTTTTTTAGTTTAACTAACTAGTAAAATACTAATTCCGTTTTATTAAAACGGTATATCTAAATACGTCTAAGCAATGACAGTTCGGGACAAAAAAAAAAAAACAAAAACAAGCCTTACTCTGTGAAATGAACATAATAATTTAAAGCTCAGAAGTCAAAGTGACAACTTACAATTTATTTTGTTATTTGTTTATTTTTTACAACCTACACATTATTTTGATATTATTTTGCCTAGTTGCTGTATTTATTTTGTAATATTATTTCAATTTCCTTTTTAAAAATAATAATCTCTTTTGTCCGGTGTGAGACCTTAAAAGCAGGACTTAAAACATCGCACTTTTCTGCACAAAGCTATGTAAGTCTTCAAACATGTCGAAATCTTCGTCTTCCGAAAACATTTTAATTATTTTATTTACTTTGAAAAACAATTACTTAACGAATTACATATAAAAAAAAACACAATTTAGCTATTTTAAATAAAATTGCTAAGACATATTTTTCGAGGAAAATTACACATGCCATATGGATATAGCAAGTTAATAAAAGTTAAGGTAGCCATTTTGTGATTTTCAGTAAAATGTAAAGATATTATGTAGTAAGATGCTAAAATCGTTTAAAATTAGTAAAATTTTCTTTTTAATTTAGTAACTTACTAGAATGGCCTTAGCATTTTACTAAACCGTTTAAGACTTTACGCAAATTTCTCTAGACCTTTCCGTTAAGAAAATAGCGAACACAAGATTCACTTTTTAAATCAAGATGGCGGAAACTCTACAAAGAATACATGGGTTATCTCACTTGCAAAAAATGGTTGTTAGGCATTGTCAAACACTCTCAACAAAAAACATTTTAGGTTTTCATTAAACCTGAAACTTAAAAATTCAATTATGCTTTTCTCGCAATTTTTATTTTTTTTTGGTCTGCATTAATTTTCAATCAACAAAATACAGTTTTCAAACTACTGTCAAATATCATTCAATGAATATTTTTAACAGGCCCGTCAATATTAAGACGCCAAATGCTTCGTTAAGTTCTGTCATGTAACTAGCAATCTAACACGGCAGTCTACACAGAACCAAACAAAATAATAAATTCATTGTTTTACTATAAAAAAAACAAATATATTTTAACTACAATATATTTTGTTTGTAATACTCGTAATTAGTCATTTAACCGAGAAACATCAAAATATACAAGAATAAGTCCCAATCCTATTTATGTAGGTTGTAGGTGGTGCGGAGCGGTTATGGCGGCAACAACAGCGATAACTGGCATGGCCGGTGAAGCGGTCGTGCACATGATCTTGATCTCGGACTTGATTTATATTCGATCATTTACGCAATATATTTTTTGTTCATGGCGCACGTTCACGTTGCCGGCGCAATAGGAGTAAATAATCAAACAAAGGCGACTAAGCCCCCCCCCCCCAACAATAACGATGCTCAAGATAAGTTTGTTTTGTTAAAAATAAAATTATTTATAGATTTTATTTCTCTGCTCTCGATTTAAAAATGCTTTTTACCTTGAACACAAGATTTGAATGAAAAGGAAAATGAAAAGCATAAAAGTTTTCCGCATTAAGGTACATACACATAATAAATATTAATATGTAGGTGGTGGGCTATAGCATCACTTTGAGTCCTTAAAGGTCAGAATAGAGCTCATCCGGATACCCGTTACAAGTTGCACATTCATTAAATGGGAATTTCTAGTCTCAACTCTGTTTTTTTTTTTTTGTTTTGCTTTTCTATACTTCTACCCCTTCTCGGCCTTTGAATTCATTCAACTTTGCCGTTGGCGGAGTGGCATTGGGTGGCAAATCGTAAAAAGGGCAGTAAAACAGTTAACCACCCCAATGCGCCCCACCCAGGCTTTCGGGCTAACAAAAGCAACAAACAAAAGGAGTTAACTAGCTGTTTGCATGCAAATTAGCGAACTACCCACTGAGACCGAAAAAAACAGGCAAAAAGTCGCCTGCGATTGTGCATTGGCAGCACAGTTAGACACGAGTATACCTTGTTTTCTGTTGGGGTAGGGAGAATTTAATATACATACATACGTAGGAAATGATAACGGAGGGGTAGCGGGCGCTAAGGAAAAGGGGGTCTGTATATTTGTGATTATGATGAAAGGAAAAGTCTTTACCTTGCTCGGTGGTGGCGCGTCTTGGTCGTTTGTTTGCGTCAAACTTATGAACTGGCGCTCTACTCATATCTGAGAGCCATCAGAGAGTGAGAGTTGCCTTGAGTGGATGGAGAAGAATAAACGCTTAGCACGTGATCTATTTTTATCCCGAGGGGGTGGTGATAGTTGTATTATTTTTTTTGTTTGATACATCATATAATAATGAAAGTATATTTTGTTTGTTGCAAGAATATGTTTTTTTTTTGACGCTTATATGTATACTCGTAGTAGAGGTTTTTTTTGTGACCAATTAATATGAAAGCAACGATCAAACAACGTTAAAGAATGAGATGATTTATTAAAAGGAGAGTATATGTACATGCCTTTTTCGTTTTTTGTTTTGCTTTTTCGTTTATTGCATTTTATCAGGACATAGCATTTGTATTTTTAATGAGCGTATACTCATTCTCTTTTTTATGGTAAGTCCTGGAAATCAATTATTATTTGTTGTTATAAGTAAATTGTGGTTACTAAGCAGACATATTGCACGTGATATTTTTTTTTTCAATATTTTTATTATACCATCATAATACTTGAGCAAAAATGGCCTTTGGGTGCTCCTATTTACGTGAACATATACATACATAAACAAGTGAAGGGTCAACAGAAAACAAAAACAAGTCCTCCTTAAACAGAATTTCAATTATTAAAAAAAATGGTTTTTATTTGTCTTAAATCAAATATTGGCTCTGTTAACTCGTTAAACATCAATCGAATTATGTAACCCATTTGGAGTATAAAACTCGAGTACCAGAGCACTTGACAGTTCTATAGTTTCCTGAAATTGTATTTGCTTGGGAAGTGTTTCATAAAACTATTAGTTTTGTACTGGTAGACTCGTGGCTAGAAGTACAAACAAATAAAGTATGGAGTTGTACTTTTGTGTTTATAAACATTTACCTACACTTCTAGCTAGGCGAATTCAGAGAACATGAGAGATGATTTGACTTCTAAGAAACTACAAGCCCGTAATTATAAGAAATCAATACATACTTACCTTTTTACTTGCGACTTATAGGTATTATAAGGCAAGTTATGCATTCGTAAAAAATCGAGCTCGAGATTTTGATCAAAGTTGCCATTACGATGATAGCGAAGACCAAAAAAGTGGGTCTCGCAATTCTGTCTGTCTGTCTGTCGGTTCGACTACAGCCTAAACGGCTCGACCAAATTTTCCTCAAACTTGGTAGATATGGGTTTTGATTTTTTCTTTTTTTTTTAAGACCAAAAATAACGGTACCTACCATACGGTTTTTTTTTCGAAATTTTATAAATATTTTTTTTTTCTCAAAAACTGTCCCACAGAATTTTTCAAAAAAAAATATGCAAAATTTCAAACTAGGTAATGGTTGAAAAAAAATTTCCAAAAAATTGTTATTTTTGGTAGCCCCCCTGGGTCCATTTTTTTGGTTTTTGATTTTCTCGAAAACAATATAGCCGATTTAAACCATTTTTTTATGCTAAAGCAACTCCAAAGTTTAAATATTATTACATATACAAATTTTCAATTTTTTATTTTTTGGATTAAAAAAAAAGAAATTCAAATTTTTTTTTGAAAACTCAATATTTCGAAAA
The DNA here is from genome assembly GCA_911387755.1 of Chrysotoxum bicinctum. Lineage (NCBI taxonomy): Eukaryota > Metazoa > Arthropoda > Insecta > Diptera > Syrphidae > Chrysotoxum > Chrysotoxum bicinctum. The sequence continues at coordinate 208,192,351 of OU426989.1, read as the reverse complement.
CCCCAAGATACATTTTTTCAAACTTGACAAATAAAAGTTTCTCAACATAATCTACAAGATTTGAGAAAAAAAATATTGTTTTATCTAAATCTAACAGTACCTTCCATACAAATGTTAAAAAATGGTTTTCGAAAATCGTATTTTTCTCGAAAACGGATCCGAGAATTTTGCTATAATTTTTTTTCTTTCGATTAATTTTTACGATCTATAATTTAATAAAAAAAATTGAAATCTAGATATTACTGACTGTACCTCCCATAGAACGATTTTTTCGAATTTTGAATTTCTCATTATCGGCATAACGGATTTTAATGAAAAAAAAGTTTTAAAAACATTGCATTTCAAAACTTAAAAAAAATATTTTTTTCAATTTTTAGAAAAAAAAGTCGTTTTTTTGGAAAATTCGATATCTCAAGAACGGCTTAATATTTTTTTGGAAATTTAACTCTTATTCGTACAATAATAAAAACTTAAAGTTGGCCTACTAAATTTTTTTCTTAAAAATGTTATAAAAATTTTGTACATAAGAGTTTATTTTTTAAGGAACCACTACAACAACTTATAATTTTTGTTCTTGCATAAATTCATATTTCCATAGCATTCTGTTTTTATCTCTTACTACTAAAAGAATTTAAAAAAAGGGGCTGGGTGCGACCCACACTGATAACTTCCCATTTGTGGTCTTGAAAACTTTATATTTAGTTTTTTTCAAATAACCGACAATAAGCAACACTAATAAAGATCTCATTGTCGTGAGCACCAACAAATTTTGTTAGATGTCACTTAGTTTAACCAAAATTGTCTCTTAGCACATTATGATTCAACTAGAACTTTCTCCGCTTTTTTCGTTTCCTGAACAATTTAAGAAATGTCGCTTAGTATACATTCTTACGGGAAGGTATCGATGTATAAAAACATACTTTAGAAGGCACTATCGGTGTTCATTCCCAAGAAATTCGACTTGAAATACAATTTTAACTAGTTTTCACTAGAATTTTTAATAGTTTTTTTATTTAAAAAAAAAACTATTAATTCAATATTTGTCAACATTTTACCAATTATACAAAACTATACTATGTATAAAATAAACTAAATTAGAAGTCAATATCACTACTAGTTCTCGAGAAATTTGAGTCGAATACCAATTTTCAATAAAATTTTATATGATTTTTTTATTTTTTGTGAAAAAACTGTAAACTGATTTTTTTTGAAATTTTCACCAGTTGTCAAACACATTATTTTTCGTAAAATAAAATTATTTTGAGTTTCAAATTGTTTTCCGTTCTTAGAATATCTGGGTTATGAAATTTTTTTTTTAGTTTTTTTTATTTAAAAAAATAACGGTATGTTCATTTTTTTCCAAATTCATACCAAATCTGTATGACATTATAATGAGTACACTAAATTTTATTTGAAATCAATAGCATTATTTTTTCGTGAGATATTTGAAACTAACCAAAATTTTTACTTTTTTTTTAAACCGTTATAGTGAAAAAACTATTCACTGACTTTTAATAAAGGCCCTTTCAGCTTCTTTCGAAGTTATTATCTATTAAACAAATTTTATTTGAAGTCGATATCTTTACTCGTTCTTGAGATATCGACGACGAAAAATGGTACGAGAACGTACGGACGTACGAACGTACGAACGTACGTACACACACACACACACACACACAGACATCTCTCTAAAAATTATTGATATATCCTCTAGGGACCTTGAAACGTCGAGAAATGTCAAAAATTCCAATTTGACAAATCGGACCGATTACAATAACTCCCTATGGGAAGTTAAAAAATCATTTTATCCTTAAGAACAGTTTTCTTTAATAACTTTCGTTTTTAAAATTCTTAGTCTATTACATAGGAGCAAGTTCGTGCGACCCGGTCGTGCATTTTATTTTTTGTAAAAATCAAAAATCATGGTTCACTTCCAACTGCTCCTGATAATAAAGTTACGTACATCTAACGTAAGCAATAATCTTTTAAAACAATCTGGTATGCAAGGAAAATTTGTAATGTAGACCACAAATTTCCTGAAATCGATTTCAACTTTGTTTACCATCTCTGTGGTAAATTAAAAATATAATATGACGTCTATGTCAGTTTGACTGACAGATGTGTTGGTTTTCACCTTTAGATTGAGGTTGTTGTGTTGAGTTGCTGTTCCAGTTTCTATTCAATTTTTAATATTGTCAATGTTAACTGTATTACAACAGGAGTTTTTTTGCTCGTCAGCCTGATTGCAAATCAAATCTTATGAAATAATCTGCCCACTGAATCATTGCTGAAATATAGATAGAAATAAAAATTGCTTGTTAAGGGCGCATAGTTACTTACCAATGGTGATATATCTACACATATACAAGGTAGTATATATCCTAGAATTAAGTGGATGTACCTTTAATCTTCTTAAAATCTCTGGCGCAAAATTTTAATTGAATTAATACGATGCTAAAGCTGTTTTAGTATGATACTAGGTTAAAACAACGAATTTGTAAATTTTTACCGAATATAGCATCATACTTTCTCTCCCCTTTTATTAAAGTTAAAATCATCGAATACCTAATTTATTTTTAAGTATCGTGCTAGCTTCATATGACTTTGACATTTGCAAACATCAAAAAAGGTTCGTGTACTTACGTATTTGCACGAAATGTCATTGTTTTAGGTGTCAGAAGCAATTTATTAAGAAAATTCTTTTAGTATACGATACTAGTTAGAAAATGAGTTAATAAACTACTATAAAGTTAGCAAATTGTTAAGTAGTATCATACTTATACCTTAATAATAGGCTTTTTAAAATTTTGCGCCTCTATGTTTTACCAAACAAATTTATTTCTTTAATCTAGTGGATTCGAAATCAATCTTGTTTAATCTTCATTGGATCAATTGTTTTATAATTCGAACTGACCTATATCCATATCGTGCTTAACTATCTCGATGATTTTTCATCGCTTGGCACAAATGAGACATTCTTTCTCTCACTTTAACTTAGAAAATAGAAATAAACACCATTAGAAGTTTGATATGTACTATCAAAGTTAATTTTCGTGTTAATGTTTAAGTTCGATGGAAACATCACATAAATCTCTTGCCTTAAACGCCAGATTTTCTTTTGGTCAAAACGTAGTATTACCCTACCCTTCCACAAGTAATTTTTATTCCTTTCTTATTTCCTATGAGTTCAATGCAAATTATTGCATGAAATCTTATTTACAATCAGGCTATGAGAGAAAAAACTTCTATTACATACTATGTATGAAACAGATAAAATTCCCTGCCTGAAAGTCCAACTCAATCTGCATGATAAGTTAAAAGCCAGCAGAAATATCAGCAAAACCGACATTAGACGTCAAATTATTTCTTCGTTCATTGCCACAAAGGTGGTATAGAGAACAACACTTTTCATGAAATTTGTATTACATGTCCGATTTTCTGAAATGAATGATTGCTTGGGAGACGTGGGGTAAGTGTCTTAAACTGAGAAAATCACCGATAGATGACAGCGTTGGTTTGTCATATAGAGAGTCTTTTGCGTTCGATTCTCAGCTGCTGCAAGAAAAAGTTTCTCAGAGGCGTACTACCGCTTGCGAGGAATTGATCTCCAAGAGTATCTGTTCACCGGAAAATTGTAAGTCCCCTCCATTCGTGGTAGCAGGTGCAAAGAAGTGATTGAGAGTTGTAAGTCACTAGGTTAAGGCTCTCTATGAGCCGTCATGGTCTTTAATTCATTTATTTTAGAAGAGTTATAGAATGACGATATATATGTACGTAAAACACTTAAATTTTTAAAGTCAAAAATAATTTGTCCGTTTCAGTGATGCATCTCGGATTTTTTGTTTATTTTGACTATGCTATCGCACTAAATTCGACTAGGAATCGCATTAAAATCTTCTCTACCAAAATTTAGTGCAATTCAAATCTGTCCACTCGTAAGAGTTTGATATTCAACAGAACTTACTTTTTACGTCTACGTAAATAGATATAAAATTCAATTAAAACCTAGAGATTTTTTTAACTAACTCGAAATAATGCCTGCTATGTGAGCAATTAAAAAAAAAACAAACATTAAGGGTTCTCCTTGTAATTTATTTTTTATTATGATTTGCATACGATTCATTGACCCGAAAACACATACTATAAAAATTAGCATAATCTTGATGCCTTACTTTTTCTTTAGTCTACAATAGGTTTTTCAGCACCAAAGGAACTATTAACAGTGCATTGGACTCACATAACATCGATGAATTTTCTCCTGATATCGTAATGTTTGTAATAAAATCTCCATGGGGGATTTGTAATGAAAAAGAAATTTTATTATTTTAATTAACTTCTGTTGGTTATATTACTTTTGCGCAGAGGGAAAATAGAATACAAATTTAAATTGTTTATATTCTGGATAACAGGGCCACAATTATGCCGGTTTCGAAAGGATTGATGTCATTATTTGCGTTTTAAAGAGAGCTCTTGGTCTGTAATGTAATGTAATTAAAAACACTTAAAGAAACTATAAACATAATTAATTTAATTTATGAAATGACTCACATAAGTATCGCTGCATTTTATTATAGAAAAACGAAGCTGATGATGCATCAAACATTTCATTTCATTCATATCCTCGTGTTGTTAGGTTTTCTACATGAACGCGTATACTCGTACATTCGAACACACAATCATAAATGTGAATGTGATGTGAAAATCACTGCAAAATATTTTATGTCATCCGCATCCTTCACTTCTTGCCATCCTGTGAATAAGTTCAGTTTTCAATAGATGCTACAAGTACAATGCATTTGCTGAATCTGTCCAATCCCACATTCTACCTTAAGGCAAGATAAACAGAAAAAAAAGAAGAAAGTTATATGAAAACATTATTCCAAAGTTTTGACCTAGATTCATTGTTAGAACGGATTTTTTTTTTTGTGAAATGAAATGAACACAAATGCACAAAACACATCCTTGTTTGTAGAATAATTATATGTATCTAGGTACATATCTGTGAAGCTTGTTTATGAAGATGTTGATTTGGAAAATTTCTTGCTTGAGGCATGTTAAAAAAAAGTAATGAATAATTCGTTCTTACTTACTATGCAAACAAGATAAATAAATGTGTAATAAAAAGCACTCAATTTTCCAATTATCGATTTTTTTCAATTTTAACTTGAAAGGAAACAAACTTGAGATTCTATCCATGTGAAATGACGTAAGATCATCATTCTTCAGTGATGTTGTCAAGATGTAAATTTGATGTCAAATATCCTAGTTGTTTTTGAGGATTCTTTAGAATGATTTGACCAGAAGGTTTGTAATTTTTATGAATTTGAATTAACTTGGAATTTTCCACAACGGAAAACCTTAAGAAAATACTCACTGTTCTTTAAATGTTTCCACATCGACAAGCACAATTTAAATTCAATTCCGATAGTAAAATCAATTTTGAAAATCTCAAATTCTAATGAGAATGAACATTGGTATCATCAAGTATTTGCTTTTTCAAGCAGGTTTATTGATGACTTGTCGTCATCATGGAAGAGGGAAATATTGTTTTAAATTCATTTTTATCTATCGATTTTGCATCAATGTTTTCATAAATTTTTCATTTATATGCGAATTGCGAATCCGAGCTGCTGCATTATATAGTCTTAAATAAACCCAGAGATGGCGACGAGTTGTCTTTTCAAAAAGTAAGTATCTGAGTTTTCTTTTAACATCTTTTGGGTTTCTTTTCAAAGATAAAAAGAAAAATATCTTTAGTTTATTATTTATTGGAAAATATTTTTAAAGAAATGATATTCTTGTATAAATGAAGGAGCTCAAGTTATCACTTGATGGTACAGGCAAACTTAGTTCATAAAATAACAAGACAGTTTCCCTTCATTACTTTGTTTCTTTATTCAAACTTTACGAATGAAAATGATTTCAGTTAAACACAAATGACTTTGCAGAGTTTCTTCTTCCTTAAGTATGGTTGAGCTTATATGTGTTTTGTTATCTAAGGATCTATAGGTGCGTTTTATTGTCTACGGATCTATGTATATGGATCTGTATCTGGGTTAAATATTTAACACGTATTAAAAAATTGGGATCCTGCTCTCTATCTGGATGTTTTTCAAAGATTGAACAATTAGTTCTTACTCTGGTGGATAGATGGCTTTTTTATGGTAAGTTAGTGTAAGCTGCAGTGTAAAAAAAAAGAAAAAATTGCAAATCAACAAACATATCAAAAAAGAGATGTGGGGCGCATACAACACATCTGTCACTATGATCCGTATCGTTTTTTTTTCAAGGAATGATCTATATGGATCATTGGCTATTATGCATATAGGAATTAAAACTAATATTTTAGTTCTTGGAAATTTCATACACAAATGAGTGTATTAGAACCTTTGAAAGAAGTGAATCAAAATGTCAAATTCAAAAAAAATAAAATGCACGACTGGGTCGCACGAACTAGTTCTTATGTAAACGACTAAGAATTTCAAAAATGACTATTATTAGAGAAAAACTGTTTATAAGCATAAAATTAATTTTTTAATAGACTAAAACAACTCCGTTAGTAGTTGGAGCTAAAAACAGGATGCCATGTTATTCAAGCAAATATTAGCTTAAGCAAGAACAAAAATTATAAGTCTGTACTGGTTTTTTAAAACAATAAACTTTTACATACCTATATACAAAATTTTTAAAACGTACGCCAATTTAAAGTTTTTATTATTTTTCAAATAAAAATTAAATTTACAAACAAAAATATTGAGCCGTTTCTGAGATACCGAATTTTCAAAAAAAAAATTATTTTTTTTTTTTTAAACTCAAAAATTATTTTTCTTAAAGTTTTGAAATGCAATGTTTTTTAAACTTTTCAGAAGCTTCTCTATAAAAAATTAAAATCCGTTTGGTCGATAATGAGAAATTCTAAATTTGAAAAAATGGTTTTATGGTAGGTACAATCAGTAATATCTTGATTTCAAATTTTTGATTTGACTATAGATCGTAAAAATTAATCAAAAGAAAAATAATTTTAGCAAAATTCTCGGAATCGTTTACAAGAAAAATACGATTTTCGAAAACCATTTTTTAACATTTATATGGAGGGTACCGTTATTTTTAGGTAAAATAAATTTTTTTTTCTTACACCTTATAATTTTTATTAAGAAACTTTTATTTGTCAAGTTTTAAGAAAATCGAGCATGAGATTTTGGAAATATTGAGTTTTCAAAAAAAAAAATTGAAATTTTTTTTTTAAATCCAAAAAAAATTTCATTTGAAAATTTGAATACACAATAATATTGAAACTGCTGGGGAGCAGTTTGGCAGTATGACAGGTACCGTTATTTTTGGTCTTGGGGGAAAAATCAAAACCCATATCTACCAAGTTTGAAGAAAATCGGTCGAGCCGTTTAGGCTGTAGTCGAACCGACAGACAGAATTGCGAGACCCACTTTTTTGGTCTTCGCTATCATCGTAATGTCAACTTTGATCAAAATCTCGAGTTCGATTTTTACGAATGCATAACTTGCCTTATAGTACCTATAAGTCGCAAGTAAAAATTAAAACGCAATAGCGCAGAAAACTTTTAAATACAAGATTTTTATTTCTAAGGAAGAAGAAAAACGGAGTTTCCGTAATGACCAGGGGCCTATTGCACCATCTTACAAAATTGTGATTATACAAGCATTTTTTTTAACAAATTTGTAAAAATCGAGTTTTTTTCATATGTAATTTTTTTTAATCACAAATTTGTACTTGTGATTTGTAGTTGGTGGAATAGGTCCCGATCTGTTTAGTTTAGCTTGTAGAACACTGAAGAAGAATCATTTATAGTTTCCCTTCATCAACTGTTTTAGGCCAAGTCAAGTATAATTTGTTACGGAATGGGAAAGTCTTAGCAAACAAATATTTTTGTTTTTAAGGGTACTGCCTGTTAGAAGGAAGTGAAAAATCTATCTGTAAATTATAAATTAAACAATTTTAGGTCCTTTCTAATACTACCCACAATACGCATTCAGGAATGGTTGAGAGTTGTGAGTCCGAACTTCTTTTCAAATTTCTTACTACTTACACGATACTTTCCACCTTCATTCACTGAGAGGAAAATATTTGTACCCAGAACACGAATATATGTTATCATCGCAAATATACTTATCAGGCTGAAATCATCATAAATATTGATGAATATTGCTTAATAATTTTTGAGTAATATAAGGCAGAAGCCAGAGATATCACAGATGGTCACTCTACCCGATTAATCACTTTTGTTTGATTTTTACTTGCGACTTATAGGTACTATAAGGCAAGTTATGCATTCGTAAAAAAATTTAACTCGAGATTTTGATCAAAGTTGACATTACAATGATAGCGAAGACTAAAAAAGTGGGTCTGGCAATTATGTCTGTCTGTCTGTCTGTCGCTTCGACTGCAGCCTAAACCGCTCGGCCGATTTTTCTTAAACTTGGTAGATATGGGTTTTGATTTTTTACCCCCACACGTATTTTTCTTTTTTTTTTAAGACCAAAAATAACGGTACCTGCCATACGAATTTTTTTCGAAATTTTATAAATATTTTTTTTTTTCTCAAAAACTGCTGGACAGATTTAAAAACTAAAAATACAAAAAAATTTCATTTAGTTAAATCTAGGTAATGCTTAAAAAAATTTTTCCGAAAAATGGTTATTGAGGGTATCCCCCACGGAACCATTTTTTTGTTTTTCAGTTTCTCAAAAACGGTACCACCGATTTTGATCATTTTTTGTTTGCGAAGGCTCTTCAAAAATTTAAATAGAATTGTTTATTCAAATTTTCAAAAAAAAATTTTTTGGATTTTTAAAAAAAACTTCAAATTTTTTTTTTCAAAACTCAATATTTCGAAAATCCCATGCTAGATTTGTTTTAAACTTGATAAATAAAAGTTTCTTAATATATGGTAATCTACAAGATGTGAGAAAAAAATATCATTTTACCTTAAAATAAAGGTACCCACCATACAAATGTTAAAAAATTAAAAAAAAATGGTTTTCAAAAATCGTATTTTTCTCGAAAACCTCACCTAGAATTTTGATAATTTTTTTTCTTTCAATTAATTTTTATGATCTTTAATTTATTAAAAAAAAATTGAAATTAAGATATTACAGCTTGTACGAACCATAGAACCATTTTTTCGAATTTTGAATTTCTCATTATCCACATAACGGTTCTTAATAAATTTTTTTATAGAGAAGCTTCTAAAAAGTCTAAAACACATTGCATTTCAAAACTTAAAAAAAAATATTTTTTTCAATTTTTAGAAAAAAAGTCGTTTTTTTTTTGGAAAATTCGATATCTCAAGAACGGCTTAATATTTTTTTGGAAATTTAACTCTATTATCTTTTACTACTAAAAGAATTTTAAAAAAAATCATTTTATCCTTATGAACAGTTTTCTCTAATAACATTCGTTTTTAAAATTCCTAGTCTATTACATAGGAGCAAGTTCGTGCGACCCAGTCGTGCATTTTATTTTGTTGGTTTTTAAAAGTAACCAATAAAATTGTTGTCAAATAACACAAAAGGAAATGACGCCAAATTTTTAAAACAACAAAAAGTAGAAAAACATAAGATGAATTATTTTAATAATAATTATTTATTTAATTTATTTATTATAATTATTTAACTTCGTATCAACTAGATATACTCGTATTTTTGAAAAATATGGTCAAAACAAAATTTTGTATCTACATTAAATGCAACACAGTTATACACTTCAATCAATATCAATTTAAGGCTTTCCGATATACTATATTTTGTGTCTTTTTTTGCGGTTCGTTTTTTCAACGACTGGCCTTGCGATTTATGTATGGTCATCGCAAAAGCTCCGGACGGGAAATTGTACTTAAAATCGAATGGCAAATTCGTTGGAATCATCGGTACGCGGGATCAAGACATCCTCTCCTTTGTATTTTCGCTTGATGATCTTGACCTCGATGACGTTATTCATTAGCTTTTTTATAGACAGTCTCGTTCCGTTGTACAGTAGGGGTTGATTAATGTAACGCAGCATAATCACAACTGATCCTACTTTTAATTGTAAATTATGAGGTGATAGTCCAGCAAATCCAGGGAATTTAAGAACTCTGTGGGATAGTTGACTACGTCATCCTGGTTTGTAACTGTGTCAACTCTCCAGGCAAAAATTAATCTGTTCGGGTGTCGACTGTGACCTTACCATTTCCAATATCTAATAATTGCTTCGAAAACATAATCAGAATTTTATCTTGTTGCAAAAACACCTGACAACAGGTGTTGTTTTTGTTGTCACGGAGATCTTTTAACGTTCTGTCCAGTTCCTCCAGTGTTAGCCATCGTACGCATAGAAAGATTGGGTGCTGTCATGCCCATGTAGTTTTGTTTTAAATAAATTAACAAATTTGAATAAATAAAAAGCAAAATCATCATCTCGATAAACGCAATACCTCGGTTTAAGTTAAAGCGAAGTTTACTTTTATTGTAACTGAGCAGTTTTAACTTAGAGCTACTTCTTAGAATTTTGTACACTCATAGGTCGTAGGTGGATTTTACATATTTGTGTTTTAATAATACCATTATTCAGCTACTTTTTCGCGCTCGGTTTTTGCTTAGGGAAACCATGGATATTGTAAAAACTTTTCCTAACCTGTCTAGAAAAAAAGGCAAAAAATCAAAAACCCGGTTTCACTAGAAGTAGACGACAAAATGACTCTTAAACAAATTAGACAGTAAAATTAGCATAAACTGTAAATATTTCGTTTTTAATTAATTAAATTATAACTTTCCTTTTTTCTTACGACGAACAATATTCTTTAACTTTTTTGTACTGAAGTTAAATTCTAATTCAAGATTTAACCTTATTTGTGACTCGGGTATTGTAACGACCTCAATTTACTCTCGAATTTTTATCGAGGACGTGCAGTATTTGCTACTGCACCAATTCTAACACGAATACCGAATACCATTCTCCAGGCAAAGAATTATTAATGTCAATTCGTCGACAAATAGAAAATCAACATTAAAAACCAATGTGCATTTTCTTTAAATAATTCGCCAACTTTTCTAAACGCTTGCACTATGCTCAAACATTTAAAGGGAAGCCATAATTGATTTTAAACCCCACAATTATTATAAAAAAAATCAAATTTTAAAAACTAATTGATTTTCTTTCAGTTTCACAATTTTTTTATTTTTCATCTTCTAATAATTTTTATATTTTTATATTCATTCGGTGATTTGCAATTTTTGAAACTATCATACCAAAAGTTGTCAGGTCATTCAACATTGTATTTAAATACCAGTTGCTTTTAGCAGGTGTCAATTTCTGTCGTATTTGCAATTTGATGATGGTTTTTAATTGCACCGAAATTACAAAAAGTGATGTATTCACAATTTTAATTCAGTTATTTTATACGAAAGATAAATATTTCAAAATAGAAAAATAAAAATTCAGATCTTTCCCAACCTAGTTTCTTATATTCATCTTAAACTAATAGGTAGGTATGAGTATCTCAAAATAAACAGGTTATAATGACGTAGAAGAGATAAGGACATTCTAAAAAAACTGCAAGTTCAAAGCTTGTCCTCAATTTTCACATTGCGCCCGACAAGACACTTCTCTTAAAATGTCCTTGTTTATAATAATAAAAAAAAATATATATAATTCTATTTGACACACAACTGCAACTGCAAATGCTTTTATGTGACTCGTTCTCTCTTTAACTTGACCTCACTCTACCCTCACCACAACATCATTATCCTAGTTGTGCATGGCTATGACGATTTTTCATGCCTATAACTACTATACAGAGTATCCTCGAAAAAGTTGACACACTTTTATTTATTTTGTTTGCTTCTGCAAAACGCTAGATAAACTTTGTTTTCTAGTTTGTCCTCATCACTATGTCGAATCCTTGTCACGAACATGATTATATGAGTTCTCTTGGTTCTCGTCCTCTACCTCGTTCGGTGTAAGGTACAAAATGGTATGTTTTTCAAGAAAAATGATGATAGGATATCCTGTTCGTCCAATGCCAATGGCAAGTAAAACTTTAAATTTTCATGAATTCTAAAAGGTCGAGGCTTATAAAGGCGAAATATTATTTGTTGGTAAGTTGTAAGTCACTGTGTTCTTTAAGCATAACTAACTGTATGTGTATGATGTATATATGTATGAGCGACTTCTGCCAACAAGGCTAAGGATCTACTTGGCAAAGTTTCAAAATTTGAAAATGGCCTCAAATGGCTGTTATTGATAGATGGGACACTAACTTTGTCTAAAGCACCCCATTGGATTCAAAGTTTGAGTGACATTTTTTTCTTCCAAATGGGATTAAGTTACGTACGGCTTAGTGCTCTTTTAAAGCTTAAGATCATCCTGAAAAGTGAGGAAATATCAGAAATAATAAATTTCTTAAGTCTTTGTTTGAAAAGCTTATACGACTATAATTAGAGGGATTCTGTAAGTTGAAGGTCGACCGAAAAGTTGTTATTATTGTTTCGAATGAATAAGATAATTTCTTATGCATGAAAAAGTTTATCAAAATCCTATAGGATAAAAATAGATTTTCAAGGACTCCCGTTTCTTCATCTATTTGGTTGTTTTCTTGTTAAAATAAATGAGTTCATACAAAAATAAATAACTGTTTAGAATCTGTGAAGCGAAAATGTTGTCTTTCATTTGGTATGAAGATACAGACACTTCCAAGCATGCACTGAGCACAGAGGGTGTTGCTGTATAAGAATATTGTAAGCAAATTTGAAAATGGCTGTTGAATTTGTCTAGGAATCATAATTCGAAATTAGGACTTACATACATAGAGTGCAATAAATGTGTTGATATTTAAAGAACCTATAAACCCGGTAAAATGGAAGTAAAAGCTCAAAGTTTAAAAATTCCTTATCACCCTGCACAATTTTTTATGCAACACGAGCATGACTTAACCTACATCAATAAAACTATAGAAAGCGCACGTTTCCTCTTCTGGAATACAAGTCCTTTTGAAATATTCAAGAATGGTTTATCTTCAATTAAGGATTCTGTGTTCTTTCGAGATACCTCTCATGTGGGTTTATTTGTAGTTGTTGCATATGCGGTCATGTGAATTATTTATAACAACATAAGGTGGTGTGCATGAAGTTTACTAAATGAAAACAAAGCGGATATTTACGATGACATTCATGCCTTGTCCTTGCAATAAATTGTTTAGTTAATTTATGATCAACTTTCATTAAAAATTTTGCACGAAATCACCTAGCGGTCAACCTTCAATTTTACCCCAAATTTAATTAAAAATTTCCGAAAATTTGAAAGATATTTTCAACAAAATTATTGCTTCAGTAAGACTCTACAAAAATGTCAGCGGTCAGAAAGGGATTAATGCAGTAGAGGCAGCAGAAGTTTACCCTTTATCATTATATTCTAAAATGGAACTCGAACGAGTTTCTAAATAAAAACAAAATCACCAAATTTTTTTAAGATGGCGTCCATTTTCTAATCCCTACCCAACAATGCAACTTTTTTGGCTCCACCGACATTCTTAGTGGATTTCGTAACCCTTCGAGGCAACAAGGGGAAATGAAGGATTTTGTTTAGGACGTATTTTGGAGGGAGGACTTTGAAAGGCTTAAATACAAAATACGAGTAGTTGAATTATTAACTTTCCGATGCATTCTTGTAATTAGTTCAATCTGTTCATGCTCTTTACGATTGAAGGGTAGAAAAATTGTACGGACCTAAAGGTGCGTGTCCATTTGAGAGTTCTTTCGCTAGTAAACTCTCGGGAGTTGCTCTTGGGTGTCTGTCCATTTGAGAGTAAATTTTTTGGAATTTTACTATCGCGAGCTCACTAGTTAAGTTTTGGGAGATGATTTTCTGACAGTGCTTTCATAACCGTGTCCACTTGATATATTCTTTCCTGCTAGTTGGAAGTTGAAAGTGGTTAAAACATCACGTATTCTTACAAGCGCAAAGTTACAGCGTCTTAAAATGTTGGCACTATTCTTAAAAAAGAAAAACAAAGTAAAAAAATGTTGGGTCAAACAAGGGATAGCCCGTCGGTACGCATAGCTGATGATGATTACTCACGTTCACAATCGTCAAGCATTCATCAATTCACACAAAATGACAAATCTATATCATCTGTTTCCAGCGATCAATTTAACTTTTCAAAAATTGACTTATCACAAGGGCAATCAACTGTTTCTCAAATGTCAGAAGAATTTTCAAGAAACATTGAGTTAAATAAGTACTAAAAATTCATCATACAAAATTTAAATTTAATGAATTTTGTTAATTTATTTTGTTAAAATTTATTTGAGAAATAAGGGACATCCTTATACATAATAACATAATTTGTTCTCATAAAATCTATGGAAATACATTTTTAGTTTTCAAAAAAAATGTGAGAAATTGGTTGGATATTGCATAAATATATGAAGATCGTTGGAATTTTCCTCATTACATAGGAAATTTGGTAGGAAAACATGTAGTAATACTATCGGTTGAGTAGAGCAAGAAGAATTGTTGAAAATGCATTTGGTATCATTGCCAACCGTCTTAGGATTCGAAAACCAATGCATCTCAATCCTGATAAAGCAAAAAATGTGGAAATGTCAATCAGTCATTTCAGTGCATGAAAACTGTACTGAAATTGCTTATATACTTCATTTTTTTTGTTTCTGTCCCGAAATGACTTTTCTGTGGTTTTCTATAAATCTTCGAAACTCATATTTTTCTATAAGTCCGTTCGAGTCCCTTTCTGTTCACTGTTTTGCCATGTTAACTCTCAGACAGCTAATCGCAAAATACGAACTATGTTGGAATTCTGAGAGCTCATCTCCGAGAGTAATAAGAAAGTGTGTCCACTTGCGAGTAACTCTCAAAAAATTCTTATGTCGAGAGTAAAAAGTCAACTCTCTGCTAGATGCTATCAAGACTGTATCCACTTGAGAGTTTACTCTCAAAAGTAGCCTGAGAGCTACTCTCAGTGTTTTTGCTCTCAAATGGACACGCACCTTAAGACTTGGGTTGGCAATAAATTAATTTTAAGGCTGTTGTATCTACAAGAATTAATTCAGAAATATCTCGAAGTCTATTTATCAATTTTGTTTGTTGGCTTTCTCAGTTTGCTTGGTGAAAATTTTTAATTTATAAAAATTTTGTTTTTTTCTTAAAAGTAAATTTTGTGAAAGAAGTGATAAAACAAGGGAATGCATAAGACATTTCGAAGGTGTTCAAGAGATGGGCATGATTCCATGTTTCCTATTAGTTTTAACGCTCTGTTTCTATCCAATAAATGAAGAGAAGTTTGGGCTATACCTACCCAAAGATGTGAGTTATACTCGCCTTATAAAATGTAGCCAGATCAGAGGGTATTTTTGGCAGTATTTTTGGCTTACTCGAGAATGTGGTCATCCCAACGAAAATCGCCGTTGACACATATACCGAGTACTGAGAGCGTTTCGGCTTCTTCGATGCAATTGTCATACAAGGACAAATGCATAAGCGGTACATTTTGCTTCAACTTCAAAAGATAGCATTGAGTTTTCGAAGCATTAAACTCCACAGCATTTTGTATACCCCATTTAACAATAATGTAAAAATGACAGTTTAATGAGCTTATCATACGATACCGTTGCAATTTGCCTTCCGAATAAGCTCGACCTGAATTTCAAATAAGAGATCATTTTTAAAAATAAGGAAGAGAGTCTGAGACAAAAAGGAGTACAACATTTATTTTGTGAAGATCAGACTTGGAATCGTACAATACAATATGTATTGAACGATCTTTTTAAAGAATAATAGTTTCGTTGATACCAAACACACCCATTTTCGATAAGAGAGCCAGATGCCAAGCTCTATCAAACGCCTTAGAAATATCAACCGGAATAATATTACTTTCTCCAAAACAATGTAAAGATATTAGACTAAGAGCCCACAGCAATTTTTGGGTGTGATTGATAACAAAAAATAATTAGCTTAATTAGATAGGCCTTTTATAGTTATTTACAAATGTGAAAGCCTTGCATACTCTAGTGGGCGCAATAGTGCATTATAGTGCATTAAGTATGCAGTTCTTTCCAAATCCAAATAATTGTGATAACAACTTTGCCAAAATGTAGAGTTAAGCCCCCTGATTGAAAATATCGAGGTCCAAGACGTTTTACAGACAGCCTTCTGCCTGCCAGACGCGATAAGAATAGGCAACTTCTTGCACTAAGAAGGCCACCTTCAAAACGTCATGGACCTAAATATTTGCAATCAGGGCACTTAGCTGTTCATTTTGAAGTTATGGCAAATTTTGTTTCCCAATTTTTTAGAATAAGGAAAGAACTGCATACTTGATGCACTATAATGCACTATTTTGCGCCCACTAGAGTATGCAAGACGTTCACATTTGTAAATAACTACTAAAGGCCTAACTAATTATGCTAATTATTTTTTGTTATCAATCACACCCAAAAATTGCTGTGGGCTCTCGGTCTATATGTTCAACTCTTCGGTGAGATATCGCATCAGATCACCAGTGGAATTATAGCTGCGAAAGCCATACTCCTGGTCATTAAGAAGCTTTCGATCTTTCGAGATATTTCTCAACTTGATGATTTATCAGCGATTACATTACCTTGGAAAAAAGGAACGTCAGTGCAATTGGTCGATAGGAGAAAGTACATGCTGAACAAATGCTGGTTTCCATCTTCTAGAGAAGATTCGGGAACAGTAGGATCGATGGAAGATTTAAGGCAACGGTTTTGCCAGCGATAAAGAACAACTCTTCAGAAAATGAGGCGTATACGATCAGGATCAGCGGACTTGCTTATATTAAGATCTCAAAGGGCTTTTGCAAATTTATGAGTGTGGAAATACCAGTCCCATTCAATGATTTACGTTCTCAAGTACTGGAAGGCAATGTTGCTATCAGGTCACGTAGCAAAATGAGCTGCAAGTTATTTGACTTATCTGAAGATAAGAACAAGAGCTCGTGGAGAATGCAAAAAAAGAACTTTTTTTCTAAAATTCACAGACTTTTTCAAGATCTTGGAGAATCTACCAAATTTAAGATGAACACCCGAAAGATCTATCTCATAAACTGCACCAGTGCAAAAAACTGACAGGATGATTAGAAGTTCTGAAAAAGTCGTTCGATTCTTGTCTTACTCTTTATGAAACCTACCTAATAAATTTGTAATTGCAGAAATTGAAACAGTTCTTAACAATTAAAATATAAAAAACTCATCGTTTTTGAGAAATTTCCAAGCTATTGACTCTAACTCTTTCCACACATTAGCCCCGATCCAAATGTAGGGTACTTAATGTTCAGGAAGTATTTTTCAACTGAAAACCTAATATTCCTTGGCAATTATAGGCTCGGTTGCTAATAAAATAAATATGCAAATAGAGAAAAAATAAATCGTTCATAAAAAAACGGCAAGCGTCATACGGGGGTATCTATTCAATTTTAGATGATTGGTTTACTACAAAGGAATATGAGAAAATTCTGGGACAAAATTAGATTAACATACAAAAATATTCGGCAGAGACAAAAGATGTTTCCCTTTGCAAGAGAATACCATGCAAATTGTGTGGTTCGAAGATTGGGAAGGTCCTGAGTATTATACAAAAAATATTTACTACTTTAAGTGTTATGTTTCATTCACCAATACAAAAATGGCTTTTAACCAATAACGACTCATTGTTCAAAAAATACTCTTGAACGATTTATGATTTCAGAAACTGAAAACCATTTTTGCAGGATCTGGTGATCGAATCCAGACCTCCAGCATGAGAAATCAAGGCACTAACACTTATGCCACGAACTACTCTAACTTCAATTATACTTAAATGCAACTTAAACTGCATCTAATGGTACTCTCGCACTTGGTCTGAGTTTAAATTGGTATGAACCATTTTTGAAGGTATCAACAAACAAGTCTTAGAGCTTCAAAAACAACAATAGCAGGTAGTCAGGTACGAAGAAATGGCGAACACCGGCAGTCTAGCTCTGTGATTATCGCTGAGGTGCACCATTTTGATAAGAAATTGTGGACATTCTTGCGGTTATCCAATTTGAATTAAGTTTAGAAATAATATGGATCTATGTAGTAGGATTTGATGTGTCTGATTTTGCACAATCATCCGGAAATTGGATCACTCACTAGGTGGACCACCACACACATCCGACACCATCATCTAGACTGTGATAAGCTAGAAAGCTTGTTGACTGGAAACAGTAGTCAATCCGATTGAGTGATCATCTGCCCCCTCATCTGGAGGGCACGGCACAGAAGTAACCAAAGTTCGTCCTTGAGCAATACCAACTAACATAATGTATTTAAACGGCAGGCTATACCCGAATCATTGTTCTTTTTAAATTGCTATGAATATTTTGAACACGGATGCAAAATTTATGGTACGAGTAGCACTCTTTTGTCAAACTTACACGAAATTTAATTTGTTTGAATTCGTCTCGTTGGGATTCCGACATATTAGTAATTATATTAACTTTATAACCAATCTTGTAACGACCCAATAAGCAGTACCTATACAATATTTGGAAAATAATAGTTAAATAAATCAGGCCCGGGGGTCTTTCGTGTTGAAAATCCTATTTTCAAATAGAGCGGGTGTAATAAAACAATTTCCCATAACCCTAGTTAACTAATGGACTAATGTCGTTTTTATTTGGCAATCCGGAATCTCTCTCCGATCCGGAATCCTAATTGAACACTTTTGTTTGCTTCTGATGATTCTGAAGTTTTGTTTGATTGTTTATGTGAAACATCAAATGCGTACAATAATCAAAATCAAGAAAAATGTTTGTTGAAAGCAGGGTTGGCCGAATTGTCACTTTTTAGAAATACTCGTAACTATATTTGTTACGTCTGCTACGTATTTTATGTAGTTAATGTAGTTAAATGTAGTTAATTGTAGTTAATGTAAGAAATTGTAGCATTGCTGTCAATTAATTGTCAGTTATGCATTTGAAATTTGAATTTTTAAATTAAACGTTCAGTTATTCCTACAATTCTTCGTCCTTATGGTAAATGAAACTTTTTTTTTACAAACCTTCATTAGATCATAAAAGTGCAAAATTGTTTTTTTTTTCTTTATTATATTGATTTTTTATGAATTAACTACATACATATGTAGCAGACGTAACAAATTGTAGTAAATTAGGCATGTAGTTTCTTTAATAACCTACGCGTAGTTAAATACTACGTTTATATGCAGTATCGAAAGATCGAGTTGGATTAGGGTCGGATTTTCGACCCACATTTCTACTCGACACCGCTGAGCGATTGGGATCGAGTCGAACGAAGCTCATTTCAACTCAATACAGGTATATAAAGGTTCGAAGCGAGCTTCAAGCTCGCTTCAACACCTCATATAAACGTAGTAAATCAAGTAGAAAATGTAGTGTAGTTAATTCGGCCAACCCTGGTTCGCACAATTTGAATACCAAAAATCACAGCTGTTGAGGTTGACGTTTAAGTATATGAATGTGTGAGTGCTTCTGGTTTTGCTTCTGATTTCAAATCCAGAAGCAAATTTCTCTTCTTTTCAGAATCAGAACTGTCATTTTTTCCCAATTGAACACTTTCAGAAGAGTCCGGAAGGCTTCCGGATTGCCAAATAAAAACGACATAAGTTTGAACTATAAAAATTGAACAAAAAGCAGTTAAGCAGTTAGCTATCAAACAGTTTAAACGAGTTTTTAAACGCCTGATGAGTTTGATTTTGTGTTAATTTATTAACGGAATCTAGTTATAAATGAAAGTTATTTAAAAAAAAAAAAAAATTTAAGTTTTTTTTTTAATAATTTAATTTAATCAAAATTATAATATTGCCGAAAAGTTATCCCGAAATTCTATTTAGTTCACGGTTAATTAGTTTGAAAAATATCGCAACTTCTGGCACTGCATTACTTTTTTCCGTGCATAAAACGCTATTGCAAATAACCAAGACCTCGGAGCTTCTATTGCACATTAACCTTAACGAAAAATGTGACGGCCTTCAAGTGTTAAGCAAACAGCAAATGCCTGGAATAAATTTGTATGTACCTATGTTAGTCGCAATCCAAAACGATGAGCATTAAAAGCTCACCAATATAGACAACTTGGCGCGAGCCTCCAAACAATGAATTTAAGGTTTCATGTGTGGTACAGTGACACTTTGACATTTTCTCCTTCCATCACCCTTGACAGCTGGATTGTTTGCTATTTTATTGAACTCTAACAATAGTCTAGACCGGGGGCAACCAGCAGCCCCAAGAGCCCCGGCAGATGTGTGTCATTTGAAACATTGAGGCTCACAACTTGTCCAACACATGTTCAATGAGCATATTGTGTAACCCTTAAAAGAATACAAACCTCGAGAGTACCTACATATGTATGTCTATACCTATAGCAATAAAAACATGGCTGGCCTCCAACGACAGGTAGGTAATACTTCCGTATCCACTCGTCACTGTTTCTATTCTAACAAAACAAATTCATACTAGATTAGATGGAAAAGCATTCGCGGGGATGAGGGAAATGCGGCTGTCCCTAACGGATTGGGAAGGTATTTTAATTTTCAATCAATTTATTCTTTAGAATTTCATGCTCTTTTTATTTTTGTTGTAACTTTTGGTTGTGTTTGTGAATCTATTTTAAAAGGATTATGAAATTTCATCGAATGGTCTCAAGGATGTCAATAAAAAAGAGCTTTGTTTGACATTTCCACATAGATATTTTGTGGTTTGAGGTGAAGGTTTAGATCACGGGCGAGGTTCCTGGGAATATTGGCAGATGTTTTGGTAAAATTTTTCTTTAAGGTAAAGTGTATGTACATAGATATGAATGTATGTATATAAATATGTAATATGTATTCTGATTCTTTTCTTTATGTTTGCCTTGACTTTGATGGCGTACTTCCTTCTGTGTCATTATTTTTTCAAGTAAAACTAAACAAAGGGGCTTACAAGGTTTTTTCTTTTATTTTGTTTCGTTGTAGGTTGTCGGGGACTTTAAGTATTTATAGGATTCTTATACTTCTGTAGGTCTGTATGGTAAATATTCTGTATAACTTTTTGGGTCATTTTGTGAAATTCTCTAAGAAAACAGGACATATAGCAGGTGTTCTTCTTTTTAAGCTCGGTGCAGAGCTGTCAAAAAAGATACCTATGTTTTACTTTTTGAGCTCAGACACATCAGAGCACTCAGGCTGTCTTTTTCTTCAATCAGAATTAGCTTCGTGTGGTATATGACAGAGGCAGAGGGCGACAAAAAAAAGAAACACAAATAAAAATAGAGATCGATGGCTTTGACGGTTTAGTGCTTAAGTGTGTTTCATAAATAAAATGCACGACTGGATCGCACGAACTTGCTCTTATGTAAAAGTACTTTGGAATTTAAGATATATTTTATAAACATAAAACATGAATTTAAAATTAAATTGCCGTCTGATTTCTAGAAAAGTATGAATTTATGCAAACAAACTTTAAAAAATCGTTTTATTATTAAATAAATAAATTTTTTATATAAGAAATTTCTTTAAAATTTTTCAAGAAAAAAATGTGGAATGCGAATGTTAAGTATTTATTAATATTGATTTTAGGAAATAATTTCAAAAAATAATCGTTCATAGGTTTTGAAGATATTGATTTTTCAAAAAAAAATTTTTTTAAAAAAAAGCCAACAAATAATTTTTCGAATATTTTTATATACAATATTATTTTAAACTTAGGGGGACTCCTGCTGAAAATTTTTGGTTAAAATCGTTAGAGCCGTTAATGAGAAAGTCGAAAATCAAAAAAACGGTTCTATGACAGGTACCGTTAATAACATTTTGCCCCAAATTTTTTTCTTACCAAAACGTAGTCCATGTCCATAATATCACACCTAATTTTTTTTATCAAAATCGTTAGAGCCGTTTTCGAGATAAATAAGATTTTGCATTACGGGTGTATGGGGGGTACCGTTAGTTTTAGAGCTAAAAAAAAAATTTCAATTTCCCCTCTAGGGAATCACCGAAGACCCTTAACTACCGAGTTTGAAGAAAATAGATCCAGTGGCTTAGGCTCTAGATCGAGGTACAGACATACAGACATACAGACAGACAGACAGACAAACATACAGACAGACGGAATTGCCGAACCCACTTTATTCGTCTTCGCTATCATCGTAATGTCAACTTTGATCAAAATCTCGAGTTCGATTTTTTTTCCAAATGCAGAACTTGCCCTATAGTACCTATATCGCAAGTAAATAAAATGCACGACTGGGTCGCACGAACTTGCTCCTATGTAATAGACTAGGAATTTTAAAAACGAATGTTATTAGAGAAAACTGTTCATAAGGATAAAATGAATTTTTTTTAATTCTTTAAGTAGTAAGAGATAAAAACAGAATGATATGCAAATATGAATTTATGCAGGAACAAAAATTATAAGTCTTTGTAGTGGTTCCTTAAAAAAATAAGCTTTTATGTACAAAATTTTTAAAACATTTTTAAGAAAAAATTTTGGTACGCCAACCTTAAGTTTTTATTATTGTACGAATAAAAGTCTAATTTCCAAAAAAAAATACTAAGCCGTTCTTGAGATATCGAATTTTTCAAAAAAAAAATTACTTTTTTTTTCTAAAAATTGAAAAAATATTTTTTCTTAAGTTTTTAAATGCAATGTTTTTTAAACTTTTTAGGAGCCTTTTTATAAAAAATTTCATTAAAATCCGTTAAGTCGATAATGAGAAATTTAAAATTCGAAAAAATCGTTCTATGGTAGGTACAGTCACTAATATCTAGATTTAAAATTTTTTTTTATTAAATTATAAATTGTAAATATTAATCAAAAGAAAAAAAATTTTAGCAAAATTCTCGGAACCGTTTTCGAGAAAAATGCGATTTTCGAAAACCATTTTTTAAAATTTGTATGGAAGGTACCGTTAGTTTTAAATAAAACAAAATTTTTTTTCTCAAATCTTGTAGATTATATTAAGAAACTTTTATTTGCCAAGTTTGAAAAAAATCGAGCAAGGGGTTTTCGAAATATTGAGATTCCAAAAAAAAATTTTGAATTTTTTTTTAAAAATCCAAAAAATTAAAAATTGAAAATTTGAATATGTAATAATATTCAAACTTTGGAGGAGCTTTGGCATAAAAAAAATTATTAAAATCGGCTGCACCGTTTTCGAGAAAATCAAAAACAAAAAATATGGACCCAGGGGGGCTACCGAAAATAACAATTTTTTGTAAAATTTTTTTCAACCATTAGCTAGTTTTTACCAAATGAAATTTTTGGAATTTTTTTTTAAAAATTCTGTGGGACAGTTTTTGAGAAAAAAAAATATTTATAAAATTTCGAAAAAAAATCGTATGACAGGTACCGTTATTTTTGGTCTTAAAAAAAAATAGAAAAAAACGTCCGGGGGTAAAAAATTAAAACCCATATCTACCAAGTTTGAAGAAAATCGGCCGAGCCGTTTAGGCTGTAGTCGAACCGACAGACAGACAGACAGACAGACAGACAGACAGACAGACAGACAGACAGAATTGCGAGACCCACTTTTTTGGTCTTCGCTATCATCGTAATGTCAACTTTGATCAAAATCTCGAGTTCGATTTTTTTTACGAATGCATAACTTGCCTTATAGTACCTATAAGTCGCAAGTAAAAAGTGAGCTCTGATCAAACTCTGCTTAGAGCGTACTTGGCATGCTCAAACTATGTTCAATGTCTAATGGGACTACAAATATAAGGATAATCTGAGTGCTTGTGTTTCTGCCAATTTTTCATTTGTTCTTTTCGTGGCTGTTAAAAAGCGGAAAAATTCTTTTCGGATAAGCTTTTCGGGTTGCTTTGATCATAAATTCCACTTTTCCGGTTGCAGTTTTGTTTAAATCGAACGAAATATTAGATTGTTCTTGTTACAAAACCAGTTTTCGTACTGAGGAGACTTAACGAATCTGTCAACAACAAAAATGACAGTCATTGCTTTGATGAATCTGACAGATTTGAAAATAAAACATGTTTTTTATCATTAATAAAATGCCAGTGTTTATTTTCAAAAATAGGTAAAGAATTTCATTCGGGTAGCTGATCCGATAACCCACTTGAGTCTCTTGAAGAGAATCCAAAAACGAGCTTTAAAAATGATAGATAATAGAACTATAATAGAAAACTTTGCAGCCCCCGATCACCACGGCAATATTTCCTGTCTGTCATTATTGTATTGTTATTTTTGTAAACAGTGTTCTTTTGAAATAGTCAACTGTGTTCCTCCCCACAAGTTTACTCTTGAGCACCGCTTCAGGCGTACTGTTAAATTCAGAGAATGTTTCTTTAGCGGCACTACACAAATGTGGATTGCCTTACTCGGTTCAATATTTCTCTCCCATTGCGATGATCAGACATTCATGACACTCCCTAAACAAGTTCGATGAGTTAATGCGCATTCAGCTCATGTGAGTTCATATTGTATTATGTCCCGTTAGGACTCTTCTTATGATAAATAGTTGCGGCTTGCTTAGCTTGAATAAATATTCTGTTTTCTGGTTCCAGCGCGACAAGTATCGATTGCTGACCATCTGACGTCCGCAGCTTGAAGGAAATTGACCGAGGTATTAGTTTGGCTCGGATCAAAAGATGGCTCATTTTTGGCCAGTTCACCTGGCATTTCGTTCTCTTATACATATATCACGATGTCCCGGGACCCATCTGAGGTTCGTTGCAGTGAGAAACATCAAGTCAATACGGCAATGATTTATTAGATTTAACTTAGTAGTGGGAGACGGCTGAGGTTTTCTTTATAAAAAGCAATAACAACTAACGACAATAACAAATAACAACTTCACCTTACCATATTTAAGGTGAAGTTGAAATTCTCTTTTCCAATTTTGTATTCCGATTTCTAGGGCTTTTCAAATATATCGAGAGATTTATTATATTTTTTATTATACCCTCAACTTGGAAAGCCGGTGCTTGACTCTTATGTATATTTATACCCATATTTGCCTAGAAACCTATAGAGGTTTAATTTTGGTATTTTGAAACTTTGTTAAGAATTCAAGGTGACCAGTGAGTTTCTTTGCATAATCCATTGATTCAGATTACTGAGATCCAACTATTTTTAATTCGTTACTTATATGATATTGACTGAGCAGAGGGTTATCCCTCTCTGAACATGAACATGATTATCCATTCGAAGGAAATATTTATTTCTTTTCATGTGATGGACGTTAAAATATCATACAGAAGGAATTTGCAGTCAACACAATAAACACAGCTGATCTTAATACCTTTTAATGTGTCCCTCTGTCTACTACGTCTGAATTCAAGCTCCTCGTTGAAATTGGTTAACATTTCTTAACAACCCCGCCAGTAATGTCGTGCTAAGTAAAATTGATTTCCGTCGCGGAAATAACTGCCAATTCACACGCACTTTTTCATATTGACATTCGTCCACCCTTCATGACGTCAACCACCTGTCCATCGATAAGGCACCACTTTCACTTAAACAAAAACAAAAAGTACGGACAGGTGTTTAATTGTTAAATATTCGTGGTTTTTGGTGAGTTACCGGAAAAGTACGACGGATATCGCAGCCATTTTATATTTAAAACTTAATTTCCCCACACTAGTATTCTGAAGTTCTTTATTGGCCGTATTCCGTCTCCCCTAAATCGTGGACTACATGTCATATGTTTGTATATGGAGGTACCATATGTACAGTTTATATAAGGATGGTTCCATCATATAAATAATGACAGGCACTCATGTCCATTATCATTTAGTTGAACGTTTCGCCATCCAGAGGGACCGACTTATTTTATGTTTTTGTTTTCATATATATTGTTGTTAAGTTGAGTTTTTCATAATTTATTTTAAACGATTTGTTTTGAGTTAAAAGCAGAAAAACTCACCCAGGACATGCGGTTAGTTGGTAATTATTTTCTGTGCTATAATGGAACAGTCTAATTAAGGTTTTAAAACTTTTTGGTGATTATGCGGTGTTTGAAAGTAATGAAAGTAATTACCTGTTTAGAGCTTAATTTGAGAAAGAGTTAAAAACTAAATTATTTTGGTTTTTCATTTTTTAAACGTAAAGTTTTTTTTTTTTGAAAATGTTTAAGAGGATGTTTTCAATATTTTTAAGTTTTGTTTGATATTACGGAAAAGAAGAGTTCTTAACACAACTATATCTTATTATCGTGATGTAATATTTATTATTTGCCTTCCTTTCTCACATCCAGTATAACTCATACCAAAAATCAAATTGAGATGGTCCTCCGTAGTTACGTATAGAATCCAGCGTAGGTTTAATAACAATTTTAATTCTAAGGAGAAATTTTCTTCTAAAAAAGAACTCAAAGCATCAAACCTAATTGCTAAATCTTGGTGGAACCTGAGCTGTAAATAGGCTAATAAGGTTAAAAAAACTGTTGAAAATTGAAATAAAGTCGAAACAAGCTATACAATATTTTTAATGGTAATTTTCATGATCAAAAATTAAGACAAAATACAATTTTGGGAATTTGTAAAGAACATACAAAATGCTAAAGCAACTTTGGTTCCACTGCTCACCTTCAAATCATATGAGTTTACAGAACAGTTTCAAAACTACCGGAATTTGACTGTTTTGGCTCTGAGCTTGAGATCGCAAATGTTTTCATCGAAACAAACTTCAGCTTTCATAGCAAAACGTCTACTAGTGGCCTAATGGTATAATAACTTTGGAGAAACTATAAGTTAATTGTACTTGATATTTCAAAAACGTTAGATAGAGTTGGTCTCTCATATCAAAATAGAGTTTATATTATAAGGACGTGTAGATGTTGAAATGGATTAAAACAAGCCGTGTGTGAAGTTTTAACAAAAATCTATTTTACGAGTATTTGAAAGGCCCATGTATGCCGTTGTGTATGATATAAGACATCGTTTAAATGCTACCTCGGCTTCGGACTGTAGATTTAACTGAATAGATTTAACTGAATCTAAGCGATGGCATGTCTTATTTTCACCTTAAGGGCATCGGTCGATTGTGTTTTATTCACATAGATCTGCAACTTTAGAAAATACCACAAGAAAATATCTAGTAGGGTCAAATTGCATGACCTTGATGACCAATTCATGTCACTTCTGCGAGAGATAACCTTACCCTTAAATCGTTCACGCAGAATGTCAAACGTGAATTAACTATTTGGCATGTAGCTCCGTCCAGCTGGAACCACATTTCATCTAGATCCATATGGTTCAATGTGGGCCATACAAAATTGGTTATCATCATCCTGCAGCGCTCGTAATTAAAACGGTGGCCGCCTCACCAACGTCGTTTTCGAAAAAGTACGAACAAATAATGCCGCCGGCCTTAGATCTACAAGTGTCGTCCCATATAAGGCAATTCTGATTGTTAACACGGCCATTCGTCCAAAAATGTTCCTCATCGCTAAAGATGATTTTTTTAGCCAAAATCGGGCTCCTCTTTTAAACGCTCCCAAGCTCAGTGTCAGCGAATAAACAGCTTTGTTTATGGTTCTGAACTTTGAGCTCCTGAATCCGTTGGAACTTGTATGGGTATTAGCTCAAGTCAAGTTTGCGAAAAGCCGGGTTTTTGTGCAAGGCAAGAAATTGACTACCTTGGGTTATGCTGTAAGTATACTGCAGCGATATTTTCAGCGAATCTTGAGTTCCATTGTCGTACGAATGTTGGCTGATGGATTACCGAGCCGGAAGTCTAAATTTTGACCACCAAACGTTGAAGAATCGACTGTTAAGGACCAGCACGTCTACCGCAAAATGGGCGCAACGTTTGTGCTATCGAAATCTCGTTTTGATAATGAAGTTCAAGCATTTGGATCTGCTATTCGTCATGGTGATTTGACATCAGTAACTAAATAATAAAAAACCGACTTAACACATGTAACCAAAACAACATGGCCGCCACAAGCTTCCTAAATCTACACGCGCAAATTTAAAAACCCCTTTACAACTCTTCTTCACTCAATTAGAACGTACAATACAATGCAAGTTGTATTGCAACGTTTAAATTTTCAAATTCTGAAAAAAAAGTTGTGGTATACCTCAAGGTACAGTTTTGTCTCCTACTCTCTTCCTTATATTTATTAATGAACTATTCCTGAAACTTCATAATCCAATAAACTGTTTTGTAGATAATATCAACTTCGGCTTCTCATATTAGTTTGTTAATTCATATGCCTGTTCTTCGAACGTGGAACTCCATATTATAAGCTGATTAAATTTTGATCTTTAAAGCACTCTTCTGTGGGGAATCAAAAACTTAAAATAAATACAAAAAACGAAAGCGAACAGCTTCCAAAGGGTTTGAACCTAGTTAACTTTCAACCATTCCTGTTTGCCATCAATTTTCTGCCGACTCCGAGTGGCTAAGATGAGATACAATTTTCATTGAGAATTTGTCACTTTCTCGAAAAAGGCAGTACACCGCTGAATACCAATTAAAATAAGACTTTCATTTCAAAGAAAATCGAATAAAACACAACAAGTGGACTTTTTGTAAATTTCTCCAAAGTTATAAGTTTTTTCAAAGAAATACCAAGTACATAATTGTAACTTTTAACATTCTACAAAAAATATAAATTCCAATATTTTTTTCGTAAGATTTTGAGAAAATAATTTCTTTAGAAAAATCAATAGATTTCGATAAAATTACCAAATGAAATGTGAACTACTAATTCCATTTCAGAATTTTCAAATCTTTATTTATTGTTATCCTACTTTTATGCGTTCATCCTTTAAGACAATTTACAAGTTATCCTTAAGTTTTTAAGAATGTTCATCAATTTGCTTTTGATCTCAATTTTAGACCAACTCTAAAGTAAAGTGATAAATATTTCGAATGCACTTCAGTATTACAAAAATAAAACTAACGAATTTCAATATTTCGTTTTTGATTCTTCCGAGTTTTTACCCTCATACTTTGTTAATCGTTTTAAATGTAGCCACAAGCCCTCGAGTGTTATACGAGTATTATAAAATTACAAAAACTAGAAAATAATTGTAATAATTATATTTGTTTTCTGGTTTTTTTTTTCAGAATGCTGTTATGTTTAAAATTACCAATCAGAAAACTGTAAGTTAACTCAATTCTAAATGTATTTTAAATATCAAATATAGTAAAGACAATAAAAATAAATGCTAGTCATAATACATTTGTGCATTTTTAGATTTTTTAATTTGAATAATTGTTCGTTAAAAATCCATTTCTTATGACGATATTGTCTTACATTTTTCGATCAAGACTTGAAGAAACTTTTTTGTTGTATTCTCACTGGCTCCCTATTTGACTAACTCCAATTAAGTAATATCAGTCAATTCGTTGCAGACCCAGTTAATTCCTAGTTTAAGTTAATCACTTTCAACTAATATTCCTCAAAGCATAACCTTCGTCAAAAAAATACACCCATTTTAAATCAACTTTGTTCAAGGTTTTAAATTCAATTGACTAATGAGACTATAATAACACACAATAATCCAGCAATTTGGCTATTTTTTTTTCTCACGAAAGGGTGCCATAATCGACATTTTTTTCTATCCGACATCTTCAATACTGTTTCGCCCTTTCTTATTTGTATATTAATAGTAAAGAACAAAGGGCTATTTTACACGGAAGCCATCACTAACTAAATGAACAATATTTTAACTTAACCATAATCACTTTACCTACCTACACTATTGAACATGGTTAACCAATAAGTAAGAGTACTCGTATATAATGCAAACCACCCTATTTATATTTATTACCTATGGCAGGGGAAACTTATTTTGGCATGTGCCCAAATGAATTATGTCTCCGGAAGTTGCTAATTTGCCGCACAGAAATGTCCTTTACAAGTAGAAATATATAGGCAAAACTTGTAGGCATTTTATCGAGGCGAGAAGAAAAATTGATTGTTCATGCAATTCCTAACATCGCGTAAGGGACATTTTAGTTTGGGGTAAAACAAAGACCTACCACCCCATATCCAAGGACGATATTGGAGGTCCGTATGGCCGCTTTTTTCCTTGGTATTTCTTTGAGGAAAGAACAAATAAGTGCATGCATGCCTGGCGAAGAAAATGTCATTCTAAAACTGGAAGGATTAAGTTGGAAGGCTTAGATTGCCATCTTGAATAAAAATCAATTTAATATAAGAAAAATAATAAAATTTAGTATTTAGCTGCATTGATTGCATAAGAAAGTAGAATCTGATTGAAAATAAGAAAGTCAAATAATCAAATAGCAAGAAAGAATTTTTTTTTATTTTTCAAAACTTTGCAACTGGCAACATCATTTGCAACTTCGATGTATTTTTTCACACCAAAAATTGATTTCATCCTGCTTTTTTATACAACCTGATCTGTAATTGAAAATTACATATATTAGCAATATACAGAGAAAATACAATAACCTAATGAAAACAACTTTAAACATCAAAGGTGGCAACCATGAACATGATCTAGGATATTATCGAGTGCATTTGCTTAGCCTTAAACTGCAAAGGCTATTATTAATGAACGTATATAAAATAGCTTTATTAACTTTCGAAACGCTCCTATTACCAACTCTCACAAGGCAAACGGCATCGGCGGCCGGCGGTGCAGGCACTGACAATTTATTCTAATGACAAAGAGTTTATAATTAAATGAATCATTATCAAAGTGCTTAACTCTTGTAGCAGAATCAGAAGGATCTAATCATAACGATTCTATGAAGTAATTATCACAGGAAATTAGGTACGCACAGACACTCACAAACTGACACACTCAACTTGCCCCTTATTTTGTTTCCGTTTACCAACAATGTTAATGCAACTTCAGGACAGCACTGCATGTTGTACGCAAATCTAATTACGTTTATTTGATTAGTATTCGCGACAGTTGAATAACGGTCTTTATGACAAATGATGATGATAGTGACGTAAATGTGGTGTCCCCAATGATAAATCCTACTCGTAGTATATTGCTGAGAAATATGACTTAATGTGATGTTTTATTTTCCAGCAGAATAGAAGGGTAGAAACCGTTAAAAGGGATGCATTTGCAAATGCACATGAAAGGTTTCAATGGATTTGAATGAATGAAGAACGTGAGGCAATACGAACAACATGAATCGACTGGCCGACATCAGACGCTATATGCGATTGCAACCATTTATGGCTTTTATGCTTCGTAATGGTGGAAGAAATCAGTCAATAAATTTGCAAGGTGCAAACAAGTCCTGAAGTGCGTTTCAAAAACATTATAATCGAGGTGACACGACTTACGTGTTGTTTTAACTATCCGGTAATTATAGTCAATCGGCTTTATGTATTTTATTCAAGCACACCTATTTATATTGTTAGCTGGTCTGGTATAAGCACCATTCACAGTTAACTCTCTGTAACCGGCAATTTTCATAACTGAACACCTTCGCTTCTCATAATTAAACAGAAGAAGAAGAACAGAATTAAATACATGATTTTGTACCAAAATTTCTCTTTTATAAACGGTGACTCTTGTAACCAGACGTGAACGGCAATTTCAATTATCGAAATAGAGTTTCACTCTATTTCGAACGCAAATTAACTTTACTTATTCAGAGAAATGCATAAATTTCCCTTGCTGCCTAATAAGAACATCAGGATATTAATTTGGGCTTTTATGCTTGGAATTTATCAGCCTTCGTGATATCATTTCTAAAACCACGCACGTATTTTTGAATATAGTAAAATGTAAAAAATAAATTAGAGTCTGATGGCTCCAAGAGAACCTGAATCTAGTGACTTATAACAACTCTCAACCATTCTTGCGTGCGTGTTGTTGGTAGGAATTGAGTGGACCAAAAATTTTCTGCTAAGGCTGAAATGAAAAGAACTTTTTTGTGACACGAGATACTTTTGTAGGATTTGGTACCCCTAAAACCATGTTTTTTTTTTTTATTTTATTTTTAAGTTTTAAGTTAGTGCGTTGGACTGTCATGCGGAAGGTCTCGAGTTCGATTCTCAGCCTCTGCAAAAAAAGTTTTTCAGGGGTCTACTGCCTCTGTCGAGGAATTGACAAATCCTCAAAGAGTATATCTCTTGTCATGGAAAGTGCTGCTCATTAGCCGTTCGGAATCGGTAGAAAATAGTAGGTCCCCTCCGTTCCTGGTAACACGCACACAGGAATGGTTGAGAGTTGTATGTCACTATTCCCTGGTTCACTTCGAGCTGTTGCACCACCAAATTTAATTTAATTTTTTTCAATTTTAAGTTGCTTATGAGGGAGTTCACTGTATAATAATAGGTTCTTATGTTAACACTACGGTTCATTAAGGGCCAATTTATTGAATTTCAATTAAATTTAATTCTATGATTAAGAATGGGAAATTTATCGACTTAAAAAAATATAATTTATTCACCCACATTTAACGATTTAAATTGACGTTTTCTTGATTAACTAACTATACATTTAATCTAAATACGTGTTTTACTAAATCGACAAAATACACCTTTTAAGAGCTATTTTGAGCGTTAATAGGATTTAACTGAAGTGTTTCTATTTATTCATTCTCATTTAGCTCTGACAATCAGGTTTTGTTTATTTTGTGCAAAAATAAAATAAATTGTCATCAGTGTTTAATTAAAACAATTGCAAATTGGGTAATAATCTAGAATATTTGTTGGATATAAATATAAGTGATGAGAACGACGAAAATTTGTTTGCACCCGAACGATGGGAGTATAGAATAACCGATCAAAGGGCACGGTAGTGCCCAGCCAAGTTCTGTCAGTACACCCGTTTTACAGTAACAAATTCAGGCAATTTTTGACCCCTTCCTATCTTTAGTACCAATGAAGTCAGAAACTTAAAATTCCGAGTATTTGCTAAGCTAGTCAGGCACAGGCGCCTCACTAAATTTCAATTTTCTAGCATAAGCGGTTCCGAAAATATAAGGTCTCAAAAATCACAATAACCGTAACTGACTGACAGACCATCAAAATTATGGAGCACTTCCCGACATCGTAGAATCTTATAATTTTGCACAACGGTAAGTCTTGTCATGAAAGCAGAGGAAAAAATTAAAAATTTGAGGTTTTCCATTCAGGGGCGTGGTATCCGTCTACTTCCTCAGAACTGATGTAAATTCTATGGCACACTTCCGATTGCAGTAGAATAATGAAATTTGGTAGAACGATAGGGCTCAAATTGCATATAAAGGACCAAAAATAAAAATTGGAGTTTTCCATTCAGGGGCGTTGTATCCGCCCACTTTCTGAGAAAATGTTTAGTTTATATGTGTTTTGCTGTAGAATGATGAAATTCGGTAGAGCGGTATAGCTTAATGTACATACATTCAAATCGAAAAATAGGAAATCTAAGATTTTTCATTCGAAGTGTCTTTTTATTGTCATTTTGAAACTATACATTCATCTTGAAAATTCATGGCTTTTCTTAGAAATAGAGTGATCGATTTGATATTCTATGTTATGTTTACATGAAACAATGAAAAAAGAAAACATCTTTTTACCTGACTAAAATTTGATGGGCTTACTTGGCAAGTTTTTTTGTATGCCCAATTCGAAAAGTTTTAAAAACTTGACCAGTAAACCCATCAAATTTTAGTCAGTAATCATTAAATAATAAAATTTCTCTATTACATTGTAGCTGTTTCAATATTATTCTACTTTAAACATTCGGTATTAAACCTTCATGAAGTAAGAACTTGGCATACTACTTTTAGATCTCAGTACTTTTCACGCCTGACTTGTTACACAAAGGTTTTTGTATAGAAGAACTTGGCTCTTTTTTTAACATCTATGTTTTTGGTCTGATAGAATTAACATAGGAAAATGGGATGATAAAGATTTCTTCCAAAGGTTTCGTCTTACCAAGCAAACAGTGGTTAAGGTCCTTGAAATTATTTGACCATATGTGGAGTACTCTCTTCAAAGGTGGACAATGTTAAAAATATGAAATTAAGATAGCATTTCAGTTAAATTTGTTTTGTGTCACGGTATATTTCCGCAATCGCACAACTGCGGATAACATTACGTTTTTTTGTACTTGGATCAATGCAAATCTCTATTGCTGATTTTTATTGTGTAATCATCTCCTCCGTTTGCATTTTATTACCAAAAGTAACAGGACCATCGCTAAAAATCGATCGAGATCCATTCGGATGCCTGAAACTATGTTGGAAATGACTAAAGCTAGCGAGAAGTTCTAAATACAATTTCCTCCCAGACGCACTGTTTTTCTTTCAGGGAGCATGCGTCGGTTTTTTTATTTTCTATTACTCTAGAACGTCGTAAAATGCATTCAAGGAGAATATTTTCTTCCAATTATGTAAAATTTGAAGTCCTTTCGGATTTTGTCGACATTTTAATAGTATATCAATTTCAAATTATTATAAATATTCAAACTGTTGGCGGTTGACTATTTACAATAACGTAAAAATCCCTGGGATTTTTTATAACAAACATTTAAATTTAAATGTCTTATTAAAAACAAGGTATTTAACTAAAGAGGAGTGAATAAATAGAAAATTTAAATGGAGAATACTTAATTGCGCTAATACCTTAAAGCTTATTTAGCTAACTTGACAAAATACTGTTTTTAATTGAGTGTGAATAAATTGGCCCTAAGTTCTATACATTTTTTCTAGTTTTAATCAATATGTAGTTAAAAATATTTATAGTAATATAAACAAAATTTGTTTTATATATTTTTTGAATTAACTATAACCTTATAACTTTAGCAGAGTCTTTGTTGGTAGGTATGAGAAGTTCAACTTCTACCATTATTCTGTCATCAAGAACAACAAAATACATCACTGTATCATATTAACTTGCTCTTATAGTTAAAATTGCTTCGAGATTCAAAGATGTAAATGGATTTAATTGGAGAAAGTTCGAAAAATGTATGAAATTCGTCCTTTAAATTCCTGAAATACTTTCTTAGGGCCAATTTATTGAACCTCAATGAAATTTAATTCTATCATTAAGAATGGGAAATTCATCGATTTAAAAAAAATATAATTTATTCACCCACATTTAACGATTTAAATTGACGTTTCCTTTATTAACTAATTATACATTTAATCTAAATACGTGTTTTACTAAAACGACAAAATACACCTTTTAAGAGCGATTTTGAGCGCTAATAGGATTTAACTGAAGTGTTTCTATTTATTCATTCTCAATTAGCTCTAACAATCAGGTTTTGTTTATTTTGTGCAAAAATAAATTGTCATTGGTGTTTAATTAAAACAATGGCAAAATGGATAATAATCTAGAATATTTGTTGGATATAAGTGATGAGAACGACGAAAATTTGCTTGCACCCGAACGATGGCAGTATAGAATAACTGATAGAATTAACACGGGAAAATAGGATGATGAAGATTTCTTCCAAAGGTTTCTTCTTACCAACCAAACAGTAGTTGGTCCTTGAAATTTTTCGACCATATGTGGAGTACTCTCTTCAAAGGTGGACAATGTTAAAAATGTTAAATTAAGATAGCATTTCAGTAAAATTTGTTTTGTGTCACTGTATACTTCTGCAATCGCACAACTGCTGATTACATTACGTTTTTTTGCACTTGGATCAATGCAAATCTCTATTGCTAATTTTGGTCCTTTGCATTTTATTGCCAAAAGTAACAGAACAATCGCTTAAAATCGATCGAGATTCATTCGGATGCCTGAAACTATGTTGGAAATGACTAAAGCTAGCGAGAAGTTCTAAATACAATTTCCTCCCAAACGCGCTGTTTTTCTTTCAGGGTGCATGCGTCGGTTTTTTTATTTTCTATTAATTTAGACCGTGTCGTAAGATGGATTCAAGGAGAATATTTTTTTCCAATTCTGTAAAATATGAAGTCCTTTCGGGTACTGTCGACATTTTAATAATATATCAATTTGAAATTATTATAAATATTCAAACTGTTGGCGGTTGTCTATTTACAAAAACGTAAAAATCCCTGGGATTTTTTATAACAAACATTTAAATTTAAATGTCTTATTAAAAACAAGTATTTAGCTAAAGAAGAGTGAATAAATAGAAAATTTAAATGGAGAATACTTAATTGCGCTAATACCTTAAAGCTTATTTAGCTAACTTGACAAAATACTATTTTTAATTGAGTGTGAATAAATTGGCCCTTAAATACATAGTTTTGACCTCAAAAAAAAAAAAAAAAAAAAAAAAATAGCATTTGATTTTTTAAATTAATATTAATTGATGCAAGCAAAATTTTAAAATTCGTTGCAAAAATTTTCTTAAATATTAATTTTTTACATACAAAATTTCTATAACATTAAAAAAAAAAATGTCTATTTTCACTTATATACTCTTAAAAACTTAATTTAAAAAAATTTGGAAAATTTTGATTCATTAAATTAGTTGTGCCTTTAAGGAGAAAATTAAAATTAAAAAAATATACATATGTATTGATACCAGTAGCGAGTTGAGAAATAATTCACAAAAGCACATTAGAATCAAAACAATTATTTCAAAAAGATGGTGTTTTCTGACAGTTACTTCTAAAAAAAATTATAATTCCACCAAATTTGTTCAAAATAAATACATATATTTCTGAAGCACTGGATTTTAAAGTAAGATGAATTACAAAGAGGTCTTGTATTTAAAACTATGACCCAGTTTTTCATTAAGGCCACAATTGTGTTACCGGACAACTGTCAAATGTCACTGACAAAATAACGTGAGCATTAGATAGAATGTTACCGGAGTTCTTGCAGATCTTATACTTATTCCGCTTTTCTTTGTTTTGTTTTGTTTCTTCAATTTTCGAGAGCTAACTATGGCAAGTTATGGACTCGAAAAAAATTCCAACTCGAGATTTTGATCAGACTTGACATTACGATGATAGGGAAGACGAAAAAAGTGGTTCGCTTTGAAGTTGGTAGATAGCATTTTTAACAACCCCCAATCGGTTTTTTTCTTATTTTTTAAGGCCAGAAAAAGGCGGTATCTAAACTTAAACTTTTTTTTTTTAATTTTGGTAAATATTCAAAAATACATCAAAAACTGCTTCATAGATGTGTGGTTTTTCTGCTTTTTAATACCAAGAAATATCAACCGAGTTACAAAATTAGAAAACTTGTACTTAATATATTTCAGAGAGTACTATGTTACAATTTATTAAAGAATAGAAAACTGAATGAAAAGTCAAAGATGATTGATTAATATAAATTTTAAAATGAAGAGTAGAAAAATGCTAATTAGAAATAATTTTGAAATTTAAATAGATGAAAGTTACTATAGAATGAGTATGAGTTATATAATAAGAATAAACTATATAATAATGAAAATGATATGAGTCGCCACAGATGTATAAAAATATTCCAAAAATTGCATTAAGTTAACCTAACTACTGGTTGAAAAAAAAATCACAGAGAAGGTTATTAATGGTACCCCCAATTAAAGCTGATTTTGATCAATTTTTGTATGCTTAAGTTTCTTTAAAGTTTAAATACTATTAATTATTCAAATTTTCAAACATTTATTTTTTTGGATTTAAGAAAATTCAAAAGTTTTTCTTGAAAATTCTATATTCCACAAACCCCTAATTGAGTTGTTTGAATTTATACAACTAACAGTTTCTTGTTACTATCTTTAAGATGTATGAAACACAAAATATTTTATCTGAAAATAATGGTACCCAATACACAAATATTAAAAAATAGTTTTCGAAAATCGTATTTTACTCGAAAACGGGTCCTAGAAATGTTTTTTTTTCGCTTAATTTGTACTATTTAAAATTAAAAAAAAAATAAACTAAGACATTACTAAACTATACCTACCATAGAACCATTTTTTCGAATTGTGTCTTTCTCACTATGCGCATTTTAATGATTTTTACTTGCAACTTATAGGTACTACACATAAGGCAAGTTATGCATTCGTAAAAAAATCGAACTCGAGATTTTAAGCAAAGTTGACATTACGATGATAGCGAAGACCAAAAAAGTGGGTCTCGCAATTCTGTCTCTCTGTCTGTCTGTCCGTTCGATTGCAGCTAAACGGCTCGGCCGATTTTCTTGAAACTTGGTAGATATGGGCTTTAATTTTTTTCCCCCGGATGTTTTTTGATTTGATTTTTTAAGACCAAAAATAACGCTACCTGCCATACGAATTTTTTTCGAAATTTTATAAATATTTTTTTTTTTCAAAAACTGTTTCACAGATTTTTTTAAAAAAATTCATAAAATTTCTTTTAGTTAAACCTAGGTAATGGTTGGAAAAAAATTCCAAGAAATTGTTATTTTTGGTACCTCCCTTGGAACCATTTTTTTTTTGTTTTTGATTTTCTCAAAAACAGTACGACCGATTTTGATCATTTTTTTTTATATTAAAGCTCCCCAAAAGTTTCAATATTACTGCGTATTCAAATTTTCAAAAACTTTTTTTTGGATTTTTAAAAAAACTTTCAAATTTTTTTTTTATAACTCAATATTTCGAAAACCCCCTGCTCGATTTTTTTCAAACTTGATAAGTAAAAGTTTCTTAAAATAATCTACAAGATATGAGAAAAAAAATGTATTTTACCTAAAAATAACGGTACTTTCCATACAAATGTTAAAAAATGGTTTTTTCTCGAAAACGGTTGCGAGAATTTTACTTAAATTTTTTTTCTTTCAATTAATTTTAAGGATCTATAATTTAGTAAAAAAAAATTTAAAACAAGATATTACTGACTGTACCTACCATAGAGCGATTTTTTTAAATTTTGAATTTCTCATTATTGGCATAACGGATTTTAATGAAATTTTTTAGAGAGAAGCTTCTAAAAAGTTTATTTGCATTGCATTTCAAAACTTTAAGAAAAATATTTTTTTGAATTTTGAAAAAAAACAATGGTTTTTTTTTTTGAAAATTCAATATCTCGAAAACGGCTCAATATGTTTTTTTTTTGTAAATTTAATTTTTGGTCAAATAATAATAAAAACTTTAAACTGACGTACCAAAATTTTTTCTTAAAAATATTTTAAAAATTTTGTATATAAAAGCTTATTTTTTAAAAAACCACTGCAAAGACTTATAATTTAGTTTTGTTTTAGTCGTTTAAAAGATTAATTTTTATGCTTATGAACAGTTTTTCTCTAATAACATTCATTTTTGAAATTCTTATTCTATTACATAGGAGCAAGTTCGTGCGACCTAGTCGTGCATTTTATTTTTTTAAACAAACGCTTCTAAAATCTTGGAAAATATTAGGTATCAAAACTAAAAATAACTTGGAATGCATATCAAAAAATAAATAAGAAATGCGTAGATATTTTATTTTTTAATTAAAATTTTATTTGAACAATAATAAAACTTAAAGTTGGCGTGCTGATATTTTTTTTAAGAATGTTTGAAAATTTTTATAAATATACAAACTTATTTTTGCTTAAAGCGATTGCAACGATTTATGATTTTTATTCTTAACTAAAGTTAAATTTTTATCTCCAACCGCTAAAAGACTTGTTTAAGCCTTTAAAAAATGAATTTTATGCTTATGACATTTTTCTCTAATATCATTAATTTTTAAAATTCTTATTCTATTACATAAGAGCGCAAATTCATATGGTTCATTGGTGCATTTGATTTTCCTACTCCCTTGGGCTTAATGGGCATGCCAATGAACGCGTGGAAAAAATTATGTATACAAAAAATGTTTTAGTAACCCAAACAAATCTAAACACCTTGAGTACCTAATATAAATTTGTTGCTTATTTTCCATCAATTTGTTACAATCAAGTAAGTGGAAACTGACTTACGATAACTTTATAAATGTACTTGTCGGAAAGGTTTATGGAATTATTGGTACATTCAATCTTTTAATAAAAAAATCATTTTCAACATCTCACATTTGAAAATATTGCGTTTACAAAATATTACACAGTTGAAATATCTTACTTATCAAATTTCAGATATGTAGGTAAAGTTTCGTATTCAATACGTTTGAAATCATTTTAATTAATTGATAAATATCTAATTTCAATGCGAAATAATTTTATTCGAGATCTTTGCAGAATTTTGGTAGATTTTTCGATATGGAAAATATTATAATTGCGAGCTTTAGATAGTTCGGGATTTCGATATGAGAGATATTCAAGACCAAATTTTGAAATTTGGTCACTCGTCCTGAACCCAAGTTGGTTTCTTACTTGCAAGCACTTTGACAATACCGATTTTGATAGATGACTAAGAAATTTATTGCATCTGCAACAATGTTAGCAAACTAAACAATGTCCGATATATTTGTAGTTTTTTTTTCATTGGGGAAGAAACCGTATAGTAAGAAGCATCAATCTGACTGTCTATCGTCAGTAAAAGTATTAGTTTTTCGTGATTAACTTTCGCTATGATATCTTAAATATTTTTGTTGATTTTATGAGATCTTAAAAATATATGATCCCCCCTTCTTTACAATATTTACGTGTGTGACAGAAATGCGCAAGAAATCTTTTTTCGCCCATGATTACATGTATTTATAGTATCTCTGAAAACTGTAAAAAAATTTATGAAGCCACCAATATGCTCTTGATGCTGTTCAAACCTACTTTTCTAAATGGAAAATCAAAATGAACCATTAAAGACTCAAGCATGTTCTCAGCATCTCTCTAAATACATATTAGGGTAACAGCCATAGACAAAAGCTTAACTTTTTCAAATCAAATATATCAGAGCGTAAAGAATGGTCAATTTTTAAGAAAAATCTTGTTTCCACTTATAAATAGAAACTCCCATTTAAGAGTTGAAAATAAATTATTAATATATCGGGTTTTTCAATAAGAGCGCTACAAAAGGTTTTTTAAATAAAACAAAAATGGTTTTGGATATCAATAAAATTCTTTATTCCTGTGAAAGTACGTTCAATGCCATTATGTATGGAACTCGATTTCTTTTGCATGGCCACCACTGGCACGCTTGCAGAAGTCCAGACGCTGAACCCAATTTTCGACGGTTTTCAAGCATAAATCGGCCGATACTGCTGCAATTTCACGTTCGATATTCGTACGAAGTTCATCAATCGTCGCTGGCTTGTTGGCATAGACCATAGACTTGATCTGCTAGAACGATTATGACGACCATAAATTGGACGTAGCGCTCTTAACGTTGAGGCCACTGACTCTGCATTTCGGTAGTAAATTTTAATAATTTCGACTCGTTGTTGGCTCGTATATCTTTCCATCATAAAATGGCAAACCTTACTGAAGAGAAATGTCAAAAGAGCGGCAAGAAATATGGCGTCGTTTGCTGTCCCTGTCGCTCTACTTTTGTAGCGTCCCTGTTGAAAAACCCTTTATAAAGTTGTTTTCCTACCTTCTATGTCATTTGCATCCCCATGTTGGTAATATTGTGCCGAGTGTCACTACACAAAAATTCAGGTTTATCAAAATAAGATTTTAAAAACTATTTTTAACCTTCCTTGGCATTTCTCAACAATAGGGCTGCACAAAATTGCACACATCCCTACTATAAAAGAAATTTGTTGAAAATTTTACGAAAATCTATAAAAAAGAGACAAACATGTCAGATGGAATAAGCTAATTGCGATTCGAAACCAGAACAGCCAACTTGATAGTCCAACACACTTATCCCTACTCCAAAGGGTACTCATGTTCGTTTTTTTTTATTGAAGAAAATATTTAGCCCTATTTATGATTTCGATACTAGAAAATCCCTTTTAATAACTCAATTATCTAAACAAGTTCAGTTTAAGTTCAAAGTTGATACCTTAATGAAGTTTAGATTATATTGACGTATTGTAAAATTATTTAAGGGTAAAATTACACCCAGTTACGTGAAAATCGATGTGAGCTACCATAGAAATGAACCTACATATATGTTTTCAACATTAATATATGTATATCAAACAACCCACACAAGCATAACACATCGACACACACAAACACACACGAAAATACCCACAGGACTAAAGCCATCTTTCTATGCTCTGGCTCATGTAGATCTATAAATTAATTAATATTCACATAGAACGATGATTGATGGAACATCATCTATGTTATGCAACATCTACTCACATGTTCTGGTTATGAGAACAACATTATGTAGGTAGCTGCTGATACTTTCTGACTCTAGTGGTTTGTGCTTTTATTTTACAGTTAGCACCGGTTAATTGGGCTTAGAATGCAGATCATTGCTTCACTGAATTTAAAGTCCGCAATAATCTTAAATAACCAAATCGAATTTTATAAAAATCAAGACTTCCAAAAATTCAAAATTCTAATTTACCCAAAATTCTTCACAGTACAGTAGATACATATGTACATACTTAATTTTTTGTAAATTTTTTTTTTCGAATTCTAAATTTGGGATTTTCAGAAAAAGCGAAGTTTTACAGATTCATCTTGAAGCTACATTTCAACTAAACCAACGTCATATTACTTTTCACTTTGCACTTTGCAAATTGTCAAAAAATATAATTTTCTCGTAAGGGTTCGAAGTGTTTTACTAAAAATGCATAGTTTGTAAATTTTTTGAAAAATAAAAGTTACAAATCAAAAATTAACTTTTGTACTTATATTCGTGTTTTGCAAAGTTGCGAAGCAAGAGGCAAATTGTATATGACCTGTATATGAGTTTAAAAAAAATGAGGGAAATTTAAAAAAAAAAAACTGAGGGATTTGACAGTCGAAAAGAGTAAATCGTGCAAGAATGCAATCGAATATTGTGTAAGTTTGTTAATCAAATTTCAACCAATAAAGAAATTAAAACTTTTCCATTTTTTTATGTGTACATTATATATGGGCGTTGGAGGGAGAAAAAACAGGTTTTGCATATTTATTTTATTATTTGTTTGTGCTTTAGACTGTGAGAACCAAACTGCACTTCATTTTCCTTGGGTGCATCCATGTTGCACTCCTTGAGCAAAAAGTTTCCTATACCTATTTCCAAAGAATTTTCCGGAAAATAATAGTTACAATATTCAATACAATACAATTCTTGTATTATTGTTACATATGAACTACTTTAATAGTTGAAGCCTTACTTATGCTATCTATGGTATTGAACTCTATTTCCAAGTCAATGGAGTACACATAAAAGTTGATTCGTAAGAGACTTAAGCAATTATATCTTTCGTTGTAAAGCTTCAGATTACCTCGAATTTAATGTACTCAAAATAAATTTGTTTTCAATTTAACAACTTTGTGTGCTTCGAAATGATCGTTCATAATTATTTTAACAAAATTTTTACAACGAATGTTTAACTGCAAGTCAAATTTTATCTTTAAACCAGAATGGAAGAATTCTTTGCAGAACAACAAAGCTTCGCGTTTTGCAAAGACTTACTTATCGTTTTACCAATTTGCATTTAGGGAATTTACCAAAAAGGAAAATTTAAAACTTATTCAAAAGAATAATTTCCTCTTTGCAATTTTTTTTCGATTCATGCGATGAAATTTGCAGAGATAAATTGAAAAATTGCGAAGTGAAAGTAATTGAATTAGGCTTCTGGTAAGCCTCATTTAAACGACCGTAAAATTGTTATAATTTATTTATCATATTTCTCTCTAAAACTAAAAATTACAACAAGTTCTTTTCTTATGCGATGAATTTCTGTAAAATCAGCCAACATTTGTACGTCAAAGGAACGCAATATCAGCCGAAAATATCGCAGCAGCAGAGCCCGAAGCAATCGATTTCTCGCCGTACACAAAAGCTCGGCCTTTTAGCAGACTTGAACTTTGCGAATTTTGCTTCGGGACTTGGCCAGGAGCTCAAAGTTCATAACCATATAGACAACGTTGTTTGTTCGCTGACTGGTCTTCGGAGCGCTTGGAAGAGGTCCCCAATTTTAACCGAAAAATCATGTCAAGCGACGAGGCACATTTTTAGATGAATTGATGTTCTAACAAGCAAAATTGCAGTAAATAGGACGACACCAACCCTGAATATGCAGTTCTATGCGAATAAATCGACATATGCCCTTAAGGTGAACATTACACAGGTCATCGCTCAAATTCATCCGGATATAAGCAGAATAGCCATTAAAAATTGGACCACTCGGATCTGTGAAACCCTAGAAAGCCGAGGCGGGCATTTGAACTATGACATATATTTTATACATAATGACAAAGATGGGCCTTTCAAATAAAAAAATAGTTTTGCTAATACCTCACACACAGTTTGATTTATTCAATTTCAATATCTGTCTATCCTTATTGAAAAATCTTTTAGATATTTTGGAATTGCTTTAAATTTCGTCCCCTTATTCAAGAGTACATTATATCAACTAGACATTTCAATCATCTGTTCTAAGAATGAAGACGAAGTCTTAAGATTATGTCAAAACTGACCATTTTTACCACTTTCAAATAACTGAGCTCGACTGTTCACCTGGTTTCCAAAGTGAAACTTCTATAGCAAAGTTAGTAGTTGCACAACTGCCCGCCATTTTAGTGAGAGAAAGGTCATCAAGACTGTTTTGTTTGCTTTTTTTTTGTCCTCAAACATGTATGTACATACTTCATAGGCTCACAGGTTGAGGTTGTCCTTATTGTGGTAGCATCACATTTCTTAATCCATGTCAACTATCCGCATCCGGTCAGCAAATCATCATCGCATCGGTCCACCTCCCACATTTGTTTCGTTTTAATTCAGTACAAGTATTTCTATAAAATCAATCTAAAGCCCTCATCGTCAGTTCCCTGATGCTAATGTAAGGATACTCGTTATACCGTTAAGTCTTTTATTAGTAGAGCAAGTAGTTTGTTCGATTAGGAGATAAAAGTGTTATTTCCTTGTTTTGTGTGTTGTAAATAGATACACCTACATAACATACGAACATTGTACATACATACATGTAAATTTTGTACCGAAGAAGTCATGAATGTGGGTGGCTTTGATTGAACTCACTTGTAGAAACCAACCCGTACAGGATTCAGGATAGACTTGGCTACGGAAATAAGTTTAAAATTAGAAATAAAAAAGGAAACTACTCTACTCTGTTTAT
This sequence comes from Chrysotoxum bicinctum, assembly GCA_911387755.1. NCBI lineage: Eukaryota > Metazoa > Arthropoda > Insecta > Diptera > Syrphidae > Chrysotoxum > Chrysotoxum bicinctum. Next base: position 208,147,401 of record OU426989.1, on the reverse strand, counting down.
TGAATCAAACGAAGTAGATTTTGAGAAGATTTTCTATTTGTTGTTGAAGAAGGTTACCTCATATCAAGATCCAACTGTATCCTTTCAACATAAAAGAAGAATCGATTTCAAAATGATTTATTCAAGTATTTTATGTCTTTATGGAATACGTACCCGTATGTGGATGTACCTATGTCTGTCGAATGCATTGTTTCGAAATGATTTTAAATTTAATTATAGAAAAGATTTATTTGAAAATTTTATTATTTGTTCTTTGTTTTTATATACGAGTACATACACATGTATTTAATTGGTTGAAGGCAAATACTCCTTCAGAAGGGCTGAGTGATCAATTAAAAAAAAACTCGTATGTCAATATAATTCAATTTTAAAAAGTGATTTAAATTTTGAACTATTATAGACCTGCGATTTTAAGAAATTAATTTTTTAGAAGTTCTATCACAGACTGAAACTTGATATCAGCAAGCAAATCAGAACAATAGTATAGAATATACATATGTTAATTTACTGCAAATTATCCACTTAATCAGTTTTTGATCGTCGAATGTTGCTTTCATACCTCCTGAAATCTTATTCCAAAGTTGTATGCCTTAGAATTTGGAAAAGGTTGTTAAGACTCCACTGAATTCTAATAAGATTAGTGCTTTAAGTTAAAATTATGACGTATTTTAAAATATTTTAACATGTATATATTATACAAATATGAAGTTTCGCTCCTTAAGCCTAATACGGAGATCGCGCTAAATTTTATCTCCCATACAAACTTCTCTCCGAAATTTAGCTAAGCTAAAATTGGTGCCGTGAAATAAGGCCAAGTGAAATAAGGCCAACTTTCAAAAATTGGCCTTATTGCACTTTTACAAAGTGAAATTAGGCCAATTTTCAGCAGTTGGTCTTATTGCACTTTTACAAAGCGAAGCAAGGTCAAACTGGTCTTATTTCACTTTCAACAGTTGGTTTTATTGCACTTTGACAAAGCGAAATAAGGCCGAACTGCATTTTTATACTTATTTCATTTCATTCATTTCATTTATAAGTATTATTTATTCGTATAATTCATAATTTATTGTTTATTAGGGGCCGATGTTCTGGGTTTTCTTGAGTAACAGTACCTTGGGTGGCCCGCTTCGCGGGTTTTCAGGATTTTAACTCCCTTTTTGGGGCTCACACCCGCTCACGCAACTCCGTTGCTCCGCTTAGGGTATGTTCAGTCGCCAGGCAGGCGCCTGTAGCAACAGCTTTCTTGAGCAGAAGTACATAACTGTTAGTTGTTTACTACAGTTGATGTAAAATACAAAACTTTGCTACAGGCGCCTGCCTGGCGACTTAACATACCCTAAGCGGAGCAACGGAGTTGCGTGAGCGGGTGTGAGCCCCGAAAAGGGAGTTAAAATCCTGAAAACCCGCGAAGCGGGCCACCCAAGGTACTGTTGCTCAAGACAAAACATTTTATGTTTGGCCTTAAGTCACAAACAAACTTGGCCTTATGTCACGGCACCGTTAAATACATTCAGTTGCTCTTATTACGCTTTCAAAAAGTGAAATAAGACCAATTTGGTCTTATTTCTCAAAATCATTTGGCCTTATTTCACTTTGTCAAAGTGAAATAAGACCAACTACTGAAAATTGGCCTTATTTCACTTTATCAAAGTGCAATAAGGCCAATTTTTGAAAGTTGGCCTTATTTCACTTGGCCTTATTTCACGGCACCGCTAAAATTATGTCAAGCATTTTAGCCGAGAGGTACGCTGCTCCAGCTAAAAAATCAAATTTTCTCTTCGAACTGTACATAACTTATCTCTCAAAATTTACCGCACGAAATAATTGTCTGGCACATTTATTCTCGAGCTAAATTTCAGTTTCAATTTGAAATGTAATAATATTTGAATAATATTTAGAAGAATATTTGTTGATGGAAGTCTTACAAGATTTTCCACAGCAAAAATCACTCATAATTCATAATTCTCATTCGTTCTCTTTCATAATTCTCAAAAAATCATACTTTAAACCAAATTCTTTTAAATCTTTGAAAAAATTTCATTTAGAGAACAGCTGTTTTCTGTGACATAGGCCGCGTTCGGGTACGTATCCAAAGGTATCCGGATTTGTTTGTGTTGTTGTAATCCCATAGGAAAAAACAACTGATTAACGAAACAGCTGATGTCAAGCAGAAATCTAAAGCTATCCAAAAATGTTTGGTATACTCGTACTAAACTATCCAAGGGGAATCTTGCAGAACAGCTGACTTTTCAGCTGATCTATTTTCTTTTGTGTCGAGTGCAGTGTTGGCCGAACTGTAACTTTTTAACATTTGTTACGTCTAGTACTAATTTACCAATTGAGAAAAGTAAAGTTTGTTGCATTAAAGATCTCATTCGGATCCTACTGCAAAGCTTTTATTCTTTGAACTTCAGATTGTTTCTTGATATTGGAGGTATTAAACTCAAATTCTTTTAGGGTTTTCATAGAAATATGAAATGATCTTAACTCTTAAACATGACTTGTTATGGGATTATATGGACATATTTAGAGCTGAGTTTTCAGAAAAGGATTCTTATAAGACTATAAGCTTATATAATCTTATTGCAAGAAGAGAAAGTAGTTTAGCTATAAGATTTAAGTAGTTGTAAGCTGCAAAAGTGTTTACCTCTTAAAATAAAAATGTTATGAAACCCAGTTCAGTTTCATAACAAGATATTAATACTTAGGTATAACAATGGGATATAAGAGAGTTGTATGGGAGTATTTTTTTGTCAGATTTCAAGAGTTTAGCTCTGGATAGTATGTTAGTTGGACTTATTCATTTTTAATAAGCGAAGTGAAAATGGCTGGTCAAAAAAGCTACATAATTATTGGGCTGAAGGTTGATTTACTCCAATTAAAATAGAAAAAGATCGTACTGGAGTGCTGCGGTTCTTAAAAATAAACAGTTTCAAGTTTAAATTTAATTACCAGTTCTTATTTTTCATTATTTTTAAAAAGTTTTTTGGTAATATTTATATGTACATACCTAGAAACGACAGCGTCTGCTCACCAAACGCGAACAAGCGCTAAAAGAAATCGTAGCTTAACTCTATCGGCTTAAAGCTCACCGCTTATTAAAATCACAAAAAAAAACCTTGTTGGCGTTAGATAATTTGTATGGTTAAAAAACTGCCCTTTTCAATTTACCTTTTATCATTGCAGGATTAAATTATCAAAAATTTGAACTAAAAACTTAATAGAGACATTGTAAGCTGTATATATTTATAAGGGCTATACCATATTATATTTTTAAATATTTATTGAATTATTAAAATAAAAAAAATTCATAGGATTTGTAATCCAGTATATGTATAATATTAATTGTTTGCTTTGCGGATTAGCAAATGGTCTCTTGCTGCAACAGTGTTGCCATAAAATATTTTTGGAAATCGGGAGATTTCCATATCAGAAATCGGGGAAATCGGGGAATTAGAAGTTGAAATAATCTTACCTACTTTAAAAAAAAAAATATTGTTCGTCATTTTATTTTATTTAAGTTCATATTATTTGAACACAGTAAGTTCTTTGAATTAAAAATAAATAATTTCTCCTCTAAAACAAATAGTCTTGTATATGGGTAGCTTATAAAAAACTTTAACATTAAGTTCTTCTAGCTTACAAAGAAAAAAATACTAAATAAGCGTTTAAGTTGAACCACATATGTAAATACTTATATACCATACATATGTATAAATATTTATAGATTTATTTATAGATATTTAGAAATATGCGTTTCCTATCGCACTCACAAACGAGCTTAGTGTTTCAATTTTTTTTTTAAATTAAATTTATTTGTTTTAACTGAATTTTCTGAATAATCAATCCCAAACCTTAAGGTTCAAGCAATTACACTCCTTATACTTCAAGAAGTTCTTAGATAGTAAAATTCCTTATTAAGTTCCAACATTAAGGCGATTTCTGAGTTTTGTTTTATTTAAATTTATTTGAGAACAAGTTCTCTCAACATTAGCTGCATAGTTTGGTACTGTTAATATCGATGAAATAAAGTTAGCCATCAATGGAAAGGCCAAACTTTGATTTGTCCTTTTGATTGAACAAACAATTTTCCAAAATTTCTCCCTTAGTGTTTTTAAATTGACGTCACAAGCTGCCTATGTACGGAGGATAAAAAGATAAGGAAGCAAAATTAAAAACATGCTTGGATTTATATTTACTTATGTATATAATTTTTATTAAGCTGTCCTTACTTCACATTCACATATTTTTGACCGCTTTCTCCTGCCCGTTTTATTAATCCTATGACTTGTCGAAATCCATTTACGACCTTTCGTATTTGTCATTTTTTTTAAACTGCTTGGCTTCCAAAGCAAATTTATTGACAAATCGTGAAGACACGCACGTCGCACTTTTGTTTAATTTTTTTGATAAAATAAAGCAAGTTTGACAATTTTATTTCTTATTCCTTCGCTAAACTACCTACTTTGGTGGTGTAGCTTAATCATAGTTAGTAAACGTCACATTTTTTTTATTTATGAAATTTCACACTTAGTCCAGGACTTAACGATAAACTCTCACTAAACCATCTTTATTAATATGGGTGTAAGAATTTAAGATATAACTCATTAGCATTAAAAAATAACTTTTTTCCTTTCAAGATTATCTACTTTGGCTTCAAATGCAAAGTACCTACATTTTGAGAGGTTCGTATAATTCTAAAATCCGGGAAACAACACATTTTTATGATAAACAACGAGTTTGTGATGGATGAAGCAGCCATAATAATTTTAAAAATTCTTGATATTTCGCTACTCTTTTTGACTGTTTTGAATATAGTTATATATATATCGCGACACATTATTTCAAGAACTTTTGAAGTTTGAAGCAGGCATATGATGTACAGATGGTAAAAGAATTGCAGATGCATTTCAAAACTATAATATTCGGGCAATCACCCTTTGAAAATGAAGCAACAGAGTTTTTACTATCTGACAAATTATTTTTTGCTACATCCGCCGCAAAACCGATTACATTTTCTTTGTAATGTATTTTCATATCAAAAAAATTGTTATTAATAGTTAAATGCAATTTTAAGTTATGTAAGATGTTACAAAATTTTTAATAAAATAATAAATTATTTTCATTCAAGAGCGGAGAATATATGAACTTTTTTGAAATATGAAAATCGGGAGAAAGTGCACTATTTACATCAAAAATCGGTGTATCGGAAATAGGTTTAGAAATCGGGAGAAATACGATAAATCGGTGTTTCTGGCAACACTGTGCTGCAACTAACTCGTCGCAACATACCTTGTACAATAAATTCAGCATTAAAAAATATCTTTAAATCATGTGTTCATAATCCAAAACCTTTAATTATGCCAAAGAAAATTGTTTGTCTCCAAAAATAAACTTCCCATCTATCATGTATAATTCCTACAATTTTTCATCCTTATGGTAAATGAAACATTTTCAGTTTTTGTACAAACCTTCATAAGATTAAGATCATAAATGTGCAAAATTGTTTGGTTTCGATTATTCTTTTTTTTATGAATTAACTACGTGTGTAGCAGACGTAAAAAATTGTAGTAAATTAGGCATGTAGTTGATTCGGCCAACCTTGGTCAATTCACGTGATTTTTTTTACTTTGACAGTAAATGTTACCTATCCGGTTTTGGTCGTTCGCCAACGTATCGGATACTAAAGTATCTTAGATACCCTATCGGACTACGAGGTGAACGCGACCATATTCTCTACAAAGTTCTTATGTCAAAATTTAGTTTGGAATTTAGCTGATGTTTGAGAAAAATGTGGGAGATAAAATTTAGCGTGATCTGCGTATTAGGCTTTAACTGTCAAAAAAAAATATTTACAAGTTATCTTAATGACAAACTGAAACGTATACTCCAACTCGATCTAATTCAATTGAAGTTATTGGCTGCGTTTGAACTGGATAACTGGATTTATTTGATTTTTTGAAATGTTGCATTTGAGTGAATTTTGGAATAAGAAAAAAAAAACATATTAGAATACAAATTATTTTTTGTTTAAGGATTATATAAAATTTTGTATACAAAATTAAAAACTATTCAAGGCTAAAGAACAAAATCGTTGAGAATAGTACATACTCGTATATTATACGCAGAGGAAATAAAAGTTTCACTTTTCAATCGTGTTAGTACAATTATAAATCCCAATGTCTTCGTCTTTCAACAAAAACTCCTTAAATACATTTTCTGTTGAGTTTATTTGATTTTCAGGGAAGAAGAAATAAGGGCATGTATCAAACAAATTATTGAAAAAGTATTCGATCGTAAGTTACTTTATTATTAGATATTAGATGTTAAAAAAAAGCATTTAGAGTTCTATTTAATAATTAAATAGTGAAGAGTTCAACATAGATTATATATGCACCTTGAAAAAAAATCAATTTTTATGTGAATTTAAATTTAACTACATATATGTATATAACATTGACTAGATAAACATTTTCGTTTTGTGGTACTCAAAATTTCATCTGTTAATTTAAAAAAATAGTTAAATATATTTGAGATTAGAAATGACCATAATTTTATTAAATAAAATGTAAGAAATATTAATACAAATTCACAGTATTTCATATCTGTTTATTTACCTATGTGTCTTATTTTCATTTTTTTTCATTTGGCGAGGAAAAGTTCTTTTGAAAAAAAGTGGCAACTATGTATAAACAATGTTGTGTTGTTACCTTTTACGAAATTCATTTTTATAAATTTCAGACAATGAAAGAGGGCCAAACAAATAAACAATGCTATTTTGTTCATGATTATGAAGAACCAAGGTTTTAAAAACCTTTTGAAAGTATCTTGTCCTATCCACAATGTTGTAGAACAACAGTGTGGCACGTTTTGTCAAAGTTATTGAATTCAAACCTTGTCAGTGTTGACCATTTTACATTAACGAATGACATTTGGTATAATTTTCAAATGCGCACAAATGCTTAAAAAAACTGTGCAACGATTGGGGAATTTCAATAAACTTATATTGCTGCAGCAGTAACGGATAATGCGGCGAATATAGTTAAGCATTTGATACAGCTTTTGGAAAAATAAGCACATCCTCTGCTTTGCACAAACGCTGAATTTAGTGTCCCGAAATGTTCTGCAAATTCTGGAGTTGTAAAGTATTCTCATCAAAATAAAGACTATTGTTACTTTTTAACGAATTGAGAAAAACAGTAAGCGGTGAAACAAAACTAATTCAAGACATACCAACACGTTGAAATAGTACGTATTATATGATTGAAAGATTTTTAGATCCTGCACCGCCCATGCTTACCGGCCAGGAGTTAAACCTTTCATCATTATTACTTCAAATTTTGCGCCCCTTTGAAGCAGAAACCAGTGAAATATCGGGAGCTAAATAATGTACCAGTATAGTAATATAATTTTCTTACTTCATCTAATGATTACAAAATTAAAAACGCTGCTGTTTAAACAAGAACAAAAGCTCATACTAGCAGAAATTAATACAAGGATGGGTTAATTGAGCAAGTTATTCCGTTAGCAATCGCTACTTTGTTGAACCCACGCACAGTGCATCGATTGTATGGAGGCAGTGGACAAAAATCTATGTTTCAAAATTAAAATAACTGTAGACAAAAATTGGTTGGTAAATTTGAAAAGTAAGGGATTTTACTCAATTTGAGGAATTTTCACGCCCACTGCTGATAAAAAATTGGTTTCACAAGAACCTCTAGTACGATAGTGGTTTCAATAATTAATATTGTGGTCAGTCAAGAAATTATAAATTAAACAAAGCTTGACCACTTTTATTAAAAAAGCGTCAAGAATTGATGAGTGTGATAAAAAAATTTACTTGAACCGAAATCCACCTACTTACACGCCACAATTGTATTATTATTAGTTAGAAGCCAAACATTTCCACAAAATATATTGGCATAAAAGATTTTGCAAAATATAATGTTTTTATTGTTGACAAAAATAATAATAAACAATTACAAAGAGAGATCACTATCCGAACCTTCAAGAGTAAGTGAGGAAGATGATGAATTTGTAAAATGTTCATCCATTTTGATACATGTCCCTATATCACTTTAGCCAACTTTTGAAAGTCTTGAATCTGTTTTTCTTAAATTCAAAATAAAAGGATCAGACCTTAAAAGTAATGTTGTCAAGAGGTCTTCGTTTGTCAATGAATACATGAGAATTATCTCTGTTTAAGTGGAGTGATTGAATTAAATTCACTTGAGCTTTTAATTGAATTGGTCTTCGTTTGTATTATTCCGGAATGATTTTCTTGTGTGAGAGAGGCGATTTCGTGTATCAGAAGCTTATGGATACTTATAGTATACCAACTGTAGAGCTCAAGATATTTTTCTTTAACTTCAGCCAGCAGTTTAGAAAAGTTCGTACAGCAATAGAAAAATTCATTAAGCTAAGATTCTTAATTCGATTAAAAATTTCTGTATGAGTTGTTCATCAAGTCTTATTATTTCTGCAGTTATTTTCAAATTCTGAAATCTTACCGTGCTTCCATCATTTGTTGACCCAAATCCTAGCTTAGGCATCTCAACAATGAGACCCAATTTACTTTGAATAATTTAATCACAAGATGAAGCATTTTCCAGAAAATCAAGAATGCTATTTGGAAGAACAAAAGAAGTTCTCAACCAGACCCCGTGGCGTCTCGCAAAATTAGCGCCGTTCCGTGTGCAAGCCTTCCACCTACGTTGAAGATTTTTAAAAAGAAGTCATACTTTTTCCACCATATCGGACAACCTTTAATTTTTAAATCATTCAATATAAATTCAATAACACCTTCAACTTTCGTGTTATATACATATTTTGAAGGTTAGCAAGAAATAGCACGAAAAGTAAACATTTTCTTAAATCATATCAACAACAAAACATAATGACATAAAATATTTTGCTACAGTTTGTTAAATTTTTTTAAAAGCTTAACAATTTTTAAGCCTCAAAAAAGAGTACTTATTTTTTCAAAAAATTACAAAAATTCAAATTTATAAGCAAAATTCAAAACAAAAACTCATACCTGCGGTGAAAGTATCCATTATTAATATTCAAACAAAAAAAAATTTATATAGCCAATATATTTTTCTTACGCGAGCTAAACTAATTCCCACAAAATTGCAACTTTCAATTACATTGCAGCTTAAAGTAGCTCAATTGCTCCCAAAAGTCCCGCTAATCCAGGAAAAAAAAAAACATTAAATTTAAGAATTTAAGTAGTACAAGATGTTCTAAAACAGGTTTAGAGCATAAACATAGAATTTGCATTTTTATTTTTTTTTTATTTTTGTCCACTAGTCGACGCACTGTGCCACGGTTCAAATAAATTAATTTTGAAAATTCATTAGTATCGTCTAATGATCTAAGCCCTTGGAGCGATCATCATAAACTATAGTACAACGGAAATCAAACAAAGCCGAAGAACATGTTAATGATGAGCTTTCATAGTACTTGAGTACCCCTGTTAGTCGCCTCAGCGAAAATCCTTTAGAACTATGGGCAGAATCAAAGCTTTTTCAAATTACTATAGTGTCAAGCTCAGTCCCAACAATAGCACAAGAGCTCGTAAAGATCATGAACCTAGTCACTTACAATTACAAAAGTTATCACTTCGTCGCAAGAAGTAGTTCCCCTAAAAACATTTTTATTTTGAGGTGTCGGCGGCTGAGAATTGAAAATCCCAACGCCCTAACCTTTTTGCTAAGGGATACTGTATAATATTAAGCAAAAATAGCAAAAATATCCGTTGGATCGGTTAGTAACGACGAGTCTCAGTAGAACGAGTCTTGTTAACGAGAACAGGATAACTAGGTCATACAAATAATTGAGAAGTAACAAAAAAAAAAGAATGCATTCTAGAGGGGAGTGAGAGTTAATAATAAATTCTATTTTTTTTTTGCTTAAATTCAAAAGTTGATGAAAATTTTTAGAATTTCTTCAAATGGCGAACAAAACTAAGTAAAAGGCGATTCAGCAACAAAAGCAATCTCAATCAGCAACATCCAAATGTAGGTTTTTTATTCTTTACGAATTGAATTCTAATATTTGTTCTCCGTACTAAATTTTTAACACTACCCACTTTTCTATTAAACAAAACCCAAGCTTGATTTTTTAAAAGTAAAATCTTCTTCAGCTAAAAACTAAGATATTTCTTTTATTTAACCTTTTCAAAATTAATTTCTTCGCATAAATTTGTTTGCTATTATTTTTATTTGTTGGTAACACCAATTTATTAAAATGTTTCTTTAAACTTTTTTTCAGATGCTAACGACAATTCAATCAAGCCAACGTAATAGCAATGTGCAAACAATATCGCAACTTTAAAAAATAACAAATATTACTTTATAAATCAATTAAAAAAAAAAACTCACACCCTTTCCTTACAGCAACACTCGTAGAACTACAACAAAAACACTTCCTCCCTATCAGCATAAGCATTCAAACACAGGAAAATTAAATAAATTGTTAATAATCGAGGCCTTAGAAAAGTTTGCTTTAGACGCACATTATAAAATAAAAAAAAATACTTAAATATTAAATATATTAAAAAAAAAACAACAGGATACTTATATATATATTTAAAAAAAAATATTTAAATACTAGAGTAATCTTATATCTTCCATTAGAATTTTTAAATTAATGAAAACAAGTATCTTGGAATTTAAAATTAAAAATAAATAACTTAAATTTAAAAATCAACAATATCTATACAAAAATTGAAAAAAGGCTCTCCTCTGATTTCCCTTCTCTAAATCTCAAATCGTGTTGTGAAAAACTCTTTGAGAAGTATTTTTAATAATAAATCTAAAAAAATCAATCGAGCTTTTAAAAAAGACACATAAAAAAAGAAAAGTAAAGAAAAACAATCAATCACTCTCAGAAAAACCACATTCGCACTCACAAAAAAAACAAACAAACCGAACACACACTCACAAAAAAATTCATTATCCTTAACCTGTTACAAGGATAATTCAGCAATCAAGGAAAAGGACCTTAAAGCCGACAACACACGTCGGGCCAACCTTGCACTTTGCTCCACTTCTTCTCGTATAGACTGTTACGTGTTCGTGATTTTGGCTCGTATCCAGCTGCATCAGGCCTCCTTTTGGCATTCGGTTGCACTTAGCGTTGTCCTTCACTGCTACTTCACGAGAGGGTGTACATATTTAAAAGAAAAACATCATTTAACAAATCTCTGAATGTGCACGACCCTACTTAGAATATGGTGCTTCTCAACTAAGGATGGACGCCAGAGTATAACCACATAAATAACAAAAGCGTCATGACCGGATGTGAGGTGAGTGTTGGGACAGGACATGCCAGTCAGGTTAGCCTGCCGCCACATATCAGCATTCCGATCTGACTGTGTGCTAATTTTTCAAACCACACCATCAAGGAGTTACGATGCAGGGTATGAGTTACCTGCAGGACGACTCTAAACTGGAGGCTTTAACGCAAGCGGCATTAATTTGCATCCTAGGCATAGCAATAGTGTTTTCAAATTTATTAATTATAGCCACGTATGCTAATTTTAAGGGTAAGCTTGATGTTTAATCCTTCAAATGTTCCTAGACTCTGCATCTTAATGTCTATTGCAGGTCCTACGGAGGTCATCAATTATTATCTACTGTCGTTAGCCGTAGCGGATTTACTATGCGGTCTTATGGTAGTACCGTTCTCGGTGTATCCAGCACTGTTGGGCGAATGGATGTATGGCGACATTTTGTGCCGGTTCACCGGATATCTCGAAGTGACCCTTTGGGCGGTGTCAGTTTATACATTTATGTGGATATCGGTCGATAGATATTTAGCTGTAAGAAAACCTCTCCGATATGAGACGGTGCAAACGAAAACAAGGTGAGTTGGTGGGGGCCGGTTCTTTAGTTCGTTTGAGAGCACACTACTTTCTTTCCCGCACCCTTTATATCTTTCATCAAAGCGGCCGAAGAATGGTAATTGTTGGATTGTAGAGTAGCAACATTTTTATTTAACAAATTTATTAAATCAATTTTCCCCATAAAAAAAAAATCTAAACTGAAATGAATAAAAAGCTTCTTTTAGTATTACGACTCAAATGTGGCAAAACTTCAGGACTAAGATATCAAAGCGGTGACCTTTCAGATGACATGTTTTTTTTTAAATATCCCACGTATCAAAATCTTGGATCCCACCATCATAACATCTAGTCGTAACCACCAATTCATCGTAAGCAGCAATGAGAAATTTGAAGAAACTCCCAAAAGTACTGATTTGTAAGAAAAAAATCGAGAAAACAAATTTTAAAAAACACTTTTTTGTTTATGATAAAATGGTGGTAGCGGCTCGATATTTGTAAAAAATCATACTAAGAATAGGTCAGCCGACATATGTTTTCTTTCTATGATTTAACTATTATTGTTTTCACAACCGTACTGTAAAGGAGACTTTTAGAAGATTCTATTCTGTCATAATCTACTCTATACCGTAAAGAACTTACAATGTTATCTAGAGAACCGACGCGACGTAAGGGGTTCGTTCTCTTTAATTTATGCCCTTATCTGCTCAGTTAATCCAAGCCCAATTGGAATCGGAATAAACATTTGAAAAAGCAAGACTTTTTTTACTACCTATTCGTTGCAAGGGGTATGTAGAATTGTATGTGATGATTTTCGGTAAAATTTTGCTGTAGCTGAAGCCGCCATCTTGGATTTAACGAAGAATTAGTTTTTAGTGAATAACTCATTAATATTTCACTTTTTATAAAAATGGTTAAAGTAAAACTGAAAGTAAATTTGATTCCGTTCAACTTAAGCAAAGGCTTCCAGAAGTTGAGTCAAAAGGCTCACCTATGAAAAGTTTCTGTAGGCACCTATGAACTTAAGTCTTTATTTTTTTTTAACTTGCGCTTCAGCAATTCTTTATCTTGCTTTCAAGCAAGTTGAGTTAAGTTGAGTCCCGAAAATAATTGCCCGAAACATGTCGCCGTTCGATCAATGGACGCCTTGATTCCAGTTCAACACTATCCCCACAAAGTAAACCGAATTTTTATAAATTAAACATTGAACTTGAGGAATTATCAATTGGTATTGGTGGCATTGATAATGGTGGCTTAAGTAGTTCCGTCTAACTTTAGTCAGAGTATTTTTGAACGCATGCTAAATGCATCGAAACACTTTCCACTGACCGAAGCATTCGCTCATTTTCTTCATTGCCTCGTAAATTACTGGCTGACAGAAAAGACTGGATAACAAGCTTTTTCACAGTTAAACCATTTTCGTTTGCAATTTTTCCACACACGAAACTATATTTTACTTTTAAGATTATTATTTCCGACAAATAGGTGCCATATTGCAAGTTATGCATTCGTAAACAAAATTGAACTCGGGATTTAGATTAAAGTTGACATCACGATGATAAAGAACATGAACAATGTGAGTCTCAGAACTGTGTCTGTCGGTCTGTCCGTTCGACTACAGTCTAAACGGCTCTACTGAATTTCTTTAAAGTTGGTAGGTATAATTTTAAAAATTTTCCCCCCACTCGTTTTTTATTAAAAATTTCAAAACATTTTCTTTTTGATTTTTAAAACAAAATTTAAATTTCTTTATCAAAACACAGTATTTCGAAAACTCCAAGCTCAATTTTCTCAAAAATTGACAATTATAAGTTTTTATTACAATCTTCAAGATGAGAGAAAAAAATTGTATTTTATTTTACAATAACGCACCATACAAATATTAAAAAATGGTTTTCAAAAATCGTATTTTTCTCGGAAAAGGTGCCTAGAATTTTGATAAAACTTTTTTCCTTTCGATTGATTCTTACGATCTATAAAAAAAGTTTTAGCTTATTTTGAATTTTTTATTATCGGCAAATTCTGTATAGAGAAGCTTCTGAAAAGTTTGAAAAACATTGTATTTCAAAACTAAAAACAAATGTTTGCATTTTTTGAGAAAACACATACCTATCAATTTTTGTTTGAAAATTCGATATCTCAAAAACTTGTCAATATTTTATTTTGAAATTAAAATATTTTTAGTGCAATAATAAAAACTTAAAATTTTTGTACCAAATTTTTAAAAAATTTTTTTTATGCATAAGACTTATTCTTTTTTCTTAACAGTGACTTATAATTTTTGTTCTTTCATAAATTCACATTCGCCTAATAAATCATTTGCTATAAGGCATTCTGTTTTTATCTCTTAAGCCTAGTACTCAGTTCAAGTGAAAATGAAAATTTCATATAAAAGTGACTCCTAGTTCACTGGCATGAAATCCGCAACGAGAGGTGAGTACTAAAATGTGGATTGGAAAAACAAATATGTTCCACAACTTTTTCCACGCTATGATTTTCATTTCTCAATGTACAACCATCAGGAAAAAAGGCAACGTGGAAAACTGTGACATTTGTCAGTTGATTTGAATATTTTGTTTCAAAACAAAAAATTGAAAATTTATAAACAGAAAGAACGAATCAGTTTAAAAATAATTGTTTTTTTTTTTCATTCAAAGTGAGTATCAAAAATTCACGTGGAAAAGTTTATTCTATTTTCATTTTTATTCTCCGCGTGTAATTTGGAACGTATTGATTTTTCATTTCACGCGTGTACACGGTGAGTACTAGGCTTTACTACTAAATAATAACATACATATATTATTTTTAAATTCTTGGTCTATTACAAAAGAGCAAGTTGGTGTGACCCTATTATGCATTTAAATTAATTTAGGAATATACAGCAAATAATAGGCACAGATAAAATTGTATCGAGTACTGAAAAAGAGATGCGTCACATTAACAATGCCAAAAATAAACCATGCAAGACTTAAGTAACTTAAATTCAGTTTCATACCTCTTCAGATTGAAGGGAACAAATATTGTTGGTGCAGAAAAAATCTTTAGTACTCTCATGAAGAGGAACGAACAACGCGCCACCTAGACAGGCATATTTCACAGAAATCAGAAATAAGTAATAATATTATTAGGGTTAAAGCAAACAGAATATAGAGAACAAGACGACATACATACATGAATAAAGCTATTTTTTATTTCCTTTGAATCATTTTCTGTACAAACGAGTTTGTTTGATGTTGTTTTTTTTGCTTTAGCACAGAGAAAATCGTCAATATTGCTCAGAAGAAGAATTTAATATTTTTCTTTCGCTGTGACGTATGTTTGGAAAGATCGTTGAAAAAGTCAATTACTACGTTTATATGAGGTATTGAAGGGAGCTTAAAGCTCGCTTCGACCCTTTGTAAACGGGTATTAAGTTGAAATGAGCTTCGTTAGACTCGATCTCACTCGCTGAGCGGTGTCGAGTCGAAATATGAGACGAAATACCTGGGTCGAGGAGTTGGCTTAACAAAATGTTTCAGAATCGCTCAACACCATTTCAACTCAATTCCAAATCGAGCTCTCAACTCAAATGACGAAAAACCTGGGTCGAAAATCCGACCCTATTCCAACTCGATCTTTCGATACTGCATATAAACGTAGTAAATACGACAAAACAAATTTGATTTTCTCATTTTCATCCTTCTTATTTCCATGAGGCTAACAGCTGATAAAATTTTCTCGCTCTATCCTCTATTTCTATTCCACCCCAAATCTAAAGTCTCCAACATCACTTTTGTTCTACTGAAGCGCCACCAGTAAAACCGCTTTCAAAAATGTGTGTCTTTTCGATGAGAGTACAATAGATTTTATATACAATGCACAGTAAAGCTTGTATTTTTTCAAACTTCCCAAGTAAAACAATTCAAGGAAGTGCTCGTCTTGTTCCCAACATTCGGACGCCTGTGTCAAATTTACTTTCAGTTATGTTTTGTCCATTTCTTTAAACGAAAAATGGCGGCTTAAGCACTTAAGGGTACCGGTACCGGTCTGTTCTCTAGGTAATAAAGGCTTTGTATATAAAACTTATAGTACTATCATCAAGAAGACGAAAGATTGTGGCGACATCTTAAGGCTAGGGACTGCAACTGCTAGATTTGTCTTTGCTAAATTTAATAATAAAATATTCTATTTTTACTACTTCTTTTGTATGTTATCCTACTTTCCCCTGTAAAAGCGTGCGCTAATTTCTGCGCCACCACCAGGCTAGCGTTCGCAATACAAAATCACGCTCCATGATAATACTATAGGTTATATATACAAACATATACATACATAGGTACTCTATGATTTATTCGTTGAATTTGATGATTATTTTGATTTTTCAATCGAAGGCGAAGTTTAGATTTTGCTTCGGTGTTAAAAAACCTATTTATTTAATAATTGATATTTAAATGATTTTAAAACCATTTCTTGATACATTTAACTTCTATTTGCTGTATAGAGTAGGTATTTCTATAATGTAGAAAAAGATAATCGGTCTTAACATTACGATGATGGACAAGTTCAATATATAGGTTAATGTCATACTGTACGTTGATTTTCCTTTCTGCACGTCCAATACTCAACAAGCAAGTGTCTAAATGGGTAATCCTTTTTTCTTCAATTTTAAACGGCTAGCTGTCAAACAATAGTCTTGGCTTTTTCAAAAAAACTGGGTTTTTGCTTTTTTTTTGGAGAAAGACGTCTATAACTAAACTAAGATTTCTTCTGAGGTACGAACATAATTTAATCGTAATATAATTTAGTTTTTGGATTATTCGCGTATATTTCGTCAGTAGCTGTATCAATTTGGTTTTAATTTCGACCCAAAAATACTTTCAAAAACTTCCAAAAAAAGACATTGTATAATAAAGAAAAACTCAGAGAATCTTATACTTTAAGCCTTCAATTTTGCTAGACCGTATTTTACGTATATTCCCGCAAGGGCTATCCACTATTCCGATTTTTTTTTTAGGTTGGCGTCATTACTCTACATTTTATTTTCAGTATTTATACATCGTAAGTTTATTATTTTGAACAAAATTGCTTAGCCCTATATTTAAAAAAAAAAAAACTTATTTATTTTATTTTTGGCATTTATAGCAACTTTTTAATTTTTTATTTTGTATTGTTGGTTCCATGATTTGAAAATCTCAAATCTCTAGAACTCTAGTACTTTTAAAGATAAAGGGGAATTTCAAAAATGCTGTAACTGTGCACTCATGAGGCAACACAAATTTCGGCACCCCTGTACATTAACTAAATAAACATTTTTATGTACATATATGAAAAAATATAATTTATAGAGAATTTCCGAAAATGTAATTTAAATATTCCCTGCAATTAAGAACACTTACAAAATAAATATTTTAATTATGTTTTTGTTTTTGTATTTGTTTAAAATTTTCAAAACAGATGTCAATGCTGGATGGCGTTCACATGGATATCAGCAGCATTGTTATGTTGTCCGCCAATACTTGGCTACAATACACCAATATTCCATCCCGACTCACACATTTGCATGCTCGATTGGGGCAACATGGCTGCCTACAGTGTCACACTTTCGATTTTAATTTTAGGCCCTAGTGTTATATCAATTGTACACAATTATGGTTATATATTCGTTATGATGCGTAAATTACGTTCCGGTGAGCCAATACACGATAAAGAATACGCAACCGCTTTAGCTGAAAATTTATCGAATCCTAGTCATATGATGTCATTCGCATTAGTGTTTGCATTCTGGATATCATGGTTGCCGCTAATATCGGTTCGCATATACGAGGTGGTAACCGGTCAAGTTGTTCAAAATACTCTCTTGAATTTCGGCCTCGTTTGGATTGGTGTATTGAATTCCTTTTGGAAGATCATCATCATGACCGGAATGTCGCCGCAATTCCGTATCGCATTGAGAGTATTTTGTTTAACAATCTGCTGTAAGACTAAGGGCCGTTTGCAAGCTGAACTAATCGGGTTGGACCCAGATGACTAGAGTCGCTAGATTTTCCCTTTTAATTACCCTAACTGACAAGCCCTTCCTTCGGAATTGTCCCATAATTGAAATTTGAAAACATTGGAAACAATCCTAATTGGCTGACTTAGAATCTTCGGATTCTAATTTGTTACTAAAAAAATAGCATTAGCAAAATTGGCTAAATTTAATAAATAAAAAAAAAACAATACAATTTTTACAAAAAAGTAACTCAAAAGCTAAGTTGATCCAAAGGTGAGTTGAAGTAGTTGCGATTTTTTAAATATATTTTTCAGTTCTCCATCGATAAGAAAAGATTTTCTTTCAGTTTGTATAAGAAATCGATGCCAAAAGTCAGTTATAAATATTAAATAGTTGTAAGTTTTATTATTTCCGCTAGTTAAAAAAAAAACTTAAAATTATAATTGTTAACAATAACTTTAAATAAATCGACAAAATCAATTTTGATTTTCTAAATATGTAATCATTTTTTTGTTTAAATTATAAATAAATAAATAATTTAGACTTTTATTTTAAAGTAAAACAAATCAGAAAAAAACAAGCTTTGAGACTTAGTATTATAAAAAAATGAAAACTAAAAAATTAACTTTAACATCTAAAAATAAAAACACTTAATTACGAAACCAAAAGCTATTTAAATAAAAAATATCTCAATATATATTTATAAATGAAAAAAAAAAATATTAATCTACTATTTGTTCAATTTCAATGAAATGCAATTTAGAAATGTAAACTATTACTAACTTCATAAGAAAGAAAAATTCAAATAAATTTAACAAAATAAAAAATTGTATAGTGCATTTAATGTTCAAATTTATAAACTAAAAAAAAAAGAAAAACAAAGTAAAACTATATAAAAACTTAATTTTTATTTAACAAATTAAACAATTAATTAAAAAAAATCCACTTTTCTCAAAGAAAAAGACATAATTTTTAATTTCTTATTTTTTACTGAATAAGTGCAATATTTACGATTAGGATTTTAATTTAAGTGATAAAGTCTTTTTAACAATATTGTAAATTTTAATTCACAAAAGCAAAAATCCGGACGTATTCGCGATAGAAAAATTAATAACAAACATATTAAACAAAAAAGAAAATACAAATAAATGAATAATTTGTTGTAGTCTTTAATTGTAAGAGAGACTATTATATATCAGAAATATTGTTAACTTTTTTAGAAAAAATTTATATATGATCTCATAATATTTTAGTTAAATTATATTTTCTCTTTGAATGTTATTGTTTACTTATTTTTTTTTTAAATGATTTAAATATAATACAATTATTTAAAATATATTTCAATTTTCTTTTTATTTCGCTGGGCATGATATTTATAAAACGAACAATTACCGCTTTCTGAAAACTTCTTTTTTTTTAAAGTTCCGCCATTTTGTTTCGAATGCAATTTATATGATATGTGACAAATATATTTTTATCTCAAGGTAAGCTTATAGCTATGCTTTTTGCTAGGATTTTGCGTTTTTAAATCGGATTTTTCACAAGTGAGAGTTTTTTTTGGTCATGTTGACAATATTCGTCAACACAATTGACATTAGTAATCTGTCATTCTAAAACCAATCAACCAAGTGCATTGCTCCAAGTATTGTCAGATTTCTACTGACTAAATAAAACCTCTCTTGTTTCATCCTACTTTTTCTGAGCTATAGAATCTAGGTATTAATTTCAAAAGAAAAAATACCTTCAGTATTGACATTCCCAGATAGCTTACGAACTTACAAGATGCATATCTTATTCTGCTTAATCGGAAGGTCTAATTTCCCCGTTTGTATTATAAAATACCAGTTTTACAATAAAAGTTTTAACTCAAGTTTAACTAAATCTTAAATTTAGTTTTTATTTTTAATTAAACTCTTTCGGTTTCTTGTTTTTAACTAAACGTCAGTTTATTTAAATAAAGAATAAAGATTGCATGAACTGAATTTGGCATCACTGTTTTTCTATCTGTCAAATTTTGAAGAGTGAATGACCCGGATCTTAGAATTCATCGAATGCGTTACGACGCAGAGGTCTTTGATTTTATTGGTTGTGCCGATAGGTGTGACGCATTGTTTCTTTTTTACAGCTTTAATTCGTGAGGATTTTTAAAATAAATATGTTAAATTTAGAGATTTTATTCTCAGTTTTGCGTTCAAAAGGACTAATAAGCTTTGAGTTGAAAATAAGAACAAAATACAAGCAAACAGAAACACCTCAAAAAAAATTAACAAAACCTGAAACTCCAAACTGCTGTTGATAAAATGATAATTGATGTCAACGGATTTTCTAGAGAGAGAGGTTAACGATCAGCTAATTTTTAGTTGAGTTTTAGGTATGCGTTACCTTATATCTATGGGTCGCGTTTTTTCAAGAATTTCATATCAATATTTTTAATCAAACGTCAACTAAATATTTTCATAATCGTATGGTGAATGCAATTTAATACAATATTTCGTTTTACATAAAATAAACCACATCTTTATGGTCGTATACTGACATTTTTCTGAACTTTTTATATCCCTTATTTTAGTATATTTGGAAATTTTACTTAAGTGAATTGAATGTTGCAAGTAACGCCGTGTCATTTGCGAAAATGTAGTATCTCATAAGCAATTGTAAGACGCAAGTATTAAAGATGAATATGATTGGTCCAAGTACATTACCTTGAGGAACACCATCATTTATTTATTTAAATCTCAAAAAGTCTTCTTCTTTTATCCGGGAGAAGTTTCATCATTAATTAAATTTTATTAAATTTGAAGTTAGAAAACTCACAATCAACATTTTTACATTTTGAGTTTTTGAAAGTGCAAAAAAAAAAAAAAAAAAAAAAACAATTTACAAAGCTAGATTTGTATTCAATGAAGTGAGGTATGTCCCCAAATTCTGCCTGACAATACCTGAAAATGTAGTCATAATAGTTCTTAAGGAGACACGTATAGCTTACCTGAAAACTGTTAAAGGTTTTTAACCATAAAATGTGTATACAAAGTTTGAGAAAATCTAAATTAGGTAGCATGTCCAAAATACACCTTAACATACACCTGTAAATGCATGAATTCAATTTTATTAAATATTTCATACTTTCCGATTGACAAGGGTCATAATAAAATATTTTCTTAGTATAAGTCATTATAACCAACAAATTTATCCTAATCCTTAGTAGGATAAATACAATTTCATGACTAGAACTAAGATATTTTATTAAAAAAAATGTTAAGCAGCGGAAGGTGTGTAAACCTACCAAAAGGCACATTAATTTTTGCACAATTTTTTTTGCAAATGTTTAAATTTTTTTTTATTACTGCTTACAAAAGTCATTTCTTACATTCAAACAAAAATGCATGAACATCAAGAAACTAGGAAAAAGTTTTATTATTGCTTTATAGGTGGCGTTGAAAGCAGAATGTACTTCAATGTTTCATTTGCTTGCCTGTAATTTATTTATTGTATATTTATATGGAGCTTTAGGAATACTAACTTGCTCAGCTTCTTACTTAAGGTGGTGCGAAACACCCGTGTAGGCCTTGGGCTCAATAAAAAAAACTTCTTCAAAACTAAATTGATTGAGGCCCTCTTCCACCAGCGCCTTGCACCTTAGTCACGACATTTCTCGACTATGTGGTCCATGGGGGCATATAGCATGTATAGATATTATCTGACCGAAACTAAATTAGCCCTAAGAACCAACTAATTTAACTTGAGGTATGTAAGAAATAAACTCTCTTAATTTTACTAATTCTTATTATCTGTGAATACTTGTAAATTGACAGCAGTAATGATGAATTGTTTTTGTCTTATGCTGGGTTTCCACGATTTGTCTTTGAAAGACGCAGTTTGACATTGCAGGATGGGTGATACCACTGCTCCAAGACTACTCTATTAGCTTTTTTTATGTCAGTCTTAGCCACCCTGTCTTGTCAAAGTGCGTCATAAAAAGACAAGACTTTTATATAAAAGTCTTGATTCGATAAAGAAAATTTGTTAATATGCTTGAGTCAGTCCGTTCTCCAAAGATCCAATAAAGACCGAGAAAGTTGGTTCAGTGATTTTAATTGAACGGAAGGAATAAATTCCGTTGTATTATATTAAGGGTATTCATGTAAACACAGACAACCCTGATAAACCTCGGAAACCCGATAATTTTAACTCTGCAGAAACGAGCTGTCAAAATTTGTATGGGAAAAACTTTCTGCAAATCTGATAAAATTATCTCAAGAATTTGATGCGGAAAGTGAAAAAATAAATCTGATAAACTAAATTAATATTGATTCTGACTTTTAATTTGACATTTCACAAAATATTTCGCACATTTACGCAAGTATTTTTTAGGTGGTGTTCATGAAAACATGTTGCCAAAAATTATAGGTACCTTTCTACAAAGCGGAAAATTATATCGTTTCATGAATACCCTTATTAATTGTGCATTTTCAGAACAATGCGATGGTGACAGTTTTGTCACCTATTTGAAATACACTTGATCACTACGTACCGTCATATACACAGATTCGTTTTTAATGTCGTTTTTATTTTGCAATCCGGAAACCTTCTGGACTCTTGTGAAAGTGTTCACTTGTGAAAAAATGACAGTTCTGTTTCTGGAAAGAAGAGAAATTTGCTTCTGGATTTGAAATCAGAATAGAAACCAGAAGCACTCACACATTCATATTCATATACTTAAACATCAAACTCAACAGCTGTGATTTTTTATATCCTAATTGTGCCAAGTGTATATTTCAACAAACATTTTTCTTGATTTTCATTATTGTCCACATTTGATGTTTCACATACATGATTATGGAATAAGCTTCCTGTCACAGTTTTCCCTTGCCATTTCAATTTGCAAACATATACCTATGTAAGTTCAGTGTTCATCGCGACCTCCCTTCTCTTCTTATTCTTATTTTTCCATCGCTTGTGCTCTATTTATGTTCATCATTAGGGTCTTAATAAACGTTTGAGTTAACTGAGCATAATCCTATCATTTCTGCTTGTAGGTTGCCAGAAAAGGACCGACTTAAGTCGGTACACTAGATACTATATTACCCCCATACCTCGGAGTCTGACTCAAAGAAATTTTTTCGGACCCGAGCATTGATGGTCAGTTCATCCACACTACATAATACGCCGTCTCCACTAGCGATAAATCCATCGCAATCGCAATAGCCAAAGCAAAAAGCAGAAGAACTGTCAAAAAAAAAATAATACTTTTTTAGTATAGTGAAAAAATTTAATGGATCAAATTACAAAGGCCTTCAAATTAGGAATTAATATAAATGAGTTCTATGGACAATTTCAAATCAGACATTTTTTAAACTTCGAAGAAAAACGTAAATCTCAAGCAAAAGCTTTCTTTGCACGCAAAATTCAAACTCACTCAAATTCAATTTGGGTACGCCAGAAAATTATGACAGTTCTCCTTGCGATAAAGCAAGCGATGAATGGTATGCGATGAGAGCATACTTTCTATCGCAAGCTATGGAAATATAGCTTCGATGGCGGTCTCTACTTGCGATAATGAAAGCATGCTTTAAAGCATGCTCTGGATTCATTGCTAGTGGAGACCGCATGTAACCAACCCAGCCAACTCAATCGTTGGACTTAATACTACGTTGATTTTCGTGGATTTACCATAAATCTCCTTTAAATCTCGTAGATTTACCATACAAATATAAATCACCTCAAATGAAGATTTAAAATAAATCTCCTTGAAATCTTCTCGCAATCAGAAGATTTGCAAAACAAACAAACCTTATTTTGTAGAACGCACCTACATATGTAAACCCACTTTCTTCATTGACAATCAACAGAAAAAAGAAATATCGTTTTTTTCCTGTTTACTACCCAATTGCAATTTTTTTTTCTTTTTTCCAAATTGACAATTAAATGACAAGACAGAGTGAAAACTCCAAATAAATCTCAGTTTCCTTGGTGAAAACACTTCAAGATTTATTTTAAATCTGTAGCGGATTTACTCTTGGTGAAAACGTAGTAGGTATACATTTTTTTGGCAAAGTCGATGTCGCTGTAAAACCCGTTAATTTTTTCATTAGAGCAATTTTATTTGTAATTTTGATGCAATTTAATTCACCGGACGTTTAATGACTGTGCGCAGAGTCGCCAGCAGTCTTCATTTAAAAATTTAAATATTGATGGATCGATACCAATTGCGGTTAAAACTTTTTTTCACAACACGAGTACATGTGTCTCATCTGTTTGGTACTTGTAGCCCCATCAAAAATGTATTCTTATTTACTAGCCGTGTTTTTTTCGCAAGTCCATATAGAACTGTAGAAAAAAACGACATCGGGACTTAGGAACTTCTAGGAACTAGCATCAACCAGCATCCAAAAACGTCACTTTTGACTTCTCTGAACAAATTACCGATAACATATACTTAGATAATATTATTTTGGCATCACCGTTTTTATCGGGTCTTAGATTAAGTCTCGAAAATTATCTGGACTTAGCTAAGTCTGTATAGACTTAAGTAGTTGTTGTTTTTACATGTAAATCTCTTAGTCACGATGTCGTTTTTTTCTACAATTTTGTATGGACTTGCAAAAACCACGCCTACTAAGTCAAAGTAAAATATTTGGGTTGGTCCAGTGTATCTTCAGCCTAACTAAATAAATTGAAGACTAAATTTGTTCATCGAAATCCCTCCATCGCAAGAAAGCAAATCCAATGATTAGTTTTAGTATGCATAGTCGAAGACACAACACACTACTGCACACCACACGAGATAAGTTTGTAGCCCGCTCACTTTGTCACTTGCACGAAGGCCTTTTTCCGGATTCTATCTGGATTCTATCTGGATTCCTTCTTATTTCAAGAAATTAACTTTTGTAGAGAACATTTTGGCGAGATACCTACATAAACCATTTTTAAATCAGTTTTTATTACAAAAAATTACTTAAATAGCAGAAAATATTTAAATTTTCCAGTAATTACGGTATTGTATCATCACCATTTTGCAAATTTATGACAAAACACAACAAAAAATCAAACTTCCTCTTATTTTTCTGGCGAGTTGCCAGTATGCCTGTTGAGGTATCATCATTGGGCTTCGTGTAAATTATTTCGAATAAAACTTGGAATAACATTTCAAACATCTTTTTTCTTTATGTTCTAAGTACTATAGTTAAAAAAAATACTTTTAAGCAGTTTTGGAGTGTGCCCATCAACAAAATCAATAATACACGAGCCAGGTTGAGTTTTTATCGTCGATTAACCTCAATGCGCAACAAACCAGGTCTTGGGTTCGGTTCCGAAACTATTTGAGCTTCGAACTTTGAACACCCTTTATGACTGGATTAAAACCATTAAACACAGTTCAGAAAAGGAACGAATGCCATACAGGATATTCCGTATAAAAATTTTATCATTTATTTTGATAGTTTTATCAATTATTATTATTGCAGATGATCAACATTTCGTAATGATTTTCATAAAATGTTCAGTTTCAAACTCAAACTCTGCATTTTTTTTAATATTTAATTTTTTAAATCCTGTGATAAGAGAATATTACGGCAAATTTTCGAAAATAATGAAGCCATTATTGATATTTTCATCAAGCTTGAAAACTTTTCAAGGTTGTTCACTGTGAAAACTTTCACAAAAGAAGATAAAAGCAACTTAATAAAGAACTCTGTAAATGGTTAGCATTCCTCAAGAAAATCTTTAGATTTACTAGAAGCCTAGAGCCTATGCAAAATATTATGCATTTATTCCTTCTTAAATTATTTGAAAACTTTAAGAATTATAAGTCACTAATATTTGTACATCCTATCTATCATTACAACGTCAAGAGATACATAATCTGGGAACCACGACCTCTGGTGACTTAATTTCTTAAGACAATACCTCAGCATACAATCGTCGACCGATATGTCTGAAAAAGTGAAAATAATATATATGCGCGTTCATTTCGTTCTAGATTGTGTCTTAAAAAATGTAGAATTGCATTTTTTGGTATTGTAATAGGAAGTTGTATCTTCGGATCTGTGCTTGAATGTAAAACTGCCAAAGGTCTGAAGTTTCAAGATTATAATATTTCGATGAAGAGTTTTTAAATAAGGAAAAATTATAAAAGCCCTATTATTTTCAGCTTCGAGCTTGTTCTTAATATTTGAACGTCAGATTGCGCGATTTAAATATGACAAGTTTGCATGTCCCCTATTTTAATTTTTTTATATTTTCTAAGTCACGAATTGTAAAAACATCAATTGTAAAATTTTCTCTAAATTCATTTAGTTAGTTTAGAAAAAAATAAATTGTTAATTAATATTAAAT
Source organism: Chrysotoxum bicinctum (assembly GCA_911387755.1). Taxonomy (NCBI): domain Eukaryota; kingdom Metazoa; phylum Arthropoda; class Insecta; order Diptera; family Syrphidae; genus Chrysotoxum; species Chrysotoxum bicinctum. The sequence goes on along the minus strand of OU426989.1, from coordinate 208,121,248 downwards.
ACCTTCAGTATAAATCGAAGCACTCAAATTGTTACAAAAAAATTATAAAAATGTAAACATCTAAGAAAACTATATTTTGAATTGTTATTTAAAATTTAAAAAAAAAATCATGAAAATATAAACCTAAAAATAAAAAAAAATATATATATGAAAAAAATCCATTTATATGTAAAATAAAGTTGATTTTTTATTCGTCTCACATTTTGGTTTTTCATTTTATCTCGTTCCTTGTTTCAATCATACAAAGACTGAGTCGAGTTGACGATAGCCATTGATTGATTTGAATTTCAAACACAAATTATGGCAATCAAGTGGAATAAAAGTTCCTTTCACAAAAATAAAATACAAACCAAAATAAGTAAAAACCATTAATAAACATCTAGCATTTTCATTCGAAAATTAACGTAGAACTTCTTTCATACATAGCTACAAAATAGTTTTTGTTGTTTTCGCACAATTGTTGCAGTTGCAACTAATTAAACTGCATGAATCACAAAAACCGATAAAACCGACGAATTTATTGAATTTTAATAAGCAAATACTTTTCGTTTTAGTTTAAACATAATTTTATTGCTCATGGTACTTATATTATAATTAATAAAAAAAAATAATATTCGTACAAAAGAAAATTAAATAAGAAAAACAAAATGCTTTCATTGATAGTAAATTAGAAATCTATGAGTGAGAAAATCGTTGAAATAAAAATACCAAAAATTATATAAGAAAAAACTGTAAAAATCAATATATATGTACATTTAAGAGCTTAAGAATTTAAGGGAGAAATATTTATGGCAGTTGTAGTCTTAAAAAAAAATAGTGCATAAGCTCGATAAAAATTAATTATTTAAAAACTATATACATCTACTTAATATTGGCTTTAGAATAAAAGATAAAAATTAAAAACTTTATTAAGTTTATAATAAACGAAAAAAAACAAGGTTAATCAGCATGAAGCAAATTAAATCCTTTAAATGCTTTCAAAATATGTTTAGTAGAAAAATTAAATTTTATTTTATTTATTAAAAATCTTCTTCGAATTCTGAATAATAAAATTAAAAAGAAAACAGTTTTTTTCCTTTTGTTTGGTTTTTGATTGGTTCATTCATAACAATTAACATTTCATTTAAATAACTAGAGCTCTGTTTCACGTCATTCGAAATTCTAGAATTTAATAAAACAATTTATCAGCAAAAGCAGGAATTCTCGTATCCCGAATTTCAACAGACATAACGTTTTTATGTTAAATTTATTTAAAAAAATATATATTTGATTAGAATAATTGGAGTGTTAACCATTTTTTTATGTTTGGATTTCTCACAATCAACATAGGTAACGGATTTAAATAAAATTTTGATTTGATATTGCAAAAGCGGGTTGATAATTTTTTTATTAATTTAATTTTTATTTTCACAATAGGGAAAACTAAAATGAAAGTGACGTTCCAATTTTTTGTCTTAAAAATCATTTTAAAATTTTATGTAAGTTTTAAATATATTAAAAAAAAAACACTTCAGCACTTTAAAATTCTTGTTCTTGCATTAAGTCGGAACCACATTGTCTTATGAGGTGTATTGTGGAGTGGAGCAGTGAACGATTTTCACAAATTTTAGCTTGTAATTAACAATTACAACTTTTTTTTTGTGCAACGAAAAATTCTATTTGTCAACAAATTTGTGACTTGTAATTCACAAGTACAAATTTGTGTTTAACAAATAAATTACAAATGGAAAAATCTCGATGTTTTACAAATTTGTTAAAAAAAATGCTTGTAACTACAATTTTGTAAGATGGTGCAATAGGCCCCAGGCAGACGCAAAATTAAACATATTCCGAAAGATACTGGCACAAAATTTTAGTTGAGTTAATATGATGTTAAAGCTGTTTTAGTATGAAACTAGGCTAAAACGATGATTTTGCAAATTTTAATCAAATATAGCATCATACTTTCTCCACCCTTTTATTAAAGCTAAGATCATCGAATACCTATTTTATTTTTTAGTATCCTGCTAACTTCGTTTGACTCTTTGATATTTACAAAAATCGAAACAGGTAGATACGATACTAGTTAGAAAATCTTTAAAATTAAGAATGAGTTAGTAAACTAATTTAAAGTTAACAAAATAAACACAACACAATCAATAAAATTTAGCTTGAGCCCACCTAAGGACAGACATCATTTTTATAAAAGTGGAACATTTCCGCGTTTATATGAATACCCTTCATGAAATGGGATAGAATTTTGAGACAATAGATAATTTATAAAAATGAGGAAGAGATTCGGAGACAAGACGGAGCCCTTGGGAACACCAGCATTTATTTTGTAACGATCAGACTTGAAATGTTTGAAGTAATTAAAAGAATTATTATGTATTAATATTAATTAATAATATTAATTAATTAATAAAAAAAAAGTTGACTCTGAAGCAAACAGATTCAAGAAATCTGTAAAATAAATTAAACGCAGGCAAACTCTTAAAATGAACCCTGCATAATAATAATTCTAAGCGACTTGTATAGGTTAGGTACGTAACACAGTCTTTTTCTACTCTTATAATTTTACATATCTATATAACTGTGTACACCCGTGTACTCGTGTAACCGTGTACCCGTGAAGCCAATACTTGTCTCATGGACCGCGGTATTTATTAACAATCAAGAAAATTTGGGTCAAATGGTGGGTTTTAGAGATTGTAGACAGATTCAACATCAGAGGAGCGATTTTCTATCAATGAATTATAAAACCAATCATAGCGGCGTTTTCGAAAAAATTTAAATGCCTAAAACTAAAAGAAACTCTCTGACTAATTGAAAAAAAACCTTCAACCTCAACTTTAAAAATCGGTTTCCAAACAATTTGAATAAATCGACATTGGACAAAATTAGGTATCTCAGGTATTAGGAACTTAGCCGACGAAATCATTAAAGCCCTCACTTGCTCAATCTTATGCTAGCTTAGCTACACACGAGGCAACCATTGCAGCAACACAGCCATGTTGAAGCAACCGTTGTTTTGTGTGTAGCTATGTTGCTAATTGATTTTGTGTTGCTGCAACCGTTGCCAGAAATATCAAAAAGTTTTGATATTTTCGGTCGGTTTCTCCAACAGTACTGTGGTTGCGGCAACAGTTGCCACGTGTGTAGTGAACAAACGAAACACGTTGCTGCAACGGTTGCCTCGTGTGTATAGTTAACAAAAAGGATTTTGAAAACATATTTACGAATTTGTTCGAAATTTCAAATTTCCCATCAAACATAGCTAGGTAGTAAAATGGTTTAAATATATTTCATATACACTGTATACGGAAATGGAATCAAAACCCAAATCGCGCGTCGGTCTTGCAAGAATTATTTCTTAAGACAAAAGCAGGTGGGTGTTTCAATGTCTATCTTATATTCATTGATGTTTGAGAAAAAATATTTAAATGAGTAAAGTTGCTTACAAAAATGTAAAAAATTATCATCATAAAACGGAAATTTAAGGAAAAAAAGGTTTGTATCAATAAGAATTGGCGGATGTAACATATCACATCCATGGTGATTTCTACATAACGCTTAAAACTCATCTTTAAACGAAATACAGATAATAATGTCATTATGCACTAGCAGCGGTATCTGTAAGACTTTCTTAAACTGTATTTTAGAGGTTATTTCGTTAAGCAAACCTGGCAATACTAATCAAAGAACCTTGCCAATAATTAAATGTTAAACACGCGTTTATGTAAGCACCAGGTTAAACCTTAAAGACGAGTTAATTTACGCATTTATCAAGAAGCAAGTTAAACGAGCCTTTTACTAAACAGCACTCTATTACAAAATCCACTACATTCGCTGTCACAAACACATTTTTTGCAATGACATTTGTGAAAAACAAAGAAATTAATTTTGCTTAAATTCTATTTTGATTTAATAATAATAATGAGTTCCGCTGATTAGGGCATAATTGGCGATTTAAATATTTTAATGTACCCAGTAGTTTTTTCTGAAATTAAAATTAATAAATAAACAAATGGAAATAATCAAATACTAAATTGTTTATTTCACTTGCCTACTTCTTTTGAACCCGTACAAAATTCAAAACAAATTTTCAGAGACAGAGTGAAAAGTAGAATTGTGTTTTCTCTTTCTTAATGCTTTGAGCTGTCACAATGACAGTACAAACGTGGCGCTTACACTTAACTAACAGCGAAGTTAAAGATGAATTTTTTCACTTTAAAATATAAGGTGACGTTTATCGTTAAGCTGACTACTAAATTGATTATTAGTATAGTTAATTATTAAGAGTCCACTTAAATATTTAAGTCATCTCTAAATTTGATTGTTGGATGACGATTTAAGCCATCATTAACTTATTCTATATGGACTTCTATTCGTATGTGATCTCTATACAAATGCTGAAATGAATATGGTTCGACTTCTCACTACCGACATTTTTTAGTAGTAAAAATATTAATTCCAGAGGCCATCACTTGGTGCTTAGCCTGGACCAGATTTTTTACATCTATTTTTATTTATTATTATCTGTTGATAAAATAATAATAAATAAGTAAAGCGTATTCAGCGGTAATATTTCAAGTTTAATATTGAATTAAAAATAAATACCGTTAGAGTTTTACATGGCGGATTATGGCATGACGAAAATATGGCATCAGATTTGTGGTAAGCATGCAAAACGAAAACTAATGGACCACGCCATTTTCAAATGAAAAGAGACTCACATAGAAAATTTACTAATTATAACAAATGCAACAAAAACAACCTGACATAATCGGCCATCTTCCTATATAAAAATTTGATTCATATAATATTTTGAAGTTTTGATACAACTAATCTATATCTACAAATGACAGTTCATTTGAATGGTACGAAAACAAGCGAAACAAAGACATTTTTAGTGCTCCTCAATTCATAAAACAAAAGTTAACGACACAAGCCGAAAATTAACAAGACGCAATTGAGCGCTTCATAGCGTTTTCTTGTATTTTTTTTATATCTGTACGACACTTTGAATGAGGAGAGGTGATATGATAAGTTAACTAAGTTAACTTTGAACCACACCCTAAACTAATAAAAATATCATAGTTAAATATCGACGAAAGGGTTTTTTCGTAGCTCACTTGCTGCAACCGGCAAATCAACAAAAGACGAAGACGTGTTTTTTGCAAGCGCACTATGCCGTCGAATGTATTTAATTCTTTATGCGCGAAACAGATTAAACCAGCAACAGCACCAGCATCGTCAACAGCAAACAGCACGCTGACCAGCAAACATTTCTCAAACACATTACCACCAGCAACGTCATTTCATTTGCTTGACATTTCATATCGAAAAAAAGTTTTTTAATGTTGTGCCACTGAATATTGCAGTGGACCAGCAACAGCAAATTTAGGACTTTAATTGGCCGAACGACGCTGTTGGCGTTGCTGTTGCTGTTCTTATGTGTGTTGAACAATTGAAATACATTGGCTTTAAATTATTGGCGGCCGCTGTTGCTGTTGACGGTGCTGTATGATGTTGCTGGTTCAATATGTTCCGCGCTTTATTGGATAGTGGTTCGAGTGTGATCTTGGCCTTAAGGGGTGTTCACATGGAAGAACATCTTGTACAAAATTGTTCGATAACCATCAATGTTCTATCATATGAACGCAAAACCGAACAATGTTGCATGGTTTTCAAAATATTTTGAAAACCTGGGTGGTTCGTGCAACCAACCATCCTGTGTGAACAGATGTTGACAACTTTGATATTTTTGTTCATTCCGTAAATTGTCTCGGCCATAAAACATTCAACGGAAAAATGGCATCTATACCAAATAATGAGTTTCAAAAAGATTTTTGAACTTTATAATAAGAAATTTACCAGAATTGTGGAAAATAAAAAGTGAAATTTATAAAGAATAAATTTTATAAGAATAAAACTCCTAACAAAATATAAAGAAGTGGAAGAAAATGCAAGTTTCATGCTTTCTTCCTCTTCAAGAATATCGTTCATAATTACGGCTGCCAAAATTTGTATCGGCATACTGCTTCCGTTCACTTCTAAGATATAAAAATAATGATGTTCGACAACATCAGTATCCTATGTGAACGCATAGTAGTATGTACAGTTATTTTCCCATGGAACCATGTTGTACAACCATGTTCTTCCATGTGAACCCCCCTTTAGAATTCTATTTTCAAAAATCATCTGTCTTCGAAGTAAAGAACTATTTTTAAGGAATTTCTGTGTATTGTTGTCCAAACTCCAATCTGATTCGCACATAGGTGTCGCACACAACATATAGGAGATTTAACGAAACTTATCGATTGCCAAAGAAAAATGTAAACAACCAAGCGAGATAACAACACTAACAACAGTTGTATAGCAGATTTTTTAAGATGGCGGCTACAGCTGTTCACAAGTGAATTAGTTCGGATTATTTTTTGGCCAAAACACCAAATACAAGTAATTTTCTTATTGCCATCTTTTTGATATTTTGTTCTTTAAAAGTAATACTTTCTGTGCATTTATTGAATAATAACAAATTAAGTGGAAACTCCTTGAAATTCTATCAAAGTTAAAGTGGTCTAGATTTTCCTTCATAACTTTCTCTTTGGTGGTGGGTCTGGGCCTTGGTAGTGGTAAAATAAAAAACGCTTTTGGAAATCCTCTGCGATTTTGTACACACAAAAACGAAAATATAAAAAGAAGTGGGTAAATAAAAAAAATATGAGTGAAGTGATGTTTCGTATATATTTTAAACGGAAAACGAGAACACGAAACAACGCAGAAGCATTGATTCCCCGCTTTACTTGTCGTTCTTGTTTTCCACCATATCTACCAAGCACCGTACCAACTTCAACACCAGCAGCACCAGCAATATTTCAGCTTCGTCTTCATGATTTCGAGATTCGAGTTGGTTTGTTTTCTTCAATCTTCGTTGCCACCAATCCACCATTATTGCCTTTGGTTTGATATCTATTTTATCAGTCTATCTGTTCGTCTTCGTTGATTACAGTCGTATTTTCGGTTAGTCGGTGCGTGTAAGTTAAAAAAAAAAAACAAGTTTATAGAAAAAACTGTTAAAAATATGAGGAACATGTTGTTAAATCCAGTTATAATTTGCTACATTAACATTAGCCTGATTACAGTTCCCCATTTCTGTTCTTTCGAATCGAAACTCGGCGTTTTTTTCCTTAACTGTTAGATTTTCTTTGTCGAGATTCCCTGCCATTTTGAAGCATTTTGTATACTTGTTAAGTGAACCCTCCTCCAATTAGACTTGTATTTTTTGTTTTTACCACCAGAGAATCAATTTCAATGCGCAATAATAATGTTATCGTGATAAAGTTATTTTGTTGTTCTTATTTTTCTTCATAATAAAATGCCGGTTTTAAAGTGGAATCGAGTTTTTTTTTGTTTAAATTGACGCCGGGGAACTATCTACTTGACGAAGGCTAAAAAGTTTGTAAAATATAAAAAATTTCTTTTTGAAAAAAAAAGAAGGAAGCCATGTCGCTGTTTTTCTTCCTTTTCCTCATTTAAATTGCCAGGAAAACAAAAAATTATAATACCTGTGTTAGAGTGTTGCCACATCGTCTCTTCAAATAAATAAGAAATGATTTATGTGTATTGGGTTGCGCGATAGCTAGTGGTGAGCCAGAACCTAGTGGCTTACAATTCTCAGCCATTCCTGTGTGTGCTTAGTCCGCAGGGGACCTACAAACTTTTGACGACTTTTGAGCGGCCCTTGTTGCATGACAAAATATACTCTTAGAGTACCCTTTATGTTTTTACGTGCCATAGGCTAGGAATTGATCAGCAGATCTCCAGCGTGACAGTCCAAAGCACTAACCAATAACACATGAACTACTATTTTCAATATGTTTCCATATAACAAGAGGAATTTACACGATAAAAGGCTGAAAGTTGATCATAATTTTTTAAACAAAATCCGTTATGTTATGTTTACATTTAACCAATTCAAAATTTTAAGAGAGATTTGATTCTCTTTGTGATAAAGGAAGTGCTAGTTTTCTATTAAACAATTTAAACACCACCGCTTCGAAATGCCAAATTCAAAATACCTTTACACTTAAAATGGCGGTACAAGGGTTAAACCAACAGCCTTCTTGCAGCCAGTTCGATCTCTAGTTGGCTATATCTTGTTTCCACCGCAAGTTGGTTGGGGTATTATTCAATTTCCGGGCGATTTTGCACTACTGCACCGTCCCTTGATGAAGTTTTTCAGGGCCAGAACTTTGGTGTCTTTTCCGTCTAAATAACCCAGCCACTTAAGTCGTAAGCTTATTACTTTATTGGCTAAGTCGCTGATGTGTCTTCACCTCTATTTTTTCACCTTTGACAACGTACATAACTGCCCTATTTTTCGGGAAGCGGTAATTAGTGTCTTAAAAACGGAAACTTTAGTTGCTGAAGAAAGGAAATTGCAAGAGTTTTATTGGTTTGATCTCAGCGCGTATACCAACTATCTTTGTCTCCATAGCAAGCGAGTTTATATCTATGCAAAGCAAATTCATAGTGGTTTATTTTTTTTTTTTGCTGTTTAATACATTTGTTTAGGCTGTCCTTTTTTGATGAAAGCATAATATTTATGTTTGTACATCTGTACTTGGTCTTGACCTTATTTACAGTTAAACCAATGTGCTTCGCTTCTCCCATGCTTTATAGAATGCTTACGAAAACACTGCTATTAAAATGTATATTCGGATACTAATAGACTAATAGCCAGGTTCTACATACATTTCATTGTCACTCAAAATTGATAAAAATTAAAAATCTGGTGTTTTACAATTCACTTTAACCGATATTGATTTCCTTTTTCCTTAAGTGAGTGAAATTGATGCAAATTGATTTTCTCGACTTCCAGGTGATTTAAATTCGATCAGATCTAGTTGTATGAATTTATTATTTATTGTGAAATGTTCATAAAAAAAATATGAAAAGCGTTGGAACTTTATTTGCGGACCATCATCAATGCATTCTATGAGTCCAGGAATATCAAATTTTTCATGCCTCTTCATTGGCCATTTCAAATTGAATTCAACTTGGACAATTTTTTTGAGCAATATCAAAATCTTTTCCAACTGATCTTTGCAAATTTCCTTCAGCAAGAAATGTAAGACTGCGGTCAGGAATGGAAGTTTTACTGATTTGGAGGCACTGATGGAAAGATACATTTATCAAGTCGATGGTATGATTCAAATCTTTTAACCATATAGGCAGCGTCATCTATTCCTAATGGGTTTGAATGATCTTCCAACATTTTTCTTCTCTATTTTTTCTTTCAGCATATTCACGCTTAATAACGTTGTAATGCCACTGCAAGCAATAAAACACTTATTACAATTTTGTATAGAATTACTTTTATCAAAATTTACACATAAAATTTGCCCAACTGATATTTGACAGATGATAGGTGTTTTCAATTTCACCTAAAGTAGGTTCGTTCGTTCAACTTTACACAGGGTTGACCCAGGTTTTCTTGACAACCTTCAGAGTTGTCAACAAATGCTGGGGTTTTCGGTTTTCAAAAAACACCCAAGGGCTGTCCGCTGTTTTGTTGACAACTAAAAGCAAGAAAAAATAATTCTGAGCTCTGATAAAACTTTAAATTTGTTATAGATTAGTTGTAAAAATGAACGAAAACAATTTTGCGTTGTTGTTGAATGTTTCATCTGATGAGTACAACAAACATTTGATTGCGAACACAAGCAATAACATGCAACATGCAACATGCGAATCGCCAAACGACAACAAAAGAAATATATGTAGGATATGAAATCTCATATGACTTTTGACAGTTTGATCATTACCTGAACTCGCCATAACAAAACACCTAGATCTACTTCAGGGCGAGTTCAGGGCGACCCCAGGTCTAAAAAAACACAGAATTTACTCACCAGGGTGACTTCAGGTTTTTCAAAAAAAGATTTAGGGCGACCCCAGGGTGACTTCAGGGCTCAACAAACAAACCTAGTGATTTCGAAATTATGAAAGCGAGTGAAAATGTAGAACACTGAAAACAAATTCGCTTGATTTAGAATTCGTTTTCATTTCGATTTCACTAGATTTTTGAAGCCTGACTGTAACAGTTCGATTCCAAACAAAATTTTGTAAATGCATTTTTGACGCAAATGAAGTTTTTATAAAATGACAGTATGTATTTCTGAATTTGATTTCAGAATCCAAAGCATTCGCATAATTTAAATGTAAATATCATAAGATTAATTTGCTTAATTTTGTTGTGATTAAAAAAAGAAACCAACAAAATATGCAGTCAAATGTCAAAATAAATTCCGAGATGTTACGAGCTTTCAAAATTTATAAACCTTTTAAAAACACTTGTTTTGCTGCTTTAAGACTTAACTCTTAAGAAAACATTATAAGTACACTCGAGGTCTCTTATAACTACATATTATGTATACATAGTTGGTTTTCATAAAACTTTTATTTATTTATTTTATTAGAACGTTTTACTACTCTTCTAAGTAATTTGGGGTTCGGAACGTGACGTTAGCAAAATTACCTTGAACAAGTCTAAATTTTGAAAGATAAAGAACTCAAACAATAACAAGAAAATTTAAATGATAAACAAATAATTTTTAGGTGAAAAAAAGTACAATGTATACAATATTTACAAAGATTGTGATTGTTTTAATGTTATTTACATTCTACACGCATAAGATGTATGTATATATCACTATTTTTCTAAATAAATTCAAGCTTCGTTGTTCCATGTTAAAAATATACATAAATTACATATGTAGCTACGAGCCCAAACGCAAAATAGTTGGACTACCTATGATAAAAAACAAAAATCTTCTGATTCTTAAATTCTATCGGAAATAAAATCAATATTTTGGTATTTTTCTTAAGATATATTTATTTTGAATAGGAATAAGTAAGAAAAACAAAATGACTTCAATTAAATAACGGTATAGAGCAATCTTACAAAATAAAATAACGATTTAAACATTTTTTTAAGTGCAAAATAGTTGGCCTATGGGTCTTAATTTTTATTTTAACATGGTGTTACGTCGCCTTTGGCCTTGATAACTGCTTCTATGGGTCGTGGCATTGTGTCAACTAATTTTTGACATTCTTCGTACCAAAAGACTCCCAAATATTTATGATTTTAGCTTTAAGGTCTTGAAGAGTCCGGCATGGTTCTTTTCGCAGTTTTTGATTCATTTTATGCCAGCCAGTTTCAATTGGTGAAAGATCAGGGCTGCTGGAAGGCCATTCCAGTAAAGGAATAGATTCAGCAGATAACCACGCCATTGTAGACCTTGCAGTATGACAAGAAACTCCATGCTGTTGGAAAATATAGTCTCCATCACTAGTTTGAAGTAGTGGTATTGATGGGAGAAGCTCATTTTTTAGAATATCCTGTACTTGGCAGCATTGACAATTCCATTTACAAAATGTAAATTGCCCAAACCCCGCCCCGACATGCATCCCCATATCATTAGAGATGCTGGAAACTTGACCGTTTTTTTTAAGGCAATCTTTGTGAAAAACCTCTTGAATTTCTAATGACTCGTTTTCGTTCGTCGCCCACGCAAACTTCAAACCTGGACTCATCACTCCAAATAACGGACCGCCATTGACTTAAAGTCCAGTTTTTACGTTGTTTGGCCCACTCTAGCCGCTTTTTCTTTTGTTTAGGTGTTAAAAGTGGTTTTTCTTTGGCCTATGTTTTTAACAAATTAAAATTGCTCTAATTTAAATAAATCTAAAACAAACCTTATAAAATTTGTATCCAATTTTTTTCATAGTCTGTTTGCAAGTGTCGAACGAAACACTTTTTTTTATTCTTTCCCTCCATTGAACAGTTATTGCAGCGGCCGTTTGACGTCGATTTTCTTTTATTATTTTTTTTAAAACTTGGCAATCTCGAGGTTTTGCAATTGGTGGGCGTCCCGTTTTTTAACCGATCTCCACATTTCCACTATTTTTGAACTTTGAGATAATGTTTCGAATTGATGAGCGCGGTAAATTGAATTGTTTTGCGATTTTATAGCTCGATAATCCCGTTTCGAAGGCTTTATTTATGGATTCCCTAAGGTCTCTTGATAATGCAACGCCACGCACCATGGTTGACATTAAACTGTTGCTGGCTTGCATAAAACAAGAGATCAATAAACAACAAAACAAGTGCATGTCATTTTTTTAATAACGGTTAACTGAAAATCTATTTAAATCTTCATAGGCCAACTATTTTGCATCCCAGAGAGAGTAGTCCAACTATTATGCTCTATGTTTGTTTGAGAAAATGCAAACTGGAGCCATATGTGCTTTCTCGAATTTAGTTCTGTTTGGTCTAATTTACTTATTAAATGTAATTTATTACATCGACAAAAAAAAATTAAAAAACAACTGCTTGGGGACCAGAAAATATAGGCACATAAAAAATGTTAATTTGTTAATTTATGAGTAGGCCAACTATTTTGCGTTTGGGTCGTACATTGTAGGTGGACATTTTTTTGCCCATCGCCGCAAGATTGCAAAATTAAAAATCGCAAACCTGTTTCCTTCAATTGGTCTTGTTTTGAAATGACTCGTAATAATCTGGATGAAGTTTACTTTGAAAAGAAAAACCAGATGTAGGTATATGCACTTGTTAAAGATTTAATGTTAAATCATACTTTGTCATTTAAAATTCACAAAGAGCAGGCTTTTGCTTTTAACATAATTTTTAGTGTCGACTCCTATTCTTAAATTGACTTAGAGCAGGTTTACTTCAGAATGAACCAAGTTTTTCTCGTTTGAGGCATTTGCATCCGTTATCAAAAATGTTTACGCATTATAAATAGAAAATGCAATAACTTCCTAAGATGATATGGGACCCATATACCAAAATATCGTTAAATATCGATTTATTATATATGATTTTAAAGCTTTCTTCGAACTCTTCACATTGACCGGCCTTCACGTCAAAACTAACTTTTGGAAGTTGTTTTTGAGGTAGTGAGTGGTCTCTCAAGGGGTCTGTTTCTAAGAGTATCTATCGTTGTATAGTCTATTTGAGTGTATTATGTCAGTAAAGGTCATGTACTTTTACGACCAGAATTTAAATAAAATACTTATGGCAGCTATCTTTTCGTTTAAAAATATTGACCGGGGCTAGTACAGAAATATTCCGCGAGAACTGCAGTTGATGTATTTTGTATGGCAGTAGTTATGCCTGGTGAGGTTTAAGGGCATCCATCAATTACAAATGATTTTTGCATAATTAAAAATTTGACTCCCATCATCACCAGTCTTATAAGAATAACTGTTCAACTACCAAAGTGAACAAAACTGGCAACATTGTCATCACTACAAACCGGTAATAAGAGAATGAGGGAGAATCCCTGCTGGGAGGATTTCCTTTTATACATATGTGTATGTATGTATGGGTTTGTGTATAGCTGCCATTGTGGGCACGATGAAAATCAGGATGAAAACAGGGAAAATGTTGCTCCGCTTCTGGCATAGCCTTCGTATCTGCCTGCCTGCTGCTTGCACCACCTTCTTGTATTTCATGTTTTTCATTTCCATTTGGCAGTAGACTTTCTTCCCTTTTTTCGTGTGGTGAATTTATAATTTTGTTTTACTTTTTCCTTCTTCTATGGGTCCATGCACAAAAATAATATACTGTTACCCTGTGCCCTTTAAAAATATTTCTATTCAATAGTTGTTCTCTGTTCGTTTTTGTTGCATTACCACCACCAAAGAGGAGATTCCAAAAATATTATACCTCCATCTCCATATTGTTGTTAGTTTCTTTTTTCTCTCATGATAATTTAAAATACTCATAATAATAATATCTACTATCACAATAACACTAATAACTATTTTTTTTTCTCCAATTTTTCCTCGTTTAGCATACAGTTTCCTGATTTTTTTTTTATTTTTGCTGAAGGAGTATTGTAAACTTTTTCCATTGAATTTCATGAAAGTGTTTATTTTTTTTTCTGTCGTTGTTAATTTTCCCTTGAATGAAACGTTTTTCTTGAAAACTCAACAAAAATAATGGCGGAAACAATACTTCTTAATAACAGTGTTTTAAGTTTAAATAAAAAATAATAAAAATAGTGCTTTGATGTTTTTATTCAAACATGAAAAGAAAAAAGGAGCAAACAAATAAATAAATAAAAAAAAAATAAAATAAAAATAAGAAAGAAATATGCACATCCTTTTCTTTTGCACCATCCAGTCCCTCAAAACACACAAAAGTGTTCCCAATTTAATTAAATAAATGTGTTCTTCTACTTCTACTGCAATAAGAGTAAAAAATATAATTAAAAAAGTAATGTGAGCAAATTAAAAGAAAGAAAGAAAACAAAATTTAGCATCGCAAAGGAGAAAAAAAAAAAAACAAAACAAAACAAAGAGAAGAGAAAAAAAAAACGGTTTAGTTTTCCTGTTTTTGTTATTTTAATTATTTTATTTGTGAATTTCGAGTGTGTGGTGTTACAAAGCGACTCCGAACAAAATGTCAACGTTCTTGAATAACTTTTTCCCGGCAGGTAAGTTTTCTTTTTTATGTTGTTTTGTAATTTTTTTTGTGAGGGATTTTCAGATTTTATTTCCATTAAAAAAGCAATTTTGAATGACCGTGCGAGACAGTGCGCATTTAATAATACCATCAGGCACCTGTAGGTAAATCGGTTTTGAGATTTTTTTTTAGAAACAAATAAATGTCTTTTATTTAACCTTTGACAGAGGTCACGCAGTCTAAAAACCTTAACAGTGCTTAAGGGAAAATCAATGAGGCTGCCAGAATCAAAACCCGTTAATAATTAACGTAAATCTTAAGAGGCCAAGGGATGTAAATTATAATGAAGTTTACAATGAAAAAGGGAATTCAGTTTTATAATCCATAGGTATCAACCAATCTTTATCAAAGAAATTATTAATTTCTCTTAAGGAAAGATTATAGATAGGTACCTTCGTTTTCTCGGATGAATTGAATTAGTTTTAGAAGATTCGTGGAGTTCTGATTAAAAATTAACAAAGAGATTGTAAAGTGAAAGGAATAGGTATTCGTTGAATTCAAAAATGATTTATCTTGGATTGGGCTGATATTATTTTAATTTCAAAAGGAAGATTTGGAGATTATGTTTGCAGATTTGCTGATTATGTTATGGTAATGTTGACCTTGTATGTAGGTATATACTTATCTACACAGTTAAAATAAAATGCACGACTGGATCGCACGAACTTGCTCTTATGTAAAAGTACTTTGGAATTTAAGATACATTTTATAAAATAAAACATGGATTTAATGAGATAATAATGTTCAAATGCATAAAATTGCTAAAAAAAATTTCAATTTCCCCTTTAGGGAATCACCGAAGACCCTTAACTACCGAGATTGAAAGAAATAGGTTCAGTGGTTTAGGCTGTAGTGAGAGGTACAAACATACAGACACACTGAAACATGTTTTTGTGTACTAAATTTTTCTTAAAATTTTTATAAAAAAATTATTATGCAAATTGTTAGTATTTAATAACATAAATTTTAAAACGTAATTTAAAAATTTAATCCTGTATTGGTTTTCAAGATATTGAATTTTCAAAAAAAAAATAGTATTATTTTTTTAAAAATCCAAAAACTATTTTTTCGAAAAGAATTTTAGTTTATATTTTTTAAAATGCAAAGCAGCTCCTGCATAAAAATTTTGGTTAAAATCGTTAGAGCCGTTGGTGAGAAATTCGAAAATCAAAAAAACGGTTCTATGACAAGTACCCCTAATAACATTTCCCCCCAAATTTTTTTCTGACCAAAACATAGTCCCTGCCCATAATATCACACCTAATTTTTTTTTATCAAAATCGTTAGAGCCGTTTTTGAGATAAATAAGATTTTGCATTACGGGTGTATGGGGGGTACAGTTAGTTTTGGAGCTAAAAAAAAATTTCAATTTCCCCTCTAGGGAATCACCGAAGACCCTTAAGTACCGAGTTTGAAGAAAATACCTCCAGTAGTTTAGGCTCTAGTTCGAGGTACAGACATACAGACAGACAGACGGAATTACCGGACCCACTTTTTTCGTCTTCGCTATCATCGTAATGTCAACTTTGATCAAAATCTCGAGTTCGATTTTTTTTCCAAATGCAGAACTTGCCCTATAGTACCTATATCGCAAGTAAAAAAAAAGAAAGATTGGAATATGGGTCAATTCGGATTTTGACTGGTCTGAAAGCTACTTTTCATTGGTTTATGACATTTGCTTCCGACAGCTTCCACTATTAATCTCCTAAACCAATGCGAATCATTCGTTGATAACGAAGAAAACAATATCAATGCGTTGCTATCAATAAAAACAACACGTTGTTGGTGTAGTTTTGTCGTCATCAACGAGTGATTCGTATTGCTTTGAAAGAGCCTTTAGTTTAGCCTAGTTCTACTTTAATAAATTACTAGATTTCCTATTCACATGTATCACATTTCTGAACACGTTAAATTCTCAAAGTGAAATTAGGCGTGTTTCTTTTTTAGTTCAGAGCATAGACTGAATTGTCAAAAAATAAATTGTGTTTTTTTTAGTTCCGAGTGTTCAGAGCTTGGAATTTTTTGTTTCTTTTTTCGTTCTGAGCGTGTTCAGAGTGCGATCCATGCGATCAGAATAAAATAACTCGGCAGACAGATTTATACTACGTTTTCACCAAGAGTAAATCCGCTAGAGATTTAAAATAAATCTTGAACTGTTTTCACCAAAGAAACTGAGATTTATTTGACGTTTTCACTCTGTCTTTCATTCAATTGTCAATTTGGACGAGAGAAAAAAAATTGCAGTTCGATAGTAAACAGGAATAAAACAGATATTTCTATTTTGTTTTGATTGTCAATGAAGAAAGTGGGTTTAAATCGGTCCGTTCTACAAAATAAGGTTTGTTTGTTTGGCAAACCTTCTGATTGCGAGAAGATTTCAAGGAGATTTATTTTAAATCTTCATTTGAGGTGATTTATATTTGTATGGTAAATCTACGTAATTTAAAGTAGATTTATGGTAAATCCACTTAAATCCCGGATTTACCTTTGGTGAAAACGTAGTATTAAATGCTTAACACAGACATTTGGCAGATAGAAAATAAAAAAAAAAATATTGACAGCTAATTGTTCAGTTGTGTTTCACAACAACTCAGTGCACACTTGGTTCAGAGCTCATACTCGGACTCTGTTCTGAACTAAAAAAGAAAACCGCCTAATGTCGTTTGGATAAGTTTACCCAAATAAATTTGGTTAATTTTCCTCAACAAATACGAATTTGACATTTTATTAACCAAATGGTAAATGTATCTAGTTTTTACGAAGTTGCATGAAAACCATTTGTAGTTTTTAACAAAAATCCTGGAGCATTAAATTTTAATTTTTGGTACTTTATTTGCTCAAATTGTTATTGTTCGGCTAAAATCGCTCGGTTAACTTCAGAGCAATCCATTTATGTTCTTTTCGTCATGCCGTTTACTACTTGAATTTTATTTAAGTTAGAACACCAGAATCGTCTCGGGTGTCCTTAAAGGTACTCTCGAAAATTTGGGACAATAAAGATGGCATTTTTCCACTTAGAAAGCCACAAGATCAACATACATCAACAAACATTTTAGTAATGCGACTTTCGTAATTCGGTTGAGTATAAAACGTTTCTGCTCTTTAGTTTTCGGAACAGTATTTTTATTGTTGTTATCGCTTTAAGGAGCTCACTGGAGCTCACTTCCGTTACATCCTTTAAAATAACAATTCCATTTGGAAGTGTTTTCGGTTAACCTCGTCTGCAGAATTTTCCACAATTTTACCTCCCCAGCCAGGTTCACCTGAATTGTCTCATTTATCCAAACCGATGCATACCTGATGAAGCCTGCCATTCTTTGGTGCTGGTCTTATTCTCTCTTCTACCTATAAAGTATAAATAATTGAAGAACCGCTCAAACAACCAAGGAACAAAGAAAATTTGCCCTCAGCTCGATTATATGTACATATGTACTGTACATATATGAGAAAAAAAAAATAAAAACTGCAAGACAGACATCAGAATCACAACATCGCTGGAAAAATCCAGAACATAATTGCCACAATGTTGGTTGACTGACTGGAAAAACGAGAATATTTTGCAGGCTCGTCTTCTTTTTCCCCTACCTACACCCGCCCGAACATGGAAAAACGTGATAAAAACAGAATCAAAAAAGCAAAACCGAACAAGTGGAGTGTAGATATGTACCTTAAGGTACAAAACAAAGTAGCAAGCACGATGGTGCGGACGGACGAAGTCTTTGTTATGAATTTTCAAGAGGAAATCACGATGATGTTGTTGTTCTTGAGACAAAATACACTTATACAAAGGTTATGTTAAGGAATTATTTAAACCTTAAATCTCCAATTGAATCCAAATCCAAGAAGAAATATGATATACAATATGCAGGGAGGAATAATCGTCCCTGATGGGAGGCACAAGCAAAGCATACATTTGAATCGTTAAGGTTGGTGCTCGCAATGAGGATGGATAACAACCCATACAGGAAGTATGCAATTAACACTTCCTTCTTGTCATGGAAAACACAAGAACTGGTTTTGTTTACAAGGTAAACTGATCTGACCAAGAAATTACGGAATTTCGCAAGGAAAATGCCTCCATGTTTGAAAAGATTTCACTTGGTGAGTGAAAAAAAAAATTGTTTACTTGCTTGTGAAGGGAAATTAGATAATTTTAAGGATATATATTTGTACGATGTGTGCATAAGTCAAATAACGATAGGGGTGTAATTATTTCACGCTTGAAGGATATACTCTTGTGTGTGTACATAGGTGTAGGACTTCTTTGAAATTTGATAAGCAGATTCAAACTTTGAACAATGCAATTGAACACTGTATAAAAGTAAGTATCGACAAAAAAAAAGGCTACAGCGACATAAACAAAAAAACAACTCTAAAGTGGCTTGTTGATTCAGACTTTTAGGTAGAAGCCTACAGTCCTATTCTGCTATTCATGGAGGCAATGTTCTTCATTCTGCTATTCATTCAAAGTGAATCTGATTAACGTCGGTAATTTCGGTAATATTGTGCGGTATTCTTCTATTCAGGTTCTACTCAAAATGGAATTAAAATCGATAGAAAATGAAATTTGGTGTTCTACAATCCACTTTTAGCGATATCGATTTTATTTTTTCGAAGTGGAATTGATGCGAATTTCAGTGCTCCAGATTTCTATTTTCAGGTGATTAAAATTCGGTCAGAACTATGTAGTTGTGTGAATTTATTCATGTCTATTACAGAGTTCGCAGAATTTTACTCCCAGTGAGTTGACTCGATCCGTTGACCTTTCGCATCCGCTGTAAAACTGAATTTGAAATTCGCCAGATGAACTACATTTTCGATTTCAAAACTACCTTATCAACTTTCGTATCGACACTGTCAGCTGCAGACGTTTAGTTAACGGCCTAGGCTTTGATAATAGCATCGCTATCGATCAACTAAATCAAGAATCGTTGTGCGTGGTTAGTACTTGGATAGGCGACCGTTCAATACCAACCGTGTGCTTTGTTTTTTTTTTTTAGATTTCTGGCTCTCCGGTTGTGTTCTTAGTTGTGCGTTTTCTATTAAACGTTTTTAAACAAACACTTAAACATTCAGTATGATAAGCTTTTGACTTACATTTTTGTGCTTTCCATTGTTTATTTTTGTTTATATTTTTCGTTTAATCAAAAATTCAATTTATATTCGTCTCGAAATTGGTGCGAATATAAAATGATAGAAATTGTATGGAGTACGAATGGATTGCGAATTCAGAAATATTATGTAAGTTGAACAAAATGTCAGTGCTGCAGGGATTGTTACCGACATTCGTTCAACTTTCATTCGTCGGATTCAGTAATAGCAAAAGTTTGGAAATTAATTGAAACTGTCACTTTAGCTCATTCGGGGTGATTATTTATTGTGAAATTTTCAGAAAAAAAATGAAAAATATGCTTTTCTATTATAGAGCAGCGTTGGAACTTGCTTTATGGCTAATCGATGAATTCTTGAACTCCAAGTTGAATTAAACTTGGACAAATTTTGTTCTCAAAATTAAAATCTTTGACACAGTAATTTGAGCAATATCAAAATCTTTTCCAACTGATCTTTGCAAATTTCCTTCGTCAAGAAAATATAAGACCGCGGCTAGCTGGAACTATGTAGGAATGGAAAGGCACGTTTATCAAGTCGATAGTATGATCCAAATCTTTTAACCACATACGCAGCGTCATCTATTCCTGATGAGTTTGAATGATTTCCCAATATTTTCCTTCTATTTTTTTTCCTTCTGCATATTCATATCATACTTGGTTCGTTGTAATGCCACTGCAAGCCATAAGTCACTCATTACAATTTTGTATAGAATTACTTTTATCAAAATTTACAAATAAAATTTGAATAGCAGTCAAAAAACTTCACAAACAAAATAGTTTTGTACTTGCCAACTGAGAAATGACAGATGACAGCTGTTTTCAATTTCACTAAAAGTGATTTAGAATTTTGAAAACAAGTGAAATGTAGAACACTAAAAACAAATTCGTTTTCATTTCGATTTCACTCGATTTTTGGAACCTGGCTTAAACTCGAGTTAATTCTTCAAAAATGTTTTTACAATAAATTTAAATCAAAAATTAACTCGGAATTAACATACCTTATTTGTCATATTTGACTGTTCTAATAACAGTTGACAACACTAACCAACCAATTTAAGTCTCCAAAACGAAATAATAATTTTTTGATGGTTAAATTGTGTTCGTAACCTAAATACGACCAAAGCAAAATCGTCGATTATATAAATGATGCGTTCTATTTATAAACCAAAATTAACTAGGTATATATGTATGTAGTTTATAACGACTGATTTTTCAAAAGCCATCGGAAATTACATAAAAAAAAACATAAAAATGCATGAAATCTTTATTTGAATCGATAGTACGGTCGATATAATTAAATGTTTTGAAGATTATTTCATGCAAATGTTGTCCGCGGCGGCGATTCAAATGGTCCATCCGCTTAGTCCAATTTTGGCATACTCTTTCTAATATTTTGGCTGGTATCTCACGAATAAATGCTTCAATGTTGGCTTCCAGTGCGTCAATCGAAGCGGGCTTGTCGCTATAGATATGAGCCTTAACATAGCCCCACAAAAAATAGTCTAGAAGCGTTAAATAGTACGATCTAGGCGGCCAATTGACCGGCACCAAACTCGCCTCTTAATTGGTCTATTGTTAGGCGTGCTGTGTGGCATGTGGCACCGTCTTGTTCAAACCACATATCATGCAAGTCAAGTTCTCCCATTTTGCGCAAAAAAAAAGTTTGTTATCATCGCAAGGTAGCGCTCACCATTCACAGTAACGTTGCGATTCGCATCATCTTTAAAGAAATACCGCCCAATTATTCCGCCAGCCCATAGTCCGCACCAAACAGTGACTTTTTCTGGATGCATTGGTAGCTTTTGCAATGCCTCTGGCTGCTCTTCACTCCAAATACGACAGTTTTGCTCGTTCACGTATCCATTCAACCAGAAATGAGCTTCGTCGCTGGGCACAATATTTTGATAAAAAAGTGGATCTTCGGCCAACTTTTCAAGAGCCCATTTATCAAAAATTCGGCATTGTGGTTGGTCGTTCGGCTTAAATTCTTACACCAACTGTATTTTGAAAGGCTTCACACCTAAATCCTTCCGCAAAATGTTGGTGGTTTAATGTCCAACAATGTAAATTTGGTCACAATAGTCCGAATAGCTGAACTTTCTCAACAGAGCACGCATTTTGATAATAAAATTCAAAAATTTGCAAGCGTTGTTCGTTTGTAGGACGATTCATGGTTAAATTATAGACCAAACTCAAGATGTTTGACAGTGACACCAGTGTTGCCAAAAAGAAAATAGCAAAAAAAATCACCCATTATAATAAAACAAATTGAAATGTCATTGTTACGAATAACGGGTCATCCATTTTGTGGTTCCAACGTAAATTTCAATAAATAGATAAACATATTATTTAGATTTCTAAAAAACTTTTATATCAGTATATTGTTTTGATCCTGCCATTATGAATGGAATATAAGATCAAGCAAATGTCGTCCACTGGAGTTCTTCCAGGTTTTAATTCTGATGAAAATCCGTGAAACGTACCTACTATACTTTGTCCAACAAAAATTGTCAGTGCAGGGAAGATAGGACGTTTGTCTCTCATTCTGGTTGCATTGCCATGCATAAGTGTGTCGCCTTTTAAAGCTCTCACAGGGATTCCGTAGTTTAAATTATAAATCGCCGCAAATGAAAGTTAAAAACGCGTAGGGCTACAGTCTGCCGATTAAAAACGACTGAAAACAATATTCAATTTACCTTTTCCCACAACGCCAAGCGGTAAGATAATAGGCGCGTTTTTTTTAAGTTGAAAAGCAATACGACAACACTCAACATACTCATCTTCTTAAAATGTGTTCTCAAAAGTTCAAATCCCAAAAGCTCCTTAATAAAAACCACTGAAAAAGCTCTTTGCTTGCAATTGAGAATGATAATGGTAACTCTGTTTTGATGTAGATAAAAAGCGCACGATCGTATTGAGTGCCACTTGACACTCTTGTCTTGATCCTGACATCTCATCAGCAGTGGGATACGACGGTCGTGTTGGGGTGTACAACTTTTTGCAAAGAATTACAACAACAATACCTTAAGAAAAGTCAGTGGCTTGCTCTTTTTTTAGTGGTATTTTTCCTAACGCATTGTAGTGAGGGTGCATCAGGCGCCACTGCTTTAGAAAAAGCTCTCCCATTAGGCCTGTACTGACAATTTTTGTTGGACAGAGTATAGGTACAGAATCAGTATTTTTGTGTTAAATTTTCACAATTTTAACACGTTCAACAATTGTTAACCGATCCACATTGCAAAATAAAATAGCAAACCTTCAACTAAACATATACAGGCTCGTATGACAGTTCTGTTTGACGTATATGATTGAAACAGGGATGTCAAAATAAAAACTTTTGAAAACATCTGCAAACGCAACAGATGTTGGCATGTAGATATTTATGCTTCGTTTAGTTTCGTTTTCATCGAACTTTGCCCCCATCAAAACAAAAGCAGTTCAACAAGTTTCAAGTCAATGTGACACTTGTTAGGCTGGCATCCAAAATAAAAAGCCTTTTTTCCATCTTGAACACATCCGAAACAAGGCCGAACTAGAATAAAAAAAGAACAACAAAAAAATCAGTCTTTTGTGGACCAGATTGGCAAGTATCATCCCACTCCTTATGTACGTATGTTTCTTGGAAACATGAAGAAAATACAAATACACGAAAATTCAGACAAAAGGGAACAAATTACGTGATGGCTTTATTCCAAGAATCACCTGTTAGATGGATGTCTCGGTTTGATAAAGTTTATTTTTTGCTTTTATCTCTTGCAAGGTTCGGACTTGAATTTTGAGTCCTTTCGCCTTGATTCATCTGAAACCGAAACAGATGAAGAGAACAGTAGGTACGAGTATATTACACCTGGCCGTTCTAATTGGTAATTGAATATACACATACTTTAAACTGAAATAGAAGATGATGAAAGGAAGGTCCATGAACACCATCGAGGAGATTAACAAACAGAATCGGTTTCATTTTTACAAACCAGCACTAACACACACTCGCACAAAATACTTCCAATCAAGAAGAAAGCAGATGGTTTTTGCTTATTCGAGCTTAGAGTAAGATTATGTGTGTCTTTTTTATTCTGGCAACACCAAAAAAAAAAATAATTAAATTTTAAGGAAAAAAAATACGATTAAAAATGCAACTAAGCGTGAAGGAAAAAAAAACGGAAATATAAACGTACCTTTATGCTGCCATTGAAAATGATAAACAAGCACATAGACATCAAGTTTGTCTGTTCGTCGCTTTACTCGAAGGTCTAATGACTCTGGGTTTTTAATTGTTCAAGTAGTGTTCTTTCTTTTGTAAATTGTTTTTTTTTTTTTTTTTTTGTTGGAATTGACAAGAAAAGTGTCACTCAAAAGAAAAACCTTGAAAAAGTTTAATAGAGAAAATTAAAATGGCTTTTTTAATCTCCTTTTTATTTGACTAACAGAAAACTTACTTAAGGTATATTTTGTTTTGAATGAGTTCACCCCTGATTAAGAGCTAAAAAGGGGCTAAGCATTAAAGATGAAAAATAATGATTTATGAATACAGTGATGTGCATGTCAAAAGTACCCAAAAATTAAATTAATGTTTGAATTTTCTGTAAAGGGTTTTTCAATATTAGCGTGTGGATGTTGAATTGGAATAAAACAAGCTGTATTTGAGGTATTAACGAAATTCTTTTTTCATTTAATTGGCCCGTGTATTCGATTATGAATGGAATATGATATCGTTTAAGCTTTAAATGCCCGCCTCGGCTTCTTACGGTGGCATGGATCCCAGTGGTCCAATTTGCAATGACTTTTTCGATGGCCTCTGTTTTGTTTACCTTAAGGGCATCGGCCTATTATGATTTATTTATTTATTATCTATCAAGTGCATTAACTTTCTTAGATTAAATATATTGTGGTAAAATGTAATTGAAAAGTAATATACAGATATGTTATTTACACATTTAAAGTACTAAAAATAAGTTAAATAAAATACCAAGAAATAAATAATAATAATTTACAATTTTTAAGAATAATAAAAAAAAAAGAATATTACACGCAATTCAAAATCATTATCTTACAAATATTTCTACTCATATTAAAGTCGATTACGTGTGCACACTTATTGTAATGAATTGAAGCCATAGTAATTGGGTCATTTAGACCGTAATTTGTCCTATGTAAGGGAATGAAAAAGGAATCGCCTCCTCTAGGTCTTAGATGTCGTATAGGGACGTACAAATTAAACATAGAAAGTAATTGTGAACATTGAATATGCCCACATAAAACATCGCGTGCAAAAAGAGCAGAAAAATATTCACGTCTTACGCCAAGAGGTTTAAGATCTATTAAAGCACATCTAGCATCATATGGTGGACTATAGGACCAATTAAATTTTCTTATAGCAAATTTTGTGAACCACTTTTGAATTTTTTACGAAAACGGGCATTGGCATAAAATGGATTCCATACTACACAACAGTACTCAAGAGATGAACGTATTAACGAAATATATAGTGCCTTCAGAGTATAAGGATCTTGGAAATCGTTTGAATTTCGAAACAAAAAACCTAACATTGAGTTAGCTTTAGATATAATATAATCATAATGCCAGGAGAAATTTAATTGTTCATCGAAAATTACACCCAGATCTTTTTGACGTGATACGCGTTTTAGACTTGTATTCCCAATAGTATAATCAAATATAATAGGATTCAAAATTTTGGATACGGTTAATACCGAACACTTACTGATGTTAAAGAATAGTCCATTGCGATCACACCAATCAGATATATTGTTTAAGTCGTTTTGTAAATCAATAGCATCATATTTACACTGAACTTCTTTGAATATTTTAAGGTCATCAGCATATAATAGGCATTGGGAGTGAGCGACATTTGTAGGTAAATCGTTAATAAACAACAGAAATAAAAGTGGACCAAGATGGCTACCTTGTGGAACACCTGAAGAATTTGTTATTTCTGACGAAATTTTGGATCCAATTTTTACAAATTGTTTTCTTCCAATTAGATAGATAGATAGATAGATAGATTTAGATTTATTAGTTTCAAACATTATAAACATCCGATTTGTGTGTACAATATTATAAATAAATCAATTTAGACATGGCTTTGCCGTCTGCCGATTGACATAATTACTATTTTACATTTATACATACATATATTAATAAATCAAAATATCTGGAGTTACATATAACTTTAGTTGCTATAGTTTCCTATTTATGTTTTTTATATTAAAAGTTTTCATTCATTATTCTTTCTCGGTAAGCGAGTGCTGTTTTGCAATAGTTACTTAGTTTTACAACATTCATTTCATTTAGCAAAAATTTGATACCTTCTATATCTACAAAATCTGCGCCAAAGTAATATCTTCTTGTTTCTCTTAGCGTTGGGCATTTTCCCAAAAAATGGATAACATCTTCTCGTACTCCTTGGTTACAAATACTGCATATCACTGGTAGATCCTCCCGGTGTGGAACATAATTGAGCTTGATTATTTCCACTCTCAACTTTAACATCATTGAAATCTGCTGGATACTATTTTCATCTCGAAAATAGTTTAATTTCATTAGGTTGTGATCGAGCAACCATCTTGATTAGCTCATATAGTATTGGCTTCCATAGATAATGTTGCTCTACGTCTAAATTCAACGGGTTGCCGCATGCATCTCCTAACTCCATGCATTCGCTATACCATCCGATCTTTCTCCTGAATGTATTTAGTGCCGCTATCTTGGGCAGTCTTCCGCTTGGCATATTCATTACCTTTAAAACATAATCCACTTGCAGTTTAAGGGTCTTTATAAAGAGCGGTGACAGTCCAGTTTCAAGCATTAACGCATAATTTGGTGTACTAGATGGCAGTTGAAAGATCCTTTTCACAAAATATCTTTGTAACTTTTTCACTGTATCATACTGTTTGGATCCCCACACTTGAGCAGCATACAATAAAATGGATTCAGATACTCCTTCAAATACTCGATATTTGCTGCTGTGTGCTATGTGCTTATTTGCAAAACAGTTATTCCAGGTAGTACTTATTGCTGTTTTGGCGTTTATCAGCTTTGCTTTTAGGTGTCTCTCCATGTTCAGGTTTGGTTTAAGGTATACCCCAAGATATTTATATTCTTTGACCACTTCTATTGTTTGATCATTGAAAGACCAATGTTCATTTTGCGCGTTTCTCCCAGAGGTCTTCTTGAAAATCATAGCTTTTGACTTTTCGAGATTTACAGTGAGATTCCACATGGTGCAGTACTCAATAAGTCTGTTTATCATCCTTTGTAATGTCTCGGGTGAGTTAGCAAGTATGACGATGTCGTCCGCAAATAAGAGGGCTTTTATGTTTTGATTACCATACTCAATTCCTCCTAGTAAGTAGTCCGTAATATCGTCAATAAACAAAGCAAAAAGTAACGGGCTTAGAGAGCATCCTTGTCTCACACCAAATTTTGTTTCAAATGGTTCAGAAAGATTTTCCCCGTTCCAAACTGTGGCCTAAGTCTCCTCATACATTCTTTCCATTAAATTGCAGAACTTTCTTGATAAGCCTTTGGCGTATAATTTGTAGAGAAGCGCTCTACGATCAACGTTATCGAATGCTGCCTTAAAATCAACAAAAAATGTGTAGAGCTTACGACCCTTTGCGTGAAAGGACTCAGCTATACTCTTTAGGACAAAAATGTGATCAACTGTTGAATATCCTGATCTAAAACCCGCTTGATACTCATTAATTTGACTATAAGAATTTATCCACATTGTGAGCCGTTTTTTCCATATTACAGTGAAGATTTTATATGAAGCGTTCAGCGTTCTTCCAATTAAGTATGGCATATATTACAAGATTCGTGGTTGTGGATTTACCTCTCACGAAACCATGTTGAACATCCGAAATATTATTACAAACAATAGAATACCTATAACTTATTTTTGACAATAGCTTCAAAGATTTTTGGAATAATTTGAAGCTAAGCAATTGGTCTATAGTTTATCACAGCCTTTTTAGAACCTGACTTATGTATAGGTGTTATAAAGGACCACTTCCAAGTTTCGAGAAACTCACCGTAGCATAGAGATTAATTGAAAATGATATGAAGTGGCTTGAGAAGGGCCAGTTTACACATTTTTAAAAAGATTGGAGGGATATTATCAGGTGGAAGAGAAGTACTCGGTTCAAGGGAAGACAGTTCGTTCATAATATCATTCTCTGTTATAAATATATAACCAATATCAGTGAGAGCTTCACAAGACGGTAAATTGGAACATCTTATGTCAAGATTAACAAAATTAGACTGAAAGAAAGAAGCAAACATATTACATATAACACTCAAATCATCACTAATGACATTATTTAGTTCCATTTCCGAAGGTAGGCCGAGTGATTTTCTTTTTGTATTAATAAATGTCCAAAACGCTTTAGAATCGTGCTTAATTTTGGACTCAAGAGACCAAAGATATTGTTTATAAAGACATTTTTTCAAGAACTCATATTCTTTTCTAAGTTGACAAAACCTACTTTGAAGTGAAATATTAGTTCTGCTCTTTTTGTACATACATAGTTCTCATAGCGCGTTTTAAATTTGACAATTTTTTATTAAACCAAATTGGTCGATTTTGCTTTTTTATAACCTTAATTGGAGCATATACATAGAAAAAGCGGATTCTATTACTTCACAGAAAACATTGTAGGTATTTTCAAGACTAGGTGTAGAGAGAATATTTTCCCAGTTAACTGAATAAATAAAGTTATTTAACGACACGTAATCGGCTTTAGCAAAGTCATATACAGCATTATTACAACTAAACATAGATATTTGATTTAAAATTCTAAAATTTAAAGATATATTTAGAGCTTTGTGGTGGATAGAATTCATCAAAAGTAAAAAATCAGCTTCCGAAACAGAAGATTCGATATCCTGATGGACAAAAACTAAATCTAACATTCTTCCAATTGAATTATAAATGTAATTTGTTTGTTGTAGGTTCATAGCAGACCTTGTGTCAGTTACAATTAATTCAACATCCTTACTAACATTAAAGGGAAAAATACATTTATCGTCTTCAGAATAAATCCAATTAATATTTGGTAGATTAAAGTCACCTAGGACAACAATGAAAGAGTTTGGTTCTAAAGTAAAGTAAAGTAGACGCATAGACCTGCGACTTTACAAGAAAAAGTCTATCGGGGTGCAATCGCATGATACTGGTGGCCAATTTACGTCACCTCTGCGAGAGTTAATCTTACTCTCAAATCGTTCATGCAGAATGTCAATCATGGCAACCGCTGTGTAGCACATAGCCCGACCCCCCGCTGGAATCACATGTCTTCTAGGTCCATATGGTTCAATTTGTACCATAAGAACTTTGTTAGTATCGTTCTGTAGAGTTCGCCATTGACACCATGCGTCTCTATACTTACAGGGTCCGCTTCCAAACTCATGTTGACTGCAAAGTTTTTGCCATTCGTATGTCTTACTCGACGATGTAAGAGGCCATGGTGATATGTTTTAAACAACATGGCCGCCATGAACTGTCCTATTGCAAAACACATTAGGAAACAAAAAGATGTTTATTAACTTAATAATAATGAACAGAATAATTATAAAAAACATGTAAAAATAGTATACTTCGGGAGCTTACATACTTTCGAAATGTATTGATGTAACTAAAATATGTTCAAATACAGTGCTATAAGCTACTCGTATAAAGTTTTGAAATTAGAGGTGTTATCTGACGATATGAAAGATGTAATATAACCTTCATTAATTTAAGCCATTCTGGTTGTTATCAATTCAATATTTTGAATTATCATGGAGTTTAGTTGTTCAGATAGACCATGGAAGCTTAAGCATCATTTTTCAGAATTTAATTTTGACCTACATATTTGAAGAAATAATATTCAAAATGTTTTTAAGACAAACTATGTTATTTTTTTTGAATCAAAATACTTTTTAAAACAAAGTTTTTTAATCAAAAATCTTGATTGATTATAAAAATGCGTTTTCTATTCTAATTGAATTAAATTAAATTTTAAATTAATTTCTACCTACTAATCAACATTTGTTTTACATTGGGCAAGTATAATTGTACATCGTCCCCTTATTCCAGACACATGAACGTCCAATTATACTTTAGTGATTAGTTGACTTGACAAATCTTATGGAACCTATTCCATGTCATACCAGTACTGTTAATGTACGGACATTGAAAACATAATATTTTAAAATATTAATCTTGCCATTAACTGCGACTAAAAGTGATAGGTGGGTCCAAAAGGTCTGGAAACGCACTCATAGCGTTACTTTTTTGTTTTGTCGGACCAATTATATGTTTAAACAAAACAAATTCCGCACAGTTATTAAATTGTAGTGTCAAAGTGATAGTGTGAGGTGGTAATGAAAGTGTGACATAAGGGAGAGAGGCTCCGTGTGCGACCAATTTGTAGACGGCAACCTGTAGATGGATGCTGTTGAACGCTTCATCAAAATCCTATAAGTATTGGAAGCACGCTTGCAGTATATTTCCCGAAAACGAAAATAATCATGAATGCTTGCGGAAGTATTTTCAGAAAAAAGTTAGAGACTCCATTTTGTCCACCTGGATTTTTGGATTGAAATTACCCATGATCCTTGTTACCTCCTACGGATTCCAAAATTGGATCACTTGCTGGAATACTAACGTCGAATATCACTTTGTTACTGTATGATTGGTTTGAATTTTCTGACGAATAGTTTCAATTGATTCCTCGATTGGTAGTGTTGTCAACTAAAACATCATATTATATTAACTATGTGATCTCGCCTTTGGTCTTTGACTTGGCTCGCTGGACGAACTCATTTTATCTTGGATATTTTTTGCATTTGAATGCAGCCATTTCAATATGACATCTTATTGAACAATTTAATTTCATTTGAAAACCAACCACAGCCAAGCAAAGACCAAAGGTAAGAAAATTGCTTTTTCTCTTGTAAAAAATAATAATTTTAATGGTAAAACATTAAGTTTCTTTAAGCTAAACAAATAAAGAAGTTTTGCTGTAAAGACGTGGTTTTATTGGAGCTTGGAAGAAAACACCAACATTTAGAATTTCAATAGGTAGTAAAAATTGGTTCAAGCCATTACAGAAGAGAGATCTCGACAGCAAGTATACATATACAAATTTTCTCTATCTGTTTCTGATTTGTGCGCAGACGTATTAGGTAGTCCTGCCAAATTTCAATATGATGTAAAAAAGATCACACATATAAGGCTTTAATAAATACGAGTTTGCATGCTCGGTAGGTTCTAAAGAAGTGCATCTTTCCATTTGTATGTAACTCTTTTAGGCATTTCAAGAATCTGTTTCAGGAAATCAATATGACCCGAAAAAGTCTACAATCTTTTTTTTTTTTCTGAAAATAGTTTCAATTGTTTTTATATTTTGCTCGCACTAACGAACACCCTTAAAATATTTGAGCACAGTGCGATCGTTTGGGAAATTTGGAGAGGATTTAAAGGAGATACCGATTCAGATTGGTTTAAAATGTCTGAACATCACAATGGGAGGGAAATATTGCGCCGGGTAAAGCTTTTCACATTCGTATAGTGCGGCTAAAAAAAGAATCTCTGAATTTAACAGTGCGTCTGAAGTTGGCTCAATGCTAAACTGTTGGACATTCTCTGAAGCTTGAGTATTAGAGTTGAATTGTTTAAGGAGAGGAATGCAACTGGCTATTTCACTAGGACACTGTTTATAAAAATAACGGTAGTATGTATAATGAAAGACAAGAAACAATGCGGCTGTGCTCGAGAGATTCAAATGCCTTTCTTATAGTTCTACCAACTCTTTTTTTAATTCTATCCAAGAGACTCAAGTGTGTGCTCGCCTGTCAACCTCATGATCACAGGTTCGATCCCTGCCGTCGTCTATGTCGTTTTAATTCCATTAAAACCTTCTAAAAATTGTCATCAATGGGTTGCTGGTATACTCATTACATGTGGTTCAGGCATAACACTAACAACATGTAATTGAGTTAAACTAGTATGCCCAACAAGGATAAATACGAATAAAATAATGTGAATTATAAGTGACATAGAAATAAGACACGGCATTTCTCCGCTTTAGTTCAGCCGCCATCCCTGGGGATAAAAAATCTGAGACAACCACCTTCAGTCTCAGAACATCGTGCACATCTTTCCTATCCTTCTTTCTCTTCACGCTCGCGCTGTGTTAAAACATTTAAATATAATCCCTTGAGCGCGGGGAGATTATAAAAAAAAGGCTTTATAGATTACAGCCAGATCAGAAGGGGTGACAAATTTCTTGCAACGCCAAAGAAAATCGAAATACTTAGCAGCGTTTTTGAAGCATTACATTCGACGCGATTTGTTGCTTCCCCATTGAGGGAAACAATCGAGATCAGAATTTAATGACGTTGCCGTTCTAAATCAACATCCGAAGAACAAGGATGTGCGTCTGGAAACGAAAATAAGAAGCTGAGAGCGCTATCGTCAGCAAAACAGAGAGTCAGAAGAGAGTCGGAGACAAAACGGAACCTTGTGGCACACCAGCACTATTTTATGAATGACAAACTTAAAAATCGTCCAACAAAACTTGTATTGAGCGGTTCGAAAGGTAGCTTCTAATCCAACGAAAAAGAGATTCAAAGATACTAAACCCACACATTTTCAATAAGAGAGCTTGATGTCAAACCCTACCAAAAATCATGTTTTCTCCAAAACGATGTTAAGATTTGTACCACTGTTCGGTGAGATATACGAGTATCATCAGATCACCAGTGCACCTATCGCTACGAAAACCATACTGCCGGTCAAGGAGAAGTTTTCGTTCTTCACGAAAATTCCTCCACCAGCGGGGATGATAGGATGATAGTTAAAAGAGGTAGAAGATTCCCTTTTTAATAGGAACAGGCTGGACAAATGCTGTTTTCAATTCACTTGGAAAGAAACCAGTAGAATAGGACACATGTTAAAGATTACGCAGTAGTTTTGCCAGCTTTGAAGAACACTTCTTTCGACCAATTGGAATTATACTATCCGGGCCAGCTGATTTCTATATATCGAGATCTTTCAGTACTCTGGCAACTGTACGAGTGTTAAAGAAGATTACTTTCGCACTACAGTACAGAAGAAGTCATGACACTATCTTCAATCAAATTGGCTTTTTCAAACCCTGGTATTTTTTTTTACGAATGACCAAAAATGTTTACTATCTTTGGGACATTGTAGAATTTTTTGCGTTTGAAATCATATCTGCACTGGAGTCCACGTCACTATCGAGCAAGCATAGTGACCAGTTAAAGTTTCTGAAGAAATAATTGAGACTGCTCCAGTTGGATTTGTCGTATTACCAAACGGATCTCCTTGTAAGCCGATACTCATATTTCTAAACTCTGTTATAATCATAGTTTTGATGTTTGTTGAATTTTAGAAAATTACATATATAAAAAAATATACACAATTAAGGTCTATTCTAGTTCTCCCAAATATTGTGATTTATTTAATTTACCCGAAAAATAAAAGTTTTCGTAATATATAATACAGATAAATATTAATATTCACAAGTTCATGACTGTTTTTGTTTTTAGCAGTTTACAATCTTGTTTCAGCTATTAATTCGGTACAAAAATACCTTGTAATTAATTACTGTAAAAAATTCACACCATCACCTGCTGTGTATTATATATCAATTATTGTGCTTCACTTTCCTTTATATTCTCGATGTTCAAATATCATAATGAATGAAGCTTCAAGCTCACTTTCATGCAAAAAATGTATTTCATTGTAAAGCATTTAATTAGTAGGTAGGTCTTCTTTAAGGTTCGCCGTCACCGTCATCGGCTTATTAAAAATTAAATGAAAGAGAAGAAGAAAATAATTTTCATCATTCTCAAATTACACACAAATAAACGCTACCACCCATTATTTATATTTTGAATTCGAAAACGAAATATAATCGAATTAATAAAATTTCCACGCTCGGGTTAATTCACTGCACAAGGCACATAAGTAATTACAATAACAATTTACTTAAACTTATAAATTTTCCGCATTAGAGTTTGTGCTGACGCCTGGTGGTTAGGTTAGTGCTAGTTGGAAGGGTTTTAATATCGTGGGTGTGTTAATCAAATAAGAAATGAACGCACTCAACCAAAATATCCCAATGGGCAGCACTGGATAAAAATAAGGCTGAAGGGAGAATAAGACGTTTGAAGTGGCTTATCGTCTTTGAAGAAGTGTTTCTTTCTCTAAATGTTTGTTGTTGTTGTTTAAAGATCTAATCAATTTCGTTAGGAATGCCTTTACGTTGTATATATTTATATAGGGTAGACTATAATCGGTTGGGATGTTAAAGTACTTTTTAGTAATTTTCAGTACAATGGAAATTTTGGGTTTTCCTTGACAAAGTCACAAATTTAACACCTCAATATTGTTTTCATCCAAAAAAAGCAAGTGCAAAGTCCCATCGTGGTAGTAAATAGAGCTACGTCACAAACGGCTTGGTAGATTTGTTTCCAATTTCGTGCAAAACATTTTAATATGATTCCCTAGACCATTTGAAATTTGAACATTTTAGCTCAAGTGGAAAAGGAAGTTCCCATTCCAAGGTTTTGTCTTTTTTTCGAACTTTTTCGAGGACTTTCATAGCGATATTTTGCTATACTTCGTTCCAATGATTTTTAAATTGATTTGTTTCATCCAAAGAGAAAAATATTTTTGGAAAATTTTATTATGCAATATTCATTAAAATTTCAAAGAGCTTTTATGGAAAAATTTTGATCGAAATCAGGTCAGCCGTTAACGAGAAAGTCGAAAATAAAAAAGAAATGTACTATTAACAATTTCTGATGATTTGCTTTTACCGCAGTTTTCTATCCGCTGCTACGAGTCATCTTCGCCAAGTGCTCTGGCATCCGCGATGGCTTGGTCTTTAAACTGGAGGTTTGGTCTTCCTTGTTGCCGCGAACTTGAGGGCTGGGATTCGAAGACTCTCTAGGCTGGAGCTTTGTTGTCCATTCGCTGCAATGTTGTCGACGTGTTTTGACTTTCTGCACTACATCACATCTTGGTACAGCTGATAAAGTTCGCGCTTATATCTTCGCTCTACTCGCGCACAGGACCAGCGGTTTACTGGGGTAATTCTTCGTCGGATCTTCACTAAAAAGTCGTTCCTAAAGTTAATATTAACTCCGAGGTAGATGAACTCCTTAACTACCTCAAAAATTTTGCTATCAATAGTGACGTTTTGCCCTAATCGGTGGACAAATGTTTGTTATACTTGGGGTTGTCCTCATTTACTTCAAGGCCAACAAGTCTCGCCCGATCTTCAACAGCCGTGAAGTTCTCTGTTACAGAACAACAGTTTGACAGATTTATTGAATATATTGCCCTCCGTGTCAATGCTTGCCCTGCGCACAATCTGCTCTACAACGAGATTGAAAAAATTACATAATAGCGCCTCTTCTTACCTAAGCCCTCTGCATGCTTGGAAAAGTTCAGAAGAGTTGCTCCCTAGTTAAACATTGCACCAATTTTTTTTCCAATGTCACCCGACACAGTTTGATCAGTTTTCCCGTGATCCCGATATGATCACGTTGCATATGATCTTATATACGACATTTAGTTTTGATATGCCTTGATAGTTCTTGCAAAACACAGGATCACCTTTTTTTAACCAATACAAAACTTGCCACTAAATTTCTATTTTTTAACGCAAGTAAAAAGAAATATGTAGAAATTTAGTGGCTCCACCTCGTGGAAAACTAGAGCCTAGTGAGTTACAGCTCAATAATTTCTGATCTCAACAAACAATCATGTCCATTGTCGAAAAAAACAACTGCAAAGAATTCAATGCTTTAAAACTCCGTGCTGTCGATAAAGCGAAATCTACCCCCTATGCCGCTATCCATGAGGGGCACTTGCATCGAGGAAACTGAACAGTTTTCGTTTGCATTTTGTTTAGTGAAGCAAACAATTTGTCTTCCTTTCAAAGCTCGAATCTATCATTCTAAAATTGAGTACTTATATAATGGCAGATTCTTCTTTAGCCGACATGAGTCTTTTAGTTAGAATTCAAAATTATAGGTGATAGAAATATAACTGCAGCATTTGAATCACTCGAACGCCGCACTGTGTCATGTAAAATTAAAAAAGAATTACGATTTGAAAAATTCTGGTTTTGGCAATAATAGCTCAATTGTTAGCAGTTTTGCGACACCAAATTAATGCTATCAAAATTCTCAAAAATTCACAATTTAAACCACTAAATGTTCACTCTGATTGCCACAGCTGAATAAAGCGCCATCTAAACTCTCAACATGTTAACAAATTTACACTCACTTTATGTTAACTCTTATTTTTGACCTAAATTGTATTCACTTTTAGTTTTGTCGTTGTTTCCGTTTTAAAATTTGCTGACCTAGCTATTCAGTTTTTCAAAAAAAAACAGCTATAATAAGTGCCTAAATAGTCGGCCTTAAGGAACCTTTAGATATTTTTTTTCTTTCAAAGATTGCAAATTTGGACTGGATATTCATTCATCACACCTTTCAAAAAAAAGCTTTATATCAATGATTGCCCTACTCCAAGTTCATAGCAGAAGAATCATTGGGATCCAAACGTATTTGTCTGAACACCCTTTAGCCACTTAAAACTTGAGTGTATGTAGGTGGAGTGAAAAGTGGATTAGATAAAGTACGTAGGAGGTATGCTATGACTTTGTTAATTGTTGTAATTGGATTTTTTTAATGGATTCACCTGCGACCAAAAGAATGTAAAAATTCTTGCAGCCACGACATCAGAAACCCGGACTAGATAACTTGGTTATAAAGATTAAGGAACCTAGGGTGCTTAAAGCCAATGAGATTATCTTATCAAGTAAAGCTGTTGGTTTGTTTATTTTTTTTTATTTTTCTTAATCAGAGTTAAGTTGCATGGTGTTAATAACAAATAAATAAAATTATTATCAATCTTCTACTTTTTCAAGTCATTTGGGTGGTAAATAACTTTTTCCATTGCAAGAATGTTCATCACTTCAACTCGGAGAAGAAATTCTATAAAATGGAAAAATTTTAGTTTTATTTCGTAAAGCAAAAAGTTTCAATAGAGTTTTATTTCTTGAAAGCTTTATGTCCAAAGAAAACAATAGCGCGTGACTTTCTTGCGAGAAAACTTTTAGCTTTCTTATATATTTTTTAGAATATTATTCGTAACATTATTCTCAGGGGGGGAATGCTACGAAATTTACTTTTGGATGCCATTGTTAGCTAAATTAATTCTTGAAACAGTCAGAGAAGTAACATAAACATAAGTATTTGGGAACTGAAATGGTTGGACTTTACTTAATGAATTTTAACTTTATTTTAGAGTAAGACTTTAAACAGAAATATCAATACTGTTTTTGAAGTTGCATGGTTTGTATTCGATTCCAAACAAATTATTCGAGACTTTGAAAGGATAACATGATCATTTTTCTTTATTTTAATGGTTGGAAATAGTTTGTATTATGATATGGTGTATACATCCAATTATTTCCTACATATCTACAATATTCTTAAGTAAAATCCCCTGTAAACTTTTAGAAACTTTAATAGGTATTTCTCACATTTTACAAAAAAAAAAAAAAAAAAAAAAAAGAACTCGATGGCGTGAAGGCTCGTCACTATGCCTCCTCGAGAGTGGCGTGGACTCCAGTGCAGATATGATTACAAATTTAATTCTATTCCGAATGAGAAATTTTATCCCAAATAAGGAAAAATCTATCAAACCGAAAAAGAATTCTTGGGTTTATTCGAACTGTAAAGATGTTATTAGGGACAATGCAGTAAGTTTCAGATGTTTTAAAGTCAATACTACTGAGGAAACCTCGAATAAGTTCAAACAAGTTAGAATGACCAACATTTAAGGCAAAAAATACTACAATGTCCCAATACTACAATGGTAGTAAACAAAGTACGAAATACTACTTCGCCTTTTGTTCCTATGCTCGTCGTCTTCAATGACACTCAACACAGTTTGTTGTAAACTTCATGCTACCAGAATGTGTCATGATTTCTCCTGTACTCGAAAACGATTTTATAGGACACATGCAGTACAGACTCGTACAGTACAAGAGTACCGAAATATCCAGAAATACATAAATCCGCTAACCCGGATAGTATCTCTCTAATAGTTCTGAAGAGCTGTTTTTCAGCGCTGGCAATACCATTGCGTAAGCTTGTCCTAGTTCAACCAGGTCATGTAAACGTTGATAAATTATCAGCTTAAACAATATATTTAAGAACGAAAGCTTCTCAATAACAGGCAGTATGGTTTTCCTAGAAATAGCTCCACTGGTAATTTGACGGTATATTTCACCGAACTGTCGCAGAAATCTTAACATCGTTTCGGAGAAAGTAAGATTATTGCACTTAATATTTTAAAAGCATTTGATAGATTTTGGCATCAAGCTCTCTTATCGAAATTGGTGCATACGAATCTGTTTTCCGTTGGGCTAGAAGCAACAGTTCGTAGCGCTCAATACAAGTTTAAAGTGCAAAGTATTGGACGGTTTTAAGTCTTAAATTCATAAAGTAAATGCTGGTGTACCACAGGGCTCCGTTTTGTCTCCGACTCTCTTTCTGATATTTATCAATGACCTTTTGTCTCAAACTTCTGATTCATTAAATTGCTTTACTGACGACAGTTCTCTCAGCTTCTCATTTCCAGATGCACCTCCTTGTTCTTCGAATGTGGATTTAGAACGGCAGCCTATTATAAGCTCATTAAATTCTGATCTCGGTACGATTGCCAAATGGGAAACCATAAACCGCGTCGAATTTAATTCTTCAAAAATTCAATGCCTTGAAGAAACAGACCAGGTCTTCGGTATGTGCATCACATACTCGTACCTACTTGTTTGGTATGAATACTGGTAAATTGTAAGGTTTCCTTCGTCGATGCAAGAAATTGGCCACCCCTTCCAATCTGACTATAATCAATAAAGTCTATATTCGTCCAAACTTGAGTATAATTCCCATATTTGGGCAGGTGCTTCAATAACCCACCTGAGTCTCTTGGATAGACTCCAAGACCAAACTTCAAAAATGATACTAGGTGATAGAAGTATAACAGAAGCATTTGAATCTCTCGAGCACAGCCGCATTGTTTCTTGCCTTTCATTATATTGCCATTATTTTTATAAACAGCCATTTGCATTCCTCCCCTTAAACAATTCAAGCGTAATACTCGCGCTTCAGGGAATGTCCATAAGTTTACCCTTGAGCCCCACATCGGACGTTTAATCTCTGCTAAATTTCGAGATTCTTTCTTTAGCGTCACTAGACGAATGTTGAATGCTTAACCAGACTCAATATTTCCCTCCCTTTTTAATATTCAGACATTCAAAATCAATGTGTATCGGTATTTCTATTCAAATCCTCTCCAAACGCTAGCATGTTCTCAAACGTTTTAAGTGTAGTCATATTCCCTTCAGAGCGAGTAAAATATAAAAAAAACAACTCTTGGAGAAAAAGCATTCATGTTTGTCTTGGTGGGGTAGGTTAGGATTTTATCGCGTGACGATCCAACAGAGTAGCAATTTCAATTTGTCAATATCTATCTACATACATATGTATCTTCATTTAAATCGGCAAAAGTCATTGGTTCGGTTACCACAAATTTCGTTAAACCCTTAGTTATAGATTTGTGGTAATTATAAAGAGTGTTTATTAATACTTCTTGCACTTCAGTCACCAAACGATTTTATTGCTAGAAATTGTTCAATTTTTTAATTCAACTGTCAAACCAGTTGTCAATCCGATTTATTAAAAAACTTAAGTGCGTGGCTCGATGGTCGGTTCACTGAAAGACTTTTTATATTACTATTAACATTGAGGCTAAACGATGGAAAAAAATCCCTACTACGGATGGTTTCCAGCACCCTATCTTATGCACATAAAATCCATCTACATATCTCGTAATTCCAAAATGGGCTTTTTTTAAATTAATAATAGAGCTGTGAAAAGAGTCGGGGCATGTTCTGATCATCCTCTGAATCAAGTGTGGTCTGAGCGCTCTGAGTAGTTTTTGATACACACCTGAACACTTAGCTGTCACCATTTTTTTTAAATGTCCACCTGTCAAATGCTTGTGTAAAGCATTTAACTCTGTCCACTCAGTTATTTTATTATAAGATCATAGAGCGCACACTGATCATGCTCAGAACGAAAAAAGAAACACATATTCCAAAGCTCTGAACTGAAAAATCAATCTATTATGTGGAATCTAGCCTTCCCTTTTTTATATACACCTATCTACTATATCTGTCTTACTGGATGCGCTTCTCATGCAGCCAAGCACTTAGGTTTGTTCGATGTTCCCTGTCCATCTATGCATCGGGAAATGTCAGTGCATTTTATTGAACTGCATTTTTGAAGATATTACATCGAACGCTTAAGTGCTAGATTGATTTGAAAAATCATTATAATTACTATTTTGTGCAGTTTCATCGTATTTTGAAATTTGAATTAGCATTTTGCATCTTTCGATCATTACACTTATTGGTCACCTGACCAAACATCGAACAGACGTCAAATAAACCAGAGCAAATATAAAACATACAAATCACATTAAACACCTCAGATCGAGTTCAGGGTGCGCCCCCATCAGAGCGGCCATCGAATGAATCTTTCGTTTTGATTAGAAGCGTTTGTTGTGAAGTTATTTCGTGCACCCCATAGTTATAACTTGTCAAAATAATTCATGAAATAAGTGATGCTGAAATATCGAATATAATATTTTTTTTAAATAAAAGGAAGTTTATTATAAATCATCATTAAATATGAAAAACATGGGGCGAATGCAATAGATAAATAATGACGAGTGTAGAGAGAAGCTGACGTTGAGAAAACTCACACTCACTTATTTGGAGAGCTTAAAACTCCGAACGTCGAAATTCGTCTCTGATTGCATTTTTTTCAAAGTGAAATTAGTCTAAATTTTAAAATCATCATTATTTCATAAGGAGTTATTTTAAGACATCAACGGTGTCATAAAATCAGTTTGGAAACTGTCTGCTCTTCAAATAAACCTTCAAAACGTTATACATACGTACTTTAACATAATATTGGTTCTTCTTATCACTTAACATTTAACCTTCCTAATTATCATTAAATAAAGATCCGTCTCAAAAA
Organism: Chrysotoxum bicinctum; assembly: GCA_911387755.1. Classification (NCBI taxonomy): domain Eukaryota; kingdom Metazoa; phylum Arthropoda; class Insecta; order Diptera; family Syrphidae; genus Chrysotoxum; species Chrysotoxum bicinctum. The sequence continues at coordinate 208,080,436 of OU426989.1, read as the reverse complement.
AGAATAAATAGCTTAGTAAAAATTTTACAACTAAGATTTCAAGATAAAATACAGCTACATGCTTAAGGCTGTGAAACACTTATTTTTCGAAACATCTTTAACATTGACACAAAAAAAAAATATATAAAACTCTTTAAACTCGTTTTGCGTTAACCCGATTCCAATCTGTCAATCTTTTGTTACTCCAACTCGAACATGTTGGTTTCTTTCTTTTACACCTACTTACACACACAAACATGTAACAGCGGACTTCGCAACTAAGCCAAGGGGCAATTTAATCGCACGTACGCAATGCGAAACGATGCATAACAAAAGGGGATCATTACGTCCGAACGCACGTTTTGTTGCGTGTCGTTCAACAGAAGTTAAAAGAGGAGGGTTTCATTATTCTTCTGTGATCGAATCAACTACCTATATAACTTCAATCCAACGCCCAAATCTATCGATTACGTGAAACTTTTACAGAAATTCAAAAATGTATTATTTCACTTCCATGTAAGCACGACAATGAGGTTTTTACAGAGTTACAACGTACATATGTACGCGACAGTTTATTTATATATATATTTTTAGATAATTTAGTGAATTCGAATTGTCGCATGTGATTGCAGTTATGCTTCGAATTTCTAAACAAAAACATAACGTCACGTGTATGGAGGAAAAGTTTTGCCGTGATGGATCACAGTGGAGTAGAATGGCTTTAAAATCAGCAAAATTAATTTCAACATGTCTTTTCATATGCACACTTAATAATAAATAAATGTTTAATTTTCTTAATCTAAAGTGGACCTTAAATTAGGTAATATTTTTGTCTAAAATATTTTCCAAGAATATTTCGTGAAAATTGCAATAAAAATATCTTTTAAATTTATCATGGGCGAAATCTATCAAGCAAGGAATAAGTCCTGTGAGAAAATTATCATGTGAAAAAAAACTCTAATGCAAAAAAACTATCATGCGAGAAAACAATTGTGTGATAAGACTGTTTTGCGAGTAAAATATCATGCCGGAGATCTATCATGCAAAAAAACTATCACCCGCGAAAACTATCTTATAATAAAACTATCATGTGATCAAAATGTCATGTTGAAAATCTATCTACCTAGTCTATTATGCGGGAATTATATTATGCGAGAAAACTGTTATGCGAGAACGTTTTCATGCGAGACAACTATCTAGCGAGAAATCTATCATGTGTAGCATGCGATATAACTATGCGAAAATCTATCATGCGAGAAAACTTTCTTGTGATAAAGCTATTTGGTAAAAAAATATCAAGCGAGGAAACCATCATGCGAGAAAACTATCCTGTGGGAAATATATAATGTGAGAAATTGTTTTTTTTTTCCCATGCTAGGTTTGTTGCCTGGAAATCTTTCTAGCATGATATATTTCTTCATAATAAATATCTGACATGATGTATTTCTCGCATGCTAATTTTCTGAGTAAATATCTGAGTTTCATTTCGAGTTTTTGTATGAACTTTTCATTTTTACTTGAACTGTTTACGCAAGACTTACCCCTAGTAATGAAACCTGTTCAGAGAAGTATTTATACGTTGTGTTCTTAAATGGATTTTGAAAAGTTTTGGTAATTCAAATGTTGTATAATGTATAGAAAATTCTAGAAGCAGATCTCACATTTGAATAGAGCGCTTTTTGTGTCTGTCAATCAGTCTGACGTTACTCAAAATTGTTACTGTTGCATTTTTTTTTTTTTTTTTTTGAAAAAAACATCTAGTTTAGAAAAGTAAGTTCACATATATGTATCTTAGAATTTTAAACTGGATTTTGAAGTAGCTTGCTCAATTTTTGAAGGAGCAACATTTTTGACATCTCTCTTCTTTTCAACTCTGGAACTTTAAGTCAATCTCATAAACCAAAGCGAAATGTATTTTTTCCTTCTCCAGTTTGCCAAGAATGAAGTTTGGTTTTCTGTCAACTTTGTGACTGTAATGCCCTAGTGTGTAGCTATTGTAAAATGGCTATTCTTATGGATATAAATATTCACAAAACTCCAAAACCGCACATGCATGTGTAGCTAATGTTTGCACACTTCTTTTTTTTTTTTTTTAAATCCCACTCACTAGGTTGTTACAAAATGTCAACATTAAAAATGGATATGGAAATTTGAAATTTCGTTGTTGCACTCGCATGTTGTGGTTAGTCTTACTGTTGCTCATACGCTTGCTAGGTAATTGTTAAACATGTAGGATCCGCATCTCCACATGGTTTGACCAACGAACTGTCATAGAAAGAAATAAAATAGAATTTTTAGTGTGAGTGTGGTAAGAGATGTACTCAGTTTACTGTATGCGTTCATAGTAACGAATAATGTATGAGAAAAAAGTCTACCGTTATAAAACAACTGGATTTTTCAACTTTTCTTCTTTTATTTTATTTTAATTTTTTTTTTCTTTTTCATTTTTTGTCTCCACTTCTTCTCTCATCAACATATCGTTATCGTCATCCTTCTCGTTAGCTTGTTGCTATGGTAGGTGATGGCGATAAAATGTGCATAAACCGATTTGCTTAACGTGAAAAAGACGAGCCATAGTTTCCAAATGGGTTTTCAATTCCATTATCTAGGTTCGAAACAAGAACTAGCAGAGAGTGAGAGGGAGAGAAACAGACAAAGTGAAAATTTGTATGCAAACAGCTGATTAAGCTGTTCATCTGTTCGAAAAGTAGGTCACCATAGATTCAACATGGTGAATGGCATTTTCTATACAAATGAGAATCGAAAAAGTCACTGCTACAGACAGAAGCTTGTGTGTTGTGTCATTTGACTTGAAGGTTGGCGCAACAGCCATCTGTTCCATACGTCATTAATTCAACCAAATGTCTGGAAAGAGGTTAATGTGGGCGCCATTTAAAGACGTCGTCGGTCGTCGTCACTATTGTGTTCACAGAAATGCTTGGAGTCGATTTAAGAAACAATCAAGTTTTAAGTGTATGAAATGATTTCTTCAAATGCTAAGCGGTTTTATATGAGGTTGATTTCTTGTGTGTCATATTTATTTTATAACGTAGGTCTGGGTGCTTACGGTAAAGGTTTGATATGTTAGCTTTCAAAGAGGCCATGAAATAAAGAATACAATAAAGTCTACGCCCAATTTTTGGTTTTACTGAACGAGTGGAATTGAAAATATATGTATGTATTTTGAATATATGTATTGAATATATTTTTTTAAAACCATAAAAACATTTGTAAAACATAAAACAAGGCGCAGCTGGGTCGCACACACTTTTTCTTGTCGTTGAAGGCGATAACGTAGGCAAACATTGAAGGCATAAAGGACTTACATACCTATTAGGTTATTACCTACTTTTATCGCATTAAAACAAGTGTTAAAAAGTTAAAGCACTAAACATTTTTTTTTATTATAATTTATAATTAAGTTTTTTTGTCTTAACGTTTGGTATGCAATTACGTATGCAATATTATTTTAATTTTTAAGAAAGGATCTTTTTGTAAAATTTAAAAAAAGTATGGAAATAATCTAAAAATTATACAAACTTCTAGAAAATATTCGCCGAAAACCAAAATTGTAATTGTATTAAAATCACTTAAAACATCGCAGGAACGAAGATAAATTTAAAAAGCTGTTTTAGAGAACATTATATTATGGTAGCTGCCATAATCCCATCTAATTGAGATAAAAAAAGAATTCGAGTTTCTCCTCTATGTAAACACAGAAGAAATCTATACCAAATTGGTAGCCCATCGGTCGGTTTCAGTGTTGCCCCACACTGCAAAATTTATCGTTTTTTGCTACATTATTTTTCCAAAAATACACTACGTATAACTGTTAAATATTCGTTAAACACAACAATTTGAAAAATTTTTAAGAAAATACAAAAACAATATTAAAATAATTGATATCAAACATTGTGTTTGACACTTCTCAATAAGCACCCTTTTGTGTAAATTTGAATTTTCAATTCTGGTGGGGGCAACACTAGACTGGGCCAAAAAAATTGACTATTTTTTTTTTTTGAAAGATATATCGAGAATATCATTCAGAATGACAAAAAAAAATTTTCGTAAAAGTTTGAGCCCTTAATATCAATTTTAAGAGGGCTATCATCGCAAATTTTGATTTTTAGTCATAATTTCATGTTTTGCGTCAGAACTGACAAAACATTGAAGTAAAAAAGAATCATTTTGACTTACTTTTATATAAAATTAAATTCCCTACAAAAAAGGTCTGATTGCAAATTTTCGTCAGACAAGCCGTTTTTGAGTAATTAAGCTTAATAAATTGTTATTTTTCTTCGATTTTACTTTTTTAATTTGGAATTTTGTAACTAACGAAAAATAACAATTTATTAAGCTTAATTACTCAAAAACGGCTTGTCTGACGAAAATTTTCAATCAGACCTTTTTTGTAGGGAATTTAATTTTATATAAAAGTAAGTCAAAATGAATTTTTTTTACTTCAATGTTTTGTCAGTTCTGACGCAAAACATGAAATTATGACTAAAAATCAAAATTAGCGATGATAGCCCTCTTAAAATTGATATTAAGGGCTCAAACTTTTACGAAATTTTTTTTTTGTCATTCTGAATGATATTCTCGATATATTTTTCAAAAAAAAAAAATAGTCAATTTTTTTGGCCCAGTCTAGGCAACACCCCTATTTATTTTGCTTAATAGAAGTTAATTCTTAATCTAACTTAAATACATAGCTATTATCTTATCGTAAATCTAAGAAAGAACTGGGGTGAATTATAATAAAAATAAAATGCACGACTGGGTCGCACGAACTTGCTCCTATGTAATAGACTAGGAATTTTAAAAACGAAAGTTATTAAAGAAAACTGTTCATAAGAATAAAATGATTTTTTTAAATTCTTTTAGTAGTATGTATGTATGTAGTAGAATGTTCTGCAAATATGAATTTATGCAAGAACAAAAATTATAAGTCGTTGTAGTAGTTCCTTAAAAAATTAAGCTTTTATGTACAAAATTTTTAAAACATATTTAAGAAAAAAATTTGGTACGCCCACCTTAAGTTTTTATTATTGCACGAATAAGGGTTAAATTTCAAAGAAAAATACTAAGTCGTACTTGAAATATCGAATTTTCCAAAAAAAAAAAACTACTTTTTTTTTTCTAAAAATTGAAAAAATTTTGTTTTTTAAGTTTTGAAATGCAATGTTTTTTAAAGTTTTTAGGAGCTTCTTTCTAAAAAAATCCTTCTATCGTAGGTACAGTCAGTAATATCTAGATTTCAATTTTTTTTTAATAAATTATAGATCGTAAAAATTAATCAAAAGAAGAAAAATTTAAGCAAAATTCTCGGAACCGTTTTCGAGAAAAATACCATTTTCGAAAACCATTTTTTAACATTTGTATGGAAGGTACCGTTAGTTTTAGATAAAACAAAATTTTTTTCTCAAATCTTGTAGATTATGTAAGGAAACTTTTATTTGTCAAGTTTGAAAAATATCGATCTTGGAGTTTTTGAAATATTGAGTTTCCAAAAAAAAAAAATTGATTTTTTTTTTTTTAAATCCAAAAAATAAAAATTTGAAAATTTGGATATGTAATTATATTTACACTTTGGAGGAGTTTTAGCATAAAAAAATGATTTAAATCGGTTGTACCGTTTTCGAGAAAATCAAAAACAAAAAAAAAGGGGGCTACCAAAAATAACAATTTTTTGTAAAATTTTTTTCAACCATTAGCTAGTTTTAACCAAATGAAATTTATTTTTAAAAATTCTGTGGCACAGTTTTTGAGAAAAAAAATATTTATAAAATTTCGAAAAAAAATCGTATGGCAGGTACCGTTATTTTTTTCTTAAAGAAAAGCAGAAAAAAACGTCCGGGGAGGGGGGGGGGGGAATTAAAACCCATATCTACCAAGTTTGAAGAAAATCGGCCGAGCCGTTTAGGCTGTAGTCGAACCGACCGACAGACAGACAGACAGACAGACAGAATTGCGAGACCCACTTTTTTGGTCTTCACTATCATTGTAATGTCAACTTTGATCAAAATCTCGAGTTCGATTTTTTTTCCGAATGCATAACTTGCCTTATAGTACCTATAAGTCGCAAGTAAAAACGGAGTCAGGTTTACCTTCCGTAACATGCGAGTATTAGGCTCGTTAGAGCCATACAAGGTACGTTGGGTGGACAGATAGAAGAGACGAGAATTTATTTGATTGCGGTAATAAGTGTTGACAAAGATGGAGTTGTAAAGAGTTGTGCCAAGACAGACCGCGAAGAGTGAAACGTAGGAAACCACGTTGAATGCTCTCGATTTCGTATTTATAAATTTTTTGATAATTACGGAAAAAATATCAATATGTTTCTTTTTTGATTCCATGAAAATCCCGAAAATCCACACAGGACATCCTGCCCTCCTGCAACCCCCCTGTTTGGCCAAATATAGGATTTGGAGTAGGGTTGACTATAGGTGTATGCAAATCCTATTTTGAATTTTCCATCTCCCTAAAAAAATGTATGTACATATATAAAGTAATAACCGAAAATGTGTGCGAATTACTTTTTAATACCAATTATTAATTTATGTGGAAAACGATTTCAAAAATATAATTGTTTGCCATCCTTGCTCCTGTCTCCTCCCATCTACGCAGGCCATGGAGTGGAACTGGAATAGTTTCACTTTCATGTACAGCATAATGTCGTTTCTGTTTCAAATTACCTTCTGATAATTAACTTAAAGATCCATAATTATTGATGAATGATGAATAACAAACGTCGCCAGTTTTTCAAACTGCGAAACAAAATAAAGCAAAATTGGCCTCATTTCCTTTTCTAAAGCGAAATAAAGCCAAATCGAAAATTTAACGTTATCTCCAGATTTAAAACGAAATAAGGCAAAATAAATGAGCTTCGTACAAGAAGATGAATTTTTTAACAAAATCCCGATCTGCGGATTTTCTATAACATTACTAACTCCAAATTAGTGAACTCATATCTCACTCGATGATACGTACAACCTTACTGAATATTTTGACAGCTGGATGTCATTGGCAACTTTGACAGCGAGGTTTAAGGCAAGAGATTATGTGGTGTTTCCATGGCACTAAAAGATTAAAAAGTAGATTTACTTTGACAGCACCTATCAAAATACTAATGGTTTTGCAATTTTTCTTACAAAGTGGAAGTGATAGAAAGGTAGTTTCATTTGTGTCAAAGGATGAAAAATCATCAAGATAATTTAGCACGATATATACATATCTAGGTCAGTTCGAATTGTAAAACAAATGATCTAATGAAGATTAAACAAGATTAATTTATAATCTACTAGATGAACGAAAGAAATTTTATACTAAATCTTCGAGATTTGAAGAAGATTTCTTGTAAATCCAATTAAATCCTGGGTTATCTCAAAAAGAAGTCATAACCTCTTTAGTGCGCGCAAAATCAAATTCATCGACCTCCAAAAGCTGCAACCTTGATATCAATTTTATTTCAATGCAAGACTATTTATATTCAGAAATAAAACAATAATAAACCTTATCATTAGTAAATGCAGCTGCAGCTGGAAAAGATGGACTTTACCACTTCTAATCGTGCTCATGTCGGTGCTTAAAGTTTGCATTTGCAGCCTACAAATACATATATCAACTTTCCATTTTGAAATTTAAAAAAAAAAAAAAAAAAAACTTAACTTTAGCTGGTTTGTATTGCATTGGATTGCTTATGTTATTTTTTTTTAATCTCGCATACAACACGCTAAATCAATACACGTGAATACTTTTTTCACTTGAGTAAACTCTTGGCGCTCATATAGCAATTGTCTGAGTGTGCATGCTTTGAGCAAACAACTCACATCGCCTACACCCATCAACGAATAATGTTTTCGCGCGATAAATTAATTTAATTTTTTTAATTCCCTTTCTCTCTCAAAAAGTAAAATAAATAAATTTATGCAAATATAACTACAATCTGCATTTAACATTTAATTAAGTAAAAAAAAGAACTCAGACTTTGATGAGAGTTGAGTTTCTCTCGACTGAAATTGAGTTGACAGTAAAGTGTTTCTGCCGCTGTTGCGTTGCGTGCAAAATGTTTGATATAATTTACCACTTATCAGCGGTTGAGCGGCCTCAAAATTGCACAAATTCTCTGTCTCCCTCGTAGATATCAAAATATAGAGGTCAATTTGAGGACACCATCTCTGACTACTGAAATTCAGTAGCTGCAACCGCTTCATCGCATAATTAAAGCAAATCAATAAACTTGTATGGCGCCCAACTCTTGACTTTAAGTGTCAACACTAAATATATATTATTCTAAACCCGTGGTTGATAGTGTAGTTGCTGTTTGGATCTTATGCCCCATTGTGCCCCTGTTACATTATAACACTATCGAACTCTATCTGCACTCAAGTGTATATTGTGCTGAGTTGACACTGTTAAGTGTTAATTCAATTTTGCAACTTTTAAAAATAGATACGTGCTGTGTGATGTTTTGCAGCGGCTGCTGTAAAGTATTGCATCCGAAGTACATCGGGGTGGTTTATATCAATAGCTGGTAAAAAAGTCATCTGTCATCGGATATATGTATATTTCATTTTTTCCCTTCAAATCACAAACATCATCATCATTTACTTGATTTGTCAGCAATATGCAAATATTTTTTTATTTTTATTTTTTCACTTTCCTCTTTTGTAATTTATTGACGTTTGCTGTCATCGTTCTTTTGATAAAACTGAAGAAAGTTGAAACAAAAAGATACATCGTGCGGGTCCTCCCATGATAATTGAATCGTTACCATCAAAAAGTTCCCGACAAAACTGCCTAGCCTTAAATGTCTTTTAAGTTTTTATTTTTCTACAAACAAATTGCTACAAACTTATATTGTTTACCCTTTTAAGCATAGTCACTCCCAGGGTTGCAAAAGCTTAAGTCACTTGTTATCTTAAGCTTGGCTTTAATTCACAAGCTAGTGAGTGGCTTATGAATTAAAAAAAATATAATTCAGCAGCTACGAACTGACTTATGAATTAAAAAAAATTTAATTCACAAGTCAGTTGGTGACTTGTGAATTAAAAAAAATTAAATCATAAGCTTCTTAGTGACTTATGAATTAAAAAAAATTAATTCAGAACCTACTAAGTGACTTATGAATTAAAAAAATTTAAGTCATGGGCAAGTAAGTGACTTATGAATTAAAAAATTTTAATTCCCAAGCTACTAAGTGACTTAGGAATTAAAAAAATTCAAGTCATGAGCAAGTAAGTGACTTATGAATTAAAAAAATTGAAATCATCAGAAAGTAAGTGACTTATGAATTAAAAAAATTTAATTCAAAACCAACTTAGTGACTTATGAATTAAAAAAAATTTAATTCATAAGTTAATGGATAAATGCTGATTAGAAAAATTATGAAATGGATAATTTATAAGCTAGCGTGATAATCTTATGATTTAAAAACTAGATTTGAAAGCTTTCGTTAATAATTAAATAATTATGTAGTCAAAATAAGCTTAAAAATTTCCAATCTACCAACTAACTTATGAATTAAATTTTTTTTAATTCACAAGTCACCAACTGACTTGTGAATTAAATTTTTTTTAATTCATAAGTCACTTACTCCCTGATGACTTAATTTTTTTTTAATTCACAAGTCACTTAGTAGGTGGTGAATTAAATTTTTTTTAATTCATAAGTCACTTTGTTGCTCATGACTTAAATTTTTTTTAATTCATAAGTCACTTACTCCCTGATGACTTAATTTTTTTAATTCATAAGTCACTTGGTAGGTGGTGAATAAAATTTTTTTTAATTCATACATAAGTCACTCAGTAGCTTAGGATTTAAATTTTTTTTAATTCATAAGTCACTTTGGGGGTTGTGAATTAATTTTTTTTTAATTCATAAGTCACCAAATATCTTATGAATTAAATTTTTTTAATTCACAAGTCATCTATAGACTTATGACTTAAGGATTTTTTAATTCGAAAATTCGCAACCCTGGTCACTCCTCAGTCCTTAATATTAATGCCATACAGTTTAAATGAGTCAAATAAATTGGCCAACTTTTTGGCACAAATAGTCGTATGTATAAGTGCTGCGCCTTGTAATTATGCAACAACTGAAGCGAGGGTCATTGGTACTATATTCAACAAATACTCACACAATCTAAGCTGCGTGCATTACTCGCGTTCTCTAGCGCATAGTATTTCTGAATAGTAAAAGTGCACACAAACAATACTCACCTCCCGCTGCGCTGTCTCACTTGTTGTCCTCCATTTGCAATGAAAACAAAAGTTTTTGGCCTCCTCTCTACAGTGATGCAGCACACAACACACAACATGACTGATGTCAATTTTATGCAGTTATATCCACTTCGTTCAATTAGATGGCGAATAGCGGTGATGGTGATGTTGATAAGAAATATTGTGACAGCTGACTTTATGGCTTTCGAATGACGTTTTGTCGCGTGAGAAATTCTCCGTCATGGATGAATGACGTTCCATGACGTCATTTTTGTGTATTCCTATACAACAACGAAAAAATAAACATCTGCACTTGATTTTAAATTACTACAAATCAAAAGATTGCCATATCGGTTTGCTTGTGAGTGTAATATTATTGACAGTGTAGCATTCAGCCAAGGCTAATAGCAGAGTTCTAAGTTTACACGAGTGCACATCACATTGCAATAAGGAAAGGGTGAAGAGTGCCTTCTGTTTATTTATATGCATAGTTGTTTTTTTTAATTGATAAGCTGGGTGATGCTTTTTGTTCATCGTTATCGATGTTTTTTTGTTTTACTTAAACACATTTATGACCTTTGAAACGTGTGTGCTTTTATTACAAATTGAAACAAGTTCTTTAGATAAAAAAAAATGCTGAATATTGATGAGATTAATTGTAAGCAAAAGTTATTTTGAATAAAATCAGAAAGGTCCTAACTATGTTAAGGGCTTTATAAATCGTGACGTTTTCGAGGCAGGGAAGTTGTACAAAAAAAAATTGTTTTGACGTTTATTCACATTTGATTGGAAAAAGTAAAAATAACTTATTCAACTACTAATCTATTTGCATCACAGGTATGTATCTACACATTTACACGCATACATGTATGTTTACTGTTGAACTTGTTTACAAGTTTGCTCATTGAAATGGAAATCACACTGCGACATGACATAAATACATCGTTGTATTTTATGACAGTCACGATATTTACCATATAATCAATTAAAGGAAGAGGAGTGGCTGGCAAAATTTTTTAATTCATGGAATGCGTGTTCGATTTGTTTTGATTAATTGTGTCGTGTAAACTTTGACATGAGTGCAGAAATAACACCTTATACTTGCATTTAGGTAATAGTTGTTGACATAAACCAAGTTTGTTTGACATGATATATGCAGTGAAGTAGGATTTTGCACGAATCACAAACCGGTGGTTTTATATAAAACGGTCCTCAACAAATAAGCACGACCTCTCTTGTAGTTCAAGGCCAATCATTGAAAGTATCAAGTATTGCGTTGATAGTACTCATTGTTACGAGAAAATTAGTCGAGCCACAAAAGTGGTGTAACCCAAATTTGTTTTTGTGATTATATTCGCTTTTAAGTCGATCCAGAACAATAATTGCTACATACATTTAGGTTTTCCAAGTAGTTATGTCTCCTTTTTGAAAAGCATTTAAAATGAATAAGAATATGCAATCAGTCTTTTCCCTAAAGATCCCTAAGGTTTTTGCCACAGGTTTAAGACATAATGTCACCAGACTTTTCAATATTCCGCAAGCCAAATTTTTACATGACCCAAATATAGGCAAAAATGCTACAAATGTCCCAAAGTTTGTAAATATTTTGGTAATTAAAAAAAACATACCGAATCCTACTTCTTCATGGTTCCAACTTTATAAAAACCGTATTTATGATATTAAGAAAAAGCCAATTTGCTTGCGGCACAATTCGAGGCTGCCAGAAAATATTATGACTCCTGTAATTGATAGCGCTAATAAATTCATGGGATGAATCTTCTTTCAAACGTTTGTAAAGTGCTTGTACACAAATCCAAATCTGGCTCGTTGCTTAGTATCCTTCGCATTGTTCTGAAGATGTGATCTTCCACACTGGCAAATCCACTGCCTTGGATTTTACATCTGTCCAATTCTACTGGTCTCCTTTCGATTAGATAGATAACACCATTTGTTCAGCCTATCCCTAAAAAAGGGCGAATCCTCATTCCCCTCTAACTATCGAACAATTGCACTTACGTCCCTTGTTTCCAAAATCATGGAAACACTTATTATGTGATTATAAGCTCAAGAAATAACTTGAAGAACAAAAGCTTCTCAAGCGCGATATGCCTTTCGTAGTAATAGGTCCATTGTTGATCAGATGGTATATCTGATCGAACATTGGCACAAATTTTTAGATCGTTTTGGATCTCTTTTCAAATATGCGTGAATTTAGTATTGGTAAAACTCTATTTTCTTCTTCCATGGATTCGAAAATTCGGACCGCTAAATATAAGTCGTATTATTAACCGATTTCAATTCTAAAATTCATAAAATAGTGCTGGTGTGCCTCAGGGCTCTGTTTTGTCTCCGACACTCTTTTTCATATTTATCAATGATCTTCTGTGTGAAACTTTTAATATATTAAATTGTTTTGCTGACGATAGTGCCTCAGCTTTTCATATTCGGTTTCTGGATTCACATCCTTGTCCTTTGGATATAGAAGAAGAACGGCAACATTGTGCAATGAGTAATCAAAAATCGCGTAAAATTTAATGTTTAAAATACGTAATGCTTTTATTGTAGCGGAATTCAGCTTAAGTTAAAGAAACCCAACATCTTCCGTATGTCCCTCATCGACCACCTTGCGTGAAATGACCACATATTTGACGAGGTTGAAAACGCTGCTAAGAGCTATGATTTCCTTCGACGATGCAAGAAATTTTTTCACTCTTTCTGTTGTGGCTGTCATATTTAAAGCCAATTCCCGTAAAATTCCAATATTTGATACAACTATTACAGAAACACTCGCTTCTCTCGAGCACTTCCTGAGACGGCCATATTGTTTTATTGACATCTGTCACCAAATCACTATAGAAAATTACACGATTGAAAAGCACGTCAAACTGACATTACTTTAATATCCAAATGAGTGTACGTTAGTGCAAACGTTGCACGCATTACAACCTATTTTACGGTAGTCGTGGTGGACTTCTGTCGATTCTTCAACGTTTGGTGGCCAAATTTGGGACCACTGGTTCGGTAACTAATCAGCCAACATTCGTGTATATATAATATCGCTGCGGTTGTTGATAGTGTACAGTAGAACCCGAGGCAGTCGATTCCTCGCCGTGCACAAGAACTCGGCATATCGCAGACTTCAATTTTGTAAATTTTTAGAAGCATAAAGTTCATGAATCATGATCATAGACAACGCCTTTGTTCGCTGACTGGGCTTCGGAGCGTTTGAAAGAGGACCCCAATTTTGATCGAAAAATGAATTTTGGATGAGTCGCTGTGTTAACAAACAATATTTCAGTATATGGAACCACACCAACATACACGAGGTTCACCAGTTGACAATGCATTCTCAAAAAGTTACCGTTTGGTGTGCATTTTAAGTCGGCGGTGTCATTGGTGCGTATTTTGTCGAAAATGACGTTGGTGAGGCAGTCACCGTCAATGGCGAGCCGTACAGAACGATTACCAATTTTGTGTTGTCCATATTGAACCATATTGATTTAGAAGACATGTGGTTCTAGCAGGACGGAGCTACGTGCCATACAGCGGACACCGCAATTGATATTATGCATGATCGATAAGGTTATAAGGGTAAGGTTATCTCTCTAAGAGGTGACGTGAATTGGCGAACAAGGTCGTGTGACTTGACCCCACTACACTTTTTCTTGTGGTGTTTCCTGAAGTCGCGGGTCTATGCGTATAAACCACAATCGAACGGTGTCCTTTAGGTGAATATAACACATACCATCGCTCAAGAAGAGTCATTAAAAATTGGATCTTCCGAATTCGCGCCACCGCAGGAAGCTGAGGTGGGCTTTTCAAATAAAATTTTGGTAACTCTTACACAGCTTGTTTTCTTCCATTTCAACATCTACTCGCCCTTATTGAAAAACCCTCTGTGTGTTCGAAATTCCGGACAAGATCAGGCTGTTCGAGCATATTTCAAAATGGTTCAAATGAATTTAAATTCGAACACATCTGGTTCTAAAAAATGCAGTATCTTAAAAACGAGGTTCACGAGTTTCCCAAAACAACTTCAATCAGAATGTTTTACAAAACCTTTGAACTTAACACTCTTAGAAAAATTGTATAATTATGAACCTTCAAATTTATACCTAAACATAGAACTCGCAAAAAAACTTCACTACATAATACGTACAACCGATATTACATTCACTCGTAAGACATGAATGTTAAATTCGAATGCCAAATCGATCGAGACCATGACCATGACAAATGATATTTGATGATGAAATTGCATGCGTCTCTTCCAAACCAAATTACACCTTTATTCGGAAAACATAATGTTGTTGAGTTGCTATGCGAAATTTTGTTTCTTTATTATTTTTCTTTGCCCCACGTAAATGTTTATTCAACCGAATTTCTTTTACAGTCCAATTGTTTATTTTGCAGATTGTTTGCTTGCAAATTTTACGCACTAGTTAATTTTACTTTCGGTTGTTAGTAGATGCAGAATTAATAGTATGAGTCATTACCGAGAAATAAGTAAAAGTTGGTGAATCTTTTGAGTTAGTTTCACCGAAAATAACTTCACATGGAAATTAGCTTTTACTCTCTCGTGGGAAATAGTTTCACTTTATGCTATTTCAAACCATGGCAATGGAACACAATTTCTCGTGAAATGTTTCGATTTCGTCTATCTCTTAAGGGGGATGGGGATCAATTAAAACAAATGTTATAATTATGTTAACCCTATTATTTGTTCGGTTGGTTGCACGTGCAAGTCATGCTTAATTGTTACTTAATGTGGTAATCTGACTCAGTAAATTCTAGCAAAGTTACAGGCATGTTTTTGTAGAGAGAAGTGGGAGCTCCTAATGAAGAAACTGCAGCCCGAAACCAGTTTAGTTGTTTAGTCTTATGTTAAAGAAATATTATTTGGTAATTATTTGTGCTAGCGGCGATGAAGACTATCACACTTAAGGTTTTTTTTTTTTTTTTTGGTAGGTGACTAATAGGTGTAGGTATACATACATTGAAATTAGAATAATTAAAGTTATTTAAGAATTACCTTTCTGGCATTTTGCTCTAATTGAAAAAGTCAACAATTAAAGAAAAAAAACGCAAGCGTCAAATGATATTATTATTACTTGTAAGGGATGTGTTTGCAGCGTATGGTAAACTGATATGAAGTACTAGTGGCGCCACAGTGACGAATTCTGAACTATATACTTAAGACATACGAGTAATAAAATCTAGTTCTAGTTTTACAGTCTGATTGAGAAAAAGCTATTGCTCTAACGATGATAACAACCTCAGCGTAACTACTCAGGCTTATTAAATTCAAGGAATTGCCAGATATACATATGTATGCAGGGGAAGATGGCCTAAAATGGCCCACCAAGGTAAAATGGCCTCCTTCCTAGAAATTGTAGAATCGAACAGAATTAGAAGGTTTTGGTAACACAATTCTTTAGTTTATCTGGCATCATCGACATATAAGAAATATTAGCAACTTCAAGCTATAAATTGAAATTTTACGGGTCAAACTGTCTTTAGCCATCTGCAAAAGTAGAATCAATAAAATGTTGTAAAAAGTTTGTTGAGAAAAATAATTATACCTAAAAGATTTTGGTGAAAATAGTAAATGGATGTAGGTATCAAGTATTTCTTATTAATTTACTGAAATTAGTTGGCTTATAACTATTTCAGTTTTTTCGGAATGAAAACCTAAATAATAAAATGCACGACTGGGTCGCACGAACTTGCTTCTATGTAATAGACTAGGAATTTTAAAAACGGGTGTTATTAAAGAAAACTGTTCATAAAAATAAAATGATTTTTTTTAAATTCTTTTAGTAGAAAGAGATAAAAAAGAATGCTTTGCAAATATGAATTTATGCAAGAACAAAAATTATAAGTCGTTGGAGTGGTTCCTTAAAAAAATTAGCTTTTATGTAAAAAATTTTTAAAATACTTTTAAGAAAAAATGTTGGTACGCCAATCTTAAGTTTTTATTATTGTCTATTAGGGTCTAATTTCCAAAAAAAATATTAAGCCGTTCTTGAGATATCGAATTTTCCAAAAAAAAAAAAGACTTCTTTTTCTAAAAATTAAAAAAATATATTTTTGTTTAAGTTTTGAAATGCAATGTTTTTTAAAATTTTTAGGAGCTTCTTTATAAAAAATTTCATTAAAATCCGTTATGCCCATAATGAGAAATTCAAAATTCGAAAAAAATCGTTCTATGTAGGTACAGTCAGTAATATCTAGATTTAAATTTTTTTTTATTAAATTATAGATCGTAAAAATTAATCAAAAGAAAAAAAATTTTAGCAAAATTCTCGGAACTGTTTTCGAGAAAAATACGATTTTCGAAAACCATTTTTTAACATTTGTATTGAAGGTACCGTTAGTTTTAGATAAAATAAAATTTTATTCTCAAATCTTGTAGATTATGTTAAAAAAACTTTTATTTGTCAAGTTTGAAAAAAATCGATCCTGGGGTTTTCGAAATATTGTGTTTCCAAACAAAAATTTAGATTTTTTTTTTTAATCCAAAAAAATAAAAATTGGAAATTTGAATATGTAATAATATTTAAATTTTGGAATTGTACCGTTTTCGAGAAAATCAAAAACAAAAAAAAATGGACCCAGGGGGGCTACCAAAAATTACAATTTTTTGGAAATTTTTTTTCAACCATTACCTAGTTTTAAGTAAATGAAATTTTTCAAATTTTTGTTTTTAAATTCTGTGGGACAGTTTTTGAGTCTTAAAAAAAAGAGAAAAACGTGTGGGGGTAAATAATTAAAAACCATATCTACCAAGTTTGAAGAAAATCGGACGAGCCGTTTAGGCTGTAGTCGAACCGACAGACAGACAGAATTGCGAGACCCACTTTATTAAACTCGAAAAGCAAAAAAATGTAAGCGTTATTGATTTAACTTTGGAAAGAATATAAGATTTAAGTTTAAATGACACTTTTTTGCGAGATATGGCATATTTTCCTTAGGGGTGCCATTTTAGGCCAAGTTCCCCCACCAAACTGCTATTTCAAAACCGTTTACTTCATTGAAATGTAAGCGTGTTTCTGAGTTCAATTTCAGTTTTCCAACTATACTCTGTCCAACAGAAATTGTCAGTACAGGCCTTATGGGAGAGCTTTTTCTAAAGCAGTGTCGCCTGATGCACCCTCACTACAATGCGTTAGGAAAAATGCCACTAAAAAAAAGAGCAAGCCACTGACTTCTTAAGGAATTGTTGTTGTAATTCTTTGCAAAAAGTTGTACACCCCAACATGACTGTCGTATCCCACTGCTTTTGGGATTTGAAGCTTTTGAGAACACATTTTAAGAAGATGAGTATGTTGAGTGTTGTCGTATTGCTTTTCAACTTAAAAAAAAAACGCGCCTATTATCTTACCACTTGGCGTTGTGGGAAAAGGTAAATTGAATATTGTTTTCAGTCGTTTTGAATCGGCAGACGGTAGCTCTACGCGTTTTTTACTTTCATTTGCGGCGATTTATAATTTAAACTACCAGATTGACAGTTTTTTGTTCACTTAATATCTACTATAATATACATAATAAATTTACATATTTGTTCGTTTAGAAGTCTCCTTCCAATATACATTTTCTGTACCTCAGCGCAGTAGTTATATATTTATACAAAATTTCCCAACCAAATTTTCCATTCAAAATATCGACAACTGCATCCAAATCCATCCAAGTAACACCAAAATATCTAACCCGGAATTCTCTTAAAATGGGACATCTGGCAATAAAATGATATACATCTTCTCTTTCCTTGAGGTTGCAAAGATCGCACAAAATTGGAAGATCCGGTCGATGTGGTATGAAGTTTAACTTGATCATTTCACCTCTTGCTTTAAATATAACGCTCATCATGTTGAGTGAAAAGCAGTTTCGAAAGTATGTCTGTTCCTTCAGGTCAAAGTTCAGTTGGCTGTAGATCATTCTGTATTGTGACGATTGTGCTTCAGTTTTAAATTTTCCATAATAACTGTGGCTTATTCCCTCTAGGATTCCATTGAACATGTCTCTTAATTCAATAGTACTTGTTTCGGATGAAATTCGTGCGTTTTCGCCAAGAACACTTGCCAGCTCCTCCCACTTCATGACCAGATTTCCCCTAGTAGTTAAGGTGTGCATCAGAATTTGTTTTGGCAACCTTCCCTCCTCCATCTCTAATACCTTCATGATATATTCGAAGTGTATCTTCAGGGTGTCAAAAAATAATGGTAGAACGGAAGTTTCCAAATGCAGCATATAGTTAGGCGTGCAAGTTGGTAACCGAAAAATCCTTTTTAAAAAATATCTCAGAAATCTTTCAACTTCTTCGAATTCACCAAAACCCCAAACTTGTGCCCCATAAAGCAATATGGATGTAGCAGTTGCACGAAAAATTTTCAATTTCGAACTATGATTAAGATATTTGTTATCAAAACATCGGTTCCACACTGAAGAAACGGCTCTTTTTGCATCGGCCAGCTTACTTTGGAAATGCTTCCTCATGTTAAGGTTTGCAGTGACTATCACCCCTAAGTATTTATATTCCCGTACTACTGAAACATTTTCTCCTTGATATCTCCATTTTTCGTTGCGTGAGTGTCTACCACCTCCTTCCCTGAAGATCATCATTTTAGATTTGTCCAGATTGACAGACAAGTTCCAAAGTTTACAGTAGCTTTCAAGACGGTTCATTGTTCGCTGCATTCCTTCGACAGAGTCAGACAAAAAAACTATGTCATCAGCAAATAATAGAGCAGGTATTCGCATGTTTCCGAATTGTATTCCTCCACCAGTCGCTTCTAAGATATCATTTATAAACAAGATGAACAGTAAAGTGCTTAAAACACATCCCTGTTTTACTCCCATTTGAGTTGTGAACTCTTCAGAAATAAACTCGCCATCCCATACATACGCCATATTGTTTTCGTACATTGCTTTTAATAAAACTACAATTTTCGACGATATTCCCAACTTGTACAGCTTATAAAAAAGTGCTTCACGTGCGATTGTATCAAAAGCAGCACGGAAGTCGACGAAAAATGCATAGAGTTTTTTCTTCCTTCGTTTGAAGCTTTCCGCTATATTAGTGAGTGTGAATAATTGGTCTAAGGTCGAGTAGTTCTTCCTAAACCCAGCTTGAAATTCACTCAGTATTTTCTTATCATTGACCCACCTCGTAAGTCTATTAAAAATCAGAGCACTAAATAGCTTCGCCGAAGAATTCAAAAAAGAGATGCCTCTGTAATTTTCGGGGTTATCGTACGATCCTTTTTTGTGCAGTGGATATATAATTGCTCTTTTAAAGCATGCCGGAACTCTTGCTGTCTCAAATATTGTATTAAATTCTTTTGTTAAAGCGGTTATGAATTCAAAAGAACAATTCTTATAAAATTCCGCAGGAACTCGGTCATCACCTGGGGCTTTTCCCGCCTTAGATTTATCAATTACGTTCTGTACTTCCTCAGTTGTAAACGGCGCATCTAAGAGGTTTTCAGTAAAAAAAGGGGCTGCATAGTGCGTAAGCGGAGAAAATGTTTGAGCGTTAAGCAGGTTCTTAAAATGTTCACGGAGTTCAAACGCATGTAATGTTGCTGAAATTGTGTTGGTTCTCCCAGTGATAGTTTTAGCGGCTTTCCAAAATTCTGCAGAAGATTTTGATGAATTCAAAATAGCTAAATTTTGTTCCTCCAGTTGTTTCCTCTTGGATAGGCAGAGTTTCTTAAAGCTTTTATTGGCTGCGGCATACAAACTTTTAAAGAGAGGTGTATTGTGTTCCCTTAGGAGCCGCAAGAATGAAAACGATTTTTTTCTGGCTTTCTGACACTCAGCATCGAACCATAATTGTTTGCAAGTATCCCTACGTTTCCCTTTGGAGGTTTTTGGCACAGCTGCAATTATTATTTGAGTGAGGTCCTCCATGTGCGTTGGGATGTTCTCTAACCTTCGTTTTTCCAGTTCCGTGTTCAGATTATTTTGGTAAATAGATTTAAATGAATCTTTCCATTTTAATTTTGGTAGTAATCCAAGTTGTCTTATGTTGAGTTTATCATCTGCACATGAGATGGAACAAATAATTTCTAAGGGCATGTGATCAGAGAAAATTTGTGCAGATATCTTGAAATCCTTCAAAATTGTGTTCCACTTTCCTGACACGAAACAATAATCAATCACTGAGCACGCCGTTCCACGAATAAACGTATACTCCCCATTTGTATCCCCTTGGCAGCTACCATTCAGAACTCTTGCATCCAACGAATCAGCAACTTCTAGGATCTTGCCGCCCTTCAAATCACATACTTCATCCTTTGATCTGCGAGTTGGATTTATAATATTTGATACAGTTCCACTTACAAAATTATTCTGTGATAATCCGATCCTCGCGTTAAAATCTCCTACAAGAAGAACATCCATTGACCCCATATACTGTAAAGTGTCACAAAGTCGTTCATAATCTCTTGTCCAGTTTGAACAATTAAGGTATATGGGCACGATGTACAGGGTAGTTCCCCTAATTTTTAGTTCTAAGACATCCATTTCACCAAAACGCTTAAAGTTTGTAGTAATTTCTTCAAGATTCTTACGGTAGCCGAATAATTCACCTCCACTTCCTCTCCCAAATACATTTGATTTTATTGCTGGTATCCATTTTAAATTGTAATTAGTAAATATTCCTTCGAATTTATCCTTTTCATGTTCCAATACATGTGTTTCAAAAAGCACAAACATATCAAAACTTTTAACATAATTAAAAAAATCTATTAGAAAAAATTTATTTTTAAGTCCTGCTACATTATATCCTATAATTCTTAAATCTAAATATAAAATTGGTTTCTGGTAGACGATTTCATCTCATTTAATTTCATCGTGTGAACGCCCACTTAGCTGCTGGATTCTGCTTGCGCTTGTGTGCGCACCCAAATTCTGCGCAGCAGATGTTTCATACATTTGTAGGGATTGAACGCTGCCATTATTTGACAACCCCATTGACGTTTTAGATTTGACATTTACATTATTTTGTATGTTTTTCCGGGCTCGGTTAACTTCATTCATAAAATTATCAATGCTGGAAAATAAATTGCCATCGTCACCAAAAATTCTTCGTAAAGCCTCCACAGGATCATTTATGCCACATTTCAATCCGTTCGACAAATCCCAATTAAAAAGCTTGTTGTTAATATAAAGATTATCATCTTTCAGCTGGGTTTTCACAAGGGGAAATTTATGACGTAGGAATTTGGCAATAGGTAGCAAGTAATTTATCTTTCGTCGTGTGTTGTATACGGTAGATCCTTATGGATGTGTATCTGTGTACCTTTAAGTTGTCTTGTGCTACGCAGTATTGCCCAAGTAGCACTACGCGAATTAAGTTTCACAACGATCATTGAAGTGCGTTTGTTCTGGTTAGATAAAGAGTGCGCATACTCAATTCTAAAGTTTGGATCGGCATTGCCTAATAGGTCAGCGCAAACGGACTTTGCTTTTTCCTTCATGTCCGTATTTTCTTCTGCGGGCATATGCACCACCACATTCGCCTCTAAGCTTTTTTGCATTAATTTGTCTACCTGTTCCTCTAATGTGTTGTTGCGATTTTGCAGGTGGACAACCTTCGCCGAAATTTCGTCATATTTAATTTTTAAGCCAGAAAGTTCTGCATGAAGTACCTGAAAATCGGCTTTTGAGGGGAGCTCATTGACGAGTTTTTTGTTGCTTTCCTCTAAGATTTTCTTTAGGATATCAACAGTTATCACTGGAGATGACATTTTCGACTCAGAGGGTACTGGGTATGGCAAAGCTTCTGTTGCAGTTCTGCGCTTTTCTTCTCTGAATTGGATGGGTGAGGTATTAAGCAGGCCCCTTTTCATTAAGTGAGGTTATATCTTACAGGACAAAATTTATTTGGGTTTTATTGCTCTTAGGTGCTAAGACTTACGTCGGAATATGATTGTTTTAGTGGCACTACAACTGGTTTTGATTTGGTATAAAGTTTTATAATTTTATATGCACTTTTTAAACAATTTTAAGAAATTTTAGTAGGAGCTTTTTTTCAAGTTAATATCCACTTTGACAGATCAAATGTCAATCCCTCTGGCCAAACCATATTAAACTTAGGATTAAATTGAATTGTAAATTTTAAATTATATTTTGTTTAATAAAGTTTTCAACTAACTAACTATAATTTAAACTACGGAATCCCTGGGAGAGCTTTAAAAGGCGACACACTTATGCATGGCAATGCAACCAGAATGAGAGACAAACATCCTATCTTCCCTGTACTGACAATTTTTGTTGGACAGAGTATAGATCCAAACCCATTCTTCATTCAAACCGAAACTTCAATAAATTTGCATCTTGGAGAAATTTTTTCAGTTTTAGAAATTTTAAATATCTCAAAATTACTTTTAATTGTAATGTTTTTGAAATATTTGTCTGAATTAAAAATGGTTTCCTGAATTATTTAAGAAACTTGAATGGGAACCCAGATCATCCAAATGAAACAAGGACTTTTGGATTGACACTACGGTATCTGAATCAATTTTAAGATTTTTTTTTTAATTTTAAGAAATTTTTTGACATTGTATTCCCAGTTGTCTTTCTGCAACTTATTCATTTGGATGATTGAAATTGTTTTGAGTTCAAATTTAAGTTTTTTTTTTATCTTGTTTTAGAAACCATTATTTTGGCAATAGCGTCTTAACCAAAGTGGTTGGCCTGTTGACTAAAAAACAATCGAGTGGTGTCATGTTACATGATCGAAGTGGCCAAGTGATGGACGTTCACCGTGAGATGACCCAGTCTTCAGATTTCTCCGTTATAATTTCGAGCGATTTTCGCTCTTGTTGGAACTACAGTTGGGATATATCGATTTTGTCGAGCTGTGGCCGCATAGTCGGTTAACATCGTTCTTTTACAGGATCATTTGGATCATTTAGGATAACCATGTATCCATCTTCATTTAAAAAAAAAGGTTCCGATAATGAAGCTATTTAATTTTTTTACACTAAATAGTCAATATTTCTAAATGCATTGATGCTTGGTCGAAATCTTGTAAATCGTGTTCGCTCCAATAAGTGCAATTTTGTTTGTAGAGCCGCTGAGCCAAAAATTTACCTCATCTGACAAA
Organism: Chrysotoxum bicinctum; assembly: GCA_911387755.1. Classification (NCBI taxonomy): domain Eukaryota; kingdom Metazoa; phylum Arthropoda; class Insecta; order Diptera; family Syrphidae; genus Chrysotoxum; species Chrysotoxum bicinctum. Next base: position 208,057,123 of record OU426989.1, on the reverse strand, counting down.
ATAGTTTTTTTTGTCCAAAATCCGGATCTCCGGCCAACATTTCCAACTCTATGGTCCATCCGGGGGAAATGGAAAACCTTACTCAAAATTTGTCATTTGAAACCTTGACAACTGCGGAAAATTAACAATTAGAAATATTGCCACCCTTTACATTAATCTAGGATAACTCATAACTACTCGCTAGTATCTATATTTACCAGATCAGTAAAATCATTGTATATGAAATCTCTCAGATCGAGTCTTCGTCTGTTGGATAGAGCAAAACAAGCACCGAGAAAAAGTAGAATAGATTCTTTTCCCTCTCTCGTCTTTGCAACTTTTAGCAAAATCTTTGGAAACACTCCAAACTGACTTGCGTGCTAATCTGTTATGTTATGGCCCCAATTACGGAGCTAATAAACAAACTGCCTAGATATTTCAAATATTTAAATTTTTCGCTGGATAGATCTATTTTGCCGCCAATAAAGTAGCGATGTTGTTCCACCTTAGGTTTGTTCTCTTTATAAAACCAGACTTCATCATAAGTTTACTCGTAGTGTTCTCTTATCTGGTAAACATGTTTTCTTTTGGCGAGTTCATCACCTTTATAATTTCCTAGAATTTTCCTATGGTCCAGCAAAAGTCAATACTGAATTGCTGCGTCATCTCCATATTGAATTTAAAGAGAAGGAGTGCAGATATTTAGAAGGAGCTTGGTTTCTTGAATAGGTGTGGATATCTAAAATCGATAGCAAGTTTCACGCTTCCACAAACCTCTTAATCGATTTTTCCTATTTTTTTTAGAATGGTTATTCATTCGGTTGTATTACAGGCATTGACATGCAGATACAAAAAAGCTCGCTTCTTCCAGCCATGTCAGCAGCTCATTGATTATCAAGCTCAAAAGAAGAGGTGATAGAACAATGACAAATCTTTTTGCAGAAAAGCTGCCATGTTCCCTTTTATTTAATCAAAAGCAGAATGCAAGTTGGAGACATGACTATAACTTGGAATGCAACAACGGACTTTATTTATTAAAACAATATTATAGAATATAAGAAATAGAAATAAAATATCCAAAACCAAACTATCAAGCAAGGACTGCTGAGAACTTTTGAAAAACTTAGTACCGATTTTTTTCGTCTATAACATCGCGAAGCACAAAAGAGAAATGTAATAGTAAAATGTAAAATAGTAAGTATTTTTCGAGACAAGTGGGCCTTTAAACTAAACGTTGAAGAATTTTGCTATTTCTCTGAGAAGTTAAGGAGCTTGGAACTAAATCAATTAGTAATATCCACATACATACATTCATATGTATGCTTCACCTGCCAACTCGCCCCTCAACTCTAAAATAATTGTAATGATTTCAAGTGTTAAGCTTAAATTGACAACAACTGAAATAAACGGGTCAATAAGTCCGTGACTTTTGGAATAAAACAGATTTTTTGATAAAAAAATTATTTTATTTTTCAACGTAGTCTCCCTTGAGCTCTATACACTTTTTCCACCCTTCTCCAATTTTTTTATCCCTTCCAAAAAAAATGATTTGTCGAGGTCCTCAAAATAGGCCTTTGTTTGCGAGATGACTTCATCATTGGAGTCAAATCTTTTTCCACCAAGCCATTTCTTCAGGTTTGGGAAAATTGAAACCAATGAGCCATGCGAGATCCCTACGGCTTCCACAATCTCTCGCACTTTCAATCTTCGGTCGGCCAACACCATATCGTGAATTTTTTCGATTGTTTCGGGTGTAGAGACTTCAAAAAAAGTCACGGACTTATTGACCCGCCCTCGTAGATACTGGTCTGCTATAGACATTAAAAACACCCTTTATTTTCCAAACAAGCACTAAAAAATACAGTATCTCCTAAGCATACTCGTAGCCTTGAGTTTAATAGCACAATAAATTGTTTTTATTTCCCTTCCACAAACTACAAATAAACCACAACCAATGCATCGAGTTCCAATTATGGCAACAAACGTGAACAACGTTTTACTGTGGTTTTGTGTAGTTATGCAAATACAAAAAAAAACTAGGTCTTTCAGGGAATACTCGTACTTACCTTTGAACATTTAACCGTTTAGTTCACCCGCAGTGCATACTGTGCAGATCATTGCCACTATTATCGACAGCATCAAAATTTAAAAAAAACAGACTTCAAACTTAATGACACGATTTAAATTCTAATCTATCCCACTGTATGCCGCCAGCGAGTAACACCCTATTATCTTGTCTCCCGTCTTTGGTTTTCCACATTTGTTAGATTTTATCACTCAACGGCCAGATGCAAGACGAGTTGTGAAGAAGACAAAAAAAAAAAAAAACCATACCCGCTCTACTTGAAATAACCTCTAAAACCACAGAAGCTCTTGCTCGCATTTCGACCCGCACCCGCATTTGCGTCTAAACCTTATCCATACTCTGCTTAAACAAAACACAAAAAAAGTAACAAAACCAGCATAAACACGTGCGTGTAAATATCATAGTTGCCCCGCGCTCCACTTGTCTGTCCTCAATAATAATCGCTAAGTTGCTGGCTGTGGTTGTATCTTGGGTCTTATTTGACTTTTATCAACAACTTGACAGTTTACGAGAGTGTGGTGATAAAATAGTCAAAAAAAAAGAAAGAAAACGCAGGCTTCTTATTATCGAATAACTAAAATGCAAATGGATGCACATTGCACATGGAAGATAAAACATACACTACGTCTTAACTGAAAAAGTCAACATCAAATGATAATTTAAAAAAAAAAATTAACAAAAATTTTGTACATGATATTAACCCCAATGCAACTCCAAATTAAGGAAAAAAATAAATATGTAATTTCAATCAAAAGATTTGTTGGAAATATTTGTTATTTATTCGAATAATTGATTTATGTAGTCATTACATAATTCACTTTAATTGATCCAATGTTATGCATACAATAAATAATACCATCCACATGGTCTTGGCGTTAGAGAACGCGGGGTATCTACTACGTCCTTAATTCGTTACATTAAAATGTTAAATGTTAAAATGTAACCAGTACATGTCATCTGTACGTAGTAAAAAGAGCACTCGTTTCAGTTCAGTGCATGTATTTAAAAAAGGCAGATCCCAATTTTAATGTAGTCAAGTTCAAGATTGTATGTTGGCAAAAATTCCTAAAGTACACCCGCTGCAATTACGGTAGAAACCTACTACTTACTTTTCAATTTTGTGAAATTTTTGGGCTACGGCAGATCCCACTATTCAACTTTTTGGGAAATTTTCAAAAGCCATCCCGAAAGCCTTCAATAAACAGCTTTTGAAAAAGTTGTATCTATTCAATTAAAACAGAGTGTATTTAACGATGTCTCTTTTAGTCTTTTTCGTAAACAAGTTAATTGTCAAATTAAAGTTGCGCAGCCAGCTGCTGCCAAAAATTAAATTCGACTTGTGGTAGTGAAAGCTTCAACACCACTGTTAGTCTTTTCAAATAATCACATAGCGAAGAACTAACGAAATTAAACGCTCAGGTTTTCTGTTTTTGTATTTTTCTGTGATCTTTTTGTTTTTTCTTTATTTATTTATTAGAAAATAAATAATAACCAATCGAAGGTCAATTGAGCGATAGTAAAAATTAAATTAAATAAATGGCTTCAATAATTTCATAGAAAAAACAATTTGATGATCTGGCATTGTGCCTTTTAGAACAGATGCCATGATTTTCGTTTTCTTGTGTGGTAAATACATAAATGTCGCAGTAGAAATTTTTTTAGCAGTTCAAATATTGTTGTTTTTTGTTTTACAAATTATTAAATCAATATTTAGTGGAAGAAAACAGATGTGCGTAGTTGTTATTTATGTTATTGGTATAACCAATGTCAACAAATATTAGTTATACACTTCGTGTCACTTCATTTGGTTAGTATTTATTTTTAAACTATTTTCGTGAAAAATTTTTCACTTTCAGAACAAACAGTCTAATTTAAAGTGAATATTTTCTAGTTAAAAAGTGCATCGGCTTTAAATTTGTTGCAAATAAATTAGACACGTGGCATACTTCATATTTCGGGCAGTAGGCAATTCGCCGATTCTCAGGAATGAAAACTTCGTTGAGTGTATTGACTGTTTAAACAGTTGACAGTTTAAAATATTTGATAAAACAACAATTGAAAAATTTGACAATATTGGTGCAAGGGCCGAAGGGCATATCAATCTGCGTTCATTCCACTTCCACTCTTTTGGATTTTATGGAAGCACGATTGGATATCGAGTGATACAAAATAAAACTGTACAACATGAGTTCCATGTTTTATTTATCTAATAATCGATAGTGTTACGGGGCGTATGAGTACTTTTTTTTGTAATGAAATTAAAATGTCCTTTTGTTTGGTCAAAGAAATAAAGGTTTTAGACGTAGTATTGACATCTTTTGAACACCTTGTTTTATATAAAGTTAACACATTAACTCCTCCCTAAAATAAGTTTGAAAAATATTGGTGGTACGACGTTTGTAAGGTCGGGGTGTTTGTGCTTTCTAGAGGTTAACAACACATTTATCATCATAGAACTTTAGGTTTTTGATGTCGTTTTGATAGAACTCTTTTTTTATATGAAGGGATTTTCAATAAATGCAGGTAGATGTTGACATGAAATAATATAAGCTGTGTGAGGTACTCGTATTAACAATTTTTTTTTTATTTGAAAGGTCCATATATGCAATTTGTTTCTGCTGCAAGCACATGTCGTCTAGGTTCATTTGATTCAATTCGTACGATGCACAATTGATAACCATCGTTCTGCAGTCAGTAACGTTCACCGCATCAACAACGTCATTTTGAAAGAAGTACCCTCCAATGACGATGCCGGCTTAATATTGACACCAAACGGTAACTTTTGAGAATGCATTATCACCTGGTGAACCTCATATGGGTTGGTGTCGTACCATATAAGGCAATTTTGCTTGTTAACACGCCATGCGTCTCGTTGACAATGATGATTTTCCGGTCAAAACTAGAGTCCTCTTGCAAACACTCCAAAGTCCAGTCAGCGAACAACAGGCTTTGTTTATGGTTATGAATTTCGTGCTTCGAGGTCAGTTAGATCTTGTAGGAATTGACTGCTTCGGGCTCTACTGTACACTTTCATAGACCATGGTGATTTTACCAGCCAATCTTGCGTTCCTTTGACAAAACAACATGGCCACCAAAATCTACCAGCTCCAATTGAAAAACCCTTTGTACATACTCGTATTTTTTTTTGAGTATTAAGAAAGTTGTAGAACTTTTCCGAAACGGTAATAAAGGGTGATTCCATGTAGGCGATCGATTTTAAAATGCAAATAAGAAAAGTTTTGTGTGGGATATTCAGATTTTATTTATAAAATAAATTTTTTTTTTAGTTTCTAGGGTGACCAGATGAAAATGATAGTTTTTCTAATAGTTATTTTTCAGCAACTGTCAAAATTACTAATGACATCCAGCTGTCAAAATATTTAGTAAGGCTTTCCATTTCATCATTATAAAATAAACAATATATTTCCCTAATTGGCTGTTGGAAATAAACAAGCAAATCCATAATCCACAAGTTATCGACCAAACATCAATACCGTCAATGGTATCGGGTAAAAAGCGATTTAAACTGGCTTCCCGTGATTTCCCGAAATTTGGTGACAAGGTCATAGCACGACGAACATTCATCAATCGGCCGCTGCAATCATGCGACTTGACAATCGTAGATTATTTTCTTTGGGTCTACGTCAAGTTCTTAGGCTACGCTTACAAGCTTATCACTTCGGGCGAGCTCGTGGCCAATATTCAAGACGATATTTGACAAATAACGCTGCGAGAAATCAGAAATTGCACGAATCGCACTGCCAGCGAAGCCATTTGAATTATGTGCTATTCTACACATAATGGCATGAATGGTGTAGCTTCAAAATAAAGCCATAATCAATTTCCAATCTCTCGCCGTCGTTGTTTTATGTAAATTTCTGTACCTGTCGTTCTTATCCGGTCACCCTATTTATTGTCGGTCAAATGGATCCTTATTCGGAAGATTCAATTTTCGATGATTTTATCGCAAAAATCTGTTTAAATTTTCAAGATGACATTTGTTATGTTAACCTTGCAGGCATCAATTCCTTAAGGTTTCAGCTTAGACAGCTTTTTGTTCTCAATGTGGCAATGCTACGTTTTGGAAGAAATGAAGAAATACGGAGGGGGGGAGGGGTGTTCACTCAGGCCAAAATTCGTAAAAAATACATTTGGTACTGGTTTACTTCGTTTGGAAATTCGACAATATTTTGCGTATTCTTACATTCATTCATCCAAGAATGTGTCTCTTCTTAAAATCTGATTATTTTTGGCGTAATTTGCGGAAATTTTCTCGAACAGAGTGATTTTGAAACGACACGTTGTTCAGCGCAATGATCTTCTATCGTGAATTGCCAAGTATGTACGTCTGAACAATTTGACAGATGCTGCTTTAACAAAATGGCTGCATCTGCTTAGCAGTCATGTGCACCTCAACAACATCCCTGTATTTTTACTTTCCAGGCATGTCAGTACTCAACGAGTTATTTCGTTATTTTAAATAATATTTTCTACTACTTTGTAATTTTTAAATGCTCCTTAAAAGAATAATAAAATTTAATTATTGTTTATAATCTATCTCTTCATGTGTAAATACTCAAAAGGAAATAAATAGCACCCAGCTTTTATTTATTTTTTTTTTAATTTGTAATTAAAAGTAAACATTAAACAAGTTAATATTCTAAAGTGGCGAATGTCGCATATCAATTAATTACAAACGTACCTATACACAGTTACCTGTTTTTTTTTTTTTTGTAATACTCTTTATTATTTTAAAATTAGATGTTTATTTGTGTACGTGCTTAGTGGGGGCTGGTCGCGCGTGATCTGATCACATTGTAGTGTTTCTCGGAATGCTCTCTTATCCTTCTTCGTGTTTTTATGTTTTTCTTTTTTTTTTGTCCAATAAACAAAAAACCGAAAAAGAATCTTTGAATGTTTTTAAATTTTAACCAAACTTAAATTTCTCCTGCCCGCTCACCAGTTTAAGTGAAGGTATCTAGTATTGCTGTAGCTGTTCTTGTTAACAGTTTGCTTTTGTATTTTCAAACGTCGAGTTGGAGAGAGAAAAATAAAAAAATCTTGTTTTTATTTGCTGGCTTCATTTTGTTATCACAATCAGCCGCTTTTTATTTATAAATACTGTTAAGTGTTTTTCAAATTGGTTTGAGAATTTTCACCTAACGTTATCGTATCATTATTTACTTTGTGCTATTTTCGAGTGTAAATACGAATGCAACGATAATAACAACCAAACCTATTTTTGTGTACAAAAAAATAAAGAAAAAGATAATTATTACCTTCGAACAAGTTTTTCCAAAAAGAGAGAGAAAAAAAGAATCAAAACAAGAATGTGGATTGTTTTAATAAAGCTACGCATAGAGGTCAATGGCTGATTTAATTCAACGAAAGCAGAAATGTGTGTGATCCTAAATGGAAAGCTTTGAGCTTTAAAATACAAAAAAGTAAAATTTTTGATTAAATAGGTAAGTGCCTTGTGAATCCCCTGAAAAATTTCTTTGATTTAAAATTTGTTGCTTAAAGTTTATTTATAAATGCAAATCTTCTATAAAATTATACGATAACAGCTTTATACCATGTTCGCACCAAATCAAAAAAATGAAACAAACAAAAGTTTAAGATTTTTTTCTGACTCCACGAATATCTTTACTAATTTTCGTTTGTTTTTCTTATTGTTTTAACAGCCGTTGTGTTTTCTTGTGTTTAACGAACAAATAATTATTTATACATATTTGTACCTCGATCTACAGCCTTAACGCCTCAACCGAAATTTTGTTTTAATTTTAAGTAAAAGTTTATTTTTTTATATAATTTACACACATAGGGATTATGACTACACTTATAATTTTATGGCAAAGCACAGCCTGACCGTTTAGGTAAAGTGTAGACGATTTAATAGGACATGCCAACACACATTGGTCTTGAAAGCTTGTATCCACATTCCAGGAGTGCGACTAAAGAAGGACCCTCTTTATTTGATAGTACTTCCGAAGTTAGGCTTAAGAAATAAAATGCACGACTGGGTCGCACGAACTTGCTCCTATGTAAACGACTAAGAATTTCAAATAACTAAAACAACTCCTTTAGCAGTTGGAGCTAAGCACAGGACGCCATGTGTTTTAAGCAAAAATTAGTTTATGCAAATAAATAAGCTTTTATACAAAATTTTCAAAACATTTTTAAGAACAAAATTTTTGAACGCCAATTTTAAGTATTTATTAATGTACGACTAAAAATTAAATCTAAACAAAAAAATATTAATCCGTTTTTGAGATATCGAATTTTCAAAAAAAAAAACTAGATTTTGTTTTTTTCAAAATTCAAAAAAATATTTTTTTTTTTAAGTTTTGAAATGCAATGTTTCTTAAACTTTTTAGAAGCTTGTCTATAAAAAATTTCGTTAAAATCCGTTATGCCGATAATGAGAAAAAATCGTTCTATGGTAGATACAGTCAGTAATATCTAGATTTCAATTTTTTTTTTATTAAATTATAGATCGTAGAAATTAATCAAAAGAAAAAAATTTAGCGAAATTCTCGGAACCGTTTTAGAGAAAAATACGATTTTCGAAAACCATTTTTTAACTTTTGTGTGGAGGGTACCGTTATTTTTAGGTAATATAATTTTTTTTTCTCATTTCTTGTAGATTATATTAAGAACCTTTTATTTATCAAGTTTTAAAAAAAATCTAGCATGGGGCTTTCGAAATATTGAGTTTTCGAAAAAAAATTTTGAAATATTTTTTAAAAATCCTAACAAAATCCAAAAAATTACTTTTTGAAAACTTGAATTCACAATAATATTCAAACTATTGGGGACCTTTAGCAGAAAAAAAAAATGATCAAAATCCGTTGTACCGTTTTTGAGAAAATCAAAAACCAAAAAAAGGGTTCCAAGGGGGGTACCAAAAATAACAATTTTTTGGAAATTTTTTTTTTTTAATCTGTGCGACAGTTTTTGAGAAAAAAAAATATTTATAAAATTTCGAAAAAAAATCGTATGGCAGGTACCGTTATTTTTGGTCTTAAAAAAACAAATAAAAAAACATTGGAATGAAAAAAAATAAAACCCATGTCTACCAAGTTTAAAGAAAATCGGCCGAGCCGTTTCGCTGTAGTCGAACAGACAGACAGCATTGCGAGACCCACTTTTTTGGTCTTCGCTATCATCGTAATGTCAACTTTGATCAAAATATCGAGCCAATAGTACCTATAAGTCGCAAGTCAAAAATTATGAGCAACTGGCTATTTCAATTAAACATTGTTCATAGAAGAAGCGGTAAAACAATGAAATACAGGAGACCTTACGACGGTATTCAAGAGAAACAAAATTTTTCGTAATGGATGTGCCTCTTGTTAGTTTAAGGGCTCTATTCTGAATTCTACCCAACAGCTTCAAATAAGAAATGGGGGGCACCAGCTCCGATATGTGAATTATACTCAAGTTTTGGGCGAATGTATGCCTTATAAATGGCAGACAGGTCAGGGGGAAAAAATGTCTTGCATCTTTTAAGAAAATATAAGCATTTCGTTGCGTTTTTAACTACGTCGAATATTTGATCATTCCATTGAAAAGAAGCTTTTCAGTTTCTTTGGTGCCTTTGTTTCTCTAAAATGATGTAAGGATTGGTTCCACTTTTCGGTTGGATGTATGCCATCAGATCACCAGTGGATCTATTTCGATGAAAACTGTACTGCCGGTTATTAAAGAGCTTTCGTTCTGCGAGAAACTTCTTAATCTGATTTTTGATCAGCGTTTCCATGATCATATAGGACCATTTACGCTCTCAAGTACAGGAGGAGTCATAACACTGTTTAATCAAAGTCGAATTTGCAGCAAACTATCTTGCAAGCAATATAGATTTTTATTGCGAGCTGAGAAAAAAAGTGCTATTATGAGCGAGTGTTAGAACCGATGACTTAAAGAGTTTTTAATATTTTTATTTACAAAAGACCAAAAGTTTTTACTACCTTTGGGAAATTTTAGTGTTTTTTGACGCATGTAGGTTTCGTTCATGTAAGCAGTTTTTACTTGGAATATTAGCATTTCAGGTATTAAATAGGTGTTTGGGGGTGCAACAGCTCGAAGAGAACCAGGACCTAGTGACCTATTACTCTCAACCATTCATGTGTGCGTCTAGAATGGACGGGACCTACAATTTTCTGCCAATTCCTAGAAGACTTATCAATTCCTCGCAAGAGGCAGTACACCCCTGAAAAACCTATATTTGCAGCGGCTGAGAATTGAAATAATGTCCTTCTGCATGACAGTCCAACGCACTAACCATTATGCCAAGGGGAACTACTGGATTGCCGGTACTTTTTCCAGTTTTCCTCAATGGAGTTTGTCTTGTAGCATCGAAAGCTTGACTCTTTCAAACTAGAACAAAGGTTTGTAAAGCTTTTAAAATAGCCGATATTTGGCCCCAGCTAATCGATAAAGTGGTCAAAAATTAGACATATGTATTATACTAATTCGTTTGCAGGAAATTCTCTTGCTATTTAGTGAACAATCCTCCAACAGTATCAATTGTAGATCCCTGCAACAACACTCACACAGGAATCATTGAGAGTTGTAAGTCGAAGCAGAGCCATTGGTCTCTAATTTTCTTTTTTTTTTAATTTTACTATTGGAAGGAAATTATCTCTTAAATAGACCCTATGCCTATACCATTTCATTTTCTCTAAAAAATCATCCAATTTATTTAATGTTCATATCGTAATTGAAAGTAGAACAAAATAAAGGCAAAAAAAAAGTTGACCTAGTTTATTCGAAACTCATTTAATAGCATCAATATAAAATATATTTAAAGTTCAATGAAAAAAAGCCTTGAAACACGAGCCCATCAAACAAAAGCTGTACAACACAACCTTAATTTAATTCCAATAGAATAACCTTTTGTTTGTGTACTACAGCTGTAATAACAGATCTAAAAAGCAAACATAAAGTAACTTTTAATTCTCTCTTTTTTTTCAGATACGGCTGCTATGGATCCAATTTTCTACTCTCCAAGTAATGGAATCCCATCGGAAAGTAAACTGGCAACATACATGGTGAGCTATAAATTTCCTTTCCAATTTTACTAACAGCACAAAAAAAAAATAAAATAAAAAGTACACCCGCTAACCAAACCAAAACCGCCCATCACTACTCATCACACTCCACCCTCCAGTTCCATACTCCATATTTTATCTATACTAAACAGCCAGAACCAGACTTTTCCAATGTAAATATCCTGCTTGTCGTGCTTAAACTGTTTCATAACAAGATGCTTTTTTGCATAACCGCGCGCCGCAAAACTAGGTTTTCAATCCATAATTTGTTTTTCATATAGTGTGTACGAGTATATATTGTATCTGTTTACATGAAATGTATGTGCATACTTAAAATTTAACTACAATCCACATAAAACCATCATACCCCGGAGCAGAGAGGGTAGATTAAAAAAAATAAAATAAAATGAAATGCAAATTCAAAACAACTGGATATGTAAATATTTTTTTTTTTGTTTTTCGTGTTAAATGAAATTTTCGTCTAGCACCCGGTGTGTGCTTAGTGCTTACTACTTACTACTTACGAGCGGGAATTGACAAAAACCTACTCGTACGTTGAAGCTAAAGTAGGTGGCGTAGTTTAAAGTTTAAGTTAAACGAACAAAGTGGGCGAGCCTCCCGCATGTCTACTTCAAGTAGGTAATAGGGTAAAGCAAAGTTGTTTCAATTGACAAGTTGTGACAAAATCATACCCCGGTGGCATTTCGTAGGAGGATTTAAACGCTAAGTTTTGGTTTGACATTATTTCAGAGATTCTGCCGTTTGATTAATTTTGGGATTTTAATTTCAGGATGATGTTAAATAAAAACTGATTTATTATTGAAATAAACAATTAAGGCTAAAAAGTGTACGCGAAAATATTTTACATCCAAAGCGAATGTTCACACTCGAAGGAACATTAGACAAACCTTGACCCGATTAGAGCGAGCGCTCAGGTTCTCATATCTTCGTTTATGTAAGAAGCAAAGTTTTCATCAATTAGCTCTTACCCCAACGGACAACTTGTCAGTAATCTAACTATAACTGAGCATCATCGGCATACATTATACGAGCTTTATTTAAGCAATGTTTAATAATGCTTGAACTTGGAAGCTAATAATTACCTTAGACACAAAGTAATGAGGGACCAAGTATAGATAGTGCCCTAAGGATTCAGCTTTTGTTTGATTAAAAGTTTGATAGTCACCCGTATTCTGAAACTCCTATTTATGACTCGTATTCGACTATAGTCGTATGTTGGTATTCCAGAAGTCGTACATTCGACTTCACTTGTACTAATATCGGAAAACGCAAAACATCGCATACGACTATTCGTATTTTATCGTTATTCCGAATCTCGTATTCGATTTACTTCAAGTCGTATTTGTGTACTTTTTTACTCGTATTAAATTTTCTAGACGAGACTTGTTTTTTTTTTTTCGATAAAAATGGACAAAAAGTTAATGTAAGTACATTGGTACCTCTTGGCAAAATAGTTAGGCGTTAAACTGTCATGCGGAAGGTCTGGAGTTCGATTCTCAGCCGCAGCAAAAAGTTTTTCAGGAGTGTAATGCCTCTTGCAACGAATTGACAAATCCTCTAAGAGTATATCTCTTGTCTTGGAAAGTGCTGCACATTTGCCGTTCGGAATCGGCAGAAAATTACAACCACATGCTAGAGCAAATTTGAGAAGTACATTGCTAACATTTTAAATTTAAATTGTTAATCCCCAAGGATCAAACATTGGAGTTTTTCAGCCTCCTCCTGTAATCGACACGATAAATACTGAAGATGAAACTGATATAGTCTAAGAATATAACGAGTATTCACAAGCCAGTAACACCACTTAGACCGAGAGCCCAAAGCAATTTTTGGGTGTGATTGATAACAAAAAATAATTAGCATAATTAGATAGGCCTTTTATAGATAGTTATTTACAAATGTGAAAGTCTTGCATACTCTAGTGGGCGCAATAGTGCATTATAGTGCATTAAGTATGCAGTTCTTTTCAAAGTCTAAAAAAATTGGGATATAAAATTTGGCATAACTTCAAAATGAAGAGCTAAGTAGTGCCCTGATTGCAAATATCGAGGTCCAAGACGTTTTGAAGGTGGCCTTCTTAGTGCAAGAAGTAGCCTATTCTTATCGCGTCTGGCAGGCAGAAGGCTGTCTGTAAAACGTCTTGGACCTCGATATTTTCAATCGGGGGCTTAACTCTACATTTTGGCAAGGTTCTTATCACAATTATTTGGACTTGGAAAGAACTGCATACTTGATGCACTATTGCTCCCACTAGAGTATGCAAGACTTTCACATTTGTAAATAACTATAAAAGGTCTATTATTATGCGAATTATTTTTTGTTATCAATCACACCCAAAAATTGCTGTGAGCTCTTAGTCTAACTCGTACAGACAAAAAATAAAATACAAGAAGAGCCACTTCAAATCAATGGAGCTCATCAGAATTTCATTATAAATAAAATAATTTAATTGAAAAAACAACAAATGACTTTTTCAATTCAAATTTATTGATTTTGACAATTACCTACGGGCGACAATATACGTTGTTTTTTAAAGCTTCTCGTACGCAACGTATACGACTTGAAGAATAACGATTTTGATACGAGACGAGTTCGAGTTCGACTACGAGTACGAGACAAAATACGACTTGTGGAATATGGGTGAGTATTTTTTTTAATGCTTCGGTTCTTTTGGCCAGACTACTTTAGCTGTGTGGTAATATCCACATGGCCTTATTCGGACAAATTTTGACTCGTAATTACAAAATGGAGCAAAAGTACTGTCATAATATGAATTGGCTACCATTTTGTTAAAAATAAAAAAAAAAGACCGTTGTTTTTACGAAAAATGTTTTCTATACTTGCAAGTTGTATAGGGTTTTTAAAGGCCTGTGACGTTTGTTCATTGCCTGGACTTCGGATTGTTTGGAAGAGGTCCCCAATTTTGGCGGAAAATCATCCTTAGCGACGAGGAGTATTTTTTAGATGAATGGCTGTGTTAACAAGCAAAACTGCCATTTATGGGACGGCACCAATCCACACGAGTTTAACCAGGGGACAATGCATCCTAAAAAATTACTGTTTTGTGTGAAACGATGGTTACCAATTTAACTTTCCTAGGGTAATACGTCTATTTGGGATGAACTAAAAATAGGTTTGTTTTTTGTTTGCTTATTAAGGATGCCTAATAATACAATACAGCAATCAAACTCAGCAAAAATTTTTTTGTGAATTACGGTAGCATAATATAAGACTCAGTCCACAGTAATGGAAAGTTGTAGTCAATTAAAAAAAACTCCACTATCCTCTGGTCTGAGATAGCTATTTTCTCGTCCAAGTCCAAGTTTACATTCAAAAAAAATTAAGCTGCAAATACCTGCAAATCCGCACAGTGCGCAGATTTAAAGTTACGAAATTTTGCAAAAAAAAAAATCATTTTTATTTTTCACTTCTGTTTTCTAAAAAGGAATATTTGTATTGTATTTGTATAATTAGGAAAAATTTACAATAATTATTTACCCCTAGAAATATATAATAACAATATTGAATAAATTATTTTTATCATGTTTTCCTTATTAAAAAAAAAAACAGTTAAATGTTACATCAGTAAGAATTAGGCGTAAAATGGGCGAACTTATATATGTACATTTTTGAATGACTTAGAATTAATATTAATATCAATTTAACTCTTTGTTTTCGTTTTTTTTTTACATACATATGGTTCTATTTCGTAACGTATACTTCTTTCCAAAAACCTATATTCCAAATTTGAGAAAAATGTCTTAAAAATTTTGTGCGTTGGATGTTGGTTCTGTTTTGAAGTTTGCCCATTATTCGATGCAAGTTCCAGTAATAAACACTTAACATATAACGTGTTGCTGGTTTAATGTAAATAGGGGAACAACCGAAGAACGTTGTATCATTCTTTTAATGGAATTTACATTACGTAGATTATAAATAGTTAGGTCGAGGAGAACCGGGAGCTTTTGACTTACAGATTTCAACTTTTCCTCTGTGCCTATTGTCTGCTATGCCGAACGGTTGCAATTAGAAGCCCATTTTTATCACAAGAAATATCTATTCGTGGAACAGTTGTCACTGCCTCGCAAAAAGCAATAACCCTGCAATAACCCTGTTTAGGTGGCAGCGGCTGGAAACAGATTGCCAGATCTTCAACGCACTAATCATTACGCCTTAGCGTATTAGAAACAAGTGCAAACATTGCAATTATTCAAAAATATAAATATGAGGTTTCTTGAATTCTGTGTTTTTCCCTCACTTCACCCTATTAATAGTCGACTTGTGCCTCTGTATGTCATCGAGGCTGCACATCGAAGTTGGGCCTGAAGAGGTGGATTGATTTCGCTCAAATTTGTTACATAGCATTTTATATGATTTTCTGGAGCCAACGCTTTCTTAAAACTGCTGGACCGAACTTGACAAAACTTCACAGAAACACTCTGAGAAAAACCGAACATTGCCTAAAATTTGGAGCTTGACTTGCTCGAAAGTTTCGGAGTCCATAGCGTACTTTCAAACTTTTGTCATTTTTACCTGCGATATACATATGTAGGTACTATAGGGCAAGTTGCATTTGAAAACAAAATCGAACTCGAGATTTTGATCAAAGTTGACATTACGATGATAGCGAAGACGAATACAGTGGGTCCGACAATTCCACCTGTCTGTCTGTATGTCTGTACCTCGATCTAGAGCCTAAGCAACTGGACCTATTTTCTTCAAACTCGCTAGTTAAGGGTCTTCGGTGATTCCCTAGAGGAGAAATTGAAATTTGTTTTAGCTCCAAAACTAACGGTACCCCCATACACCCGTAATACATAATCTTATTTATCTCGAAAACGGCTCTAACGATTTTGATACAAAAATAATTATGTGTGATATTATGGACATGGACTACATTTTGGTCAAAAAAATTGGGGGCAAAATGTTAACGGTACCTATCATAGAACCGTTTTTCGATTTTTTGACTCTCTCATCAACGGCTCTAAGGATTTTAACCAAAAATTTTCAGCAGGACCTCCTTAAGTTTAAAATAATATTGTATATAAACATATTCGAAAACATTTTTTTTTTTTGGATTTTTGAAACGTGTGAACGATTATTTTTTGAAACTATTTCTAAAATCTATACTACTAAATACTTAAAATTTGGCATCCCAAATTTTGTTCTCGAAAAATTTTAAGGAAATTTGTTATATAAAAAATTACTTTAATATTAAAAGGATTAATCACACGGCAATTACATACATTTGAACATTTTTATCTAATTAAATCCATGTTTTATATTTAAAAAATGTATTTTAAATTCCAAAGTACTTTTACAAAAGAGCAAGATTGTGCGATCCAGTCATGCATTTTATTTTGTTTTTTGTTTTTTAAGTTTAGTTTTAAGAGAACAAAAACATGCTGAAAACTATATAAACAAAAACGTTCCAAATAAGTTGAAGAATTGCTTTTGTATGAATATTTTTTTTAATGTACTATACACGTAGACCAAGCGCCTTGGCATCCGCTGATGTATAATTCTTTAAATCGCAGGCCCGGTATTCCTATTTCTTCTGGCATCGAACCTGGGAACTGAAATTCGTAGATTCTTTTAATTGGAGAATTGGTATCTATTTGTTCAGTATGGTGAAGTCAATATTTACATCCACATCATGGTGCAGCTTGTAAAGTTCAAGTTGCCCTAAATCCAAAGTGCATTTCGTCCAGTATAAAGCTCGAGGTTTTATCTTGTTCTCCATTGGACCTCTTCAACGGAAAACAAATTTTTTCTTTCAAAATTTCCAGGTGAGAGCTCTCTTTCTTTCAGAAAGTAGTATACTATAAGGTCGTAGTCGTTTGATACGAGTAGATCGGTTGAAGATAGTGTCTCCATTCTTAATATTTTATGTACGCTAATCGGATATATTCCAAAACGAGATTAGACAAATCCCATTATAGGACATTCCCTGCCGAAACTTCTTTTTTCGCTTTTTCCTAGTTGGTCGTTGCAGTAATTTTCAATATCACGTGACAAGGCTGAATCAGATGCCCGCACATATCAAATTCGGCCATCTCTTCTGACGATGGTGAATCGCTTGAATTTTTTTTTTGCTATTTTACAGGTTTTGTTTCAGTATGAAGAAGCCTAAACGGTCGATATGTCCAACCGGAAGATGCACTAGTACTTCCAGATTAAAGTTTTGCAGAACGTTAAATAAGTTTTTAAATGCAAGAACTCATCATAATTATCAGTCTTTTCGTGAATGATTTGATGCATAAACTCTACCAACACGCCTTCCTTTTGTACAGGGTGCGTTTTATGTGCCAGGTCAATTTTATTGGATTGGAATTTTTTTGTGAACAAAATTTAACAAACATTTATTATGAAGCTTCTATCACAGCAACAACGAGTTGAAATTATTATTACATTTTGTTTGAATAATTCGCTATAGACGACCGCCATTTAAAAAAAAAAAAAAAAAAAAAAAAAAAAAATCATTACGAGCGACGAACTATATTTCAACTTGACTGGCTTTGTTAATAAATAGAATATCCACTATAAGGGCACTGAAAACCCTCGATTGATTAACCAAATGGTCGACAATATGGGCCGGCGGTGTCATTTTTTTAAGGATGCCATAAGCAACGCGCTGTATAAGTTACTAGTGACCTCTATCGGGAAATGTTGGAAAACTTTCTTAAGCCCAAATTGGATCAATTAGGCGTACAGAACATGTAGTTCCTACAAGATTGTGATACGCCACACACAGCTCCTACTACGATGCGAATTTCACGAGAATTTTTTCTTGGTCGTCCAAATTTAGGGGATATCGACTGGTCCCCACGATTTCCTGATTTGACGCATCCAGATTTCTTCTTATAAGGGTACTAGAACGAAAAGGTGCTCATCAAATTAGGCACAACCTCGGTTCTAAAGGACAACATTAGACACAAAATTGCTGAAAGTAGAACAGAAGTCTGCTGAGCTCGATTTTGTGCCACCAGCATCTACGGCCTAGTTCTTAATCTTATAAACTTTTTGCTGAAATTTGTTTCTCATTGACTGGAAGAAGGTCCTTTTACTAGATATAAATATATAATACCCATTTATCAGTCGTTAGAAATAGCCAGAGTTGACATTTTTTGCTCGAAATGTACTCACGTCTAAAATACTGCTTACGTGGCATGGATCATTTTGGTTCGACCGTCTAGAGAGCATCACAGTGCCTTAGTACAGTATTACGAGCTGCTTCAAAATCAATTCGGTAGTAATTGCATTTGTTGTCATTCCGTCGAGGCTGTGTTTGACAACTTATACTCCAAATTTGTTTTCCTTTCCACATAAGAATTCAAGTTCCTGATCACAACTTTCAAACCGTTCTCCGGATAACCATTGTAGCCCTTAGGATCCCTAATATAGACTTTTCTTTGATAGAGTTTTAACATGAATCGGTAGGGACCTTGTACATATTAGGCTTAAAGCCAAAAAACCCATTACGCCAAATATGCGTCCTAACATTTATAAATCTACTATCCCAATTTTGTAATAAGTGATCTTTTAAAAATTGAAAGACTTGTTCAAGAGACGAATGGGATTTTTTTTAATTAATTATGAAATATGAGTGTGGATGTTTTATTGAGATTTGCTGCGCTGACTAAAATTGTTCCCGAAACACATGTAATCTTTGATTCAATAAATGATTCGTAATACCATTTTTTACTTGCGATATAGGTACTATAGGGCAAGTTCTGCATTTGGAAAAAAAATCGAACTCGAGATTTTGATCAAAGTTGGCATTACGATGATAATGAAGACGAAAAAAGTGGGTCCGCCAATTCCGTCTGTCTGTCTGTATGTCTGGACTTCGAACTACAGCCTAAACTACTGGAGGTATTTTCTTCAAACTCGGTACTTAAGGGTCTTCGGTGATTCCCTAGAGGAAAAATTGAAATTTTTTTCTTAGTTCCAAAACTAACGGTACTCCCCATACACCTGTATTGCAAAATCTTATTTATCTCGAAAACGGCTCTAACGATTTTGATAAAAAAAAATTAATTGTGATATAATGGATATGGACTATATTTTGTTCAAAAAAAATTTGGGGGGAACTGTTATTAGGGGTACCTGTCATAGAACCGTTTTTTTTATTTTCGAATTTCTTATCAACGGCTCTAACGATTTTAGCTAAAAATTTTCACCAGGAGCTCCTTTAAGTTAAAAATAATATTGTGCATAAAAATATTCGAAAAAAATATTTTTTTGTTCTTTGAAAAAAAAAATCCAATTTATTTTTTGAAATATCAATATCTTGAAAACGCGTGAACGATTATTTTTTGAAATTATTTCCTAAAATATATATTACTAAGCACTTAAAATTGGCATTCCAAATTTTGCTCTAAAATAATTTTAAAAAAATTTGTTATATAAAAAATTACTTTAATAAAACGATTTTAAAACTTTGTTTGCATAAATTCATATTTTTCTGGAAATCAGACGGCAATTCCATGCATTTGAACATTTTTATCTCATTAAATCCATGTTTTATATTTATAAAATGGATCTTAAATTCCAAAGTACTTTTACATAAGAGCAAGTTCGTGCGACCCAGTCCTGCATTTTATTTTTTACCAAATGGGGAAACAAAACTGTTGGGGAATGGGTTTCGCCCTATCGGCCCGAATTACACTTTTCTGGCTTTTAATTAAATTCCAACTTAACATGGCTAAGAGCTAATTCTTTTGTTAACAATTTAAATGATTGATAAGATTAATCCTCTGGCTCATAAAACAGATGTTGTATGCAAGGATAATCAAGCTAAATAAGTGTTATGTCTTTAAGTCATTAATTACACGATGATCATACCCTATTACGTAACGTCAAAAGCAAGAGGGAAGTTTGCTATCACACACTATAAGTTCATTATCAAACGTGTGATTATAACCAACGCTGCTACAGAGTGTATCTGCATAATTTCTCATAGGTGTTGTTCAATTAACATTGTTTTGAAATTTCTCAAGGAACTATTAATTTATTCCTGTAATGAAATAATCGTTAGTATAGAGGCTTTCAATTCATACATATGTACATAGGAATACATAGTTCTATGTTAAATTGATCATACAAATTATAAATGCAAATTCGATGGGATTTAGTGAGGCTTTCATTCTAGGAAACTATAAAACTACCTATCTCATGTAGGTACTTATATTTTTGCAAAGCTTAGCATGGCTCTCCGAGCACTAATCGTTCTTATATTCAAGTCTCCAACTGCATTTATATAAATATCTTTCAAATTGATTTAATTTCGTTTTATTTTATTTTTCCACTCAAGTATTGCTTGATTCATCATCAATGGGGGATTTGCCTTCGTCACGTCGACGTCTCTTCTTGTCCACAAAGAATGAACGGTAAATTGATTTCCAAATTACTTATTTGCCCATGCCTTTCCTATAGATTGAAGAATAGTTGCTGAAGGAATATTGAACGGAAATGTATCTGCCAATATTTATCTTTTACAATGTCCCCAATTCGAAATACATATACAAGTATGTACACATAACTGTATGTGATACATGTAATGTATTCATAATAAATAAAACATTTTGATGGGTCACGAGCGCTACGACAAGGAGAAGCTTGATGATGGTTTTTGTACTGCATAATTTCTGTAGAAAGGTAACAAGATTTGCTTCCATTCATATTTGAAGTTATATCTTCCACTCTAGCTCCTTGGAAAATGCATTAATTTTGTGTAACGATTGTGCAACGAATATAAATGTGTTAATTTCAATGCAACAACAAAATCACATTCACAACGTTTGTTATTGCAAGAAAAATTACTAAATTGAAACATGAATTTTGGTCACGTATAATGTCACGTTGTTTCCGATTCTTTTTTTTGCATCGAAAATTTAACATGAAAACTATGTATTTTGAAACATTTATTCTATTTCGGTGATTTGTTTCGAATGCTTTCTATGGATTTTTACTACCACTTGAGTCAATATTTTCTGCATAAACATATTATATATACAGGGTGTCCCACAGTCACCGCCCCAAATGAAAACCATGGATTCCTGAGGTCATTTTAAGTCGAAAAACTTAAGAGGTCATTTTCTCGTTTTCGTCCCGTTTTCGAGTTATAACGGTTTTTATTATTTTTCCCTTAACCGGCTTTATCTTTGCCAAACTGCGTACGATTCGTATGATTTTTTTTATAACCAATCAAGAATTTATTACAGTTTTACTTTGTCCAAAGACTTTTTTTCTGCGGACAACCGTTTCTCCGCAATTTTGCATTAAACCCAATTTTTTCGTTTTTTAAGTAGTTTTTCCACTTTGCTATCAATTTATTCAAAAAAACACGTTAATGAGTATGAATTTTTTTCACTTATTATTAAAGCTTTGTTCATTTTCTAAAATTAAATATTTTTTTTCCTTAAAAAGAATACTTACTAAATGTAATTAACAAAAAATAAAAAACTGAGTGAATTTAAAAAAAAAAAATAATTTTTAAATACAAAATTAACTTTTTCTGAACTATTGTGGTTAAGAAAAGGACAAATAGATAAATATTTTTTTTTAAGATAATGAACTGGGCTTTAATAATTAACGAAAAAAATTAATACTCATTAACGTGTTTTTTTGAAAAAAATGATATCAAAGTGAAAAAAACAATTTAAAAAACGAAAAAAATTGGGTTTGATGCAAAATTGCGGAGAAACGGTTGCCCGCAAAAAAAAAAGTTCTGAGACAAACTAAAACTGTAATAAATTCTTGATTGGTTGTAAAAAAAATCTTATGAATCGAACGTAGTTTGGCAAAGATAAAGCCAGTTAAGGGAAAAGAGAGCAAAAATCATAAAAACCGTTATAACTCGAAAACGGGACGAAAACGAGAAAATTACCTCATAAGTTTTTCGACTTAAAATGACCTCAGGAATCCATGGTTTTCGTTTGGGGCGGTGACTGTGGGACACCCTGTATACCCTAGAACATTACATGAACAAAAATTTAGAGCTTAAAAAAAATGTCTGTAGATCAATGAATCACTCAAAGAGGATGGTTACCCTGTACATTCCGAGAAAACAAAATTGGCCTGAGAAAGTCAGAGAAATTTGTCCCCAAACAAATTTTTGTTCGAAAATGCACGTTATTTTTATTTATTTTGTACACACTAAAGCAATTATGACTACCCTTAACTTTTTTGAGTAAGGGCGAGTGTCTAGGAATTTTGGGAGATATTTAAAAGAGCGACTGATGCACATTGGCTTTAAATGTCTTAATTTCGTAATGGGAGGAAAATAGAAAATATTGAGGGTTCCACAGTCGTTTAGTGCGGCTAAAGCAAGAGTCTCTGAAATTGGGCTCAAGGGAAACTGAATACTTAAAACTCATTAAACAGCCTATAATTCAAATGTTGCACAAGAGCACATCATGGAGTATTTAAACAGAATGAAGAAATCATATGCAAATTTTAAAAGACCATTTTTGTGTAGCCTATATCTCACTCACCTAAAAGCCGACTTTATTTAACAACTCATGTGCACTGGGGAGGGTAATTTCGGATTCTACATATACAAGTTTTCTTATCAATCCAACGACTAAGCTAACCATTCTTCAATACAACTTTCGAGTTTATGGCTTGACAGATAGACGACAAACTATACTTTGACGTGTATGTATTTATAGAATATTTCATTCCAACTGTCACCCAGCATCCATAAAATTAATTTTTCTGAAACTCAAAATAAAATTTGGAAAAATACCGGAGCTTTTTGAGGCTTTTTAATTCATTTACATCGTTAGACATTCACCCATGGAATTTAATTCATGGAGTCTAAATCAATAACTAAATGTGTGTAGAGTAAAAAAAAAAAGATAAAAAAATTGAAATGTGTTACAAATCGTAAATCTTTATTGCTCGCGAGCACTAAATTCGCCCACTCTTGATTCACTCTTATAATTCCGCAGTTTTGTTAACGCACAATAGTTGAAATTTTGTCAATGACGCACATTTACGAATGTCCATTTACGCACTCTGAAAAAAAGAAAAATATCTTTCTTTGAGCTCTTTATTTGATTGTTTTTAATATGCTGTTTACGAATCCTATTATGTATGAATAGTGTCACATTTTCGCCGTATTCGAACCTTAAAGTTAAAAAAACGGGGTATATTTTATATTTACTTCCGATATGTGATGGCATTACTATTTTCAAACATCTTTCAAAGTGCATTTAATTATGATACTTACTGTAATACCCTAAACTGTGTTATTTCAAACTATTATAATTTTGACGAAAAAAGTCATAACTTTGGCTTTTTAAAATCTTTCTCTTATTGTCTTATATTCGAATAGACAACATTGCGAAGTTTATATCTAACTTTGACTAAAGTTATACATCATGCCCTGACGGTATACCTTCCACTAGTTTGAAAAACTGTATACAAACCATTTATTGTTGACTTTGTCCGTTCTTTTTACCTTTTCAATGTTTCCATCTATTTAAAAAAAATCCTCTGCATAAAAAGGCAAAAAAGACCGAAGTTAGGAATGATAGACCTTTACAAAAGGATCCTCTTTAGTCACTTTTCTTATGAAATTGGCTAAAAAATTGTATTGATTCATTCAAAAGGAGGTTTCAAGTGAATTGTGTCTTCAATGACTTTAGTTAGGCATTAGACAGCCTCTGGCATCGAATACTGCTTTTAAAACTAAGAAAGCTTGCATAAAGCGACCATTTTGTGGTATTGCTGCAAACTTATTTATATTTATTATAGACCATGCTCGATACTTTTCTATGTTCATTCCGCCAACATTTTGAGCAATAACTCTGGAATACGACAGGGCAGCCATTTAGACCCTTTACTTTTTATTTTATTCATTAATGACTTACAATCTGTGTTGAAGCACTCAAAGTGTCTCATTTATGCAGACGAAAAAAAAATATTTTTAGTTCGATGTTTCACAAATTGTTGATGATTTTTCTAATCAAATATAATTTGAGAAACCAATTTTTTTTCATTTAAAATCTCTTAACTTTTTTTTATAATTTACTTGTGAAAAACATAATAAATCCACACAATCAGTCAAGAGTTATAAATCGATAACTGTAAACATTGAAAAGCTATAAGTTTTCCTTTTCAGCAGTAAAAGATTAATGAATGAAAATTCGTCCATTTTGAGATTTCCTTCACATAGCATTTTTTTATTCGTCGCGAATGACGATTAAACGAAACAAATCAAACAAAAAAAGAATGATTTTGAAGTTGGTCGAGAACGAACAATTCATTCGTTGCAGTGTGGATAATATGTGCAACGCGAATATAGTTTGACAGTTCCTAACAATTAAGATTGTAATTCGTGACTACCAATTTTTGTTCTCAAATTTCTCTTACTTTAGCAATGAAAATGCAAATTTTAATATTCGATTAAGTTTTCTACCATTTTGTCTAGTTTTGGGGGAGAACTTAGAATCATAAATGTTTAAATACAATTTGTTCTTTAAAATTTATAAATAATCCTTAAAGGACTATTCACATTTACACGAAACCTACCAACGACCGACTAATAAAAGAACGAATGGGTTTTAAAAAAAATGTATAAGCCTAAATTTTTTATGAAAACTAGACATTTTAATTGCTAAAATAGGAAAAATTTGAGAAAATAAATCGGTCGCCACAAATTGCAATCTTATTGTTGCTAACTGTCAAACTCTATTTGCATTCCACATACAATCCACACTGTAACGATAGAATTCTACGACCTAATGACTACCCTTAAAATCATTCTTGTTATTGTTTGTGACATTTAAATCATTCGAACGAATAAAAAGAAAGCTATCTGAACGAAATGTCAAAATAGACGAATGTTTGTTCATTCGTTGTTTGTCGCTCTGATGTGAATAATCACAAGTTAGAAATTTAAATTCGTCACTAATCCATCCAATCAATAATATCCTTCATTTTTACAAATCTCTGACTTGCTAGCGCGAAGATAAAAATCAAAGAATACTACCAAATTAAATGAGCTTTCCAAAGATATTTCATTAATGCACATCTCCTTATTGTAAATCGTATTTTTGTATGTATTAATAGTTTGATGATACTTGTAGCTATAAAATTGACAAATCACAAGCCAAAAAAAAAACTCAAAAAACCAGAGTCCTCGTTCTATATTTTGCAAACAAAAATGTTTCATGTTAAATAGAAAACCATGCAATTCTTTTGCAAAATTTGTTGTAATAAAAAATATTTAACAAAATAAATTGGAAATACAACTCAAAAGTATTAAACTGGGTCATTGCTGATTTGACCAGAACCAAAGAGAGCTCCATAAGTTTATTTCCAAAATAAATTTGCAATAATTTTATTCTTTTATTTTATAAAAAAAAAATTGAAATAAAATTTCAGCTGAGTCAGAAACAGAAAATAAAAGGGAGAGAACAGAGTGAAGCCATTACAGCGCCAAAGTGGCACACGATATTATTTTTTTATTAATAAACTGAACTGATTGGAGAGCCAATATCATCATCACTCACCACTCAAACTCACCTGGTTTGATTAAAATGTCTATAATATGCCAGCTGAGGTTCTGTATAGACCAACACGGTTATGTGGCTCGAATAGAGTCGGTGTCGTCTCCGTGGGCTGAAATCTGAAGTAGTTCAATTTAATTGATTTGGTAGTGAAAATTAATTGGGTTGCCAAACTAAATTAAACATCCATGAGCCTCCTCAGAGAGACGAGGAATTAAGAAGTGTAGTAAAGAAAACTACGCGACGACGACGACGTCAATAGAAAGCTTTCTTCGTTCTTGAGAATTATTAATCCGGTTCGGTGTGTCTCAAAAACGTGCCCGCATCATCCATAAAAACAACATACCTTAGCTGAATATTGCTATGTATTTTGTTGTAATGAAAATTAATTTAATATTTATTATAATTTTTCTAACTGAAATGAAAAACATCAGACGGTGACGGTAACGTCGACGACGACGACGAACGGTAGCGGTGCGGTGTGGCGTCGACGAACATTTAAATAAATAATTAAAAGTGTACCCACTTTACTATCAAAAGTAATTATTTTGTTGTTTACAGTGAACTGTATTTATATCAAAGTTGCTTATTTTTCGCTGAATTTGATGAATAGCGAGATGTCTTAAACTAGGAAGTCATTTCAATTGATATTGTAAATTTAATGTAAGGTTGGTTCAAACAACATAAATAACCAATTCAAATGTTAACTACATATGTACATATCTGTTGATTGTATGATTCGATATTTATGCTTGGGAATGGAAAATGTGTGTATTTAGTTTCAGTGAAATTGTTAATCGTGATGTGGTTTTGGCATTGGTGATAATATTATTTCAATGCTGTTTGTCAATAAGATTATAATCATCTATTTGTTAATACAAAAAAAAACTTATTAATATAAAATCTGTCAGTTGGGATTCTGGTTAAAAAAATCAAATGGTTAGTTATCGAAACATATGAATATACTATAGGTGTTTCCATTCTAACGGGTGTGACATTTAAATTCTTCGCATAGTATTCTTAATTCATAAGATTAAATGTTTGTTATTTGTAAGCCACATAAAGTCCTGGAATTTAAAAAAAAAACTGAATAACCATTTCAGTCGCGTTACGGGAGTGACATAAGGCAACTGGTGTTTTATGAAAATTTCTTTTGCAAATATTTCGCGGAAAGTAGATCTTAAGTTCCAGGAAATTATTGTCATAATAATTATCATAGAAGTGTTTTCATTTTCCACAAGAAGTTCTTCTCCCATTTAAAAGTGAAAATATTTCCTACTCCAGTGGGTGAATTTTTTTTTTTTTTTTTTTTTTTAAATGGTGTATTTTTTTAAATTTCATATCTAAGAAAAAAAAACTCAAAATGAGTCGAGAATATTTGTAAAAATTAATTAGAGTTCGACTTCATAAAATGTATTTTCGAAAAGCTTTTTAGTTTACTAATCGAGATTTATTTAAAAAAATTGAGTTTGGATAAAATGAATTTGCGGTTTTATGAAATTTTATTTGATTCCTTTTGAAGAAACCATCCCTCTGCCAAAAAAAAATATACATATATAAAAGTAATAATCCAACATGTTTCGATTTGCATATATACACATTAAAAAAAAGCCCTGGTTGAGATTAAATCTATCAAAAACTTATGAGATGCTCTGAGTTTTTCAAGAACTTCATATCGACTTCATGACCTTAAAATTCTACTCCGAATTTATTTCGAAAACGGAAAGTGACCTTAAATTGAACCCACATAATTTTTGGGAAATATGTTATCAATAAACGTAAATTTGACGGTTTTCCAGCAAGCAGAAATTGTAATAATTTTTTGAATCATCGTCCAGAGAGGATATCTAATATGTTTGTTGATTAATTAAAAGCACCTTTAAAGACTTTTCTTCAACAACTTCTTCTTCAAGGGAAGTGTTGCACTCTTCTAATTGTCAACAATGCACATCTTAAAATTTAACATTTTAAAACTTAAAAAATATTTTAGTCCTGGCCCGGTGTTCTGTCATTTATGTTGAAAAAATGTGTATCTTACTTCCGTTTTTACTTGCGATATAGGTACTATAGGGCAAGTTCTGCATTTGGAAAAAAAATCGAAGTCGAGATTTTGATCAAAGTTGACATTACGATGATAGCGAAGACGAAAAAAGTGGGTCTGACAATTCCGTCTGTCTGTCTGTATGTCTGTATGTCTGTATGTCTGTACCTCGAACTACAGCCTAAACTACCGGACGTATTTTCTTCAAACTCGGTAGTTAAGGGTCTTCGGTGATTCCCTAGAGGAAAAATTGAAATTTTTTTTTTAGCTCCAAAACTAAGGGTACCCCCCATACACCCGTAATACAAAATCTTATTTATCTCGAAAACGGCTCTAACGATTTTGATAAAAAAAATTAAGTGTGATATTATGGACATGGACTATACTTTGGTCAGAAAAAAAATTTGGGGGGAAATGTTATTAGGGGTATCTGTCATAGAAGGGTTTTTTTGATTTTCGAATTTCTCACCAACGGCTCTAACGATTTTAACCAAAATTTTTATGCAGGAGCTGCTTTGCATTTTAAAAAATATAAACTAAAAATTTTTTCGAAAAAATAGTTTTTGGATTTTTAAAAAAATAATACAATTTTTTTTTTGAAAATTCAATATCTTGAAAACCGATACAAGATTAAATTTTTAAATTACGTTTTAAAATGTATTTTATTAAATACTAACAATTTGCATATCAATTTTTTTTATAAAAATTTTAAGGAAAATTTAGTACACAAAAAACATGTTTCAGTGTGTCTGTATGTCTGTACCTCTCACTACAGCCTAAACCCTTGGACCTATTTCTTTCAATCTCGGTAGTTAAGGGTCTTCGGTGATTCCCTAGAGGAAAAATTGAAATTTTTTTTTTAGCTCCAAAACTAAGGGTACCCCCCATACACCCGTAATGCAAAATCTTATTTATCTCGAAAACGGCTCTAACGATTTTGATAAAAAAAATAAAGTGTGATATTATGGACATGGACTATATTTTGGTGAAAAAAAAATTTGGGGGGAAATGTTATTAGGGGTATCTGTCATAGAACGGTTTTTTTGATTTTCGAATTTCTCACCAATGGCTCTAACGATTTTAACCAAAATTTTTATGCAGGAGCTGCTTTGCATTTGAAAAAATATAAACTAAAAATTTTTTCGAAAAAATAGTTTTTGGATTTTTAAAAAAATAATACAATTTTTTTTTTGAAAATTCAATATCTTGAAAACCGAGACACCATTAAATTTTTAAATTACGTTTTAAAATGTATTTTATTAAATACTAACAATTTGCATATCAATTTTTTTTATAAAAATGTTAAGGAAAATTTAGTACACAAAAAACATGTTTCAGTGTGTCTGTATGTCTGTACCTCTCGCTACAGCCTAAACCCTTGGACCTATTTCTTTCAATCTCGGTAGTTAAGGGTCTTCGGTGATTCCCTAGAGGAAAAATTGAAATTTTTTTTTTAGCTCCAAAACTAAGGGTACCCCCCATACACCCGTAATGCAAAATCTTATTTATCTCAAAAACGGCTCTAACGATTTTGATAAAAAAAATTAAGTGTGATATTATGGACATGGACTACATTTTGGTCAAAAAAATTTTGGGGCAAAATGTTATTAGGGGTACCTGCCATAGACCCGTTTTTTTGATTTTCGACTTTCTCATTAACGGCTCTAAGGATTTTCCCCCAAAATTTTTAGCAGGAGTCCCCTTGAGTTTAAAATAATATTGTATATAAAAATATTCGAAAAAATATTTATTGGGTTTAAAAAAAAAAAAAAAAAAAATTTAAATCAATATCTTCAAAACCTATGAACGATTATTTTTTGAAATTATTTCCTAAAACCAATATTATTAAATAATTAAAATCCGCATCCCACATTTTTTTCTTGAAAAATTTTATAGAAATTTCTTAGATAAAAAATTTATTTAATAATAAAACGATTTTTTAAGGTTTATTTGCATAAATTCATACTTTTCCGGAAACCAGACGGCAATTTTATGCATTTGAACATTATTATCTCATTAAATCCATGTTTTATATTTATAAAATGTATCTTAAATTCCAAAGTACTTTTACATAAGAGCAAGTTCGTGCGATCCAGTCGTGCATTTTATTTGTTCTTTTCATTGAGTCTCTAAAATGTTCAAAATTTCCATCTCTTTTGAAATATTCGTACCTAGCGCCAATCCATAAAAATGGTCCCAAGAATTTAATAAAAAAAACTATCGTCCTATTGCAAAACTATTTGCTAATCTTAAACTCTTGTCTGTGACATACTATCTTTTAATTGTTCTTCTGTTATATGTATGTGAAAATCAACATGTCCTTACCGAAACTTAGCAAAGCTTTTGACAACTTAAGTTATGAAACACTTTTAAATAATATAAAAAAACTTGCACTTAATGATCGTTTTGTTTTGTGGATATCTTGAAGTCATCTTCAAAAATAAAAGCTCGTGTCAATTTAAAGTTGATTCTGGTGTACCTCAGGTAAGCCATCTTGGCCTTTCCTTCTATATTACAACATTCATTTCATATGCTGATGACTTAAAAATATTTCGATAGATTATGCAACTCCATTGTGGTTTGTGAGCAACTACAGGAGATCTTCACAATTTTTTAGGACTGGTGCAATAATAACCATTTATGTATATTTAAATATTGATAAGTGTAAGACAATGTGTTTTACACGACAAAGTTATTTATTTTTGTATGACTTATTTAACAGATAAATTCTTCGCATTGAAAAAGAGTGTCTAGTTTGTCTGATCTTGCAATCTTATTGGACTCAAAATTATCATTCACTGATCACTATAATTGTATTGTAAAAAAAGCAAAATGCTTGGTTTCGTCAAAAATTTTTCCCGTGAGTTCCGTGATCCATATGTTATTAAAATTCTCTATGTTACTTGTGTTAAGCAAATTCTTAAATACGGATGTGTTGTATGGATGCCTTACCACTACATTCACATAACTCCTTTCGTGTTTTTTCTCTGGCCAGATAAAGTTGAATTACCTACATAAAATTCAATACTTAAGTTAATAAACCCTTCATCACTTTCTTTTCACAGAGAATAGAGCAGTTCAGTTTAACAAGAAATTTGCCTATGCATTATTTTTAGGAGATCAAACTTCGGCAAAAACAGCATTTATGTTTATCTATCGAAGGCCAGTTTATATAGAATGCCTCTTACATATGTCCATCGGAATATATTTTTCTTCCTAAGAACCCTTAACTGAAACGAAAGTATTAAGTTGTCAAAAAATCGCTTAAAGCAGTGTTTTGGTGAAATTTATAACCAGAGCACCAACTAAAATCGAGTAAGTCGATTATGGTCAGTCTTTCATATATCCACTAATTTTTTATTTCAAAATCAGTGTTAAAAGTCACATTTCTAAAAATTGAACTAAGCGCCATCTAAACTCTCAACATTTTAATATTTTGAATGCACTTTATGTTCACTCTGATTACAGACAGTTAATTAGGCCATTCTTAGTCAATCTTATTCACTCTTAGTGTTGTTGTTGTTTTCGTGTTAAAATTTACTGACCTAACTATTTACTTTTTCAAAAAATATATTGAACTTAAATATTCAAGATTCGTTTCATCAAATGAGCCAAACCAATGCGATGTTGATTGCAAAACACTAATCAGGCTTTAAAAGCAAACACAATTGCACTACAGCGGTACTTAAAGTTTGTTATGATGTTCGCTCCGCTTTCGATGACGATATTTTGACTGTAGTCGTATTTCTAGACTGCTCAAAACGTTTTAATTCAGTAAATCACCAAGTTCTTTTATATAAAATGAAGAGTCATCTTGATTTTAAAGAGTCTGTGTGCAGCCGTTTGACTTCATTTCTATGAAATCGTAGACAAGCCATACATTACGAAAATAGGTCATCTTTAAGTTTGCCATTTCGGTCAGGAGTTCCTCAAGGATCAGCTTTAGGCCCTCTTTTATTTACCCGATTACTATAATATTAATTGTAAACATCATTTATATCCGGATGATGTCCAAATTTATAATACATTTATTAGAACTGATGAATCATCTGCTCTATTTTTATCTGGTCTCTGTAAAATGAACTAAATTTGAACCTATTAAAAACTATCAATATCCAGATATCCAACTAATATGACCACTCCTCATTATACTTATTATACTCGTACATTAACAACTGTTAATTTGTAAAAATATTTAAAAATCTGGATATACATTTTAATATTGGCCTTAGCTAGGATAATCACATGAACCAAATTGTAGCATCCTTCGAGGCCTTATTTTTGTTAAACCTTTAGTAAATCCTGATGTGCATTTAGAACGGTAGCGTATGGTAAGCTCATTAAATTCTGATCTCAATAACATTGTCAAATGAGGAACCAAAAACCGCGTAGAATTTAAACGTTCAAAAACTCAATGCTGTCTTCTGTCGTCCTTGAGCGGCACATGCGTTGAGGAAACCGAGCAGCTCTCAGTTCTCGTAATATGCATTACATACCACCTTGTGTGAAATTACCACACTTTATATCCTCTCCAACTTTCCTAAAACGGTCGCACTGTGTTTAAACATTTTAAATGGACTACTTTTATTTTATTTTTGAAGTTTAAATCATTTGTATGCAAAGTTTTTTTATTTTAATTTCTAATAATTATAATTAAAGTCATGTACGAGTAACATTTTCGGTTTTTATTTGCTTGATAAAATCTAATTTATATTATGGGAAATACTTTAAAAATATTTTTTTTTAATAACATCTAGTTTATTTTTTTTTTATTTTTTATTAAATGTCTTCCTCTATATCATTAACTCCTTTTCTTAAAATTTCCTCCTCTTATCCATCATAACACAAAGATAATAAAATAAAATCAAATGTAAATAAAATAATTAAATAGAGAAAAGAAAAACAAAAAAAACTAAAACAAAGCTCCCAATGCATACTTAATTCTTTAGAACCGACAAAATGTTGGAACGCCAACTTATGGTCTTTCTTCGGGGTTTTCTCTTATTAACTTGGACTCACCTTTATCAATTAAGAAGGCTCAGGTAAATTTTGTAGATTGAAGACTATACTACTCAATTATTAGTATTTATTTGCTTTTTTTATATGAACAATTCTCTTTTGTTGGCTCTTTTGTATAAATTCATTTTAATTTTGTTTTAAGTGTTAATTTTATCATTTTTATTCGTTTTTTTTTTCTTCATTTATGTTCTGTTATTGGCTCTTTTTTCACACACAACAAATTAAAATAAAAGAAAATAAAATTTGGTGATTTTTTTTCGTTTTACTTTTGCCAAATTTAGTTTTTAACTCGCTCTTAGTTTTTCTATTAAAACATTCGACTTGTAGGTTACTCCGCATTCACCCGAATTCATTCCATCACGTATAAATTCATCGCCAAATTTTTACTCACCATATCAGCCGATGCTAAGCAATGGCGTTGGCAACACTGGCATACGTGGAAATGGAAACTCTGTTCAAAATCAGGCCCCCACAACGCCGGTTTCGGTGAAAACGAATGCCACCCCGATTTCGGGATTGCAGAAAAGCGTAATAGCTGCTGCTGTACAAAAACATCAACAACAACAGCAGCAGCAACATCTACAACAACAGATCCTTCATAAGTCACAATCACAACAGCAGCCGCAGTCGCATGCAGCGGTTACAAGTCTTGCTAAAAGTGCTGCTAATCCAATATCAGCCACAAAAGCACCGACCGCAACACAAACGTTTGCGATGACTACCCCTCTGAAGCAGCGTCATTCGCCCTCTAGTGTTGGTGAGAAATCACCGCCGCGGATATCGCCGCATGGGTCACCTATTCCGAATACACTCTCCGCCAATGTACACCAGGTAAGCAATTGTTTATAAAAAAAAATAAAAATAACAATGAACGATATTTTTCATTAGGAAAACGTTGGTGGAACGATATACTTTTACCCGACTGCCAATCACACTTCCAGCCAAAATAGTAGCTCGGTAAGTAGTGACACTGTCGTGTCGCACGCCCCAACCGTTGTGCCAGGAGGTGCAACAATCACTCCCTCTCCAGCCGTACTGTACACTGGTCATGTGTATCCAGGGCCTTCGTCGAATGTCATTAGCATGCAGCCGAAGACTCAGCTAGAAACGGCTTTCTTTATACCAGATGAGATGCGCTCCGATATCCTCACCCGCAATGAGATCTCTAATTTCATCTTGGACACAGGTGATGCAGCTAATTCTAATATACCCCTGGAAGTGGACAACTACCACTCACTGTATCCCTTGGAGCCTCCACAACTGCATCCCAAGATGACAATGCCGACATCCACCTACAAGGCAACACACAGTACGACAGGAATTAAGTACACCTTGAGAAGACTTCATGGTGAGTTTATACGCATTGGTGATAGTTTGAATTCTTCAAAATTTCATATGTTTTCTATATTTCGATTCTATTCTGCTCTCCATTCACTTTAAAAAAAAAACTACTACTCACTCTCGATCGCGCCATCCTTTCTCTTGATATCCTTTTTCTCCAACTTTCCCCCTCTTGTTTTCTCTTCTTTTTTAATTTTATGTCACTATTCTCTTTGGGTTTGAAATTGGCCTGGTTCACAGAATTAAGGGCTTTATGTCATTTGATACCTTCTCAATCTAGGTTTTCGTCTGCAATCGACTAAATGTATGGCAGTCGTTGAGATGTGGAAAAAACTACAACACTCAAACGTTGTCCAGCTCCGAGAAGTCTTCACGACAAAAGCATTTGGTGATAATTGTAAGATTTTTTTTATTTTCACTGTAAATTCCAAAAAAAAAAATTATTAAATTACATTCGCATTTTTGTTTTAGCATTAGTATTAGTTTATGATTATCATCCAGGATCACAGACCCTCTTGTCTAAGTATTTCACACCAGCAGTCGAAAAAAACGGATACTCAGATCCATTCCCCGGCGAAGCGAGACCTTTTAGGTAAACTTTTAAGACTAAAATCCACAATATGCACCTAATTGATAAATTGTCTTTAATGACAAAAAAAATCAATCAAACACTTTCGCAGTCATAAAAGTAATTTGCAAAGAACCAGTAATGGACTACTGCTGCCGGAGGCGACAATATGGGCGATTATTATGCAATTAACAGCTGGATTACGAGCAGTTCATCAAGCAGGACTCGCTTGCAGGTATTTTTTATTTTATTTGAATAATAGAAATGATTTGATTCAAATATAAAATTTCTTTTGCTCCATCTTTCAGAATCTTGGACCCAACGAAAATAATTGTAACTGGTAAGAGGGTGCGTTTTAGTTTTCCCGGGATCACAGATATTGCTACATTTGATCCAAATGCAACAAATCAGTTGGCTGTAGCTAGCATGCATCAACAGGTGAGAAAGATTGGATCCTAGATGTCGTTCATATTCTTTTTTTACTAAAAATAACTGGAAATTTATTTTGCATTTTGAACCTCACTACAATCTTCTTAAATCATTGCAACGAAGAAATAATCTTTTTTGATTTTGGGAAACTACTTAAGTGGAGCAACGACATTTAAACTAATCCAACACTAATTTCCTTTAATACTAACTTTACCTTCAGAGGAAGACCCGACTCAGATAGCATGTTCAATGTTTTATTAGAACTTTTATAGACATAACATTCATGAGAAATGTAATGGCTCATGTAATGATCGATTTCATCAGATTTTGATGGAATTAACTGAGGGAGCATTAAACCCAAAACGTAAATATTTGTAAGGTGTTAAAACTTCTTAACCGAGTGAAATACATTTTTAAAAACTAAAAGCGTTTCAATAACAATATACTCCAAAATAGAAAAGCGAAACTTCTGAGCAAAACGTACATTGTACAATGTTAATTCACAACACACACAAAAATACTTCGCTCAGTGATACCTCCTCTCATTTAGCAAAGAGGCGTGGCACACAGTAATGGAACGTATAAAGAAAATAGAATTAGTGTTCTGTTTATGAAAATAAACCAACCCTCTCTAAGTCGGAACATGTTAACCCCAGAAATTCAACCATTTAAGTCCAAATCATATACTTCTAAATGAAAGCAATTAAATTTTGTAAAGAGGTTACAATGGATTTGTTGGTGATAATTCCATAAAATAATTACAAGCCTTTGAAATGGGACCATGTCAATATTTGATCGTAAATTTCGCGTGTGTTTATTCCCAAATAAATACAACTAAAAAGGACTCTGCCCTTAAGTACGTTCGGCCGACAAAAACTTTTCAAAAATGGGAAATCCTATTTTCAACTTTCAAAAACGTAGGACTTTGCAAATTTTCTTAAATTCCATTATCCCTTTCTGTACTTCAGAACTATTTGCACTTGGTAAACAGATTTTCGACTTCACTTCACTTTTAACCTGGCTTACCCAATACATTTCAGGAAATTGTAAAGCTGACGAACTCGCCAAAAGTTTTCAGATAAAGCAATTACAGGGTGGGTTTTTGTAATTCAGTGTCATACCTCCGCGCAACGAAATGGGTCGCTTTGCGCTTAAACAACGTTGGGAAATATTGAAAACTTATTTCCAAAGTGAGTGCTGTGTACAACAGCTCAACATTTCACGTACTAGCCTGAGGAGAATTCTGCACAAAGATCTCGGATTATTCGCTTACAAGGTCCAAATGACTGAGCAATTGAAGGCGCACGCTTAAACGACGTTGTGTTCCATAATTAATGGGAATGTTTGCTCTTACTAATAAAGCCATTATACATAGAAACATTTTAATTTTGTTCATTTTATTGCATTTTTAAAAAAGAAACTTGTAAAAACATCGCTACGTGTAAACTTATGCTAAACCAAGATGCTATATAGAGAAAAAAATATAACGTGGAACAATATCACCACCTGCTTGTCGACAAAACAGATTTGGCCAATGGTAGATCTCAAGCGCTCTAAAGGTTTAATATCTTTAGGCAGATCGCACATAGGCGTAATAGGTTTTATAACAGGACACTGTTTGATAGGCAAGCACGCAACGTGGCTTGGAATTTATTCTAACGATTTCTGCAGAAGCTGCATGGACGAAGTAGAGCAGGAATCGATCCCTCACCTTCATTGTACATGTCCTCTATCCCAAAGACGAAGACTCAATCTGTGAGACTTCTACTACAATGATCTTTGCGATCTAGCAAATATATATACATATGTATGCAGGCAAATTCTCTCGCTTCATAGGGAGCTCCAATTGGTTTAACGATTAGAGAGAAAGTCTCCAAGATTTAATGTGGTATAACGATGAACCAATTCCTTGTCTAAGTGTGTCGGCGCTCCGACTGACAACCACGTCAACCTAACCTACCCTATACATAATTTAAAATTCAAAAATATCTTAGACAATTAATAGGTACATGAAAATTTGTTAGAAAATATTTTACGGCTTGTCCAGCTTTTCATAAAACAAGGATTTTCAAGAATTAGTTTTTATTCGTCTGCGAGTAAAGAAATTTCACCGAATCTAATACTTATATTTTGACGGAAGTTGTTGTGATATAATAATATTTTATTTTCTATACGTTTTCAATATTCCAGGAGGACCTCACAGCTCTCGGACGATTAGTTTTAGCACTCGCCTGTAGATGTTTACAATCTGTGCAAAGAGATAGCGTACAAAGCAGCATCGATTTGGTTTCCAGACATTATTCGTCCGATTTAAGAAACTTTATAGTGTTAGTTTTAATAACAATTGTGAACAAATCAAAGTGATATGTTTATTTATAAAAAAAATAATTGTTGTTTATTTTAGATATTTATTCACAACCACACAAAGACGCTCAGTGACTGATTTGATGCCAATGATTGGTGCTCGTTTCTACACACAATTGGATGCATTACAGAGCCAGTGTGATATGCAGGAGGATGAATTATCTAAAGAAATGGAAAATGGTCGCCTCTATCGGATATTGGTTAAATTAAATTGCATAAATGAGAGACCGGAGTAAGTTAATAATTGCACTATAAAACTAGTCTGACTGATTTAAAAATTGTATTCTTTGTTTCAGCTTCAATTTGGAATGTACATGGTCTGAAACTGGTGATAGGTATATGTTGAAGCTATTCCGTGATTATTTATTTCATTCCATCACCGAAGATGGTCGACCATGGTTGGATCACGCACACATTGTTCAGTGTCTTAATAAATTAGACGCTGGATCATTGGAAAAAGTTAGTAATTTACTGCACAACTTATTTTTTGTTACACAATAATTAACGAGCCACACAACTTTTTTTCTTCGAAGACTAGACTTATTAACTTTGAGTCTGGTTTCTATAGAAAGTTCCGTTAAATTATTTGAACCTATGACACTTAATTCGTCTTTGAAAACTATACAACATGAAAATATTGTTTTTTTTTTTTCAGGTCCAATTGATGTCTCGAGATGAGCAATCCGTTCTCATTGTCACTTACGTAGAACTCAAGAACTGTCTTGAGAATTCATTTGCCGAATTGATGGCTCAAGCGGCCACATAATAAATGCTTCCCAAAGTATACATCACTCCAACAAAGATTCCCCTTTTTCCATTCAAATTTAAGAACCAAAAGCAAATTCTTGAAACTTTCAATAACAAACAAAAAATGTTATATAAGTTAAAAAGTGTATTTAGAAAAAATCAATGCAATATATCTCCAGGAAAATCCAAAAACAGGAAATGCAGAAAAAACTATTTTTTACAAACAGTTGTTAAATTTCTGTCAAAACGCGTTAAAAAAAAAGAAAAAAACAAAAAACACAAATAAATTGTCTCCTATTTTGATATCAAAAACAAACAAAAAAAAATTTAACCAGAAAAAAAAAAGTATTTTTACACGAAAAACGAAAAATAATTAAATTTATAAAACATCTTGAGCAAGGAGATCAGCAATTAGGAGTGAAATTCTCGGAGCGCCCTCAGCCTCTCTTCTTATTTCCACCTTGACAGAAAATAAAAAAAAAAACAAAAATATTAAATTACAGAAGGCTCGTGTTAAAATATGCTGAATGATTGCGCTCAAAATTTCTCCAGCTCCTTTTTTAATTCTCTTATCTCTCTATACGAGCTAGAACCACGCTATTTTGTTGAATGTTGAAACAATTAAATTTACAAAAAAAACTTGTTGATCTATTTTGCATGCTGTAAGAAAAAGAATTAAAAAAAAAACAGAAAAACAATTTAAAGTATGAGAAACAAATTTTTACACCTTAAACGAAAATTATTGTAATCATGAACGTAATAACCACCTTCACGAGCATTAAAATGAAACAGAGCCCTCTTAATATGTATTAAAACAAAAAATCCTCTCGTTTTGTAAAGCATTTTTATGTTAAGCATTGTAATTTTTTTTTTTCAAACAAAATCCAGCTCCAAAACTTTTTAGTCATGAAGAATAAAAAACATTTTTAATATTGTTTGAAAAAACCTGCTTGTTTTTAAAAGAAAATACGCTAGAAATATTTTATTAGATAAATGAAGTTGTAAATGTGCAAAATTAGAAAGAAACGTAATTTAGGTATTCTTAATGGTTGAACTCTTCTCCTTTTGTTTTGAAATTAATACGAATAATTCAAATATTTAATTGATTAAAAATTATTTTAAGACTTAATTTTTACGCAAAGCAAAAGTCTTCACTGGTAAAATATAGAATTCTAGAATAAATATTTGAGTTTTGAAACAGAATTGTTTTTCATGATTGTTTCTAAATTGTAAAATTTGTTTGATAAAATGACTTAAACTTAATGTTAGTTAGTGGTTAGTGCGTTGGACTGTCATGTAGACGATCTTGGGTTCGATTCTCA
This sequence comes from Chrysotoxum bicinctum, assembly GCA_911387755.1. Lineage (NCBI taxonomy): Eukaryota > Metazoa > Arthropoda > Insecta > Diptera > Syrphidae > Chrysotoxum > Chrysotoxum bicinctum. The sequence continues at coordinate 208,017,631 of OU426989.1, read as the reverse complement.
GCCAAAACGTTTTTCAGGATTGTATCGGCTCCGAGTCATTCGGAATCGACGGAATATTGTAGGTCCTCTCCATTCCTGCTTAAACGCTCTTAGGAGTGGTTGAGAGTTTTAAATCACCTATTTAAAAACGATAATGATAATTAATTGTTCGTCTTACCCCCAGTTTCACAGTGGAAGTTTAAACCTCATTTTCAGTTCAACAATTTAATTAAGACTGTGAAACCGGACGAGTTGAACTTCAAATTTAAATCTCCATTTCAGGTTCAGCTGAACTTAACTTTAAACTCCCGCTGTAAAACTGGGGGTTAGTAGACGAATTTTAAGATCAATCTGAATGAGCCATCATACACTAGATCAATTTTAACCCAGAATAACTTCAGAGTAACTTTTGCTTCAATCACACACTTGATCAATAGGCTTGTTGAAGATTGTGTTTAGATGAATTAGGTTGTAGTGGTGAAGATCGTTGCTACCCAGCTGAAAAATAACAATTTGTTTCCTAGTTACAAATAACTTGTGTGTGTATTACCCCCAGTTTAAGCTTAGTTCAGTAGAACCAGAACTGGAGCTTAAATTTGAAGTTCAATTCGTCCGGTTTCACAGTCGTTTAATTGAACGTAGTTTAACTAAATTGTTTTTTTTTTTCTTTCTATCTGAATTAAATAAAAAAACACCAAGTAAAGTTTGCTTTGTTTCAGTTGTGACCTCCAATAGGAAAAAAAATTAAATATAAATTTATTTTCTAATGTGTAAAGTGGTTGTTGAACTGAGGTTTAAACGGAAGAATAGTGTCGTTTAACCTTAACTTAAGTTCAAGATTTAAATGTCACTGTGAAAATAAATTTGTCGGGTTTAAACTTCCACTGCGAAACTAGTGGTTAGTATTTCAACTTTATTATTATATCGAAAATAGGGAAAATGTTTTGCTCCTTTTATTCCTCCCTCTTCAGCTCCCTCGCTTACAATCTACGTTTTCAACTCTCCAAATTGCTATAGTGTATGATGGCCCAATATGGAAAATGGTTTTTTTTTGTTTTTGTATAACACTCTTTATACCCTGATCTCAGAGCTTATGTTGGATTAATATGAAGGATATGAAGAATATGGCTGCAGTGGATGCGAATGCTGGCGAAAAAATCCTTCTAAAATTTTCGTTGTTGCATATGAAACCGACCACAATTACGTAACTGATTCCAATTGGTGTTCACTTAAGTTTATTACCATTTTCATTTGGATTAATTGGATAGCTTCATAGTTTAATTTTTGAACATATTTTTGTCTTTAAGGTTGAACTGTATATTTTGACAGCTCACTTATGCTTATGGAACAAGCTTCCCTAAATTTCGAAAGGCAAAGTCACCCATAGACTAATTAATCATGTATCTCCTTTTTTAGTTCCTGATTCTCTGAATTTCAGTTTCACTTAAGTGGGATGCGCCAGTCCAGAGATCTAAAATCTCTTGAAAATTTGAATTTCCTTTTAATTTCACAAAATAAGGAGAAGAGTTTCTTTCGAAAAAACAAAACAATTATTAATGATCTCAAGAATTTTACCTTAAACAATCACATATTGGTTTTTGTATGTTTTATTTTGTTTATTCAAACAAACGAAAGAAAAAATACATTGCATTTGAAATTTAGGACGAAACAATTGAAAAGTAACTGATAAATGAATAAACAAATCAAATGATAAATAATTTTTCATCATTTTTTATGTTACTTATTTTTCTTTTCTAAGTGGAGAAATGTGTGGATAAATTTAATTCCAACTTTTCCTTTGAACATTTATTTTCTAGAGATTTCCTAACAAAAATTGTTAAATAAAAAAACCATAAAGTATATTTTGCTACAAAAAAAAAAAAAAAAGATATAAAAGATATAAAAGATACAAGTTTTGCTCAACGAAAGAAAATATATATATATATATATATGTGATTTGGATTCGGGAACGTTTTTTCTTTAAAATTATTGTTATAAAATCAAATATAATATAAAATCAGAAAATCAAATTAGGAAAATATCTATAGAAAATATTTTGGAAAACTGCTGCAATTTTTGAAAGTACCGTCCAGTGTTGTGCTAATGTTATATTTAATCAGTTTTAAATCTTTTTACAATTTGTGTACAGAATATTTTTAAAAAAAACACAGTTATTTACAAATAAAATAAAAAAACAAAAGAAAGCAAATGTGGGACTCATATCAAATACCCTGTTATATTTGTATAAAAGAAAATTTTATTAAACAAAAAAATAAAATCCACACATTTATCTCCATCTCTTATGACCATGCAATATACACAATATATTTAGTTCTCTTTTTAATACAAAACAAAATTATACAAATCAAATGGGAAGCAAATAAAATGTAAAACTACAAAAATAATGAAACAAGACAAGAGTTCAAGAGTTCAAAAAAATGCGGAAATAAATGTTTAAACATTTGAAAATAATTCAAACAAAATATAAAACAAACTTAGTTAAAAAATTAATATTAAACTTATTTTTTCTGTTAGTTGTAAGGTTTTCTTAAGTATGGTTCTGATTTAAAAATAAAAAAAAATCAGAAACAAATATCGTACAAGCTGTGCAGCGAGAGATTCTTTTTCTATGATTGATTTTTTTTAACTATTACTGTTAAGTTATTTTTTTTTAATTTAAAATTATAATAAGTTTAATTTGCTGTTAGGAAGAAACATCATTATAATTATTTTAATTCAGTTTTGCAAAAAAAAAAATATTCGATTCAAAACTCGGAGCGAAGACTTTCAAGTCAGCAAGATTTTGGTTAAGTATTTTTCTTTCTAAGTAAAAAAAACATGAGAAGAACGAAACAAAAGAATGTGATTTTATCAAAAAACAAAAAAAAAAACTTACATAAAATTCCAATTTTCATTTTGTTTCTGTTATTTTTTTTTTTGAAGTAAAATATAAAAAATAAAAAAAAAAAACCAAAAAAAATTATAAAACTTGTAAAAATCCAAACAAAAAAATAAAAAAATGTGTGAAAAAGAATTATAAAAAAAATAATAAAATCGACAAAATATTTTCAAAAACAAAGATGCTTTAGTTTTTCTTTTTAATATATCTACAAGGTGGAGCAAATTTTACTGAATAAAAAAGATTTTGATTTATGGATGATATCCGTCAAGTGGCTGCCGCCAGCGCCAGTGTTGATACACATTTGTGCCCGTTTTATCGCATTTTCCATGACGGTGATAACTGTCTGAATTCCTGTCGAATATTCTCCTTAAGGGCTGCGATTGCCTGAGGCTTGTTGGCATGAACCCGCGAAATCAAAGAAATGAGTCTGGGGCCAAATTACCGCATCAGTTTTCGAGTAATACGTGACTGAATTATGTGAGTTTGGCATTACCGCTTACGTCATCGAGCAATCACTTACACTAATTTGACATATGACTAATTTGGATGGTTAAATCGGGCGATCTTGCTGGCCATGCCAAAAAGGAAGATTACCCGAAAAGGAAGTCAGTAAATGCATTGTTTTTGATCACTACCAAAAAACAAAAAAATATCTTTAATAATGTAAAAGTTCATTCAATTTGAGTGTCAGAGTAATAAATATAGTCTTAAAATTTTAGTTTCTTTTTTCCCAATGAGAAACAGTCAAAATTTATTGCGACGTTTTTAAATATTAGTTCTGTTCAGTGACGCTGTTCCGAACAGTTTAGAGCAGTTTGGAACAGAAAAGTACACCTTTTTGCTGTTCAATGAGAAATTTTCTGTTTTAAACTGTTCTGATTTGCTGTTCAATGAGTCTGTCTGGAACAGTTTGGAACAGCTTAGAACAAGATTTCTTGCCTTCGCTTTTTAGTTAGAGAAAGGTAGAACAACAGATAACTGACTGTTCTAACTTGTCTGACATTTCTCATGGAAACTGTTCTGCTCTGCTCTGTTCTGCTCTATTCTGCTCTGTTCTACTCTGAACTTTTATTCACTGAACAAAACTATTGATAACTTGATAAGAAAGGGCATTTTTTATAATTTGAACTTTTTACTTTTTACAGAGGATCGCGATTAAGTTTGATTTTACTGTTAAGAAATCAGCTCTCTGATTATTTATGAAGTTGTACTTCTCGTGACATGACAGAAAAAATCAATTTTTTGGAAGAAAAAGTGCCTCCAGATATTACAATAACTTTTTTAAGGCAAAATAAAAAACGGCTGCAAAGTGAAATTTCATTTTTTTTTCCTTCAAAACCAACTGTTTTAATGTTTTCATGCAATAATGAATTTATAATACACAAACAATAATTTTGGTATTGTTTTTGGGAAAATTTACCTGTGTGCGTCGTACTAAAAAAACTTGCTACGAAATTCGGAGTTCGTGAATAATGGTATCACTAGTCCCGAATGAATAGGAAGTTGGACAGTTTTTTCTACGAACAGATATTTTGATCGGAGCTCAACTTAAAACGAAACACAAATAAAACTAAGCGAACGAAAATAAAGGACTTGCAAATTAAATATATAAAAACAATTTTTATTATTGTTTTTATGTGAATTTGTTTATATTTTTTATTTTTTGAAGGGCAAATAACGTAAATACAAATAAACATTGGTATCCTTCCGTTATTTAATTTAATTAATAATAATAGGTAATTATTTGTTTTTTCTGATTTTCTTTTTTTAATATAAATTTAATTTAAATTTTAAAATGAATGGAATTGAGTTATGGTTTAGGGATAATAAAACAGAAACAGACAATGCCCAAGAAATTATCAAAAAAAAAAGACATAATCAGAGGCACCTCTAATCCTCTAGAACTGGCAGAAACGATGTATGATTTATGGAATAAAGGTTTTTATCTGGTATACACATACACATATTTGGGTTTTAAACACTTTCGCTTATCCAAAAATGTTTCATTGGACTTCCAAGTGAAATTAACCCTAAACTTATGTTAGCAAAAAGAGCTCCTCGATTCCTCATGGATCTTACCAAGTTAGTGTTGGTAATTAATTTTGTATTGGCCTTGCACAATGTCTTGCTAAAGGAAGTGCTCTCGGTCTAGAAACGCTTGCCAAATTCCTAAACGCAAGATTTGCAAAACACCTACAAACAAGATATAGCAAATCAGAATACGCATATGTAAGAGAATCGCGCAAGAGGTTTTTGTATTTGCATTTTGGAACAGTTTGCTTAGCAGAATTTGCGCAAGATATGCGTTAGGAATTTGCCCGCGTATTTGCTCCAAGTGGGTTGCTTTTCATTACTCTGAAGCAAAAAAAAACTTCGGCTCTGATAGGGTGTATTGACGGTACGCATAATGTACATCAAGCGTATCAAAAAAAAAAGAAGAAATATAGCACGAATATTACAAGATTTTTTTTTAGATTAGTTTATTTATTCAATTCACAGCCCTATTATAGCTATCAACTATCAAGTAGATACTTGATACGTATCAACAAATTGAATGAGTTGGTATTATGACTATCAACTATCAACATTTTTTATCGACTGTGAATTTTATTAGATTTTATTATTACTGTGAATGGTTTTTTTGATAGACATGGTATTACGGATATCAACAAAACAGATACACATCAATTTTCTTATCAACCACGAATTCTTGATTGATACAAATTTATTCGGGATTTTCAAACGCGAAAAATTTTAAAAAGAATAATGACTTCGATAGAATTGTTTTTTAAAGGAGTTATGATGAATTTTTATAAGAACAATTAACATTTTCGCACAAAGAATTTTCCTTTTCGTGGCCGACAAAAAACAAATAAATACTTCAAACGTGAAACGTCAAACAAAATAAACAAAACTCATTCACAATGAACTTTTTATAAGTAGATTATTCACAATCGGTCTAAAATTTCCAGTTGATACCCATAATACCAAATTATCAACTAATTGATAGAAATTATCGACTATCAAATTGATACTCATAATAGGGCTGTCAATTCAATTTACAATTTATAAAGAACATCATCGACCACCCGAATCAGCTTATGAGAAGGATGACCACAGAACAACGACATCCCAAGCCGAGGTACCTCAGTGTGATGGAAACTCTGGATGACAACGTAATCATGGACAACGAGGAAGTAGTCTCGTTCTACGCTGACATTGGGTCAGCCTACCACCGCGGCTAAAACGCCATCCCTGCCCACAACCCACAAAAATCACCACTGACAACCAGGAATGAACTCCCTGAGGACAATACAACCGACATTTTAAATTTAATTTTTTTTTTTTCGTCATGTAAATTTTATATAAAAATAATTAAACTTAAGTCACTGTATATAGTTAGGCCACCTATGAGCCAACAAATGTAAACTTTCATACATATGTAGTATCTTATTAGTTGTAAGCCAAATTGTAAATAGTATGTTCAATAAAACAAAATTGAATTGATTATAAAGATAAATAAAATATGGACTTGGTTTGAAACCGTCTGCCAGATGCCACCTTATAGTTTTTACTTGTTTGTTTTCAATTTTAGATATTTAAAAAGAAAAGTTTTAAAGTATTTTTACACTGTGTCTCTGGCATATTAAGGGTATACAAAAAACCCCTTGAGTGTGTGCCGATTATAAAAAAAAAAAAACAAATTTAATCCAAAAAATAAAAAATAATAATATACAAAATATTTAGAATTTTGGAATAATTTTTAAAGTGACTATAAATTTCAAATGCTATTAACATAAGGTAGAAATAAGCGTTTTAATGTATATCTACTCGTATATGCATATCGCTTGCAAACAAAATGAAATTCAATTCTGAGACTAGTAAAATTTAAAAGAAAAAGGAATAATATGGTAAAAATCTGCTAAAAATCAACCGAGTCTTTCCGATTATTAATAGTTTCAATGCAATATTGGACAAAAGTTTCCAGTTTTCTCCTTTTAGTATACTTATCGATTCTGCTTCATTTAAAATTGACTTTTGAAAGTATAGAAATCTTAGTTCTTTTAAAATGGGACAGACATATAAAAAGTGGAAAGATGTTTTTTGTTCTTGTAAGTTACACAAAGATCCTCCGGTCATTAAAATATGGTCTATAATTCAAATCAAGAAGCTCTCCTCTAATACGAAAAATGTTGGAAATTTTAAACAAGGGGCGTTTTTCTATATGCAGTGTTGCAGCGCATCGTGGATTTTGATGCCCTCGCAAGGTTTATCTTTACTCAAATACAATATTATTTACTGTTACAATTCATTACCAAAAAACTCTAAAACTTAGAATTCGTATTTAATAACATTATTTCATTGAAGCAAGTGAATAAAAAAAAACATCACAATTCACGATGCGCTGCAACACTGCATTTAGGAAAACGCCCAAGCTAAATCCATCGGTGAAGTAAGTTCAGATCGTTTAAATTGTATTCAAGTTTGGGATATAGTGATCGACGTGATGAGCCTCTGGCTTCTTTTATTAGATCCATAATCGCATATTACAATCGTTAGCGAATTTCTCTCATCTTTGCTTTGCTTGGCTCTTAGCAAAAACCATCTTCGCGATGTCCACATTTTCTTCCATCAATCGGACCAAAATTTCTATTCGCCTTTTGTTCGTTATCACTTTTGACCTTGATTAAATAAATATTTGAATGTTTTGTCTGTAAAATAATTAATTGGAAGAAACTTACATTTTGTTCACAAAAAAAAACTTCTGGACTTCACCTTCCTTACCCGTCGATCAAAAAATGACAATCGAAAAAAAATGTGTTTTTTTAAAGATACTCGTTTTCTTTTTCGACTGCTTTTGGCTATAGTTTCACATTTTTCTATGATCACTAGCGAGGTATCCGTTCGGAGCGGAAAATTGTCCACAACGCACACTTTGTCGGAGAGTCAAATTGCTTTCGAGGTATCCTATCGGAAAGAATACTAACTAATACACAAAAGCGATGGCTCAATTTGTTCCGCGAAGAATTTGTGTCGGACTAAATCGGAAAAACAATTGCATTAAGCTGTCAGAAATTTCACAAATAAAGCACTTGATCGCACTTCAATGCAGTTCACCGGGTGCGTTGAAATAATGTCGGAGAAAAATTCCGAACAGCTGTCCGGAAGAATACCTCGAAGCAAAAATCCTCCGAGTCGTACAAAAACGGAGAATTTTCCCCTCCGAACGGATACCTCGCTAGGGCCGATTTATTTGTTTGAGTTACGGAAGTTTGATGTGTTTCAGAAATAGATATCTGGTATTATTTGCATTCTCGGAAATCATAATTTACTTTAAACATACACAAAGGTGATTATCTTTGAATTTACAGTTCAATATTTTTTTTGCTTCTATGGTTTATGCTCTGTTAACTCTTAGCAGTGACCCTTGGCATAATGGTACGTACATTAGAACGATTTCGCTCGCCAGCTACTACTCTCTCTTGCGAGGAAGTGGCAAATCTTAAAAAAATGTCATGGAAACCGAAAGTCCTTATCTAAGTCACCCAAAAAGAAATGTGTAGGTCTTCATTAGCTGCACATATGAACATTTTAGAGTTATGTTACAAAGAATGGTTCACCATGAGGAGCTGCCACGCCACCACAGTTATTTTGTCTTACCATTAAGATAAATAAAAAACAAAGTTATTTAAAGAAGATTGTAAAATGGCATTACATTATATTTTAAATCAAATATTTCTTTTGTGTAGTATTTAAGGCTATATATCGTATTACAATATAAAAAATTTAATAAAAAATACAAAAACTTTCCACAAAACATTTAAAAGTAAGTTTCGGCATTCGAGATTCATTTTTTTTTCTAAATTTGTGTAAAACTTCCAAATTGGACGGAATAGTTTATCATGGTATGTTAGTTACAGTTTTAAAAACAAACAAATTCATCTAAAGAACATTATTTATCGACTTTATAAGGCACAACATTTAAAATAACAATGCTCTGGAATGCTTATAGTATATTTTAGTATTTGTAGACGGATATGTTAGTTGTTTTTCTTATTTCGTACTTAAACTTATGCTAAACTTATTTCATGATCGTAAGCTTCGCCACGCCAAACGCGGTCGCTACTTCGCCATTCATTATGGTCATCTGGAAGCGTATGATGACGAAGATGGCAAAGTTGCGGGCCAAAGCGCAACATAATGATAATGACACCAACAATGAACATAGCTAGAGCAGCTATAGCTGGATAAATTAGAATAACTGCCATATTGATTTATTAAATATCGCTTTCGCGTTTTTGAAGTTCAACGTATTCTTCGCGTTGTTGGCGTGATGGACGAGCTGGGCGTTCTTGTTGGTGATGGAACTGATACTGCTCCTGGTGTGTGGGTGCTGCTGCTGATTCGATTTCTTCGTTGAAAATATGCTGTGTCTGAAAGTTAAGTTGTTAAATAAAATTATCAAAACTCTTCATAAACAAAAAAAATATAACAAGGAAAAGATAAATTTTGAGAGCAGAAAAAAAATTCCGGGGCAAAACAAGAAATATAGACTATTAAGATCAAATTCAAACCTTATTCATGATTATGTTTAGTAGAATTTTATACTTTTATTACAAAAATGAATCCTTATACGAGGACATGTCGACATTAACGTTTTTTTCCTTTTCTGTTACATTTACGAACCTTTAAATTTCAAATCAAAATATAACTGAAGAACTTTTGGTAAAACCGGTTCTATTCTGTCCACAATAAACAAAACAAAAATTCTCATCCAACAATAATAAACCTAGGGCAAATTCCTAAACGCATATCTTGCGCAAATTCTGCTAAGCAAACAGTTCCAAAATGCAAATACAAAAATCTCTGCTAAGCAGAGTGTCCCAAAATGCAATCGATGCTACTTTCTTTCGCAAAAGCAGAGGAATTTGGCCCTATACTCTCAATTTTTGTATGTCACTTTATAACAGAAATTCATTGGACCAGTCTGTTTTAGTTCGCCCAGTTTTATGCTGTTTTTTTTAAATCAAAAGTCGTGTATTAATTATTATGACTGACAAAAAACGCAGTGAGCGAAGTTAGCGATATCTATTGGCACTTGCACTGTCCGGGATGCGAAAACAGCAATTCCAAGCCGCTCAGATTTTGTGACATTTCGGTGGCTCGAGTAGATCATATAACAAAAGAAAATATTGCCTAGGCAATTAATAGTTTTTCTCCATATAAATCTCTAGGCCGGGGGGGCATAATACCAATCATATTTAAAAAGAAAATGGAAGATATAACAGTTCCTTGGCTAGAGATCATCTTCAAATTGTGCCTCTACCTAAATCATGTAAAACAAATAAGAGCAGTTTTTATTCCGAAAGTCGGCAGGATTTTTGACCCATTGCTTTAACGTCTTTCGCGCTTAAAGCTAGGTCACCATATTAGAAACATACTAGATGGACGTCCTCTTAAAAACTCTCAACCCGCATATCTTAAAGGTAATTCTACGGAGACGGTAGTGCATACAATTAAGAAAACAATCCAGTTTAAAGAATACAATCTTGCTACCTTCTTAGACGTAGAAGGAGCTTTTAACAACGTCGTAACCGAATCCATTGAAAAATTACTAGTTGACTTCGGTGTAGAGGACTTTATTAGAAAATGGATAATTTCCATGGTCAGTGATAAAAGTATTCAAGCTAGTGTTCTGTCCCCTCTTTTGTGGCTTTTAGTCATGAACAAAATTCTGGTTAATTTGGAGAGATGTGGTGTGAAGACCGTTGGGTACCTCGGATGATTTGGTATTGTTGATATCGGGAAAGTTTACCCTGTTATTAGTAAAATCACGGAGATGGAAGTTAGCCACTGGCCCACGAGCTGTTGACTAGGGGTTAACCAATCTAAATTTTAAAGTTATTCTTCTATCTAGAAAGGACTGGGAGGATAACGTTGTGATGAGAAACTTCGACACAACCATATTTACTGTTTACTGGGTGTGGTGTCGGTTCGGGAAATTTCTCTGAGTCTTTTTCACTAGGTCTTATCGGCTTCCCGACTTTGACAGTGTCCTTCAAGTTGAATTACTGGCAATAAGGAAAGCATGCAAAATACTTTTTTAACTTCTAAATTGGTCCAGCAATGCCGGAATGGGCTTGCGAGCCCGAACATTAACCTAAACATCACACTTATCAGGGTTCCGCGTTACAGTAGAATAGAGGCAAATGAACGTGCTGACGAGCTAGCCTGGCAAGGAGCAGCCCTTCATAGCTCCCTTGCGGAAAGAGTTGACATTCCTCTTCGTGTTGTGAAGGGAAAAATCTTGTTAATTTTTCTCACTCAATCCAATATGCAGAGCCAGGAAAGTTGCAACATGCACTGGCCAATCAGGGGGTTCACATTTTCAAATATGTTTAACAAATGCGGCTTGATTGACTCGAATTTGAAAATGTGAACGCTTCATCACACGGATTGTCAAACATGCTTGATGATACCAAAATATTTTGATATTTTGCTGGTTTGACAAGCGTATTTGAGAATGTGAACGCAAATGGTTGCAATCCGTCAAATATTCATCAAACCATATTTGTCAAATATATTTGAGAATGGAACCCCCGTAATAGGAAAACATTCAATAAAGCTAGGCATTGGAAAAGAACACAGTCATTCATTTCCTCTATAAATGTTTTGCTTTGAGAGGCCAACTATTCGGAAAGTTATTCATCGACGACCTAAACGAACTATCTGAACTAATAATCAAACACTTTGATCTCTTATCTTAACACGACGAAGTGGCTCTGAGACAAACCTCGACGAATTCTGTAATGGGTATTAAAACAGCAATCTAGCGACCTTCTAGTAGCGGGGAGCTTATCATATCCCATTAAATACATAGTTCAAACGAGTTTATGGTATCTAAACGGCACATACATATCAGCACAATTTGGGTCACTGAGCAAAACTGCCACCAAGTAGAACCTACTTATTGACGGCGGCTTGAACTTAAAACTCTCGACCGGGCGTATTTATACCAGGAAAAAAGCAAATTTAAAATGAAAGAAATTAGATACAACTTGATAATTCTCATTGATTCGAATGCTGCTCTTTTAAAGTTCATAATCGCCGAGTTTCAGTGAAAATTAAATCGTGTAATTAAAACCGCTGTACTAGGATTAATGAGAAATTTTCACTGAGAATATTGCTCGCTCTCGAATATACGCATGAAATTTATAAGAGTCGGAAATATAATTTTTTGGGGAATTTGGCTCGCATTTCGTAGATTTTTTGTTTCCATAAAATGTATTTCGATAGAGATTCACGACAGCACATAAATGTTTGGAAGGAAACATAGTTCGCTCCGAAATTCCCGATAAAGGATAATAAATTCAATTAGTGACCAAATTAAAATATTATACTGGTCAAGAATTTCGTTCTTCTTTGGCTTTTCGCCCAAAAACTATTTATAACATTGAAACTGAGCAGCAATAAAAATAGACTCTCATACGAGCCCAAACTCAAAATAGTTGGTCTACCGAGGATAGAATACAAATATGTGTTCATTCTTAACCTATTTCGAAACAAAAACTATTTTTTGATATACATATAAAGTCCTATTCATTTTAAATAAGAAAAGTGGACAAAAAAAGAAAGTGGCTTAATAAAATATTGATATGGAGTCTCTTTACAAAACTAAATAACGATTTATACACATTTCTTAGATGCAAAATAGTTGGTCTATGATTCTTTATGTTGATTTTACCACATTGTTAAGCGACCTTTGGCCTTAATCACTGCTTCTATAATGCACCTTGGCATAGTGTCAACTAATTGTTGACACTCTTCGGCACCAAAAGATTCCCAATTATTTGTAATTGTGGATCTTAAATCTTGAAGAGTCCGACGCGGTTCCTTTCGCAATTTTTGCTTCATCGTGTGCCAAACAGTTTCGATTGGTGAAAGATTAGGGCTGCTGGAAGTCCATTCCAATTAAGAATTGCTTCAGCAGTTAACCATAGATACCATTGTTGACCTAGCCGAATGACAAGAAGCACCATTCTGTTGGAAAATATACTCCGCATTGCTATATTGAAGACGTTGTATTGACGGAGGCAGCTCCTGTTCCAAAATGTTGCGGTACTTGACAGCATTAGCTATCCCAATTACAAAATGCAAATTACTCATACGTCATACCACATCCCGACATGCACCTCCATACCATTAGAGATACTGGGTGCTTTACGGTTTGTTTAAGGCAGTCCTTGTGAGTTGTGAAAGGCTTCTTTAGCATTTTTTATCACTGGTTCTCGTTCATCACCAACACAAACTTCCAATCTGTACTGATCACTCCAATTAACGGACCGCCATTGACTAAAAGTCCAAATTTTTAAGTTGTTTGGCCCACTCAATGCGCCTTTTCTTTTGCTTAGGTGTCAGTAGTGATATTTCTTTTGCCTGCGTTTTTAATGATTTAAGTTGTCGTAATTTATGCAAAACTTAAATATTTTAAAATAAACCTTATAAAATTTGTATCCAATTTTTTTCATCACCTGTTTACAACTGTCCACCGAAACACTTTTTTGAATTTGTTCTCTCCACTGAACCGTTATTGAAGCAGATAAATATCGTCGATTTTCTTTAAAAATTTGACAATCGCGAGGTTTTGCTGTTAGTGGATGTCCCGTTCTGTTGCATATATCCACATTTCCAGAATTTTTAAACTTTGTTATTATGTTCTGCACTGACAAGGGCGGTAAATTAAAATTTTCAGGGATTTCGTAGCTAGACAATCCTGTTTCAAACGCTTTAATCATTGATTCCCTTAGGTCTCCTGATAATGCAACGCCACGCGCCAGGATTAACATGAAACTCTCGCTAGCTTGTATAAAATCATACAATAATCATTAATAAAACCAGTGATTGTCATTTTTTTAATAATGGTTAACTGAAACTATATTTAAATAGTCTTAGATCAACTATTTTGCACCCAAAAAAGAGTAGACCAACTTTTATACTCTTATCTTTGTTTGAGATGAAAGGAATATTGTTGCTATTTGCTCTCTCAAATTTTGTTTTGTTAGGTCTAATTTACTCTCAGTGAAACTACTTTATTAAATTGACAACATTTTTTAAATGAACAAAAGCTGACTGCCACTAAATTTAGGATATATGAAGAATTAATCAGCCTTATTTTGACATTCGATTTCATTAGAAAGTATGTCGAATTCGAATAATTTGTATTTTGAGATTCGAACGATTCGAAAGTTCACCTTATCAATGGAAATTTCATTTATCTTTCGAAAACTAAGCAAATTTTCACTTTCGAATCGTTCGAAAGAAATGTCATTTCATTCTCGTTCAATTTTTTCTGGCGAATAGATTCATAAAACATGTAAGTTTAGTATAATGTTAGTGCATAAAATGGATGTGATGCATCCATTATCCTTCTCATATACAACTGCTCCTCACCGTTTTCTCTTTTCATACATAAAACAAATGCCATTTTGATTTTTTAACGTCTGGCTTCAATTCATCAATTATTTTCATAAAACAATTTACAAATGGTAGTTCAAAATTCAAGTGTGACCAGATTTGTGTAAATTAAGTGGCTTTGAAGTTGCCTTCTTTTTTGTTTATCAATTTGGAAAACAAAATTAGTTTACATGAAAATTAAAACATAAATCAAGTATTTTATTATTCAGGGAAGTTTTACCCTTATTTAACATCTTTTTGATATCAATAAACTTACCATACTGTTTTCTAAATGCTCCAAAATTTGAAAATGTCAGTTTTTATTGATGTATTCAAATTCAAACTTTACCGGGCCGTTAGCATCACTTATCTTTACTTTATTTTTTTTAAATAATAAAGTTTTATTTTTAGACCATATTTTTTTTTGAAATAAAAATTTTTTAAAAAAAAACAGCTTGGTCATACTAAATCAGATAGAAATGTCAGTAAATTTCAAACAGCTGATTTCGAAAATGAATTTAATTGAGGTTCATTTTATGCAATCCGACAATGAACATTTTTCGTTCGAATGTCAAAATATGGATAGTACATTCGAATGAAAGTATCTATTCTATCGAATTAGCTATTCGTTCGGATCTCAAAATAAGGCTGAATGTGTTATTAAATGAATACACCAACTATTTTGAGTTTGGGTCGTATCTAAATTGCCTATGTTTGTATAACTTTTAAATTAAGCTAAGCTTTGCTTATTGTTTTATTTATTTTTAGTAATTTGTGCCTATAGTATTCTTCATAACTTCCTTGCACACAATTTAGGCTCTAGGGTTCGAAAGTAATCTAATTCGATTGGCGCCGTTCTAATGTTTTGTTTGTGTCCCGTAGTAAATCAATTGTAACATGGGTCACTTATTCAGACAAACCGCAAATGTGACAAGATAAAGAGGACCGGGGTCCCTGGACTCATCAGAAAGCCTGAGAGCATGAGACAGTGTGAATATAATGGATTTATTTTTTTCCCACGGCTTGATGAATTGAACTAAGGAGTTATTTCGTTTCATCAGGACGTAGTAATGGCTTACACTTCACGGGTATCGATTCGTGTTTTGGGGGAACACTCATCGTCTTTCCCTCATCGCCTCATCTAAATAGACAATTTAGACTGGTCAGCAAGCTACACTAATATGAATAGCCCCAAGTCTTTTTTAAACGCAATCTAGATTGCATGCCATTAGTTATAAATTCTGCTGACGAAGTGAATCAAAAATAAGGGGTGTGCCTCAATTGAAGCTGGAGTTATATAGACAAGTTCACTATCTATAGTTCACTTTACAGCAACAAAACCATTTCGGTTCAGAGTTTTTGTGTTTGCTAACTCACCGTGTTGGCAATCAATAGATTCGAAGATGACCTATCTCTCATCTCAACAAAAAAGACACACAAAACAATTTTGAACAATTAGCAATAAAGAGATGAGTCAGTCAATAAGCTAACTAAAGAGCTGCTGCGCCGCCCTAGTTAACAGGTCATTAACTTTCGATAAATAAATAAGTTCGGAATAATTCTAATTTAACGAGAACATTATTAAATTGAACTCACCTCAGTTCTAGCGAAGTGACTGGCGTCCTTGAGTTCGGTCAAGTCAAGTGGTGGCTGATTATGCGGTGTAGCCGACCAAATAGAAACCAGCCAACGATTACCTAGAAATACATATAGCCAAATTAATATTTTAACTTTTGCAAAAAAAGCAACCAGGCTCACCTGTGTGCCTGTCCTGCCAGTATTTTCTGTGCTTCGAGCAGCAGGTCAAAAATATATTCAAGATTAGAATTGACAGCAAGACCAAAGTGCAAATTGTGATGGTAACGTAGAATGGCGAGTAGTTGCCGTAAATGTGTCCAGTGAAATAGGGATTGTTCAGATAGGCCTTACGTTCATCGATTGTGGACATAATTCGGGATTCGGGTTGAATTCAAGAAATTGAGGTGCCTTCTCTCTCAATATATAAAATCGACTTCAAATGGAAATTCGCATCGCCATTAATGATGCTCAATGTGCGACTATAAAAGAAAAACCACAAAGATTACGCGGAGAAATCGTTGATTAAATTAGAAAATGCGGATAAACTGGGTGTGCCCTTTTTGTTTTGTGGTGACTGGTGACACTTGTCAAGCTATTAGTCAAGCTCCAAGAAGTTAATTTGTATGCATTGAAACTCTTACCTTGTTTGTACACTTACATTCGATTTGATTATGAGGATAGTTAAACGATTCGAAATTAGAACTTTTGTTTTATTAAAATTGTCCACTTAATTAATAAAACTTTGTCCAACGCCCAAATAAGAAGGAACACAAGCAGCGAAACTCAACAAACAAAAACCCAAAAGTACGTTGAACGAAGACGTTCAAGCAGCAAACGTGAACGTGACAAACGAATAGTGAAATTTAATATCTCTTTCTTTCTTATTTGCGTTAAGTGAAATGCATTTTGTTTTTATACCAGTTTAAGTATGAACATGTATGCTTTGTACATGTATGCTTTGACTTTAGCCAAGTGAGTTTGTAGTTGTGTAAAGAAATATAAACAACTGTTTGAGAGTCTCTGTATACATTGTGCAGTTTAAATGCCTATGGCTTACAGCTTAGACCAATAGGTAGCATTGCCAGAAAGGCGAACGAAAAAACTATGTTTCTCTATGAAAAGAATTGTTCGTCCTAGAGCGAAAACAAATTAGTTTGGTATCAAATAAAAACTGAAGTTGCTCTCGTTATATGAGTGAAATCAGAGCTTTTGGACATTAAGAAATTTTTAACTGTCATGAATATAGTACGATAATTAAAAAAAAGAAGATATTCGATGATTTTAAATTTAATAAAATGGTAGAGGTTGTACGATGATAAATTCGATTAAAATTTGTAAATTGTGGAGCAAAATTTTAATTAAATTAGTACGATGCTAAGGCTGTTTTAGTATGATACTAGGTTAAAACAAGGAATTTGTAAATTTTCATCATACTTTCTCTATCCTTTTATTAAGTTAAAATCATCGAATACCTACTTTATTATCAAAGGGCATGGTAGTGTCCAGCGAAGTTCTGGCACTACACCCTTTTTACAGGAACGAACTCAGGCGGTTTTTGATCCCTCCCTATCTTCAGTACCAATGAAGTCAGAAACTTAATATTTCGAATATTTGCTAAGCAAGTCAGGCACAGGCGCCTCACCGAATTTCTATTTTCTAGCATAAGCGGTTCCTGTTATATAAGGCCTCAAAAATCACAAGAACCGTAACTGACTGACTGACAGATCATCAAAATTATGGAGCACTTCCCGACATCGTAGAGTATTGTAATTTTGCACAACGCACAGAGGAGTATTCGACCCCAAAATCCGGTCATAAGTAAAAAAGAAAAAAATCGCATTCGACCCGTTAATTTTTGCTTTTTGCATTCCTCAATACCCATGCTAACTAAAACCGGTTTCAAATAATAACTGTTGACCCCCTAATCCTCAAGATTTTAGTCTAAATCTAGTCAATTTTATAAGCTCACTCCAAATAAGCTTATTTTGTTTTCTAATCATTAACACTGAAGTCTGTTTTTTTTATTGTGATTTGTGATAATTGTGAAAAATTTCTAATGGATGTCTAAGGTCAAGGTATGTACTTTGTTTTAATACAGAAATTTCCATATATTTTATTGATAAAGTATTAATTTTGATGAATTTGATAAATTGAGATGACAAGAATGCATAGAAAAACATGAAAATTTATGTAATTTTCGGTGGAAAAAAAAGTGTTTTTGTTATAGTTCCGGGTACGATCGGGCAAAAATTTTTCTTTTATATTTAACTGTACATTTTTGTCATCTCATGTATGTACATAAAAAAAAGTCACCCATCTTGTCACATTTTTTTTTAATGGGGTTTCTTAGTCTTGAGGTATTTTTAGTCAATTTGCCCTTTGTTGTTTAAAAAATTATGTTTAATTTAGATATATAACCAAATTACATTTAAATGATCTTTAAGGAAAGCAACAAACGAAAAAATTTTATGTATAAATAATTAAAATGAATTAAATAAAATTGAAAAAAAAATACTTAATTAAAAAATTTTATTTTTATCTAACCCGAAAATTTTTTTCAGTGTAACTTTTTAATGCATCATAAGTTATAAAATAATATTTTAGGCCAATTCCAATAAGAAAAACAAAAAAAATATTTTTGACCGGATTTTGAGGTCGAATACTCCTCTGTGCAACGGAGCAAGCAGAGGAAAATATCGAAAATTTGAAGTTTTCCATTCAGGGGGCGTGGTGTCCGCCCACTTTCTCGGAATATTGGTGTTGGATTGGTGTTGGTTGATTGGAGCACTTCCGACTGCTGTAAAACGATGAAATTTGGTAAAGTGGCAGCGCTTTAATTGCATACAAAGAAAAAAATATAAAATTTGAGGTTTTCCATTCAGGGGCGTGGTATCCGCCTACTTCCTTAGAACTTGTATATAATATGGCACACTTACGATTGCAGTAGAACAATGAAATTTGGTAGAACGGTATAAAGGACCAAAAATAAAAATTGAGGTTTTTTATTCAGGGGGCGTGGTATCCGCCTACTTTCTGAGAAAATGTTTAATTTATATGGAGCACTTCCGATTGCCGTAGAATGATGAAATTTGGTAGATTGGTAAAGCTTAATGTACACTCAAAGCGAAAAATAGAAAATCTAAGATTTTTCATTTGAAGTGTCTTTTTATTGTCATTTTGAAACTATATACATGCATTTTGAAAATTCATGACTTTTCTTAGAACTAGAGTGCTCGATTTGGTATTCTATATTATTTTAACATGTATGAAAAAAGAAAACATTTGCATACCTGAAAAAATTATGAGCTTACATAAAAAAATCTTAACTGTGATGTGAACTATAACAAAACCACTAATTAGGCTATTAATTGGTGGGCTACCTTCATTTAAAAAAAGGAGTTGAAATTGCAACAAAAACATCATCGCATCCTCAACAATTATTGCTTTTTTATGACTTTGAGCGGATGTACATAGGTACTAGTATTTATAATTATGGTAGTGTTAGGTAGGTATCTTGCCAGGACAAGTAGAAACAATGGAAGCGCAAATCAAAACCAATAACAAAAAGAAATTATACCAAAAGAAATAGGAAGCTATAAATTAAGTTGATTTTAGTAGGTAGAGTCCACCCTTCTATCTTTCAGTATCTTTGCAAAAAGGATTGAGATCAGACCAAAAACATAAATGTTAAAAAAGAGCCAAGTTCTTCCACACAAAAACTTTGGGTAACACGTCAGACATGAAAAGTACCAAGATCTAAAAGTACGCCAAGTTCTTACTTCATGAAGGTTTAATACCGAATATTTAAAGTAGAATAATATTGAAACAGCTATACAATGTAATAGAGAAATTTTATTATTTAATGATTACTGACTAAAATTTGATGGGCTTACTTTGCAAGTTTTTTTTTTTATGCCCAATTTGAAAGGTTTTAAAAACTTGACCAGTGAACCCATCAAATTTTAGTCAGCAATCATTAAATAATAAAATTTCTCTATTACATTGTAGCTGTTTCAATATTATCTTACTGAAAAAGAACCTCACAGTTCCTAAAAGAATGAACACTTTATATGACTTCAAAGCACCTCCATCACCCTCCCCAATCGCGACACCTAAGCCCCATACAACATTTATGGGATCATTTGGACCGGGCCATCACGAACAAAGATTACCTTAAAAGGCTTTATTTGAAGAACTGTCCCAAATATCCTCCGATGTTAGAAATAACATTGTTGTTTCTATGTCACGCTGACTAAGAGATGTTATGAAGTCTAAAGGTGATCAAATGAAATACCCAGTTTTTTACTTGAGGTACTACTCGTATATTTATAAATAATTTTAAGATATAACAGATGTTTACTTACTTTTGACGCGTAAAATATGAAGTTTATTTAGTTTTTAGTTCGTTTTTTTTTTAAATTTTTATTTTGGTTTTGATTTATTGCTATTAAATACAAATTTTATTTTGTATTATTGGAATTCAATTTTTGTTTATTTTTTGGTTTCAATTCCATGTAACTGAAGACATCATTTAGGTGTTTACTCACTTTTGACGCTCAGTGTACGTGGAAGTAGATACAAGTTCGTGCGATCCAGTCGTGCATTTTATTTATCCTTATATTTGTTGAGCCATCTACTTGCCAGATTAAGAACTAATTTTTGGAATCTTTAAAATAGATCCAGATGGAGAGCAGGATCCCAAATTGTTTTTGTAATACGTGTTAAAAAGTAATCCAGATTCCAGATCCATAAAGAATAGATCGTCTGTAGACAATAAAACGCACCTAATAAGAAATGTATAGGCAATAAAAGGCAGTAAAAGCGCTTTTATAAATTATGAGTGTTCAAGTCACGACCATTCTTAAACTATGAGTATGGAAACCTTCTTCGAAAACAATACATAGAGAAATGAAAATTATTTCTGTTTAAGTGGAGTGATTGAGGTCACTTGAACTTCTTCGAAAACTTTCGACATAAAATATTTTCGAAACAAAATATAAAATATTGTCAATCACTGTCAAATATTTTTTATATTTGATGTTCATTTGTTATTTTAATGGTTTAATATTTGATTATTAGAAAAAATCATCAACATCTCACCACTTATCAATAATTATGAGAGCCAGTGCCAGCAGTTTTAAACATTGCTTACCCATTCCTGTTGGTAAAAAAACACAGCTATGTACATACATATGTACAGTGAACCAAAAAAAAAGTTGTACAGTCGATTTTCTTGTGTTTAAATGCAATTATCTATGGAGTTATTTGCAGTAGAAAAATAAAATGCTTACCAAAAACAAGGATTTTTTTTCAACCTCCAGATTAAGTAAAATACATTTTTTTTAAATAAATTATTTTAATACAAAAAACAAATTGAACAAAGAAAGTGCATTTTATAAAACAAAAAAAAACTTGTACATTTCAAAAATTCGATTAAAAAAGAACAACATTTCGAATAAGTAACTGGTTTAATACTTGGTATAGTGTCCTTTGGCATCTAAGACCTTTTGCAACCTCTTTGGCATTGAAAGGGCCAATTTTTTCGTTACATCTGGCGTAATTTCAAGCCATATCCTCTGTATTGCATTTTTTAACTCTTCTTTATTTTTTGCTTTCCTTTCCCTCAACTTTTTTTCAATATGAGCCCAGAGATGTTCAATTGGATTTAAATCCGGACTTTGAGGAGGATGAGGGAGTACTTTCTTTACGTTATATAACAACCATTCCTTTACTATCAACGAGGAATGTTTCGGGTCATTGTCATGAACGAAACTAAAATTATCTCCAAGGTCCAATTTTGATGCAGTAGTTCGTAAATTATTTTTCAAGATGTTCAGGTAGTCAAATTTATTCATTGTCCCTTCCACAAACTGAAAACTTCCAACTCCATTTGCTCCCATCGCACCCCACACCATGACGCTGCCACCGCCATGTTTTACAGTGCAATTTACATTCTTTGGATCCAACGCTGTACCCCTTTTTCTCCAAACAAAACGTCGCCCATCAGATCCAAAAATGTTGAATTTGGATTCGTCGGTAAAAATAACGGAATTCCAAAACTCTATGGGCTTTTTTATATACTCTCTGTGACCAAATGTGGAATAATTTAAAAGAGCTTTTTAGTTTGTTTTATATATGTAATAATTAGCAGATTAAAAGCCTGAAAAAATTTCGAGGTTGTTTTTCCCATCCCTCCAGCTTCGAAGTCTTTATTAAAAATTTCTCTTATTCATAGATCAAGAGAAATTCATTTTTTTAAAAACTTCATTTGCCTGAGCATCGTGGTTTGTTTGAGTTGTGTCGCCTTTCTTCCGGACATAATACACACCAGATTGTAAATACCATTTTGTTCATATTACTTTCAGGCATTCAGCATACTTCTCAATTATTGAAAAGATTTACAATCTTTTTCGCGTTGAGCTGTGTTTACACATTCTCTTTGTAACAAAGAAACACACATGAATTCATTCCCTCGATGTTTCCTACCATTAACTTCACTTTGAAGCTTGCATTTAAATAATTAATCAGCAATGAAATAAATCTAAAGGATGAGCAAAAAAAAAAAAAAAAAAAAAAAAACAGAAATAACGAAATGGAAAATCACTCGAATTTATTCACCTCCCCTTCCACTGCTCGGTCGAATATAACATAATTTCCGATCCGTTTACGCTACGTATAATCTCACAATACAACATGTAAGGCTTAACCAAGCATGGAAAGGTTGGCTGGTCGTATGGGGCAAATCTGAACTGAACCAGTTCAGACTTCAGAGCCTTTCAATAAATCGATGTACATGAGTTCATCTCAGTGAGGCGTGCAATTCGCAATTCAACAGTTCTCTCAACTCTCAGCATTGAAATCGTTAAATTCAATCAGTTCCATGCTTTAAAGGAAAATGTCCTGGATATGAGCATGAAATTGATCTTTTTTGTAGATATTTGCTTTTTTTGTTTTCTTTGTGCAAAAAAGGAAATATATTATAACTCGTTAGGTACATGTGTAACTATTTAACATCTATTTTGTCCAGTAAATAGAGACACATTATAAGTGGACAAAATAACGCTCATGCTGAAGTTTAGAAGGTAGATTTTTAAGTCCCAGTTTTTGACCTCTTCCTCAATAAGATAGGGTATGCTATCATAATAAATCGAAACCATAGCACAAATCGATATTTTTGCTTCTTGGGGCGTGGTATCCACCCCCATTGCCAACTTTTTTTACTTTGAAGTCTGATCGGTCCGCCTTAAATACGATCTGTTTTCTATTTCTCTTTGATCTTTGATCATTGTCACTTCATTTTCAATCCCTAATCAATCCGTCTTCGATCCAATTTCAGGTCATCTCGATCTTCTGTCTTCCACCCATCGTTGACCTGTCTTCGATTTATTTTCGATCCGTTACTAATGCTACTCCTACGTATTTAAAGCTTTGTTTCACTAGGTGATAGTTGATTATCAATTTTTTTATTGTCATTTTGACTATAGCCGTCTCTATCATATCAATAAAGGAATATAGAGAGAGCGAATGTCAAAACGACAATCAATTAATTTAGTGATCACTTTACTCTTACGCGATACGGGCCCTGTATCCGTTTCTTTTACGATCCGTTGTTTTCGGTTCGTTTCTCTTGCTTTCGATGAACCGTCGATCCATATCAATGCATCATTGAAACAAATAAGTCGAATGGTGATTATTTTTTGTTGACAGCTCAATTATAGTAATTATCGAAAAACTGCTGTCAGATAAAGATCCTGTCAGTGATTATATTTGTATTTAGTGGTAGTTGATCTTTGAAAGCAAAACTGACATGTGAGAATAGAAAGAGAATCGAAAAAATTCTGTGGAAATTGTATTTTAAATTAAGGAACCAAAAATAAGTTGTTATAAAAGAAAGTTTTAATCAGAATTAAGTATAAAATTCTATAACTTATTAGCTTGGTTTTTGTAAGCCAAGCCGAAAAAACAATAATCTAAAAGTGAATACAATTTCGGTCAGCAATGAGAGTGAACATAAAGTGAATTTAAATTGTTGATATGTTGAGAGTTAAGATGGCGCTAATATTTATTGTAGAAAGAAAAAATGTGAAATATGACGCCCCTACGTATGAGGCACTGAAATTAAAAAAAGAGTGAATATTAAAGTGAGCATAATAGTCCAGTCAAAGCGTCATTTGACCTTGCGCGCAGAGGCATGGTCTATTTTTTTTTTGTATGGATCGATAGGTGCTTATGAGAAAAGCTTAAAACCAAATTTGCACCACATGACAACTTTTTTTACCAAAGTTATTGATAAAAATGTGTTTTGTGTCATTTTTTGGTCATTTACGAATATCTCAGCTCCCCTTTCTCGTACAAACAAAAATTAAACATGATTTTATTCCTAATAAGATTATCTATTATGTTATAAAAAAAAATATTTGTTTAAACAAATTAAAAAAAAGTTATAGTAAGTTAACATAATTTTTTGTTGTTTAAAAATCACTTTTTCGTGATTATTAAGAAAAAAGCTCATTTAACGATGAAATTTTTATTTTTTATTATTAAAGTTCTTGTAATTCCCTACAATTTAAAAAATAAAATCAACAGTCTACGATGAACGAAAGCCGAATAATAAATTATTGAACATAGGTAAGTCAGCGCACCCACGCATTTTATGATTTTATGTTTTAATTAATATCTCAGCCCCAGTATACCGCAAAGTGAAAATAAAAAACTGTATTGCTAATAACAATATTTTCTATCAACTTGCATTTAATTTAATATGTTTGAGCAAAAACATAAAAAGTTACCGTTGGTTTCAACGTTTTTTTTCTTGTTTTTAATACCATTTTTTCATAGTTATTGAGAAAAAAACTGTATTTCACGGTAAATATTTTGCAGTTTTGAATTTTTGTTTTATAGTCCTGCTAATTTTCTTCAAATTAAAAAAAAATTTAGTCCATTACGACTAATGGGAGCCAAGATATTCATGATTTAAAAACTTAGGAAAGCTTACAATTTAGTATCTTAACCTTGTATGGTAGCTTGTAATTTTTGTGTCGCCAGCAACAATAAGCAACAAATATGTGTAAGTATGTGTGGGGTCATTTTGAAGGGTTTTGGTCTCCAAGTTGTATGTTATGATATAAATAATAAAAAGAAAAGAAAAGAAACTTTTAATTTTAAATTTTAAATTTTAAATGTATTTAAACACAAATTTTACAACTTAATTTGAATAATAATTATGTTACGCGTTTCGTGATAGTCTGATGATGGAAATCCATTTCCGAAACGCGTAACATAATTATTATTCAAATTAAGTTGTAAAATTTGTGTTTAAATACATTTAAAATTTAAAATTAAAAGTTTCTTTTCTTTTCTTTTTATTATTTATATCATAACATACAACTTGGAGACCAAAACCCTTCAAAATGACCCCACACATACTTACACATATTTGTTGCTTATTGTTGCTGGCGACACAAAAATTACAAGCTACCATACAAGGTTAAGATACTAAATTGTAAGCTTTCCTAAGTTTTTAAATCATGAATATCTTGGCTCCCATTAGTCGTAATGGACTAAATTTTTTTTTAATTTGAAGAAAATTAGCAGGACTATAAAACAAAAATTCAAAACTGCAAAATATTTACCGTGAAATACAGTTTTTTTCTCAATAACTATGAAAAAATGGTATTAAAAACAAGAAAAAAAACGTTGAAACCAACGGTAACTTTTTATGTTTTTGCTCAAACATATTAAATTAAATGCAAGTTGATAGAAAATATTGTTATTAGCAATACAGTTTTTTATTTTCACTTTGCGGTATACTGGGGCTGAGATATTAATTAAAACATAAAATCATAAAATGCGTGGGTGCGCTGACTTACCTATGTTCAATAATTTATTATTCGGCTTTCGTTCATCGTAGATTGTTGATTTTATTTTTTAAATTGTAGGGAATTACAAAAACTTTAATAATAAAAAATAAAAATTTCATCGTTAAATGAGCTTTTTTCTTAATAATCACGAAAAAGTGATTTTTAAACAACAAAAAATTATTTTAACTTACTATAACTTTTTTTTCATTTGTTTAAACAAATAGTTTTTTTTATAACATAATAGATAATCTTATTAGAAATAAAAACATGTTTAATTTTTGTTTGTACGAGATAGTGGAGCTGAGATATTCGCAAATGACCAAAAAATGACACAAAACACATTTTTATCAATAACTTTGGTAAAAAAAGTTGTCATGTGGTGCAAATTTGGTTTTAAGCTTTTCTCATAAGCACCTATCGATCCATAAAAAAAAAGTAGACCATGCCTCTGCGCGCAAGGTCAGGCCCTTTTTCATGACGCTTTGACTGGACTATAAGCATTTTAACTACTGCTGTGCTTATAAGTTTCACCAAAATACACCTACTGTAAGGTAAAGTCGGGTTCAATGGTAAATGGGATAGAAACAATTAGCATTCATTACCTCATTACATTTTGTGCAACCTTAAAATTCTGAGTTATTCAAACTGAGCCCCCAAATTTCGATTTTTTGTCTGATAAAAATAACTTGCTTCCAAAACTGTTGATGCCAACCACTGCACTGCAAGTTCAAAATTCTAAGGGTACTTCCCAAAGTATATGTATTCTCATTTGAAGGCTATCTAACCTTTTTTTATAATTTTTACTTTTATCGATTTTTATTGTTCATTACTTTGCGGCACTTTATATAGCACTTGATATCCTCTCTTCCATTTTAAAAACCTATGTATGTAAAAAAAACAAAAACAAAAAAGGCACGAACAAATATGTCAATAGCCCTTCAAATTAAAACTCAATTCTCTGACAGGTGACGGAGGATGAAATGCTTGAAGTGATACATTGCTACAATTTGATAAGACAGGCGGAGATGATACTTGTTGCTTATTCAAGTGAAATTAAGGAAACGTAGGTAGATTATTCAACAAACAAACTCATTTGATGTGACCTTTATAATTCCAAAAAAGAAAGTAATTTGTGAAAAATTTTGTGTTGACCTTTTTGAAAGTTTGGAGCTTTCAAATAAAATTACAAAAACAACTCACATATACGATTTTCATGAAGAGGGATTTTTTTTAAATCAAGCAACTTGAAAAACAATCAACCAAAAGCTACGAAAAAACCAAAGCTTCCAGCACCCCCGATTATGAAAGACCAAAATGAATGGGCAAGAAGCGATAAAGAGAAAGCAAACGTTTTCGCTGATTACCTAGAGGAAACATTTAAGCCGTTCAATGGGCAAGCATTGAATGATGATATAAGTGTGAATATAAATTCAAATGAAAGCTCCATCACAAGAAATGTTACGCTTGCCGAATTAAGCAAAGAAATTAAGAAACTGAAGTCAAAAAAAGCACCAGGATACGACTTAATTACTGCGGAAATTCTTAAAATGCTCCCACGGAAAGGTTTAGTAAACCTCCTTTACATAATGAACGCCACTCTAAGGTTAGAATATGTTCCAAATCAATGGAAAGTCGCAGAAGTAATAATGGTCTTAAAACCTGGCAAACCATCACATGAAAAGAAATCGTACAGGCCCATTTCACTTCTTCCTGTAGTGTCGAAGGTCTTTGAGAGAATATTTCTTCAGCGTCTTCAGCCCATAATAGAAGAAAAGGGTCTTATACCTGAACACCAGTTCGGTTTTAGAAGTAAGCACTCGACGATTGATCAAGTGCATAGAATCACCGATGTCATCGAGAAAGCCTTTGAAGAAAATAAAATTTGTTCAGCGGTCTTTTTAGATGTGTCTCAAGCTTTTGACAAAGTGTGGCACGAAGGCCTCAAATACAAATTGAGACAAGTCCTATCTGAAGGACTATACAACATTCTTAGAGAATATCTAGAGAAAAGAATTTTCCGCGTTAGGCACGGAAATGATTATTCAGATTTTAAAGAAATAGTGGCTGGGGTACCACAAGGTAGTGTTCTAGGTCCCATTTTATACCTTTTATTTACACGCGACATACCCCAAACAGACAATACAATTGTAGCTACTTTTGCAGACGATACCGCAATACTTGCAGTAGGCAAAACGGCTAACGAATCGACATGTAAATTGCAAAATGCTCTTAACAATGTCAATGAATGGACAAACAAATGGCGAATAGCGCTTAACGAATTTAAGTCAGTCCACGTGGACTTTACTTATAAGAAAATTAATAGATTACCAGTCTTTATTAATACAACTCAAGTTCCATTTGCAAATGAGGCAAAATATCTCGGGATGACTCTTGACGCGAAATTAAAATGGAAGTCACATGTTAAAAATAAATGTGATCAATTAAATATTAAACTAAGGGAAATGTACTGGTTACTCGGACGACATTCTAAACTTAGTATCGAAAACAAATTATTAGTTTACAAACAGGTACTTAAGCCTGTCTGGACATATGGTATTCAACTCTGGGGTTGTACCCACGATACAAATCTAAATAGTCTACAAACTTTTGAAAACAAATTATTAAGGTCCTTTGTAAATGCGCCGTGGTATATTAGAAACGAAGATCTTCACAGGGATCTTGGAATCCCCACGGTTCGCGAAGAAATAAAAACTTTTTCGCAAAGGCATAGAAAGCGTTTAGTTGAACATACCAATAGAACAATCTTAGAAATTCTTGACGAAACAAATTTAGTACGACGTTTGAGAAGGACCAAACCTTCCGATCTAGTACGGTGAAATTATTGTACTGTATTATGTATATTTAAATCATCGCTTAAAATAGAAAGAAGCTATTCAACTAGCTTATAATTAAACCAGTAGGAACTTTCACCGGAAAGTTGCCTACAACACGTTACTTAACTTCGAGAAAGATAAATTGCTAGATAAGTTCCATATGAACTTAGTTGCAATCGGGAGGAGGAGGTGGTTTTAGTGCGGTCGGCCTGATTAACGGTCTGCTTGCATAGAGTCTTACCTTCCGTAAGGCTTTATGGGGGCAGAGTTGTTGGTCGGGAGAGTCCCACATATCTATGAGCGCGCGTTTTTCGGTCCTCATAGAATCTTTTGAAGATTTCAACACCTACCCACGGGAAAAAAAAAAAAAAAAAAAAATTTTTTTTTTTAAATATTCAAGTTTTTTGGACCTATTCAAACATCAACATTATCATACGAGTATCTTTGTTTTGTGAATAGAACATAATGTAGCTACCTACCTGAAAATTTCAATGAAATCTGAATATATGTATGTTACTTACCCCAAGTTTCACAGTGAGAGTTTAAACTTAAGTTCTGCTGGACCTGAACTGGAGTTTAAATTTGAAGTTCAACTCGTCCGGTTTCATAGTCTAATTTTAACTTCAGTTGATTGAACGTAGTTTAAGTAAATTGTTTTATCTTTCTATCTGAATCAAAGAAAAAACAATCAAGGAAAGTTTGATTTATTTCAGTTTTGACCTGTGACTGGAAACAAAATAAAAAAATGAAAATAATATTTTCAAATGTCTGAAGTGTTGTTGAACTGAGGTTTTAACGGCAGAATCGTAGCGTTTAACTTAAACTACAGAATGAAATCTGTTCAAGGTTTAAATGAAACTGTGAAACTGTGAACTAAAGTTTAAACTCCTACTGTGAAACTGGGGATTAATCTTGATAGTTTGTGAAATTTAAGCTTTAAGCATCAAAACTTAAAACTTGAACTAAGTCGAACCATTAAATTAAAAAAATACCCTCCTTATCCTCAAAACTTGAAACTGAAAGCCCTGCGGATCCATGACGGATCCCGAGCAACAAAAGCCCCTTTTAATGAGCTCCACCATATATACCTAGCACATTGGCTTTCTCATGTCCCTAATTAATCTTATTTTGCCAGTCTAATCTAATTGCCCTAACATCTATCATCAGCATACACCGTCGTCGGTCGTCGTAGTCGTCGTCCTCGTCACAATGCACACAAGTTAACGGAAGACCTAATGAAGTTATTTCAAACAATGGCCATCACATAGGATATACATACTATGGAATGGAAAACTTGCTCCTTCTTTACCATTCGAAATACTGTCCTACTGGTTCGGAGAGGTGATGACGGTGTCCAAACTAAGGTTTCAACGTCCTAATGACAACGCCATCATAATATTGTGAATGTCGTCAATTAAACCCATGTAAGCCTCCTTTGGAACAAAATATCCATTCAGCCCTATCATATAAGGCTTTGTATCTCTGGGCGTATTTGGAAATTTTGTTTGTTTGCCAACATAATAACATCCAGATCCAGGGCAGTCCCAGTGTCGTCGCACATAGCGAGAAGTTGTATAATTAAGCCAGTAAAACTGTCAATTGAATTGCATTATTAAAGGATCCTGGTCCCCGAAAGGAGGGTAAAGTGGGATGAGGTGAGTATGCCTGCCATTCCCGGGCTTAACAGGAAAAATAAAAAAGGGACATTATGTTCCTTCGTTTATGAAAAACGATGGCAAACATATGTGCTGAAAGGGTTTTCGTTTGGGGCGATAGCCGTTTTACGGTTCAAGCGAATTTCAAGTGAGCAATGCACTTAATTAACTTACAATGTCATTAAAACTTTTAACTAGGTACACAAGAATCGTCGTTACTTAATATTAATTTATGGACTTTCACACGGCCCGGACGCAAATGGGATTCATGACTCATGGTGGTACCTGCATAAACAATATCTAGTTATTTAAGTCATGGATAATAGTATCTACGATAAGTGTCTGGTATAAATAATATATAGGTTGGCTTATTAATAAACAAGCATTCCTTTGGAAACTGTGTAAATTTGTGACTTAATTAACTAAATATAACCTTGTTCTTCAAAGTGCTGTGATGCTATTCATTGGACCTCACGGTAAGCTTATTGTGGTCTATAGGCTCTAGGGTAATACGAAGAAACCAATTATTTCAGTGAAAAATAATTTTGGCCAGAGTGTTCCAAATTGTCGTAAGACTGTTTTAAATTCCTATTTTATTCTTTTGTGCCCCGTTTACTATAGCGAAAAGTAAAACGAATCAGGAAAAACTTTCTAATGGATTAATTTCATTTTCTCTTTGAATTCCAAGCAAAAATGAAACACTCTTATCGATTAAAAGCATTTTTTGTGTAAATCAAATTTTCGATTGACTAATTATTTTTTGTATTAAAAATTCATTTGTTTATTTTCCCAATGCAAATTCTTTTTTTCGGTGCCAGCTGATTGTCAATATGAACGAAATGGAACAAATTATTCCAATTATATCTAGTTCCGATTTCTCTTGGTCCACTTACACAATTGTGGATGAAAATTTGTTTCGTATGTATTCCAATTAGGAAAATTTGGTGGCAGCATTTCGAAAGCTTTTCAACTGACATAATTTTGCTCTTTGCAGTAAACGCCTATCAGGAAAATATATTCAATTTCACAGTGTTTCAACTATTCCTGATATCTTTTTCTTTTCATTCTAACCGAAGCCTAAGGCGTCAGTTATAGTGATCAGGAAAAATCACAAAATAAAATGCAATACATTTTATTGATGGTTGTTTATAGCGAACAGGAAAATTAAGTCAACCGAAAAGCCGTGATTTGTAAGTTCATTAATTTTTATTAGCACCATCATTCTGCTTAATTTTTTACAGTTGCTGGAACAGAATAAAATTGAAACACCGATAATTTTTAATAAATTGTTCCATTTTGATCAGGAAAATGAATTCTCATCAGCAAAATTAATGAACATTTTTTTTACAAGACATATTTGTTTCAAAGAAAAAAAATAAATTGTGTCAAGTGATTTCTCATAATTCGTACCGTTTAAATATTTCAAAAAATATGTCCAATAGAAATCTGTTCCTTAAGCTATAAGTGGGTCCTTATATGAGACAACTTGGGCGGGAACGTTAGAAAATGTTACTCTTTTGGAAGATAATGAAGAGTGGACAGACTACGCCATGCTATATCTTTAATTTTAGGGGACTACAACTTAGTCGAAATGACCCCGGGCAGACGTTTTCTTTCATGCCACAGAACGCATTCTTTTAGGGTTTTTCATTTGTACGAGTATCCCCGAGCGGGGCTCTGAGATGTCAAAAAAAACCATTTTACTTTTTCAACTCAAAGCGCTCTGAGGGCTCAACTTCCGTTTCTTTTTTAGATCAGAGCTCGATCGAGCTTAGATTGAGCATATCGAGCAAAAAGCTGAACGCGGCTAACTTATTAATTTTTTTCTATTTTGCATTAACCATTTATTGAATAAAACGAGAAATATTCTTCAAAATACCAATTTCATAAAACAAAGCTGACAGTTTAGGTTAGGTTAGGTAAGTGGGCTGACAGTTGATCTTGTTACTGTCACACTTAGATCAATGTAGATCCATTGTGATACCCTAGGGTTTGTGACCCTTTTTATTGAAACCTATGATAATCCTATGTCAATCAAGCCCGTTAAGGGTATGGTTACAGCAAGCTTTAGCCTGAAATGTACTTCTCGGGGATATTCCTTTCCTTTACCATCACTTGAGAAATCATTCCCCCCACCAGACCCGTAGGAGCATGTGGCTCCTTGCAACGCCTGGTAGATGAGTTTGAAAAGTCAGTTTTGGTGTATATATTCGTTTGTTTGTTCGTTAGTTAAGTCGAAGAGGTTGCTACCAAACCAAAGAGGATTTTACCAATCTTAGGTAGATGTGGCCCCATCGACCCACTGATGCTCATGCTTAACGTAGGAGTGGCAACCGCAGGTGTATAGGCGAGGTGCCCATTCTCCGTTGGTGCCGCTCTCACAAGAAACACGTGCGTCGTTGTCAGTTACGTTCGTACTACACTGTCGTACTGTAGTTGAAGGCGGTTTTCATAGATCAGGAATTCTCAAGCCATTTGGTATCATTAACGAATTTTGATATGATTTTGCTTGGAATGTCAGAGAGCTCCTCTAAGTCGTTGAAGAAGTGCCTCCCTAGATGTCTGTTTCTTAGATGATATAGCACAGGGCAGTGACACAGGTAGTGAGGAGTGTCCTCATGTATCTCCTCGTCACCGCATCCTCTGCATAAGTCGTCCATACTGAGTTTCATCTTTTTCTTGTGATAACCGAGTTGGTTGTGGCCTGTGATAATACTCACGAGAAGAGAGAGAGACTTTTTATTCAGTTGGATGATAATTTCGGTCTTTTGTTTACTGAAACTAGGCCATAATTTTTTGGTTGTAAGACAGGAATCGAGAGACATCCATCTCTTGTTTGCTAAGGCTAGACTTTTACTCTTGATTACCTGTTTAAGATTGCAGGGTGGGATTTGAACTGTTTTGTCTGCTTGATTAGGATCAAGTGTTGATCCTGTTCTTGCCAGCTCGTCAGCGCTTTCATTTCCTGGGACACCACTGTGACCAGAAACCCAGCAGAGTCTAATGTTGTGCTGTGTACCAAGAACCCTAGATCGAGTATGGCTTCCAGCCCCGCTGTCGGGGTGGACCTCATTGCCCCGGTAATTCCAATACATGCCATTCTTTGTACCTTGGTCATAATTTTAAGGTTGGTAGGTTTAGACATATAATAAAAAAAACGATACAATGACAGTTCAGTGCTTAAATGTGTTTCTAAAAAAGATCGGAGCATTCAGGTCACTCTTAATTCAGAGTTCTATTCGTTCAGGCCCCGCTCTGAGCTAAAAAAGAAAAACGTAATATACAGGGTGTCCCACAGTCACCGCCCCAAACGAAAACCATAGATTCTTGAGGTCATTTTAAGTCGAAAAACTTAAGAGGTCATTTTCTCGTTTTCGTCCCGTTTTCGAGTTATAACGGTTTTTATGATTTTTGCTCTCTTTTCCCTTAACTGGCTTTATCTTTGCCAAATTACGTCCGATTCGTGAGATTTTTTTTATAACCAATCAAGAATTTATTACAGTTTTAATTTGTCTCAGAACTTTTTTTTCTGCGGGCAACCGTTTCTCCGCAATTTTGCATCAAACCCAATTTTTTTCGTTTTTTAAGTTGTTTTTTTCACTTTGATATTATTTTTTTCAAAAAAACACGTTAATGAGTATTAATTTTTTTCGTTAATTATTAAAGCCCAGTTCATTTTCTTAAAAAAAAATTTTTTTTTTCCTTAAAAAGAGTACTAATGTAATTAACAACAAATAAACAAACTGAGTGAATTTAAAAAAAAATAATTTTTAAATACAAAATTAACTTTTTCTGAGCTATTGTGGTTAAGAAAAGGACAAATAGATAAAGCTGTCCCATTTTAGCGTATATTAATAACATTTCCAGATATTCTTGATTAGTGTAATGCATTGTTCGCAAATAATTGAGAAAAAACTACAACTTGAATAACAAATCCAAAATGGAGTATCAAGTGAAAGAACACGACGCGGACACTAGTTCACGCGAGAAAGACATTTACAACCTTCAAATCATAATGCAAATCTTTACTGTTTACATTAGTTAACGGTCTTACTTATTAACTTTATCTATTTGTCCTTTTCTTACCCACAATAGCTCAGAAAAAGTTAATTTTGTATTTAAAAATAATTTTTTTTTTAAATTCACTCAGTTTGTTTATTTTTTGTTAATTACATTTAGTATTCTTTTTAAGGAAAAAAAATATTTAATTTTGGAAAATGAACAGGGCTTTAATAATAAGTGAAAAAAATTAATACTCATTAACGTGTTTTTTTGAATAAATTGATATCAAAGTGAAAAAACTACTTAAAAAACGAAAAAATTGGGTTTGATGCAAAATTACGGAGAATCGGTTGTCCGCAGAAAAAAAAGTCCTTAGACAAACTAAAACTGTAATAAATTCTTGATTGGTTATAAAAAAAATCTCACGAATCAGACGTAATTTGGCAAAGATAAAGCCAGTTAATGGAAAAATAATAAAAACCGTTATAACTCGAAAACGGGACGAAAACGAGAAAATGACCTCTTAAGTTTTTCGACTTAAAATTACCTCAGGAATCCATGGTTTTCATTTGGGGCGGTGACTGTGGGACACCCTGTATATATATATATATATGTTATACCATCACCATTTATTTTTTGGCGCTGTTGTCGGATATTTTCTAAATTTAACATAAGACACATAAATTGTATTAGTACCCGTTGGCATAATGGAAAGTAGGTTTACATAGGTTTATATAGGTTTACACACATATAGGTTGTATAAAGTGCTCCAGAGAATATCTAGGCGATGAATTATATCAAGTTTCACTCCTATAACTATTTGACTTCTAGCAAGAAAGGTTATATGAGCACTATAGCTACGAATGATTCTTACATTTGAGAAACAGGAAGCAATTTTGTTAGTTGGGTTACCCTTCAAACTTTCTGTTAAAAATAGTCTTTAATAACATTTCTCGTTATTCGCTTGATGACAAAGGGTGGGGCTCCTGCAAAATATGAGTGGGTTCACATAACAAAGCAAAATTATGGGTGAACCTATCTTCAATCGAAATTGTGTGTTTGAAAATACAATTCGATAATTTACTTCTTCATATTTTACATTACCTTGAGCTCAATACTCTTTTTTTTTATATATTTTAGGCTTATATACTCGTATGTATATTTTTGGTTTTGAATGCCTGAATATAGCAATGGGAGGGAAAAATTGAGAAAGAAAAAATTGGAACATTTTCTTATCACAACTGAATACTATTATCAATGATATTAAAGTAATAATATTAGTTGAAATAAATATAAAAGAATTCGAAAATATTTTTTATCAAATAAGTGGTTTTGAAGGAGAGTTTCTTAACAGAATAAAAGAAAGAGGAGGTGGAGTAGCGGTATTTACAAGAAATATATATACTGTTGAAAAAGTTATTGTAAAAACTAGTTTTTATGAAAATGTACAGCTAGAAATTAAAAGCAATGACGAAGAATTTTCGATTATTGCACTCTACCGGCCACCTGGTTTCAATATACCAAATTTTATAGATGAGTTAGAGAAGCAAATTGATGGAATTGATAAAAAAAAGAAACTTATCATAATAGGAGATATGAACATTGATCTTAAAAAAAGGCATAGTAATGCAGTCATTAATTACTCGAGTATGTATGCTTCTAAAGGTTTAATAAATGTCATAAAAGCCTATACAAGAGTTGATCTCCGGAAAGGAAGTAAGACGAGAATAGATCACTGTTTGATAAGAATGAGAAATGAAAAAATTTATTCCTCTGTCATCGAAACTGATGTGTCGGATCACTATACATTATTTTGTGGCGTTTTGAGTAGCTCTAATGATAACTCTCACGTACAAAAAGAATCATGTTACATTAACGATAACCAGGTAAATTTATTAATTCAAAGTACAGAATGGACCAATCTTATAAATAATTGTACCAATACAATAGATTTGTACAGAGAATTTGATAATATCTTCAAATCAATATATGCCAACTCAACATTATAAAGTAACAACAAGAAAGAGAAATGCAATAAATCCATGGGTAGATGCAGAAATTCGTCAACTGTGTAAACAAAGAGATACACTATACAAGCGATGGAAAAACAATAGAAGATGCATACGATATGAAACAGAATACAAAAACTTTCGAAATTTCGTAAATAAACAAATCGATAAAAAGAAGACAAAATTTTACCGAAACAAATTTTCAGAGTTTCGATCGGACCCAAAAAAAACCTGGAATTTAATCAACGAAATACTTGGAAGAAAGAAAAAGAATCTGGATGGAGTGATCGTAAGCAATTTCGATAGTGAAGTCAATTCTAACAGTCTAGAGAGTCTAGCGAATAAGTTTGCCTCAAGTTTTTTAAGCGAAATCGAAAATATTGTTCACAACTGTAACATAAAAACATACCATATTGAATTATCAAGTTCAGAACAATCTTTTTTCATGCTACCAGTAACAAGGGACGATATCATAAATATATTGAAGAAACTTAAAATTAATAAATCTCCAGGAGTGGATGGAATAAAGTACCATTCACATGAGAGCGACCAACGATCAACGAATAAAAAAACAAATGGGATTTAAAACATATATAAGCCTAAATTCTTCACAAAAACTTTACAAAAGGGTAGCAATCTAGTTTAGTTTAATGTTAATTTATTAAGATTTGCGTGGTAATTGCTAAAATGAGAGAAATTTGAGAAAATAAATTGTTCGTCGCGAATTGTAATATGATTGCTACGACCAATTTATTTTCTCAAATTTCTCTCATTTTAGCAATTACAACGCAAATTTTAATAAATTAACATTATATTAAACTAGAATACTACCCTTTTGCAAAGTTTTTGTGAAGAATTTAGGCTTATATATATTTTAAACCCCATTTGTTTATTTATTCGTCGGTCGTTGGTCGCTCTCATGTGAATAGTCTTTAAGAGCGAAAGATCTGCAATCGAATGCGGAAATTCTCGCGCCTATAATCGGACGCATAGTCAATTTGAGCCTCAAGGAGTCATGTGTTCCTGATGAACTTAAGGTCGCAATAGTAAGGCCAATATATAAAGCTGGCATTAAAACAGACGTCCTCAACTACAGACCCATCTCTATTCTTCCTGTTGTGGACAAAATACTGGAACAGGTAATGGCGCTTCGACTCCAAAGTTATCTCGATAAATACCAAATTATCAATGAAAATCAATATGGTTTCACCAGAAATAAAAACACCAACAAACTTCTAGCAGAATTCG
Source organism: Chrysotoxum bicinctum (assembly GCA_911387755.1). Taxonomy (NCBI): domain Eukaryota; kingdom Metazoa; phylum Arthropoda; class Insecta; order Diptera; family Syrphidae; genus Chrysotoxum; species Chrysotoxum bicinctum. The sequence continues at coordinate 207,980,110 of OU426989.1, read as the reverse complement.
CAAATACAATAAATACAAATCTTAATAAAAGTTACCACAATCTTGTAATTTTCATCGATTTCAAAAAAGCTTTTGACACCCTAAGATATGAAAAATTGTTTGAAATGCTGGAGAAAATCGGAATAAGAGGATATATTTTGGATTGGTTTAAAAGCTATTTAGCAAATAGGATTATGAAAGTGAAGATATCTAATTCAATAAGCCAAGAAAAAAATTTGCAGTATGGAGTTCCTCAAGGATCTATCCTGGGGCCTATTCTATATATTATATATGTAAATCAAATAACTACTTACAATTTTAAAAAACAGTATCGGCTTTGCTTTCGCGGATGATACTGCAATAGTAGTCAGCCACAGAGACTTATCAGCAGCAACCAGGATTATGCAAACGGAATTTGATTTGATCATACGGTGGTGTCACGATTTTGGTCTTATAATCAATGTTAAAAAAACAAAATTGATGCATATCAGACCAGCACATGTACTGAAAAATAAAATAAACGTTAAATTTCATGAAACAAAATGCATACATCGGAACGCAAACAACGAAAACCTTAGCTACGATGATAGCTGTCAGGAAGTGATTGAAAATGTTCAACATTTCAAGTACTTAGGTGTGTATGTTGACTGCTTTTTCAAATGGGACTTACATATAACTCACACATGTAAAAGACTACGAAAAGCAGTATATGCTCTACATCATTTGAGTAATTATACTCCATATAATGTACTCAAGCAAGCTTATTTTTCGTTAGTGGAGTCAATTTTAAGATATGGTCTATTAGCATGGGGAAATACAACGCCTACATACTTACAAGAGCTGCAAAAAGTACAAAATCGCTCTGTTAAAATTTTGATCAGATCAAAACATGGAATAAACTTGCAATATGACTCAAACCACCAGAGAACATACAAAGGACTATTAAACATAAAACAGATATTTGAGCTAAATATCCTCGAAGAATACTACAACGATCAGCACTATAAACGACAAATCGATCACCAATTCAACACGAGAAGAAGAGCACAAGGCTACCTGCAAACACCAACGTACAAGAACTCTTACGGCAGGCAACAACTATCGGTTATTATTCCGGAAACATTCAACCAGATACCCAGAGAGCTTTTCAACATATCCTCAGATGGGTTAAGAAAGAAACTATTAAGGAATCACTTATTAAATTATTAAATTAACACTATCAGAAAAAAAAAAAAAAAAAATTAGTTTGTATTTAATATTGTAATTTATTGCTTTCAAGAATACTTAATTATATAAACAATCAATGTATTTAACCTTCTGCAGAAAAGCCTATCCAGGCTTCGCAGATTTCTTTTTGTAAACAAAATGTATAAAATGAAATAAAAAATTGAAATTGAAAAGAAAAAAAATTGGTAAAACATGCCACATTCGTGTAGTGTGGCTAAGGAAATAATTTCTGAATTTAACAGAAGTCCGAAGTTGGGTCAAGGGTAAGCTGATAGGCATTCCCCAAATTAAGCTCAAGTATAATATAAATATAAAGCAACGAATTTAATGATTTTTATATTTTTTTAGTACAAAATTTTCTTTTGAAGGAATTTTTCCCTTAAGTAACGTTCGCTTCTTGAATATTGTATATAAAACATTGTCTTAAAACATTCCAACTCCTGAATAAATTGTATATTTCTCTGAAAATGTTAACAGCCCTTAACCATTATCTGATATTTAAATAAAAAATTAAATCCGTTCCCCCAAAAATTACTATAATTCTGTCTGGATTAAATGTAAAAGTTAAGAAAAGTTATTTGCTACGAAGAAATGTTAACAAATCCTACTCAAACGAAACCTTATTCATCTACAGACTTCCATTTCTTATTTTTTTATAAATCTTGAAATTATGATTCACAAATATTCGGTTAATATACCCCAGACAAACAAAAACTGTTTCGAATGCCTGAAAGTATAATATAAATCTAAAGAAAAAAAAAAACGAAGCCTGAAATTTGTTTTCAATTTAATTTCGAAAATTCCTCCAACCAGTGCAATAAAACAATTTGTACGTAACGACTCCTTCCCTTTAGGGTATGTATTTATTTGGAAAGAAAACGAGAAGCGGTTCTAACGAATTGACCTTCAAATATTTGCATTTCAAAACCACAACCGAAGTAAATATTAATTAAATCAGAATTAAAATTTCGAAAATTAAAAAAAAACGATTAAAATGAGCTTGTTGAAATATGCCAACAGTTAATTCCAAGTTCTTTCATCGAGCGATGATTTGTGGATGTTTTTATTAAAACTAGGAGGAAAATGGGGTTAGACAAATTTGTTATAATTTAAATGAACAACGCAGAAACTTAATATTATGAAATTAACTCTACCTCGAGATGAGGAAAGTTGAGATTGTCTAGAGAGATGAAGATGAAAGATGAATTGAAATCCAATTGATGGATTGTCGAAAAGTCTCAGTCTCAGTAGATGATTTCGTTATCAAATGCCTTGTTGGAACAGGAGTAGTTTTAGGGAAGGGGAAATCAATATGCCCTTTCCTTATCTATTTTGAAATGTCGATGTTGAAATTAATTAAAGCACCTTCACAAAACCCCACAAATAAAAACTAAGGGGGTTGAATTGCTTGATGTTGTTGACCAATTAAAGTCAGCTGCGCGAGAGATATCCTTATCCTTAATTTTCTGCGCAGAATTGTTACATGTTACCACATGCCATCCACTAACACGTAAGCTACTTTCCCTTAAGCATGTTCTAACTTGGACAAAATCTCACATAAGCTTATTCTATTAAAACTGTCCATTCTTGGCCTTGAACCTATCTTCTTCAGATGGATTTCTGCTTACGTAAACACCCGTTACTACAAAGTTCGATTCAGATCTTCCTTCTATGATGATTTCTTAGCTACCTCCGGGGTTGCATAAGGCAGCCACGTAGGACCTCTTCTCTTTTATCTTACTATTAACGATATTAAAATGGTCATTAAACACTGACATATTTCACTCTACGCCGAAGATACAAAGTTTTTCAAGACCGTTTTTTCCACACATGATGCCACTCTTCTACAACTTGATCTCAACAGTTTCTCTGTCTGGTGCCTGAGAAATTGCTTAGAACTAAATATTTCCAAATGTCAATCAACGAAAACGAAAACACATCCGATCTACTCTCCGTCGATATCTTCTGCCTACCCACCGTACCTGCTATGGCTCCAACGAACTTATTACTCGCATGCTTCGGAGGATTAATTGTAACATTAATTGTTTCGACTTTAACCTCAATTCACCCTGCCTGAAACTCCGTATTAATCATCCTTCCAATTTCCAACCCTAGATTTAAGAGCTATATTTAAGTTAAATTAAGAATTAGCTTGTATTAAGCCTAATAAATGGGGGTTTTGCCCCCACCAAAATTAAAAATTAAAATTAAATTTAATTAAATTAAATCAGGCTGAATTTGACGAATAGCATTGATTATGTAGGCCTTAAGGCAGTGGTAATTTATGGTTTGTTGGTTTAAATCTGTAACTCAAGAAAACCCTACAAGAAGAAGTCTAACGGAGTCAAATCGCACGATCTCGTTGGCCAATTCACATCACCTCCACCTGAGATAAACATGTTTGCAAATTGCTCGTACAAAATGCCTATTGTGATAAGGGCTGTGTGGCACGTAGTGCCGTCCTACTTCAGGCCAAAAAAATTGGTGATAATCTACCGTTAGCACCCGCCATTGACGATGGCCTGGCCAACGTTTTTAAAGAAGAATGGACTCCTGATGCCGCCATCCCAAAATCTACACCAAACAGTGACTTTATCTGAATGTATTGCAATTTGGTGGATCTCGTGTGGATTGTGATCGCGTCAAATCCAATAATTTTGCTTGTTGTAGAATCCATTCATCCATAAATTTGTCCTGTCGCTGAATCGACCGTAAAATAGGCGAAGCGCATGAGGTGTTGCTCGTACGGAAGACCCATTTCCTAAGAAAAAAAAAAATCATTTTTCCATGTTTGTTGAACGTTTTAAATCTCCATATTGACTAACTAAATAAATAACAGCCAATTTGACAGATATTGCTGAAACAATATGGCCGCAATCATCTGTCAGAGTTCAGAAATTCCTTTTGGAAAACCTTTAGTTCTCTTCGAGCGAAAGCAACGTTAATTTCGAAGAACCACGGATCAATGATACCGCGGGCTCAAAATCCGTACCAGACAGTACCACCTGGTGAGCCTTGGTTGGGCTGGCGTATGTAGCACATAAAGGGCATTATCTATGGTCATAAATTTTGAGCTCGTGGGTCACTTGGGCATTGAAAAGGTGCAAGCTCGGTCCAGAATTCCCCGAGTTGAAGCCTGCGAAAGGTCGATTTATAGTGCACTGCAAAGAATTGACTGCCTCGGGTTCTCTTGGACACCTTCATGAACAGCGGCGATGTTCTCGGCCCATCTTACGTTGCTTTGACGTACGAGTAATTGGCCATAAAACATTGGGAAATCGACGTAAGATGTTTAGATGCAATGCACCCAACGTTCACGCAACGAACACTCACTTACAAAACAACATGGCCGCCACATACTCTCAACATCAACCCGTCTCTACTGGAAGTGAAATTCTTGAGTCCGAGGGCTTAAAACGCGTAAAAACAAAGCCAAAACGTTGAGAAGCTAACCCTGAGTGGAACTCTTGTTATGTTATGTATACGTTCGATAAGAACGATTCATTGTGACAGATTTTAATGAAATTTCTTGTAATACATGGTTATCTCAAATTTTACTATAGTTACCTACTTTCTACTTCAATATAAATGTAGAATAAGATCCTATCATCAGAAAGTGTCATGACATTTGCGTTTAATTGTGATGTTCAATGAAGCCAAATACCCTTGTCTTGGAAACAATTCAGATGTTAACTCATTTATTATTTAAAAGCAACCGTAGGTTATGTATGTACATATATCTTCTATTATGTTCGAATCCCAAACTTTAGAAGTGCCAAGATAATAGTTATTGTGGAATGATACGACTCAATGACTCTGCTCCTTTTTTTTTTTTGATTAATGTCTGCTAATTGTTCTGATGTGTCCACTGTTCCTAGCTATCCTGGCATGAAGACGGATGTCCTTTATTTCTATTGAGAAAAAGAGAATCTTATTCAAATAATCTTGCTGTATTCTTCTACTGACAAATGATTCTATAGAAACAAATCTGAAGAATAGAAGGAGTCGGTGGACACATGTTAAATGTAGTCATATCTTCATCTAATTAAAATAATGATGGTATAAATGCCAAATAAGGAAAGGTCGGGTGAGCAAAATTAATGGAATCTTTTGTGTCCTAATTGGACTAAGCCGGCCAGTCTATTCTATGCATCCATCCTAAAAGTAATAGTAAAGTTAGTAATTAGTGATAACATTACGATACAAATATCAACTATTAACGGATGAACGGATTTCATAAAAGATTGGTACAGATCATTTTTATGTAATTATCTAAATGGTTTTTCAATAAGGGCGGGTGGATGTTGAAAGTTGAAATGCAATGGAACAAGCTGTGTGTGAGGTTTTAACAATTTTGTTTTTATTTGAAAGACCCATGTATGCCATTATGTATGGAATATAATATTGTTCAATTTTTGGGCTCCGCTTCTTACGGTGGCACGAATCCGAGAAGATGCGGCCGAATTTGAGCGATGGCCTAAAGGAAACTCAACAAGAAAAAGTCTATCGGGATCAAATCACATGATTTTGGTGACCAATCACATTTTTTTAGCACAATGCGAGCGCTTATGAATGTTGAAGAAGATTTACAAGGAGATACCGATATGCACATTGGTTTTGAATGTCTTAATATCATAATGGGAGGGCGCTATAGAGTCGGGTAAAGCATTTCCACATTCGTGAAGTGCGACTAGAAGATGAATCTCTGAAGTTCACAGTACGTTCGAAGTTGGGCTCAACGGTAAACTGACGGGAAATTTCTGAATCGCTAGTATTAAGGTTAAATTGTTTGAGGAGAGGAATGCAACTGGTTATTTCACTGGAACGATGTTTATAAAAATAAAGGTAAATATTATGAAAGAAAAGAAACATTGCAGCTGTGCTCGAGAGATTGTAATGTTTCTGTTATACTTCTATCGCCTATCATATTTAAAGAACTTTTTTTAATTCGATCCAAGAGACTCAAGTGGGTTATTGGAGCACTTTCCCGAATATGGGAATTATACTCGAGCTTTAGACGAATATAGGCTTTATATATTACAGCCAGATCAGAAGGGTTGAAAAATTTCTTGTCTCATTGAAGGAAAACCAAGCACTTAGCTAAGGCGAATATGTGGTCATTCAATACAAGGTGGTCTATGATGCACATACCAAGAACTGAAAGCGTTTTGTTTCTTCAATGCAAGTGCCGCTCATGGAAAGCTGCATAAGAGGTTAGTTGCGCTTTAACGACAGAAGACAACATTGAGTTTTTGAACGATTAAATTTTACGCGGTTTTTGGTTCCCCATTTGACAATGTTATTGAGAATAGAATTTAATGAGCTTATCATACACTACCGTTCTAAATCCACATCCGAAGAACAAGAACGTGCATATGGAAACAAATATGAGAAGCTTAGAGGACTGTCGTCAGCAAAACAATTTAATGAATCAAAAGTTTCAGACAAAGATCATTGATGAATTTGAGAAAAAAGAGTCGGAGACAAAATGGAGCTCTGTGGCACACCAGCATTTTTATTTTATAAACTCCAGACTTAAAACTGTCCAACACAACTTGTATTAAGCAGTTCGAAAGGTTATTTCTAATCCAACGAAGAAGAGATTCGTCAATACCAAATGCACACATTTTCGATAAGAGAGCTTGATGACGAACTCTATGTCTATCAAATACTTTTGAAATATCAAAAGTGCAATAATCTTACTTTCTCCAAAACGATGCTAAGATTTGTGTGACTGTTCGGTGAGATATATCATCAGATCACCAGTGGACCTATTGTTACGAAAGCCATACTGCCGTTGATTGAGAAGGTTTCGGTCTTCAAGATATTTATTGTGCTGATACTTTACCAGTGTTTTCATGACCTGGCAAAGAAGGGATGTATGTGCAATTGGACGATAGTTAGAAGGGAAAAAAGATTCGCCTTTCTTGGGCACAGGCTGGAGATATGTTGTTTTCTCGGAAACATATAGTAGAGTAGGAGAGGTGGAAAAGCTTACGCAATGGTTTTGCCAGTCTCACCAACATCGTTTTCGAAAAAGTGCGCAACAATGACGCCGCCAGTCCAAAATCCACACCAAACAGTCACTTTTGGGATCCTCTACCAAATGCTCCGAAGCCCAGTCAGCAAGTAAATGGGCATGTTTTTTGAGCTCCTGGGTCAATTGATATTATATGGGTAAAGGCTCAAGGCCTGAGGCAAAATTCGCCAAGTTGAATTCTGTGAAAGGCCGAGTTCTTTTGCACGGTGTGGAATCGACTGCCTTAGGTTTCGCTGTACACTTTCATGGACCACAGCGATGTTCGTGGCTGATCTTATATTATTACTTTGACTTACGAGTATTGGCTGATTGATTACCGAGCCGATCGTCTCAAATTTGGACACCAAACGTTAAAGAGTCGACTGTGAAGCCTAGTACGCAGATCGGTAAAAATTTTGTCTCCCATAAAATTTTTTTCCTGGGACAGATTTTATCTTCACTTTTTTCCGAGCAGTACGCAGTTCACGCGTAATATTGATACTTTTGTGCGTCAAAAAGTCTCCACTAAATTTTTCCAGGAAAAAGAATGATAGAAGCATTGTTTTCGGGACAAATTTTGACAGCCACCGTATTCCGAAAGTGGTTTGTTTCAATACTGGTTTTATGTGAAAGCTGCTGATGCTTCTCTTGAAAGCATCAAGAGGATATTCCAAAAAGGTATGAACGACTTTTGCATGACAAACCGTTCCATAGATACACCCCAAAAAAAATAATAATAAAATAAAGTCAAAAGCTACTGGTTTTGATGAAATGCATCCTGTTTTTATAAAAATAATTTTGCCACATATACTACCCTCTTTAACACACATTTTCAACACCATCATAATGACATCCACTTTTCCTAATAAATGGAAAGACGCCAAGGTAATTCCAGTTCCTTAAAAAACAAAATTCTCGATCTCCACCTGAATATAGACCTATTTCCATCCTTCCTTTTTTATCTAAAGTCTTAGAAAAAATACTTCATGCACAATTCTTAGCTTTCCTTAAACAAAATAATCTTCTATGTATTAACCAATCTGGGTATAGAAACAATCACAGCTGTGTATCTGCTTTACTCAAAGTTACTGATGATCTACGTTGCGCTATTGATAAGGACCATGTTTGTGTCTTTCTTGGGATTATTAGATTTTTCAAAAGCCTTCGATACAGTGAACCACAAAATATTAATTTCTAAAATAAAACATTTTTTTAACTTTTCAGACTCTTCAGCTAAGCTCATACTTTCATACCTCTCTGAAAGGCGATAAGCTGTTGTTGTTGGCAATCGTGTATCAAGTTTTGTGAACCTTTTCACGGGCGTTCCTCAAGGATCAATTCTTGGCCCGTTGCTATTTTCGATGTACATTAACGATTTGCCTTCTCAAGTCGAGCATAGTTCTATTGACCTATATGCTGATGATGTACAGATTCGGTTAAGTTGCAAGTTAGGATTAATTGAAAATGGTGCTGTATTACTGAACAGCGATCTAAATAAAATCATGTCTTGGTCAGAAAAAAACTGTTTAAAATTGAACCCGTTAAAATCTAAATGTATAATTATTTATAAAAACGAGCTTGATTTAAGTTATTTCCCTTCAATTCACATAGGTAATACAAATATTGAGTATGTTGATAGAATTAAAAACTTGGGAATCTGGTTCAATTCCACATTAAGCTGGGACTACCATATCCAAAGTATAATTGGAAAAATCTACGGTAGCCTCCGGAGTTTGTCTTATTCGAAACAATTCACTCCGCAAAATATACGATTTCGGCTAGCAAAAACTCTGATTATTCCAATAATCACATACGGTGCTCAAATTTTCTGTTGCCTAAGCTCAGAAAAGAAAAGAAAAGGAACTTAAATGTCGCTTTTAATAACATCATACGTTACGTTTACAATCTCAAACGTTTTGACCATGTTTCTGAATATAAAGAAAATTTACTAGGATGTACTTTAAACGCATACTTGAATTACATAACTTTAAAAACTCTGAATAATGTTGTCACTAAAAAAGATCCACCTTACTTATACAACAAGTTAATTTTTTCAAATTCAAATAGATCGTTTACTTTTATTCAACCAACACATACATGTTTAGCAACTAAACGTCAATTCTTTGTGTGTGCTCTTAGACTATGGAATTCTCTACCATTAGACATTAGAAAACTACGAGGTACTTTAAATTTTGATAAAATGCTCTTTAGGTATTTGGCTAACAATCCTGATAATTCTTAAATAAAATTAAAATAAAATAATTAAGTATTTTTTTTCTCTCTCATGTAAATTGTATTATTGTAAAATTGTAAAATAATAATGAATGAATTGAAATGATTAAAAAAAAAAAAAAAAAAAAAAAAACTATCACGAGTATTTATTTTAGGATAGATACTTGACGGTTTTTTGTTATTTCTCCAAATTCAAAATTTTGCGCGACATTTGGAAAAGTTTTGTAGAGATTAAAATTGTAGATAGAGATAAAATTTGTCTTTGCTCGATCTGCGTACTGCGTCTATACCGTAAAATGGACGCAACGTGCTGTTCAATCGTGTTATTTTCCATGATGATTTTGCATCAGTAACTGAATAATAAACAGATAATATTGTCAGATGCCACCAAAACAACATGGCCGCCACATGCAGCCAAAATTAGAAAACTCCTTAAAACCGAAATTTGAATCTCCAATAGATTCAGCATATTCAGGCAGTAGGCTTTTTAAGTTTTGAGCACTTTCTAGATTTATAAATATTCTCGAGAAACAGTGCCCTTTAAATGTTTGAGTAAAGAGTGAGCTTTAGTAAAGTTGGAGAGGATTTAAAAGGAGATAGCGATGCAAATCGCTTTTGAATGTCTGAATATCTAATTTTCCACATTCGCGTAGTTCGGTTAAAGCAAGAATCTCTGAATTAAATAGTACGTCCAAAGTTCTTAACATTAATAATATTTAGGTTAAGGATATACATAGTGTTGCGAAAAATTATTCTGTTGCACTAAACTCCAGAAAAAATTCCATGTTCTTTCGAAAGCTGTTATAGTCCAAATGATTTGATGGTCAGAGTAGCTAGAAGTTCCTCGGAAAAGATTCATTTTTCAAATGAATATATGTTTGTTGAAGCGTTCATCAGATTGTAGTTGTGACAATTGAGTGGAACTTCTGTTAGAAAAAAATATGTTTATTTAATTCTGACGAACAATTCTGAAGAATTCATCAGATAATTTATTCGGCAGATTACGCATCCATTTTAAACGTAACCATAAGCAGAGGCATGAAAATTACTTTAAATTTTCTCTCCAGTAATAGGTTTCACGTGGAATCATCATTAAATCCATTAAAAGATGTTTTCGACAAATTTCCTTTATCAGGAAAATTTTAATTCGTTTGCTTAATTTTTAATCTTTTAAGTATTTACATATCTATAAGTATTTACATATACTTAATAAGGATATCAACAACTATTTTCTGATGAACGCTTTATTTGCTTTTATCTTTTTCATCAACCCAACCGTACAAAATATAGGTAAAAGAAGTAAAGGATGCATCGTGAAGTAAGGATTATTCCACACTAATGGATACATGTAGTACATACATACATGCAAAGGTAAGCAATCAGTTACATCATTGCTTACTATTCCTTCAGGCTTTTATAAACAATATACAATAATATGTGTACACTAACGTACATATATTACAAAAGCTTAACTCATAAAGCTTGTATAAACACCCTGGATGCTCTCAACTTTTCAACATCCTTCCAACGAGCAACAAAGACAAAAAAAAAACACAGTTAATTTACCCCGTTTTCCTTTCGATACAATATAATAACGCTATCTGAAGTACGCAAATAATATACCATCATCGTCAGCGCAGGATGCATAATCGCGCGGTTCACTGCAGTTGCAAAAATTCTCATCGAACTTTCCGCTCATTCAAACAGTCAGTTTTTAATTTAACTTTTTAATGATGCAATTGACTTGGGTTTTCACAGAAAAATAAAAATAAAACAAAACTTCCGCAGTAATATTGGCAGGACTTCAAATCCTACCTTTTCTCTTGACTTGATGAGGTTCCAATCGCAAAAAAGGGAATAATTGAGGAATAGGGGGGTCGAACAAAATACATAATGGAAAAACCCGCAAGCGGGAAATGCAAATGAAAATTATTTTTTCTAAAGCATTCATTGCGCTATCGTCATCATCGTCCTGTGTATAGGAAACAATATTTTACCAGAAAAAAAACAACACAAATTGCAAACAAAACGAAAATCAAGAAAAAAAAGGATGCGAAACCCCACCGGGGGTTTTTTTTTCGTTGAAATCGAAATAAAAATCATCGAACTCCTACAACACTTCGCCATCCCAAAAAGAATTTTTCTTTACCCTAAATGTCAAATGGGTGGCTCACAATCTTGTTTTTGTTTTTGCTAATGTTCATCATTGTTTGCCATAGTTCACATTCACTCCCAATTTGAATCTTCGAAAAAGGATAAACTAAGCGAAAAAAATGAAGGACGACCGAAAGCGATGGATGTGATTTACAATAGAAAATTTAATATTCACTTACCACCTCCTTCAATTGAGCAGGGCTCTTGCATGGATAGATAGGTTGGAAACCGGAAGGTAATGTCCTACGATGTATGGTTGTGTGTGGGTGGTTTTTTGTGAATATGGAAGTCAAGTATCCTTTTTCGTAAAATTTGCATTTCAATGGTCATGCAGCAGCAGCAGCAGTAGCAGCAAACAAAATATAAAAATATAGAAAAATGTCAAGGATAAAAGCGGGATAGCCTTTCAGACCCCCGAGGCAGATGAATCGATTTGGCCATCAAAGAAAACGATATGCAGTGGCAAGGGAAGCAGAAAAGCCCATCACTGGGACAACTTGTGAGTATCCGCAGGCAGAGACAACCAACAAAGGAAAGATGACTATACCATAGCTCAAGGAAAAAATTTGCTTAATACATTCATCGCAAATAAAGGATACTTTGGAAAAAGAAAGCATTTTCGGGAAGGATATGTTTGTGGAAGAGGAAAAATATGCACCACGATAGAGAATGAGGATATCTGGTAACGTTATATGGGAGTGTTTCACTCAACTTGTTAAATCGAATGCACATAGTCGGTCGTCTGTAGGCACTGTCGTTCGTTGTTATTCTTTATGACTTAGGACGATCGAAGCCTGATGGTCTTCCTGGAATGTCTTCCCTTTCGACTGCGGCCAGTTGTTCAATTGAAGGAAATTGAAATTGAAGCTACAAGAAAAGGAGATGAATGCAAATATTTTCAAAGGATCGGAAGTTGTATATTGGCTCAAAGAATGATATTTCAAAGGAAGAATTCGCTTGACATAACATCCGAAAGAAATCGAACTGAATCGAAGTACTTTTTATCGAGCTTAAAATCATAAAATTTCTGCATTGGATAATTTTTAATATTTTATGAGGAGAAAAATATAAATAGTCTTAAAAAATGGCGGAGTGTCGTTGTACGTTTTTCAATTTCATGTCTACAAGTTGACATTCAAATACGGCCAATTATTCAAGTGAACGTAAACCGATAGTCAAAAGAAGATTCAGTTTCAATAAAGATGCTCGAATGCATCAATGCTATTAACGAAAAAGAGAATATATAACGCAGATTAGTTGGTAAGCAAAAACTCAATGAAACTATAAAAGAAAACTGCTTCCATCTAATCGACTTTGTAGAAACATGTAATTTTAATAATTAGCACTAAGTTTTCAAGTCAACTATAAAGGTACCTATCCAACATCTTAGACGTCCATAAATAGACACATTTCCTTGTGGTGATGGCAAAATTCATACCTCGACTCTCTAAAGAAAAGAAATCCCGAACCGACCAGAAGAAGAAAGAAAAAGGCTTCGTTGCTCATTTAACTATTATATGGACTCCAACAATCAGTCAGAGAAAAAGATTCTGCTTAGAAAAGATTCTACCCAAGCAGACTCGCTGTTGGAGGAGGTTGCAGAATCTTGCCATCAAACCAGAAGCCTAATGTTTTAAGGTCAAGTAATTGATTGTTTTAAGACCGGAATGCAGAATTTTCGTTCGGACGTGGTAGATTGACACTACATCAGATCTTCAAATTGAAGCAACGATTTTTATCGACTTCAAATTAGCATTTGATAGCATTCATCGTCTGGAGCTCTATGTGGCGAAAAATTGATGCAGATGTGAGGAACGACATAACAACTACAGAACAGCTTCTCCTAACTATTCCAAACATGTACAGGGTTTTAGCAACAAGGTGTGTTATGGTGTAACTTCATCAATCTTGTTTTAGAGCATCGAGGGCATTATTTTCTTAAATTCGTCCAACTGGGGTATGGAGATGACGTCAACATCAACGGCCGTTCCCAACGTTCCGAAATAAAGCCCTTAACGGCGAGTGAAACTTATTAGTATTAAAGTAAATGGGGACACGACCAAGTATATGCTATCCACATCAACGATCCATGACCAGGACAAAACGTCCCTATTGATAACAACAACTTCCAATTAGTTAAGGAGTTAATCTACCTCGGTGTAAATATTAACTCAATGAACAACACCTTCGTGAAGACCGGAGGAAAAACTACAATATAAAATTCTCACGCGTAGGACGAAGTGCGCGCACTACAAACATCTTAATCTTCCAATCCGACTTTTCGATGCTGAAAGTTAAATAATAAACAGAAAGACGTGCTTATCCTGATTTTTTTCGAAGAGGGCCATGGAGAAGAATGCATTCTAGAAATTCAAATCACATTGACTACATTGACTCGGCCAAATCAAGCAAATGGACAAACTCCCGGTCCTACGTTCAAGAAGACAAAAAAGACTAAATACACAATTTAAAGTCGAAGAAGCTCGGCCTTTGTGGCGTCAGGTGTTGGGTGATATTAGAGAGAATGCATTAAGACTTTCGTTCTTAATTCGTTGTTCGTTCTTTCTAGAATAACGAACACCGAAGAAATATTTATATAATTCAGTTCTTTATTTTAGTTCGTTGTTAACAGGAAAATGGATCAGATCACATTGTTGGCAGTGGCGGCACTATTTTTAGTAAAAAAAAAGGAAAAAATCGAAAAAAATAATAGCCTTTTGGACAAATCCCTTAAGTATTATCTTTGTATTATATAAGCTATAGTATTATCATGGAGCGTGATTTTGTATTGCGAGCTCAAGCCTGGTGGTGGCGCTGAAATTAGCGCTAGATTTTACAGTGGAGAGTATCGTAGGATAAGATACAAAACAAGGAGTAACAAAGAGAATATTTTATTATTAAATTTAGCAGAGACAAATCTAGCAAGTACTGTCCTTATACTTAAGATGTCGCCACAATCTTTCGTCTTCTTGATAGTTCTATAAGTTTTATATGCAAAGGTATTAAATATACACATAAAAAAATCTATTTCTATTATATGAAGTCTGTACTTGAAAATTAGATTCAATTCAAAACGTTTTGAAATTTCTTTATTTGTGCAAACTTTCTAAAATTGATTGCATTTATATTTCTTAGTTTATTCTATATATCTATACCTTAATAAAATATCATCTCTTCTCTATTTCAAATAATTTTTTTTGTTTCTTTAAGCCTAGTACGCAGATCGTGCTAAATTTTATCTCCTATACAAAATTTTCTCCAAAATTTAGCCAAGCTAAAATTATGTCAAGCATTTTAGCCGAGAGGTACGCTGCTCCAGCTTAAAAATCAACATTTCTTTTCGAACTGTACTTATCTGTCAAAATTTAGCACACGAAATAATTGTCTGGAACATTTATTCTCGAGCTAAATTTCAATTTGAAATAGAATAATATTTAGAAGAATATTTGGTGACGGAAATTTAAAAAGTTTTTCCAAAGCAAAAATCCACCATATTTCATAATTCTCATTTATTCCCATTCATAATTCTGAAAAAAAAATCGAAATCAACCAATTCTTTTAAATCTTTGAAAAAATTTGATTTAAAAAACAGCTGTTTTCTGTGACATATTCTCCATTAGGTTCTTATGTCAAAATTTAGTTTGGATTTTAGCCGATGTTTGGAGAAAAATGTAGGAGATAAAATTTAGCGCGATCTACTGAGGTCGCTCAAACTTTCTATTGAATTAAATTCAATCACTCCACTTAGCTATCTTCGTCAAATAAGAAGACAACATATTCAGCAGATTTTTTGTATGTAGGTATGTACGTGAAAATGATACTGATTCTGAGTGATAATGTATTGACGATGATGAAGATGTGGAAGATTGGAATCAAAATACTCGATATTCTGTGGTTAAAGATGGTTTGTTTGCATAAGAAGATATATAGGTAATATTATTTTTCACTTACACGCACGGGGTTGGTTACAAGGCTGGAGTCAGCGATGGAAGATTAGCTAACCTGATCAAAGCACAAAAGATACAAAGAAAGGTACAGGACAAAAGAGACGTGGTGACCACGGGAAGTCCTTGACAGAATTAGGACTTTATTGCTCAATTTTGATACAACAATCCGTTTAAACCTGTGAATGGAGTTGATTTTTGGCATCATGGACACATTTTCACGAAAACGTCTAATTTGTATTGAGTTCATAATAGGATTGAATTGGGTTTGACATGTCATGAATCCAACAGAGCACACGGTACACAAGTTAAAATAAAATGCACGACTGAGTCGCACGAACTTGCTCTTATGTAACAGACTAGGAATTTTAAAATCGAATGTTATTAGAGAAAACTGTTCATAAGGATCAAATTATTTTTTAAATTCTTTTAATAGTAAGAGACGAAAACATAATGCTATCCAAATATGAATTTATGCAAGAACAAAAATTATAAGTCGTTGTAGTCGTTTCTTAAAAAAAAAGCTTTTATGTACAAACTTTTTAAAAGCTTTTTAAGAAAAAATTTTGGTACGCCAATTTAAAGTTTTTATTATTGTTCGAATAAAAATTAAATTTACAAAAAAAAAAATATTGAGCCGTTTCTGAGATATCGAATTTTCAAAAAAAAAAGAAAAAATAGATTTTTTTTCCAAAAATTCAAAAAATATTTATTTTAAAGTTTTGAAATGCAATGTGTTTTAGACTTTTTAGTAGCTTCTCTATAAAAAATTTTCATTAAGATCCGTTATGTGGATAATGAGAAATTCAAAAAAATGGTTCTATGGTAGGTACGAGCTGTAATATCTTAAGTTCAAAATTTTTTTTATTAAATTAAAGATCGTAAAAATTAATTGAAAGAAAAAAAAAATTATCAAAATTCTCTGAACCGTTTTCGAGAAAAATACGATTTTTGAAAAGCATTTTTTTTTAAATTTTTTAGCATTTGTATGGTAGGTACCTTTATTTTTAGGTAAAATAATTTTTTTTTTCTCATATCTTGTAGACTATATTGATAAACTTTTATTAATCAAGTTTAAAAAAAATCTAGCAAGGGGTTTTCGATATATTGAGTTTTGAAAAAAAAATTTTGAAGTTTTTTTTAAAAATCCAAAAAAATTTTTTTTGAAAATTTGAGTACACAATTCTATTTAGGTTTTTGGGGAGCTTTAGGAAAAAAAGTGATCAAAATCGGTTGTACCGTTTTTGAGAAAATCAAAAACAAAAAAATTGGTTCCATGGGGGGTACCCTCAATAACCATTTTTCTGAAAATGTTTTCAAACAAATACCTAGATTTAATTAAATAAAATTTTTTGGTGTTTTTATTTTTAAAATCTGTCGAACAGTTTTTGAGAAAAAAAAATGTTTATAAAATTTCGAAAAAAATTCGTATGGCAGGTACCGTTATTTTTGGTCTTAAAAATCAAATCAAAAAACAACCGGGGGGAAAAAATTAAAACCCATATCTACCAAGTTTGAAGAAAAACGGCCGAGCCGTTTAGCTGCAATCGAACGGACAGACAGACAGACAGACAGACAGACAGACAGACAGACAGACAGACAGACAGACAGACAGACAGACAGACAGACAGGCAGACAGAATTGCGAGACCCACTTTTTTAGTCTTCGCTATCATCGTAATGTCAACTTTGATCAAAATCTCGAGTTAGATTTTTTTTCCGAATGCATAACTTGCCTTATAGTACCTATAAGTCGCAAGTAAAAAGAGATCTAGTGTTCAATATTTATTTGCGAAACTTCGTCAATATTGTTGAAAAATACTTTTTCGAATGATTGTACTCTGATTTTGGCCAAAGGAGGGCATTCGCAGAGGAAACGATTGAAATTTTCCTATAAGTCAAAGACGGAAACAGAATGAATCACTGTGAGTTCTGGGCAACTGACGTACAAACCAAAGGTAGGCTCAGTACTTCTTTGACAAATGCGGAAAATATATCTGCTTTTAACACCGCACATTAGTGTTGGCCAAGTTGCTCAAACTGATATAAAATTCCGTTGTTCTTATTAGCTCTAAGACTATTTTTAAGTAAAAATTGCTCTTATTTTTTGTCAAATATTCGATTATCTGTAGATAACCGTCAGTGTATGCTTAGGATGATCTGTCTTATCTTTATTTCACATACACATTAGGTAATCTATAGATTGGGTATGTTTGTGTTTGAACAGTGTTCTCATAGATATATTCTGTTTTCAGGGCTTTGAGGCCCCAGATGTTCAACAGTTTATGTTGGGGTGCGCACTTTAGGGCTAAGTAATTAACATATATGTATCAACACTTGCATATATGACTGTAATTGAAAGTTTAAAGTTAAAGTAGATTAAGCTTAGTAATAGCGTTCGTATGCAAGATTACTGAAATCTTAAGCAGCGTCCATATTATGTTGATTTGTGTAAATCAACATCGCTTATCAATAATGTTCAGTAAGTGTAGTCGTGCTAATCAACAGCTTCACTGAACTTTTTTTGAAACGAACCTCACCCTATTCAAATGCAGAGAAAGCGGCAAAGTTGTCTCAACTAAAGAATAATTTTCTGTCAACTGTCAGATTTGTTTTTTGGTGTGTCAGTGAATTCTTTTAATTTGTGTTTTCTTGTAAGTTCTATTGCTCAGATAAGAAGAATAACATCTCTTAACTTCTATGACAAAAAAGTACACAAATTATTCTGAAATTATGCTCAACGCAAATGCTACTCTAGATGTTGACAATTTCCCACTAACTTATGACTATGTGGTTAGGTTAAAATGTTGATCGATAATGTAAATAAACAATGTTGATCGACAAAGTTGTGTGGACGTAGCTTTAAGCTCATATATCCACTCGTGTTGTCAGACTTACATATCAGTATTCAGTATTCACTGTTCACTAGACAACTTGAACTATAAGAGCAATTTAAAATGTGTACATACAACATTTTCGGTTATGAATTTAATTCTTACATATACAAAAATGATCTATTTCTCCGGCCCTTTAGCCTTAATTATTAAACCAAGCATAGTTTTCATTTTATCTCAATTGATTTCGATTTGCTCTCGATTGAAACAATTGGACAAACCTACATACTTCAAAAATTTAATTCCCATCAATTGTTAAATGTTGCTAACTAAAGTTAGATCGCGGTCCCAAATGAATAGGAGGCGTAAGCTTTATAATATTGCTAACGTTTAGCCAAATTTAAATACACACGCCATCTACCCACTCAATAGAATTAAATGGAATACAATTTCAACGCTCTTGCAGTCCATTAATTTATATTTACACTGACAAAGAGTAAATTATAGCAACAACATTAATTTCAGCACTTAAATCAACTTTCCATGGAATAAAAAAATATCAAAAATGTGGGCAGGTCTAGATAGCTATTCTATCATAAATATACGATTCTGATTAGAATCAGATTATATATGAATGTATGAAGTAGCAAAGCGTGAGTTAACCAATCACGTTTTCACGGAATCAACAATAAACTGATTGACGGAAATAGGAATCACAAAGGATTCATATCCGTTACCTTTAGGTTCTTCCCGCAGAGTTTCGGTGAAAGTATTAAATGCAGCTTCCTTTTTGTCCATCATCCCATCCCGGTAGTCGGTTAATCATGTTATTTAATATTTATTACGACGTCCAGCAATGATATACGTTATAGAATTTTCAATCTCCATTTACTACACACAAAGATACACAGATCCACAATGGAGGTAGATATACTCTTGTACCTACAATTCAAAAAGAGGATTTTCGCCTTTATAGCTACCACCTAGCCACTATACGTTTCAAAAGTTATGCTGTTGGTTCTGTTGATCTCCTGCTACTCCCTGTGCCATTTGTGGAGCTACTCTGGTGGAGTGTTCACTGTCAACCCAATGGACTCATAACTCATTTAAATAAATACAAAATGCAACGACAGTGGTCAAAATAATTACAATGAATTATTGAATTTTATGCTTCCATTCCATGCATATAGAGGGTGCAAATGAATTGGTCCCAACGGGTAAACAAGGGTTTAATTTTGTAATTTTTCGTTCGTGAAAACAGATATACATACAGATATACATGTGAGTTAGGGTGGGTCGAAATTTAACAAACTTGCATTGATTTTTTTGGGCTTTGAAATGTTTTGAGAAAATATGAGACATTTTTGTGTTTCTCTTCATACAAGTTTCATAAACTGTTGAGCATGGAAAAAAATAGTTGATTATTTCTATAGAACACTCACAGTCTTATAAAATAAATTAGAGTCCAACAGCTCGTACACTCACAAGGTTAGGACTTTAAACTATCAACCATTCTTGTGTGCGTACTAGCAGTAGTGAAGGAGACCTACAATTTTCTAACTTTTTAATGAATCCGAACGGCTTGTGCATGACATTCCAACGCACTTAAATGAATGAATATTGAGAGGAGGATTTGCACTGCGACTCAAAGAGGATTAATCACTCTCTTCTACCTGTTAACGTCCCAGATATTTGTTTCTTTGATGCATTACTGCTTCGCATCCGCCTAATATGTCTTCCGGTGTTTCGTCATGAGTATTGCAGAATCTGCTGTTTACCAGTAAAACAATTTTCAAGTGTCTTCTTAGCTTACAGTGACCATTGTGGAGTCCTATTACTATTCGTAGATTGTTCCTTCTTAAGGTACGATCATCGTAAGTTATCAAGAAGTAGTTTGGCCTACGTCAGTTTTGGAAGTTGTTTCAGGTTTTTTGATCTTTTGATTTCGTTTCTATTCCTGGTTTCTCCTATTTCGCAATAGGGCTCTGGCCCCGTTAGAGAAGACCTTACGCATATTTTTGCTGGGGAGTCTGCCTCTTCATTTCCCTGGACACCTACCTATCCAGGTACCCAATGAAGTGAGTCATTTTGTTCTTGCCAAGTTCGTTTAGCCGGCCTACACATTCCCATACCATAGACGTGATGACGTATGTATAAGCTTAATGTTTCGAGCTCGACTTGGCTATCTGACAAGGCAAAGCCTTGGTTTCGTAATTCCTTTCGAGAATTCGACCTGCACATTCCACTATGGCATTGACTTCCACCTGGAAAATGCTAGTGGATTATAATATTGGTATGGTGAGTTTGGTTCTAGACTACAAAATTCCAGACAAGGGAGGTATTATCAAAGGCTCCCTCTATGCCCGGGAACGCACACAAAGCTGTATGTGAGTTCAAACAGGGCGGTTTCTATTGATCTACCCGCTTTGTATGCATGTTGGCGTACATTGAGAGGCCTATTTACTAAAACTTCTGATCTTATAAAGTTTTCATCTATTTTGTTTAACGTTTTCAGTACAAATAAAGATGATAAGCTTATCGGCCTGAAAGACTTTTTTCCCAATTTTGGGAATGAAGATTACCTTAGTCCTTCCCCATAGACTTGGTATTCCAACGCACTAAGTATTATGCCAACGGAAACTTCTTAAAAGTTAAAATAAAAAAGGAAACATTTTATGAATAATAAGAAAAAAAATTATTTTGTCTGACCCACCCTAATGTATAGTTTTGAATACGTAGTGTGTTCTTTTTCAAAACAAAAACAAAAACAAATTTTATTCCATATTTTTGCAAATTAGTTTTTAGATTGAAAATGTCCGCACTCATAGATGATCTCTATAATGACATTAGGACTGAGTGGCTGTGTGATATAGGGTATTTTCGGGGATTTTCGTGTTAATTATAGTTACATTTTTGGTTTTTAATCATTCAGTTAGATAAATAATACATGTATATGAATTTATAGGGTCTCAATATAACATTAAAATTTATAATTGTGTTAAAAAAAGGCACAGGTAATTCGAAACTTTCCACACTCTAGAATACTCAATTTACATTCGGAAAATATACTACTATTCAGTTCCATGCCCGAAAAACTTATTATTATAAATGGATATGTTGATTTAGCCAATTAAATATTTACTACCTTATCTGTATTCTGTACGAGAACTTTTAATGAAACAAAGGACACTGAATACATAGTTCCACTTAATTCTGCCTGAAGCACTGGGTAACTACCAATTATTTTCATTTTTTCCGATTCGTAGCAGCACTTCTTAGTTGTGATTACGTTTTCATATCTGGGGTATAGCTTCTATAGATACGACAGAAGAGTGAATTTTCAAAAGGGGGTGTTGAGTTATTTTTCAGAAAATCAAACAAAATTATAGTGAGAATATATACATTTTGCTTTCTTCTTATGTTCAGGCACTTTAAGTTGTGCATTCGTAAAAAATTTTAACGCGAGATTTTGATCAATCTTGTCATAGGGAAAACTAAAAAAAGTGGGGCTCACAGTTCTGTCTAACTATCCGTCCGTCTGTCTTTTCTGCTACAGCCTACGAAGCTCGGTCGATTTTCCTTAAACTTGATAGATAGCGTTACAAAATTTTTCCCCCGACAAGTTTTTTTCTTTTTATTTTTTTAAGACTAAAAATAAGGGTTTAATTTTTTTTTAAATATAAAATCTATTTTTTTCCCAATACCTTTTCCACAGATTAAAAAAAAATATAATTTTTTGAAAAATGGTAACCTATGGTACCTCCCATTGAACCATTTTGTTTTGTTTTCGATTTTCTCAAAAGCGATGTAACTGATTTTAATTAAATTTTGAATACAAGAGCTCCAAAAAAGTTTGAATAGTGTTGTGTATTCAAATTTTCAGGACAATTTTTTTTGAATTTAAAAAAATCAAATTTTGTTTTGAAAACCGAGAGCATAACGGAATCCCGCTTTTTTATAATCCCGTTTTTCAAAAATCCCGCAAAAACAGTTTTAAAATACCGTCCTCTATAATACCGCTTTTTAAAATCCCGTATATTCAAAATACCGTTCTATTATAATCCCGCTTTTAAAATCCCGTCTTATACCGCTTATTGATTTTATGTTGGTTATTTTCTATAGATTCTTTAAATGCTAAAGAAATTGCATAGATCAAATCCTATAGTGTGCCCAAGCAGGAGGGTTGCATACCTCAATGTTTATACGTCGTTGTAAGAAACGGGATTATAAAAAGCGGGATTTAAAAAAGCGGGATTATAAAAAAGGGATTTTAAAAAACGGGATTATAAAAAGCGGGATATCGTTACCAATCCTTAAAAACCATGTGCTAAAGTTCTTGAAACTTGACAATTTATATTTTTTTATGTTATTTTATTTAAAAACAATGGTGACCACCATATAAATGCTAAAAAATGATTTTCGAAAATCTAATTTTTTCTCGAAAACGGCTTCTAGAATCTTAATAAATTTTTTTTTACGTTAAAATTTTAACGGTCCTTAATTCAATAAAAATAAAATGCACGACTGGATCGCACGGACATGCTCTTATGTAAAAGAACTTTGGGATTAAAAATATGTACATACTCGTACATTTTATATATATAAAACATGGTTTTAATGAGATACAAATGTTCAAATGCATGGAATTGCCGTCTGATTTCCGGAAAAGTTTACGCAAAAAAAATTAAAAATCATTTTATTAAAGTAATTTTGATGTGTAAACATCTTTCCCGGCGGTAGAGTGAATCGAAAACGTGTGTAAAACTTATACGTCCCGTGTAACCCGTTACGGTTACACGTTACGGTTACACGTTCCGTGTAGCAATCTACCTTACCGACGATTGCATTTAACACCATGTTTACATTGTTAATATTTCGTACTTACGACATCGTGTTTACATTGGAGACTTTGAGTACTGAAATCGCGATTTTATTACTTTCCATTACTGGCTAGAACTTAATTCAATCCCTCAAAATTTCTTCACCTCTCGACCAATTAGGCCTATTCTGCCACATTTGTTATTCTGCTATAGATTTTCTGTTATGAATCATGAAAGATTTCCACCTTAAAAGATCTTTTATGATTGGTATTCAGAGGTTCGAACTTTTATAAAAGTCTGTTAGGCTAGTCGCGCACTGGCAACTGTGATCGAAATCAAATAGATTAATCACCAGTTGAAAGAGAACCGCGCACTGGCAACTCTTTACTCACGCTCACACTCTTTTCTCTCTTGCGCTTATGGAAAACAGCTCAACTATTACGAATTAATTTTAGGCAATCGTTTAGTTTGTGTCAAATCACAAACTTTTTAGTTGCTCGAATCGAGTTGCTTTAAGTGCGCGGTGTCCCATATAAGCCCATATGTTTCATTTTCGCAACTAAACAGTTGCGAAACTAAAAATTGAATGTGCGCGCCTGGCCTTATGTTACTTCGAAAACGAGATCTGTTATGAAACTGAACTAAATCTGTTATCATAATCAGCTGTGATTATGTAAAATATTTAACCTGGCATAATTTAAATGGATGACAAACAAAAAAGTAAACTCTTAGGCTAGGCGCGCACATTCAATTTTTAGTTTCTCAACTGCTTGGTACGAGCAACTAAAAAGTTTGTGTTTTGACACAAACTAAACGATTGCGCGCACATTCAATTTTTAGTTGCACAACTGTTTGGTTGCTTATAGAAAACAAATGAACTATTTAGTTGAATGTCCGCGCAGGTGCATATAATTATATGTTGTGTGTGTGTCACAAACTAGTACGATTGCATTGTATGTTTATTGGGTACGTTCGATAACAAAAATTCGGCACTCGGACGAACGTTGATGTTTACACATCTTAACCGTGAGTCCTGGCACTCACGCTTTTTTATATAACAAATTTCTTTCAAATTTTTCTAGAACAAAATTTGGGATGCCAATTTTAAGTGTTTAGTAATATAGATCTTAGGAAATAATTTCAAAAAATAATCGTTCAAAC
Source organism: Chrysotoxum bicinctum (assembly GCA_911387755.1). Taxonomy (NCBI): domain Eukaryota; kingdom Metazoa; phylum Arthropoda; class Insecta; order Diptera; family Syrphidae; genus Chrysotoxum; species Chrysotoxum bicinctum. The sequence goes on along the minus strand of OU426989.1, from coordinate 207,955,741 downwards.
GTTTTGAAGATATTGATTTTTCAAAAAATAAATTGGATTTGTTTTTTCAAAAAATATTTTTTCGAATATTTTTATATACAATATTATTTTAAACTTAGATGGACTCCTGGTGAAAATTGTTGGTTAAAATCGTTAGAGCCTTTAATGAGAACGTCGAAAATAAAAAAAAACGGTTCTATGACAGGTACCATTAATAACATTTTGCCCCAAGATTTTTTTCCTACCGAAATGTAGTCCATGTCAATAATATCACACCTACTTTTTTTCATCAAAATCGTTAGAGCCGTTATCGAGATAAATAATATTATGTATTACGGGTGTATGGGGGGTATAGTTATTTTTAGAGCCAAGCAAAATTTCAATTTTTCCTCTGGGGAATCACCGAAGTAAGTACCGAGTTTGAAGAAAATAGGTCCAGTGTCCAGTGGCTTAGGCTCTAGATCGAGATACAGACATACAGTCAGACAAACGGAATTGCCGAACCCACTTTTTTCGTCTTCGCTATCATCGTATTGTCAACTTTGATCAAAATTTCGAGTTCGATTTTTTTTCCAAATGCAGAACTTGCCCTATAGTACCTATATCGCAAGTAAAAATGTTCTATGACATGTAACAATAATGACCAAAATGTAGTCCATAACATAACGGCAGGTATCATTAGCATTGGACATAAATTAAAAATTTTAATTTCTTCTCTGGGGAATTACCGAAGACCCTTAAGGACCGAGTTTGAAAAAAATAGCTCAATCGGCTTAGTGTTGAGGTACAGACTTAAAAATAGACAAACGGAATTGCGGAACCCCCTTTTTTCGTGTTCATTTTTATGTCAAATTTAATCAAAATATCGAATTCCATTTTTTCCCAGATGCTAAATTTGCCCTATAGTACCTGTATTGCAAGTAAAAACCAGATATTTCAGATCAAAGTGTGGCCAGAAATCACTTCATCCGAATCGTTTAAGGCACCATTTTCGAGCGACGCGACGGTTTTTAGAAAAGATTTTTTTTTCTTTTTTCAAACTTCGGCAAACCACTTTAAAAGGCGCCGTCCTGGAAAAAATACACTTTCTTAGTTTTTCATGCTCTCGAGGGCTACAACTCTGGAGACTTTGCGCGGTACTAGATTTTTGTTCCTACAAAATTGGACAAGTAAAAATTAAATCAAACTCACTCCCTAAAAAAATAAAAAAAGTGCTTAGAAAACTAACATTACTATTTTATTTTTGTTTCCAAATCTCGTAAAAAATTAATTTAAACGAAAAATATTAATACTTCCACCGTCATAGTGTAAACAAAGGGACAATTTATCACTTTTTGTTTAATCAAACTTCTACTTCAAGTTTGAAATCCAACTACAGAGGGTAAGGTGGCTTAGTCCAATTTGTATCAAAGAACACGTAGCGCCAAAGCATCCGGAATTGTATGACAGTTAGCACCCTTTCACCCAATCAGACGTATATTCTCTCTCCGTTTGCACTGAACAGTGTATTCAGAGAACTAAAGGACATTCAGAGCTGTGTTAGCATTACGTGATATATTTTACAACGCGATACAGAAGGATACACCTATTCACGGCTAAGTTGTTTTTTTTTTTTTGGCTCTTGTGCAGCAATCGTGAAAGACCAAACTTATACATCCGTGTACGAACGTTGTTGGTTTTTGTGTATTGTTATTGTTGCAAGTGCAATATTGCAACACGGTTGTTGTACGTTTATTAAATAAAATGTCAAAATGCCGAAAATTTATTCTTGTCCTTCGTCCGTTTTTCATGTACCACCGAGTGTTGGGTAGGTTTGGTCCGTCCTCGTCGTTCGTTATGTTTTTCCTCATGTCGTGATACGGCAGTGTCGCATTTGTGAAATGTCATTTTTTTTGAGGATGAAAAACGAAGCCTGAAGCAACTGAAACTCTTCACACTTGCCTTCCAGACCTCACAAAATCGTGTTTCGAGGAAGAAGATGGATGCACTTTTCCAAATTGAACAAATACAAAGATGTACCTACCTACTGTTCGTTCTCTTATATTACATACATAGTCACAGATGCATATATGGGCCTTATGAAAAGAAATGAACTTAGCAAAACTGCTTAAAATAATTATATTTAGGTAGAATTTATCTTTTAGTATTTAAAATTATGAATTATTTCAACTTCTGCGCTTTTTAGTTTTAAATATACATTAACAATTTTAAGATTATCCTGAAAAAAACAGCAATATCATCATAAAAAAATAAACATGCTCGAATGAAAGATAACAACGTTTTGAATGTTTCTGTGCAACGAGCTTACAAGCTCACTCTGACAAAGTAACTTAAATTGAAGTTCTGATCAAAAACACAAAAAAAAATTCGCTCAAAGTTTTGTACGCATATGACAAGGGGAACGTGCCAAATTTTGCCTTCCTTATGCATATATATTTATTTTTCAGGAAACGACGTCTTTTGAGCGCAGATTTGTTTTTATGTACCAGACTAATTCAAGAAATATTGAGCTTCCGAAATAAATGCGAACTGCTAAGTATTAGGATCAAAGTAAATTGAGAATATAATGGCCTTATATTCATTCTCGCCATTAGGAATAAAACTGTGAAAACTTCAACTGTTTCTATGAGTTTCTCCATATAAACTACTAGCACCATCATAAGTACTCGTATGACTTTAAGATAGTTCCGAAGAAGAGGTCATCTTGGTATTAGTATTACGACTTGTAAAAATTAAAAAAACATTATTAGAAAATCTTTTAATCTTATTGATTCTATTGACACGGAACCAAACTTTGTAGTCGGTTTTCAAACCTTAATATATATAAGGGAAATTGCAGTCTACTGATGCACACAATGTTGACGAATTTCAGCACATTGCAGTTGAACTAAGATACGCTTCCAGTTTGTGGATCTATCAACATTTTGAGAAACCTATATTAATTGTACTTTTTCTAGCCAAGGTTCGAACACAGATATCCCAAATGCCTCAATGACGAAGAACAACCTTGAGAAAATATCACTTTGATGTGAATGAAGCCTACATTAGCAATAGATCACCACTTTAGTTGCCGATTGCGTACCTCGTGATCTTTAGAATCTTCATGTGGCAACTTCACCAAGTACCGAATACCAATTTCAATGTTTCAATGGGAGTCACAACTGATGTGCTGGATTTAACAAGACCATAACTACTAATAAACTCCTACGAGTAGTTTGAGAAGTTATTCCGGCAAAACAAGAAGCAAATTGAACGGGGCTCCAGAGCAGAGGAGTTTAAAGTTTTACTAGCAAAAGAGCACAAAAAGCGTGTGGTCATAGAGAACAAAGAAAGGTATTACTTCATAAATGGTGAAGATCTCAAGGTGCATCTAATACCTCAATTCATTTAATCGGCAGTGTTAGTAAAGCTTCCTTTTCCCTAGTTTATTTACTTATTTAAGTATGGTGTGGTGTTATTGATTGAGCAATAAGATCGGTGTCTAGCTAGCTGTTAAAGTTCTCTCTCATTTGTGTGCGCTTTCACCTTGGAGTGAAATATAAGATTTTCTGGGCCGAAAAATAATGTTAAAGCACGAGCAATGGCGAAATTAGAGGAGGATTGAAAGGAGGTGTCGATGAAAATTGGTCTTCAATGTTTGCAAATTGAAATGGCAAACCAAAACCGTACCGGGTAAATTATTCCATAATCGTGTTGTGCGACTAAAAAACGAATCTCTGTTTTTGACGGTCTGACCAATATTAGGTTCAAGGGTGAACTGATGAGCATTCCTAGCAAAATTGGTATCCCGAGTGAATTGATTGAGGGGAGGAATGCAACTGGCTACTTCGAGAAAGAATTGCTTGTGAAAGAAGCCATAAATCAAGGAAAGGCATAAAACATTTCGACGGAGAAGGGAATGATTCCATAATAGCTCTGTTTCCTTTCACTTTTAACGCTCTGCTCTGGATTCTATCTGATAAATGGAGAGAAGTTTATGCTGCACCTGCACAAAGATGTATAAATTATAAATTGCAGCAAAGTCAGAGGGTGCGACAAATTTCTTACATCGATATAGAAATTCTAATCATTTTGCAGCATTTTTGGCGGTTTCGAAAATTTGGCCATTCCAACGAAAATCATTAGTGATACACATAACGAGTACTGAGAGCTCTTCAACTTCTTCGATGCAAGTGCTATTTAAAAAAAAAAGGTATATGGGGTACATTTTGCTTCAACGACAATATACAGTGTTGAGTGTTCGAAGTATTAAACTCCACACGATTTCTTATATCCCATTTAACACTACTCAAAAGATCGGAGTTTAATGAGCTTATCATAACGATATTGTTGCAATTCCACTTCCGACGGAGATTGACGTGAATTTCAGAACGAGTGTGAGAAGCTGTGGGTAGAGTTATCGGTAAAACAATGCAGTGGATACGAAGTTTCAGACAAGAGATCAAGATACAAAATGGAGCCCTCGGGAACACCAGCATTTATTTTGTAAGTTAAGACTTGAAATCGTCTCATGCAACATATATTGAACGATCTAAAAGATGATTTATAATGCAAGGAATAAGGGTTTCATTGATACCAAACGCACGCATTTTCTATAAGAGAGCCCTCTTTCATATACCTTAGAAATATCAAGCCCAATAATCTTACTTTCTCCAAAACAATGTAAAGATCTGTTCCACTCGGTGAGATATGCCATCAGATCATCCGTGGAACGATTGTTGCCACAGCGGTTTTAAGAAGCTTTCGTTTTTCGAGATATTTCTTCAGCTGATGATTTATCAGCGATTCCATGACCTTGAAAAGAACGGAATTGATTAAGTCTGGCCTTGTACCTTTTTGGATAGTTAAGTTTGTCCCAGATCTTGTATATGCATCATATATCAGAACTAGGATGATTAGCGCCTAATAACAAAACATTTTAGTTGCTCCAGACGGCTTTGCTTCAATTGTCTTCTTAGTCCAAGTAAGAGGTATTACTTATTCTTCTTATGATATCAGTACTGAAATTGAGGTCTGAGTTGATAGCAAAGTTGGACGAAGTTCAATACTTCCTCAAAGTTTTGACAAAGTTTTGGGGGTTCTGATTGGTTTCGCCCTTATTGACCATTAAATCTATATTCTTCCATTCCCAACTAAATACTTCCAAAAACGCTTAAGGTTGTTAAAAAGTGGCCTGATACTGCTTCACCTTGCTTAAATAATTTTTTGAGATCAAAGGCATCGTTGAGGTATTTGCAAGCCTTAATAGAGCGTTCATCTGCATCTTACATGAACGGATGAGTTTTGAATAGATGTCAAAACTAGATATTGCTCTTTATTGCTCGTTTCTATATAAATGCTGTCAAGCGCGGTCTTGAAATCAAATCAAAGATCATGTGTATCGATTTGAGGTCACTCACACTTTCCAAGATCTGCCGTAGTTTAAATATTTAGTCAATAGATGAGTTTTCTAAGCTACACACACACTGGTATTGACCTACAGACTTTTGACGACATGATTCAGGTTTTTTTTCTTAATATATCCAGCGACAAATACTTAGTGGGGAAGTCTTTAATTATAGCATGTTTCATTAGATTTAATTGTAGATACAGCTATCTACATTTCAACGCGCACTGAATTATAGGTCTGCCTCGTCTTTCGTAAAGTTGAATGGTATAATCTGCATAATATTTGAATTTGATTCACAGTTTCATATCCTTCACATCGACAGAATTCTATTTACTACGAGTTTGAGAAGTTCTTTAAGCTTGAGCTTAAACTTCCTTACCTTATTCTCTAATCTTTTGCTTTCCAGTCCTATCAAACCTTCTCATATGATAAAACGGTCCACATCTTGCACCTATTTCTGTGGACATCTTTGTATATGTAAAACATTTTACAAGCCCATGGAGCAAGCATAAACCCAGGAAACATTACAAGCCTGTCAATTGTCAATATTGTCATGGGTAAATTAAGAATAATTGAGGACAAAATAACCCAAACACACCCATTGTGGCGCCCATGGTTTTCCCAATTCACATTTTGAACGCTTAGGTTGTTCGACTATTCTGCAAATGGCCCAGTTACAAAATGCAAAGTTGCAATAATTCAGATATCATAACACTTCAGCTCTTTAATAAAACGCTAAAACCACTTTAGATCCAGGATAAATCATAGAAGCATAATGGTTTCAGAAAGCCATCCATATCCAGAACTTTTGGAACGCATTTCCTCCCATTTTACCCTAGGGGCAATATACGGTAAGTGAACAAACAACCATCATCTACCAGCCACTCCAACACTACCACCGACACACCCACATCCCTTTGGTATAGAAAAGCCAATTGCTATTGAAGTACCTACTATTATTGATATTTTCGTATTCATAATTTATTTAAGGAGCCAGTGATCCTGGTAGCGTTATGGTACCAGCTGAACCTCCTGGACCTGGACGCAAAGCTATATTCATTTTGTTATTGCCTCTAGAGAGAGGCTCTTTGAGTTGGGGTTTGTATGTAGGTTTGAGCTATTTTATTTGCGTGTATAGTGGGTGGTAGAAGTATTATTCTCGTAGTCTTTTACAGGTCCACTATTGATTTGAGGATAGACATTCAGTTCCGTTACATCTGCAGGCGATTGGTTTTAGCAAGTTATTTACAAACACACACCTCTTTTATTCTTCCTTCTTCACTCTTCCTCCATCAACCCAACAAAATAAAAACATTACTACCTTCTGCCACTTCTGTCCACATGTTTCCGACTATAGCTCCAATTGAAACAACTCTGTTTTATTGGAAAAAAAAGTAGAACATTGTTTGTTCGAAGTTGTGCCTTACTGGACGGAGTTTCGGAATATTTTTATTTATTTTGTTTGCATCTCCTATTTTTTGAACATCCGAACTACCTAGCATGAAACGGAAAGACCGCCGCCATATCCTATAGAAGTAGGCGATCCATTGATACTTCGGATATGCTATATTGGTGAGAGTTTCAGCTTTGTTTAACTCTTAAATTTTTTTCTGAATTTCCGAAAAATAATAACTCTGCTGATCATTATTGCAGAAAAAGCGGGTAGTTGGTTGGAAGGAACTTTCAAATGTTTGGTTCGAATAAATTCGAATATCTAAAGCAACACAAATATTCACGGGTAGGCTGAAACATTGTTTCAGATATGGGATATGGGTTCTTGAAAAGCAATTTGATACTACTTTTATCGATACTGCTTGTAGAAATTTAAATCTACAAAATAGATAGCTTTTTAGGTGGTGGTTTAATGAAATATCCTTTTAGGGGAACTCTTGAAGTAAGGAGTATCACTTAATTTGTTGATGTACATAGCTCTCAACTATGGATACAATGGACTAGATATTTTTAAAGAAAACTTCAACGAAAGCCCAGGGACAGGATAATCAGTATTACGAATTTTGAAGCCAACATTTGCCATGATAATTTGATGCACATAAATGTGCACCATGCAAAATATTTCGGTCCATTCGAATTAAAAATCCAAAGAGTCGGTGTTCTGTGTTCCAGGAGTTTTTTTTTTTTTGATAGTGAGAAAAGCGCGAGGTAATTATGGCTTTTCAAACTCAATAAAAGGTTTGGTGAAATAAAGCGAATGACACATGACTTCGTTCTAGGTTATATTGGGATTTTATATCTTAGCTGACAGTTAAACAAGCTGTCCGAAAATGCATAACAGAGGATACTATGATTTTTCAAATTTTGAAAAACTTGTACACACTCAAAGAAATACGACTACTCTTATAATAATAGGATTGATTCAATGCAATGCGATCGTTTTAACACATTGATGTTTAAAGCTTGTACACATCGAAAATAAGGAAAGAACCTCTACGGAACATCTGAAGTTTGGCTCAATGATGAACTGATCAGAATCTGAAGCCAGACGATATTTAGGGTAAAATTGTTTGAGGGAAGGAAAATAGAAAAGTAATAACTGAAAAGCATGAGACGTTACGTTGTTTAAGAGACATAAATGTTTTCGGATCTGTCTGCTCTGGCTTAGGGCTCCCTACAAATCTAACAAATTGATTTATATAATAGGGGTATCCGCTGAGATTTGATAGTTATACTCAAATGTACGGGTATGCCTTATAAAAGGTTTTCCTATACGAATTTCTTAAATTTGATAGTTGAGAGTTATGAACAAAACTTGCAAATTTATTAATTGTTTTATAAAAGTTTGTCTTCTGTTCATAATTGTTTTTTGAATCGAACTTTTGGCAACGTGGTATATAAATTGCATTCATCGGTTCAGTGAAATTCCGTATGTCAACAAAACGCAAGATCTGGAGAATTTATCGCCTCTGTCAGCGCCGCACACAAGATTGTCGCAGATTACAGCTTAGCAAATTTTACGTCATAACTTGGGCCTACACTCGTAAAAATCTCAGAGTTATAGACTATTGACAACGAAGTGACGTTTGTTTGCTAACTGGCCTGTCGAACAGTTGCAAGTTGACCCCAATTTAGGTCCAAAAATCATATACCGCGACGAGGCCCATTTCTGGATGAATGGGTGCTTCAACAAACAAAATTGTCGAATTTAGGACGATCTCAATCCAAACGAGATTCACCAAATTGCAATGCATACAGAAAACGTCACTGTTTGGTGTAGATTTTGGGCTTGCGGCATCATTGGTCTATACTCCTTCGAGGACGACGACGTTGGCCAGGCCATCAACATATGCGCTGACTGATTTCTTTTTGCCCAAATTGGGTAATACTGACACCGATAACATGTGGTTTCAATAGGGCGGTGCTAAGTGCCACATAGCCATTGCCACAATAGGTCTTTTGCACAAGCCATTTTCGAACATGGTTATGTCACGCGGAGGCGCTGTGAATTAGCAACCAAGATTGTGCCACTTGACCCCTTAAGACTTCGTCTTATGAGGTTTTATTGGTTATCTTAAGTCACAGGTCTACGAGGACGGTCCGATAAGTACTTACCCTACAAAAGAGAAACAAAAGTTTTGGAAAAGTGGCGATTTATTTCTCAACATAGTCTCCTTTTAGCTCGATACACTTTATCCAGCGACGCTTCAACTTCTTTAACCCATCCGAAAATACGGTGGGGCTACGGTGGGGCACCAGAACCTATGTTTGGTTTTACGTGAACACCTGCCGATTAAGACTTAATTCCACCGAAGGCCTACCTTCATCGGAGTCAGTTTGGGTCCTGACCATTAACTTCGAATCAGCCGAAGCCGATTCAGTAGCAAAGCTATGACATGTTGCAGCATGTGCACACCTCTTGCTTAAAGGCGAGGTCTATCTAATACTTCTTGAATTCATCAAGCAATCTTGAAAACCATATGTCTCCGCATTCGGAATAAACCAAGCTACCATGATACTCCCACTAGGGAGCCTACCTCATAGATAGTCTGAGAAAGAGAGGTTGTACTCAACCCATCTTTAACTCCTGGGCACTATCTCCCGTGGTGCTTCAAGTCGAGCTTCGCAACCGTGAGGTCCCTTACAGATGATTTCCTGCAAAACTCAGCGCCTGTCAACCCCAGATACACACTCCCAATTATTAGTCGAAGTAGAAACCAAAAACTAAGAGGGTGGACCCCTCTGGTGGTGATACATTCCAGACTCTTCCCATCTAGTTAGTTCAGTTATTTTCGTAACCTATCCCCATCAGGCACCACGAGGAGGTCGATAGGAACCTGAGTGTAATAGAATTGTCAATAGTAGTAATACCGGCCACTAATAAAAATTAGTAGACGGAACCATAAAAAATGAGCTCCGGAAATGCCTTAAACTACTACCGACTTTATACACTCCACCAGTTGGTAGTGCGATTTGACCAATTTGGCCTTTGGTCTCACGGCTGCGCTTGTTGTCCGGAATGAGCAAACCCATTGTGCCGACAGCTTTCTCATGACCAAAATTTCAATTTCATGGAGGATATAACCCACGCGGTCCTTTGAGATACCTACTGTTTCAGGTATCTTGCGCACCTTCAATCGCCGGTCTGTCAGTACGAGATCGTGGAATTTTAACACGTTATCCTCTGTGGTAGTCATTTTCGGGGCCCCTGGGCGGGTCTCATTAAAAACCGATGTGCGACCACGTTGAAACTCGTTATACGAATTTTTGACGGTCGCAATGAAAGGAGAAAAGTCAACGTACAAGCGCTCTTTGATTTCACTGCGCGATCTAAAACAAAACAAAACAAAACAGTCGTTTGCTTTTTATTGATACCATTTTCGGTTATGAAAATGTAAATTATCTATATACAATTTCACACACGTGAATTCCAAGCATCCTGAAACGCATTATTATTTAAAATCGTTTGGTTTAGAGTTCAAATAAAAGTTTTCCTGTATCGATTGGTTGGGGAGTATAAAATTCACAATTTTTTATTCTATTTTTTTTTAATTTACACTGAAAATCTGTTCAATAAAATATTCAAGTTAGGTTTGTTTGATTTGTTTCATCGAATTTACTATCTGATTTCTTAAATTCTATGTAAGTTCTAAGGAATTTTGGAGTTCAAACAATGAAACATCTTAATTCCACGCGATAAATATAATATCGTGACCCAGATGAAGGAGAACCTTAACAAATTTTGCGTGGATATATGCAGCTAGTTAGGGACCGAAATGTAGTAATGAGTAGTTCTTTTATGTTCGTAATACGAATCATAGATGTAGCTCCACATGCACATTTCGCTCATTGCAGTAACTTGCGTATAGAATGTGAAGCTGTCTTCAAAATTGAATCAAGCTTGAGCCAAAAAATGCTGTGTTAAAACTAAGTAAGCAAACTTAGTGTCTTGATTTCTTATTCCACCATGTTCTTCAAGATGAAATCTAGCAAACCGTCAAATAATCTTCTAAAACTATTACAATCTACAAATTCTTGCATAAGATTAGCTACAAAATGCATTTACAAGTATTAATAGGTTGAGAGTTGGATATAACATTAAAGAAAACAGTCTGTTGAGAAAGTAGTACTCCTTGGCATAATGGTTAGTTTGTTCCTCAACAGCGTTTCTTTGTAGCTATTTTATGCTCCATAATCGCAATTAAAATGAAACACATGACTAAGATATTAATTAATTTGGGTGAAAAAGAAAGAGCTTATAAGTTTTCCAAATGTTTTTATTTCGCAAACCGATTGCTCTCGATTAACTGGATATTTTTAAAAGAGATATGTTCAGTGAAAATTGTTAAGAAATTTGTCAAATTGTTTGATAATTCAGAATATTTCATTGCAATCGAGATATCCAGATGTTTTCATAGATTTGATATTCATGTTACCGCAGCAAAATTAAAGAGATCTTTTTCGAACTTAACTTGATTTGGAATTTCTTTTCAATTGAAATACAGATAAATATTAAAAAACGTTATTCAGCCAGTATATCCATATCCGTATCCTCTTCCTCGGGTAATCCATTTTTACGATAATGTAAATCTGATAGAGAACTTCAAAAAAGTTATTTCATCTATGTACTTGTATCTGTGCCAAGGTCTTCATCAAGCTAGAGCATAAGCCGGAATTCGAATTTGCTTAAAAATTGGTGGAGAGGATTCTAATGTTATTCCCTAGAGTAGAAATACGAATTTATAATTAAACGAATATAGAAGAACTAGTAGCAACCATAGACCTATTTTTTTATATGTTCTCGAAAACAGCTCTAACGATTTTGATCAAACTTCGTACCTGTACTGTAATATCTTTAGCCAAAAAGTATTAATCTGATATCGATTCATCGTTAAAGGCTCGACTGATATTGTTTTAGGTTTGCAAGAAGTTACATTTTAATTATTTGCATTTAAAAATGTTATTTTAATGATTTATATTTTAAAATTTAAGAATATTAAATGAATTTATAAGTAATAAATACATTTTTTTTAACTTTCGCCGAGAAACCATGGGTTTTTCTTTATGCTCAGGAAGTAAGATGGACAATTTTTTTAAATTTTTAGCTGTGTATATAGTATACCGTACTTAATTTTTGGAAATTTAAGTTTCTACTATTTTTAGTCGGTATTATCAGTCGACGTTCATCTCTGGAATAAATAAAAAAACTATGGTGTTTGAACGTGCGTATGAACGTATTTTGCCTTACCCTTGCATACTCTCACATATTTAAATATGTATATATGTACAGCTGTCAGTTATTCTGTCAAATTTCATTTCATACAAAACTCAAGCAATGCCTCTGGATGTATGTAAATTGTAAAATTCAAATTCCCATAACCGCCGCAATGGTGGCGCAATGGTAACACAAAAGTCCAACATTTTTATTTAATTTCAAACTTTTATTCCTCCATGTTGCTCCAGCTGACAAAATATTAGATTGAAGTTGTGACGGAATGGTAATGTCATTCATATTTTTTTTTGTGGAATCCATATCTAAAATCCATCTATCTAGGTACACCACAGTCCCGCATATGTGTGTACCCCTGGTTGGTTCTCTATTTGGAATTTTCATCCCACAAAATATGCAGCAGCCAAAAAATAGACAGGAGCATCAGCAACACATCCAGAAAGCCTCCAGAGCGCATCACCAAAAAATAGGACGGTGATTCTATTTGCTGGCGGTAACCCCATTATTCATTTTTCGTTGAACCACGAAGTGATGCATCACCTACCATGGAACTGTACGGACAGGACATAGCAGACAGGTGATTGCCCAAGTGGACTGACATAAACCTAAAACATACAAAGCTTGATGAAGATTTATCAGGATTATAGGGACAGGTACTCGTATAGTCACTGTGTTATTTTCATACACACAATTCCCCAAAGGAAGGTACCATTTTTTTGATTATTTGAGGACATTTTTTCGTTTTGTTTTTGAGGAAGATATATTATGAAATAGCCCAAAAATAATTTTTAAAAGTCAATACCCTTAAAAGAAGTCACATTCCGTTCATCGGAATCATTTAAAGTTCGAAATAGGGTTGACCAGGAGTTAAGGCCTCCTCTGCCGTCTTAATGCTATGCAAATGAGATTAATATTGACAGAGCATAAATAGTGGTTCGGCATCTGCATCTGACCTAAATTCTAATGACCAGGATGCATAACAAAGTCTTAAGATAGAGATATGTATATAGAGAAAGAAAAGGTCTGTGGGGTTCAAGCAGAACACCGGAAGAGGCTTGTGTCTTGTTTCATTTGCATTTGCCACTTCCGCAAAGTGTTTTGCTGCTTTAGGCTCTGGGCGAGGGAGTTTAGTTATAGTTTGTTTGCATTTTGGCTTGTGGTCCTGATGGTTCTCTGTGTTTGTTGTTTGTTTATTCGCTCCAATTGGATATTCTAAATAATTGTAATTTGGTGCATAAACAGTTAACGCAATGGTCAGTCAGTGGTGAACATAAACAACAACAAATCCAGATATTAGGGAAGAGATCGTGGGAGGACACAAAGATTGATGGAGTGCATCCTCTTCCGGATTTATATTGCTATAATTATAGCACAAATAGAATTTGCGTAAATCGAAAATTATTGAGGCACGTTTACAAATTAAACTCGTCAGTACACAACAGCTATGAGAACTAATATACATACAATTATATGTAGGTATAGGACATTGATGGGGTTTTGGCCAAAAATTGAGTTGGACGGGGTATTTGGATATTAATGTACCCATAGGTAGATTAGGATTGTTGAAATTGTTTTGCAAATGAGATAAGAGGGGCTTAGTGTTTTACATTGATTTAGTTTAAGATTGAGTAACGAGATTGTGCAATTTTGTTAATGGACATACAGTCTTACAAGAAGGAAGATATTCATGGCTATTACAGAATTCACAGAATTTTACTCCCATTGAGTTGACTCGATCCGTTGACCTTTCGCATCCGCTGTAAAACTGAATTATGAAATTCGCCGGATGAACTACATTGTCGATTCCTAAAATTAACTTATCATTAATGAACTTTTAACGGCCAATAGCATCGCTACCGATCAACGAAATCAAGCATCGTTGTGCGTGGTTAGTTACTCGTACTTGGATGGGGGACCGTTCAATACCAACCGTGCGCTTTCTCTTTTTTTTTAGATTTCTGGATTTCCGGTTGCGTTGTTAGTTGTGCGTTTTCTATTAGATTTTTTTAAACAAACACTTAAACATTCAGTATGATAAGCTTTTGACTTACGTTTTTGTGCTTTCCATTGTTTATTCTTATTTTTATGTTTATTTTTATTTTTATTTTTATTTTTATTTTTATTTTTATTTTTATTTTTATTTTTATTTTTATTTTTATTTTTATTTTTATTTTTATTTTTATTTTTATTTTTATTTTTATTTTTATTTTTATTTTTATTTTTACTTTTATTTTTATTTTTATTTTTATTTTCATTTTTGTTTTTATTTTTATTTTTATTTTTATTTTTATTTTTATTTTTATTTTTATTTTTATTTTTATTTTTATTTTTATTTTTATTTTTCGTTTAATCAAAAATTCACTTCAAATTCGTCTCGAAATTGGTGGGAATGTAAAATGATAGAAATTGTATGGAGTACGAATGAATTGCGAATGGATTGCGAATGGATTGCGAATGGATTGCGAATTCAGAATTACCATATAATTTGAACAAAATTTCGGTGGTACAGGGATTGTTACCGACATTCGTTCAACTTTCATTCGTCGGATTCAGTAATAGCAAAAGTTTGGAAATTAATTGAAACTGTCACTTTAGCTCATTCGCCGAATTCTGTAAAAGGGGTGATTAAAAAGAAGAAGATACTCGTAGAAAGAGGAATGTATTTCTGGCGAATGCACTCTATCATAATATCAGAGAATATGGCACTATTATGCCACTTTAGACTTAAAATCAGTATAAAAGAAAGGCAAATCTGTCCACTAATGATAATATCAAGAGAAAAACTCGATGTAAAAAAGAAAAGAGATAGTCGCAGGGGATTTGTCACTTCCTCGAAAAAAGCAGTAAATCCCAGAAAAAACATTTTTGGAGCGGCTGGGAATCCAACCAAGACCTTCTGCATGACTCTCCAATGCACTAATCAAGAGCTACTATTTGCATTTAGTGCAAAATCAAACCTTCGTTGATCTTACCCAAATTCTTAGTTCGATGTAAAATATTCTAATTATCACCAGGGTCATAATGCTTTTTGAATTCCTCCATAAGCATATGACCTGCTGAAGAGGTATTTGGCCTGCTCTTTTAAGTGCCACCAGCCCTGTATTAAACATAGATCGTTTAGTCTGATGGCTTTCAATCACCAAGGTTGTGGTATCTGATAATAATGTACGAGAACTTTTTCTTGATCTGATATTCCAAACTCCCGGATTTATAGATAAAATATTTTTGTAACTTATAGAATACAAGGCAGGTACTAGTTTCATTTAAGCTTGAAAGATGATATTTTTGGTATAGTAAAAAATACTTTTATAACATTTCATGTTTCCGGAAAGTTCAAATTCGGGGTTTTTTTATTAGAAGTTATCAATTTTATTTTCATGAAAAAATAATTTTCGAAAGCCTGAAAATAGCACCGCCATTTTCGATTTAAAAAAAAATAAGAAGTAACGCTCGTATACATTTGTTA
This sequence comes from Chrysotoxum bicinctum, assembly GCA_911387755.1. Classification (NCBI taxonomy): domain Eukaryota; kingdom Metazoa; phylum Arthropoda; class Insecta; order Diptera; family Syrphidae; genus Chrysotoxum; species Chrysotoxum bicinctum. The sequence goes on along the minus strand of OU426989.1, from coordinate 207,940,225 downwards.
TAGTAAGGGTAAACCCGATAGATTACATACATATATCAGATTCAAAAATGATTTTTAATTTTTGTTCCCACATTTTGGACGGATAGAAAAAGATGTTCGGAAAGTGGCAATTTAAGTGTTTCTCTTTCATTGGAAAAAATTTGGATTTTTTTCTTTTGGGGGTACTTTAAAAATTCTAAAGAGATAATCTCTTAAGTATACATTTTGTTGATAAAAAATTAGGCGTGCTATTATAGCTATTGGCTTCATTTTATTCAAACAAAATGTAAAAAAAAAGTGATATTAACAGTACCTGTCATAGAACTGTTTTTGATTTTCGACTTTCTTATTTACGACTCTAACCATTTTATACAGGAGTGGCTTGGAATTTAAATAGATATTGTATATAAAAATATTGGAAATATTGGAAATGAGCTTCTAGTCAAGTGAAAGTTAAGATTTATAATATGTGAAGCTATATTAGTCTCCCTGAAGCATCGAGTTATAGGCTCACTACAAGCATTCACCTTATGGGTTAGCCTTTTAATAACTAATTTTCTGCTTCTGAACATTTGTCAATTTTTTAAAATTCTAGTTTGTGCGATACAGTCATGCATTTATTTAACTTTTGTTAGCAGAAATTAATTTTTTTTTCATAAATCAATCGGTGCACAGGTGCGCATATTGATTTTTTTTGGTTACAAAAATCATAACTCTCTAAGGAAAAAAGAAATCGCTACAATTTTTATTAAGTTTTCAAAATTATGAAAATAATGAGTTTCAAAAAAAGAATAATTTGTTTCAAGATTTTTTTTTTCTTCACTTGAAAAAAAATCTACGACTAAGTTGACTGCCTTCTACAAATCAAATCACTCTAGCTCAACTCTATGCATTATTATGCAGCTTAGTTCTTGGATTTATGTTAATTATGATTTATATTATATACAGATTTATCTTACATTAACTTTGGCTTTATGTCGCTTAAATACTTTTTTCTACTCAATTTAAATTCGAATAAGTTTCCAAGAAGTTGTGTTTCAAAAATATAAACTTTTGATTTTAATAATTACCAAATACATCAAGACAAAAAAAGAAATGTTTTTTTTTGCTCTCTTTTCCTAGTTTTTAAACTCAATGTTAAAAAAAAATGAAAAAAAAATATTTTAATTAAAAAAAATTCATCAAAATGAAAATGAAATAATTTGTTCGATTAATAGACCTTAAAACATTTCTTAATTCAGTGGTTTAAAGTTTTAGTTGAAGTAAGCTAGTCGCGCACTGGCAACTGTGATCGAAATCAAATAATAGTTTAATCACCAGTTGAAAGAGAACCGCGCACTGGCAACTCTTTACTCACGCTCACACTCTTTTCTCTCTTGCTCTTATAGAAAACAGCTCAACTGTTGCGAAGGCAATCGTTTAGTTTGTGTCAAAATACAAACTTTTTAGTTGCTTGAATCGAGTTGCTCTAAGTGCGCCATGTCCCATATAAGCCCATATGTTGCATTTTAGCAACTTAACAGTTGCGAAACTTAAAATTGAATGTGCGCGCCTAGCCTTAGTACGATGTTAAAGCTGTTTTAGTGTGAAACTAGGTTAAAACAACGAATTTATAAATATTAATCGAATCATAATTTCTCTACCCTTTTATTAAAGTAAGAATCATCGAATACCTATTTTATTTTTTTAGTATCGTGCTAACTTCATATGACTCTCTGACATTTTTAAACATCATAACAGTTCTGTTTAAATAGTTTTTTTTGCATGAACTGCCATTACCTTAGGGGTGTTCAGAAGCTATTTATTAAAATAGTATGTAGCCTTAGCATTATACTAGTTAGAAAATGTTTAAAATTAAGAAAGAATTAGTAATCTATTTTAAAGTTCGAAAAATGGTAAGTAGTATCTTACTCATATCTTAATACTAGGCTGCTCAAGATTTTTCGCTTGTGACTTTAAAAGTTTTGCAAGCTCTTTTGCTTTAAGCGAGCCACTGTGCGGAGGTGTTCTATTTTTTGAGCTCAAACTATTTGAGCAGTCTTTGTTTTAATTTAAACAATGAATTTCTTGCATTTCTCTTAATAAAACAATGGCGCAAAATTTTAAACAGCCTATTATTAAGGCATTAGTATTAAACTACTTAAAAATTTGCTAACTTTATACTATTTTACTAATTCATTCTTAATTTTAAACATTTTCCACTAGTATCGTACTAAAGGAATTTTCTTAATAAATTGCTTCTGAACACACCTAAATCAATGACAGTTCGTGCAAAAAACTAAGAAAAAACTGACCTTTTTTTGACGTTTGTAAATGTCAAAGAGTCATTATGATGTTAGCACGATACTAAAAAAAATAAAATAGGTATTCGATGATTTTAACTTTAATAAAAGGGTAGAGAAAGTACGATGCTAAATTCGATTAAAATTTACAAAATCGTTGTTTTTGACTAGTTTCATCCTAAGACAGCTCATTGTATATAAGTATATTTTTATAGTACTCTCATGGAACGCGAAAAAAAGTTTTATTATTGTGCCGCAAAATCGTAAGTGTGGCTATGTTAAGCAGTGCAGAGTTGATGTGGAAGGAGAAAATATAAGCAAAACAAGAGACGAGGTAGAGATATATTTATTCTGACAACAATAATGAGGGTAAGGGAGAAAATATTATCTGCGTTTCTTTTTGCTGTCAGAATCAATTGTAGGTAGGTATATAAAGTTGCATATGCGAGGCGCGAAATGAATACAAGCAAAAAGTATTGAGAGTGTATGAGAGTTTTTGTGAATTTTGTTTTATTCCTCATGCAATCTGGTTTGTCTAAATTCTGATACGATTAATTACGGGAGTTGCCATTTTATCGACTTTTGTAATAAGATCTAAAAGAATTTGAACTTAATAAACTCAAATGGTTTTATTTCGTTATGGTAACCAAAATAATTTTATAATAATAATTTTATAATAATTATATGCAGTGGGTAGTTAGATAGTGGCAATTGTATTTTTTTGTAATTAATATAGATATGTATGTACATACACAGTTAGAAAACTATTTCTTTAAGAAAATCTTATAGGTACGTATGTATCTACCTATATTTTTATTAAAGAAAATAGCTTTTGCATAGTATGTAGGGTAGGTACATACCCATAGAAAATTGTATCAAATTAAAATAATAATTTGGATTAGGTAGAAAAACGAAAAATTATTGTTATGCGTTGATAGGTATTTATATAATTAAATATATAAAAACAAAATTTGATATAGGTATAGACCAGTTTTTAAAATTTATTCATATAAACTTTGTTTGCAAAAAATATATAAAATTTTTAATACTTTTTATGTGTATAATAAACTGTTTCAGAAATTCATAAATATTCACATAAAGCTATTTTGAAAAAAAATCAAATAAGTTTTTCGAGAAAAAAATAACCTTAAGTTTTTATTATTGTACGAATGAAATTGTGTTTCGAAATAAAATATTGAGCCGTTTTTGAGATATCGAATTTTCCAAGTTTTTTTCCAAAAATTAAAAAAAAAAGCTTGGAGATGCAATGTTTTTTAAACTTATTGGAAGCATCTCTATAAAAAATCCCTATTTCGATAATGAGAAAATAGTCAAATGTCAAAATTTGAAAAAATGGTATCAAAAACGAATTTTTATCTTTAAACGCGATTTGCGGCTAAACGGAGCCTCGTAGACCCCTCAAAGTTGACATTTTCAAACGTGATTTCTGGCCAAACTATTCATCCTACAGAATTAAAAATTACATATTCGTGATCTAGGGAGTGCCACTTTTCAATCCACGTATGAAACGAAAAACGAAAACGCTTAAAAAGTATTTTAAGCGTGGAACAAAAAAATATTGTTTTTAAGTAAAATCTCCTTAAATCGTGCGCTAGCTTTAAGTTTTATTACTGTACGAATTGAAATTAAATTTTGAAAAAAAACATTGCGCCGGTTTTTGAGATATCGAATTTTCCAAAAAGAATGACTTTTTTTCCAAAAATTAAAAAAATATATTATAAATATATAAGACTTCATAATATTAAAATTTTCAAAAAAGTATGAACATTTTTTGGAAAAAGGAAAATTTGTATACGCGTGAAAATATTTTTTTTTCGTAAGTTACTTGATATTTTTTCAAAAAAGGGTTTTCGAAAATCGTATTTTTCTCGAAAACTGTTCCGAGGCTGAAATTTGTTTCTTTTTATTAATATTTGTATATAAAAGCTTATATTTTAAAGAAAACAACACAAATAATAATTTTTGTTCTTCGAAGATAGTTTTGAGGAAATTATTGAGTTTTCAAAAAAAAAAATTTTTTAATTTTTTTTAAAAATCCAAAAAATATTTTTTTGGAAAATTTGAATACACAATAATATTCAAACTATTAGGGACCTTTAGCAAAAAAAATTATCAAAATCCGTCGTACCGTTTTTGAGAAAATCGAAAACAAAAAAAATTGTCCCAAGGGGGGTACCAAAAATAACAATTTTTTGTAAAATTTTTTTCAACCATTACCTAGCTCATTGTATATATATGGTACAATGCCTAGCTTTAATTAAATGAAATTTTTTGTTTTTTTTTTTTTTTTTAATCTGTGGGACAGTTTTTGAGAAAAAAAAATATTTATGAAATTTCGAAAAAAAATTCCAAAGAAAAAAACATCCGGGGGGGGAAAATTAAAAGCCATATCTATCTACCAAGTTTGAAGAAAATCGGCCGAGCCGTTTAGCTGTAGTCGAACTCAAATGTTTAATAAAGTGGTTTATTGAACATAATAGTTCTTCATAACTTAAAAACTAAAAGAGATGGAAAGAAATGGAGTACGCCATTCGAAAGAGCATGTTTGATTTATAAAAACTGCATTTCTAACTAAATTTCGCCAAAAATGCTCTTTTGAACAAGATATAGATAACTCAGACGACAATATGCGCACAGAAATAATTTTCTTCTATCCCAAAAAATACGTAATCGCCAAAATAGTATTGAAAGTATTGACCTTGAAAATATTTGCCTACAGAAAATAACAACTACCAAATCCCCACACACACCTACATTCTACTCCAATGTACATAGTATGTGCCTTTGTTCTCCTATTTATATACAGTATTCCTATTGCTGTCACTGTCATGTATTAAATGTCTATCTGTTAAAACTCTGCCATAGGCATCTCTGCTAATTTAGTAATTATGGTGCCGCTTGGTTCGCCTAGTCGCGTTCCTATTCATGATAGTACTATTCAAATATATATACAATGGACAGCTTTAACGTCCTGCTAATTCAACTAAAATTTTGCGCCAATGTTTTTAATACACATTTTTAAATCCGAATGTTCCTTTTCAAGGGACAAGTACATGCGATCCAGTCGTGCAAAAGAAATTGAGCGCTACGTGATTTTGGTCTTTTGTTTGTCTTATCTCTATCATTAAAATTAAATAACATACATATAGTATCAATTTCGAAAACTGCTCTTTTTACTAACTTGCTCAAAATATGTTTACATGGGTATGCTTTTTGAGCAATGATCGTAGTTTCAAAAAATAAAAGATGTTTTCGTTCAATATATACGCAGCATATATATCAAAAGTTTTTTTCTTAAATAAAAACCGATAAGGATACAATTGGGTTATAATTGGATTATTTCACTCACTAAACTCAAAGAGGCTCCATCTGGGAGAGTTCTGCTATAATGATCCTAGCAACCTGGAAAGTTATATATTATTAGCCTCACATGCTTCGTAAAGAGTACTAAATGATTAAACATGTAGGGAGAAATCTAATTGATTCATGTGGTATCACAATTATGGGCTTAGTGTGTCAAGCATTCACGCTGACAGCCAAGCTAATCTAATCTAAGCTTATTGGATTTGAATAGTAATTCCATAGTTCCTTAATGCAAAGTATTCGTCATAAACTCTCATTTGGCTAAATTTATGGCTTCTGCACAATGTGTAAGATTCTAATGGACTGACCTGAAAGACATCTTACAAAACCAGGGTTCTAGACTTTTTTTTAATTGAAATTCAGGTTATACATTTTCATAATCTTTGCATTTTGTGATCCTTTTTGTGGCTCCGTTTGTTTTATCATTCAATTAAAGACTCGTTTCCTTTAATAATTATGAACATATGTATGTATGTACTTTCGTTTTCAAGTCTGTAAAACTAAGTATGGAACATTTTTTATCAACTTATACATATATGAATGTTTGTATTGACTTATACAACAAAATAAATATTTTTTTAAATTTTAAATTACTTTATTCGGTGCTATTAGTAGGTACTTACCTAATCTATTTATAATTTTCTTGCGCAAGCTGTTAAAAAATTGCTAGCTTTCAAATACCGGAACATTATAGGGAATTAAAATAATATAAAAAGTAAATTGAAATTACTTAGTAAAACAAGAAGAAGAAGATGAAGAGCAAAAAAAGGACACCAAAACTCTGTGCCATCCTGAATAAGGAAAACAAGGGCATGTTCTCAGCACACATCATTAAGGTAATTGGTTTTTAATTTTATGTTCGCCTTAATTCATCAGTGGAATACAAAAATAACACATACGCAAAATGTATCAAGAAAAGCTCGTTAAAAATAGGTGTTTTTTTAAGTAATGACTTTCAATGTTGGTTTCTGTGGTTTCACAAGCACTTTTGTTTAAATTTATTTACTTATACATATTTTTGTTTACTATGAAGATGGAGACTATGAATGTATATGCAAACTGCATATATGTAACTGTATACATACAAAGGATGAATATCGTTTCGTTTTTAATTTGTTGGTGGATTGCGGTTGGTGAGTGAGAACCAAATTATGGTAATAATTATTTTGTCAAGAAATGCAAACAATTACGAGTATTGAAAAAATAGAAAGCCAACTCCGGAGTCTACATGAAATATGGCCCAATGAAAAATGATCCAGAGCAAAATTGAAAAATGACCCCAATAATTTGTGTGAAAAACATAAGAAAAAAAAAAACATAAAATTTTGTTGAATTGGGTTGATTTCTCATTTAATTGAAATATTCTCACTTTGAAGCTTAATTTCATTATGAATAGTTGTCCCATATTTTTAATCTAAAAAATGCAAAATAGCCCCAAATTTGGATAATGTAAACTGACTCCAATTTGAAAATGAAAATATAATTCCAAATACCTATCTTGAACGCGTTTGAATGAATAGTTTTGAAATTATTTCCAAAAATGTATATTAACAAAAATACTTAAAATTGGCATCTAATTTTTTTAAGTAAAGTTCTAAAGTATTTCTTATATAGAAAAATAATTTAATAATAAAACTAATTTTTTAAATTTGGTTTGCATAAATTCATACTTTTCTAGAAATTAAGGCGGCAATTTTCTGCATTTGAACATTTTTCTCTACTTTAATCCATGTTGGTCTCCCTAATCATTATTCCGAGATAGGGTTGCCAGATTTTTCTTGCACCTCGGCGGGACAAGTGGCTTAAATAATGAAAAATCCCGGGATTTAATCATATTGCCCGGGACAAAATAACGACTGGGTCGCACGAACGTAACAGCAACGTAAAAGACTAAGTCCCCTATTACACGTTGCCTCATGAGACATGTCTCATTTTTGACTTTCCTTTTAAATTTGTATCCCGTGAGGCAAAAGCTATTACACGTTGACTCATGTCTCATGAGACTCATGTCTCAAATTCGACTGTTGTTCGTATTTTTTAATGCACAACACAACATAAAACGAATATGAGAAAAAGAAACGTCAAAATGAGACTACTAAAAATCAGCCCGCCGCCCGGTACTCACCGGGAATTTTTCTTGCATCTCATTTCCTCATATCTGCTTTCTTTTTCGCACTTATGTGAGCCTCGTCACGTGAGACATCGTGTAATAGGGGACTAAGAATTTTAAAAAATAATGGCGCAAAATTTTAAACAGCCTATTATTAAGGTATTAGTATGGTACTACTTAACAATTTTCTAAATCTATAGTAGTTTACTAACTCATTCTTAATTTTAAAAATTTTCTAACTAGTATCGTACTAAAAGAATTTTCTTAATGAATTGCTTCTGAACACACCTAAAACAATGACATTTCGTGTAAAAAAATAAGTACACGAACCATTTTTGATGTTTGCAAATGTCAAAGAGTCATATGAAGCTAGCACGATATCTACTAAAAAAATAAAGTAGGTATTCGATGATTTTAACTTTAATAAAAGAGTAAAGAACCTATGATTTATATTCGATTAAAATTTGCAAATTCGTTGTTTTAACCTAGTATCATACTAAAACAGCTTTAGCATCGTACTAATTCAATTAAAATTTTGCGCCAATGTTATTAGAGAAAAATTAATTTTTTGAATGACTAAGACAACTCCTAAAACAAGCTCCAACTAGCTAAACACAGGATGCCATGTGATTCAAACAAATATTGATCAATGCAAGAACAAAATTATACTTCGTTGTAGTGGTTTCTTAAAAAATATAAGCTTTTATATACAACATTTTTAAAACATTTTTAAGATAAAATATTGGTACGTCAATTTGAAGTTTTTGATTTTGTTCGAATAAAAATTAAATTTACAAAAAACGATATTGAGCCGTTTTTGGGGTATCGAATTTCCAAAAAAAAATTGATTTTTTCAAAATTTAAAAAAATATTTTTTTTAGAGTTTTGAAATGCAATGTTTTTTTTAGAGTTTTGAAATGCAATGTTTTTAAAACGTTTTAGAGGCTTCTCTTTACAAAAACTTATTAAAATCCGTTATTCCGATAATGAGAAACTCAAAAGTCGAATAAATCGTTATGTGGTATAGGTTCAGTCAGTAATATCTTGATTTCAAATTTTTTTTTATTAAATTATAGAATTCTTATATGAGTTATAGAATTTGAATACGCAATTATATTTAAACTGCCGGGGAGCTTCAACATAAAAAAATGATCGAAATCGGTCGTACCATTACCATTAACCATTACCTAGCTTTAACTAAATGAAATTTGAAAAAAAAAAAATATTTATAAAATTTGGAAAAAATCGTATCTTTAAAAAAAAAAGAAAAAAATAATTAGAGGAAAAAATGTTCCATAAACTTGGTAGATATTGCAAGTTTAACGAAAATTGGAAAACTTTGATCAAAATCTCGAGTTCAATTTTTTCACCAATGCATAACTTGCCTTATAGTACCTATAAGTCGCAAGTAAAAATCATATAATACGTGTAGATCAAAATAAATAAATTCTTTTATTAATTACTAATTAAATGACTGCTTTGTCATTTATCATTTGCAAATATTTTTCTTTTGTCAATTTTAATGACAGATGTCAGTTTACAAAAATAAATTAATAGTCTGACCACGGACATTATTATTCTAGGTGTCTGAATTTAATCAAATTCCCCTAGAAAAATAAAATTCACAGTCTATTAAAGCTGTAAATTTTATTAGAGTCGGTAAACATCGACCAATATTTGCGTCTTAGAAGGGTACGGCAGCATCTAACTGATGAGCCCACTGTCGTACCTGGGCGAAACGCACTTGAGCTTTTAATTGAATGTAATTTCTTAAGGTTAAATCGCAATGTAGTGATTGTTCCTTATCACTGAAAGATATTTAGGTACATTAAGCATTATTTCTTGAGTTTGAGTCCCAACCCGGGAAAAAAGCTGCCCCGGCGGGACAGATGAATTTATTTCTGAAATCCGGGATGTCCCGGGTAAACCGGGACATCTGGCAACGCTATTCCAAGATGACTTTTTGTAATTTGGCAAATGAATTACAGTCGACCGGTCCAGTAAACAATCCGACGACAGCCGTACGTCTACAAAATGCTAAATCTGCCAAAAATACGGCAGCTAATCGTGACCGTGCATAAGAATCCCAGTTAATCAATTTCGTGTCGTGCACAAGATATTAGCCTTTCGCAGAATTTTGAGTAAATTTTGCGAATGGTGCAATTTATATTCCAGGTCGGTTGTTGCCATTTTTGTGTGAATAAAATTTGTTAGTTGGCATTTGACAGTAGAAGTTGGTCGAAATTAATTTATTAGTGAGCAACAACGTGTTGAAATTTTTATAGCATTTTTTTTTTTAATTATTCCTCAATTATTGTAAATACGTGGGGTATTTGAAGGAAAAGATATACCCCACAACCTCTATGCATAAGAACAATATAAGAAACAGAAGCCTGCGAAATTGTTATGCAAAATCTGTTAAAAGATCTTGCATTTGCACTGGACCGACATCGTAATCCGTACATAATGTGAAAGATCATATAAGATATATTATAAAATTGTAATTAATATTTAAAAGTTAAAAAAAAATATATTATATTAATGTTTTTAATTTTCTTTTATTAATAAAATGTTTAATGTTACAGAGCATTATACAACTTGGTAAAGGTAAAGATGAGGTTACATTTCTAGATCTATTCGATTACTCAAAGCCTTTTGATACCATGGATCACAATACTTTATGTGTCAAGTTCCTGAGTAAGTATAATTTTTCCCTATGCGCAGTTAGGTTGATATCATCTTATTTGAAAACTAGGCTCCAAGCTTTTGAATCAAATAACATTTTCTCAAATTCTTTACCAACGATGAGCGGAGTTCCTCAGGGTTCAATATCGAGACAGTTATTGTTTTCATTTAACATTACTGAACTAGTTTCGATTATGAGGCACGATATACTTTAAAATAGCTTCACATTGAGCCTTATCGAGCACAGCTTCTAAGCTGTATAGAGAAGGATTTAGCAAAAATAGCACTTGGGTCTTCAGAAAATGGATTACTTCTAAGCGCCATTAAATCGAAGTGCTTGGTACTTCGCAGTAAAACAATGTACTTATCGTATTTTCCAACTATAAGCTTAAATAACGCTTAAATTGAGTATGTTGATATCATTCGCAACCTTGCAGTTTCTTTCAATCAAAATGTATCCTGACTCAACCATATAAATATTGCTGTTGGAAAGTCTTACGGTATCCTTCGTTCATTGTGGACCACATAATTTTTTACTCCCATTGCTACCAGAGTTTTAATTGCTAAAACCTTAATTATGACAATATGTACTTCTAGCTTTGCAATGTTCTCGAAATGTAGCTATGCTTGCAAGCGAAAACTTAACGTTGATTTTAGTTCTATGTACCTATAATACGTTATTTATTACGGTTGAATGTATGAGAAGATTTCTAATTTTTCATCTTGCATTTACTATTATGCTGTTTGATAGTTTTCTACAGTTTGGTATCCTCATTCTTTTTCAGATACTTTTAAAACCTATAATCAGACATACCTTTATGAAAGAATAAGCCATGTTTCATGAGACACATCCTTATAATTTTCCGTCGCTATTCATCATTGGTTTCTGAAGGTCAACTTTTCATAAATTCTATACGATTGTAGGATAATTTGCCTTAATGACTTAGAAGAAGAAATGATCTTAAGAAGCATGTTGAATGTCTTAATAATTGCGAAAAAAATTTATCCATTTAATGTCTATTTATAAAATTCTGTAACTACATGTATGAACATTTTTTAAAAAGAATTGTATTTTCAGAATTAAATACATTGAAATGTTTTAGCATATTTAAAACTAAAACATCAAACCAAGTTTGTCTATCTAAAACATCACAACATACCACTGCATCAAAGGTAAAGCTCTTCATGTTCTGAGTGCTAACCTCCCAATCCCAACGTTATAACCCCTGAATTTCATCCAATTCCTGATTTAATTAACTAAAATACTTCATAAAATATAACAATCCTCTTAATGGAAATCCCCAACTGTTGTGTTACAAAGCTTTCAGCTTTGGCTACACCTTCAAAGCAAATCCACCTGCCACTGGATGCCAGTGAAGAAAATCTATATGTGCTACGTGCACATTCTACTTAATGTCGTAAGCAGACACACAAACTAGAAGGACTCGCTTAATGCACACAATGCATGAATGCAGGATGCACAGCACATAAAGGTCCTCCCAAGTCGAATTATACAATGATAATTTAGAAAGTTTCTTTTCAAACGTCAGGGCATGAGTTAACTCATTCCGCCATCTGTCTGCCCTGAGTTTATTCATTTTCACCCGCCCGAAAATGTTTTGTTTGTATGCCCGTTGCTCCTCGGATAGGATACCTTTGCTGCACAAATGCAAATGCCAGACATTTCAAGAGTTTTCTCTCTCTTGACCGCCCAGGGGCCTTGTTGTTCACTGCTGCTTGTCCTCTTTGCCAGTGTACACACGGGTTTCTAGAAATGAGGGTTTTTGTTTAGTTTGAAAAAAGTTCCTTTTTTCCATTTTCTCTTGTTGTTTTTTTTTTTTTAATTTTTTTTTGTAAATGTTTCTTGTACCTTATATTTTTGTTAAGAACAATACTCACTGGGCCATTTTTCTTCTCTTTCTATTTAAGCATCTCCAAACAGCCTTGTCCCATTCCTCGTATGTCTTTTTGCGTAGGAGGGTTTAATGATTGTTAAACGGTTTTTCACAGGAAATGAAACTTTTGTCACTTTGCGTTGAAGTTACTTTGTTGCTGTTTTTTCGTCAGCCTTTTTTCGTCTCTTGTCCTTGTGTACTGTATACTTAGTATATGTAAGTATTTTGTTGCAAAAAAAAAAAAATAAATAAATTGTTTTGAATACCCTCAAGGTTTCTAAGCAATTTAACCTTAAATTGCATTGTTCCAGTGACGGAAATGAAAGTCCTAAACGTTCTCTCACTGACATTAAGCTATATATGTATGTAGGTATACACACATACTGCGAATAGAGTTTGACAAAGAAAACGATTACTTTAATGGAGACTTGGTGAAGGCAGCAACAGAAATAGCATCAGTTATTAAATGGACGATTGTGCAATTTGAAAATGGTTTCCAAAAGTGTTCATTAGAACAAATTGGAGATTGCCACTTTAATGTTTAAGGTAATGGGGAACCTTAAAGATATTTATGTTTAAAAGTTATTTCTGAGTTTACTATGCGATTAGCTAGAAATTGGCTGCTAATTATACATATATGTTCAACTTAACTACCACCATAAAAGTTTTTTTTTTCAAATACATGATTCAATTTTTGGTTTTAGTCTTAGAACATTTTGGTTTCGATTTGTTTTATTGTTTCTGAAGTATTTTCAACTTATCAAGACTAGTACGCAGATCACGCTAAATTTTAGGTATACAATCTGAAACAAAATGTTTGTTTCTAATTGTACTTAACTTATCTGTATATTTATCGCACAGAATACATACATATATATGTGACTGTTCGGTATATTATTCTAAAACTAAACTTGGACAGACTTTGCTATTCTTTAACTTTTTGTGAACTTTACTTTCTGGAAATGAAAATATTACAAAGGATCCATTTTATTTAATCGAATTTTCTTGAAATCTTGAAATTGAAATGTTTGAATAAAATTTCTCTTCAAAGAAGAGCTTTTTTCTTTGACATTTTCTCAACAAAGAAATTTTCTAAGAATTTATCTAGGAGTAAGCTGGTGTTTGGAGAGAAATTTATCGGGATCTGCGCATGAAAGCGTCAGAAGAAACATTTAAAAAATACGATGCATTTTTCATACTTGCATTCGTTTGACGACAATATAATAAGTCAAATGACTCCAAAACTTGAAAAAAATTTGAACAAAAATGACACTTAACACATAAAGGGTTTTTCAGCTAGGGCGGTCAGATGTTGAAATGGAATAAGACAAGCTGTGTGTGAGGTATTAGCAAAATTCTTTTTTTTATGTATGAAATATAACATCGCCTAGGCTTTTGACAGTGACACGGATCCGAGTGGTTCAATTTTCAATGACTCTTCCGCATAGATCCGGCTGAATTTGAGCCATGCCCTGTTTTATTTTCATTTTAAGGGCATCTGTCGATTGGGGTATTTTTTCGCATAGACCTGCGATTTCTGGAAACTAACAATGTCAAATCACATGATTTTGGTAACCCCTGCCTAGGGTTCTGCTGTACACTTTCACTGACAGCGGCGATATTCTTGTGTTCCTTTGAGGATTGAATTTTTGGCTGATCGATTACTGAACCGGCCGTTTCAAATTTGGCGACCAAATGTTGAAGAGTCTACTGTGAAGAGCCACCTTGTCTACCATTAAATGGGCGCTACCATTGTATATACAAGGTGTCCCACAGTCACCGCCCCAAATGAAAACCATGGATTCCTGAGGTCATTTTAAGTCGAAAAACTTAAGAGGTCATTTTCTTGTTTTCGTCCCGTTTTCGAGTTATAACGGTTTTTATTATTTTTCCCTTAACTGGCTTTATCTTTGCCAAACTGCGTCCGATTCGGTAGATTTTTTTTATAACCAATCAAGAATTTATTACAGTTTTAGTTTGTCCAAACACTTTTTTTCTGCGAACAACCGTTTCTCCGGAATTTTGCATCAAACCCAATTTTTTCATTTTTTAAGTAGTTTTTTCACTTTGATATCAATTTATTCAAAAAAACACGTTAATGAGTATTAATTTTTTTCACTTATTATTAAAGCCCAGTTCATTTTCTAAAATTAAATATTTTTTTTTCCTTAAAAAGAATACTAAATGTAATTAAGAAAAAATAAACAAACTGAGTGAATTTAAAAAAAAAATAATTTTTAAATACAAAATTAACTTTTTCTGAGCTATTGTGGTTAAGAAAAGGACAAATAGATAAAGTTAATTAGTAAGACCGTTAACTAATGTAAACAGCAAAGATTTGCATTATGATTTGAAGGTTGTAAATGTCTTTCTCGCGTGAACTAGTGTCCGCGTCGTGTTCTTTCACTTGATACTCCACTTTGGATTTGTTATTCAAGTTGTAGTTTTTTTTTTCAATTATTTGCGAACAATGGATTACACTAATCAAGAATATCTGGAAATATTATTAATATACGCTGAAATGGGACAACTTTATCTATTTGTCCTTTTCTTAACCACAATAGCTCAGAAAGAGTTAATTTTGTATTTAAATTTTTTTTTTTTTAAATTCACTCAGTTTGTTTATTTGTTGTTAATTACATTTAGTATTATTTTTAAGGAAAAAAAATATTTTTTTTTTAAGAAAATGAACTGGGTTTTAATAATTAACGAAAAAAATTAATACTCATTAACGTGTTTTTTTGAAAAAAATAATATCAAACTGAAAAAAACAACTTAAAAAACGAAAAAAATTGGGTTTGTTGCAAAATTGCGGATAAACGGTTGCCCGCAAAAAAAAAAGTTCTGAGACAAACTAAAACTGTAATATATTCTTGATTGGTTATAAAAAAAATCTTACGAATCCGACGTAGTTTGGCAAAGATAAAGCCAGTTAAGGGAAAAGAGAGCAAAAATCATAAAAACCGTTATAACTCGAAAACGGGACGAAAACGAGAAAATTACCTTATAAGTTTTTCGACTTAAAATGACCTCAGGAATCCATGGTTTTCGTTTGGGGCGGTGACTGTGGGACACCCTGTATATATCTTATAGTAATATCGAGAAGTCAAAAGATTGTGGCGGCATCTTCAGGCTACGGACCGCATTTGCTAAAATGTGTCTCTGCTAAATTTTGGAGACTTCAAAATATGGGTGTAGAGATAATGGAAGAATGAGAAAAAATAAATTGTGTTGAGAATGTGCGCTGAAAGAAAAAATAGGAATAATAACAGAACGAGAAAATTATATTCATGGATGTGTATGTGAAGTTTTGTGAGGATAGGGAAAATATATTTGTATGGAAAAATATAAATCTGTGACCATGGTTGCCACAAACAAATGAATATAAATATAGAAGGTAATCATGGCATATAGAATAAAAGAAAGTTTTTTTATGTTTTGGTTAACCTTATTTTACTAAGTACCTTAAATACTTGTAAATAAAATTAAATATATATGAATATGTGTACAGTAAATTATTAGGATAACCAGTATTAACTCGATTTACGCAACTAATAGAAATTAAGGCAGATGCAATAACCGAGTCTGTTGAACTTACTGGGTTATATATTTTTTTAAATAAATAAAATGCACGACTGGGTCGCACGAAATTGTTCCTATGTAATAGAATATGAATTTTAAAAACGAATTTTATTAGAGAAAACTGTTCATAAGCATAAAATTATTTTCCTTTTAATTCTTTAAGTAGTAAGCGATAAAAAAAGATTGCTATGCAAATATGAAATAAGAAAAAAAATTTGTAGGCCAATTTAAAGCTTCTATTATTGTATGAATAAACGTTTTCGAGAATAATACGATTTTCGAAAACCATTTTTAGCATTTGTATGGTGGGTAGCGTTATTGTTTGGTTAAATACATTGAAATTAGTAGTTTTGCGCAAGTAAAGGAACACGTTTTGAGAAAATGAAAAAAATTTTCAAAATCTCAAAATTATATGGAATAAACGATTCGAAACATAATGCATTGAAAATAATCAATTTGGCAACCATGACTTTCTGTCTGATTTTTCCTCTGCAAATTTTAAAGGTTTTTTGTGGATTTGTGAATACATGTATACAGTTCAACCTCGATATAAGAAATCGGAAGGGAACAAGTAAATATTCGTTATATCAAGTAATTCGTTGAACTGAGGTTTGTTATGTTGAGGTTAGATTGGTCCAAAATTAGTTATAAAGAGGTATAAGGCCTCAGCCACGCACTGAGCGACGAGCGACTGAGCGATTGAGCGACGTCGCTCTGTCGCTTAAAACAATGACAAGTCGCTCAGGGTGTACGTGGCCACCTCCATACAATTTCATGTGTTTTAATTTTTTTGCGTCGCTCAGCGACTCGTCGCTCAATCGCTCAGTCGCTCGTCGCTCAGTGCGTGGCCGAAGCCTAAGAGGTAAAAGTGACGAGCAGCAGTATTTGCATTACTTTCCATCAAACAACAATGATTGTTTTACGAACAAAAGCGGGTCGAAACCTGTAGCGACATGAATCACATACTAGGTGTGTTTTTTTTGCAAGTCCATATAGAATTGTAAAAAAAAACGACATCGGGACTAAGCGCTTTACATGCAAATGCAACAACTACTTAAATCTATACAGAGTTAGCTAAGACCAGATAATTATCGAGAGTTAATCTAAGACCCGATAAAAATGGTGATGCCAAAATAGTCTTATCTATATGTTATCGATAATTTGCTCAGAGACGTCAAAAGTGAAGTTTTTGGATTGGTTGATGCTAGTCGTCAATAAGCTGACAAATGTCATAGCGTACACAGTGCTTCCAGCTATGTGGAAAAAAAGCTCCTAAATCCCGATGTCGTTTTTTTTTTACAATTCTATATGGACTTGCAAAAAAAACATACCTACTATGAGATTAAGGGTCATACATTGGTGGGAACTTTTATACTTGTATAAAGGTTTGGGTTGAGAAAATTCTTAAGTTAAAGGTGTTTATCCTTTTTCTTGATAGTTGAAAATTCGTTATAAAGAGGTTGTTCGCAAAAAATGTTCGCAATGTAAAGGTATATGTAGGTATTTTACATTAACCCTTATGGACAATTTAAGGGGATTGCGAAGAATTTGTTAAATCGAGTAAGTCGTTATATTTAGGTACGTTATATTAGGGTTGCACTGTATTTTTGTTTACTATTTAGACATATGCCATATCAAAATATTTTCTTGCAAATAATTTTCCCGCTTTTTACTTGCGATATAGGTATATACTATAGGGCAAGTTCTGCATTTGGAAAAAAAATCGAACTCGAGATTTTGATCAAAGTTGACATTACGATAATAGCGAAGACGAAAAAAGTGGGTCCGACAATTCCGTCTGTCTGTCTGTCTGTCTGTCTGTATGTCTGTACCTCGATCTAGAGCCTAAGCCACTGGACCTATTTTCTTCAAACTCGGTAGTAAGTTATGGTCTTCGGTGATTCCCTAGAGGTGAAATTGAAATTTTATTTTTAGCTCTAAAACTGACGGTACGAAAACGGCTCTAACGTTTTTGATAAAAAAAATTAGGTGTGATATTATGGACATGGACTACGTTTTTGTAAAAAAAAAATTTGGGGAAAAATGTTATTAACGGTACCTGTCATAGAACCGTTTTTTTGATTTTCGACTTTCTCATTAACGGCTCTAACGATTTTAACCAAAAATTTTCAGCAGGAGTCCCCCTAAGTTTAAAAAATAATATTGTATATAAAAATAAAAAATTATTTGTTGGGTTTTTTTGAAAAAATTTTTTTTTTGAAAAATCAATATCTTCAAAACCTATGAACGATTATTTTTTGAAATTATTTCGTAAAATCAATATTATTAAATACTTAAAATTTGCATCCCACATTTTTTTCTTGAAAAATTTTAAAGAAATTTCTTATATAAAAAATTAATTTATTTAATAATAAAACGGTTTTTTAAAGTTTGTTTGCATAAATTCATACTTTTCCAGAAATCAGACGGCAATTTCATTTTAAATTCATGTTTTATATTTATAAAATGTATCTTAAATTCCAAAGTACTTTTACATAAGAGCAAGTTCGTGCGATCCAGTCGTGCATTTTATTTGAATCAGTTGCAGTGCCAGTTGAAAAAAAAATTGTAAGAAATTATTAGATATTTTTGGAACATTTTTTTTTCTTTTTGATTTTCTTAAAAACAGTACGACGGATTTTTCTGCTAAAGGCCCCCAATAGTTTCAATATTATTATGACTTTTCAAACAATAATTTTTGAGATTTTTTTAAGAATTTTCAAAATTTTTTTTTGGAAACTCAATACATTTTTCGAAAACCTCATTCTCGATTTTTTTTTAAATTTGAAAAATAAATTTTTTTTAATGTAATCCACAAGATATGAGAAAAAAATGTGATTATCGAAAATCGCATTTTTCTCTAAAAAAGTTCCGAAAATGTTGCTAAAATTGTTTCCTTTCAATTAATTCTTACGATCTATAATTTAATTTAAAAAAATAATTTGTATCAAGATATTACTGACTGTACATACCGTAGAACGATTTTTTTGAATTTTGAATTTCTCATTATCGGCATAACGGATTTCAATGATTTTAATTAGGTACTAATTTCCATAAAATTTATCGCCAATATACTTTTTATAAAGTTTGTCATTGCAATTATTATGCTTTCTAGAACACACTGTATCTTTGTAGCATTGGTTGATAGTTCTCGTTTTAGATATCAACCTAGTAATTATTTGATTTTTCACCATAATTGAAAATTTCAAATCAAATGATAGGCATAATATCTCTTTTTTTCAATACCTACAAACACCATACAAACAAGAAAATGTATTCAGACAAAGAAGTTCAAGCAAAAAATATATCTACCTCCATACATACTCACAAAAACATACGAACAAGAAAATATATTCCAACAGAAAAAGGTCAAAAAAGAATTTTTTTTTCATTTCCACCTCTCGGAAATCTCCCTTACTCTGTCTTTCGTTGAAAAATGAAAATAATAAAATCTCTCTTTCTTACTACTTGTTTCTATCTTTCTTATCCTACTCTCCACTGACAAATTTTGCTGATTTCAGCGACATCACAGGCTAGGGACTCTAACATAAAATCACGTCAATTGATAATACTATAAGATATATATACAATGGCGCTACGAGCGGAACGTCAACAGATTTGACAGATGTCACAAAAACAACATGGCCACCACAGGCCACCAAAATCTTTCCACGTCAGTTGAAAAACCCTTTAGATTCCTTACTATGCTTGATCTCTGATATACATATTTGAGAAAATTAAATTAAAGCAAATTCTTCTGACACGTAACTATGGCTTCGTTCATCTATTTAGTTCTAAAAATATCAACTCAAAACTCTCAACTGTCAGTAACAGAATTTGAAAAGTTGCAAGAGTTTTTTTTGTATGAAGGGACCAAACTTTTGTGGTACTTTGACCTGCCCTTTTGAATTCAGATTACTTAGATACAAATTTTTAGATTCATTTCAGAAATTTTAAATTCACTTGTAAAACTAATCCCCTTTTACATCAGGCAACTAGTAAAAAGCATAGGAAAATTATACGAAAAAATTACCGTAATTCTAAAAACGAAATCCGAGAATTTTGGATAGGCCTTTGAGAGGTCTGAAATTAAGATTTTGTTTGCAAATTCTTTTTAGAGCAATTTTTATTTGTTTGGCTAGTTTTATTTCATTAAAAAAAAATTGGGGTTACTTGTGTTTATACAATAATTCAACTCGAAACCGAATAAAATTTAAACAATCCAGTAATTTCTGCTACGCCTTGATTCTTACATAAGCTAAAATTGAGGAAAATTATGCAATACTCTAAATTTAGTAAAACAGTTTTTCTATTCTTTAAGAATATTAAAAATGCAGCATCTTCATTGGGCTCCTACGATCATATTTATTCGTTGGTTCTATAGAGAAATGCAATCCGATCGTAGAACAATTTGCAGCAAGCTCTGCGCTGCCAGATAGTGATAAGATCCTACCTGTTTCTGGTTCAGCTGTTATAGTCTACAAAGATTTCGACATTCACAAGCCCGCTGGACCTGATGGTTTATCACCAATTCACTTGAAGATGTGTCTTCCACGCGGACAAAAACAATGCGTAAGCTTTTTTAACTATCGTGTTCTTTAGCCCACTTTTTTTCTGGATGGAAAATAGAATTTGTTCATCCAATTCCTAAAAGAGTCGAGTTACTTCACTCTCCAAATGCCGAATAACTGCTCTGACATCCCTTCCATCCAAGCTCTGGAAAACGCTGATCAATCGTGGGCTTATGAATTTTCTTGAGGAACGAAAGATTCTTAATAACCGACAGTACAGCTTTCGTTGTAATGGCTGCACTTGTGATTCGATGGACTTGCTCACTGAGAAGTAGAATCAATCCTTTCATCTTTTTGAAGAAAAGAAGATTATTGTGCTTGATGTTTCCTTAGCTGATGTGCCTCAAGGCTTCGTATTATCGACGGCACTATTTAGGTAAATGATCTCTTGTCTGAAATTACGAATCTAATAAACTGTTTCGCTGATGACA
The DNA here is from genome assembly GCA_911387755.1 of Chrysotoxum bicinctum. Taxonomy (NCBI): domain Eukaryota; kingdom Metazoa; phylum Arthropoda; class Insecta; order Diptera; family Syrphidae; genus Chrysotoxum; species Chrysotoxum bicinctum. The sequence goes on along the minus strand of OU426989.1, from coordinate 207,919,306 downwards.
TATTGAGCTTCTTAAACAGTAAACTGAAACGAGGCATTGATAATCGTATGGCACTTAATGCTTCCATAACTCAAAATTGTTTGATGTCTTTAAAGCGGAATATTCTTTACATGAATAGAACTTGCATTGAGAAAAATGAAAAGCTTTCTTATATGGATATTTGCGTTACTGACCTAGTTTTGTTGAACGGCAATACTGTATAAGCGTTATAAAAAATATTTCTCCCTTTTTGATTTGGCAACTATTTATAAAGAATAGATATATGCCTTGTATGGAATGGAGTGCCAATTTCTAGGAACTACAGCCCGCATATATAGATGTTGTTGAGCTCTTGCCACAGATAGTCGGTTAACATGTCTGTAAATATATCCGAGACGGTAACGCTGTCTCATTCCTAATTTAGAAAGAAATGAGGTCCGATGATGCTACCACGATTAAGAGCGCACCAAAAAGTAAGCCGCTGAGCCAAGAATGGACGTTTCCGAGAAGATGGATTCTTGGCCAAAATCCATATCTCCGGCCAACATTTGCAACGCCCAATTAAATAAGTCACGGCGTACAGTGGTTCAGCTGCAGATACTTGCAGATGTGGGAGTTATGTTCAAAATTGTCTCACTGAATCGGGTTTCAAAAAACTCCGTCTTGACAGTAGTGTTTATCGAAAAGTTTGATTTCTTCGGTACTGATTGTCAGAACGAACTGGTTAAGCCCATTATTTTTAGAAAAAATGTTTAACTTTATTTAAAAAATATAATAAAATTAATACATTGACCCAGGCCAATTGTTACCGAAATTTTCTAAACGCGACTTTAAAAGAATTTGTATAGGAATTAAAGTTAATATTTATGACGACGGAACTACAATCCGTAAAACGCAAACAGATAGAATAACGAACGAATTAATTAAATAATTAGATAGTCGAAAAGAGTCGGCGTGACGTACGAGAGAAAAAAACTAATGACAACTGTCAAATCGATGGTGGGTGCGTTTAGTAATTTCGCCACAGGGAGCATAAAGAAATGCTTCCACCTAGATAGGTCAGCGCAGGGGTGGGTTCAGCAAAACGGTGGGCTATATTAATTGGGGGATCGATAAAAATAAAAACAGAATTCTATGCAAATATGAATTTATGCAAGAACAAAAATTATAAGTCATTGTAGTGGTTCCTTAAAAAAATATGCTTTTATGCACAAGATTTTTAAAACATTTAAAAAGACAATTGGTACGAAAAGTTTAAGTTTTTGTTATTGAATTTTCCAAAAAAAAAAAATGACGTTTTTTTTCAAAAATTGAAAAAATATTTTTTTTTAGTTGTGAAATGCAATCAAAAAGAAAAAAAAAATTGCAAAATTCTCGGAACCGTTTTCGAGAAAAATACGATTTTCGAAAACCATTTTTTAACTTTTGTATGGAAGGTACCATTAGTTTTAGATAAAACAAAATTTTTTTTTTGAATCTTGTAGATTATGTTAAGAAACTTTTATTTATCAAGTTTGAAAAAAAAATCGAGCATGAGGTTTTCGAAATATTGAGTTTCCAAAAAAATTTTTGAACATTTTTTTTAAAATCCAAAAAATAAAAAAAATAAAATTCTGAGTATGTAAAAATATTTAAACTTTGGGGGAGCCTTAGCATAAGAAAAATGATTTAAATCGGCTGTACAGTTTTCGAGAAAATCAAAAACAAAAAAATGAACCCAGGGGGGCTACCAAAAATAACAATTTTTTGAAAAATTTTTTCAACCATTACATAGTTTTAACTAAATGAATTTTTTGAAATTTTTTTAAAAAAATTCTGTGGGACAGTTTTTGAGAAAAAAAAAATATTTATAAAATTTCGAAAAAAAATCGTATGGCAGGTACCGTTATTTTTGGTCTTAAAAAAAAAAGAAAAAAACGTGTGGGGGGAGGGAAAATTAAAGCCCATATCTACCAAGTTTGAAGAAAATTGGCCGAGTCGTTTAGACTGTAGTCGAACCGACAGACAGACAGACAGAATTGCGAGACCCACTTTTTTGGTCTTCGCTATCATCGTAATGTCAACTTGGATCAGAATCTCGAGTTCGATTTTTTTACGAATGCATAACTTGCCTTATAGTACATATAAGTCACAAGTAAAAATGATGTATAAAAAAATGAATTAAATTAAATTGTATAATAGGGTGTACTGAAGTTAAAATGGGCACCAGTAATTTTTTTTTGTTTTAGTTATGAGCTAAATAGGAAATTACAAACCTTTGAACCAATTAGCTGTAAAAGAAGTTCCTTTTCAAGAAAAATAAAAGAAAACTTTAATTTTACCTGAATAGGATTTAGTGGAAGTTTTATTTTAAAATTATCTGGGAGACCTTTATGAATATAGGTATAAAACCCAGAATTTTTTCTATGACAAGTAAGAAATTTAACAGACTTATTTGACAATTGGCAGATGGCCAATTTACAAAAAAATATATGTTTGAAAAGATGAAAAATGGAAAATTTAAACAAGAACAATGGTTTTGTGCCACAACGGAACACAACGAAAAATCACGTTGGGAAAAGCTTCCAAACAACAACGGAATATCGGAAAGACAAAGATCGAAGCGAAAGCCTTAACGGGGTAAATTTAAGGCACTTAATAGCCTCTAAGCAATACAAAACGTATAAAAATTCTCCTAAGCACAATTGGACAATTGACAACGTATAATTAGCTTTTTTTCAGCGGATCCTGTCTCTTCCAGTCAGTCTCATCCTGGCTCTATTTCCTCTAAAAAGAATGCCTTCTTATCATCAAAAAAAAAAGCAATTCAATTTCCTTCTAGTATTCCCCAACTGGGATTCCTCTGACAAAGTTGACTCTAAATTCCACAACTAAAATTTTTGTTCGATTTGATAATTTTTCGCTATAAACTTTTTCTCGACTCAACTCTTTCGTAGCTTTCTAAAAAAGTCTCAGGCGTTGTCTATGGTTGTCCAGATGAAATGGCAATCTGGTCACCTTACAACAATAATCTAATTTTATAAATATCAACCATTGCAATATTGTGGCAAAGGTATGGGCATGGTACCACCTCTCTACACCTCTGAGACCCTTAGTCACCCTGCAATTTGATGTATAAGCTGTCTGAACTTGGACTTTCAGATATTTTCGAGTGGCCATACGATATTTAAGTTAAGTTAAGTTTTTAAAACCTAATCAGTGAGTTTGCTTCTGTGCCCTTTATTTCTATCTGGACCGATTTCACTAAATATTTTTTGCTTCCGAAAGAAATGTCAACTATTGTGAAGTCCCTTCGAGAATTCCGTAATGATGTGAATAAAATGCATGGCCAGAATTGAATCTTTATAATTCTTAAAAATATTACTAATGTATTAGTATTCTACCAGTATATTACAATTTAAGCTCTTCTTAGTCTCTCGAATTATTGTCAAATGAATTATTAATTCAAATAAAAATTGCATCATATTTTAAGCACAGAAAGTGCCTTTACGAGTATCTATGGGTGGGATATATTAAGAATCACAAGGTCTGAAAGGAAGCACACATCAACTTTTGCACAAAGGAGTGTGAAGGTATAAGCATGATGATTTTATTATTCAAGGCTATAAAGAAAACTTCACAGAATTATTTGAAGCAATGAGATTTACACAAGCTTCACTTCTCAACACAGGGATATGCTGCTGTGCTGGTCCTTGTGTCATCAACTTTTTTCATTATGATTAAATTCACAGACGTTCCCCAGCGTCAAGTGTCAACCCATTTAAGCCTCGCAGCAGTGAAATTCTGCTGACTATGCAGAAATTATACAAAGCAACGTTTCAACCATGAACCTATACAAACACCTTCCATAACAACCTCCTTTTACCTGAGGAGATAATCCTGGGAATTTATTCGATTCATTCGGCACGACTTTCCACGTGAGAACTTTTAACAAAGCCACAAACGAGGCACGCACGCACTCTCGTAGGTATACCAATCCAACAGTGTACATTATACCCCTTGTGTCTGTCTTGTTATCCAACCCCACCTTAACCGTGTGCCCTTGTGATCCTTGGTACAGGATTAAATTTTCAAATCAAAGCTTTACATGTGTACGCGCCGCCATCACATCGACCGCATATAACACACCACCACCTCCTCCACAGCCGCACTGTTAGACTTTCAAAGAAAACTTTGTGGCCTCGTTAAGATAACTTTGATAAGGAAAACGGATTAAAACTTTTAGGGTCTGTATAACCCCGAGATTTTTAAATAAATTTCCTCACTCTTCAAGGATACATTTACGAGCTTACCTACCTACATACCAATTGGTGTACGTTGTACGTGCATAATCCAGGATTGCAGGATTGATTGTGTGCAATTGAATGTGAAGAATTATATTCATATATTTATATGTATCTATGTAGGTAAGGTATGGTCAATTCCAGAGCTGAATGAGGAACAGAGAGGTGGGAGGTACTCGTAGAAGGAGCAGAGCATTCAAATTGACGAAAGCAACTCACATAATTGAGGCCACTGGCAGAAAAACAGACACAGACGAGAACAGAAAGGACAACGACCGACGAAGCGAGCACACAGGAACAGGACATAACTTCCTCGAAGGAATTTTGTTGAATTGAATTTTTAGTTTCAGTTTCGAAAACTTGAGTATGCCAGAGCAGACCAAACGTACCGAAGGACGATCCACCGAATTAATGCTAATCTTTGGGGAATCATTATTCTGGCTTGTGGTCGATGGAGGGCTCTCGAAATAGATAAAATTCATTCCCTTATTGAAAGAGTTGGTGGAGGGTGGGAGAGTTTATTTAAATGCTCCCCGAACCCGAATCAACCACGAACTAATCCATTGCTAAGGCCGCTCTGCTCAAACGATTTAAGCCCGGCCAGATGGGAATTTAAGGATTTGATGGCCAAGTTTAGATTGAAACTGTTTGCATAGTGCAGTTATAGGATAGAAAAGGATATTCCAGAAAATTCAGCTGCAAGTTATGTGTTGGGAAGACTTGCATGTTTTGCCTGATGGGCGGACCGATGATGGCATAGGTCGAAAATGGGGAAACAGGCTAGATGAAAATAGTTTTCAGCGTTGTCGGTTTGGTTTGGTTGAGGCAATTGGTCATAGAACGATGAACAGTTGAACGCATTTAAGTTTAGAGGTTAGTTTGTGCATTTATATAGGGAGAGGTGAGGGTAGTTCTTTTATTTATTTTTTTTACTTGGTTTGCAAACAGGATTTAGGCAAATCCCACGAAATGTGGTTTGAATGTAAGCAGTTTGAAAATGGTTACCAGAAATGGTTTTATGGGAAAACTGTGGTAGAAGTTAAAAGAGACTAAAATGATAGAGGCTTACAAAATGAAACTTTTGGGGGAAATCTAGTGCTTGATAGTTTTGGACGTCCATCAGAATAGATTGACCAGGATTTAGGTGAAACTGTACTAAGATATATTCAAGATTGTGAACTTTTCGAGAATAGAATGAATAGTACTTTTTAAGATCAGGGAAATGAGGAAACATTTTATTGGAATAAAAAAAATAAAAGCAATAAAACTACTGGTTTAGACGAAAATATCAGTTTTGCGTTAAAGATTTCGACAGAGTTCAATAAATGCAGGCACTTCTTCATAGAGAAGTAAGGGTGTATAAAAAAATACAAATTGGCTTATGTGAAAACTATTTGTCATCAATATTGTTCGTGAAATCTTATGTAGAGGAGTGTTATAGACAATCAACCATGACTTGGAAGTGTTTCTAGTTGCAACGTTAACCTTGACATAAAAATGCATATCAAATGCTTCATCAGCTTTATATGCACAAAGGTAGCTTCTAAGTAACGGAAAGCCCGTCAAAGTTAATGTTTCAATTCTTGAAGCCAAACTCAGAAATTAGATAAAAGTCCGATTGTTTTGAGCCTCGAAAATACTTAAGCTCTCTTGTTGGTGAAGATATGTGATGCGTTTGGCGGGCAGGTTTTTAATTAAAAACTTAAATTCCAATCAATGGAAACAAAGGAATAAATAAGTTTGTGATATGAGGTATTCTACTGGATTGTAAAAATGTTGGTTCTTTCAATTCAATTTAGGAACAATTAAACCCAAATTCGGATAGAGATGATTGCATATGTATCTTCAAAACGCTATCGAAATGTGTAGGGCATTGGGTTATGACTCACTTTGTACTCTTCTCAGCTAATTGAAAAAAGTTAGCAATTTAGAATAAGTACCACTTAAAAACGTCTGATGATTGGCTTCCGTAAAATAGCTTATTATTTTCCTCTGATCTTTTAATATTTTTATTTGCGACTTTTAAATACTAAAAGGCAAGTTATGCATTCGTACAAAAATACAAAAAATCGAACTAAAGATTTTGTTCAAAGTTGACATTACGATGATAGCGAGGACGAATAAAGTGGGTCTCGAAATTCTCTCTGTGTCTGCCTGCTCGACTACAGCCCAAACGGCTCGGCCGATTTTCGTTAAACTTTTTAGATATCGTTCTTAAATTTTTCCCCCATACGTTTTATTTTTATTAGGACCAAAAATAACGGTACATCCCATACGATTTTTTTTTTCGAAATTTTTTAAATATTTTCCTTCTCAAAAACTGAAACAATTTTTTTTTTAAATTCAAAAAATTTCTAAGTTATGGTTGAAAAAAAAAAAATACAAAAAATGATAACTAATGGTACCCCCCTTGGAGCAATTTTTTTGGTTTTGATTTTCTCAAAAACGGTACAACCGATTTTGATAATTGTTTTTATGCTAAAGCTTCCCAAAAGTTTGAATATTATAGTGTATTCAAATTTTCAAAAAAAATTTGTTGGGATTTTTAAATAAATTTTAATTTTTTTTTTAAATTCAATATTTCGAAAACGCCATACTTGAATTATTAAACCTGATAAATGAAAGTTTCTTAATGTATTCTACAAGATCTGAGAAACAAATTTATTTTACTTAAAAATAAAGATACCCTCCATCCTAATTTTAAGAAATGGTTTCCGAAAATCGTACTTTTCTTGAAAATCGCGCCGAAAATTTCGATAATTTTTTTTTCTTTAAATTAATTCTTTCAAACAATTTTGAAATTATGATAGTACTGACTATAACTACCATAGGATCATTTTGTCAATTTTTTAATTTCTCATTATAAACATAACGGATTTAAAAAAAAAATTCTAAAAATTAGAAAAACGTTGCATTGTAAAACTTTAAAAAAATTATTTTTTAAGATAAAAAAAATTTTTTTTTTTGGAAAATTCGATTTCTCAAAAACGGCTTAATATTTTCTTTGGAAATTGAATTTTCATTCATATAATTTTAAAAATTTTAAGTTGGCGTACAGAAATTTTTTCTTAAAAATGTTTTGAAAATTTTGTATATACCTAAAAGCTTATTTTTTAAAAAACCACTACAACGACTTATAATTTTTGTTCTTGCATAAACTAGTATTTCCTTGAATCACATGGCATCCTGTTTTTAGGTCCAATTACTAAAAGAATTGTGTTAGTTGTTTAAAAAATTAATTTTATGCTTATAGACAGTTTTTCTCTAATTACATTCATTTTTGAAATTCTTAGTCTTTTACATAAGAGCAAGTTTGTGCGACCAGTCGTGTATTTGATTTTATAAATGGATTATCAGTACCCTTCAAACTTTCGAAAGGAGATTTCGATGCACATTGGTTTTGGGTAAAGCATTCCACATTCGTATAATGGGCTTGAGGAAAGAATAACTGAATTAAATAGTACGTCAGAAGTACGAAGGGTTCAAGGGCAAATTGATGAGCATTCCCTGAAGCTTTTGAAAGAACAAAAAATAGGTGTTTTTCAATTAAAAGAAAAAACACAAAATTCACAAAACCATTCTGTCAAATATTCGATTTTTTTAATAATCAAATGTTTTTAAAAAAATTTGATGGAAACTAATTTTTTTATCTTATTTATTTTAAGCTTTACAAATTATAAAATTGTATTAATCTTATATTTATATATTCAATTTAATATATTTATTATTAATTTCTACAATCATTTTTGAATTGATCTAAATTTAAATAAAGCAAATATGAATTTATGTAAGATACAATCTATTAATCGTTGTACCGGTTTTTTTATATATAAAATTTAAAAAAATTTTTAAGAAAAAAATTTGGTTCGCCAATTTAAAGATTTTATTACTGTACAAATAAAAAGAAATTTCAAAAAAATATCATTGAACCATTCGAATTTTGCTTAAATTTTATTTTAAAATTTGATATACTGCGTTTAACATTGTAAGGGTAGTCATAACATATTTAGTGCGAAATATTATATTTATTTAATTTTATATTGCTGGATCTGAATTCTGTTGTTATTAAATCATCAGAAATATGTGTTTGTGTTTTTTGAGATATCAAGTGATTGTGTTTTCCAAAGTTTTATGTTTACTTCCATTCTGATAAATATAGGCCAGCTGTTTTGGTACTAGATAAAACAGGTTCGTACGAATAATGATCTTTCAGAATTTCCCCTGGCTGTCTGCCACTTAATTTCAATACTATTTTAATGTTAGATATGATGTTGCTTGCCAGAGGCTTCCTCAATACTGTTGTTGTTCAAACTTCTACTTCATGTTTCCCAAATTCACTGTCGGCAAGCACTTTGTTGCTATTTGATTCTGTTTGTCGAATTTTTTTCCTGCACCCTCATACTGAAGTAGTCATTGCTGGTGACTTGAATGTACACAATTCAAGTTGGTTCAGTCTAAGCAACACAAGAATGAAGATTTGTTAATATTTTAGCTGAGATGCACCACGATACTCAGCTTGTAGATGAGCCCACTCGAACACCAGCTGAGCAATACGCCTACACACTCAATTTGTTTGAAGTAACATCTCCTGTGTAATATCAGGCAATTTCTCATATCCCGTCAATTGGAAAGGTCTTAATATACTTTTTTCAAATCTCTAACTGGTTACTATGTTTCCTCCATACTGACATTGATTGCTCCTAACAGAATTAGGAGTAAAAAATCTAAAGAAATGGCTGAGTTCGTAATTGCAAAACTGCCGCAGTCCTGCAAAACTTGCGATCATAATTGTAAACAAACAGCATCATCTCTGCATGAGAATGGCAACACTTGTGTTCATAAAAGTAAACTTATAGTCAAAATGCGGTCAATTTGGCATGTGATTTTTTTACGTTGCTGAATTTGCAGGAAAATGGCAGAGGATCAAATGTGAGTAATTTTTTTTTTTCAAATTAATTTATATTCGTACAAATATTGATTTTTATATCTTTGATAAGAAATTAATAACTATCCATCCACAGGATTGAATACGAGGCCAAAGTCTGGTCCGATGCTGATATCGAACTATTTTGGCAATTATGAACTCATTTTTAAAAAAGTATGATGACTGCACACATGCTGTTGTAATTGTGTTCATAAATGTATTCGAAGCATGTTTTAGGCAGGGCAGGGGCAACAAACATTGCAATTACGAACTCAGCCAATGCCTTCGTTCAAAACAAGCTACATACATAGAAGCTATAGGATTGAGAGAAATAAGTTCCCGCTCTTACAAATTGAATGTTTGAAAAACGAATAAATTTATTTAACAAAAAAATAATAAACAAAATAGTTACATCATAACAATACATATCAACCCTTAATCAAAATAATATTTGAAAAACAAGTTAAAAAAAAAAAAAAAAACACAAAGTGTTTTAAATATAAATAAAAATAACATAATCTTCGAGTTTGACGTAAACAAGTTTGAAACACTTATAAAAAGAAGCAAATTCTTACATCACTAAAAACTTAAGCAAACAATCCTGCAATATCCCAAAGGCAGTTGAAATTTCTGGTCATTTGTCAATTAAGTAAAAATACTAAGATACCCATATTCCTTTGCTAAGAAATTATCTTTTCGGTCGTTCAATACATATTGTATTAGACAGTTTCAAGTCTGATCTTCACAAAATAAATGCTAGTGTTCCCCAGGGCTCCATTTTGTCTCCTACTCTCTTCCTCGTTCTTATAAATTTCTTGTCTGAAATTTCTAGTTCACTTCATTGTTTTACCAACGGCTCTACCCTCAGCTTCTCATACTCGTTCTCAAATTTACGTCGATCTTCTTCGGAATGATAATTTCGTTATTATCATCAATTAAGATCTTTATAGCATTGTTAAATTGGGGTATAAAAAATCGGTAAATACTTCGAAAAATAAATGCTGTCTATTGTTGTTTAACAAAAATGTACCCCTTATTCTATTGTCCATGAACAATGAACAGTACTTACATTGAAGCTGCCGAAAACCTCTCAGTTCCCGATATATATGTCAACGACGATCTTCTTTCGAATGACCACATTCTCGAGACCGGCAAAATCTCTGCTAAATGGAACTATCATGGAATCATTTTGAACACTTTGGAAATGTTGCATGGTTTCCTTGTTTTAGCTCTTCTTTCACAAGATATGCTCGAAGAAGCCAGTTGCATTGCTCCCCTAACCCCAGGTATATCAGTTTCACAAGGAACTCTCATCAATTTACCCTCGATCCCTATTTTGGACATATCGGGACGTCAAATACAGATATTTGTTTTTTAGTCGAACAACACGATAATGGAATGTTCTTCCCGGCACTGTTTACCAATGTTTATCATCACCTTTTTTCTCTCCCTCCTTAATTTTTCCCATAGCTCGTGCGATGTTTATGTTCAACATTAAAAGAGTCTCAATAAACCCTTAAGTGCGTGTGAATTATAAAAAAAAAAGAAAACTAATTCAGCAAGAAACATATTTTTTTAGATTAAAAACATATTGAATATATTTGTTTCAAGTCTGCCGTCCTTTGTCTAATTGTATTTTAGCTCAACTTTTCTGACATTAAAGAGACCCACTTTCTGCTTGTACTGCTCATAAATTCGTTAGCCACGACATATAAACGTTACACAAAGGCAACAATTCAAAGCTTAAGTTCTTCCACAAACAAAACCAAAACCCATTCGAACAGGCATGTGTGTGCTTTCTCAAAACTTCTTGCATTCAGACATTTTGTGGTGTAAATGGTCAAATCCAGTTGTAGGACACTTTGTGCTAAAGTCAATAGCAGTGACAATATAACCAACTGACCCTCTCTCACTGACAATTGTATGAAGACAGAAAAAATGGCGTATTCGTCAGCCCTTTGCCGGTTTGGTATTCCAGTGGTTTTTCCCTTGATTTTCTTTTTATTATTTTCTATTTCGTCTACGGTTTTCCTTTATGTGGTTTCCTCTTGCTTCGTTTGTTTGTGGCAAAGTTTGAGTTGAACTCGAGAAGGAAGTTGATTGCTAGAGAGGGACTGGACCATGTGACACAAAGTTTTGTCCTTTCTTGTGCAGTAGTTGTTAACCCAAAAGATGTTGTGTGTTGGGAGCTCGATGAGTCCAATAAAGCGGAAGGAAATTTAACACCTTTTGGCATACAGAGCACGTACGAGTACCAAACGAAATGAACTCGCCAATAGACCTTAGGATCGGTTTGGGGGAGTTACATATACCTTTTCCTCTATTCCTAAACACCGAGACTTTTCTTGACTTTGAAGAAAAATAAAATTTATCGAGTGCGTATATGTTGGTATAGGGAATACTCTTCTAATGATTTCAATTCTATACCAACTGAGCTCTGGAGGTGATTTCAATTGCTGCCACGAAGGACAATTGCTGAACGATGAGGTTGACACCCCACTGCGAACAGCATATTATTTCTGAACAAAAATAAAATCACTCCCATTCATGCATGCTGTATAAAGGGGAATTGGGACTTGGAAAATTGTCACCTGCAAAGCATTATATTAACGCCAGCCAGCGTGGCAGGGTTCTGGTCTGGTTTCTGGTGGAACATAAAAGCCAGTTGGACGAGAAGCAATGGGTGCGGTTTTCTTATTAAATTTTGTGCAGCGTCACATTTTTCAATTACTCCACGTCCGTTCTCCATTGTTGGGTATCTTTTCAATTAAGTCAAGCGAAATTAATGAGTGGCAATAAAAAAAATGTTACTTAAAACTTTCCCTGGTCCTTATTATGGAGAAAAAAGTTTTAAGCACATAGAAGTTATTTGATTCAATTGAACTGTCACTAATGAGGTAATTAATATCGTAGAAGACTTAATAGTAAATTAAATACTGGAGATGAAGAATTTAGGAGCATTAAACCCTGCCCATCATCAAATATATACCGAAAACTGAATATCAATGTGGCTGTTTAACTAAGATTTAGAAGAATTCATTTTGAAAGTAAATATATTTCGAAAATTTCACTGATAAACAATAAGAATTGGTGAGAGCATTATTATTTGTGACTATTGAAATATTGGAGTAGTTTTAATTACCCAACTAAATAGGCGCTTAATTTGAAGTTTGAAAGGACATTTTGCTTTAAACCATTTAAATAGGTAGATAATATTGCTAAAAAGTGAGGAATTAGAGCTTACCATTGGAATCCTTCCCACAACAAACCATAATATATTCCAGAAACAATTGGTACCGACAAGGCTTTTGGTACAGTTCCTTGGCAGAATTCATCCTGGCGAATTTTTCGTGGGGACTTGGGCCTACACTCGTACAAGATCTAACTGACGAAAGAGCTTTAAATTCATAACAATAAACAACGCCGTTTGTATATGGGATGACACCAATCCACACGAGACCCCGCTAGACTTTTTCTTGTTAAATTTCCTCAAGTGGCAGATCTACGCTAATGAACCGCGATTGACCGATGCGCTTAAGGTGAACATAACATAGGACATTGCTCAAATTTAGCGATTTATGCGACTGAGTCAATGAAAATTGAACTACGCGGACCATACACATGTTGGCATATACGGTCCTTTCATACATACAGCTCCTTTTATTCCATTTCAACATCTAGCCTCCCTTATTGAAAAACCCTTTGCTACTATATGGCAAGTTATGCTTTCGTAAACAAAATCGAACTCAAAGTTCTGATCACACTTGACTTGAAAAAGATAAACTTGGGTGTCAGAATTCTCTGTCTGTCTGTTCGACTACAGCCTCATAATTTTGTTTTGTTTTCAATTTGCTTAAAAACGGTACAAATGATTTTTCTAAATGTTTTTATTCTTAAGCTTCTTAAAAGTTTCGTGTGTTTATTTTTTTTTTTTTAATTTTTAGTATCTGTACAATACTAAAATTTAAGGAGGCTGCTGGTAAGAAATGTTGGTTAAAATCATTAAAGCCTTTAATGAGAAATTCGAAAATCAAAAAACCGGTTCTATGACAGGTACCATTAATAAAATTTGTCCTAATTTTTACTTGCGACTTATAGGTACTATAAGGCAAATTATGCATTCGTAAAAAAAATCGAACTCGAGATTTTGATCAAAGTTGACATTACGATGATAGCGAAGACGAAAAAAGTGGGTCTGGCAATTCTGTCTGTCTGTCTGTTCGATTACAGCTAAACGGCTCGGCCGATTTTCTTCAAACTTGGTAGATATGGGTTTTAATTTTTTACCCCTGGATGTTTTTTGATTTGATTTTTAAGACCAAAATTAACGGTACCTGCCATACGATTTTTGTCGAAATTTTATAAATTTTTTTTTCTCAAAAACTGTCCCAACGATTTAAAAAAAAAATCATAAAATTTAATTTAGTTAAACCTAGGTAATGGTTGAAAAAAATTTTCCAAAAAATGATTAGTTTTGGTCCCCCCTTGGGGCCATAGTTTTTGTTCTTGATTTTCTCAAAAACCGCACCACCGATTTTTCTCATTTTTTTTATGCTTAAGCTTCCCAGCAGTTTGAATATTATTGTGTATTTAAATTTTCCAAAAAAAAATTCTTTTATCTTTCTATTATTTTTTAATATTTGTAATTTCTCATTATGAGCACAACGGATTTTAATGAAATTTCGTAGAGAGAAGCATCTAAAAAGTTTAAAAACATTGCATTTCAAAACTTTAAGAAAAATATTTTTTTGAATTTATAACGGGTCTTCTTATATTCAAATAAAGGTTTAAATAAATCTCCATATATATATTTTGTATTCTTCATCAAACAATAATAATTTAGAATTATTTAATAACAAGTTTGAAATAGTATACAAAAAAAAAAACTTTTTTCGTCTTCGCTATCATCGTAATGTCAACTTTGATCAAAATCTCGAGTTCGATTTTTTTTCCAAATGCAGAACTTACCCTATAGTACCTACATGTATATCGCTAGTAAAAATACTAACAGTACCTAGCTATTTACTATTGATAATTTTTTTTATTTTTGATTTTCTCATTATTGGCAAACTTTTTAAAACGTTTGGTTTAAAATATATCGCATATCAAAATTTGAACAAAAAAATATTTTTTGAATATGTATACATATATGTATTTGAAAAAAAAAATCAATTTTTTTAGAACTTCGATATCTTAAGGAAACGGTTCAATATAGTTTTTTTTAATTTTTTTTTTTAAATTTAACTTACAATTTTAAATGAAAGTTTTTATAATACAAACTCTATATACTATCTACTGAAATAAATCAGCCAAGTATGTAGAAGCTAGAAGACTTGCACTATTATTGGACTTGTTGAATTATTGATTTATTGAGGACCTTGTCAATACGCAATTTTTGTTAAATTCAGTTCATATTTTTTTTTACAAACTTAAAATTATGTATACATGAACTATGCAATGAACAAAACAAATCGATATATTACCCCATGTTGGCGAGCCAGGTTCACTGGAAATCAACCTTCTTTGGAGGTTGGCTCTACGGATTTTGAGGAAAGCCATTTGTTGCATTTAATAAATCCCTTCTTAAGAAAAAGGAAAAGTTCATTGATCATTACCATCCAAATCTAGGAAATATGGTTAAAATAGTTCGACAGATCCGCAAGCAAAAACGAACTAAGTAAAACAGAAGAAAATATGAAAGATTTAAACGAACTCTGTGAAAGATTTCACGAATTAGGAAAACTTTATGAAGAGTTAAAGAAAGAAGTCGATTCACTCCAAAAATAAAATGAGATGTTGAAAGACACACATTCTCATAAAGACTCGAAGGCTAACGCAAGTAAATAATTGAAACGGATAAAGAAAAGCTAGCAAGCGAAATAAAAAAATCTTTCATTAAAGTGTTTTGTAAAAAAGCGTAGGGTTGATGCCTCACCTGAAGGATCTTGTTTTGATAAAAACTAACGCCCTCGACAAAAAATAAGAGTATACAATCTACTAAAATTCAGCCTGCCAACAATTAATGTTGTCGGTGTAGAGTATAACAGGCTGAAAACTGTTTTAAAGACGTTAACGCCTAAGTTTGCCTAAAAGACTCTGAAAGTTATCGTTTCCTATTGCGAAGAAAAAGTAGTAATGCTTGTCGCTTAAAAAAGAAATGATTGTCAAATTATGAGTGAGTTAATGCCTGACATGAATCATAAAAAATTACCGTGAGAATCAAGTCCTGCAAGAACTTCTGTGGAAGACAATGGAAGAATGATGGTACGAGTATGTGTATTCCAACCAAAAAGTTTTAAGAAAAGAAATTTTTGGAATTTCAACAGTTTTTATCAAAACACTTCTTCTGTTCATATAGTATCCTTTGCCATAATGGTTAATGCAGGGTCTTGGGTTCTATTCTCATCCGCTACATACAAGTTTTTTCGTGGATGAATAGCCTCTTGTGAGGAATTGAAAAATCTTCGAGTAGCTTTTATTATCATGAAAAGTGCTGCTCAGGCAACGTGCACAGGAATGTTTGAGAGCTGCGAATCAGTAAGTCTAGGTTTTATGTGAGCTGTTGCACCATCAAATTTAATTTTAACTTCTGCTTTGGTCTATAGAGAAACATAATACATGAGGATAGCTAACGGTGATTAGTATACTATAAAACTTAGAGCTATGAAATAGCACAAGTCGGTTTCGAAGGAGGGTCAGCCATTGTCAACATGTCAAAGTGGAAAAGGTTGCAGTTACTAATTATTTTGCAATGAAAAAGTGCACTCACCACGGAAATCTCAACAGATGAGACGGCAGCAACGGAGGAATTTTTTAGTAAAAAGCAACCTTATCTGGGCTTACTAATTAGGTGCTTTCTTCCAGGGATAGTAACATACGGTTCCACATTTCAGGTTTGAACGTTGGCCATGCGATTGACGGGATCTATTATAGTTTGGAATTTATTTCGTTAAGAAATGCGTCCAAATTTTTTAAACGAAAAAAGGCCCTAAGAAAAAAAAGTAAATCCCCACTTATGGGAAGTAGTTTTGAGAGGTTGTTCCATTTATCGTTTCAGATTAATTTATTGGGTGTAGCTCTATAAATTCGACATGGAAAAGGACTTTGTCAAACACCTTAGCGTGGGAAAGTAATAAAGCGACTTCTGAAAACGGAAGGAACTCTCAACCAACAAATAGCTAAGACCCGGGATTACTAGAAAGGCTTGTTGGTTCGATTCCAGTTGAACTCCGAAATATACAAAGCTCCAATGTTTAGTTAGTAGGTAATTAAGTGCGAAATAAATTGTTTTTTTTTTTAAATTTGGATCAAATGATGGTCAATAAAGGAGGCGTGGTAATACTGCAATTTGTTCTTCAGGCTTTAGTAATTGTGAAACAATAAATTCCAAATTCTTACAAATTTGGCATTTTAAAAATTTAAAGGAAGTTTAGGTGCTCCACCAGTTCACAAAAATTTCAAAAATCTTAAAGTCTTTTTAACTGACAATTCTTGCGAGTACAAAAATATCATACTGTATGATGGAAGTTTCTTCTCAGATGCTTTAATGCTTATGCTATCATCTCGCTTGCAGGACGAACCGTATAAAGCTCAAGTCTTCTCAAGTCTTGAATATCTCTTCTGAAGAATTACACAATCGAAAACCACTTAAACCTCCCCATATTGTCATCACACTGTCGTCATCCTCATCATCACTTTCTATCTCCCACTTAAATGCACCTTTATCTTTGGTTCCTTTTATTTTATTTGTATCCTCTTGTATAATAACTAAGATAAATATTTTCCTTTGATTCTATACTTCCATTGCAGTTTGAAAATAAGATTAAAGGAGTCTCTCTTCAACTCGACACAACTAAAGAAAAAAAGCTTAAGATTCAAAGAATGTCTATCGCATTAAACATCGAGGACAGAAGGACTATCAACCTTTTAACCCAGTCCATCCACCATGAATTCACAATTTCATCTTATTTAAGAAATAATATCCATGATGCTTATGTCAACATCACAGCATGAGCAGAAGCTGGAGTCAAGCGCACAAAGAATAAAAAAAAAACATAAAAACTGAACTCAACTTAAACAGAGAGAAGGATGAAAAATCAGGAAATCTCTCCAAGATAATAAGTCTTCAGGATGCAAATGTTAAAGCGCACCTGACTTAGGTAAACTATAGGTATAGCATGGACTCCAAACCGAAGAACGAATAA
Organism: Chrysotoxum bicinctum; assembly: GCA_911387755.1. Lineage (NCBI taxonomy): Eukaryota > Metazoa > Arthropoda > Insecta > Diptera > Syrphidae > Chrysotoxum > Chrysotoxum bicinctum. Next base: position 207,901,916 of record OU426989.1, on the reverse strand, counting down.
GAAGACTTCAGGACTTATCATAATGACTACACACAAAAAATCATATCCCATTTTCCTGGTGTCCTTTAGCCCCACACGCCTCACCTTATATCGCCAACCCCCGACCACGACCAACTATTAAGTGATGCGTCAGAGAAGAGATCTAAAACGCCCTCATTTCCCAACTCCAGGATACTCCAGGATATTCGCGTAAATGAGGTCGTAGAAAAGATTATTTCTTCTTAGGACTTCCACTTCTTTTTATGTGTTGCAGAGGTACTTTTATTTTTCTCTAGGTTCCTACAGTGCGTTCCAAAACATTTCTCAAAGGACGACTCCTAGTGCCTACTAGTCGTAGGAAGGGGTCGCGCCACATTAAAATGCATAAAAGGATGAAGTCTTCCGGGGTTAACCACTATACCTACGTACCATTATATGATGTGGTTGCTGAGATGAGTCCCAAGCAACAGCAACTAACACAGAAATGGAAAAGATTTCCTGTTGTACAATACAACTCCTTACACTCATGCATATCCTGATTGTGATGTTGCGGGATATTTCATGGAGAAGTTCAACCTGCGGGTCCACTGTATTCTGTATCCTATTCGTCGTTCATTCACTTTTGGAGGATTTTTTATTTTATTTTATATGTTTGTTCATTACAATGTTATCTCGGAGAATTTAGCACAAAAGGCATGCTACGCCTTGATAAGGATTAATTTTTACATCCAATGGCAGTTTTACTTTCTCGTGGGTAGTCAGAGAAGGACATTGCCTAACCGCGAAAATGGACACCAAACTATCTTATTTTGTCTGAGTTCGTTCATCCTTTCCTTTATATCGTTGCACATCCTTTTCATTTTCCATGGTGGTTGTTTGGAGGAGTAGAACGAAAAACAAAGGACTTCATGTTTATGAATTTTCGTAGCCAAAGGATGTAAGTTTTTTTTTTCTTTTTTGAATAAAACTGGCATATGTTTTCAGTTGGAACTTTTCAGTGATATTTTTTTGTCAGAAAAAGGACTCTTTAGTATGAGAGACCATCAGCTGTAGGCACATGAAAAGGATAAAATAGGGAAAAAATGTTGTTTTTTGAAGCTTAAAATATTTACCTAGTCCTTTTGCTTGGTGCCGCTTTCATATTGTACTTTATTTGAGCATACATGTGTCACCACTTTTACTTTTTTTTTTTAAACTTATCCTTCAACTGACCGAGCGGCAGGTGGTAGTTGTGGAGCTAATCATCCTTCTGGGCTTAGACAGATTTATCTTTCTATTTTTGTGAGTGAGAAGTATGGTATATTCTGTTTTCAAATGGGAAAAAGTAGAAATACGTGTTGACTGAAAACTTTGGAAAATAATTGTGGCGAACAGATGTCATTGTTAAATGAATTTGATACTAATTGATAAAGGTCCTTAATATACAATACAGTAAGGACACTAAAATACTAAACTTGTCATTTATTCCTTATGCTGGTGGGTTAGTGTATCGCAGAAAAAATGTCATGAAGTATCAATGTTTTTATTCAAACAATTTTTGTTACATTTTTAATTTTAAACTTCAGCATTTTAATCATCACGGACTTTTCCAAATCATCAAACCAAGCCGACCCGCAATAGTGCATTGGTGGTGGGAAGGCGGCCGGTGAATTTGATGACCTTTTTAGTCATGATAATAAATTGCGATTTCCTAAAAACTCAACAGAATTCCGCTGACTGACATCCCTTTAATATTTCTCAAAAACTGGGGTAAATGACTATTTTTAGAAAACATGAATAAAGTTGTTTTTAAAAATTTGGTTACACAAGGTTTTTTTTAAGTTTTTTAATTTTGATTTGAACCTGAACTACTCAACTAATTTTAATGAAATTTTGTTTGAAAATTAATTTGAAAACACTGTCAGTTCGCAGGAGTGACGGCTACCTATAATTCTGTCAAATTTGCTAAGAATTGACAAACTTTTCTAGAGTTTCTCTTCTCATCATAAATTACTTCTAATCTTAGCTGTTTGGATTCGCCAGAAAATTTTATAGGAAAAGGATTTTTGGGTTAGTTAGTGACAAATTATATTAATAAAATCAAAGGTACATTTTCTCAGAAGCGAAAGTGTATATTGGCAAAATATTTTAGTAAAAAAATTGTTTTTATATTTTCCCTAATAACTTTGGTAAAAAATTGTAGAATTCTTCTTTAAATGCGGACGGGAATATGTCCATACTGCGAAAAGCAGGCTTGCAATTTTTGTACCTAGGTAAATAAAAATTCTAATTACTCAGAATTCAGTCTACATAGTTAAAGATAGCCTCTTTTTTGCCTCACCATGGTCTAATCCAATTGCACTTATCTCCCCTAAGGTCACGCTGATAAATTATGAGCTGAAGAAATATCTTGAAGAATGCAAGCTTCTCAATGACCGACAACAGGGATCTCGTAAGAATAGGTCGACTAATGATTTATTGGTACATCTCACTGAAAGGTGGCGCAAATCTCTACATCGTTTTGTACAAAGTAAGATTACTACACTTGATATTTCAAAGGCATTTAATAGAGTTTGACATCAGGCTCTCTTTGGTGCTTCAAAAACTCGGGCATTGGTTAATTGATGAATATCTTCTTCATTGGATTAGAAACTACCTTTTAAACTACTCAATACAAGATAGCGTAGTGCTATTCTTCCTTTTATTTTGAACTGTTATAAGCTCAACAATTAAACATTACCTTGATTTAAATAATATGTTAACGCCTATGCAGTCAGGGTTAAGGTCTAGTCACAGCTGTATTACTGCTTTGCTTAATATTACTGATGATATGCTAATACGTAGCTATTGGCCATGAGGAAGTTACTTCAATAACCTTAGTTGATTTCAATTAGGCATTCGATACAGTTCACCCTAACATTCTATGGCTTGACTCTTGACTCCTGACTTCTTTTAAATTTCCATCTGTCCGTCAAACTAATATCGACTTACGAGTACTTAAGTGAGAGAGTTCAATCTAGAAGGTGGTGAAAAATTAATTATCCAATTTCGTTTTTGAACTACGAGTACCATTATACTAAACAAAAAAAAACAGATTTTGAGTGATGAAAATCGTTATTTGGATCTTAAGAATTTTTGTCTGTTAAGTAGAATAGATCCATTGCTTGTCTGGCTGTACTCATTGGTGAAATGAGCCTTATATATGAGATAATAGACTTTCTTTTAAACCCTTCTATGAATACCTAAAACTATTCAGATATATAGACATTTGATATTGTCTCACCTTCATCCAATTTTCCTAAATGGCATTCAGGTTGAAATTGTAACTAGGATAACAAAAATCTTGGAATCTTCTTTAATAGTAACTTTACAATATGGTGTGATCACCTAAACTAATATAAGGCTTTCCGATAGTTGTCGAGACATTTTACCACGGTTTTCGCTTGCCATTTCAATTTGCAAAACATTCAAGATAAATGTTCATCGACACTTTCTTTTCTCTACTTTCCTAATTTCTACATATCTCTTGTGCTATGATTACGTTCAGTTTTTTAAGAGTCTCACGGTTGGTAGAAAATCTACCAATCTCTTACAATTAATTGGTTGGTATTAAGCCGGCTATCTGAAAATAAATTGTCAGCCAACTTCTGACAATAAATTGTAAGAGATTGGTAGATTTTCTACCAACCGTGTACACACACAACTTAATTGTCAGCTCATTGGTAGATAATTGTCAGACATTGTCAGGTCTTACAATATTGTAAGATCTACCAATCGTGTACACTTAGCTTTAGTCTTTTATTACTATTACTACTTATATATGCCACTACCACTACTATTACTAATTCTCCTAACACCAATACTGTTATGTATTACTTACAGTTCACCTAAGTATCACTTATACTACTAGTACTATTTTTACTAGTACTTTATTATTTCATACTTCTTACAATACTGGGGTCTAGTAAACATCTGTTCCTACAAACGCTTCCTGTTTGCTAGTTTTCTAAAGGTAAGTCAAACTTAAAATCTTTGAATTGGGAAACAAAAAGATCTGAAAATTGTTCAAAATCTTTCAACAATCAGAATAATACAATCGAAAAAAAAAAATAAAAACAAAATGTAATCATTATAAACAAGATTTTTTTCTTTTAATCGTTGCGTTAAGTCATGTAGCATCACCACAAAACGACTTTTTAATTAAATCCTTTCTTCTACAGAAATAAGCACGGAAAATCCTTTCAACTATGTATGTTCTATCTAAGCTCCAACATGCATTCTCCGAATTGAAGTTGCATCATTTTCGCCACCCACCATCCAGAGTCACATTATGTGTATTATAGACTCTCTGCAAACCACGTTGGGAGTCATAAATTTCCACTAAAGAAGATTAACGTCGAAGCTTCCCAATTAATGTTGCCACCTTCTACTTCAAGGTATATGTAGTGGTATGGAACCAGAACGGTATACCCAAACGCGACAACCAACAACGACCGATAGGAACGACAATGACGACGATGTCGACGACAACCACCCATTTAAACTTAATTATCGAAATTAAATCCTTCGCTTCGAACTCATAAATCCTCTCTGCAAAGCGAAAGACAATTATGTCAACAAGGATTTAAGCCCATACAGAGTTTTTTTTTAAACTTTAGAGGAGCAGGACGGGAAGCGTTCTATTTTTTTGTTCGCTTGACTGTAAGTCACCACGGAATGTTAAACTATTATAAGTTTTCTTTTTTAAGGACTCATGTACTTTAATCCATCCGACATGTGTATATAGAGGATATCCGGACAAGGACTCATTAAGTGCTATGGTTTTTTTTTTTCGCTCATTCTAGCGAACATGGACAAGTCGAGACCATGTGCACGATTTAAGGAAGAATGCATCTTTCTAGACTAAAAATATAATCATGTGAAGAAGAAACACGCGGGGGTGTAGCGAGCAAAAAAAAATGGGAAAAGGATAATGAAAAGTTTTATTCGTTATCCTTTGTACCTACCCGGACAGATAGAAATAAAAATGATGGTAAAATGCTATAGTAGTGGTGATAGTGGAAATGGAAGGAACTAGATAATATGACGCAGCACGAAAAATGCGGCAAAAAAACTTTGGTTTTGTTTCGTAGATTCTTTATATTTTTATCATTGTTGCTGATGGTACTGTGGTTCATCGTTCATTGGACAAAGGATAACAAACGAGTAAGTGGAAATAGCTTTGTTCGTGGAGGATATGGGAAAAGCTGAAGAAAGGATATGTTCTTGTGTTTATCTTCATATAACTGAACAGAGTAGTCATCAGCCGTAAAGTTGTAAAAAGTAATTAAGACTTTCACAAAATAAAGAGCCACTTTTCGGGTGAAATGAATGAAGCTATTTTATGGTACTTAAATCTGAAAAAGAACATTATTTTAAAAATTGCACTCGCAATTTGGTGAAACTTTTTCGAGTTATACTCATCTTATATACATATAGGGGAAATATTTAAAAGAATTGTATTTAGGATTGGAAACTAAATTAAAATTTATTTGCAATGTATGTATGTATCTAGAAGAATCCATTAACGCCATTTAAAATAATATACCTAGTATGTGTGTCAAAATAATAAACAATGATGTTTTTTTAGCAACAAGGAATAAGACAACAACTCTCTCTTGCACGTAATAATTAGCTAACGAAATTGAGTAATTGACTTCCAAGGCAGCAATCAACAATTTTATAATGCTGACAGATGCTTAGAGAACATAATTTAATCAGAAAACCCCCATTTCAATAAATTTCTTCAAAGAGTATAAAATCAAAATTTTAATAAGCCCTATTGGCACTATTCCTTTGTTGTTCTTTACCGTGTAAAATTTTACTGCGCTGCCTATACATTTACCAATAAAAAACGACTATTATAAGGGTATTCATGCAACGAGATAATTTTCCGCTTTGCAGAAAAATTGCCGCCACATATTTGCATGAACACCCTTAAATAATCATCTGTTCGTTAAACAGAAGTCAACCCATAAAAATTTTGTGTTTTCAAAAATGCACATCATTCAATATTTTAACTTAAAAAGAGATTCTGATTTCTTACTTAAAAAAGTAGTTTTCAAATAAAATAATTTTAAGCCATTTCACCACCATTCTGATCATCGGGTCATGGTATTGAATTCTAAGGGGAACAATATTTTTCAAGTGAGTTTCAAAAAAAAAAAATCAATGCATAGTTACATATATGTTTTATAAGCTTGAAGAAAAAGGCTTCACAGTTAAAAAGTGGAATATAAAATTTTAGTTTCAGCCAAAACCCATTGAATTAAGGTTTTTGAAACATTTTAATGAATTTTTTGCTCATTTAACATGATGAGTCTTTTGAGGAATGCCTTGACATCTACAATATTCCTGTAGCTTAAAAAATTTGGTTGAGAATTATTAAAACTTTTAAGTAATATGACTTAATCCATTTTATTGGTCCACCAAAGTACAAATTTAAACAAAAAACATTTATGGTTTGGATTTGATCAAACTTTTACTTTAATGTAAAGAGTGGGCCCAGGGCCGGATTAACCCTCAATGGGGCCCTAGGCAACCATCACTTTGGGGGCCCTTTTTCACGTCCGTTCCCTTCTTTTTTCGATTACAAAATACAAACTTATATCTTTCATAAAAATTTTATTGTCACAATGTAATAATATCAAGAAAATTACTATCTACATTTTCAACATGTCGTTTTCTACATTTGTTTTCGGCAAATTCGTCAATTAACCTTTTTATGCACTCAACAAAAACAAACACTGCTAGCAATAGCAAAGCAACTTTTAACTTTCAACATCAACTCGTTCTCGTTCTCAATCTCATTCATACATGATTTGAGAGCGAAATGTATCCACTGGAAGTGTACACATACACAAAAAAGTATAGCTCGTATCGTACCAACCGGTTCGTTCGAATTAACTGTGAACGGATCCAACCTAAGTGGCGAACAGTACTCAAAGTTCTTACACTCTCACTCAGATATGAATATGGGAATAGTGTTGTATCTTGACTTTGTTTTGTACTATTCGTGCTGGAAGAATATGAACAAAATGGGAAATTCGTTTGGAATTTTTGCACTGAATAGAGTTTTTTTTTGTGGAGATAAGAAAATGAATTTTCTTTAACCTGTAAATAAAAATTTGGAAGTCGTTTTTGTTTATTAAAGTAATGCTTTTATAATTTGCGTGTTAAATTTAACTAGAAATTGGCATCAAGTAGTGAAAAAGTTGTTATTAAAAACCGTTGTGATTGTGTTATTGAAAAACTCCCTTTTACAAGTGGAATTCAGTAAACAAATCTGCAATTATAGCGACTGAAAGACCTACTCCATTGCTGCCGGACTTGACAACAAAATTTTGCAATAAGAAAAAGTGTTACTAGAATTTTATGTTTGTAAGAAAATTTTAGTAGTCTTTTTCATTTTTCAGGGGCCCCCTAAAATCGGGGGCCCCAGGCAACTGCCTATTCTGCCTACTTGTTAATCCGGCCCTGAGTGGGCCAAATACAAGTTTCTTTATAAAAATGCAACAAAATGAACCAAATAAAATTATTTACATGCATTATAGCTTTATTAGTAGGAGCAAACATTCCCATTAACTATGAAGCATATCGTCGTTCAAGTGGCTGCCTTAGCAGTAGCGCATTCTGTCACTACAATTTTCCAAGATCTTGTTGATGGTTTCGGGTTGTAGCTCACGAATTGCTTGGATGATTTTGGCCCTATGTGCTTGAATCATTTTCGGATTATTGGCATAATATCAGTCTTTAACGGTTCCCTACAAAAAACAACCAAAGAGATCAAATCACAGTTCCAAGGCAGCCAATTGACATCTTTAAAATTGACATTCGATTGTGGCATGGGCTGTGTAGTGGATGGCGCGTCATCTTGCATAAACCAGAGGTCGTCCAAGTCCATGTCTTCAATTTCAGTAATAATATTTGGTCAGATACCAGATACACAAGTTTTGTTTTTCTCCATTTTCAAAAGTGCGCCTGTGGTTGGCAGATTGTTCTTATCAAATCAAGACTCTATAATAATACATCTTCTGTTGAATGGACACCAAATCAAGATTAAATATATCAATTTTGGCAACGGTTTTTTAGTTGCAGCTGTCAAAACACATATTACAGTACTCGATTAATAAAAAATTGGATAGAAGTTATGATAAGACTTATTTCGTTTAATTCTCTTGTCAAATAAATGAAATCACTCTATCTTTAGAGAACAAAAAACTATGATCTTTCCAGACAAAGCTGCTGATCTCCAAAGAAACCAGAAGAAACCGCTATCGGTACATGTTGGGAAACCTTCTTGTACCCGAATTGGATCATTTAAGACTACAGAATATGTGGGTCCGTCAAGACGGACAGACACAGCTCGTTCTATTGACTCGATATTGACTGACCCCTACGGTCCCATGTTTATATAGAGGTACTTGAAGAAAAAGGTGTACATCTACAAACCATTAACAATCTTAATTCTCAAGGACAACAGAAACGAAATAGCAGAAATTAAAACGGAAGTCTGCGAAATTGTTATGCAAAATGTGCGTTAGAGCTTAGCTTGCATTTGCTCCACGGGTAGAGGCGCCCACTTAACCGACATCATATCCCATACCTATTATTAATAATAATTATATTAATATTAATTATAAAATTATATTTCATTTAGAAATTATTGCAAAAACATTGTCAAGGGAACATAAAAGGCACCCTGTACAATAATGGCACACTCAGGCGTATACTTACTTTTTTTTTGTTTGTGGGCCAAATACAAGTTTCTTTTTAAAAAGGCAATACAATTTTTAAAATAATTTTTTTTAATGTAGTATGGCTTTATTGGTAAGTGCAAACATTCTTTTTGATTATGAGATACAAAGTCGTTCAGATGGCTGGCTCGGCGGATGGTCATGCGCCTTCAATTGCTGAGTCAATTGGACCTTGTAAGCGAATAATCCAAGATCTTTGTGCAGAATTCTCCTCAGGCTAGTGCGAGAAATGTTGAGCTGTTGAGATTGATGGCGAGTTGATGTATGTGAATTGAGTCTCACACTTTTGGCTACATCTACCACATTCTCGTCTGTGAACACCGTACGACGACGGGGACCATTATAGCATACAAGTCTCACAAAATTTTCCCACAAAATTGTTTGTGTACTGAGGGTGCTTCATTTCGACCAAAACTTATTTTCAAAAAACACACTGTTTGGGATACACAATTGCTTGGGATTCAATCATAAAGCGACTCATTTTGTTTCGCTGAGGTATGATACTAACTTTCTGTCAAGATTTCAAGCGGGTGTTAGATGGCCCACCCTATAGACTAGTAAGTGGGTCAAGAAAACAAGATCATGATGAGAAAAGGTTGCCTCTGATTCATATCAAGCGACTAAACCATTTTCAAAAATTTGAAAACACAGTATTAAATGTAACGATATCGATAGCCTTAAAAATTATTTGTTCACTTAAAATCAATATTAACAACCACAACCACCCATATTCTGAAACTCGTATTTATGACTCGTATTCGACTACAGTCGTAGGAACAGTCGTATGCGATGTTTTTTGTTTCCCAATATTAGTACAAGTGAATAAGATACGAATGTAGTCGAATACGAGTCATAAATACAAGTTTCAGAATATGTGTGAATTACTTCCAAACTAGTGGACCCGTAAATGCGTTGTTTCGCTTAATTTTCAAAGCCTAAAAACTGACGTTTAAGCCCCACTGTAGTATACAATAAGACACAAAATATTTTTCCTCTCCCATCAGTATATTTTTATATGAGTTCATTTCTGATCCTCACATTGTTATTAAACTCAATAAACGTGTCACAATAAATCAAATAGCTTTTACTTGATGAACGGACAGTTTTTTAAAGATAGAAAATAGAAAAATATGTCTTAAAAAAATGGTAGGAAAAACTATGCTGAAAACTCAAAAGAAGAGCTTACATTTTTGAAACCCGTGTACATTTTCCGTTGAGGGATTTATTTTATAGAATTTTCGGGACTCGCATAGATCTAAAACTCACAGTGCTCTTAGACCTTTAAAATTATTCATTCGCGGGGATTTATTCATCAATTTCCTACACCAAAATAAAATGTTAAAAAGATAGGATGATATCAGTTTATATTTATTTTAAAATTGTCTAAATATATTTTGAGCTTGTCCAAAAGTTCACCCTTTTTAAATTTGTTTTGATATAGAAAGAAATATTTAATATTTTTGCATGTTTTGAAAAAAATTGTATATTTATTCGATGGACGAACGTACCTAATTAGCCACACTCTTACTCCATGTGAAATTTAACAAACAAATTTCTAGATTAAACAATAGTGGATAGGGAAACTTTATAAGTCCTCTCCAGAAGTTATGGTTTCACACATTAGCATGTACAATAGTATAAAACTTAAATATTTAAGTTAAATTTAAACGCCTAAACGCATGTTGAATTTTAAGTTTGATTTAAAAAGTGACTCACACGTTTATTATATTCACATATCGAAATATTTGTTCCTCTTTTTCTTTCAGTTTTTCATCGTACATATTTACAAAAGTTTGAACATGTTGAAAAAAATTCACAGGACGCAAAAATGCACACAAAATGCCATTAGGTACTTCCATATTTCCAAATATGAGTTTAATAAATTTTATTAAATCTCCCTTCATAGTAGATATTTCACTTCTCATATGAATTCCCACCATATTTTGAATGTGTCCTCCATTGCTATAGGGTTGTTTGGCGTAGCCAGATAGCAGTTGACACATCAAACATGTGCCAAACATTCATATCGTTTCCGCTTTCGCACATCCTGCAGCATATTATTAAATTTGGAAATTTGCACCCAATAATGTAGGATCTCTATCTCTTGTCGTCATCCGTAGTAGCAAATATGTATATTTTCGCATTTTTCAGACCAACACATACACGTACAAAGGTGCATAGGAATATGGATCATATTGTGTAGAGGTTGCTTCAAAGGATTCGATATTATGTTAGAAGCTGTTTACTGGATTCTTCGATAACGAGGGAGTAACTTTTCACTTTCCTTGCAAGATGATTTCAATATTTGTCAATGGTAAGGGTTTTCCGTTGTGCAAAGGAAAACTCGTTGCTTCCTTCAACCTGAATAGGCACTCGAAGAAACTCGCAGATACCTCTCGAAAGTTGCATAACACTCGGGCAGATACGTTACTATTACCACATCCGACACCGACACGGAGGAATTTCAATGACTTGTTGTGAATATAAGAGAGAGAAGAACCTTCGTTAGAGCGTTATAGTCTAGATGGCAGATGGGAAAGGACCTGTGTGACATCTCGTGCAGCGACATGTGACGTGTTATGATGCAAGTAGCAATGTCGTTTCTTCGTAGAGTAAATTATCTCATTTCCCCAAAGCAATTTCCTGTCTATTTATCGAATACTCATAATCTGAAAAAGGATAATCAGCATCCGCTTGTGTTGTGGTAGTTGTGCGGATATCCTTTGCTATGATGGTTCGTGCTGCTATGTGCAAGGACATCAGGTGATTGTATGCACTTTATATAAAATTAGATGAAGTTGGCATAATGCAAGAAGAATGATGGTCACGTGTGGACTGTGAAGTAAGCGAAAGTGAGAACACATTCAAGAAACATTTCTTACTTGAAGAAATTTTAAAATAATTGTTTTTTATCTTACAATGTGTATTCTGTGCACAGCTTCAGTTTTGTATCCTTTAACCAGAACAAACAAATTGGAAAGAAATAAAAAGAAAAATATTGTAAACTTTATGAGGTGATGTCAAAAAAGTTTCTATTGAACCAGTTTTGTATTGAAAAGTTCTCTTCCATCACATCATGTACACGAAAGGAATCCAACTCTGAAAAATCTTTAAGGACTTGGAAACTTGATGTTTTGTGGATTGTGAGATGTATACATACATTCATAGATGCATATATATATACATATATGAGTTTATAGTTTCATAATATTTGTTCACTTACTTGATCTGATATTGGAAAACATAGAAATGGAAATTTCTTGAGAAAACTTATTTCTCAGATTTGTTGGGAACTTTAAGTGTCATTTAACTAAAGTTTACTTTGTTAACAAAATTTTTAAGAAGTTTTAAATTTTGTGAGGTGAAATAATTTTTTTACATTTCTTGAGTTATTTCTTCGATAAAATTTAAATTGAAATTTTGGTAAAGTTATTTCCTAAACAAGGCAACACTGTCACCCCGAATCTAGGATTCATATGTATAAGAAATCGGTCTTGACTTGGATATTTTTGTTTATATTCTCGATGTCGTTAAAGTGATGTTTTAACAACAACAACATGCAGCTGATAGATTGCTAGGTTGTGCCCATGTGTTCGTCCATTAGCTTTGGTCGCACACCTCGGCCAAATATCCATAAAACATTTGTTTTTCAAAATATGCCACTAACTGCTCCATATTTCCGAATGTTATTACTCAGAATCGTAAGGCAAGGACAGAGCTTTCAATTCGTCGTATGCGTAAGGAGTTTATTGCCTGTCTGTTCCGTGGGGGTGGCCGTGGCACCCTTCTTCTAAGAATTGTCATCAATGGGTTGCTGGTTTACTAACTACATGTTGTTCAGGCATAACACAAGGATGAACACGAATAAAATAATGTGAATTATAAGCGACATAGAAATAAGACACGGCATTTCTCCGCTTTAGCTCAGCCGCCATCCCTGGAGATAAAAATATCTGAGACAACCACCAACAGTCTCAGAACATCGTGCCACACATCTTTCCTATCCTTCTTTCTCTTCATTAACTTCACGCCCGCGCTGTGTTGAAACATTTAAAGGGTAATCAAAATCCCTTGAGCGCGGGTAGATTATAAAAAAAAAAAAAAAAAAAAACTGTTGTATTCTATGGTAGTTCATTGCTGTATTTCTACTTAAGTGTCAATAGTAAATTATTGTCCTATTCTGTGGCCTATAAAGAACTCTATTATGGAAGTGCGGAATCTGTCGATCATGTTGATATTGTGATAGTTGTATAGACCTGTTGACGCTAGTTAGATAGTGCTCTGAACTAAGTCCTATCGTGTTCACTAACTGCTCTAAACCTTCAGAAATCAAATGATAGCACATTTTCTCCATAATTCGGAGAAACTATTTCCCAGGTGCAGATTACGCCGCATATTTTAGAATGTCATGCGAACAATTGGATCAGTTTTTCCGCTACCTTGCATTCGGTTGTATTCGTATAGATCTTCCTACTATCATTATGGTTCCTTAAAAACGATGGAAACGTAGAGAGTTTCCAGTTGAAGTTCGTTGATCTTTCGCTTTGTTTCAGGATCAAAATTTAGTCTATGGTCAAATTGCCAGGCTAGAATTCACATTATTACTTGACAATTCAAGTTTTCCAAAATGGTTAAGGCTAAAGGCGCTTACAACTTGTGTTAGATAGGATCTTATATGAGACTTTAAGCAGATATTTATGTAACTCGTTAGTTCTTAGAAGACAAAGGGTCGCCTTTTTTTCTGGATAGCGCATTTAATTCAAATAGACGTGTCGTTCGCCACGATTTCTTTCGCTCTTATTACTTTGTTGATGATTTGATGAATCTCAACAGGTTGTTTTAAATTTCTCTTCTGGAAATAAGTTCATTAAATTCAGCTACTGTTGGATATGTTTGTTTTAATATATTTACAATACCCAGGTGACTATTTGGAAAAGTTTTCTTTCTGGTCTTAAAATCAGCAGACAGTCTCTTGTTAGGAATATCCTATTTGATGAAATCATCGGGTGCTGTTTTGATGATAAGGCTCTCCTATTTTGTTAAGCTATGAGCCTAAGTTCACTTACTTTTGTCAACAAATCATTTTCTTCTCTCTTCTCTCTTCTCCTTGACACAGTCTCTGTAGTGCTTTTTCAAATGCCAATATTTCGACACATTTTTTCGGTGTAACCATTTATCACCATATATGTACCAAGGGTTGTGTCTTTGGCCCAGCTTGAAGCCTGCAATGGCTTCGTCTACAACCTACATGATATCGCCTTATTGGAACCACTGATTTTGAAAGTCTATCGTAGGTGAATATTTGATCTCTGTAAAATCAGGTTACTCGAGATATATTAAGTCATCCAACGTTCAACATATTTCTTCTTCCTTTCAATTTGTCCCTCGAAATCTATCCACGGTTAAGATTTCCAAAACGTGCCTTGCTCTTACTTCGTCGGAGTGGTTTCGTTGTTTGGAATTCTAAGAACATCAGTTTGCTATGTGAATTCTTAATCCTACTAATCATCGTAACTTGAACTGCTTCAAGCACGATTAGTCGATTAGTTATTTAACTATTGTCTTTCCATTCCAACTCTACCAATAAAGTCTGTAGGGAAAAACTTTTGACGTTGTCTTCCTAAACAAACTCCATCCAGATGGTCACAAAACTCCTCCTTATTCAACTTCATCAGCAGGGTGGCCGTGGCGCGATGGTTGTGTGCTCGCCTGTCAACATCATTATCACAGGTTCCATCCTTGCCGTCGGTCGTCTATGTCTTCTTTAATTCCATTAGAACCTTCTAAAATTGTCATCAATGGGTTGCTGGTTTACTCATTACATGTTGTTTAGGAATAACACTAACAACGTGTGATTGAGTTAAACTAGTATGCCCAACAAGGATGAATACGAATAAAATAATGCGAATTATAAGGGACATAGAAATAAGACACGGCAGTTCTCCGCTCTAGTTCAGCCGCCATCCCTGGAGATAAAAAATCTGAGACAACAACTTTCAGTCTCAACATCGTGGCACACATCTTTCCTATTCTTCTTTCTCTTCCGTAACTTCACGCCCGCGCTGTGTTGGAACATTTTAAGGGTAATCATAATTTCTGAGCGCGAGTAGATTATAAAAAAAGGGCCATGTGCACATATAAGTTTAAGAAAGTGGATCTGAAAGGAAATTGTTTTAAGAGGTAAAAAGTGTTTTTGATAGAATAATTTTTAAGAGTTTTTTAGAAATATTTTTTAGTTTATGGAAAGACAAGAGGCTAAAATATTAGTACTTTTTAATAAGTGAAGAATTTAACGCAACCCCTGAATTAGTTTTCTTCCGAACTTTGATATACAATATCAGCCTGTTCGACAAAGTCCTTGTATAAAAGCTCTTTTATATATGAAGCCGTGTTCGCCATTTGATATCAAATACATTACCCTATTAATCCTGTCGTTTTGCATCATTACAATTGGCAATATCTCTTTATAATCCTGTTTGAATTTCAATGAGATTCATACTCCCCAAACATTACTCAACTTGAGCTCTATTCTCGCATAACCTAATCGGGTTCAATAATTTGACCATGAATGCTTTGTATCTATGCTTCATTAACCCTCCATTCGAGCAAATCACATAACAATCAGCCATTTGTTATATATAAAAGCCTTCAGCCTTAATAATGTCCGTCTGTCCGACCAACATGCTCGTCTGAGTGTTGGAGAGAGACTTCCTTGCTGTTACGCCTACTTTAACTATTAAATCAAATCAATTATTTCCACTTCCATTGATTAATTGGCAGCATGATGTTCACTTGAAATACAAGCACGCATAGGTTGAGTTCAGGATCAAGAACTATAGGCATGTGAATGAAATACAAATTAACAACTTTTCTTAATTCATTAAAGCGTAAGAATCGTCCTAATATACTTCTGAGTCTCATCTTGTGGCTGAGGTACTTTTCGTCGATTTTCATAATTCAAAATGGCGTCACCATGATTGATTTTTATTAAACATTTATGTTTTTCATTAATTTCCAAAAGGAGTTAGGGCTTTTTTTTACCGTGAGCTTTATTAGGCTTCTGATGGTCTAAAATGAAAATATGAACTGATTGATGTATCGAACTGACAAGTCGTGCGCCTAACACCACCAATATTTTGAAGATCCAGAATTAATTGAGACTGGGATTACCCAGTGACGGGAATTTTTTTAATGAAATTTTCGAAAGAATGTTCTTACACAACAAAAAAAAATCTGTTTTAGATAGGTGCTACTTTGATTCGCTAAAGAAAGTACAGGAAGCTAAGAGGGCGACTTTATCCATCTAATGAAATTCTATCAATATTGTTTGCTCAATGAAACTCAAGATGGATGCCTAGTGACAATTGGCAACAAAACCTTCTGGAAGAAAAAAATCCCAAAGGATGACAGAAAAGTCCTTCATTTCACTCTGACCCTGTCTTTCAATTGTTTTTTTTTATTCTCGAATTGCTTTGATGTTGGCAAGTCGTAGTGCGAAAGGACAATAAGTTGAAAATGAAGGTTTTTTCTGATGCTCGTTGTCGGTGGAGGAGAAGTAGAATTTCGCACAAAGAGGATGTGCTTTCAGCCTTGCCTTATGCAGCTCAGTGTTTATTTGTTTATTGTTGTTTTGTGCCAGAAAGAGGAGACTTGGAGTTGGTAGAGAAGTTAAAAGAGTCAATGCTTCGTTGTACTGCCACCATCGCCACTATATTGCCGCTAAGGGATTGTATTCTATACAGGATTAGGGAAATTGTGAGGAAAATCACGTTTTGAGTTTTTATATAGTCCCCGTCTCTCCTACGCTATGATGACAAGTTCTATCCTTTTATTGTGTTATGGATATATACACAAATATTATGTAGGTATAAAGCAGAAAGCTGTGGGAGCTTAGCTTTCTTTGTTCTCTGCAAGGAATACCAATTACGAGGGAGTTATTAGGTGCAAACAGAAAGGCAAGGAAACAATGGAAGAAAGGCGCAAGTAAGTCAGAAAAATACGTTAATTGGCTAAACACCGATGAGTTGGCATGGTTATGGACTTAAGACATTAAGATGGTGACAGAATTTGCTTTATTTTGTGGAAAGAATTTAAGAGTTAAAATTTTTAAGGGAAACACCATAATTGTGTTTTGATTTCGACTTAAATTTTGTTTAATCTTGTTGGGAATAAAAATATTTTCACTTTTTGAAACTGGTTCAAAGCGCAAGTTCATTTAAGTCATCACAAATGATAATATATGTATGTACGTTATGGATATGATGACAAATTAAAGTCTTGTAGATTATCTTTGGTTTTAAGTCTGGTATGTCAAAGTATCGGGACAGTAGTCAAAAAAGTTCCTTAGGTCACACAAATTTGTAACAGGCTACAACTTGCGATACTTGGATACGAAAGTATGACACTGATCAGCTGTGTGTTAATGAGAAACTCCGTCCTCAAATGGAATCCATTCTGTTTTCTCAGGAAAACAGAATTATTGATCTCTTATCTGTTAGTAAACTTTACATACATTTTAATATAGACGGAAAAAAAATAAATTTCGAGCGCATCACTCCAATAATCACGATATTTCATGAAATCCGATGATTGGCCTGATATATTCAGAAGGTTGCTGACATGGTCTTTTACTCTCAAATACCTGGTCATACAGTCTTACGTCACATACAAGATATTATGTTCGTTAACAAATAATTTTATTCTCGTTTCTGAAGTGTTCTTCGGTTGATCTGCATTGTTCTCCTAAACAATAAACAAAAATCGCTTTTACTTGAATTCTCTTTAGGGCCTTAAAGTCCATTAGGGTTACCCAGGCAATGGCCAGAGACCTCCAACTATCTCCTTATTTATGGTTTTTAAATTTATCACAGTTATAGCTTTGTTCAGCTCAATCCTACTTTTTGAGTCACTTGAACTTAAACCCATCTGAGAATAATATCTGACCTTATGCCAACACACTTTTGGAATCTCATTATTCTAGCCAAGACTTCCGGTCAGCGTTGCCACTTCGAAAAAAATTGCCCAGAAGATAGCTCAAAATAAAATACACGACTGGATCGAGAACTTCTTCTTATATAAAAGACTAGAATTTTTAAAAATGAATGTTCCCATAGAAAAATGTTCATAACCATGAATGCTCAGCCATTTCTCAAGCAATTTATAAAAGAACAAAAATTAGTAATTAGAAAAAAAGACCCACTTTATTTTGCCTTCCCTTTCATCGTAATGTTAAATTTGATCAAAATTTCGAATTCGATTTTTAACGAATGCATAACTTGCCATATAATTCCTATAAATCGCAAGTAAAAATCTTGAATTGATTATTAAAAAATATTTTATTAGCTCACCTTTTGAAAATTAAAGTTTTCAAAGTATGTATTCCAAGAGCCCGGGTGGATTTAATGGTGTCCCAAAACCGATGCCGAAATTATTGATTTTTTTACAAAAAATATCATTTTCAAAATCATTGGTGAAATATTTTAAACTGCCTATTATTAAGGTATTAGTATGATACTACTAAACAATTTGCTAGCCTTAGAGTAGTTTACTAACTCATTCTTAATTTTAAACATTTTCTAACTAGTATAATTCTAAGGCAATTTTCTTAATAAATTGTTTTTGAACACACCCTAAGCAATGACAAGTCTTGCAAAAAGCTAAAGCGCGGAACAGATTGAACCAGCAACAGCACCGTCAACAGCAACAGCGGCCGCCATTAATTTAGAGCCAATGTATTTCAATTGTTCAACACACATTAGAACAGCAACAGCAACGCCAACAGCGTCGTTAGACCAAAGTCCTAAATTTGCTGTTGCTGGTGCAGTGTTGTCAACTTTCCCACTGCAATATTCAGTGGCACCACAATGAAAAGCTTTTTTTCCATATGAAATGTCAAGCAGATGAAATGACGTCGCTGGTGGCAATGTGTTCGAGAAATTTTTGCTGGTCAGCGTGCTGTTTGCTGTTGTCGATGCTGGTGCTGTTGCTGGTTTAATCTGTTTCGCGCATAAGTAAACAGGCTTTCTGACGTTTGTAAATGTCAAAGAGTCATATAAAGTTAGCACGATGCTAAAAAAATAAAAAAAGTATTCGATGATTTTAACTTTAATAAAAGGGTAGAGAAAGTATGGTGCTATATTCGATTAAAATTATCAAAATAGTTGTTTTAACCTAGTTTCATACTGCTCGTAAAACAACTTTAGCATCGTACTAATTCAACTAAAATTTTGAGCAACTTACACAAAGTTTAATGTGTTAGTTAGTTAGTAACAAAAAAGAAAACCAAAACCAATGGAACAGAGATTTTTTTATTAATGAAAGCATTCAACTTATTTCTTATGTCATTGGAGCTTTTGGGAAGCTTTCAACAATTATTATTATTATTATTATTTATTAATCTAACATATAAAATGTACAGAGTAATATTCTTAAAAATACAGCGCTAGCATACAAGGCTTTCTGCTGCGATAGCTAAATATAGGTGTTGATATACTTATAATATATTATGATAGGGGCGATCGGGGGTGTTCAAAGCAAGAGTTATATAACTATACAAATCCTGATTTGAACACCCCCGACCGCCCCTGTGTTAGAAATAACTTATTGTTTTAAATTTTACTGTCTAGATCCAGGTTTTTCAAAAGTTTATATACATTTTTTATATTCAGTTCAGAAGGAACTGAAAGAACATTTAAAAGGTTACTATTAAAAATACTAGTACAAAGGTTTTTTATTTTGCTGCATTCGGTAGTTAGATGTTTGATTGTAAGGGTTGAGTTAGTAAGGCAAAGATGGCAAGTAGGGGGAGGATCTTTGTCTAGCAAAAAGCTGTGGGTTACTCGTGTGTGCCCAAGTCGGAGGCGAAGGAAGCATCTATTCATTAAAGATGTGGTGTTCGTTGGATACAAAATAGGGGTTCCATTGGGATTGATGGTGGTGTAGTGATGGGTGTATGCGTTCCATGCTTCTGCTCTACTATCTTCCCAGTAGGTTTTAATTAATTTCATGAGGTCATTTTTGCTGGGTCGGTAAAAGTTTATTGGCGCGCTGGAGTCCATTGCAATTGATTTGGCATTAATGTCCGCAGATTCGTTGCCTCTGATACCGACATGTGCTGGCACCCATACAATAATTATTTTTGGACCAAATGATATTATATTGTCTCGAATTTGGTTTATGACTGGTGCGTGGTGTTTTACGTTGATAATGGCGGAGAGGACGGAGAGGCTGTCGGTACAAATGACGGTTTTCTGTTTTTTATTTGTTGCAATTTGTGTTGCTTTGAGTATTGCTAAGGCTTCTACTGAAAAGATCGAGAAGTAGTTTGGGAGCCTAACTGCAGTTACAAGTTCGCCGTTTTTGTTGACAATTGCCATTCCTGTGCCTGTGTCATTTTTTGACCCGTCGGTATATAAAAGGTTCCAGGTGTTGGAGGGGTAGTTGTTTAATATCTCGTGGAACAGTTGGATGAATGTTTCCTTAGGAGTAGAATCCTTATTTTGCTTAGATAAGCTGATGTTAATGGCTTCTTTCGGAAGTAACCAAGGAGGGAATTTTCCGGTGGCCAAGTTTTTCACATTTGGTATGATTCCAATATTTTGGGCAAAACTTAAGGTTTTGTATAGAGTAGATGGTTGTTTTGGCACCTTTATACGTTTTAAAATTTTAGCTGCATCTGGCAGAATTGGGGAACAATATGATTCGCAGATTTTAGGAAGGAGTCGGGATGTCAAAATCTCTATTCGGTCTTCAATGGATGAGAAGCCACCTTCGGCAAGCATATTTTTGATTGGAGTTGTCCTAAAAGCTTTTAATGATGTTCTTATTGCTGCATGGTATGGAGAGTTGAGTATCTTCAGGTTTGTTTTTGCGCACTTGCCATATATAACCAACCCATAATCAATCTTTGACAAAAGAATAGTTTTAGTTACATGAATAAGTGTGTTAATGTGAACATGACTGTTTTTAGAGGCTAAATACTTTATGATGTTAAGTCTGGAAACTAGATTCTTTTTTAAATTTGAACAATGGTTTTTAAAGCTAAATTTACAATCAAAAATTACTCCTAGTATACTTAGATTGTTAACATTTGGTATAATTATATTACTTAATCCTACATCGAAACCAGAGCAATTTATTTTTTTACATATGTGCAGGTGTTTATTTTTGTTAGAGGATATTAGTGCTCCTGACCGGATACACCAAATATCGATATCATTCAGGACTTCGTTGAATAATTGGATACTTCGATTTGTATCGTTACATTTTGCCATTATATATAAATCATCTGCATAAAGAGTATGATCAATATTTTTAAATTTAGTAATTATATCGCTTAATTCGTTATATGCTATTATAAAAAGCACTACCGAAAGGGGAGATCCTTGGGGTATGCCGTTTCTTAAATTATGTATATCTGACAGAGTGTTGTTCACTTTACATCTGAATTTTCTATTTGTTAGAAATGATTTTATATAATTATACATTTTTGGGCCGATTTTCCATTTTAATAATGTGTTAAGAATGACGTGTATACCTATGCGGTCAAAGGCTTTTTCAAAATCTAACGAAACCAATGAGACATGATTTTTTGATGAGAGGGCTGATGAGACAAACTCATCAATGTGCAACAGTGAGTCAATGGTACTACGACCAAATTTGAAGGCCACTTGATTACTATTCACGAGATGGTGTCTTTCGATGTACCATAACAATCTCTTAGAAATAATTTTTTCTAAAATTTTGCTGATGCAAGGTAGCAAAGAGATGGGTCTATACCCATCGGTTTCGGTAATTTGTTTTTTTGGTTTATGGATTGGTATAGTAGTGGCAGTTTTCCATATCTGAGGGATAATACCTTGTTCGAAAATAGTATTAAACAATGACATAATTCGATTTTTAATTTGAAAAGGTGCGTTCTTGAGCATGGGATACGAGATCCGATCATAACCCGGTGTTTTTCCTTTAACAGAGCTGAGACAACTATCCAGTTCCAGGTGGTTAATGGGCATATCAATAAATGTGGCAGATGAAGATAGTTCATAGACTGTGTATTCTTTATTTAATATTATGCGTTTAGCTTCGCGGAATTCGTGAGAAAAGTTAGTGTCCATAGAGTAGGTTGCCCAACATTGGGCGAAGTGTTCAGCGATTTTAAAGGAATTTGTGAGCGGTTCAGAATCGGTTGATATGACTTTGATTGATGTAGGGACATAGTTCCCTGTGAGTGTCTTTATGTCTGACCATATCTTTTTAATGGAGGTGTTGGGGTTTAGATTAGAGGTGAAGTTTTGAAAGCTTTCTCTTTTCGATTCTTTAGCTTTTCTACGGAAAAGTGCATTAGCTTTTCGATAATAAATCAAATTGTAGTTATTGGGAAACTTTAAAAATTTTCTCCATAAGGTTTGTTTGTTTTTACGCAGGGTCGCAAGTTCCGAATTCCACCATGGTACAATCGTTTTTATAGGCTTGTGTATGGTTTGTGGAATGGATATATTGGCGGCAAATCGAAAACCTTTACTCAAGGTTGCTGCTTCCTTATTAATATTTGGTGTTGGTGGGTGATCATTAAAGTATTCAAGCGTTTTTGATTGGAAAAGTTTCCAATCGGCGCGATCAGTTTGAAATTTGGGGGTTGGAGTAGAGTAATGGATTTGTCGTCCGAGGCAGATACTAGTAATCATAGGAAAGTGGTCACTTCCGTGAAGTGAATCTAATCTGTTCCAGTTTGAATATGGTAACAACTGAGGAGAGATGAGAGATAAATCAACGTGTGTTAATGTACCATGAGTTGAGAAGTGAGTTGGGCTTCCATCATTTAAAACTGACAGATCGGTGTTAGCTAAAAAGTTTTCAACTACTTTTCCTCTTGCGTTAATCGTAGGAGAGCCCCAAAGAGGGTTCCACGAGTTGAAGTCACCGGTTACAATAACTGGTGAGGATAGTGATCCTACAATATTTTCTAAGTCGATTGTGGAAAATGGTTGTGTTGGGTGGATGTAGAGAGATACGACAGTGAGATTTATACTAAGATGTATATCAACGGCTATTGCGGAAACAGTGGAATTTATTTGCCGGATCTTATGAGGGACAGATTTGTGTATTAGAAGGCAAGTGCCTTGCTTTGAGGTTGTGTGAGAGGAAAAATTATGAAAATATGCTTCGTATTGTTTTGGAGCTTTTACTGTAGTATTGACTTGAACATGAGTTTCTTGAAGGGAGATTATATGTGGATTGTATTCTTTAATTAATATTTCAAGTTCGTGATAATTATTTATGTATCCGTTAAGGTTCCATTGCAGAACCTTAAGGAGTGAACTTGAGGTTTTGAGAGACTTTTTTGCAGTATAATTTAAGCTATACTGCGAAAAATCAGAAGGAGAGGAGGTTATAGGTTGATTGTTTTGACTCCGTCGCCCAGAGAGCGAATCACTCAAACTCAACGTGGAGTTCGAATGCTTCGATCTCTGAACGACAGAGTCATTATTTGGGGTTCCGATAGTTGGATTAGATGTCGTCATCATCATTTTCGGATATTTTTTCATATTGAGTGTTAATTTGGTCAATTGTCATTGGTGTTTGTATAGAATTGAAGAGAGTATCATTAGTTGTTATTGATTGAGTGTTTGAGTTAAGAGAGGAATTTTTAGATATAAGGTTAGAAGCGGTTAAGAGAGTTTCATTTGAATTTGTATGAAGATTGGGAGCGGTGTGTGGATGTGTATTGGTTTTGAGAGAAGAATGATCAGAATTAAAAACTGAAGAGGTGTTGTGTTTTTCCAAATGTGATGTGGTGGTGGAAGGAGAAGCGATGCTTTGGATGTTGGAAGAGTAAGTAGTTTTCATTGTTGACACTTTGTTAAGATTTACACTAGAAGTTTTATTAGATTGCTCGTTTGAGATTGGGGCTGATCGATTTTGAATTGGATGGTGAGGTGATAAGGTGGTTTTTGATGTTTGGAGAGGAGAATTCAGAGATGATGTATGATTTGGGTAATTGATTACTTCAGGTTGGAGGGGATTATTATTTCTTGGTGGGACAGGTGGAATTGAAAGAGTAGAATTACTGACAACTGCTGAATAAGAATAGTGGGAGGATGACGGAGTTGGATGTTGTTCACTGTAAATTTTTTTTGCTTCTGCCATACTACATTTTTTTATTGTTTTGATTTTTAGCGTTTCTTTTGCTTGTATAAACCGTTTGCAAAGAGCAGAGGATGCAGGGTGTTCTTCTGAACAATTAGCGCAGGAGATGCGGGTGCACTTTGTTGGGGGATGAGGAGGAAGGTTGCAGGTTACACAAGATGGGCTTCGTGTACATCTTTTAGCGGTATGTCCGAGAATTTGGCAATTTTTGCAACGCATCGGGTTGGGGAAATATTCTTGGACTTTGAGATTATACCAACCAACATTGATAGAAGCGGGGGGGCGGAAGAGATCGAACGTAAAGAGAATTAGTCCAGTAGGAACTTCTACGGGTTTTTTATTTGGATTTTCATTTTCATTATCAATATCATTTGAATTGTCTTTATCATTTGAAATGTTATGTTCGGTTTTTTTTGTAAATTTAAAAACGTCTATGACTCCTTGATTCCTCATTTCATCAATAATTTCCTTTTCGCTAACATTTATTAAACAAGGCGCGTACACGGTACCTTTTGATGAATTTAATTGATCATGTAGAGACACAGTAATTGGGCAAAGATTTGCGAGAGTTTTTTTTGATAAGAACATATTAGCAACTTGTTGTGATTTCACAAGGATCAATAAGTTACCATCGCGGAGTTGTGTTATATAATCATAAGATGTACTTATGCCATCTATCGCTTTTTTTAGCAAAAAAACACTGAATGAAGTGAGTTTTTTAGTGGGGTCTGCAGGAGATATTGTTATAAATTTGGGATTTTTTGAACTTAAGTGAGTGGGGAGATCTAAGGCGGTTTCTATAGGTGAAAAGGTATTTTTTTTCTTTTTTCTTTTTGGCTGATCGGAATAATGATTAAACACATCAAACCGATTGCCTGATAGCACGGCTGGCCCAGAGGCCATAGTATAATTGTTAAGCACTAGGTGAGGTTGTTTTTCACACACTTTTTGGCGCACAATTAAACAAATAGAGAGGGGTCGGCACGCGAGAGCGTGAGTGGAAAAAAAAAAAACACCAACTTTGAAAGAGCAGAGAGAAAAACGATCGAAACGATGTTATCGGCTCGGAAGATAGTCGGTGACTGAGCTTTCAACAAATTGGCTGCGTTCAAAGAAAATCTACAGGGGATTATTTTGTGAATGATTTTATAATTATAATTAGAGAAAATGTATATTGATTTTATGACAGTAGATTTTTTTTGAGGGCAATGCAGAAGATCTACTGCAATTGAAACAAAGTGACACCGCTACTCATGGCTTGTGTTTTTGTTAACGATTTCGAATAACTACTCGTAAAATCTGCAAAATATATTGTAATTCTCGAGCGTGAAGCATCTGACTTTTATTTTGTTTCAGATTCTTTCTTATTATTAATTATTTAAGACTACTATTTGTCATTGTTGTGTTATACATATTTATATGTACAGAGTTATGTTAATATTTCAAACCATAAAAATCAAACTAGTTTACCAGAGTGGCGCCCACAAGAGACAGGAAAAAGACTTAAATTAAAAGAATTGTTAAACAATTATAAAAATGTGTGTTCACGGCTATCAAAAGTTCATGCTAGCCAAATGGTGGGACCAAACACTCGAAATATATAAATATTATTGTGCTTCTGTCAAATCCTGTTATTTTTCGGAGTAGAAAATAATATTCAAAAGTTCTTAGGAAGTATTCGTAGTTGAGAAATAGGAAATAGGACCCCATATTGAGCTTTGCCCTGTGGGTCCACCAACTAAAGCAATGGCCCTGATTCTAGTGGTACTCTTGTCTTGATGTGTGAGGTATTTTACTTCTGACTTGTCATTTAAAACCTTTACAAAAATAAAACTTATTTGCAAGAAAATTGTAAACTACTTTTATCAATTGTCCTATCAAGTCTAGTTCATACAACTTAAACGTGGCTTCTTTGATTCAAACGCTAGATAAGGCCTTCTTTATATTTACATATGTACACCATGGAACTGTTGTTTGCTTTTTTAAAGACTAACTAAATTATCGCTGTATTGTTCAAGTTGAAAGTATAGGATCAAGTGAATCGAAACCCATACCGTAAATTTGGTATTATATTTCTGTAGATGCAGAGATATTTAATTATTCCCAAACGACTAGAACGATCGATTCATTGATCGTTCATCATTTTGATGAAAACTGTCTCTGGATTCTAGTACCCTCCTGATACTTCTACGCACTGCCAGATGCCAAATGGAAATATTCATAAAGAGAATTGGAAATTAAAAGTGATTCCAAGTCAACTTATATTCAGTTTTAAAAGAAATTCCATTCAGAAAGTCGTTGCGTTATTCTTTGAAATATAAAACTTATAAATATATCAATTCCATTCATCATAACTGACTCTTGAAGGAATCTATGTCCAGCACAAAATTTAAAACAACAACAAAAAAGAAAAAAAGCGAAACATTAGCATCACTTTTAAAAGGACTCTCTTGAAAAACATCAAACAAACAATGTAATGGCTTAAGAGAAAAGCCCATTACAAAGACAAACCAAGTGAAAAATAACAAAATGCAAACAGAGTTGAACCGCTTAAGAGAGATTCTTTTCCAAACAGGGATTCTACATAAAATCTGTTTGTTAACACAAAACACCAGACACTAGAAGACATTAAACAAAAAAAAATAAGAAGGTACAATAAATCCAACCCTAACATAAGCTACAGGTACGTGAACTTCAAATAAACTTACCAGCGCATTATGCACCCCGAAAGGTACTTAGCTATATATACGAGGGATGCTAAAGGCTCCTGTGAAATCCCAAAGACCTTTTCTTGTTTGCAAAAGAATTCTTGTATAGTCCTTGCATATGTATATATTACTGTGAAAATACACACAACTACATATATTACTCAAGTTATAGTTTGTCGAGCCTTATAGACACGCTCTAGAGTCACTCTTTGCTGGGTTGCAAGGCAACACTTGCGTATGGTTTAAAACAGAAAATAAGGATAGTGGCAAGTTGTATGAGATTGCACTAAATTTTCGAAAAAAAAAAAAACCTAACACAAAATTCGATTCGAACGGATCAGAAGTGGGATTTTATTCCAGATTTATACAAAGATCTTAAATAAAGTTTTGGCAGCTGACGAGAACGACTCATTGAAGCAATAAGAAATGTTTTAGCGTGAAATAATAAGAGCTTCTGAGTTAAACTTGGGTTTATCCACATAATTTTGGTAACTTCAAAACTCATGTGATCTCGCTCTGAAAAACTGGGCCACTGACTGATGGGAATATTTTTCTCGAATATTGTGTCCGTTGGATGTTCAGAGCCGGTTGTCTGTTGGATGAGTAGGTTATCAAAGAAGATGTCATTATGTCAAAAGTAACCCTGGAAGGATGATCAAGTTGAACAGTGTTACATTGTAATTTATATAAATATGTACATACACATCAACAGGATCTTGCGCTCGTAAGCGGTTGCAATAGTTAAATTTGTGCAGAGTTGAAAGAAAGTGTGAGTTACAAAAAAGCAATTACAATTAAATCAGTCGTTTTTGATTTTATTTTTCCAAATACACATTCCTTATGGATAAAAGGTGCACTTTCTTTTATTATTGCTCTGTTCTTTATGCCACCATGTTTCTTTATGTCATGTAGTCCTTTACAAATTCGTCATGAGCCAAATGTAAACGAGGATGAGTTTGAGACAATTGGCAGAGGTATGCTGCTGCTCGGTTGCCTCTTGCCTTGCAAATGCTCACTCATCATGATCCTTTGATTGCACCAGCATTATAATGTTTATTTTTTTTTACTTGCTTTTTTGCTGTAGACAAATTTCCCGGTAGTGTGGATGTGAAGAACGCACAAATGTATTCACCAAAAGCCATATTATGCAGAGGTGGAGATGCTTGGTGGAATGCCGAGAATGACAAATGATAACACTGGAGAAGACGATTTGTTGATGTTTTACATATTCTTGTCAGAGTCAGAACGTAAAGAAGGGTAAGGAGTTGAAGAGGATAACTCCCAGGAGTCATAAACTTTTCGAGTTCAAAGTGCGACGACGACGACGACGATTCTATTGTTTATGAATTTGAAATGCAAAAATTCCAGGACGATGACGAAATAATTTTGCACTTGAGTTGAGTCTGGGTAAGAGAAGATGATGATGGTATGAGTTATTTTGTGAACTTTCGAGTGACATTCAAAGGTTCTTATGAATTTTCTGTGTTTCTGATGTTTCCTTAAACTCAAAAAAAAAAAAAAAAAGAAAACGAGGACACACTTTTGTTTAACGAAGTCTTGAGGCTTATGTTGATTAATTTTTTAAATAAAGTGTAGGAACATAAACATAATTGGTTGGGTTTGATTTTGTTTTGAAAGTTTTTCAGAATATGGAATGATTTAATTAGAAAGACTTAAGAGTAGAATATAAAGAAACCTATTCGAAAGATCTAGAAAGATATTTATTAAACATAAGAGAGATTAAAGGGGATTTTATATGAACACCATACAAATTCCGTACGAGGTATACATCAAATAGCAATGACCATTTTACAACATGATACATGAAACAACAACAAGTTGAGTGTTCGACCACTTTTTTATAGAGTGAAGCAGAATAAAGCTATAGGGTAAGGCACAATGCTTTATATCGTTTTATTTTTAAAATTGTGAAACTTTTTATTAACTTTTTGTGAAAGGACACAACCTTTTCTTTTAACTACTTTTTTGACTATCTCAAGAACCTCTATGAACAAAAGATAGATTGAAATATAAATTGTAATTGAGATTTATGAATTCAAAAAATATTTTTTTAAAATCAAAAAATTAATTGGTAATCTTTTAGGCTAAAATACACATTTCCTAAAAAACAAGATCCAAGGTGATGCAGATCTAATTTTGTAAATAACCTTACACCGTCTTGAAACAATTAAGAGGTCCATATTAAGAATAGTAATTTACAAAAAGGTGTTCCAACAAAAACGCAAGATTTGAAGGTAGGTAGAAATGGCGACCGCTGACGGTGTAGCCCTATGGCCCAATAAGCTCTGAAGTGTGCCATTTTGATACCATAACCCGTGTGAACCTATAGATTAAATTGATATAGGAAATTGTGGACATTCTCACGTAGTGTTTGTATTGAGTTCAAAAAGCAAAAAGCGCTTAGTAGGTTTCGATGTATCTAATTGTGCGTTTGCTTTTGAACAATCATCCGGAATTTGGAACACTCACTCAACCGGACCACTTTACATATCCGACACCTATTACACACTAGGCAGCTTGTTGACTGGTCCTAGAACAGTACAGTAGCCAATCCGATTGAGTGATTATCCGCCCCCACACAGCGTTAAGTTCCATCAAAGCCCTCAGTCCGCTACCTCGAGATCTAAAAAATCAAACGGAGTGCCTGACACAGAAGGAACCAAAGTTCGTCCTAGGGCCATTTCGTCATGTTGACAAAAAGATATCAACTATTTTATCTTCATTTCCGAAAGTTCGTCAATGTCGTATAAAAATGCTCTAAATTTGGCCAGAGCAGAATAATTTCAGAGGAAATG
The DNA here is from genome assembly GCA_911387755.1 of Chrysotoxum bicinctum. Classification (NCBI taxonomy): domain Eukaryota; kingdom Metazoa; phylum Arthropoda; class Insecta; order Diptera; family Syrphidae; genus Chrysotoxum; species Chrysotoxum bicinctum. The sequence continues at coordinate 207,872,495 of OU426989.1, read as the reverse complement.
GAGGACTGTTTCGTATTCCCGCTAATCTCTATGGCTATGACTATAAGTGTTATGAGGAACTCCTAGCTTCGCTGCATGCTCTCCTATTGACCAGTGTCCGCTACAGGTAGTTATGATCCTGGCTATGTCTTTCCTGGTTCTGCATATCAGATCAAGGTTTTTGGATTTATTACAGGTGGCCAAAAAATGGTATAATGCAGTTAGATAAACTGTTCCACCTACGATTTGATTGGTTAAGAAAATTTGAAAGAATAATACCCTTCATAACTTAGAGCGGAATATTGACCAACTGGCCAGCTCATCCGCTCGTTCCTTCTCATCAATGCCACAATGACCCAGAACCCAGTTAAGAGTGACATTGAGGATAATAATGAGAGTAGCAATTTTATTCTGGCATTACTGGACCAATTTGGATTATGATGTTCTAAAAGTAATGGCTTTAACAGCCGCCGACTGTCAGTTTTAATAGCTGTATTCCAGTTTTGATATTGTTTGTGTTAAAGTCGGAACTATTTTGAACCGACTGGCTGGACAGGGTGCATAAACCTTGACCAGACCGTAGTTCATACACTAGGTTCTTGTACCTATGTATGTTTGCGATGATTGTTTTGATTTGAATTATTGCCCCTTAAAACTGGTGGGGGGAAGCAACAATAAGTAAAAACACTCGACAACCTTTTGATCTAGAATGATAATATTTTATTCACTTACAATACTATTTATACACAAATTTTGCTTACTTAGCTAAATTTACAAACACTAAAATATACAAAAAATATCTACAATGCAAAACATAAAAAAAAAGAAATATGATACATTTTGGCCAGGTATGCCATTAGCTTGAATGCAGAAAACTGCTGACTATTATGGGAAATCAAATTGAATGCATTTTAAAAATAGAATACAGAAAAGCTGTGTACATGGAAATAAAGCATACAGTGAAGCTGCTGCTATTGTTATTGATAATTAATAATTAACCAAACAGAGAAGCTGTTGTTAGATAAATGGTATAAAATGCTGGTATATGATAATCTGATGGATTAAAATATACATTCTCCGCCCGTTGAACTATGTTCGAAACTATACCATCATTTCGAAGGTTATGTCGTTGGGATTCTTGTCGTTGTGATCTTCTTTTTTGGCCTTGAAGTTGCTCCGGACGCCCGCCGAGGTTATGCTTTCTTCCTTAGATGCCACCGTCTTGTGTTTACAGTAGTAATAGTATGACCATCGTATTAAGCAAATTAGGATTAAGATGGAAATGATTAATCCCGTGTAGCCCACCGTAAATTGATGCACATCATTATTATATGTTATAGAAGGCAACGCTTTTGTCATGTTGATGAGCTCTTGTTTGAGTGCATCCAGTTCTTCTAAATGTTTCTTGTACGGCAAGTTTACATAAGAAGCTGCACGGAAATTCTCTGGTAAGGCATAATCGGAGAGATTTGCTGCTGGAGAGATTGACATCCTAGACGCTGTTCTGTGTGTAAAATGCCCATGTAAGGTAATGAAGTCATCTTTAATAATGCAACCGGGTTGAATTTGCAGAATTCCACAGCCTTCCACAACGGTATGTGTTATGGAGTTGTTGCAGACCACATTTAAAGTGGTTCTGACTTTCAAAACGTATATCCATTCGTTTGGCTTGTGTAATTGAATCCAGTAAGGGCCGTCGTTGGCGTTTACCACCTTGCATGTAGGTGATTGCTGACCATGGTTTAAGAAGTTAATTTCACAGGAGCTTACTTCTGATCCACGTCTATAAATCGGATGCTGTAGATGGCACAAATGTCTTTCTTCAGTAAGGGAGAAACATCCTTGAAACTCTACTGTTGATAGAGGATAGTACTGGTCACGGTGAAAGTTTATCATAATGTACTCGGTTGATGGTTTTATGGTAAGAAATGATTCGCCGACAAGAACGGGAATGGGTGTAACCTTGAATAGCTCGAATTCATCAAGACTAAGGAGTGGTAATTCAGCTTTGAATATTATGTGATTCTTCAGAGCTTTACCATGAATGCTCATAAGATGATAGAGTTTCGGGATTTCGTCTTGAGCTACTGGAAGCCTGACTGAAGAAGGAAGGTTTGCTTTAATCTTTGTGATCTCCTGCCTTAACTGAGCAGGGGAAATAAGTTGAGGATTTATTTTCCCATGATGAGTGTCGATCATTACATCTATTAACGCTGCCTGTGTCTTTTGAAATTGTGAAGAGACTAGTATAAGCTGTAGAGCGATTGAATTAAATAGTTGACGCAATCTTTCCTGGTGATATTGTTGTCTAATGTCATTAATAACAGCTGTGAATTGTTTGATGTTTTCATCTATCTCTTCAAAACGTGCACTTGTCTCTTGCTCATTTTTCTTAATAATATTTATGGTGGAATCAATTATTGAAGTCTGATTTCGAATAAGGCTAACTATCTGACCTTCATCTTGTTTTATTTTGTTGATTGTAGCAGACATGTGGTGGGCGTATTCATCATCAAGAACTCCAAATAATGCATTAGCCACATTGCCAACGAAGTTAAGCGCTCCACGACGAACTCTCTGAGTGACTGAGGTTGCAGATAAAATATCATTATCTCTTCTTATATCTGTGTTTAGTCGGTCAAATTGGAGTATGGTCCCTTTGCAAGTCTCGTTTTTATTTGGCAATAGTTGGCAAATCTGTGATAGTTTCCTACTGTACGCGATTATGGAATGATATTCGGTCCAATAAGGAGCCATATCATAATAGGCGATTATGTTCCAATGGCTTGAAGTTATGGCTGAAGTTCCAAAATTTTCAAAGTAGATCCCTGGCTGGGACTTAAATGGTTGTATCTTGACTGGAGTACATACTATTAGAGGAACAAATGCCACTACCAAGAGTACAGCAAGGGCTGCTGATCCAATTGAAGACTTGAACTTCTTTTTTGGTACTGGTTCGTCACCAGGCTTGTTGTCTGAACGTGTCAAAGTTGATGAGTATAGATTTGTAGGGAGGTCTGTCTTTTCATTTGAGTTGTATGCATCTCCTTGAGTTGAAACTGGAAGCGGAGCCAATCTGTGTATGGCACGACGGAATACCCCGGTAGCTGTACGAACATCGGCTACTCGAACCAACCCGTCGGCTCCGGTTATTACGTTTGTTATACGTCCAAGCGGCCATCGCAAACTTGGTGTATTATCCTCTTTGATTATGACCATCATTCCGGGCTCTGCATTCTGACATCTCTCCTTCCATTTATACCTGTGTTGTAGCTGATTCAGGTAATCACGTGACCATCGGCGCCAGAACTCATTTTTAAGATGATTTACAAGATTCCAGCGAGCAAGTATACCTGAATCAGTTGGTGCGGCTGCGGGATCAACATTGCTAACAAGAGGCTCTCCGATTAAGAAATGACCAGGAGTTAGAGCGTTAAGATCGTTCGGTGAAGTGGACATTGGAATTATGGGTCTTGAGTTTAATATAGCTTCAACTTGAGTGACAGCTGTTTCTAGTTCCTCGTAAGTCAATGATGCTCCTGACAGAGTGTGCTGTAGCAAATGCTTTGACGATTTAACAGCAGCTTCCCACAGGCCACCAAAATGCGGTGAGCGTGGTGGAATAAAATGAAAGTCACATCCCTTTGTAACGCATGAAGATGTTATTTTCTTCCTTTCTGTGTCGGATTCCATGAAAGCCATTAATTCTGATAGATGGTTTTTGGTGCCAACAAAGTTTGTTGCATTGTCGCAATATATATTTCTGCAATGGCCCCGCCTAGCCATGAATCGTTTAAGTGCCCCTATGAAACCTTGTGCTGTTAAATCGGTTACTAGTTCCAAATGACAGGCTTTGGTGGAAAAGCAACAGAAGATTGCAATGTAAGATTTTTGAGGGCGTTTGCCTCTTATCTTGTAGTGTGTTGAAATTGGACCACAGAAATCTACACCCGTATTGATGAATGGTCTAGCTGGTTGAATTCTATCTGCAGGCAAGTTTCCCATTTGTTGAGATAAAAGGTTTGGTGTGGCACGTGCACATTTGACACACTTGTGCAAAACTGATCGGGCAACAGTCTTTCCCTTCACTGGCCAAATGATCTGTCTAGCTATTGAAAGCATGGTTTGCGGCCCAACATGATTGTTGTCCTCGTGAATTCCAGTAAATATCATTTTGGTGAAGGAATGATTGTATGGTATAAGAATGGGATGCTTAGCGTCGTATGGCAAAGACGATGCTTCTAAGCGCCCACCAACACGAATTAGCCCTTCTTCATCTAGAAAGGGAGCAAGACTCTTAAAGGAGTTTTTAGTTGGAACTTCACCCTCGTCTTTCAGATGCACTATTTCTTCCTTGAATTTATCTTCTTGCATCAATTTGAATATTTTCTTTTTCGATTGATACAGTTCCACAGCTGTTAGGGGACCACTTCTCAACTTGATTTCCGCCAGTTTTAATTCTATCTCTTCAGCTGACAACCGTTCTTCATTTTTCTTAATTTTAGTAATTATTACCTTTTGTCTTAGGTTATGGTTGTACCTTAATATGTGTGCGATTATGTTTACTGCGTTTTTAAAAGAATTTTTGTGGTTGAGGGTAGTTAAAATGTCTTCTTGATGCGGTGATGGATCATGAACAGTGGTTCCCACAGATAGATGTTCCTCGTCAATTGGTTTGTATTTAGGTGGCCAAATTGAAGCAGAACCATGTAAAAACTTTGGCCCATAGAACCAAATATTACAATCTTGAAGTCGTTCAGGCGCTATCCCACGTGAAAGGACATCAGCCGGATTTTCTTTTGACGGGACATGGTGCCATTGCTGAGGTATTGTATTCTGTTGAATACGCGATACTCTATTAGCAACAAAAATAGGAAGCGAGGCAGAAGATGACGAGTTAATCCAAGCAAGCACAATTTCTGAGTCTGTCCATAAATAGGTTGCATCATTATGAATTTTCAAGTCCTTTTGCAAACGAAGTAGCAAATCAGTTGCAAGGCAGGCGGCACAAAGTTCTAAGCGGGGTATAGTTGCTTGCTGTGCTAATTTGGTCTGTTTTGATGGCGCTACTCTTGACTTTGAGCATAACAGTCGCACCGTGATAATGTTGTCACTGCTAATGGATCGAACGTAAGGTGCTGCCCCATAAGCCCTTTCCGAAGCGTCAGCAAATACGTGGTATTGTATGTTTTTTGGAGCTTTGTGTGAATATATGTGTCTTTCAATCTTGATATTATTGAGCGATTGTAGACCTTTACGGTATTTCATCCATGTCGTATGCATTTCCTGAGGTAATGCTGCATCCCAATCAAGCTTCAATTCCCACAGTTTCTGTAGAAATATTTTTGCGACTACAACTACCGGAGCCATGATCCCCAGTGGATCAAATAAATGTGCGATGTCGGAATATGCAGATCGCTTGGTTACTCGAATCTTATCAACCCAGGATGTTTTGACGCACAGTTGATCAGATTTAGGCATCCACGTAAGTCCTACTGTTTTTATGTGTTCATCAATATTGTTGCCGAAGTTGAGCTCAGTTTCCCTATCCTCGATAGGAATGCCTTGTAGGAGAGCTGCATGGTTGGCGCACCATTTTCTTAGCTTAAAACCACTTCTTTGCAAAATTGTTTGCAGCTCCGATTGGGTTGTCAATAAGTCGGCAATTTTGTCTGAGCCAGTCAATACGTCATCTACATAAAAATCTCGAACCAATGCCATTGATCCCAATGGAAATCGTTCCTTGTTCTCTTGGGACAATGTTTGAAGACACTTTGTGGCTAAGTACGATGCAGAGGTGGTGCCGTAGGTAACTGTCTGAAGCTTATAGCACTTCAATGCATCATTTGGGCTGCTTCTCCACCAAATCAGTTGGAACCTTTGGTCCTCTTCGCTTATAAGTACTTGCCGGTACATTTTCTCGATATCTGCGGTAAACACATATCTTGGCATGCGGAATCGTAGTAGCATTGAAAAGACGTCATCTTGAATTGTAGGACCAGTGGAGAGAATATCGTTGAGTGATAAGTTTGTGGATGTTTTGGCAGAGCCGTCAAATACTACTCTTAGCTTAGTAGTGCTGCTGTCGGGCTTTTGAATGCAATGATGAGGTAAAAAATAATATGGTTTGGCAATTTGATTGAGGTCTACTTCTTGCATATGACCTAACTTAAGATATTCTTCCATAAACTCTCTATATAGCCTTTTTAGCTCTGGCGAATTAGCAAGCCTCCGCTCAAGCGCAATAAATCTTTGAAACGCCATATTCTTTGATTCTCCCAAGCACGTGGGTGCCTCTTTAAAGGGTAACCGAACCACAAAGCGACCACTGGAGTCTCTAGCTGTAGTTTGAATGAAGTGAGCTTCACAGCGCTTCTCGGCTTGAGTGAAATTGTCTGTGGTTGAAGTGGCTTCTTCTAACCGCCAAAACCTTTCAATTTGTTGATCGAGAGCCTCATCTGCTGTGCAAATTCCGCATGATGCCACCATAGGATTACAGGTGGGGGTTTGTATCTTCCCAACTACTGTCCAACCAAATACGGTGTTTTGCAAAATTGGAAGATCATCTCCTAAACTTATCTGTCCAATAACCAGAGTCGAATAAAATAATTCGGCACCGATGAGCAAGTCTATGGGTCCTGGCCGATCAAATTGTGAATCAGCCAAAACAATGTTGTTTGGAATATTCCAGGTTGATGTAATGATGGGCCTTGATGGTTGTGGTGAAATAATCTTTGGAAGAATATGTGCTTCCATTCTGGTAGAGAATCCGTTGATTTTTGAGCTTATTTCAACATTAATTCTTCGATGAGAGGCCTGCTTGCTTTGACCGATGCCTTCAACACATAACGTCTCATAATCCTCCCTCAGACCCAAAGATTTGGCTAGTTTGTCGGTTATAAGATTGACCTGTGATCCAGAATCTAATAACGCTCGACATGGTATTTGTTTTCCTATGTGACTCTTAATGTGAACAATGACTGTACCAACAATCACGCTTGTATTTTTGTTCTGTTTGTTAGCCATTATGGGATTGGTTCCTGCCGCTGAAGTACAACTGTTTGCTGAGTCTGAAGTGGAAATGGTTTTGTGTAGTAACGTTGATGCCTTCGTGTTTTTATACCTTGAATAAGATTCATCAAAATGGAGAAGCGTGTTGTGCTTCTTTTGACATTTCGTACAAGATCTGGAAGAGCAGTCATCTACAAAATGTCCTGGTCTAAGACAATTTCTGCAAAGCTTTGACCTATGTACTAGGTTTAATCGATGTTGTGGGCTCAGTTGTAAAAATTTTTGACAAGAAAACAGCTGATGATTGCCTTTACAGGAAACGCACGTAAGTGCTGCTGCAACGAGAGTTGTGTAAGCCTTGTTGGCTCCTGATCGCTTGTGTTGATCTTCTGGAACCCTTCTTGCGTTTGTTCCTAGCGTTTCTAGAGATTGAAAACGCAATTCCAAAAATTCTAAAAATTCTTTCATCGACGGCAAACTTTTTGGGTGCCTTAAAGATTGTTCCCAAAGTGTATGTGTATTCCGATCGAGACGCTTAATAAGTATGTGCATTAGAAGCGGATCCCAATTGTCGGTCTTCACACCTAGATTTTTAAGGCTAAGTAGACATTCTTGGGTGGTATCGTGCAGGGTCTTTATGTTTGATGGACTCTCATTGTGACTTATTGGTTGAGCCATTAATTTGTTTAGTAATGCTGTTACTAGTAGTCGTGTATTTTCATACCGGCTCGTTATGGTGTCCCAAGCGGCATTATAATTTGCGTCTGATGTTGAAAAATGTTGAATCAATCTCTCGGCTTCTCCTGTCAGAGTTGTCTTCAAGTACCACATTTTCTGACATTGTGGAATAGGCTGATTGTGAACTAATTCTGTGTATAGATCACGAAATTGTACCCATTTTGAATAGTCACCGTCAAACTTCGGCAATACTACTTTTGGTAATTTTGATCCCGTATTTACAACTGTTGTTGGTACAGTCCTAGGTCTTGATCGACCATATAGAGTTGTTAGTGCGTCTTGCACTTCAGCTTCTATTGAGAAGTAACCATCTATATTATACATGCTTGTATTTGGTTCTTCTAATAGATCCCATATTTTGTAATGGAAGCCTTGCACTGCCGCCCAGTGCTGTTCGATGGTCTTAAGCCTTATTGTGTAAAACTCTTCTGTGTGCTGTTGATTATCATCAATAAGGTGCTTAAGAGAATTCTGTATCATGCCGATCATTGACGATTGCTTCTTTATTAATCTTGATAGATCATTAATCGGTTCTCTTAAATTGCCACTTGGTGACAGTTCAGTTCTTACTTTCGGAATAGTGCCTGTTCCCTTATTCTCTGCAGGCACGATGGATTGAAGTGTTTGTTTTATATCTTCGCAAATTCTCTTCACCTTGTCATAGGTGCTTGATTGCATATAAGGCGTGTCTGCCTTTATGAAACTTTTAATACTTTCGTGATTCTCATGGAATTCCTCCCATAGGGCTTCCAATATCCGCAATTTTTTCTCTTTGTATTCATTGGTCTTGCGGTCAGCACTATCTTTGCCAATGTTTGTTTTGAACCTTTTTAGTTCTTCAAAGATTGCCTTTTGCCGGGCCACAATCTTATAAACCTGCATTTCGTCCATTATTGTGTTGAGTACTGTGGACCGTTGTGTTTAATGATTTGTGTGCAATGCTATCCGTCTGTATATGAATGCTGCGAAGTGGAAAGTTGTCCACCTGTATAGGAACGCTGCGATCTACCAGTGTTTTAAAGCCCTGGTAACGCTTTAGGTATAGTATTTTTATGTATGCTAAATACAACCAGTGTTTAGGCCCTGGCAACGCGCTTTCAATTGTCGAATGTTTTTATCACGTCGGGGTCACCAATGTTAAAGTCGGAACTATTTTGAACCGACTGGCTGGACAGGGTGCATAAACCTTGACCAGACCGTAGTTCATACACTAGGTTCTTGTACCTATGTATGTTTGCGATGATTGTTTTGATTTGAATTATTGCCCCTTACCACTGGTGGGGGGAAGCAACAATAAGTAAAAACACTCGACAACCTTTTGATCTAGAATGATAATATTTTATTCACTTACAATACTATTTATACACAAATTTTGCTTACTTAGCTAAATTTACAAACACTAAAATATACAAAAAATATCTACAATGCAAAACATAAAAAATAAAATGCACGACTGGATCGCACGAACTTGCTCTTATGTAAAAGTACTTTGGAATTTAAGATAAGTACATTTTATAAATATAAAACATGGATTTAATGAGATAATAATGTGCAAATGCATAAAATTGCCGTCTGGTTTCCGGAAAAGTATGAATTTATGCAAATAAAACTTAAAAAATCGTTTTATTATTAAATAAATTTTTTATATAAGAAATTTCTCTAAAATTTTTCAAGAAAAAAAATGTGGGATGCGAATTTTAAGTATTTAATAATATTGGTTTTAGGAAATAATTTCAAAAAATAATCGTTCATAGGTTTTGAAGATATTGATTTAAAATTTTTTTTTTTTTTTTAAACCCAATAAATATTTTTTCGAATATTTTTATATACAATATTATTTTTAACTTAAGGGGACTCCTGCTAAAAATGTTGGGTTAAAATCCTTAGAGCCGTTAATAAGAAAGTCGAAAATCAAAAAAACGGGTCTATGGCAGGTACCCCTAATAACATTTTGCCCCAAAATTTTGTTTGACCAAAATGTAGTCCATGTCCATAATATAACACTTAATTTTTTTTATCAAAATCGTTAGAGCCGTTTTCGAGATAAATAAGATTTTGCATTACAGGTGTATGGGGGGTACCCTTAGTTTTGGACCTAAAAAAAAATTTCAATTTTTCCTCTAGGGAATCACCGAAGACCCTTAACTACCGAGATTGAAAGAAATAGGTCCAGGGGTTTAGGCTGTAGTAAGAGGTACAGACATACAGACACACTGAAACATGTTTTTTGTGTACTAAATTTTTCTTAAAATTTTTATAAAAAAAATTGATATGCAAATTGTTAGTATTTAATAAAATACATTTTAAAACGTAATTTAAAAATTTAATCGTGTATCGGTTTTCAAGATATTGAATTTTCAAAAAAAAAATTGTATTATTTTTTTAAAAATCCAAAAACTATTTTTTCGAAAAAATTTTTAGTTTATATTTTTTCAAATGCAAAGCAGCTCCTGCATAAAAATTTTGGTTAAAATCGTTAGAGCCGTTGGTGAGAAATTCGAAAATCAAAAAAACCGTTCTATGACAGGTACCCCTAATAACATATCCCCCCAAAATTTTTTTTCACCAAAATATAGTCCATGTCCATAATATCACACTTAATTTTTTTTATCAAAATCGTTAGAACCGTTTTCGAGATAAATAAGATTTTGCATTACGGGTGTATGGGGGGTACTCTTAGTTTTGGAGCTAAAAAAAAAATTTCAATTTTTCCTCTAGGGAATCACCGAAGACTCTTAACTACTTAGATTGAAAGAAATAGGTCCAGTGGTTTAGGCTGTAGTGAGAGGTACAGACATACAGACACACTGAAACATGTTTTTTGTGTACTAAATTTTCCTTAAAATTTTTATAAAAAAAATTGATATGCAAATTTTTAGTATTTAATAAAATACATTTTAAAACGTAATTTAAAAATTTAATCGTGTATCGGTTTTCAAGATATTGAATTTTCAAAAAAAAAATTGTATTATTTTTTTAAAAATCCAAAAACTATTTTTTCGAAAAAAATTTTAGTTTATATTTTTTCAAATGCAAAGCAGCTCCTGCATAAAAATTTTGGTTAAAATCGTTAGAGCGGTTGGTGAGAAATTCGAAAATCAAAAAAACCGTTCTATGACAGGTACCCCTAATAACATTTCCCCCCAAAATTTTTTTGACCAAAATATAGTCCATGTCCATAATATCACACTAAATTTTTTTTATCAAAATCGTTAGAGCCGTTTTCGAGATAAATAAGATTTTGCATTACGGGGGTATGGGGGGTACCCTTAGTTTTGGAGCTAAAAAAAAAATTTCAATTTCTCCTCTAGGGAATCACCGAACACCCTTAACTACCAAGTTTGAAGAAAATACCTCCGGTAGTTTAGGCTGTAGTTCGAGGTACAGACATACAGACATACAGACATACAGACATACAGACAGACAGACGGAATTGTCGGACCCACTTTTTTCGTCTTCGCTATCATCGTAATGTCAACTTTGATCAAAATCTCGAGTTCGATTTTTTTTCCAAATTCAGAACTTGCCCTATAGTACCTATATCGCAAGTAAAAAGAAATATGATACATTTTGGCCAGGTATGCCATTAGCTTGAATGCAGAAAACTGCTGACTATTATGGGAAATCAAATTGAATGCATTTTAAAAATAGAATACAGAAAAGCTGTGTACATGGAAATAAAGCATACAGTGAAGCTGCTGCTATTGTTTTTGATAATTAATAATTAACCAAACAGAGAAGCTGTTGTTAGATAAATGGTATAAAATGCTGGTATATGATAATCTGATGGATTAAAATATACAGTTTGAGTACATTGCATGCTTCCCGGATAGCCAGTAATTCAGCTTAAAAATCACTAGCAAAGTTGGGTAGCCTAAAAGACCTAGATATATTCAGAGTGCGCAAGTTTTGACCTCTATGTCATTTATGTTGGCAACTCTAAAATGCAATTTGACAGATGATGATTTGTAAGAAAATTTCAAAAAATAATAAAATTTTAGTTGCCAAAGTTCGAAAATTTCGTACAAAGTATAGTAGAAATATTGTTTTAACTTCGTCAATTGATGTAAGTAATTGAATTTCTTTTTACGGGCTTATTTCATGTCAAAGATCTATGCCAACAACCCTTGCAATGTGTAACGAAGCGTTCCATGCTACCGCACTCTATATTACTTTCGTATCAATACCGAAAATTGTACTTCGCCAAATTCAATTCACAAGCACCATGAGCACATGACGTCATAGGAAAATCAATTCACATGCAGGTTTTACTGAAAAGTCATCATGAGGACCTACTTGGGTGAACGGAAAGGACCCTTTCGATCATACACACAGTCAGGCGGCACAGTAAACTGATTGCATAAATCTTTCGAAATCCAGTCGTAGACAAGTAGTACATACGAATTATTGGTCACGTTAGCTTTTCTTGCTTTTGCGAGGCTTCCCCCACCAGCGGTAAGGGGTCTTAGTTTCAAGTTTAATGTCCTAATTGCCACCAGGGGCTTTGGTACCTTCTGATCAACCAGAGGGCTTAAGCTTACTGTTCTAGTGCCACCAGGAGCGTATACATAGTACCTGCTGAGTAGTGCCACCAGGGCTGATTAGTACCTGCCGATTAGTGCCACCAGGGGCGTTGTACCTTTAGATCCAGTCATAAGCTTGACAGCCGAATAGTGGGGCTAGCTTGAAGCCGAATTATCAGAATCCAGAAGGCCCGTTACCAAGTGTCAGATCCGAATCAACAGCAACCAGTACAACTGACAGCAGCGAGACCGTGAATCATTCAATTAGCAGAATTAAGTGAAATATTAGTAGCAGAATATTGTGTGTTATTGATTTAAGAGTTATTTTCAATAAAGAAGACCTTTTACTCTGAAGTTTCGTGTTTTCTTCAGGAGGAGACCGGCCAGCAGAACCTCGGCTGGAAAGCAAAAAGCACATCACAAATGAAGGAGGAGTGTTGTATTAAAGAAATTTCGAAACGTTTATGCAAAATTGTTATGCTGTACCATATTAAGTCCTATCTTGTGTATTTTTTATAATTTTATTAAAAACAAGTAATAATAAAAATCAAGAGAAAACACTTTATTTTCCATTTAATTTAATCACAAATGACAAATAAGAGAAGTTTTTTTAGAGGTGGATAATTTTAATTTGAAATAAAACACAACGAACCCATTTTACCAAAACATCTTGCACACTATTAGATCTATATAAGCTACAGCTCTTTCAAGAAATGATCTTATCTTCCTCACGTAAGATTTTAATAAGACTAACAGCCTAATATATTTTACAGTTCAGTTTAAAGATTTTAAGAACATTAAAAGAAGATCTTTTAAAAACGATATAAACACTATTGCATAGAATGACATCTTCTTAATGCCTTCACCAGATGACCAAGTCAAATTCCTAAATGCGATTCTTAATTTATTTATTCAACATGTGCTACTAAAAACACAAACTAGGACTCGGAAAAATAAACAATCTATGACAAGTAGATTCACTGAACTAATAAAAAGGCATGACCGGCTATAAAATCTGATAGTAGACAATTATGGAAAAACCTACGCAAACTACGAATTGGGAAACAATAGCAATTCTTTAAATCAATGTGAATAAAGATGAGCTGAACCGTCTACACCTTTTTTACCTCCAAGTGACTACAAAAACTTGCTTTGTGATGAATATTTCAGACCGATTTCAATACTTTCTTTCCTATCAAAAGTATCCCACACTGCCGTAGTTGTGGAGATCCACAAGAAAAAGAAACTGTGGTTCATTTTCTTTGCGATTGCCTCGCCTTAGCAAATTACAGGAAAGCCTTCCTCGACGACCCCAGCGAACTTTCGGAGAAGAAAATCAAAGACCTGATTATCTTTCTGAATGCGACAAAATGATTTTAGCAATGCTCCGCTAAAGTATATAAAAGCCATTTTCTTCCGTACTAAATCCTTATTAGGTTGACACGAGTTAATGGTATCAAAACGGCGCACCCCAGCGCTAATTGGTTCGCGGGCCCAGGGCTGGCGACTACCATCTCTACCTACCTACCTATCAAAAGTATGCAAACGCTTCATGCAAAAACAATTGAGTAACTTTATAACCCGAAACCACCTCTTAGTCGGTATTCAATCAAGTTTTCGTTCACACAATAGCTGTATATTTGCATTTTTTTTTTTTTTTTTTTTATAATCTACACGCGCTCAAGGGATTATGATTACCCTTTAAATGTTTGAACACAGCGCCGCGGGCGTGAAGTTAAGGAAGAGAAAGAAGGATAGGAAAGATGTGTGGCACGATGTTCTGAGACTGAAGGTTGTTGTCTCAGATATTTTATCTCCAGGGATGGCGGCTGAACTAAAGCGGAGAATGCCGTGTCTTATTTCTATGTCGCTTATAATTCACATTATTTTATTCGTGTTCATCCTTGTTGGGTATACAAGTTTAATCAATTACATGTTGTTAGTGTTTTGCCTGAACAACATAATAAGTAAACCAGCAACCCATTGATGACAATTTTTAGCAGGTTTTTAATGGAATTAAAACGACATAGACGACGGCAGGGATCGAACCTGTGATCATGAGGTTCACAGGCGAGCACACATCCATCGCGCCACGGCCACCCCATTAACTAAAATATTCGAATCTATAAGAGCTGACCTCGATATAGATAACGCAGTTCTACTATAGATTTTTCAAATTCGACCTTGTTCTTTTGAATAAATTGCGTCAAGAATTCAACATGTCTCTTAAATGAAAATCTCTCTGATTTCTTTCCGGTACAACATGGAGTTCCCCAAGGATCAATTTTGTCCTCACTTTTATTTTCAATGTATATGCCGATGACATACAAGTTTACAAAAGCTGCTCTCTGGGTCTGATTGACTACTATGTTTTCAGCTTGAACAAGGAACTTAAAAAAAATTTCTAACTCGGCATCTTGCAATGGGATGAACATCAAAAAAGTGCGAGAAAAGAACTAGACCTAGCATATTTTCCTTCCATAAAACTAAACGAGAACGCCTTATAATTTATTAATACACATACAAATCTAGGTGTAATTTTCAATAGAACCTTGAATTTTTAAGCTCGATGACAAATTGACACATTTTTATCATTGTCAACAATTCAGCCAGTTCTTTAGACTTTTTATTAGTTTATTTTGTTAGTTTCTGTCATTGGTTTCATGTGTCATTATTGTCAAGCTGAGGCTTAAACATTTCAAACATTTTAAGTTCAAAAATTTATCAAAATCACTTCGAGAGTTGAAATAAATTTCTCAAACTATATTTAAAACACCTTCAAAATCCCGCAGTCCTAATATTTCTCTATATACATATGTATGCATGGTATGGTATCTTACTTAACCAACTCCTTCATAGGTTTCACATATAGTTATACACACGTTTACCGCATACTTTATACATACATATATGTATGCATTGTGCATCCATTTACATAAAAACTAATAGAAAAAAAACGAAGCCAAGGAAATGAAGCACACAACAGCATGGAACTTTTTCTTCTTCCGATGATTAATTTGCCTCAACAGCCTCCCGCAGCATCTTACTTTCTTCACGCTTTCGTCATTTAGACTACCTTCCCGGAAAACCTTCTATACATATATATATGTATACATATATACACATATATGCATGTGTACTAAATCTTCGATGTAACACAATAAACTGAAGCCAATGGAAAAGTGTACGTAAAAGTTTTTCAATCAATTTAACAGAAAACGCCAGCTAGAGTTTCAGCATTTATAGAAGACGAAAAGCAACAAGGAAAAAAAATATAAAAACAATTTTCTTCCTCGAGGACTCAAGCACAAACCAATTGCACAAAATAGGTTATGTAGGTACGTTTTGTTCCGTCAGAAAATATCTACATGTAGAGTCAAATGGGGTTGTACTGCATGCAAAAGTCCAAGATATGCGAGACAGAGACCGAGTAAATCTGTCAAGCACAAGTTTTAGCAAAAACTATTTTAACTGAATTTCAAAACAAAACTTAACCCAAAGTATGATTAATTACAATTTTGACAAAATTACACTAGAAACAGGAGAAGCAACTGGAGAATGGCCAGCGGAAACATTGGCAACAGACATGTTTTCCAACTTTATTGTTTTTTTTTTTTGCAGAAAGTCCACGTTTTCTTTCTGCCTGGTTATAAGTTTTTTCTTTATGTAGGGGGCGGAAGAAAATAATAATATGCGCCTTCCTCAGGACTTCTATCGAATAACAAATTCCCGTAGCTTCTCATCGTTTCAAAAAAATAATGAGAGTCTATGGAGAGTTGCTAAGTCGCTTGAGGAACTTTTTTGGACAAAAAAAAAGTGATAAATGGAAGATAACACAAACGGAACCGTTTACATGAAATATGTGTTGCCAAGAGAATATCAAGTATAATTATGATAATTAATAGTCCCAGTTGAGGTTTCGAATCGAAGAAAGACGAGGATCATTCCACGAGTGCAGGCTCGAGGGTAAATAATTTTAATAATAATTATAATAAGTCATTTTCGATAATTGGAGCATGTACATGTTTGTAAGATAAGAATTTGTACAGACCATTCTTTCATCAAAATAATTCGACTCGCTGTTAACCCGAATTGAGTTTGAAAAGTGTCATTTTGGATCAAGTGTCAAAAATTTGATTTTTCGAAAAGGTTTTTACTGTGGTGAACACTTTCGAAAAGTAAATGATGTCAAATGTCGGAAATACAGGTTTTTCAAATATTTTTCTTATGCGGTAAATGTTATTGGGGAGTTATTCCAGGAAAATTCTTATATTATGTGTGTTTCCAATACCTGGCATAGTGGTCTGGGGTTCGATTCTGAGTCGTTACAAAAAAGTTTTTCAGGGGTGTATTGCCTCTTGCGACACATCTTTTAAGAGTATCTGTTGTCTCGAAAAGTGCTACTCATTAGAAGTTCATAATCGGCAGAAAATTGTAAGTCCACTCCATTCATAGTAACACTCACACACTAATGGTTGAGAGTTGTAAGTCACTAGGTCCTGGTTCTCTTCGAGCCGTTGTACTAACAAATTTATTTATATGTATTATGTACCTTTCCTACTTTTTTTTGGAAAGCCATCCTTCTAAATCCGGTCAAAAGCCAGAATCAACGACTTTTCGCTTTCCAAACTAGAAAACAATCTACAAATTTTCAATTTAATAGTTAAAAGTAAATACCAAAACAATAATTCGCAGATTTTTGTTTTCATATCAGCAACCATTCATAATGTGTCGCAATTTAAAAAAAAAAATACACAATCATTGAAAACGAATTTTGTATAACTAATGAAAAGCCAGCCAAAGTGAATTGAATAAAATAGAAGACCTGTTCGTAACTCTGATTTACAGGACAAGTTTTCCATTTAAATTGAATAAATCCTCTGTCCAGTTGTATTTCCAAGAACATCTCCTCAACTTCCTATGTGCAAGAGACCTTTCTCTTAGAACGTGTTTCTATGTATTCATTTACTACTTATCATTGAGAAGTATAATTAAAATGTTAACTTTATATTTTGAGAGCTTGAAAACTTTTGAGAAAAGTCAGCAAGGATTCTCCCATCAAAAACGGTTCTGACATGAAGTATTATTATTTAGGACAGGTAGTTGTTTTAATATATGTAAATGCTGTGTTTAAGGTATTAACAATTTTTTTTTTGTATTTGAAAGGCCAATATACGAGTACATATGCTATTTATTACGTATGGAATATGACATTGTTCAAATGCCTGACTCGTATCTGGCACAGACCGAGTGGTAAAACATTCAATGACTCTTTCGTATAGATCCGACTGAATTTAAGCAATGGCCTGTGTTATGTTCAACTCAATAGTTTCGGTTGATTGTGGTTTAATCGCATTGACCTGCGACTACAAGAGATATACATAACAAGAAAAAGTCTAGTGGGATCAGATAGCTGGATTTGGTAGCCAATTCCCGCCACTTCTACGAGGGACAAAATTACCTCAAAATCGTTCATGCAGAATGTCAATCGTGGTGTCCGCAGTGATCGCATGTTTTCATAGTTCTGCAGCACCCGCCATTGACGGAGGGGAACTAATTAATCCGCAAATACAAAACTGGTGTTGTCCCATATACGGTAAATTTGCTTGTTAACACAGCCATTAATCTAAAAATGCACCACGTCGCTAAAGATGATTTTTGGCCAATATTGGGGTCTTCTTCCCAGTCTAGCGTCCAGTCAGCGAACAAACTGCCTTACTTTTGTTCCTTTATCAATTGGGATCTTGTACGGGTGTAGATGCAAATCCCGATTCGCACAGTTAAAGTTTGCGCACACTTTACTTGCGAACTTATGTTTCTTTGAAGTAAAAATAATGGCTGATTGATTACCGAACCGGTTGTCTCAAATATGGCCACGAAACGTTGAAGAGTCGACTGTGAAGGGCCACCACATCTACTATAAAATGGGTAAAACGCGCGCAACGTTTACACTAACGAACACTCATTTTGAGAATAGTATTTTATCATTTAGACATCATATAATAAAACGGCAAACATGTTTTTTGTGGTACACTTTTCTCCAAAAGTATTTAACCGATTTCGATAAATTTTATATGGTTGGAAAGCCACAGTTACGGAGATGTGCAGAATATACTTGAGACACGCATTTACACACTGTGGGTCATTTTTGTTTTTGCACTGTCGAACACTTTGCATATTACATAAAATAAAATTTAATTTAATAAATTTGCTTGAAAACACTGCCAATAATATAAATAATAAATAATAAATAAATTGGCACTCGAATTTCGAGAGCTGGGTCGGCTAGTGCTGTTTAATTGGTATTAGTTACTGAATAATAAACAACAGATTTGACAGATGTCACTAAAACAACATGGCCGGCACAGGTTGTGGTTGGTTTGTTGATGTACACCTTTTTCTTCACTACCACCAGTAGAAGAAATCGAAAGGCATGAAATCAGGGGATCATGGAGGCCAGTGATGTCACCCCTTTTTGACATTAATTGGGAGGAAAAAATGGTAGCACGAATTGTGTGTGATTTGGAACCATCTTGTTGGAATCACATGTTTTGTAGTTCAATTGATCCGATTCCAATAAATTGTTACATACACAATTAGTTATTGGTTACAATTAGTTATGTATCTTCTTCCTAAAACCAGTTTACACTATTTAGATTTGTTTTCACATTTTTATCAATAACAGTCTTTTCAATTCCACAAACGCAAGGAATTATTTGTAAATTTAATAGATAGTCTCTGCTTTGTATGGAACTGATCGATTCACTCGTTTATGAAAATGTCAAACTGAGTTATCGACGGAGAATGCTTCTCTTTTTTTTCTATTTATTTATTTCATCTACCAGCAAAGCCTTACAAATTACAATAAAATTATTTAATCTACTATTACATAATTATGACAACGAGATAAATAAAATGTTTTTGAAGCAGTTTCTTAACATATATACGAGTAAGTCTATATTTTGACATAGTTCTTTAAATGTTGAAATGTGTGTGAGGATCAGTGAAATCTTTAGAATTCCTTTTAATCAAACCTACAATTGAATTCGCCTTTGATACAATATGGTCAATATGTAAATTGAAAGATAGCTTAGAATCAATGATAACGCCAAGATCTTTAATTTTATCTACCCTTCCCAGAGTGCTATCACCAAGGAAATAATAATATAAAATAATATTATAACCTTTACAAAAAGTAATTACATTACATTTGGCTATATTTACATTCAAGCCGTTACTTAAACACCAATTTGACAGTTGATTTATGTCGTATTGAATAAGTAGGCAATGATCTATGGATTTAATTTTGAAAAAGAGCTTGAGATCGTCTGCAAATATCAGACAAAAACAAAACTTAGACACTGATACTATGTCATTAATAAAGTTAATAAAAAGCAATGGTCCAAGATGGCTGCCTTGAGGCACTCCGGAAAAACAGCAAATAGGCATTGAACATTTATCATCGATAATTACTCTTTGGCTTCTACCAATGAGAAAGGAAGACATCCAGTTCACAGATAAATAAAAATTCAAGTTTAATACCACGTAACCCAATTCCACGGAACAGACTGGCATTTTTAATGAGCTCCCAAATATGTATGAGTATAAATTCATTAAACTAGAAATAGCATATTGGACAAATTGTTTTCAGAATTGGTCAGTCTTAATAAGAGCTCGGTTAAAACTTGTATTTAGGAAATACTTTTTAAAAACCAAATTACTTACTAAACAAGATACATTTATATACCAAAACTACAAAAATATCTCACAAACCGACCAATAGCTTACTTTTCTTGAACACCGGTACCTATGAATTTAATTTTGGCATTTCTCGTCGCCTTTTTGTAGTTTGGAGACAGATACACCAACTTACTTACTTTCAGGTCAACAAATAAGAAACTTTTGAAATGCTCGTAAGTTAAAAAATGCAAACAAAACTTTGTTGAAAACTATAATTGTGTAGGCTTAATAGTTCTGATTCCTTGCAAGAATTTTTCCAGAAGCCCTTACAAAAGTTTAAATTACGTCAATCCATTTTGGATGTGTTTTTTTTATTTTTCAATTAATACACATAAGTTGCATACATCTTCAACTGTGATAACAAAAAAAAAATCCTACAGGCATGTTGTATAGTATAGAAGTTTAAGGACAGGCATTTTTCTGTTTGTCCCATTCTTATGACCAAGTTCAAAATAATTAATGAGTTCGAATTGAAAAAGGGCTCTTCAGAGCAGAGACAATAATTGCCCAGGATTTACTTGAGAATAAAAGGATTGCTATGCCGTTTTGATGAATTCCAGAGTCTATAGTGACAAATAGACTATCTCAGGCATCTATCGACCCTCATATAGTCATCGGCATGCTGGGTAAATAGAGACGACTCAAAGAAGGCAGACGAAGAAGATAACGACGACAATGATGTCGAATGCGAATAGAACTAGAAAATGCTAATTAAAAAGGTTCAATCTTTATCCTTGTCTGCGATGTGTTCGTCTGTTCGTTTGTATGTTTTCCTTTTTGATTGAAGGCAGCTCAAAGAGATATCGATTCAGAGTGAGCGACAGCAGTAAAGGATTGTTCGGATATGCACAGCACACAGAATCAAAAGCCTTATTCAAATACCTTATTCTGCACCACACACACACTACATAATGTAGTTTACACTCCAGAAAAAGGAGGAGATTTTAATTGCTATTCCCTTGGTAGATGCAGTACTCAGTTAATAAGGCTTCTCAGCAAAGGAATACATGAACTATGTATGTATGTAAAATCAAGATATTTCATAAAGCTCTTTAAATTCTGTTCTGTGTTGCCGACTGAAGTGAAAATATTCGATACTTAAAGTTACTTTTTCAAACATTTTCATACACAAAGGAGTTTTTGAAGTTTTTGAATAAAAATAAAAAGTCCTATTGTAGGTCCCGACAGTAAATATTTTTGAAATTCTTCTTTCCAACGTTCATCTAGCATTTAATTGATTTTTTATATGGGTTTTTAGGATAAACATATTCCCTCTGATTGCGAAGAAAAATTTCTATGACAAGTCACGTTACTTTAAGTCTTGTCGAGGAGTAATAAAAGAAACACTAGCTAAATTTAATGAAAATTGACACATTCGTTTGAGCTGTTCTAGAACAGAGAGGCAGACAGACAGAATTGCAAGACCCACTGTCTTCGTTGTTTACATACATACCTATTATGTATGTATTGGATGTAAAAAAGGGGAATTTTATTTTACGGAAAATTTTCATTTTGAAAACATAAAGGCAATATTCCGGTGCAAGTTTTGAAAAACTAAAAAAAAAACTGTTAATTCTTCAGTTTTATAACATTTTAAAAAGGATTGATCATACTCGTATTATGTTTAACTCTTACTCCCACTTTCATAGTTGGAAATATAAACTCTAAAATCTTAAACTGACTTTAAATCTTTGGTTTAACTCGTCCCGTTTCACAGAAAAAACTGGGCTTCGGTTTAGTTGAACTTCGTTTAACTAGATTGTATTAAAAGGAGTAATGGGTCAAGTGCGTACCTTTATTCGTTTTTTCAACTCTTTTTCTTGTCTTCCATTTTTGTCTCTCTGACATAAAGAACACACGAATCAATAACAAATATTTTGGAAGGTTTATTTTGTTTCAAAATACCGTCTTCATTCTGATTTAGACCCGTGCAAGAGGAATATTAAACATTTTGAAATAAATTTTAAAAAATCACTACATCTTCGTTAAAAGATATAAATTTACTGACAGAATTATGTATTGACGGAAACCATAAAAATCATAGAAAATAAAAAAAAATATTTGACGAGCTACAGTGGAAGGTAAAAGTCGAAAGGAAAAGAGAGCTCTTTCTAAATGATTTCAATGCAAAGAGTGGATCCCATTACCGTTGTTAATGTTTTCCTTTCGCTAATATCTTCATCATTAAGTACATTTTATTATACAATTTTTTTGTATAAAGAATATTTTGCGACATTGTAAATACTAAATCTTCTTCACAACCACAATTCTATGAAACGGCAGTTGTCAAACTGAAATGTCACCATGGTGATAAATGGTTACAAACGCTTAACTGACATTTAAACTACAAAATACTGTCGTTTAACTTAAACTAAAAATTCAACATTTGAACAAAACTGTGAAACTGAATAATTTTTGAACTGCAGTTTAAACCAAAAGTGGAGTTTAGACTTTCACTAGGAGTTAAAGATATTAAAATAAATGAAGTGAAAACATGAGATTTGGCAACCCATTTTGAAGCCTTTTCATACAATTTTCACACCATCTTCGGCTAGAGTTTTTTTTTTTTTATTTTGTTGATTTCTATGAGTTAGGAAATGTAGAATATGAAGTTAATGGTAAATGGAACTTTAAAAATGACCAGTTTAATTAAGAAAACTAAATTAGGAATAAGTACTTGCTTAGAAAAGTGGGTTTGAAAGGAATTTAATAAGAAAGAATTTTTTATTCAGAGAAGAGAGAAGAATATTTTGAAATGTCAATTTGTTTATATTATTCGAGTTTAACCTTTAAATGAGGGTAAATAAGAGGATTAAGGAATTCTTGCTTTGAATTCGAAAGTTCAGGGCTAATTTTGTTCAATTTTAAAATAAAATTATAAACCTAAAGAGAAAATAAATTATGTACATATGTACATTTGGTATGGGAACGAGAAAATACTGATTGTAAGAAATGAAAAACACTACGGAATTGACAATTTCTCATTCTTTCCCTTACGAAAATGCAATTTCCAACAGATAGCTTTACATATGCTCCCAAACTCACCTTTGAAAGCTGGCAAGTATATTCGATTTTTTCAAATTGACAATTATGAAGCGTTTGTCGCTGAATATAGTGCATAAACTATTGGTGTTTTTGACTTTTAAATCGACGAATTTGTTTTGTTCTTGATCAGCAAAGTAAATAAATGGTTTTACACAGTGAAAATCAATGGTTTTTTTTAATTAATATTGTGCTTTTTTCTAGTAAATTATGATTTCCAAAAGGAATTTGGAGTTGCAACAACATAAGTTTCTTTTATTCATCCACTTACTTTCCTGGATTTGATAAACAAAATTAATTTATCATTCATTGCATTTCATTTTCATCATGGAGAAGGAATGAAAGGAGCATAATACCTCTCATTAAGTATTAAGGACTTGCAATCGTGTTAAACAAAAATTCTCTCAAAGCAATCAACTGGCCTAGTGCTCCTTGATGTAGAAAAAGCATTTGACAGTACATACATATATATGGCACGAAGGTATTCTACAAAAATTTAAGCGTGTTAGCTATCTGCTGTATCTTATAAAGATCATTAAAAGTTTTTTTTTTTACAGAAAGGAGAATTTAAAATAAACTTAAATAGTGTTTATTCTAGTACCAAAAATATTTATTGTGGAGTTCCACAAGGATCGGTTTTGACGCCTCTTTTGTACATTGTATACGTTGCTGATTTCACTTTCACAGACCTCTTCAATTGCAAAGGAGCTATGTTTGCAGATGATACTGCTATATTTAGTTCGAGTGAATTAGGACGTATTATTGAAGATTCACTTAAAAATTCACTTAATGTTAGATTTGCCTGGCATTACTCAACATCACGCTTACATTAGAATATAGAGGAGTACCAAAAATTTCTGAAAAAATAGAAAAACTCAACGGAAATTTTTTCGAAAATTGTAAATACTCTGAAAGCATGCTTATCAAAAACTTGTAAATGCAAAATAACTTTATTATAAATATGTACATAAGTGAACTCTGTGATATTTTTTTTATTTGGTTTCTATGTATTAAAATTATTTATTTATGTAGGATGACTACTTTACATCCTAAATTAAAGCCCAACATTTTTGAGCATTTACCTTATTAAATATAATTTAATTTGTCCATATCATTCCGTGTTCCAACTTTAACAATTTGAAGCTAATGTAATGTAACCTATTTTTATTCGGTTCTAGAATGGCGCGAAGTAAAGTCAAGAAATGCTAAGAAAGGTAAAGAAAAGAAAAGAAAAGAAAAATAAAATGCACGACTGGATCGCACGAACTTGCTCTTATGTAAAAGTACTTTGGAATTTAAGATACATTTTATAAATATAAAACATGAATTTAAAATGAAATTGCCGTCTGATTTCTAAAAAAGTATGAATTTATGCAAACAAACTTTAAAAAATCGTTTTATTATTAAATAAATAAATTTTTTATATAAGAAATTTCTTTAAAATTTTTCAAGAAAAAAATGTGGGATGCGAATTTTAAGTATTTAATAATATTGATTTTAGGAAATAATTTCAAAAAATAATCGTTCATAGGTTTTGAAGATATTGATTTTTCAAAAAAAAATTTTTTTCAAAAAAACCCACCAAATAATTTTTCGAATATTTTTATATACAATATTATTTTAAACTTAGGGGGACTCCTGCTGAAAATTTTTGGTTAAAATCGTTAGAGAGGTTAATGAGAAAGTCGAAAATCAAAAAAACGGTTCTATGACAGGTACCGTTAATAACATTTTGCCCCAAATTTTTTTTTTACCAAAACGTAGTCCATGTTCATAATATCACACCTAATTTTTTTTATCAAAATCGTTAGAGCCGTTTTTGAGATAAATAAGATTTTGCATTACGGGTGTATGGGGGGTACCGTTAGTTTTAGAGCTAAAAAAAAAATTTCAATTTCCCCTCTAGGGAATCACCGAAGACCCATAACTACCGAGTTTGAAGAAAATAGGTCCAGTGGCTTAGGCTCTAGACCGAGGTACAGACATACAGACAGACAGACAGACAGACAGACAGACAGACGGAATTGCCGGACCCACTTTATTCGTCTTCGCTATCATCGTAATGTCAACTTTGATCAAAATCTCGAGTTCAATTTTTTTTCCAAATGCAGAACTTGCCCTATAGTACCTATATCGCAAGTAAAAAAGAAAAGTAAAGTCAAAGTCGCGTGAAATTCAATTTAAAGTCAAGTTATTATTATCATTTTTTAATTTAAACTTTAATTTCATTAAAAAAAAAGAAAAACAAACTTGATTGTTATTTTAATTAGTGAATTAAAAAATATATTTTAACTTAAAAACTATGAGTTATTAATTTAATCCCTTCCCGCCCCATTCATTTATTTATTTATTTATTTATTCATTTCGGTATTTATTTATTTATTCATTTGTGCATTCGTTTGTTCATTGCTAATAGATTTATTTATTATTTATTTATTTAATTCTTTATTTATAGATTTACTTATCTATTTATGAATTTATCTATTTATTTATTCATCTATAAATTTATTTATTCAATTTCTTTCCTTATTTTTGTTCATTTATTTATTTTTTTTTTTCAATTTTTATTTATTTATTTTGCAATTGATTGATTTTTGATTAGTTTGAAAAAATATCAATGCCTTCCCGAAAGAATGTATTAAGCGATATTTTCAAAATTGTTCAGGATACGAAAAAAAAGTCTCATTTAGTTATTTTTTTGTGTATTTTATTGGACGAATTAAATTTAAAAATGTCGCTTAATACATTCTTACGGAAAACAAATTCTTAGATTCACTTTGGATGCAAATATTTTTACAACCAGACCTCATAGAATGTTTTGGTTTTCAGTGGTAGAAAGCTCTTAAATAAATTCTGAAAATACCATTTCTTTTTAAGGCTTGGTTGCGGAAATATCTCATCAGAACCAAATGAGGCGCTCGGTCGAAAAACAGTCAAGTGAAAAATATTCTGATATACACAATGTACAATATAATTATAATTCTTAAGGTGCTTGCTAAACCTAATATGCTAATATAAAAATCAGTTACAACGTTTTAAGGAAATCGATAACAAAAATCGTTCTATACGGGATAAACTAAAAACCATTTTCGGACATTTTTTTCAACCATTAAAAGGAATTTTTTACTAAATACAAAATGTTTAGTTCTTTTTTTTAATCTGTGGAACATTCTTTGAGAAAAACAATATTTTCTGTAATTTCTTGTCTTAATAAAATAAAAATGAAAAAACAAAAAATGTGTGGGAGGAAAAATTAAAAACATATCTGTAGTCTATCGTAGTAGACTGTAGTCGAACAGACAGGCGATGATGGCCTGTCCAACGTTTTTCTCAAGAAAGTATGGACCGCAAGCCCAAAATGAACACCGAACAGTGACTTTAGTTGCATTACAATTTGGTTAATCGCATGTGGATTGTGACCGTACAAAATTCGAAAGTTTTTGTTGATGAAACCATTAATCTAGAAACGGGCTTGGGGAAGCACACACAAAATATTGCTTCAAGACTCTCATAAGACAATTTACTCATTTGCATACATAAATGTTGTTGAACGCTATAACACTCCATATTGATTTAGTAAAACAGACTTAATAAAAGAAAACAGTTACTTTTATGTAGCTTCAACAATCAACTGTCAAAGTTTTCATTTTAGAAACCTACATATTTAGTAATTTGATTATCATTTGACGTTGTCAACTTTTTCAATATTTCAACAAAATTAACAGAAAACCCTTAACTTTTCACAAATTAATTTCAAATTAAACTCTAAAACCATCGTTAGTCATTTTCTAGCTCAAAAGAAGTGATTAGATACCTCCTCTCGTCAACAAATTCGCGTTTCGCCAGATCATTAATTACCTTCCCAACAATCTTTTCTCTGCTCAGATAATAAAGATAAACTTCTATATTTTTTAAACTCAAAGTCCCAATCAAAGTATCTCTGTGGCAGGAAGATTCAACCGCAAAATTTCGTTTTTGAAGGGAAAGGTGCGGTTAAGCTATTCAAGTACATAATAATGACAAGAAACCATGAAAAATTGGCATAAATTACATTAATCCTTATTAGGCATACCTAAGTGATTCAAATGAGGGTTTTAGTGTTTCTCTTTTAAGTGCTAATTTTGTAAAAGCATTTTCGATACGGCTTTTTATTTTTCAGTATACGAGTAGATTAAAGACAAAAAACAAGAAATAGAAAAAATTTAAATCAAATTTCTTTAGAACTTGTCAAGAATATGATTGAATGAGCCACCAGAGAGAATGCGTTGAGGTCTAAATTCGACATCAAGTTCCTATCATGCCCCTGCTGGCTTTTCAAGCCTATTCGTTACAGAGGGAAACTTAAAACAAAAATGTCGAAATCCATTAAAGAAATGACAGAAACCGAGTATCCCTCTCTTGGGATTTCAACGACTCTATCAAGGATTATTTTCAGGTGTGTTTCGTACTTTTTTTTATAGAACGAACATTATATGAGGGAAAACACACTCGTTCATCGTCCTTCTGGTTTCCATGACGAAATACTAAAGAACCAAGCAAACCGTTCTCTCTATAAAATCCCTAAACACATTAACCACAGAAAAACATGTGCTTTGTTTTACCATCAAGAATTCAAGGATGTACAAGGATACATTTCCATAATCCGTGTCAAGTTATAAATGATCTCACTTAGTTTTGGTGCCAAGTTGTTCTGAAGGAGTTTTGCCTTTGTTCATCTTCTTCGACTTCATTTTCTTGAGTTTGTTTTTCTTCAAATCTTAACTTGGTGTGTGGGCCTATTTCCCCTAAAACGGAAATTAACTTTGTTCCTTAAGTGTCATTGGGTGCCATATTATATAAAATGTACATGTTGTGTATATTCTAAAATACAAACAGATTCTGTGTATACTTACATACTTCTAGCTCGTACTTATAACAAAATTTAAGTTTGAGGGCCATTAGATGGTTGGCCTTTGTCAAAGCCACCTAAGAACTTCCGTGGGTAATTTAGTTGAAAAATATTCAGCCTTTTCGCAAAATTGCAAAAAGAAAACAAAATTTAGATAAGTTTTGTGTTGATGTAATATGGCTACAGGGTGGAAAGTTGTAAATAGAATTTTATGATTTAAAAGTGTGTTTAGTTTATTTATTTCATTGGTAAGCTAACTTTAATTTAACATACAAGCTAAGAACAAAATACTATAAATAATACAAAGTGTTAAAAATTAAGTTAAAAGTGAAAATAAAAATTAAAATTTAATGAAGATAAAATTTAAAACTTAAAAAAAAAATTATTAGAGGAAAAATTTCACATTGATAGCAAAGAAAAATTATATTAAATTTTTTTTTTTTAAATATTTTAACATTTCGAAGTCTTCTTGGCAAAGAATTCCATAGGCGTATGGCATTTACAAAGAATTGCTGCTCGGATGTAAGGCAAGTATATCGTGGGATGTAAGGCGTGTTTGATCTATTTGATGTGGAAAACTGATATCTATAAATTATAGG
Source organism: Chrysotoxum bicinctum (assembly GCA_911387755.1). Classification (NCBI taxonomy): domain Eukaryota; kingdom Metazoa; phylum Arthropoda; class Insecta; order Diptera; family Syrphidae; genus Chrysotoxum; species Chrysotoxum bicinctum. Next base: position 207,843,975 of record OU426989.1, on the reverse strand, counting down.
TACTGAGGCTAACGCGTCTGTTTTATGCTGAAGAGAAAAATAATGAAATACATGTTGAATAAGGTAGCAGCAAAGCCAGAGATGTGGTCATAAATATGTCTTATTGTATTCTTGAACTCAACTATTAGTTTTCGTCTACTTTCAGAGTCACAATTGCAGTAAAGTTTACATCCATATGAAAGAAGGTGAATAAACAAAAATTTAGCCAACATCTTTCAACTTTCTATCGGAATTAAGTATTGAAATTCTCGAAGAACTCTAAGGGCTCCATGCACTCTACCAACAGAAGGGTTATTGTGATTCTCCCAGGTTAGGGACCTGTTAAAAATGACTCCAAGAATATCAAGCTTTAAATGGGGGAAATAAAAAAAATCTAGTACCTTCTTACAAATAACCAAACATTTTTTTTCGAAGGATTTAAAAACAGGCCATTTTGATGATGTGCTAATGAGTTAAAATTAGTAAGTTCCTTACAGATTCGTTCGGGGGCTTACGATTTTAGAGAAATGGGGTTGGTGTGAAATGTGGTGACATTCATTTCTTTTGTATATTTCGCGAAAACTATAACTTTTTTTATAAAATTGTCAAAGAATAAATTAAAGCATTTATGTAATTTTAAACAAGAAAAATGTTGGGACCTTTTTCGTAAATCAATTGATTTTGAAAAGAAAAATGAAAAAACATTTAGGTATAGTAAATTAAGTCAATAAAAATGAAATGAAATGAAATTGAACTTTTCTTAATTTTAAAACCAAATCTTTGAAGCTGTGTGGGCGCAAGAAAAAAGACGTCTTCTTGAAATCGGTGGTGCCTTGTTAATTTTGGAAACTTGGAAACCCTAGTGGAATATTATCTAATGAGTTAGCTATGAATACCATAGTACTCTCAATACCATGCTTCGTGACACACTATAAACGTAGTATAGTTTGCCAGCTAGTCATATTATGGCAAACACAAATTTTCAATCTTTCAAATAAAGATACATATTTAAGATTTGTATGGATCTTTTTAGCTTAATCACTTTAAATAATAATAAATTTCCACTTAAACCGTCGATATTTTTCCTCCAAATATTCAAAATCTTGGCGATTTGATCACTGTCAAAAACTTTCCGTTTATGAAACTCATTTCCATTTTGAAATTACAAATTAGAAAATATTAAAAAATCATAATAAACATCAATATGACACTGAGTTTTAGTAAATCTATTATTCACCTGAGAAAAATGGAGCTATTTTCACTATGGAGAAGACTATACTATGCAAAAAACCGTAGTATAGATACCACGCTCATACTATTTTGCTCGGCTGGTATTACCGTAGTATACTCTCACAGACATGTGGTTCATACGTATACTATGGACTCTATACTAGATGTGTGTCACAGGCATAAGGAAACTAATCTTAATTATCTGGAAATTGAGGCCCCAAACTTTATTGACATACTGTGCGATCAATCCAACGCCAAAGTTCTCATGTATATTTACATATTAAAATTAGTTCATTAAAAACCAACTGTTTTGAATGTTGATGGAGATTAATTTGTACGTTTTAAATATTTGGTAAAAAATTATATCCTTAATTTGGGCTTAAGATATACTTTTTGTTCATTAATACCCTGTGCATGCAGCTTTACTCATTTCAATAGCTTTTTTAAAAACTCAATATAGGATATTATAATCACAATAGAGGACATCTTGAAAATTTAGATACTGACATTTCCCGAATGGACCTGTCGGATTTCATGCTTTTGCTTTTGCTTTAAGAAATTGTTCTATTACTCTGGTCATTAAAAAAGGATTTTTAATTTCATCATCATCATCGGCTCGACAACCGGGTTCCGGTCCTGGCCTCTTTCAACAAGTCTCTCCACCTATCCCGGTCTCTAGCCGACGCCATCCAGTTGCGCACCCCAAGGCTTCGGGCGTCCTGGTCTACGCCATCTCTCCAGCGCAAGCATGGTCTACCACGCTGTCGTCTACCATAGAATGTACCACAAAGAACTTTCCGAGCAGGTTCCTCTTCGCTCATGCGAGCTACGTGCCCTGCCCACCGGAGTCTACCGAGCTTAATTTTTGTCACGATATCTGCTTCAAGGTAGATTGCGTACAGTTCATGATTGTACCGTCTCCGGAATCGTCCTTCCTCACATACGGGGCCAACAATTCTCCTTAAGACTTTTCTCTCGAACGCAGCTAAGAGGTCGGAGTGCCTTTTGCTAAGCACCCAAGTCTCGGACCCATATGTGAGTACTGGCAGGACCATGGTCCTGTACAGCAGTAGTTTTGAAGTTATGGTGAGATTTCTGGATTTGAAGAGCTTTGACAGACTATTAATTTAGTCATCACTAAAACAAAGATTTTCCTTAATACATATTTGGAAAAACTCATTCATTATTCCCATTCACAAAAAAGGAAATAGTGGAGATGGTTTTAAATATGGCTAAATTGCAAAATTTACACGTTTGGGACTATTGTTTTAAGAAGTTGATTAACACCAAAAAAAAACGGTACTTGAAACACAAAAAACGTACAACTGATTTTAATAATTTTTTTTTCAGCTAAAGCAGATACACAATTTGAATGTTATTGTGTACTTAAATTTTCGAAAAATTAGAAACTTGACAATTAACTGTTTTGAAATACTATCTACAAGATTTAGATATTTTTATTTTATATAAAAATATAAGTACCCATTATTCAAATGTTAAAAAATAGTTCTTAAAATCTTATTAAGCTCGAAAATGGCACATAGAATTTTGATTAATATTTTTTTATTTTGCTAAAATTTTACAATCTATGATTCAGTAAGAAAATTTTAAATTAAGACATAACTGAGATTACCAACAATAGAACCATTTTTACTTGCGATATAGGTACTATAGGGCAAGTTCTGCATTTGGAAAAAAAATCGAACTCGAGATTTTGATCAAAGTTGACATTACGATGATAGCGAAGACGAAAAAAGTGGGTCCGGCAATTCCGTCTGTCTGTCTGTCTGTCTGTCTGTCTGTCTGTCTGTCTGTCTGTCTGTATGTCTGTACCTCGAACTACAGCCTAAACTACTGGAGGAATTTTTTTCAAACTCGGAAGTTAAGGGTCTTCGGTGATTCCCTAGAGGGGAAATTGAAATTTTTTTTTTAGTTCCAAAACTAACGGTACCCCCCATACACCCGTAATGCAAAATCTTATTTATCTCGAAAACGGCTCTAACGATTTTGATAAAAAAAATTAGGTGTGATATTTTGGACATGGTCTATATTTTGCTCAAAAAAAAATTTGGGGGGAAACGATATGAGGGGTACCTGTCATAGAACCGTTTTTTTGATTTTTAAATTTCTCACCAACGGCTCTAACGATTTTAGCCAAAAATTTTCACCAGGAGCTCCCTTAAGTTAAAAATAATATTGTATATAAAAATATTCGAAAAATTATTTGTTGGGTTTTTTTTGAAAAAAATTTTTTTTGAAATATCAATGTCTTCAAAACCTATGAACGATTATTTTTTTAAATTATTTCCTAAAATCAATATATTTAAATACTTAAAATTCGCATCCCACATTTTTTTCTTAAAAAATTTTAAAGAAATTTCTTATATAAAAAATATATTTAATAATAAAACGATTTTTTAAATATAAAATATATAAAATGTATCTCAAATTCCAAAGTACTTTTGCATAAGAGCAAGTTCGTGCGATCCAGTCGTGCATTTTATTTATTTTAAAATTTCTTATTACCGACTAAGAAAATAAAAAAAAAATGCATCACAACATTTTTTTTAAATGTTTTCAAAATTTAATATAAATATGTATATAAGCTTGCTTTATAAAAAAAACAAACGCTTAACTGTTTGAAAATCTTTGTTCTTACATAAATTCATATTCGCTTAAAAATATAGTACGAGTATCATTCATTTTAAGCTCTAACTACTAAACGAGTTGTTTTAGGCTTTATAAAAATTTATTTCATGTATAAGGTCGTTTTTAAGGACTTACCAAGTGTTTTTACAGAAGAATCATTTCTGATTCTGATTCATTCTGATTCATTTCAAGGTAGTCAGCTTGGTCCACTACTCTTTATATTTACTGTCAATGAAGTTGTTTCAGTTGAAGTTGTTTGACATTCCAACGCACTAACCATTATGCCAAGTTATACTAACACCAAGTGAAGTGGTATTCATATAACAGTTTTTGTTTTAATATGTGAAAATATTGATCCGTAGATAAATCTACGAAGTAGACACTGAAATCTCTGGCAACTGAGACCATCGGCTTAGTCATTATAACAGAGAGAGACACACAGAAAGAAAGAACAACAGAAGAAACACATGTCAACAGCACACGGTTGGTATTGAACGGTTCCCCATCCAAATACTAACCACGCACAATGATGCTTGATTTCGCTGATCGGTAGGAAGCGATGCTTTCATTATAGCCTAGGCCGTTTACTGTTAGAAGACAAATAGTAATGTGTTAGGCTGAACTTACACTTACTTAGAAACATCTAACAACACCCTAAATGATAACTGTTTCAAGCTGATATTTTCTAGTAGCTTAAGAAAAGATGGAAAAGACACCTTGAAAATTCTGCACAAAAATCTCGGATTATTTGCTGACAATGTCCAATTGACTCAGAAATTGAAGGCGCATGACCATCAGCTTCGTTATCGCTTCTCAGTTTGGGCCTTAGAGCTTGAATTGGCCAATGATTTTGGGCAAAAAACCATCTTTTCTGACGATTTAGACCTCTGGTTCATGCAGGATGACGCGCCTTGCCACAGTGGATCTTTTGCGCACCAAAGCCTATTATCAACCGTAAATTGGCCGTTTCGGAGCTGCGATTTGCAACATCTCGACTTTTTTTTTTTGGGGAAATCGTGAAAGACCGATGTTATGCCAACAATCCGGAAACGATTTAAGCACTTTAGTCCAATATCTTCCTAGCAATCCGTGAACTACAACCCGAAACTATCGGGAGTGACAGAATGCGCTACGGCGAAGCCAGTCGAGGCAGCCACTTGAACAAAGTTGTGTTCCATAAATAATGGGAATGTTTGCTCTTACTAATAAAGCTATAATACCTACATAGAAAATATTTAATTTTGCTCATTTCATTGCACTAAAAAAAAACTTGTATTTGGCCCACCCTCTACTGTTTTGCTTATTGGCCAAGAACTTTGACATTCATAGTTCATATAAATTCTATAGCGCAATAAATGGGTTGTGTTTTTTTTTATATTTCACCCTGTTTTTCAGATTTTTATTGAAAAGTGTAATGTGAAAACAAAATAATTATGATGGCTGCCATAAGCACCAGGCTCGCAGATACCCTCAGCCTTCTTTCTCGTTAGCTAGCACCCATTTCCATTTGGTGAACTCAATGTTGTTACCCTGTCGCTGCATCATAATAACCGTCAGCAGTAGAATATTGTTCTTCGAAAGGACTCCACTTCTTTCTATTATAATAACAACAACAGTGACAGCCTGATGGTTTTCGTTACGAGAAACGAGAGTAGGGTACTCACGCGCGCTTTCTCTCTCCACTTAAACTTTCATCCTTGCCAGGAATTCATCATCATTATCTTCGTCTTTATCGTTATTATTGTTGGTGTCTCTCGTATCATCGTCCTTTTGCAGCAGATTGCTTTGGAATATTTATATAAAACGTCAGATAGAAACAAATACTCGTATTGTTTGTTATGGTTGTTTTTCATTCGGTGACGCTGTGTCCTTGAGCAATATCCGCTTCCATCGTAACGCATAAAGGAACTTGATTTCGATCTCACCAATTTTTCCATTTACTTTGGTGCCCTTAGGTATTGTTTTTTTTTTTTTTTATTTCTTTCATTATGTATCTTCCCTATGGTCATACCTATACATAGATACAGAGCTTCTGTTCATTATCCTTTCCGGTCGGTTGAAGATTGAAGTTACCATTTCAGCACAGTGATTATTGTTTTAAAGTATCATCCAGTTCAGTGAGGAGGACATTATTAAAGCGATTTTTTTTTTGTTTTGCTTTTCTCATTGTCATCACCACACCACCGGATGGTGACATCCATTTTATGTCTTTCAGCGTGATTCAGTCATGTGAATGTGCGTGAAGCCATTGTTGTTCAATCTGGATAATTAGTGAAACGGAAACAGCCACTGACTAAAATAGAAATAGCTGGTAGGTATATTATTAACTCATTTTTATATTAATTGTTATATACATATATGCAATTCCTACGAAGTAGTCAAGGACTTTTCAACCATTCCATTTGTTATGCACTTTGAGCTTACAAATTCGAAGGACTGATTAAAAAATAAACGAGGATTATTATTTATCAAATAAAGTATTATGGAAAGGTCCAATCTACTGGATATTTATAACGATTTTTTTTCGAAGTTGGAACGCTGATCCAAAGATTGACACAGGGTTTTTTATTTTAATGTTGGAGTAGAATTAAGACTTCTCTCATTTCAGCATTCATACAGTTAGATATTAAGAAAATGTCCACTGTCGGTTCCCTGTCGTTACCCATTATTTTCTGAGAAATTCTTTTACCTATTTATATTTATTTTTTTTCTCTAACTGTTTGTATCTTTAGTTTGCATAATTACATTATTTTTTTTTTCTCGCTTTAGGAATTATTACTATTTTTTTTTTCATATTTTGAATTATTAAGAAATGTTAAGTTACTTAAATTGATTGATACTCTAAAAGATTTTGTCTTAATGTATCTTAGTAAATTTAATCTTGTTTTTGAAATAAATTGAAAATTGAAACCTAGAAGTCGTCGTCTAATGTCCTATCTAATAAATATATCTACATCGTCACATCTCGCAGATTCAATTCGAATAACCAGTTACAAAGTGTCTTTTTCAAAGGTTGTCTTTTTTTTGTTAAATATGTCTCAAGTAGTACATTTGAGAATTGCTAGAAAATTAGCACAAATTCCATTTTGGATTTCTGCAGATCATTTCAGTTTTTTTCTTTATTTACCTACATAAATTCCCCAGATTGCATTTTCTCCCTTTTGAATCAACGAAGAAATTGTCCTTATTCAAACTCGTACTATGCATGTACGACTTCAAGACTTTTCTATAGAAAAGTGGATACAAAACTGTCATGGCTTGCGAAACGAAAACGATGCCAACATACATATGTGGAAGGCGTCCCAGGAAAAAGTTCTATCATATGAAGACCCAACAAAAACAAAATTGAATGAAATTCAAAATGAAAACGAAGGATATATGCTACGAAGCTGAATTGAAAAAAAGTACTCGTATATGTAGGTATGACGAATTGAGGAGGATTTATTTCTTCGTTAGTTTTGAAATGCTAAGCAGAAAAGTGTGGCATTTGAAAAAGATATGAGTTCGAAATTGTTTTTATTTTTTTTAACCATAATATAAGCATATTTTCTTGCGCACTTATAGCGCTGTCCTTATTAAGGCTTTTATTTTTTGTAAAGCGCGAGGAAATTGTGGCATTTTAAACGGTAAAGTAAAGGTCGTCCTTTTTTATACTCCTCGCGGTGGGTTTTTCAATTGAATGAAAATTTCATTATGTGCGCTCATGTTTCAGAAATGTATGTGAACCACTTCACTGACTGTGACCTACTTTCATGGTATTTCAAAAGTCGTAAGCATTTAAAATGGAAAGAACAAAATGATGTTCTTTGCTATTTTCATATTATACCTAACCTACAGCTTGACACTTTGTTTAGTGAATGCCTTTTCAATTTATGTAGTTTTCTTTTTGTTCTTTCATGGTAGAGTACATGTATGTGTAAGTGTACGTGTGCATTATATAATTTTAAAGGTGTTTTCTCTGAAGTGGATAAAACTCATAACGAGTTGGTTACAGGTTTTTCAAAATTCTAATGATTTTTTAACTGAATTACGAGTAGTAGTTCGGAGGCTTAGAACAAACATTGTTTGGTCAGAAGGAAAAGTGACACAACTAAACACACAGAAAAATAAATTTAAATATCTATTTATTTGTTTATAAACCAAATAAAAAATTCAGAAAGTTGCTTTGAGTATTTCTATTTAAATCAAATAAAATTAAGCTACCTGGACGAAACGCTTTTTGGAGTTGAAGTCACCTAACTGTTAATCAAAATATTTTTAATCACTTCACTCAATCAGATGTAATTTTATAATTTTCTTCATCTTGGTTTCTTTTTATTATAGACAAAAACATCCTTGTGAAATAAGTGAGAAAATTAAAAGTACTAAAAAATAATCTTTTCTTTAATATTTTGAAAAATACTAAAGAGTTTTTCAATTGACGCCGCGCCTGGTAGATTTTGCCGGCCTGTATTGGCCATGTTGTTTTAGTGAAATCTGTCAATTCTTTTGTTCATTACTCAGTTACTGACACTAAATGACACGGTTGAACGCCACGTCCAAATGATAAAACTTTATTATCAAGAGTCCGGCCTTTCGCAGACTTACAATTGGCGAAATTTGTATCGGGACTTAGTCGTACATCTAACCAAGACCCCACTGACCCAGAAGCTCATAGCTCAAGACTATACCCAAAACCGTTTGTTCGCTGACTGGTGCGTTTGGGAGAAGACCCAAATTTTGGCCAAAGAATCCTCTTTTTTTGCGACGAGGCGCAGTTTTGGATGAAAGACTGTGTTAACATGCAAAATCGCCGTATATGGCCCCATTGGTTCAAACTTCGAAAACGACGTTGGTGAGGTGGTCACCATCAATGGCGAGCACAAATGATGATAACCAATTTCTTATGGTCAAAAATGATGCATATGGACCAAGGCGACCTGCGGTTCCAGCAGGATGGTGCGGCGGCGGCGCGGTGTTATGTGCCACATACTGAACGCCACGATTGACATTTTGCATAAACGATTTGGGGGTAAGGCCATGCGATTTGGCCCTACTAGAATTTTTCTTGTTGGGTTTTCTGAAATGTAGATATGCGAATAAACCGTAATAAACCCATCATGCTCTCAAAGTGAACATAACACAGACCATTACTCAAATTCCACCAGATCTCTGCGAAAGTCATTGAAAATTGGACCCCTCGGATCCGCGTGAGAAACGAAGGTGGGCATTTGAACGGTTTCATATTTCATGCATAGTGGCATGCATGGGCATTTCAAATAAAAAAAGCTAATAAGTCACACTGTAGTTGCCCCTTGGCATAATGGTTAATGCGTTGGACTATCAGCCGCTGCAAATAATTTTTCTTAGGGATGGACTGCCTCTTACAAGGAATTGACAAATCCTCTAAGAGTATCTCAAGTCATGAAAAGTGCTGTGCTGATTACCCGTTCGGAATTGGCATACAAATTTTAAGTCCCCTCCATTCCTGGTAACATGCACACATATTTATTTATTTTTAATACGTCACACTAGCTTCTTCTTTATTTTTATTGTAAAACGTCTAAGGTTGGTTGGAAGTTTAAGGAAATCGGTCAACACGTTCAATATACAGTGAACATCTGTATGGGCATACGTGTAGACTACAGAACTGTGTTTTGTCTTTGGTGATCTACAGCTTCGGCTAGAAACTTCCAGAAATTCCTATTATTTCTTTCTATCGTGAAAGCTTTTATACGAAGCTTTAAAGTCAAGTTAAGAGTGGCAACATGATATTCTTCAATGATCAAACAGTTTTTATATCGAACAAAGAATTCTTAATTGTTCATAGTTAAAACACTTTTATGACTCTATAAGGCAATATTGGTTTTGTCTGAAACATAATGCCGAGGTTTTAGTCAAATCTAACACATTATCCCGCTTTTCATAATGGCTGGTGCATTGAGCTGTCACGCAGAATATCTGAGGTTCGTTTCTCATCCGCTGCAAAAAAGTTTTCAGTGGTGAACCTCTTGTTTGTCCAATTACTAATGTCTATCTAAGAGTATTAAAACGAGCCTACTCATCAATAACTTACAAATAACTTATTAGCCTCATGCAGTCGCCAATCAAAACGTTTGATTTATTACCGGTGGCGCCCAATATGGGTTCGATTTACAATATCTTTGGTGGTCGTAGCTTCTGCAATATACATCGAACCTTTTACATTAAAGCTACGAAATAACCTTGACGTGCAGAAACGAACTTTCGACAACCACAGGACCAATGGTTTCAAAAAGATTGCTTTGTTAAGAGAAAAGTTTCCAGAAATTAATCTTTTTTAGGTTTACTTGAAATGGGCGCCTGCATAAGCTGCTTGACTTTGAATTCCTATAAATTTATTTCTTGCAACTTTCTTCCAAGATAAATTATCCTGATGGAAAGTATCGGCGACTACCTATAAGGATATGACGAAAACTATTTTCCTTTGTTCTGGTTTCATTATTAAAAAAAAAAAAATTAGAGGGAGTTTGATATCGATCCTCAAATCATCTCCAAAATCTATTTAATTTGTTTCTCAAAAGAAGCAGATTTGAGTGTCCACATAATTATCGAACAACAATCCAAGCCATGTTTGGGTGCGGTGCTATTAGGTTTTCGTCTAACTCAGCTATTGAAGGCTTAAGAAAAACAACGCTAGAGGTATATCCTATTAACACATTTGATGTAGAGCTTAGCTTTATTAACCCATTTCTTCATCGGTACAGTAACTTCTATATGACAAATAGGATTGTTTTTTGATCTCGGGCTCGCCAGGAAAAGTACTAGCATATGGAGCTCCTATTACGAAGCCCAGCAAAAATCAGAAATCAAACAAAAGATACGCAAAATAATTCTGATATTTCCTTGATTAGAAGAACGGGATTGGCATTTTGTGTTGAAGATCTTCACAAGAATCCAATTGAAAAAAATTGAGATCCTCTACCCAGTGGCGTAGCGTAGGGGGGGCGGTGGGGGCGGTCCGCCCCGGGCGGCAGGCCTAGGGGGGCGGCAAAATGTCGCCGGTGATGCGGGTAGAATAGAAATCATATGTTTCATGACAGATCATTTGACAAGTCAACAAACAACAATGATGTAAATTTGAAATTTGCCACCCTATCTGTGGTTCGTCGTTGACCGCTCTCGGCTGATTTTCGTGAATTCGTTGACGGTGAATAGGGCCGTAAAAGTGCATTTCGTATTGTCATGCGACTCGTGAAACTAAAACAAAACGTTCCGAAACTCTCGCGAAACTGAAAGGGAGTGTTCCGAAACATATGATATGCATATGCGAGATATGATAAGATAACTAGGATTCGACGGAAACCTTATTCTAGTCTCAGCCAGCTGTTGAATCTTCTAAAACTAAACACTTAGTACTATACTCAACCTTTGAACTAGTTTTTGAAAATGAAGAGAGTTAAAGGAAGCGGCGCGGAATACCGCAAGAAAAAGGCTAAGAAAGAAGCAGACGCGAAGACGCGAAATATTTCAGTTCTAGTTCTGGTTCAAAAGCTACGTTAACGTCTTCGGCGGCATCCAGCAGCAGCGGAAGTGATTCCAATGTAAGAAAGATTCCTCCATCTACAATGGTGAGCGGCCTAGAATGGTCCTCCAGTCAATATTCATGGGAATGCATAACTCATTTTACAGGCAGAAGAAGAAGACGTGCCTGCCGTCAAAGTTGGAAGTCATTCTGGTCGCACCACAGAGCAGGGTCAAGACGAAGTCGACTCACCAGAAGTACCTCAAGCATCTAGTCACAAGCCTGCAGAAGAAGTGAACCTCGTGAAGCTGTAAAGACGCTTAAAAATAAGTTTGTGGAAGTTCTTTAGGTACTGGAAGAATTGACGGATCGGTAGCCAGTCTTCTTCTGACAGTCATGCAGTCATTCAACTTCCTCACTTTTCTTGGCTTTTGAGCTACAGAGCTACCTGAAGAAGGTGACGCACAGATTTACCTGCAGCAACGTGGACTGAGTGTGGATAAGTGTGCTCAGAAACTCTGCGTTTTAAAAGCTCTCCTAGTGGAGAGCAGAGACCGTTTCGTCCAATCCGCAATCAACTTTTCTAAGACTCTTTGGAAAAAACTCGGAATCGAACTCAAAACGAGAAGAATTCGCAGGAAAAATCGCATGCATGGCGACGAATCCGCAGATGCAGCTTTGTCTCACGATCCTCATTCGTAAGGCCCGTAGAATCCGTTTATGAAACCGCTGATCCTACTTTACTTTCAATAAAAGATACGAGTACTTCATTGCCTGTGAAATGATGTCTCGAAATTTAATTTTAATTAAGCATTGAATGGGGCGGCAAAATGGGTCTCCCGCCCCGGGCGCCGAAATGGTACGCTACGCCACTGCCTCTACCACTTAGTCACAACATCTTATTCGAACTCCCCTCTATTACATTCACCCACCGGATAAAATGCGAAGACTTTATGGGCCGAATCATTGCTGTCCATTCGCCTTATATGACCTTGCCAGCTTAGCTGATGACTTAGTATTCGCTTGGCTAGTTTTATTAATTTAATCTTCTCTTCTAAACTTCTTCAAAGCGGACAAGAACTTCTTCATCCAATTTCGGTGACGTCCATAATCCAGTATCCAGCGCCTCTCTAGAGTAGGACCAGAACAATTATGTAGAATTGAGTAGTCACCTCAGTTGTTTGCGATATGGCTTTACTACTTAGTTCCCTTCGAAGGCCAAAGAAACAAACAATGATTGAGGTCATTTCAAGTGCAAAATCAGTATCCTTAGTTTGTTTTGCAGAGGTATATCAACAGTTAATCCGTCTATTTTCAAGGGTTTTAGTTGTTCCAAGACACTTTTCTTCTTTTTGGTCGGGGCGTTAATTCAGCGAAAGAGCTTCTAAGCTGGAGGACTTGATTTTTTAAAAACTCGACGAAAGGCCGGTTCCTTATCGATCTTTTCTCTAATTATATGTTGGAATAATTCATATATGATGTTCATTAAGAACTTACTTACTACAACTAATGATGCTACCGTTGATTCCATCTTTGGAATTCTTCTAATGCCGTCTACTTTGTTAGAAGTGGATTGGTAGGGACACTCCTTCGTCCTTGTGTAGATAGAAACCACATACTATTCCACTCCGACCTGTCTATAATGTTAGAATGTTCTATGGACACGAGTCCCCAAATGAATTGCTCTAGGTTTCTTTGTTGTAGTCGCTATAACCCCAACCGTTACTTTCTAAAGGGGTTTTTAATATATTTTACAAATCTTAAACATAAAAGCTTGATTGTGTAAGTCTTAGAGATTTGCCCTCTTAAGAGAGCTCCCCGTAATGGGAGAATTCACACTGCTCATTCTTAAGTTTTGATTTCGAATCACATCTGAAGAGTAGCAAAGTCAATGAACTTTTGCAGATTTTATTCTACACATGTGTAGTAACAACCTCTAAAGAAGTACCTATAATCTCATTTCCCTATGCTTATCTTATGTCACTAGTCATATGTCATGTTTCGTGTAAAGGAATCCGCAAGTGAAAACCAATTAATCCTTTTCAACTTCACTGCACCCTTCTTCCATAATCATCCCCTCTCATAAATCGCATAACTATAACTATAACTGATTCTGAACAGAATCTCTGTTGTGATTTTATAAGTCGCCTCCATAGCTAAGCGGATCTATTTTCCACTTCTGACTGCAATCATTACACGATTAAAAGGGTGTGCAGCCAGCACAAGTACACTCCCTCTCTCTTTTACAACCCGGAAACCGAAGTAATTAACCCCTTTTAACTATATAAACTGCCACCACCCACTAGGAAAACCGCATTTCAATTTCTACAGGGATACAAATGAAGGTAGGAGACTGTAAAAAACATTGCAGTTAATAATTGCACGTGCAAAGTCAACAACACGCTGAGCCTTTCACAAATGACATTTTACACTTTCCCCCTTCCATGCATTGGGCCCCAGGGGTATCAACAAGAGTGATGATATCAAAACGAAATATTCCCATCCAATTAGAAAACTCTTACCCAATATACTTGTAGATAGATAGAAGCTCATAGTGAGGGTAGTGACTGTCTGCGCATAGAGTGCGTTCAACTTCCTGTCGACACTATCACAGATATACTTGTATAGAATATATATATAAGGTATCGAAAAAGGATTCGAGCAATTTCAAGCTCCGATAGATATTTCCCAACAACTAATTAGATTAATCCAATCCAAGTCTAAACATCATTGAGGACAGCTTCTTCCAGTCGTCATCAGTACATCCATGCCGTTCTGGTTGTCATGAATTGCACATTACGAATAATCCCTTCGAGGAATCCTTTTTTTTCATCTTGTCATGCATTGGCTTCGCCCCATCGTCCGTTTAAACGATGCTTAAAATCTATTTTCCAAGTTCGATCTCCTCTTAGAGAAACGAAAAAAATCGAAAAGCATCTAAAAAAAAGTTTGAAGCATCTCTAGCTTCATGCTGAAGTCATGTCCTTGTATATGTCCCTTGCCTCTATACTTACATGAGTGCATCGGGAAATCTACTCCTTTGCAGGCTTGTTAGGTTTGAGTTGATTATAATCACTGAAGCGGCCGCCTGATGCATTTGCAACTCTTGAAGCTCTACAATAGGGTGTGTCACTTTTGTATGGCCGCAAAAAAGTACTCTTATTTTTAAATGTAATAGTGATCAAAAGTTGTATTAGGGTCTGAGGTTTAAGAACATGTAAAAAAAAATAAGATTTTGTTCGTCTTTGGCTCGCTCAAATCGGTTGAAGTTGAAAAAAAAAATGTAATTTACAGTAAAATTTTTTTTTTTTTTTTACGTTTACTAAAAAAAAAAACTAAACAAAATACAGAAAGAATTTTTGTCTTTACAAAAAGATATACCACGATATTGTAGGTGGTTCCGTTGATTTTTAAGAATTTTTTTTGTAAAAAAAAACAAAACGATTTTACATAAAAAAATGATTTTTCTTCCTTCTTTTATTATTTCATAACTTCTTTATCAAGTGTTCAATTTAAGCAAATATAAGCTTAAAAGTGTTTCCTTGCAATTATCTATGACTTGGAAGCCTAAAAATATTTTATATAACTTTTTTGTATCCACACGGTGCAATTTAAAACAACACCATATTTCAAAAATCTCGAAAAATCAAAATTTCTTGAATTTCATCCTATTTGTGAGCGAGCCAAAGATATTAATTAAAATGAAAATTGTAAACGCAGGATTTAATTTTGATAAGCAATACAACTTTTAAAAGCTATTATATTTGAAAATACCATAGTTGAGCACTTTGACACACCCTACTCTACAACATCCCCCAGCAGTCAGGTAAATCCCCCAAACGGAAACGGTACGGTAAGTAATTGCAGATCCTTGTAATCCCTGTCGTCATCGTCTGGCAAATGTATCTAAAATAATTGGTCGCAGTGCATATATGACTGCTGTTATAATGTTGCTCCATACACATACACACAGGCACCATACATTTTTTGTGATTTATCGGAGGACTTCAATTTTATATAAGCATGTGTTCCGGCGTGTGGTTGTACTCGTATAGTTTGGTCTTTGATTGGATTAGTGTCGATGGTCAATTAGTTGCAAGGATAGAATTTATGTTACAGTTGGAGATGTTCAAAATATTTTGAGTGCAAGTTTGCGGGGCATTTGCAGTTCTGTGGTTGAAATAGTCTGCTTCATCTACACATGAATTTGTGGTTGATTACGCTCTCGGCCGAGGCAGCTTCATATAGACGAATTATTTAATATTATAATTTTTGTGGTTTCGGTTGATTTTATATTTAAATGTTCATGACAGGTTGGTATTTATTTAATTAATAACAAACTTTATATAAGCCTTGATTGAAATCGACCAAAAACAAAAATTATTCCGTTGCCATTGCCGTTGCAGTGGCCTCAATTGAATCAGAGGTTTAGTTATAAAACAAAGAATAAAGTATCAATTAAAATAATATTTCATACAAAAAGGCGTGTTGAGTGCTTCCCGAAGCTAAAAGCTGAATGGAAAAATAAAATATATTGATAGTGTAAATTCTCGGTTAAACTAAAAAATAATACAGAGTAATGACACTTGCGTATCAGGCAGGGTAAGGTGGGTATGATGATTAATTAAGTCCGTGAAAACGTATGTATATGTTGAAGTGTGTTGTGGCTTAGTGGGTTTTACGGTAGAATATTTCACATAACTCATGGGTTTCTGTCGCTTTAAATTTAGCTGAAATAGGACAGGGTCATAAGTTCATGGGTTAAAACTCCAGAGTATTATTCTTTATTTATTCGTAGTATTTTTTGAATTTAGAACAAAAAGTTTTTTAAAAACTCAATGTTTCGAAATCTACATTCTCGATGTGTTTGAAAATTGACAATTAACTGTTTTTTTAACACTATTTACAAGATGTAGAAAAAATGTTCTTCTATGCGAAAATAACGATAGTCACCACACAAATGCTAAAAAATGGTTTCCGAAAATATTATTTTTTTCGAAAACGGTACATAGAATTTCGATACATGTTTCTTCTGTGTTGATTAATTCTAATGCTAGCTACACACGAGGCAACCGTTGCAGCAACACGGTTATGTTTAAGCAATGGTTGCTTCGTGTGTAGCTGTGTTGCCGATTAATTTTGAGTTGCTGCAACCGTTGCCAGAAATATCAAAATGTTTAGATATTTTCGGTCGGTTGCTCCAACTGTACTGTGGTTGCGGCAACAGTTGCCTTGTGTGTAGTGAACAAACGAAACACGTTGCTGCAACACGTTGCTTCAACGGTTGCCTCGTGTGTAGCTAGCATAACGATATATCCTGCAATAAAAAATGAAGTCCACGAGTGGATCTGACGAACTTGCTCTTACGTGAAAGTACTTTCGAATTCAAAAATTTTATATGCAGTCGATAAGTTGCACTTTGATAGCTCGAATATTTACTAACTCGAATGAAATTGATTAGCAATAGCGCCAAATCTTAAATTTACAGGAAAATAATTTGTATTTAATAACTCGAATTTCTATTACTCGAATGTTTGATGACTCGAATAGAATATTTGGTGTCACCTTCGTTAAGTCGAATTCTGAAGCCGAATTCCAAAATTCTGCTTGTTTTTACAATAAGTCGAAGTCTTTGATAACTCGAATTCGTTTTGGCAAGTAATGGTTCGAGTTATTGAAGTTCGATTACATATAAGTAAGTATAAAAACATGTGTGTAGTTAGAGAAAAATTTTCAAATGCATATATTTCATTGCCCAAATTTCCGTCTGATTTCTGTGAAAAAAATATGACGTTATGCAAACAAAGTTTAAAAAAAATCGTTACAAAAACAAATTGTTATGGCAATTTTAAGAATGAATAATCCATACTTCCATACTTTACTTATATATACTAATATTATAAATGTGAATGTAAGTTTGTTTGTTACGCTTTCACGCAAAAACTACTAAACCGATCATCATGAAACTTTGTACACATATTCTTGGAGGTATTAGAAGTAACATAGGCTACTTTTTATTTAAAAAAAAAATTTCGACGGTCATGTCAATACCCAGTCCGATTGACTATAGTTTCAACTGTTTGAAATTTTTCTATATTTATTGTTTTTTTTCCTTCTGTCATTATTATATGAAGTATAAACCTATTTGAATATTTGAGGTTAGGTGCCATTTTTGTGATTTCAATTCGTTCTCTGTTCTTCTTTAAAAATGCCTCGGAAGCAGAAATCTGGTCTATCCAAAAATTCGTCGCGGGCCCGTGCAGCAAAAGTTGCACGAAATCAAGAATCTTCTGTTCACGCAGAGCTGAGAAGACAACAGCAAGCACAACGGCAAAGGGTTTTGAGAGCAGCTGAAAGGCCTCTTCAGGCACGAGTTCATTCAGAAAGACAAGCTGCGCAGCAGGCAGCTAGAAGAACGATAGAAACGCCAGAACAATCACAAGCGAGAAGAACTTATAATGCAGCAATGCAGACCACGCGCCGTCGAAATTTCATGCGTAAGGATTGGTCTGTATTTAATGGTAGAGAATTTTGTAATTTAGTGAAAAATGATGTGGATCTCATTGCTCATGTTTTTCCGGAATTGCAACAAAATTTGAGTTGTGATGAGTGGTTGTGTGCAAGAGCAATATTAGCACCAAAAAATGAAGTAGTTTATAGGATCAACACCGACATTTTAAAAGAGGTACAAGGAGAAATGAAGAAATATTTGTTAATAAATACAATTATGGATACGGAACTAAGTACTTCATATCCTGTGGAGTTTTTAAATTCACTTGAACTGTCGGGTGTACCGTCACATAATCTTCAATTGAAGCTAAATGTACCAGTAATGCTTATGAGAAATCTAAATGCCCCTCTGCTATGTAATGGAACAAGGCTTCGGATAACGAAATTGGGGCAGAATATACTAGGTGCTACTATTTTAACAGGTGTCGGCAAGGGAAAAAGTGTGATCATACCTCGGATTCCAATTATTCCCATTGACCTTCCATTCCAATTCAAAAGGGTTCAGTTTCCCGTTAAGCTTGGCTTTGCTGTTACTATAAACAAAGCACAAGGGCAGACATTACAGGTAACGGGAGTGCATTTAGAAAAGCCATGCTTCTCTCATGGCCAACTATATGTAGCCTGTTCGCGAGTGTCTAATGCCCGGAATTTACGCATATTGCCACCAGACGGAAAAAACTTATAATATAGTCTACAAAAATATCCTAATTTAATACGCTGCATTTTATCTTTTTAAATTGTTAGACTTCGAAATTATTTATTTTTGTTACAGTGAAATACATATATTTTAACATTGTTGTTGCAATTCAATAAAGCATATTTTAAGTTTTTTAAATGTCATTGTATGTAGTAATTTTTAAAAACTGATAATCCCATCTAAGCAATAAAATATACGTATCATATTGATTCATTTCTATTGTGATGATGTCTGATACTTATTCAATGACTTAAATGCGGGCGAAGCCGCGGGTAAAAGCTAGTATGTATATATTTAAGAAAATTAAAAAAAAAATCCTTCAACCGGTTCGAGATATTAAATGATCAAGAAAAAGATTTTTGTTTTCATCAATACATATTGTTGCTAAAATCATAAGAGCCTTAAATAATATGTCGAAAATAAAAAAAATGTTCTATAACAGGTACCGTTCATAAAATATTTTTTTTAAATTTTTATTGTATAATACAACATACACGTTTTTTAATAAAAAAGTCGTAAGAGCCGTTTTCGAGATATTTTCCATAACTGCAACTGTTAGTTTTATAGCTTAAACAATTCTGATTTTTCCTTTAGATCATTAAGTACCAAGCTGCAGATAGACGTATAGACATAAATACATACAAACAGACGGAACTGTTGAAAATCTCGAGTTCGTATGTTTGCAAATTAAAATCTTGCCATATTGTCACTACATTCATAGAGCGAAAGTAAAAAATTGAAATTATGATATTAGATTTTGACAGAACCTTTTTTGATTTTCTAATTATCGTCATAATGGTGTTAAATAAAGTGTTTGATAAACAACCGTTTAAAAAGTTGAAATAAACATCGCTTACCAAAACTTAAAAATAAAATTTAAATTTTTTTTTGAAATCTCACAAACGGATAAATTTTTTATTTTTAAATTCAGTTTTCTTGGATGACAGTAAAAACATATTTTTTCCTAAAAATGATTTAAAAATTGTATATACATATTTAAAAAAGCCGTCATATTTCCTTTAGAATCTACAAGACATTCTGATATATCTTAAACTTGTAAAGGATTTCCTTAAACCTTTTTGCTTCCTGCCTTAATGACGGGCTGACGGAGTTCTTGGCATTAAATTATTCTATTATCGTTGGAATAATATCAATAATCGCTAAATGAGAAGAACGAGACGCTAGAGCGAGCTGGAATTTTTTGATTATTTTGTTTTGTGCACAAGTGAAATTTTTCTTAAATAAATCTACCTCAAGTCTCAAAACTTGAACAAGGACTCAAAGTAAATGATTTTTTAACCAAATTAACACACGGTCTTAAATAAGAAGATTTGTCAAAAAAATTGAGAAAACATAAATTTAAAAATCTGACATAATAGACTGAAAGCCCCAAGAAACGTTTTGAAAATTATAAAAATTAATAGAAGGCGATTCGAAAAAATTAATGTTCGATAACTTCTAGACGCATACCTGACATTTACATGTCAAAAATGGCATTGACAAAAGTTTGTTTTCCGAGTGTCTGCAGCTTATGAATTATGTGCAAAAATACTTTATTTTGTATAGGTCAACAAAAAAAATTCAATAGCGACAAATTGTACGATTTTTGAGTTCAATTCAGATCACCAAAAAGCTACATAACTCAAACGGAAATTTTTCTTGCAATAAAGCAAAAATAGGTCGTGTTTTGTGAGATGTCACACCGTCTTTTATAACCATATCTTCAATTTAAGGCCAAAAGAATTCGGTTTAAATTGTCTTTATTTTCATTTTCGAATAGAAGTATGGACCAATGATGATACGATACGTAACAATGTGACTTTTTCAAAATGAAATGGTCTATCGACTTTCTGAAAAAGTTTGTTGGTAAATGTACTCGCGCTTAAGATTTGGCAATTAGATTGATCTTAAAACCAACTTCAGACGTACTGATAAATTAAGAGATTATTCCCTTAGCCGCACTTCACGAATGTAGAATGCTTTATCCTACTCAATAATTCCCTCCCATTATGATTCAACAAAAATGTATATCGGTACCTTCTTTCAAATTCTCTCCAATTTTCTTAAAATACTCGTACTGTGCTCAAACATTTTAAGGGCAGTCATAATCCCTTTAGTACGCGCAAAATTACCAACTACCAAATTCATCTACCAAAAATTATTTTTGTAGTATTTTCTCAATTTTCAAAAAAATTACAAAACCTTAAGCACAACAAATACAGTCTTGGGTGAAACCTCGGGTTGACGTATTTTACTAAAACAGAGATCTCAATTCCGGACCACGAATTAGATGACTCTATATAATTATGTATAATTCAGGTTTTTTGCGAAGAAAATGAAAAAAATTTTGACACCTTATATTTCGTGTATTTTCGGTTTAGTGAATAATATTTTGACTTTTAACAACAGGGCAACTCTGGATTGGGGAGTGAGGGAAAATGTGTATGGGATGCCGATATAATGGAAGACAAGTGCGATGCCTAATAAGATACAACTCCGAATTCGCAATAGAAAACTAGTTAATTTCTCCACTTTTGAAGATATTATAGAAGTGTCAAATTTCTAGTAATTATTTGTATTGCGGGTCTTAAAATCTCCCATAAAAAATTTCGCATTGGTTTTTTTGTAAAAAGCTACAACACATGCTATGGTGTCTGCAATAAAACCAATAAAGTTTGCTATTAATCTAGTAACAGTGTTTTCACTAATGCCCCGGAAAATTAGACAAACCAAATTGAAAAACTCTAAAAAAAACTTCTGACAAAGCTTAACCTTTTTCTTTGGCCTTCTCCTCATAATAAAATAGGTTTTTTGAGGTGAAGGGGGTAAGAGAAAGATCACCATTTTGAAAAGATGGTGTTTTGTTGTTAATTTTATCACTCGTTCAAATTTCATGCTACATTAAAATGAACAAGCAACATTTTTTAGATAGTAAAATTATCTAAGAAAAGAACTATGTATGGTACTTACGGGCTTTATTAGTTGATTCGTCTTTATATACATATGTAACAGCGATCTTAAGTACACCTGTGTAACTTAAACTTTCAGTTTTCGAGAAATTTTCGAAGAACTACGAGTACATATATTTCAGTTTCTTCCACCCCCAAAAAAAACTTCTTAGACTTTAGGCACAAGCCAAATTTAGGTGCTTTTTAAGAAATGCTTAAGATATATGTAAATAAAGCCCTGCACCAAAATATCCAGGTTTGTAGTAATTTTTTTCAATGTTTTGTCATTTTATTGTCTAATTTTCCAGGGCTATAAGATTCACATCTTTATAAGAAAAGTACAAAACAAATAAAAAAAACACTTATCTCTTTATCTGCACTTCCCGATAACAAACATACGTTATTGTTTGTCTCTTGCATAAGACTATCAAGAGGCATTTTCAATATTGTTAAGCTTCATTTAATTCATAAATGTATCACTCAATCCGTCTATTTCGTGTTTGACAAATTGCTATCAGCTCGAAGTGATAGAAATCAAATCTTCTACAAGACGATTTCGATTCTCATCATAAACGCCCGTCGCACATTAGAAATATTTTTAAATTTTCTTTTTCAATTTCTTGAAACATCCCATTCATACAGTTGCAGTCATCTCTTTATGGAAAATCGTTTTTCTTGCTTGAATTGTTTTCATCGTCATTTTCTCATTTTGAGATTTCTTCCATTTTTGTTGGTTACTCAGCTTCATGATACGATCTCTTCTCATATACGCTCAGCGAAATTGACAAAGTTTGTTTTATTTTCTTTATTTTTTTTCTTATTCTTGTTAGATTCCCTTAAGGGACGAAGGTCTGAGAGAACTATAGTCATGGCGGAAAAGAAAAATAGTCTGGGAGAAAGAGTTGGTGGTTGAACAAATGCTTAACAAAAACAAAAGAATAATCGTAGTTTATCTCTAATAGGAAAACATCAGGTAGTTAATAACAAAAAAAGCGGTACTTGCCAGATAACCAGTAGAAGAAAGATCTTAAAAATTGGCCGATTCTTAATTAGATTTTGACTTAAAAATACAAGAAATGTATTTTTTAAAGCAAACATAGATCTTAACCTTAAATATATAACACCATTTACACTTAGGCAGTCATAATATTCTTATTGGAACCATATCGCCTTGCTATGTTTAACGGTACTTAAAAAATGGTGACCCCAACAAATTATAGCAATCTCCTTTTATACCACGGGTGGCTCTGGGAAGAGAGTCAAATCTGAACTACTGAGCCGACAGTCTTGAATTTAGTTCTTCAAAGTATCCGGATATTTTAAATATCAAAAACAGAACAGATCAAGATTAGCTAACCGAACTATTCGGATAGTGTTAGTTATCCGGATATCTGGATAGTTAAATGAGGCAATTGAGATCCGACACTTTCCGGATCGTACCAAAATATTATTTGCTATTTTATATATCCTATCTACATGAAAATACCTTCTGACTTCTTAGCTATTTTAAGTGTCGTTTTTGAAACGTGTTCTGCTATGTTTCACGAGGGTAAGATTTGATTTTGTTTATATACTCTGTTTTACCTTTAGTGTACAGGCAATTCATGAAACTGGATTCTGATCTTAATCTAATTCTGGATATTCGACAATATCGTAGCCTGTCTCATTTAACTATCTAGATATCCGTGATCCGACACTATCCGGACAGTACGGATCTCAAGTGTTTCAGGTCTTCCGAATAGTTCGATGATGAGGGTATTATTTGTAGCAGTACTGGCAACCATCGATCGGGGAAGAATACAGGAGAAGAGTCCGAGAAGTACATGGAAGCAGATATAAATTTCAGGCCCTTCAACAGAACTATACATCAGCAAATCGGACTTTATTTTGTTTTATATTTTTTGAATTTTTCGAAGAGACGAAGCTCATCAGAATAATTATCTTTCAAAATATAACATTAACAATATCTGCCAGACTGTAATATCATTTTTCTTGCATTGATATAACTGAACTGAGTGTAAGGAGGTATTTTTGCCTTGCTGAATGCTGGGAGGACACACATGAAATCCTTTTCATGGAATTTAAATAATTCACTTTTCTAAGAAGATTTCTTAAGAATAAAATGAATAAGAAGAGCTCTCGCATCTAAGAATACACACACACATGATAAAGAAAGCGCAGCCAAGCTGAAGAAGAAGATACAATTTCTAGGGAAAGGACAAAACGACTTAATATAATAGAACAGCAGAAGCAACAGAAGCACACAAAAGATCCTTGAAAAAGATGGATAGGTGGGTGGATGGTGATGTTTTTGGTGTACCTAGTCCTAGCCATAGTCATATAAGAATACATTTAGCTACATGTATACGGATGCATAACATTCGCTTACACATGACATTACCTTGGTTTGTAAATTAAATGGCACATTGTCAGAATAATGCCACGTTACGTTCTACGCTCTACGGTGCAGTGTGAAGCCGTGGTACTCGGAGGAATCACTAAAATGGCATGAATTTTGTACAAAGAGACCGTTGCAGCAGAATATCCCTAAGATTCCGTTTTTCATCTACTTTCTTCCTTATGCTTGTGCATCCTTACTCATGATGACGACGACAGTAAGAGGTGAAGTAAGATTTTAAGAAGAAGCTGTTAACAGATTGACATGGAAAACATACCAAGTATAAAATGGAAGCTATTTTCGGAAAAGAAATGAAAACGAATACAGATCTCTATTGTTGTAAGTGGGAGAAAAACGTATAAATTTCAAAATGGTTAAAAATTGAAATTGTTTCGGTACTCAATTATTGGGATATTTTGAAATGTTATTCCAATTGCAGGTAGGAATTTGAACTCATATGGAAATTCCACATTTTAGTTTTACGTTTAGACATTTTACAGTTATGAATGGGCACGTTCTTAGAAGTGACTCATGTTTGAACGTTGGTTAAATCTAAACCGATTTTTCATTATTAAAAAACAAAAATATTAATATTGTTTAGGAACTACATAAACTCAAACAAAGCAAAATTAAACTAAGAAGACTTCGAAGCCAAGAAGGAAAATAAGACTTTCACTTCGAAAAAAGTCTGACAAAGCTGAGTTTTGGTAGAGGCTTTTATGTGTACCTTAAATTTGGGCTGAGACTAAGGTTTTAATGGGGAATGAAAACCTGTTTTTTGAAAACTTCTCGAAAACTATCATTTTAAGAGCCTTTTTAGAGCAGATTGGTTTAAAAGATACAATTTACTTTTTATAAGGATTAAATACTTAGTTTCTAATATTATAACTATGGTCTTTCCAATTTAGGTTTGAATAAACAATAACACCTAAATACTTAAAATTGTTTACTGAATCAATTTTGAAACAAGAATTTTTTTTGCTGAATATTTGATTTACCACAATCGTGAAACAACTAGATCTAACAGTTCTTTTCGTTGAAATAACTAAAACAACTCCAAGTGAATGAATTTTATTGAAAGTGATCAATTTCGACTTGTTTTGCCTTTGATTTACTTAACTTTCGATAAACAAATCTGGATACTACAAGCTATTGGTTTTGTCACAGTTTATAAGCGGCTTTCCGAATCTCAAGGACTAGAGTCATAGATTTTCGTGACTTACCTTGGGATCGGTGAAAACTCGAAAAGTGGAACAGGATTGTGGAATTTTGAATCTCAGCTACAACCAGTTTCTTTGTGAGGTGGAGATTCGGAATAAACCTTCTTGAACTAGAGGTTCATGTTAAGTCTACAGTTAGCTATATTCTAGGCTATACGCCACGTAATATGAAGTGGTTCTGGGGACGAAATGAATTAAAGAAAACGCTGAATTTCAAATGCATCAGTCACAGGACAGACAAGAGAACGCAAAGACAGACTACCAATACCAAGTTATTAATGGAAAGTAAGCTTTGCCAGTCTTTACTCACCTAAGCGTTAGGTCACATAAACACAACAGATACAATATTCTTAAGTTTATTTTCATTTCTGAATTTTCTTTAAAAGTTTTTGTTTTGTATTTTTCTTATAGTTTAAATTTTTTGAGCTTCTTTGGTTATAGTTTTTTTTTTGTCTTATCTTTTGTTTCGAGCACGCCTTCACTTATTTTTTGTACAAACATTGAAACTGACTGAATCGGCTGAATTTGACGACATGATGTGGCCATCCATATCATCTTATTCGGGTCAAAAGAAGTTGGTTATTATCGACCGATAGCCCTCGCTGTTAAAGGCCTGGCCTGGCCAACGCCCGTTGTTGTTCTCACAGAATTGTGAACCAAAGATGCCACAAGTCCTCAGCAAACAATGACGTTCTCTTGATGCATTGCAATTTTGTTGATAAACCAATTTATCGAAAAATGGGCCCTGTCGATGAATATGATCGGCCGATACGCGCAAAATGTTCCTGAAACGGAAAAGCCACTGTCATAAGGATATTTAATCTTTGTTTGATTTTTTTGATTTGCTGATGAAAGTCAATGAATTTTTTAACTCGCATTTTAACCATTACTATAGTAATGCCATTGAATTCGGTGACCTCTGTTTTCTCTTTAAGTTGAGGATAATTTCTTATTTTGATATCTTACACTTACACACTAAGATAATTTTTGTGGCAACACTCCCAAAAGAAAGAATAAAGAAAAACAAATAAATGTTCAGAAAGAAGATATAATGAAAGAAAGATATAATGGTTGCATTTAATAGAAAGAGACTACCGGTTAGGTAGAAGAATATACTGAGAGAATAACAATATGATCATCAGTTGTTGTAGATCTGTTAAAGGGGAAAGACTTTTTATTTGTTTAACCGAATATTGTTTTAGTTTTGTATTAAAAAAAGCTAAACTACTTACATTTTCCTTATTCAAATTGAGAAAAAACAAATGACTTATAATATAACATGAAACTCGTTGTGAATACCGGAACCCTCAAAATTATTATAATCCCAAGCAGTTCTGGCAGATATTCAGTGGAAGAAAAGTGGAGCTCAGGTCCAGAGCAGCTTGAAGTAGTAAAAAGAGAGCACTGCTACATGGAGCTAACACTTACACCTTTACTGATTTTCAACCTTCAATCGAGCAAAAAAATCACGTTACAACTGTTGACGAAGCTGTCCTTCAACAAATGTCCTTTATCACTGAAGATGATTTTGCTCATCTTTTTCTAACATTTTTGAAGCACAATCGAGAACATCATTCGAGTGGTTTAGTTCTTATAGTTCTCTTATAAAAATGAACGGCAAGATCCTTACACATGAAATAGCCATTAGTGTGAAGAAGGCTGTGGAATAGACTGTTTTGTTTTGGATTGTTTGCAACAGCAGAAATTTAGACTTAAATTTTTTCAATACAATATAAATTGCATGTCTGTCTACTGATACGATAATTTCGACCAAAAAATGGTCTTTAAGTTGCGGTCATCTACTCGGAATTTGGGAAGTACTTTTTAATTACTTGAAAACGTTTTTCGTTCAAAAGCTAAACTATGATTAAAATGTTGTTTTTACTTACTGTTTTGACATTGACTATTCGTTAATTGATTTAAAGGTACGTTCACAGAGTTAGTCCAATATAATACAAAAGCAATCTTATTTTTCAGCATTAAGTCGAAAAGTATCACTCGTTCCGGAAAATTTGTAATTTTAAAAGACTTTTCAACAACTTTTTCCCAGGCTGAAATCTTGAAAAGTATAATTTATATACAGCTACCTTATGTCCCTATTTCTGACAGGCCTCGTTTTCAAATTGTGAGGGTTCAACTTTACTCAAAGAAAACAAATTGGCCTCTCAGAGTTGCTTACTAAGAGATACTGTAACTTCTGTTTTTTTGTATCATAGTATCTATTTTATTGCCGCCATTTATTTGATATGCCCAAATCACTTTTCGTGAATTAGTATTCATATCTCTTCACCTGAGTCGATTTCGATGTTCGTCAAAACTCGTTACTCTAAAAACATATTTTTTAACAAAGCTCCTGAGACTAGAACAAAGATCCGATGCACGTTCCAAATATCATTTTAGTTAATTAGAAAATTTAAACCGACCCAGTATAAAATAAAACTATAGTTCCATTTAATTTCATTCAAGGGTATACCTACCCATACAAATTTTTTAAGCAGAAGCTCCGAGCCTAATCCCATAATTTTTCAAAGTTTTCACATCAGCCGATTGCGTCCCTCGTTTATTCAAGTCAAGCTCACAATTATTAATTGCACCCAGAGCTCCAACAATTCAAGTCATCATCTCGCTTATTAGTCCTTGCTATAACTTTGTACACGCAGATTACTTACCCCCTTAAGCTATATGCCCCTCCGAATGGCGCAATTAATTTATTTCCTGCGATTGGTCTGCGTTATACACCCTACACGTACGTCGCGTCGCTCCGATTAGGATCACCATCGTCGTTTCTTCCCTCAAGTAGCAAAATTCATCTCATTTTCCGGCCCTTTTCAAGTCCTTTTCCATTTTTCTTGCAGTAGCGAACCCTTCAGAACGTAAATATAGAAAACATAGGTACTTTCCCAGAGTAGAGAAAAGCAAACCCCAACAGCCAGATGATGATGACGAATTCTCAAGAACTCGGCGCAAAAAAGTAATCTCCAAGTTGAATTTAGAATAACGCCACTTCCACTATTGCCATCCGCCGAACGTCTGACGTCTGACGTCCTCTGCCAACAGTGTTGTGTTTTGTTATTTACCTTCGTCATTCACCTATCCGTAACGTTCCGTCCGTCCGTTTGCCCGTTCATCCAAATGGATAGTTTTCCCAAGCCAACAGCCAACACGCTCGCCTGAGCATTATTTTTCTAGTGAAATCATCTTCAGGATTCCTTTTCAATCTGCTACTTTCTAATGTTTGGTTGTGTTGTTGTTCAGTTGAAGTTACGTTGAGTCCTTTTCTCCAGCTACACAACTGCCTCCCAATGTTTACCATTTAAATTGGATTTTTAATTAGTTTGAATGTGTTGACATTTTTAGCTCTCGAAGGATAAGAGCGAAAAGTGAACGAAAAGGATATTTACTCGCTGTACCGGTGATGGATTCTCCCAGGATGAAAACGGACGCAGGACTAGAAAGAAATAGAGAAAAGGATCAAATTGAAATGAGAAGCAAGAAAAAAAACAGTTGTGGACATTACATTTATATTCTATTCTCCCTCTCGCCATCAAATATGAACAGAAATCATCAAGGATTCTACAAATTCCAATACATATAGTTATGTGTGTTTTTTCTTCTTCTTCGCATTTCGGTTCTTTTTCATAATTTAATTTTTCGTCGTCCTTCGGCGTTGACGACGTCACGGTGAGTGAACGAATCTCTTCGAGCGAATAAATCAAAAAGGACTCTGGCTTCCCATCTGCACTCCTTTGTTGTTCAGAGGCTCAGACAAGTCCCTATCCCCTGTATCCATGCCCCAACTGTGATTTCACAAAAAATAACATCTTAATGCCTTAACTAGCAAATAACCCGAGGAAATGTCCTTTGAATGCAATGTTACCTCACTACAGTCCTTTCGCAAGTACCAGCAAAAAGAATTAAGTAGGTATATCCTTTGAAAATAAAAAACTTAGTCCTTTCCGGAACTGCAGTAACTGTTCGAAATACATTGTCAAGTGCTTTGAGGACTTCCTTGTCCTCGTCCTTCTTCTATTTCTGTTTTTTTTTGTATCTTTTTTTGTAGCCTGTATCCTCTTGTTCTCAATTTTAATTTTGAGATTTATTGAAATCAGGGAGGACGTTGGGTGGTAGTGAATACTACCATGAAGGATCTAATTAATTTTTGTTACTTTGGCTCGTGGATACCTCTTGTGTGTGTTATTGTTCTGGGAGTTTGTGGGTTGATTTTCATTTGTTTTTGCTTCGTTTCTATCGATCGCAACTAATTACTTTAATTACACTTCCTGTATTTGTCAGCTTACCTTTCGCTGTGTGGTAGGATTCCTGAAGGATACTTCATTGTGATTGTACAGTCAATTCTATTAACGAGCATAAACATTGCCTTTAGCAAACGACAGCGCAATAGTTGTTGTGAAATTTGTGAAATAGAATTCAAGCTTACTTATTATCCTTTGAAAATTAAATATTGAATTTTAGAAAATTTATAGGTATCAGCTGGAAATGTTCAAGGACGTGAACATTTGTCCAATAGTCCACGAGTGACAAAAATAAAATCGTCCTTTCCATTCTAAATTTTTACTTGCCTTCGAAAATCCCTAATAGAACACCATCTGTTATTATTTAAACAAAAATGTCAGACAATTTTTTGCCTGTCTCGCTTTTCCTTGGTTTAAAAATGTCTCACCACATTGGTCATCCGCATAGCATCTGGTGCAAGGGTTTATACTCTCACATTTAACAACTGCATCCATCCTATAGATATCATCTCTCTGGCAGATGCAGCAGTTGCATCAGAGTCAAACAAATTGCCACAAATTTATTTGATGGCATGAAATTTCTGTGCAGATGTTCTGGAATTGCAAGCAAGTGTAGGTACCCGCGTGTACCCGTAGCAACCCACATCCTTTTTTGCACCCACTCACACATCAACACAAGCGCCACATTGCTGAATCAACTGACAATGGCACTCACACAGAATTCACAGAGAAACGCGCTCACTTGAGTTCTGATGTCCTGTGGGGTTATACTCGTATATTTTTCTGTTTGATGTTTTTTACTGTTTTATTTTGTCATCATCCATGCAAACGCAAAGGATTTGCAAGGATCAAACAAATGAGGCACCGCAGTGTGTAAGAGTGCACAAACTCTACCTACACACACCAAACCTCCCTTTGAAACCCCTTTAACATCCATAGAAGAGACAGGGATTCTTAATAAAGTGATTTATTATTTTGTACAAAAAGGACTTGCATATCCCTTTTATCCAGTGTACATCCTAGAGTTACTCAAGCTCAATGTTTATCATCATTGTAGCGCTGATGTCCAACATTATACCAAAACATGCACTGCAGTAGCAATTTAAAGTACAGTCAGTCTCTAGTTTGACATTCGAAAATTAGGAGATAGGCTAAGTAAGTGTGTGTTTTTTTTAATAGTTTAGCTTTTATTACCAAACTCATCTTTTTAGAAGTAGTAAGAGCTTATTTAACACTGGTGGTTACTGCATGAAACCACCGTATCAAACAGTTTTTTCATTTATCAACTCAAAACTTTAAGCCTAAGCACGTCCTTATTAAACCACAGGTTTCTGGTCGTATCAACTCAACGCCAAAACTTCCTTAACTTTGTGTTGGTTGGTGGTTAAAGTGTGAAACCATCAAATCCCAGCTTTTAGCTAAAACGAGCATACTGATCCAGGTGATGCCTGGTGGTTACAACATGAAACCACCAAATCAAACAATTTGCTCTTGTATCCCAGTGGTCTTTTTGCAAGACCACGTTCTGAACTGTTATTCTATTAATCAAGAAAAAGTAATATTTGTAATTACAGAGGGATAAGGTGTCTCTTGAAAATATAGAGTGCGACAAAAGTTCTTAAAGTCCGTTTTCCGTGATTGGAACTTCAAATAATTGATAAAAAAGTTTTGGAATTATTAACTAAGTTTTTCTAAGGCGAAATCGCAAAAAGTTTAACCTCTGCATTTTTGCAAAATCCTGTATTTGTTCTAACAAATAGAAAACAGAAAAAAAATATGGATTGATGATTTTTTTAAATATGGTTTGGGTGTTCGAATAAGTGAACATATGAGCAAATTTTATATATACCATTTTGACAACTAAAAACAAACAAGCGGGTTTTTCTATCAACCTCTTTAACTAACGACAGATTGACTGTACCATTTGCATAATCCTAGTGCACCGTGCAGTCATTGAAGGAAAGATTTTGCAAGTTTGTTGTGGGCGATGTACTTTTTCGGTCCTCACGCTCTCTCAAGTATTTTAACGCGCAATAACAGAGCAATTTAAAGTTTTCATGTAAATTTGATTAAACAGACAAAAACACACTTTTCTTCCTCTGTTCCTTTTATAACATCAGTTTGCTCACCAGCCATCACCACACCAGCTACCATGAGCAAGGATGCCGAAGGACAGTTGCAATAAATTGAAATTTATTGTAAGACCGTTCCAGTTCCATTGGGAGGTCTCTATGCTAATATCTCTGGAAAATTTACAAACTCATACAAAATGCAGTGATGGCATCACACAGCGCTCACAGTAGAGATATGAAGGAGCTTGAATTGATAAGGCCAACATAGTTCACCTAGAGCACTCAATTCCGACATTGCAAATGCTATTGGCGGTGGTGGTCTTTTGGTCCTTTTGGTGCTTTTAGTCTGGCAAATCTCTGCGGAAATCTATATGGAATGCATATCACTGGACCAACTGTGGTGGTTTCATAGGGTTAGAGAAAGAGGAGAAGCTTTTAACTACTTGTGGTACCTGAATAGAGCAGAGCATCATCATGAATACGAATATGGAAGGTGAAGACTGATGGTGTGGTAGACCGAATGTCAAATTGATTTGAGTGAAGACCGACGGATAGCGGCAGCCAGAAGTTTTATAAAGGTCGATTAGTTTTTATTTGCCATTGGGAATTTCTTGAATACCCAAGATGAGTGCGGTTACAAATTGAATTTTATAATAATATCAGCATGGCATGGATAATGGCATCAGAAACGGCAATAAGAAATCTCTAAAAGACCAATAAGTGGAGGTGACAGTTTGTTTACCATAAGTCTTAAGGTGAATTGCTTTTACTGGTAAAGTTGCATTTTGTCTTAAGTTTTTTCAAAAGCAATTTACACCTTTAGCAACTACTTTGTGTTTCATTTGGAAAAGGAGGACTTTAATTTTCGGTATCATATGTCAAAAAGGAGGGCACTAAAGATCTTCTATGTATTTTAATTCATTCAAGTTCCTGCGGCGTAGTTGAGAGAGACATTCCTGGGACCTTTAATCTTTTGTCAACACTGTGATAACTGTGTACAGGTGAATACCAATTTATCAATATGCTACCTTTTTGTAAATTTTCCGCAAATGGCAACAAGCACGGTTTTTTAACTTGTATCTTTACTATCTTACTATCACTAACGATGTTCGAGAATTCCAAACGAAGTGGTTTCTGTCATGTGAATCTTTGCAGACGTTCGTCTATGGGCCTATTTGCTTTAAGTTTTATAGACCAATTCTACGTGGTTCCCTATTATATTTCATTTTATTTAAGATGGGTAGCCTTAAGAACTAAATTGTTGCAACCAGTTCGATTTTTTTTTTTAAATGTCTTCCTTAATAACCTAAAACTGAGTTTTTGTCGAAAAATTAACTAAAATTAAAATAAATTTTTACGCTTTTTCAGATTATTTCCGTCTATTTCTTCAATTCCTCATTTTTATGGAAAAAAATGGCAAAAGAAATTATTTTTTGACTAACAATGCGATAGAACTCCATATACATTTTTAGCCTCAAGTGCTTGGCAACATAATCCTGAAGCGTAAGAGTTAGTTTCTGTGATACAGTCGCGCATGACTATTTTGAATAAACCAGCAATTTTATTCCTTAAATCTGTGCACAATATCACTTAATTACACCTATACGAGTATACATACGTTTATGAAAAAGAAAACGACCCAAGAATTGTTCACTTTTGAGAATAGAATTGTCACATTAATCTATTAATCTCTTCAGCTTTATAAGAATTTTATTCATTACTAAAAGGCAAATATGAGAGGTGATTGAACACCACCCTGAGGTATACCTGAACTTTATTCATTTCATAGTTCTTATATCAAAGGGTACGGTATTGTCCAGCCAAGCTATAAGAACTACACCCTTTCTATAGGAACAAACTAAGGTGAGTTTTGATCCCTTTAACAAATTTCAACTTTTGAGCATTAGTGGCTCCTGAGATATGGGGCTTCAAGAATTGCTAAAACCGTAACTGCTTGACTACTGACTGATCACCAAAATTGTAGAGCACTTCCCAACATACCGTAGAACCTTGTTATATGGCGCACTAACAATTGTTGAAAAATCATGAAAATTGATAGAGTGGTAAGACTTGACGGTTAGGTATACAATTAAAATAAATTGAAAACTTAGGATTTTTCATTCAGAGGATATGGCATCCACTTACTATTTTAGAATAACTTACCAATTATGTGGAGCACTTTTGATTGCTGTTGAATGTTGAATTCTTTTCAAGTGGTTGTTTGTTGGCTTTTTTATAATCTACATATATACGAAAATTCCTTTAAAAATTATCTTTGTTTGTGGTCTTTGTATGAATTTATAATTCCATACCACTAACTTCACTGATGTCATTCAATTATGTTTATCTCACAAAATAAAATCTTTATAAGAAGGAGCAAACACAAAAAAAAAAAAACAAATTCTCATATCTATAAAAATTATGTGCGTAACTAGTCAGAAGTGTTAATGTTGTTAAGTTAAGTTTATGAAGTTTAATATTAAATTTCGTGAGTAGAGTAATATTAAAATAACTTTAAATTATTAAACATTATTATATTTACAGTTATTATTAAAACTATTTATATGAAGGGCTACAAAAATTCAAGAGAAATAGTGGAATAACTTGTTCATCTATACTAGTTGCAGTTTGTTTTTTTTTTGGAGAATAATTTTGAAGAACATTAAAGTAAATGATTGGAGGTTCAATACGATATTGAATAAATTTTCCTTGCTATAAAGTGTTGCTTTGAAAAATGGTTCTCTTTATGAAAATTTAAAAAAGTCACCTCTTTGCTGGTTGATCCTTAAAGTGACTTATAATTTTCCCATACAAATCAAACATTAAGTGTTCTTTAGGGGCTTGACAATTTTCTATTGTGACAAACACGTATCCTTTATCTCTCTTATGATCAGTCAATTTTTATTTTTATTCGCAGATCATTTTCTTGAATTTAAATAATTTAAAAAAAATTTATAGATGCAAATAAAACAAAAATTATTTCATATTCTCCCAACGTTTCGTCGGTGTTCCGCAACTTCTTCAGAGGAATGTCTTTAATTAGAAATATTTATTTTTTTATATATAAAAAATATATAAAAACTATTACATTTAATTTACTTACAAAAAAAATAAACACAGTTAAAAATTTAATCAACAAAATCAACTATATAAGTGACGAAAGAAAATATTAAAATCATTAAAAACATTTTATACATGAACAATTACCCAACACATATAACAAATAACTTAATAAAAACTATTATCGAAAAAGAAAAAAACCCACCCTCAATCTGTGATAACAATCAGCTGTGATAATACTGTGACGTTTTTTCTGTTTGTTTTTAGATAAAATTTGTTATTTTCTTGTTTTTTCTTTCTTTTTTTTTAAATCTTTTGTTTAAAATTTTTCTCTAAAGTGATTAAACAATTTTTTTATGTCGTTTTGCAATGTATTAAAATCAGTAAAGCAAAGCATTTTGTAAGTAAATTAAATGTAATAGTTTTTATATATTTTATATATAAAAAAATAAATACAAATATAAAATAAATACTAGAAATAAAAATGGGTTCAAAAACGTCATTTAAAAAGTACTATGATTTTGTCATCTCCGTCTTGATTACGAGTGTTAGATAGATTTTCTCGCATTTCAGCATTTTTGTCGGTTTAAAATCCTGGCATCCAAATTTTAGAGAATATCTGACTCGTAGACTACTACGGCTCCCGGAAATTACGCCAAAGGAATTTATGTCAGAATTCATTTTTTGAAAAAAAAAAAAACACTAGAAAATGTTGCTTGCCCAAAATTGGAAAAAAAAATCCAGAAATGTTGGAAATCGGGCCAGCTAGGCATGAAAAAAGAGCCAGAAAGCAAAATGGAGATTAGGCCCGAAAATAAATTTAATCTGGTCTAATTTACAAATTACATTTTGAAAAAAAGACCAGAAAACGATTTTTATTTTCAAAGAAGATACTTGAATGAAGTAAAAGAAACAAATAACAGTTACCTGGGGTGGCGCTCTACTGCCCATAACGCACCGGGGGCCTACGTTCAGGACCGGAAAAAATGCCTGAAATTTTGGAAAGATTGCCAAAAAAATCTGGACTGTTTTCCTAGGAAGAAAGGCCAGAATTTGTATGAACGAAATTTTGGCAAAAGAAAATGGCGTAATTTCTTCTGGCTTAATTTCCGGAAGCCCTATTGTCCATCTCAAGCCTCGTATAATTGCGTAGTTTGACCTGCCACTTTACTCAATTGTATACAGTATTTTTTTATAAACTAACAAAAGTTTAGTATAAATTTAAACTTTTGATTTACCTTTAAATAATCAATTCTCTATTATTAGACAGTTAAAAAAATAAAATAAATATCATTCAAGAAATTATTTCTTATTCATGCTAAGTTGTACACAAAAGTGTTGTTATCAGTTGAGTACACTGATCTTCCTTATATTTTTGCTCACTGGATCTACAAAAACTCTGTTTTGTAACTTTGTAACTCATGTCCCGCAATTAATTCAAGGATATCAAACGATTCATTCATTCGGTCAACAATCAAATGTATTGACAAGACTGAAGGACTGAAGATGTCAAAGCTCTTTGGTGAAAATAATTTGCAAGAATTATCAAAAATATGCTTTTTTCATAATAAGCTTTCAATTGACGAGAATTATGAAAGTATTTGGTCATCATTCCGTAAAGCAAATTGTCCGTGGAAGTACCAATACCAATACCATATCAACAATTTTGCTTATCGAAAAATGCGATTTGATGATTATTTCTCGAATTTCTTCACTGTAAAATTTGTCAAACAAAATTCCTCAAAATCAAATCAAATACTTTCAATAATTTGAGAATATTTAGAAAACCTATATTCATGCCCAAAATTATCTTTGTGTCTTGTTCACACTTCATATCGAAACTGTTTACACATGATTTCATTTTCGATTCATTGAACATACAAATTTATACAAAGAATTTAAGTTCAATCACAAAATATAAAGAAATCATCTTTTTTATTACCAAAATATATATTTACATATGCCTCAAAATACTTCGTGAAAAACACTAAAAGGGCATGGGAAAATCTAAGCAAAAGAAAGGCAAGATATTATTTGATTGAATGATGTTAGCGGAGAACCGAAAACTCCTTTTGAAAATATCCTTGCTGTGTTAGTAAGTATGTTCATGCATATCCTTTTTCTATCATCTCTTAAAGCAAAAGGATAAACGAAGGAGGCATACGAGAACGGTGTATAAAGTGATTTAGTTATGATCAATGATTTCATTTCAATCGCATCGCCTTCCCGCAAAACCCTATCAAGTGCACATGAACAACATATTCTTGAGCAAACTCAAAAATTCAAAATTTTAATATATACATACACACATACATATGTATGTATTGTAAATGTTTAATATTCCAGAGGAAATTTGAATTTATTTTTTTTTATCTGTGTCGGTTCCTTTGTGTACAATGTAAAATGTGATAGGATCTCAATTTATTTGCTTAGGATATTCGGAGAGTAATGTATTTATGAATTGATGTGATAATAAGAAACAGTCTTCGCAATTTTTATTCAAATTTGTTCAACTCAGTTTTGAATATATGGAAAATGTGCCGTTTGTAATGAAAGTATTGATAATAGTTTCAACTGAAGTGTTCAGTCTAGACACATCCAATTTTGAAAAATATTTATCACCCACAGTAACTGAACTCTCAAACTTCTGTGATATATTGAATAATTTGTTTTTCCTATTAAAAAAGTATACAAAAACACTCATACGCCACAGTGTACCTCACATATTCTAAAGCGCCATTTTTTGTTTGACCACTTTAAAAGGTATTTTAAAAGTTCTTGTTAGAATTTATGTTGTGAATGAAGTCCCTACCGTTGGCGGTGGGTAGGCAGCACTGAATTCAGAAACACCTTTGTTCAATAAATTATAATTAAAGCAGCCCCTAGATTGTTTATTTTAACCAATTAAGAGAAATTCAAATAAAATGCATGACTGGACCGTACGTACTTGCTCAGTTGTATGAGTGGTTTGGAATTTAAAAATTGTTTAAAAATATTAAAACATGGATTTCATTAGAGAGAAATGCTTAAATGCATAAAATTTCTGTTTAATTTCTAGAAAGGTGTGATGGAAAAAAAGTTTAAAAATCTTTTTATTATTTAATTAACTTTTTATATAACATAAAAAAAAACTTTAAAGTTAAAAAAAATGGAATGTCAATTTTAAGTATTGAGTAGATAATAAACATTTTAAGAAATAATTTCAAAAACTAATCGTTCACTCTTTTCCAGATATTGACTTTTCAAAAAACTATTTTTTAATTTTTTTCTTAAAATCCAAAAAAATATTTTTTTTAAAATTTTAATAAACATTTTTTTTACTTATGACTTATAGGTACTATAAGACAAGTTATGCATTCGTAAAAAAACTGAACTCGAGATTTTGATCAAAGTTGACACTACGATGATAGCGAAGACCAAAAAAGTGGGTCTCCCATTTCTGTCTGTCTGTTCGCCTACAGTTAAACGGCTCGGCCGATTTTCTTCAAACTTGGTAGATATGGATTTTAATTGTTTTCCCCGTATGTTTTTTAAGACCAAAAATAACGGTACCTGCCATGCGAATTTTTTTCGAAATTTTATAAATATTTTTCTTTCTCAAAAACTATCCCACAGATTTAAAAAAAAAAATTGAAAAATTTCATTTAGTTAAACAAAGGTAATGGTTGAAAAAAAAAATTCCAAAAAACTATTATTTTTGGTACCCCCCTTGGAACCATTTTTTTGTTCTTGATTTTCTCAAAAATGGTACGACCGATTTTGATCATTTTTTTTATGTTAAAGCTCCCCAGCTGTTTTAATATTATTGAAATTTTCAAAAAAATTTTTGCTCGATTTTTTTAAGACTTGATAGATAAAAGTTTTTTAATACAATCTACAAGATATGAGAAAAAAGGAATTATTTTACGTAAAGATAACGGTACCCTCTATACAAATGTTAAAAAATGATTTTCGAAAATCGTGTTTTTCTCAAAAACCGTTTCGAGAATTTTGCTTAATTTTCTTTCCATTAATTCTTACGATCTATAATTTAATAAAAAAAAATGAAAACAAGATATTACTGACTGTACCTACAATAGAACGTTTTTTTTTCGAATTTTAAATTTCTCATTATCGGCATAACGCATTTTTATGAAATTTCTTATAAAGAAGATCATAAGAATTTAAATAAAAACATTGCATTTCAAA
This sequence comes from Chrysotoxum bicinctum, assembly GCA_911387755.1. Lineage (NCBI taxonomy): Eukaryota > Metazoa > Arthropoda > Insecta > Diptera > Syrphidae > Chrysotoxum > Chrysotoxum bicinctum. The sequence continues at coordinate 207,805,288 of OU426989.1, read as the reverse complement.
ACTTAAGGAATCATATTTTTTCAATTTTTGGAAAAAAAAGTCTTTTTTTTTTTGGAAAATTCGATATCTCAAAAACGGCTCAATATTTTTCTTAGAAATTTAATTTTCATTCGTACAGTAACAAAAACTTAAGGTTGGCGTACCAAACTTTTTTCTCAAAAATTTTTTAAGAATTTTGTACATAAAAGCTTCTTTTTTTTTTAAGGAACTACTACAACGACTTATAATTTTTGTGTTAGGAGCAAGTTCGTGCGACTCAGTAGTGCATTTTATTTCGTCTTCTTTGTCATCTTTATGTCAACTTTGATCAAATTCTCGAGGCAAATAAAAGCGTCTTTTCAAATGAATCATTTTATTTTCTCAAAAAAATGATATCGAAAATCCAAAAAAAAAAAAAATATTTCAAAATCTTACATTTTTGCATTCAGGTTTTTTTTGCTACTAAAAATGTGAGATTTTTTTTTTCATTTCTCTTATTATTTTATCGATTTATTTTAAACAGATCAATACACAAAAAATAAATGTATTTGACATTGTATATACAGGAATTTAATTAAAAACTCAGCACGACAGGTGACAAGTACAGTAAGCATTCTTTTTTTTTTTGTCCAAAAAACGAACAGTTCATTTGTAAACTTCTATTGTTCCCGGAAAAAAAAAACAATCGAGCGTTCACATTTTGAACATCCATTCAAAAATAAATAACATACATATATTTGGGGGTATACATAAATGTATGTATTTCCGAGCATACAAGTATACCCATATTCACAGTAATAAATTTACCTTTTATGGAATAACCGACTTCCTGCACAATGTGTGTATACGCCTGACTACTTCCGGAATCCATCATGTCAAAACAAAACCTTTTTTGTGTGCTCCACTTTCACGTGCTTGAAAAACTCACAATAGTGTTTCATTTCTGCTCCAAAAACAATCTCTTAAGCATCATTTTTCATGGCCAGCCGAATACATTCCTAAAAAAAAAAAAAAAAACAAAGATAGAAATGGTGATATTCTATTTCAGCTGAAGGACCTAATGGTTTCCGTTGATTTTAGCCTGTGTAACACTTTATTGAGTGTGAGCGCCAGGATATTCGTGGGAACTCAGGTGGCTCTGAACATAAGTTCTCGCCTTCGTCTTCTTTATAACAATCCCCATGGTGCTTGCCTTTTCCGTTTTTTTTTTTGTCCTACGACCGATGACACGTAACGTAAATGATATAACAGAGTTGTGTTAATTTTGCTGAAATGTGATACAAGCATAGGAATCAAGTGCCACCCTAGGTTTGGAATGAGATATGGCACTTTGGATTTTGGTAACATTTTGGGTTGAAGAGAGGATCCTGTTCTGGACATTTCAAAACATCATCGAATGAAATTGCTGGCAAATTAAATATACCGAAAACGTGATTTTGGTTTCGGATTCGATTTCATTCTAATTCATTTCCACTTATGTTTCTATGAAGATTCACCCAGGGCATGTTCATGGCATAAACAAAAAGGGGTGGGTTTATTTTATATTCTATGGTCTCCCTTATGCGAGAAGCATAAATATGAAAATGTGTTTTGTTTTAGATGTTTATTTGTTTTTAAATTTATTTCGGCATTAAATGTCATTCCAATACTATGCAGATATTGATGAAAATATAATATTTAAAAAAACATTTGGATCGTTAGGTATTTGACTTTGCTTATCTCATCTCATCTAGAAGAACATTCAAATTCGATTTCGTAGAATTTTTCTTTTAGCACATACTTGGCATAAGGGGGACGATATTATCTTAAATTAGTTGTTATATACATATGTTCATATATGTTCAGTTATACACCGCTATCTATATGGATTCGTAAAAAAACATCGATTTAGAAGAACAAATTTGTTTGCCTTCGGTATGACTAGAGCCTACATGGATGGGTGGATTTTCATTTAACTTCTTTTAAACGTATTTCAAAATATTTCAAATATTTCTGAATTTTTTTAGGATCACGCCTATACCCCAAGCTATAATTACGACTTTCGTAGACATTCTAACACAAACTGGGAAATCAGAATTGAGCTTTGAAGCACATAAGTAGGTGAAAGACAAATTTTGGAAATACACATATACGAGGACTTAATTCTCTGAAACATGAAATGCCTCCCTCTGTTCATAGTATCTACTTCGAAAAAGTGCTATTTTCTTATTTTCTTAGAGCTCAAACAATTTCACTTTAATACTACCCGTGTTTTTTCGGCAAATTATATTTATTATGCAGTAAAAAAATAACCAATAAAAAAAAACAAACACGTCCCCAGCAGTCTAGTAATCTTATTTGAAATATGGTATCCTTGGTCAGCCACTGTTAAAAGAATAAATGAACTATAATTATTATTAACAAAAACGAAATTGTATTGAATATGAATAATGGAAAATGTAATTAAATATTTAGGACTAAATATCAGAGGAATTTGGATGGTAAATAAAAGGTGCGTTTTTTCTGAAAGTCCATAATGAATTGGATAATGAAACGACATCGGAACTTATGAACAAAAAACTTCACAATATACCATCCATCACGGTGACGTCAAATAGAGCCAAATGCAATAAAGCTAAATTCAAAATTTGGTATTGGCTATTTGGTTCTTGAAAACGTTTTTCGTTTTTAAAAAGCCTAATTGGCTACTCCGTTGCTCCATTTTTGAAAATTTTGTATTTTTGGCTTTGTTTATTTTTCACGTCACTTTGCCACACACATGTTACCTAAAAAATTACCAGCCATATAATATTAAAATAAAAATTAATCTTATATGGGAAATTATAAAACTTAATAAATGCAACAAAAAAATTCTAAAATAAAAGTATACAAATTAATTTCAAGTCACTGACGAGCAAAAAAAAAATAATTACATATTCGTATAGTACGAGTACAGCTGAAATAAAATGCACGACTGAGTCGCACGAACTTGCTCCTATGTAATAGACTAGGAATTTTAAAAACGAAAGTTATTTAAGAAAACTATTCATAAGGATAAAAAGAATTTTTTAAATTCTTTTAGTAGTAAGAGATAAAAACAGAATGCTATGCAAATATGAATTTATGCAAAGAACAAAAATTATAAGTCGTTGTAGTCGTTCCTTAAAAAATAAGCTTTTATGTACAAAATTTTTAAAACATTTTTAAGAAAAAAATTTGGTACGCCAACATTAAGTTTTTATTATTGTACGAATGAGAATTAAATTTCCAAGAAAAATATTGAGCCATTTTTGAGATATCGAATTTTTCAAAAAAAAAACAAATTTTTTTCCAAAAATTTAAAAAATATTTTTCTTTTAGTTTTGAAATGCAATGTTCTTTTTAATTTTTTATGAGCTTCTTTATAAAAAATTTCATTAAAATCCGTTATGCCGATAATGAGAAATTCAAAATTCGAAAAAATCGTTCTATGGTAGGTACAGTCCTTAATATCTAGATTTAAATTTTTTTTATTAAATTATAGATCGTAAAAATTAATCAAAAGAAATTTAAAATTTAGCTAAATTCTCGGAACCGTTTTCGAGAAATATACGATTTTCGAAAATCATTTTTTAACATTTGTATTGAAGGTACCGTTAGTTTTAGATAAAACAAAATTTTTTTTCTCGAATTTAGTAGACTATGTTAAGAAACTTTTATTTGTCAAGTTCGATCTTGGGGTTTTCGAAATATTGAGTTTCCAAAAAAAATTTGATTTTTCTTTTTAAAAATCCAAAAAATAAAAAATTGAAAATTTGAATATGCAATAATATTTAAACTTTGGAGGAGCTTTAGCATAAAAAAAAAATAATTTGAATCGGCTTCACTGTTTTAGAGAAAATCAAAAACAACAAAAAATGGAAGCAGGGGGGCTTCGAAAAATAACAATTTTTTTGGAAAATTTTTTTCAACCATTACCTAGTTTTAACTAAGTGAAATTTTTCAAATTTGAGAAAAAAAAATGTTTATATGAGTAAAATTTCGGAAAAAAACGTATGGTAGGTACCGTTATTTTTGGTCTTAAAAAAAATGAAAAAAACGTGTGGGGGGAAAAATAAAAAAAACCCATATCTACCAAGTTTAAAGAAATTCGACCGAGCCGTTTAGGCTGTAGTCGAACCGACGGGCAGACAGAGAGACAGAATTGCGAGACCCACTTTTTTGGTCTTCGCTATCATCGTAATGCCAACTTTGATCAAAATCTCGAGTTCGATTTTTTTACGAATGCATAACTTGCCTTATAGTATCTATAAGTCGCAAGTAAAAAGGATGGAATCTCTGTACTTCATAGGACTTCGAAAGTTTGGCTCAAGGGTAAACTGATAAGGTTTTCGAAAACCGCGAGTATTTCGGTTTAACTGTTTATGGGGAGGAATGCAAGAGCGATAAAAAATGAATGAGACATTGCGGCGGTGTACGAGAGATCTAATTGTTTCTGTTATATTTACATCGCCTATAATTTTTGAATCTCTCTTTTGAATTCTGTCTAAAAGACTCAGGTTGGTTATTGGGGCAACAGCCCAAATATGATAATTGTACTCGAGTTTCAAACGAATAAAGGCTTTCGATATTACAGCCAGACCAGAAGAGGTGACAAATATCATTTTATGAGTTACAGATTTGAAATCGTTAAAGAAAACTTGTAGTGAGCATTTCAAAAAGTAGTTTCTAATCCAATGAAGAAGAGATTCATCATGGCTTGATGTCAAACTCTATCAAATTGTATCTGTTGAAATATTAAGTGCAATAATCTTATTTTCTCAAAAAGAAATTAAAGACTAGTTCCACTGTTCGGTGAGATATCACCAGTGGATATATTGCTACGAAAGCCGCATTGTCGGTCATTAAAAAGTTTTCGTTCTTCAAGATATTTCTTAAGCTGATATTAATCAGAGTTTTCATGAAGGGACGGAAATACAAGTGGACGATAGTTTAATAGGGAGGAAGATTCGCCTTTTTTAGGGACTGACTGGACAAATTCTATTGAAGAATACCTCTTCAGAACAATGAGATTGATACTCTCCACGTCAGCGGATTTGTGTATGTCCAGTTCTTTGCGAACTCTTGCAACTGTACGAATACGGAACAAAATTGGACCCATGGAAACATTTGTGTTCTCAAGTACAGGAAGAGTTATAACACTCTCTGGCAGCATCGCATTAGCAACAAACTGTGCTGCAAGCAGATTGGCTTTATCTTGTGAGCTGATATAGGGAGTGCCATTGAGAACGAGCGTTGGGGTTGAAGAAAAAAGTTCCAAATAGTTCTCTTAGGCGTATTCGAGTTAACTGAGGTTTTTTGTTTGGAACGATAGTACACTAAGGGTGTATTTATCGGTGACAAAGGTAAGGAACATCATCTAGATTGTTGGAGGTTAGATCTGCAAAGTCAGAAATTCGAGATGTCTCATTAACAAGCTGAGTTAGGCGGTTAAACTCAGCAAAGCCCTCAACATACTTTCTTTAGGGTTTTGTCTAAAAAAAAAATATTATTGAATAAGCGCAACTGGTTTTATTACTTCTGATTTTATTGGCAGTAATCCTACTGCATATAGTTTACTGGATATTCATGGAGATCCTTCTGCACCTAGAATTAGTGTTGTAAAAGAATGCAATCATTTGTGATTGCAATCTTTAATGACTTAAATTAAAATATTGCATTCATTGACTTAGGACCGCGGCCTTAAATTTTCAATCACCATTCATTTGATATTGAAAAGTTTGCAATCACTCTTTTCCCCATTCATTACACAGAAATCAATTGATTGATTCTGAAACTTCATGAATTCGTTACATTCTTTTGTAACGAATATCTGAGAACATATCGATACCTTCCCGTAAGAATGTACTAAGCGACACTTTTTCCGAAAATGACTTTTTGATGAGGAAATATACTATATGTTAAGGGCCACGTTTTGGCCTGGGTTTCGCCAACCTATTATGCATGAAAAGGAAACTAGAGTACAAATAAAAAAATTTATCAACTGCCATGTTTTCTCATTAAAATAATGTTGCCCCCTGAAATTTGTATTATCCGCCAAAAAAAATTATGCTAAGCGACATTAATAAAGATCTCATTGTCGTGAGCAACAAAAAAGTTTGTTAGATGCCATTTAGTTTAACCAAAATTGTCTCTTAGCACACTATGATTCAACTAGAACTTTCCTAGTTTTTTTCGTTTCCTGAACAATTTTAGAAATGTCGCTTAGTACATTCTTACGGGAAGGTATCGATATGTACATATATACTCAATCACTTACATTTTATTGATGGAGATGTTTAAGAAAGAGTCATTATTTTATTTCTGCTTTCAATTTTTGTCTATGAATTAATTTATATTTTGACAAATGATGTTTGAATTAAAATGAATGCAATAACTGCAATTGAATTCAAAAGACTTCAAAGACTTCAAATGAATGTAAGGAATGCATGAATTCGAAGAAGATTGCAATCAATTGATTAATGTATAATGAAGGGGGGGAAAAAGCGATTGCAATCTTTTTAATATCAATTGAATAGTCATTGCAAAATTGAAGTCAATGAATACAATCGTTTTTTTTTTATAATTTATGCGCTCTCAAGGAGTTTTAAATATTCTTAAATTTTTTTAACAGAGTGCGAGTGCTTAGGAAATAGAGAGAGTATTGATTTGGAGATAACGATGTAAAATTGTGTTAAATAAATAGTTTCTGAAAGATAGCTTCCACAAAAAATTGCATTCTATTGCAACTCTGCTGTAAATAGCTTTTCTGACAAAATACAATTTCCACAAAGAACAATTACCAGTAAACCATTTAACCTTACTCCGAAGGTTCCGTTGTGTAAAGACATTCTTTTTTTTTCAACTAATACAACTTATATTGAATATGTGCCGAACTTTATTTTTCTTTCATTTACCTTCTATGCAATCCTCCTTTTGCTGTATGGACTGGGACGGTTATGTGACGCATTTTAGCAGATATTGTTGGGTACAGTGCTCACGGAAAAAATCACCTGTGCTTGACGCAGATAGGAAATTATATTTTTTTATTAATTCGTCTTAATGCCAACGGATAGACAGAATTTTTGGTGTGCCAACTTTCAGAAGAAAGCCACAAACGATTAACTATGTAAAAAAAAAATGAATTTTACAAATTTAAGCCAGCAAATGTTAAAGCTGAACTTGGTGTTTTGTTGATGCCGCTGGAACTAGAATTGCAAATCGTTGGAAATCATCAATATTCGTGGATAAGTTTGTTTTCGCCTTTGAATTTGCCTCGATTAAATTTGTTGACAATTTTCTGAAACTCAATATAGTTCCGTTGCACAACTTTGGTGCATTTAAGTTGCGAATAAACTTAGTCACCGATTGTTCCAATTAATTCCAAAATTTATTCAGATTATTATTGACGACTTAATCTTCGTCCCTTACTACGTTGATCGATTTGTGTTTGACTGATCGAGCTTGTAGTTACCGTTATTTTGATGCCAAAACTGCACGTTCGTAGCTTGAATATTCAGTTGTATTTTAAAGAAGCTTACAAATAAGTAAAGAAATTCGGTGGTGCAACCGCTCGAAAAGAACAAGGACTTAGTGACTTACAACTCTCAACCATTCTTGTGTGCGTGTTACCAGGAATGGAGGGAATATACATTTTTCTGCCGATACCGAACGGCTAATGAGCAGCACTTTACATGACAAGATATATGCTTACAGGATTTACCAATTCTTCGCAGAAAGGCAGTACACAAAAATAAGCAGTGAAAAACTTTTCTGCAGCGGCTAAGAATTGAACCCAAGACCTTATTTATGACACTCCAACGCACTGACTATTATGCGATAAGGTACTACCTTGGAAGCTTAGCGGTAACGAAATCTTTTTGGTGCCGAGATCAATAGGAATTTTGGCATCTCTGATGTCCAAAATTTGTTTTAAGTATGTTTGGGTAGAAGGGTCCTTGCAGCAAATGTACCCAAATATTCGTCGCTAGCGTACTTTCCTCAAATCGGTTCCAAGAATACGATGATTTAAGTTGACGTGTAATACGGACACCATTCCATGGAAATTTACTGCTATCGATAGTGTGGTAACAAACTAGCTTACCAAACACCTTTATTATAACGATACTTTCTTGCCATTCAACACTTTTTACATTTTTAACTTTATCACTCCCGGCGAAACTGGTCACGCTCAAATTTTGTATATACACAAAAGCTTTTAGAATCTTCCCATTATTAATGGCAAAAACTTTTCGCTTATAAAGTAAAGTATCTACAAATTATACTTGACACTCTGGTAATGTGGAAGCTTCAAGTAGAAACAATATGAGCTCGAAAATAAATTACGCGAGATTCATTAACAGACATTTTGATTTCCGAAAGATCTTTCACTTCTGGGCATTACTGATTCATTTACATATGTTAAAATAAAACATAATTAAATTTAAGACTCACCGCTGACAATATAAACTCCTTCCCTTGTCTTCCTACTCACGTTGACTTTCACATAAAAAAATAAATCATTTCAAAAAATCATAAATCACTCTTCATACAATGACAAACAAAAAGTTAATCGAAAAAAAAATTCACTTCAAAACAATCTTATCACCTAAAAAACAGCATCGGCTTGATAATTTTGTTAATGTGTGCATGTGTGAAGCTATTTGAAAAATGAGCACTTCAAATTTTGACACTTACAACCACATCATAGCAGTATATGTACATGCATGCCTCTACCTTTCCAAAATACCTACTTCATCCATACCAATCATCGCATATCAATGTTCACCTCTTATGCGACCCTGTCCCCTCCCAACTGCTCAAACACAAAAATAATCTCCTCACAAGATAAACTTTCGAATATCCAAAAGTGTCTTAGTCCTCAAACATGAGTCATATTTCCTCTCGAGGTATTGAAAGATTCTCAGAATGGTTCGCCCGTTAAGTTATTAATTTCGTCCTTAAACGCAAATTCTTCATACAAAATTCATTCAGTTGATTTAGGATGAAAAATCTGTTGTTCTATCTAACGAGCCCAGATGATTTTTTACTTACGAAAAAATCCACTCAGGATTGAGTGTAATTTTGAGCGGATGTATTAGAAGTAAGCCTGCGCAAAACTCCCCAAATGATTGATGCGTCTAGAAAAGCATAAAAACGCTCCCGGAGACTCCCGGAAAGCCATTTCGCATGCTCTGAACAACCTAACAAGCCCCAAACAACCCTCTCAAAAAACCAGGGCTGAGTAGAGAAAGAGCTTTTGCCAAGGGTTGGCGAAAAAATCAGCACACTATTCGATGCAAAACTTTCAACGGATTCACCGTTTTTCATCCCTCGTAGTCGGTTGTGCGACTGCAAAATTTAGTAAGTCATCAGCGTACCTCGAGTTCAGTTCTGAAAAGGAATTTTTGACAAAAAAAATAATATTATAACTTATCCCTCTTGGTGTGTAAAGTCCTCTTGTGAGGGTGATTCTCTGGGTGAAATTTGTTCCGCGAAATTTGTCAAGACCAGGTGTGGACCGTTTTCTAAGTGAATTTCTGAGTAGAATTTAAGAAGGAATTAAAGAAAAACCGGATCACATTTTAAAGTGCATCTATTTTTGTGCAAAAAGTCGTTAAAAAGTGCCAAACAAGTGAAACAGAATATAAAAAGAAAATTGCAAAAAAAAAGAAAGTATCTGACAGATACCCGAGCATCTCTAAGTGTGATATAAGTGATTTTAAGTGTGCGAGAAAGAGAAGGAAGATATATTTTTCTTCAAATCACATCTAAAAGCGATACGACAAAAAAGAAAGCTGATACTCTCAATCCAGCTGTTAGGAGGACATTTCTAAGTGACTGACATCTCTTATCGTCTGCAAAGGTAATTCAAAAAGAATTGTATCCTCTATCCTCTGTTCGTCCTTTTATTAAACAGAAAAAAAATTCCAAGGAAGGGACATTATTCCTGTCGTTTTGCTCTTCTAAAATCGATTTTTGCCTTTTGTAAGACTACAGTATCCAACAGCATAAAGCTGCGGAGTAGATTTTATATTATGTCCTCTTGAATACTCCGTTTGGTGTATCCTGGTGAATCGTCAAGGATTCAGTTGTTAGAGCGAAGGTTTAGGCGTGCATATTAGACAAACTTCGAATGCATATTTAATGAGGATGTTTTTCCATCCGGAGAGGTTCCTCGAGAAAGTGTAGCCGTATATAAGTAAGCCAGAGTAGGGAGTAATTGCAGGGTGGAAGGGTAGTCTACCTTACACGAGCTTATATCATCAAAGGATTTCTTCCATCAAGGAGGACGACGGAGTATAAAAGAGCCTCAAGTGATGCTTTTTACAAGCAAGTGTCTGAGAACGCTAAGTACAGCCAACGCCAGGCCAAAGAGTGAGAGAGAGCCGGAGAGTTTTTTCATAAATATCACGTAGTAATGGAATGAAATAATTTTCCGACTTCGAGAGGGGTGAAAAGGAGGGTCATAAGCTCCAGAATGCAGCATCTGGGGCTGCCTAGAAATTACATTAGGAGTGATTTTCTTAATTCTCTGGTAAAATATTAAATCCAATCAAAAACCTTTTACAAAAAATAAGCTTACCGGTGATTAAAAAAAAAATATCTGAAATTCTTAACAACAAGACCAACTCCCACTACTTCATTATGCTTCATCATCCATCTTCATTTGAGTATTTTCCTCTGCTGTTTGATGCCTTAATAGGATGTCGATGTCGAAGGGAGGGTAGAAGTTATCCTCTTTATATCAAAACACTTATCAAAACGAAGATTGATTTTTGTTGTTACTGTCATATTTTTTTTATTTTATTTTATGGGCGTAATACGATTAAACTTATCAGGTTTATAATCGCTTGTCCCAAGCTGCCAATAAGTTTGTATTTTTTCCCAGATTGGGGGATGTTTGTCCTTAATTTCTCTTCCTTGTGTCAGATAGGAGGTATCAGAGGGAAGAAAACACCCCCTAAGTGCAGGAAGTTTGAAATAAATGTTTTTGTTGTGTTGATGGTTTGGTGAAACGTGTGCGTAGAACCGCACATTCTTAATTTGAGCCGAAAATTTTGTTTTTTTTTTGTGTTCCTTTCAATTTGTTTGGTTTTCTGTTTGAGTGAGTATGTGTGTGTGGGTTTTTTTTTATTTTTCTCAGGAATGAATTTTCATCCATTTTGTTTTTCAACAAAACAGACTCTTATACTTTATGTCCCTATGGAGTAAATTGAGGAAAAAATAAAAGCGAGCAGAAAGTAGAAGATGAACAACCCCCTAAGGATTTGCACGGGGGATTGGGGGTGGGATTGTTTTATTTATTTACTTGTATTAATATTCATTTCATAAGTGAATAAAGGGTTCGAGAAAAATGTGTGGGTAGATCGTGGAGAAATAAAACTTTATATTATATAAATCATACATAGATATAAATTTGGATTCGAAGATAAAAGGATATTGGAAACAATCCAATAAAAGGATAAGGTTAAGAATTTTAACCGGAAAATATAAAAATTAAGATGCACGAGTGGATACCTTATATCAGGTTTCGGAAGTGTTAAGAGTAAACCTTCAAAATGGAACAATCAACCAATTATCCTTCTCTTTCGATGAGAACTTCTAATTCCATTTTTTTTATTTTTCAGTGAGTTATTCATATAACGACTTAAAAAACAATAAAGGGATATTGAACAGAAGATAAAATTATCTTTTTTATAACACTGAAGTTAATTCAAGGGGTTTTGACTTCCCTTTAAATTTTATGTTTTAAGATAGTGCAAGCGTTTAGAAAGAAATAAGTTACGAAATAAAAATGTACATTGCGTTAAATATCTGGATTTTGAAATCGGAGGGAAAAATAATGATTGAAATTCCACATACGTGTTGTACGGCTAAGAAATAAGTCTCAATGGTCTACTAATACGCACATTCTTAGTAGAGCTAGTACTAAGGCGAAATAGTTAGTGGAGAGAAATAGTTTGCTAGAGCTCTGTCTAGAAACGATAAAACAGAAAGAGGCATTTCGACGATATTAGGTTATGTTAGGTTAAGGTGGCTGCTGACCGGAAAAGGCCTACACACTTAGACCAATACTTGGTCCGTTGTGATACCACAGGATTTCAAAAATCACCCTTACTCGTTAAACCATTTTGAGCTAACAATGAAGCGTTTGAGACAGTGAATGTCGGAATTATTTAGATCACTAGGATCATTATAGTAGTAGTCTCCCAAGTGGAGTCTACGTCTTTGTACTAGGGCAGGGCAAGAACATAGAAGGTGAGGAACTGACTTCTCTTCTTCTTCATTCATGCAGCTTCTGCAAAAATCATTTGCAGGAACTCTAAGACGAAAAGCATGTCTTCCTATTAGGCAGTGTCCAGTAAGGACACCTATAACGGAGCTAATATGCAATCTACCAATAGAAATTAGTTGTTTTGAGCGTTTAGCATCAAACAATGCCCAAATTAGTTTAGTAGACCGGCAAGTTGGGGTCCTGGTCCACCTGTGGTTAGCTTTCTTTATTGTATCATGCTTTAGCATAAGTTTACAAGTAGCTAGGGGTATACCGATGTTAGATTTGATATCCAACAAAGGTTAGATTGTTCCGTAAGGTGAATACTAAACTGTTTTAACATCCCACAAGAGATGATCGACAATTTAGGGCTGTGAGTGAGTTAATGGAGATAGAGTCCAGTGACTTTATGGTAGCTTGACTGTCTAAGAAAATACGTATATCAGTAGTCGATACAACGTTTTCTTTGAGCCAAGAGAGGACTTCTTTTATTGCTAGAAGCTGTGCCTGAAACACGCAAAAGTGATTGGAAAGACGAAAAGATAGACAAAGATTTAATCTTTCGGAGTATATGCCTTCACCGACCATATCATCGGAATATCTTGCGACGATATTCCAATGAAGAAAATTTTTCCGAAATTCATCCATCATCTATTAGCTTTAAAGTTCTATTCGGATTCTATCAAGTAGACGCAACAATGTCCAGACCCTAACCTTAGGCGTATATGCGTCTCATAAATTGTTGCCAGATCAGTAGCGGAAATAAAGTTTTTACATCGTCTTGGGGAAGATAAGCACTAGACTGCAGTTTAAGCAATATTTTAGATATATATTTTATGATTCCACAAAACGTGGTTAGTGATATACACACATGCCAAGAAACAAAAGCTAAATGTGGATATATTCCTCTTAAAAGACAAGGTTCTAGTAGTTTTACATTCCACATGAGTATTGATATCCCTTGCGACGATGCTGTTAAGGTCGGATTTCAATGAGCTTATTATATCTTATCAGCTTATAGCTAACCGAAAAACAATTCAAAAATGAGTATGAAAAACTTAAAGTGCTGCCGTCAGCGAAACAGTCAATTGGACTAGAAGTTTTATGCAAGATATCATTTATGAATATAAGAAACAGTGTAGGTGACAAAATGGAGCCTTGGGGATCATCAGCATTTATTTTGTGAAAATCAGACTTGAAATCATCCATTAGAACTACGCGGCCTTCAATATCTACTTATAATTTTTGATAATGTATTTATCTTTGTTCGTTCCAAGTCTTACCCAATTCTGAAGTCTTTTTCGCTGTAAGAAGCAATATTCTTCTTGGTTAAAAAAATAACTTTAATATGTCTCTAACTCTAACTACTGGTAAACATTTGCAGTATTCTTGTCAAAAAAGTCCAATTTTCATCTGCTACACTCATATAACAGTACGAACTAGTCGTTTTAGAGATAGAGGCAATGATTGGTTTTTAGGTTCAGTAATTTATCTTTGGACGATTTTTGAAGCCATTCTTTACTTGCCCCATGTATTTTTACTTGCGACTTATAGGTACAGTAAGGCAAGTTATGCATTCGTAAAAAAAATCGAAAATATAAATATTTTTTTTTTTTCAAAAACTGTCCAACAGATTTTTTAAAAAAAAATCATAAAATTTCTTTTAGTTGAACCTAGGTAATGGTTGAAAAAAATTTTTCAAAAAATGGTTATTTTGGGTACCCCCCTTGGAACCATTTTTTTTGTTTTTGATTTTCTCTAAAACGGTAGCACCGATTTTGATCATTTTTTTTATGTTAAGGCTCCCCAGCAGTTTCAATATTATTGTGTATTCAAATTTTCAAAAAAATTTTTTTTGGATTTTTGAAAAAAATTTCAAAATTTTTTTTTTTGAAAACTCAATATTTCGAAAACCCCATGCTCGATTTTTTCAAAACTTGATAAATAAAAGTTTTTAAGATTTAAGAAAAAAAATTTGTTTCACACAAAAATAATGGTTACCCTCCATACAAATGTTAAAAAATGGTTTTCGAAAATCGTATTTTTCTCGAAAACGGTTCCGAGAATTTTACTTAAATTTTTTTTCTTTCAGTTAATTTTTAAGATCTATTATTTAATAAAAAAAATTTGAAAACAAGATATTACTGACTGTACCTACCACAGAGCGATTTTTTTAAATTTCGAATTTCTCATTATCGGCATAACGGATTTTAATGAAATTTTTTAGAGAGAAGCTTGTAAAAAGTTTAAAAAGCATTGCATTTCAAAACTTTAAGAAAAATATTTTTTTGAATTTTGAAAAAAAAAATCATTTTTTTTTTTTGAAAATTCAATATCTCGAAAACGGCTCAATATTTTTTTTTGTAAATTTAATTTGTATTCAAAGAATAATAAAAACTTTAAATTGGCGTACCAAAATTTTTTCTTAAAAATGTTTTAAAAATTTTGTATATACTCGTAAAAGCTTATTTTTTAAGAAACCACTACAAAGACTTATAATTTTTGTTCTTGCATGAACCTATATTTGCTTGAATCACATGGCATTCTATTTTTACCTCCAACTACTAAAGAAGTTGTTTTAGTCGTTTAAAAAACTAATTTTTATACTTTTGAACAGTTTTTCTCTAATAACATTCATTTTTGAAATTCTATTACATAGGAGCAAGTTCGTGCGACCCAGTCGTGCATTTTATTTATTTTAAATGCAAGCTGAATGAATACCCATTTGTCTAAAAATATTATTATTAAATTCATTTTCTCTTCAATTTTACTTAAATTTAACGTAAAAATAATGTAAGTGACATGATGCAACCTTGTCTCAACCCATTTTGGATGCTTTATTCGTCTGATAACATCTTAACCAACCTTCCGAACTGAATTGTTCTGAAGTAGCTGGTGTTTTATTATAATAAAGTACAATTTTTTTAGTAAGTTGTACTACATACATATTTTAAATAACTTCTAGGTTTTTAAAGAATTGGGATCAAGTTCTTATAACTAAGCATTCTTCTAATAAACTAAAGGTATTTCGAAAAGTTTTTAAAAATTTGTGTTGGTTATACGAGTAAGTACCGCAAACTAAGATGCCACACATAGATACTTATATAAATTCATTATCAGTACAGGTTAAGATTTAAAAATTCTTTCAAATGGGTTAGTAACTGATATACCTTACCCAAATATTAGATGATTTCGGACTACTACTACTGCTCTTATGATATAAATTCTTTAACTGAGATGTGGTTGTTATCCTTTCTTTTATTGAACTTAACTTATGAATTGATCTTAGACGCGCAGTACGCGGCTTATTTTCTATGCGGTTTTCAATTTTATAGCGCTTTATAACATTTTGAATAGTGGAACGTCTTTTAGATATTTCGGATTAATATTTGTTTTGATTTTGATGAAGATCAATAACTAAACGCCCTTCTTCTCCGGTAAGCTCCTTTCTTTCCATTTTTTGACTGTTTTTGACTAAAAATTAATCACAAAACTAAACAAATCTAACTCAAATAACTTTAATAATGCAAATAATGGTAACTTTCTTGATATAAGAATTAAGAAGAAATATGTATCTGTTAAAATAAATTGAAAAATTTCGGAATTTTCTGATATTGCAAAATATTTACTATGTTTTCTTTTAAAAGCGTTGTACCATGACTTTTGTGGAACACTGTATATCCAATTTTTCATTATTATTCATACTTTGGTTTTAAACTTAAACAAGTCAAGTGCTCCCTTCCAACCAAAAGTTTTCAATACGAAACGGCAGTATCAAAACAAATAAGTTATAAACGAGTTATAAAAGCCTTAAAAATAACCTCGGATTGTGAGTGTCCATGGACTTTTGAATACAACATTTTTATTAAGCCATACCTTTTCGAAAATGAGCATTATCTATTTCTTTTCCTCATTCCGACCAGCCGTTGACACTACCCCGTGTGGAAAGGATTTGGAGCGTTGTCAGTGGATGCTCCTGGAAGAACTTCTCTTGCGCCACCAGTATTTATAATTTTTGAATGTACATATGTATATCAGTTTTGAGGGTTAAGATATGGAGTCAAATTATAAATTGAGATTTAAAAAAATATCCCGCTCAAAATTTTACAAAGGAGTTACTGATGCACATTACTTTCGAATGTCTGAATATCGTAATTAGAGGGAAATATTGACGGTTAAAGCATCCCACATTCGTGTTGTGTGGCTAAGGAATGAATCTCTGAAATTAACAGTATTTCCAAAGTAGGGCTCAAGGTTAAACTGATGGACATTGTCTGAAGCGCGCGTATTATGTTAAAATGTTTAAGGGGATGAATGCTGTTCATTGTATGAGTATGTATTAGCATTGTTCCGGACGAATAAAGGTTTTATAGATTATAGTCAGATGAGAAGGGGTGACAAATTTCTTGTTTCGTCGGAGAAAATCTAAACAATTAGCAGTATTTTTTCCGACGTCGATTATGTTATCATTCCACAAAAGGTGGTCTGTCATGCACATACCGAGAACTGAAAGCTGTTCTGTATCCTCAATGCAAGTGCCACCCATGGATAGCGGCATTGGGAATGGGTTCCGCTTAAACGACAGGAGACAGTATTGAGTTCTTGAAGCATTAAATTCTACTTAGTTTTTGCTTCCGCAATCCCGCATTTAAGTATATTATCGAGATCGGAATTTAATTAGCCCTTCATACGTTGCCGTTCTATATTCATATCCGAAGGGCAAGGACATGAAAGTGGAAATTAATAACAGAAGCAGAGAGTACTGCCGTCAGCAAAGAAGACTTTTAAGAAGTTTGAGACAAAAGTTCATTGATGAATATAAAAACTAGATTCGGAGACAAAAGTGAGCCCTGTGGCACACCAGCATTTATTTTTTGAATTTCAGACTTAAGACCACCCAATACCACTTGTATAGAGTAAATCGAAAGGAAGGTTCTAACCCAACGAAGAAGATATTGATGAATAACAAATGGAATGGCTAAAAGTAGCTATATCTGGTTTTATTTCTTTTGTTCTTTTTTTTCATATTTGTTTTCATATTATTATATTTTATTTCTTGAATACAGTTTTTTTCCATAAATTTTCTGTTATATTTATTTTTAATACTTCAGTAACTTTGCTTAATTTTGATTAAATTTATTTGAACTTGTAAGTATTACAATTATTAAAATTTGGTCGAAATGTACAGAAAAATAAAATGCACGACTGGGTTGTAGGAACTTGCTCCTATGTAATAGACTAGGAATTTTAAAAACGGATGTTATTAAAGAAAAATGTTCATAAGGATAAAATGATTTTTTTTAAATTCTTTTAGTAATAAGAGATAAAAACAGAATGCTATGAAAATATAAATTTATGCAAGAACAAAAATTATAAGTCGTTGTAGTGGTTCCTTAAACAAATAAGCTTTTATGTACAAAATTTTTAAAACATTTTTAAGAAAAAATTTTGGTACGCCAATCTTAAGTTTTTACTATTGTACGAATAAGAGTCTAATTTCCCAAATTTTCCAAAAAAAAAAGACTTTTTTTTCTAAAAATTGAAAAAAAATAGTTTTTTTTAAGTTTTGAAATGCAATGTTTTTTAAACTTTTCAAGAGCTTCTTTATAAAAAATTTCATTAAAATCCGTTATGCCAATAATGAAAAATTCAAAATTCGAAAAAATCGTTCTATCGTAGGTACAGTAAGTAAATATCTAGATTTAATTTTTTTTTTTATTAAATTATAGATCGTTAAAATGAATCAAAAGAAAAAATGTTTAGCAAAATTCTCGGAACCGTTTTTGAGGAAAATACGATTTTCGAAAACCATTTTTTAAAATTTGTATGGAAGGTACCGTTAGTTTTAGATAACCCAAATTTTTTTTTGCCAAATTTCATAGATTATGTTAAAAAACTTTTATGTATCAAGTTTGAAAAAAATCGATCTTGGGGTTTTCGAAATATTGGGTTTGCAAAAAAAATTTTGTTTTTTTTTTTTTTAAATCCAAAAAATAAAAAAATTGAAAATTTGAATATGTAATAATATTCAAACTGTGGAGGAGCTTTACCATAAAAAAAATGATCAAAATCGGCTGTACCGTTTTCGAGAAAATCAAAAACAAAAAAATGAACCCAGGGGGGCTTTCAAAAATAACAATTTTTTGGAAAATTTAACTAAATAAAATTTTTTAAATATTTTTTTAAAAAATCTGTGGGACAGGTTTTGAGAAAAAAAAAATATTTATAAAATTTCGCAAAAAAATCGTATGGCAGGTACCGTTATTTTTGGTCTTAAAAAACAAGAAAAAAACGTGTGGGGGGGAAAAATTAAAACCCATATCTACCAAGTTTGAAGAAAATCGGCCGAGCCGTTTAGGCTGTAGTCGAACCGACAGACAGACAATCAGAATTGCGAGACCCACTTTTTTGGTCTTCGCTATTCTCCGCTTTAGTTTAGCCGCCATCCCTGGAGATAAAATATCTGAGACAACCACCTTCAGTCTCAGAACATCGTGCCACACATCTTTCCTATCCTTCTTTCTCTTCCGTAAATTCACGCCCACTCTGTGTTGAAACATTTGAAGGTTTTTCATATTCCCTTGAGCGTGAGTAAATTTTAAAAAAGAAAAAAAAAATCATCGTAATGTCAACTTTGATCAAAAGCTCGAGTTCGATTTTTTTGCGAATGCATAACTTGCCTTATAGTACCTATAAGTCGCACGTAAAAATAAGACATATAAATTTCAAAACAAATATACTCGTAGTTACAATAGTGGTACATTGAGATCTACGATAATAAAATTGACAATTCTCATTTATTGATTATAATTTTACAGTGTAATTTGCAGTATTTAAATAAACAGTCTTGATTATAAATATGACAATTGCGATTTCTAATATGGCATAATCGAAAATTGACAATTTTTGTTGGTTATTGAAGAACGCCAGTTTTTTTTAATTTGATCAACGATCCGAAAAAAGTTTTTTATTTTGTGTGTTGGTAAGTAGCTTGAACCAGGCAAATTAAACAAAGGGAATCGGTCAAGGTTATATGTGTGAGGACAAAATAACGAAAATTTGAAGTGGAGTGGCATCCAAAAATGACTAGTATTAATTTTTGAAAAAAATACCTGATATTTATATATACTCAAATTAAAAAAAAAAACAGAATAATGTTTGGAAAGTTGGTCAGAAATGAATTTTTTTTAGACAGATGCAGAAAAAGAGCTAAAAAGTAAAATAGAAACTTGGCCAAATTATAAATTATAATACAGTCGACTCCCTCTAAGTCGAACTTTCACGGGATATCAAAAGTAGTTCGAGTTAGAGGGAGTTTTAAAAAAATTCGAGTTAGAGAGAGTTTTTTTTTTAATGATTGATTGAATTTAATAACAAATAAAATAAATAAATAAACCTAAGCTTCTTGATTTTATCGCTCATTAATCTATAATTATGTATTATAAAAAAATATTTTTTCAACTTAATTATTAAAAAAAAAATTGTAATTTTAGACATCACAGTCGCCGTCTCATCAGTGATCGCCTTTTAATAAAAAGATTCTATTTTAAATAAGCAATTTTGAATTTCTTCTTTCATTTCAATTGCAGATTACAATGTACCAATTGCATTTTCAATTTAATTTTTCTCTGGTATTTCAAAGTCTATTATTTCAGCTCCATCTTCTTCTTCAGCTCCATTTTCACCGTCATTAGTATCATCAGCATCTGCTTCCAAAATTGACTCGTTATCAGGTATTTCAGTGGCTACGATGCCGTCATCGACTTCAACATAGCCCTTCCAATGTACGCCTTCAACATTATAATGAGCTTCTGTTAGCCTTTCCCAGATTATCTCGATTTCTTGGGTTTCTTCGTTGTTACATCTAAGTAAGCTAAGCGGAATATCATCTTCGCCATCCCACGTCTCAGACTTAAATTCAGCCTTTTTGAAACAATTTTCAATTGTCAATGGAGTAACGTCCCCATGCCTTTAGGATTTCGCGCACACAATCGAGAAGTGATATTTTATATTGCTTTTTTTGGTTTTCCAAACCCTTAAGATCTTGGTGAGAAGAGTGCGATTATAGTGTACTTTCAAATTTTGTATTATACCCATGTCCATTGTCTGAACTATTGAGGTCATATTGGGGGGGGGGGGGAAATACTCAAGCTTTATAAACTTTAATTTATCCTTAACTTGTTTTGAGTGAGTTGGGCAGTTATCGATAATGAATAGGTAATATTTTGCGCTTTGATCTTCTAAATTTAGAATCAAGTTGCAAAAGCCAACTTGTGAAAAGGTCTGATGTCATCCAAGAACGATGGTTTGCTAGTCCACCGGCAAAGTTTTAATTTTATTGAAACAACGAGGATTTTTGCTTTTCCCTATAACCAGAAGCTTTAGCTTTTCCGACGACCTCTGAGATCTATTGTTTTACTGCTTTCAAATAAAGCACAAAATGTTTTGAAGTTGGAATGGAATGGATCCAACCAACAAATGCTTTTTTTATTGCCTTGCAATTTTTTTTATGAATATCTTTTTAGGAAGAGATTTTTGCGTTTGATAATATTGTAAATTGCAGGTATAGCAGCGCAGCACACTGACATGACGGTGACGGCGTGTGTGTTTTTAATAAGAATTACAAACAATAACGAGTTGCGATTTGAGAGATTTTTTTTGATTTTTTTTTTTCGGCAAAAGAAAAAAATTCTACTTAGAGGGAAATAAAATAGGTCAATAATCAAGAGAATGTGTTCGAGTTAGAGGGCACTTCGACTTAGAGGATAGTTTTTGTATGGAAAGTTGAGGGGAATGCAAAAATACGGTTAAAAAGTTCGAGTTAGAGGGAAATTCGACTTAGAGGGAGTTCGACTTAGAGGGAGTCGACTGCATTTCCATTTTGGAAAAAGATTAGACAATTTTTTTTATCTTCATAACCAAACAGTTTGTAGATGAAAAAGTAGGAAAATAAATAAAATCTCTGGCAAGCGGCCAATATGCGTAGTGATCCCCGAGAAAACCTTCAATTATTTTAATTAGAAGTCAATTGAATTATATTAAAAAACTCTAATCAATTAGATGTGATTATTTTCATCATTTTCCTGTCAAATATTTTATTTCTTGTATTTCTTGAAAGCCATTTATCAGCCACTTTATCGGTTTCTAAAAATGTGAAAAATGCCAGAGTATGTATGTACATACCTATGTATCTTTTTGGTAAAAGTTTGAAAAGATATTGAAAGAATTAATTTTGACTTTTTTCCTAGAAAAAAAAAAGAACTAGAATTTACTGCGTACATACTATGTATGTATGTATATGTACAATGTACATATGTTGCACATTTATGTATGTATGTATGTACATACATACATACATATGTATGTACATACATACATATACATACATATGTATATACATACATACATACATACATACATTCATACATATTTTGAAGAATTTCAGAATTTCTTGACGAATTAACCCAAAACTATTTCTCGCCTAATTTTCTGGAGCCAAGTTGATTATAATCAACTCGGTAAGTTACATACATGCATACATACATAAATAAAATTGTGTATATTCTCGAATCAGAAAATTACATGTTAAAATTGTTTCGTGAATTTTGTTCTTCTTTGAAAAAACAAACTTAAAACGTTCGCGTAACGAAAGCACTCAATTTAAAGTATACTTTAGACATGAGGCTCTCAGGTGGTTGTCTACATTGTCTTATGGTTAATTTCGCCCTGGATTGAATGAGTTCTTCCATACCATCTTTTATGTACCCTATGTGTGTTTGGCCCTGTTCCCCAACCAACCCTGCACATGATGGTTTCTTGAAACCACATTTGTAAGTCTATTCTTTGATACTTAACTTGTTGTGCTTATGTATCTACCTACCTTATTCCTATTCTTTCAAATGAAACCAACACCAGATTAAGGTTAATATAGCACTTCATGCATGTAGAAAATGTTGTCCATTCCACTCAAAAGTTTTCCTCAATAATAACAAAAAAGTAAACAACAAAAATAAATCGAACCAAATTTTGCAATTTCCAAGCTCAACAATCCGATTTAAAAAAATCTGTCATGCTAAAATTCTTGGGGGGTTCTATAAAATATGTTAAAGTTATTTAAACAGCATCATTAAAAATTACAGTTGCATATTTAAACATTTTTTTTTGAGTATTAATTTTCAAAAATGAGTTTTTCATTAAAAAAAAAGAAAATGCATAAATAATATTTTATATTAAAGAAAAATTCGTCGAGTTGAATAACCGCATTAACACTCTGATTGAATAAATTTATCATATCCCCTATCAAACAAACACACAGGACATCCGCGCCGCGCCAGGCTTTTTACTATTTTTATTTTTACTTGACAGAATTTTAATTATAATCATTTAATTCATGGAAAGCATAAAATTTTTGAAAATAAATTACAAAATAAAAGGGAGGCAGCCCTATACATTTTATATTGTTGGCTAAAAGATTCACCGCAAATGAATCTCGTCCTTGTCCATCTGTAACACTCATTTTAATTACTAGCACGTTCGAGTGCACCACAGAGAAGTGGAAGAGTGCATAAGGACTCGCCTCCCAACTAAGGACACAGACCATCAGCAAATCAATTAGTAACACTGTGCCGGTCATCCAAAGCAAATTAAATACAACTCATTGTCCTGCCCATAACAACCGTTATACTATACAAACCCGGAACAATGATTTTCATTAAAAATTTAATTCTTCTGAAAACAATAAAATCTCTGATTTCATACGACATAAATTTAGCTTCAATTTTATTTTATTTATCATTATTTTGTAAAAAGCATATTTATATTCGTCCTGTGGTTTTATATCAATTTTATTTTTTATTTATTATGTGGGCAATGTCCGTCTGCGTCTGTATTGAATAACTAGTTGGCAATTTGTGTTTTTGGTGAAATAAATTTTCCCTTATCCTTTATTATATTGTTTTTGGCACCGGACTTTTGGAAAATGGTATCGGGAAGGGGTCGGTATAGAAGCAGGGAAAGCCACAAAACCAATGTTAGAAAGGTTCCCAATTTTATACGAACAGAGGGAATGAAGATAAAAAAAAACAACTACCCAATATCTATAGGTTGAAAGTGTGCATGGCTGTGGACAAAATATGGGATAGTATAAAGCTCATACCTATAAGAATAAATATATTACACAAAATATTTTATGCTATAAAAGATTTTCGAAAGCAATTTATGAACCTTCCATAAATGCAATTTAATGTGCATGACCGTGTTTATTTTATGGCTGTATTTTTTTTTCTCTGTGTCTGATTGAAAGGCTTCCGTCGATGATTTATCATTAAATTGGAGTTTTATTTCATTTGTATTTACTTAAACGAAATAATAGTTTGGAAGTTAATTCGATTCAAGCGAAACGTGAGCAGCTGGAATTTTTCACATGGTCACAAACCACAAAAACATATTTATTTTTCGAATGAACATACTAGGAACCTATATAACTATACTTATAGGGCTTTAAATTGTAATATATAGTTGCTGAGGCTAAGATAAATATTGTAGTTACATTCGAAACATAACATTAGTTTGATTAGACTACTGAAATCGAAAACAAATAAATATTCGTACGTGGACTAGCTCAAAGTTGATAAACTGGAAAACAATTTAATATGAACTTATCCCCATTTAACGATATGCGAGGAATACAAAATTTAAAATAAACATCTAAATTAATAATTTTCTTTCCCTTGAAATTTTAGTTTTCTTGCCCCGCCTAGGGGTCAGAAATTAAATTCAAAAACTACCAAAAATTTACCTGGAAAGAGTTGTGTCCCTTCGAAAATTCTGCAGTCAAAAAAGCAAAAATCAATAGCTTTTTAAAAATCGATAGAACATCTGTCTATCAACTTCTGAATAAATAAAAAATGGATCACCCAGTCAAACGTCATTTTGATTTAATTGTTTCTTACGCAACTAGTTTTTCAGTATTAATATTTTAGGCGTTAATATCTCAGTGCTTAAATTTTTCCAAATTTTTGACTACATTGCTGATCAACTAAAAGCTGATCAACAATCACCTCAAGAAATATATCGAAAATCGAAAGCTCTTTCATGACCGGCCGTATGGCTGTCTTAGTGATAGATCCACTGTTAATTTAATGACATATCTCACCGAAAGTGAAACCAATCTTCACATCATTTTTGTGAAACAAAGGTTTATTGCTCTTGATTATTTATAAGGCATTTGATAGAATTTGACACGAAGTTATGTTATCGAAAATGTGGCATTTAGTATCGATGATTCTCTCCTTCCTTGAATTCGAAATTACCTTTCTGACCGTTCAATTCGAGATGTTTTGGACGGTTTAAAGACTGATTGTCAAAAAATAAATGCTGGTGTGCCCCAAGGCTCCGTTTTGTCTCCGACACTCTTACTTAAGTTCATCAATGATCTTTTGCCTGAAACTCATTATTCACTTTTTTATTTCGCTGACGACAGCACTTTCATTTAGGTTTCCACGGCAGAGTATGCTTAGCTCATTACATTCTTATCTCAACAGCATTAAACAAAGTGGAATTTAATGTTTCGAAAACACAATGCTGTCTACTGTCGGCCAAGAGAAATATACCACTTATGCCATTATGTACGAGTGGCAATTGCATTTAGGAAACTGAAATAATTTCCACCATCTCTTATGGAATAATCATATATTTGACGTAGCCAAAAACGTAGCGAAATGCTTAGGTTTTCTTAAAAGATGCAAGAAATTTGTTTCCCCTTCTGATCTACCATCTATAAGGCATATATCCGTATAACTCTCATATCAAGGCTGGTGCCCCATTACTCATTTGATGCCTTTCATTATTTTCCCCCTCATCGTGATGTACAAGCTTTTAAAAACAAAGTTCATCGACATATCCTATCAAATTAAGTCCACTTTTCTTCAATGTTTTAACTGTGTTACGTCATAACAGTATAAGGGTAGTCATAACCCCTTGAGTGTGTGCAATTTATAAAATAAAAAGGATTTTCGAATTAGAACCTAAAAATATTGAACTTTTACTTTGAACGCACCCTTTAACCTATTTCCAAACTGTCAATGTTGCATTTCCAAACTATACGCCTGTTTTTGCTCTTAATTATTTTTCCAGTAGGCAAAGTAGTAAAAAAATTGAGTCTAAATTTTTGCTGCTCGATGTTCCTTTGCCAGTGAGATAACGAGTTCATCAATGTGTCAAGAAACGAACCAAAACTGTCGATTTCACGGTGTTCTTGAGGATAAGGCATCGCTAAGACCACACTATGGCAAATTTTGCGAAAGGATCTTGAAGGTAACTAAAGAATTAAGGCCACTCGATCATATGAAGTGACATACGTTCTCGGATTGGGTTCTAGAAATGTTGGAAGAAGATTACCAATTGCATTACCAAATTATCTTCAGTGAGGAAATGCATTTTTGGCTGAGCTACTTCGTCAACAAACGAAATATGCAATAATGGTCATGCATGTGCTTTCAAGGAACACCACTTCATTCACAAAAATTACTTAATGGTGTGGTTTTCATGTCCTTGATGTTATTAAGTGAATTACATGGACTAGACATTAATTATATATGATTTTTACAACACGGTGCCATATGCCACACAAAGTGTAGACATGGAAACTGGATCGCGTGTTTTAAACCCCTAGACCTTTGTATGGTTTTACTTTCAATCATTTGTTTATGTCAAGAAGCCAAGGTTGTAAGAGTCAATATTAAATGAGAGTTAGTTTCCATTTTCTGCGAAATATGTGCCCGACTCATTGAAAAGTAGGTTGTCCGAAAATTGACCGCTGCAAACGTGCCCGTGGTTGAAATATTGCTCCTTAAACTTATAATTAAATTTTTAAAATATTTCAAATAGTTTGAGTATTTCTTACTGCTGCTTTAGAGACAAATATTCTTCAAGTTATGCAGAGGGTTTTGGGCTCGTTTCTCAACCGCCGCGCGCTGTGTTTGTACTACCTCTATGCGAGGAATTGACTGATCCTCCTAGAGTATCTCTTGTCATGAAAAGTGCTGCTCGAAATGAGAAGAAAATTGTAGGTTCCTCTATTCACACATGAATGGTGAAGAGTTGTAAGTCACTAAGTCCTTGTTCTCCACGAGCAGTTGCACCACCAAAATTTATTTTATTTATTTATGAATCATTAACAAACAATCCTTAATGTCTTATTGCATTATAGTGTTAAATCAAAACAGCTATGTAATTCGTTTGATACAATAATAATCATATGTTGTGTATTGCGTATTTTTCATTATTGGCCTCATCAATTTTATTGTCATTTTGTAAGGAAACCCCATACAAATAATTCAGTTAATTTTATATAAAAAAAAAAAAAAAAAATTTATATAAAAAACCCGTTATGGTCGACAATCAATGCTTATAAGAACCAGACTTAAATTAAAAAATTTAAGTTTAAGCGATTCTGACTTGCATTTTATTTTTAATGTCATTCTTATTGTATAATAAATTTTTTCATTAGGATTTAAGTTTCCATAGATACGCATGTATTTTATTACTTCTTGGAGTTGCTGGGATCGGAATACATTCTCGAATCCAAAAATTTTGAAGGCTAAAAATTTAAAACCTCGAATCCCATAATCCCGATTATCAGAAACTGGATGAAATATTGAATATTATATTTTTCAGTATTTTTTAATTTTATGTTTTTTCTCGTATACATGCCGTGTATATGGTTCATCTTTCAACTGATTTCGGGTTTCCGCGTATTTTATTTGAAATAAAATTATACCCCCTTACTATTCACTTCAACAATCATTTTATTTGGAATCAGAAACACAACCACTGAAACTTTACTTAACAACAAAAATGAAAATCAACAAGAACGAACCAAATAATTTTAGAAATCATGCAATCAAATGAGATAAAAACCTTAAAAAGAAACAAAACAAATTTTAAAAACGATTATTTTATTAAAAGAATTATTTTAAAAAATGAGAATCTATATGAAAAACGCTACATTTTAATGTTATTTTCTTCTAATATCAACGAAAAAGCCACACAAATACACATATTTTTTTCAATTTTTCGCCATTCGAGATTTTGGCGTCGAAGATTAAGAAACTATTCGAAATTATGGAATTCGTAATTTCGTCCCAAAACCTTAATTTTTTATTTGCATATTCAATTCTATTACTATTCTACGAGATTGGGGGACACTCTAACTCTGAATTTAGTTCCTTTTGGACCCGACTTTTTCTCTGTTATAAAGGGTTCTCCAATAAGAGGTTTCATTTTGAATAGCACGCTGTTTGGGCAGCTGTCACTTTTGAAGCTGTTATCTTAGACATTTGACAAGAAAAATCTATGCCACTACTAAAAATGGAACGATACACGCTTCAGCAATGCACTGAAATTGTTAAAATTCACTTCAAAAATGGTGAAAATTTTGCGGTCTCAGTTCGAAAACCAGAGCATTTTTGGGTCGTCGTGAAGCACCTTCTCGGCCGGCAATAGTGAAACTGGTGGGAAGTTTTTAGCTGTTGGGACAAGTTAGTTATGTGAAGAATCGAAACCGTGTACGTCACTCAAAAATGAGGATGGTGCAACTGTTACGGCGAATAGATTAGGTTACCAAGCTATGATTAATGATTTTTTATGGCCGAAATTATTGATATTGGACGACTTTTATTTTCAACAAGAAAGCTCTACGTGCCACACAAGCAAGGAAACAATCGCAATTTTGCAAGAAAAGTTTCCTGACCGTGCTATTTCTCGAAGAGGTGATCATAATTGGACACCAAAATCTTGTGATTTAACACCTTTAGACTTTTTTACTTGCGACTTATAGATACTATAAGGCAAGTTATGCATTCGTAAAAAAATCGAACTCGAGATTTTGATCAAAGTTGACATTACGATAATAGCGAAGACTAAAAAAGTGGGTCTGGCAATTCTGTCTGTCTGTCTGTCTGTTCGATTACAGCTGAACGGCTCGGCCGATTTTCTTCGAACTTGGTAGATATGAGTTTTAATTTTTTATCCCCGGATGTTTTTTGATTTGATTTTTTAAGACGAAAACTAACGGTACCTGCCATACGATTTTTTTCGAAATTTTATAAATATTTTTTTTCTCAAAAACTGTCCCAACGATTTTTTAGAAAAAAATTCAAAAAATTTAATTTAGTTAAACCTAGGTAATGGTTGAAAAAAATTTTTCAAAAAATGAGTAGTTTTGGTACCCCCCTTGGGACCATTTTTTTTGTTTTTGATTTTCTCAAAAGCAGTGCCACCGATTTTGATTATTTTTTTTATGCCAAGGCTCCCTAGCAGTTTCAATATTATTGCGTATTCAAATTTTTCAAGAATGTTTTTTGGATTTTTAAAAAAACTTTCAAAATTTTTTTTTGAAAACACAATATTTCGAAAACCCCATGCTCGATTTTTTCAAAACTTGACAAATAAAAGTTTGGAAAAATAATCTACAAGATATGAGAAAAATAAATTAATTTTACCTAAAAATAACGGTACCCTCCATACAAATGTTAAAAAATGGTTTTCGAAAATCGTATTTTTCTCGAAAACGGTTCCGAGAACTTTACTTAAATTTTTTTTCTTTCTATTAGATATTTTTTAATTTCTGTAATTTAATAAAAAAAAATTTTGAAAACAAGATATTACTGACTGTACCTACCATAGAACGATTTTTTTAAAATTTTGAATTTCTCATTATCAGCACAACGGATTTAAATAAAAAATTTTAGAAAGAAGCTTCTTAAAAGTTTACAAAACATTGCATTTTAAAACTTTAAGAAAAATATTGTTTTTGAATTTTGAAAAAAATTTATTTTTTTTTTTCGGAAAATTCAATATCTCGAAAACAGTTCAATATTTTTTTTGTAAATTTAATTTTTATTCGAACAATAATAAAATCTTTAAATTGGCGTACCAAAATTTTTTCTTAAAAATGTTTTAAACATTTTTTACATAAAAGCTTATTTTTTAAGAAACCACTACAAAACCTTATAATTTTTGTTCTTGCTTAAAACTATATTTGCTTGAATCACATGGCATCCTATTTTTACCTCCAACTACTAAAGAAGTTGTTTTAGTCATTTAAAAAATTAATTTTATGCTTATGAACAGTTTTTCTCTAATAACATTAATTTTTGAAATTCTTATACTATTACATAGGAGCAAGTTCGTGCGACCCAGTCGTGCATTTTATTCTATGAGGTCTATGCCATTCCCCCACAATCAATTCAAGACCTTAAAGATGGATTACGTGAAGTTATCGAGGACATACAGCCTCAAATTCCTGAAATGATCATGGGAAATTTCATGAATAGAATATGGTTCTGCAACCGTAGCCGTGTTGGCCAATTGGCTGATATCGTTTTCCATTGTTAATAGCATATGTAACAAATACTAATAAAGTGGCAACACTTGCCCACAACGCAACCATCGCAGCCAGACAGCCACACGACATCAAAAGAACAAAACATCCCCCAAAGCACACATACTAATACAATGTGCAGCTGCCGCTATAACGAACCAGCAGAACACTCAAGAAGGAAGCCATAATAAAGAAGACGAAAAGTATCTCCATCCGTGGACTATAAAAGAAGATGCCACATTCAATATATTTTCACTTTTTATTCGACGCTTGCAGCACGAGCACCTCCTTGGTCTCGTCTGCCATAAGTTGTTAATGTTCACTTATGTACATATATGTTATGTTTATGTTTCTTTATATTTATCTATGAGAATTAAATAAAATTAAATAAAGTTCAAACGGTCTTTATACATACCTTTTTAATAAAGAAATAAACGTCCATTGATTTTTCTTAAAAAATACTCATTTTTTTAATATTAAAATAAAATCTCTTATTGGAAAACTCTATAAGTATTATATCTTCCTCATAAACCTCGAATGTTTATAATATACTCGTATTTTGAGAAAAAAATTGTTATAGACTAAGCAATACATACTACTCCCACTCTATTACTACCACACTCTGGTGACTTTTTTAAACTAAATAATTTCCATCCAGACATAAGCTCAAAATTTCAAGACGACTTTAAAACTTTTACCAAAGCCATCAGCCATGAAATAAATTTACCGTTTTGAATATTGCATTGAGTGGGTTTTGCGATAAATAAATACTAACATTTTTTACAAAGTAAAAGGGAAATTCAAGAACTCTTGCGCTACCTTATACAAAATCCTCCATTATTGTTAATTATTCACAGTGTTTGTTTGCATCAAAAACAAACATTTCAATAAACAAATAATAAAATCGCTCTAGCAACAAAGTTTTACGAGTAAAGCAAACCAAAAGTGTTGTGGATAAATAACGTCGAACACAAATTAAATTTATAAAAAAAAACAAGCAAAAGGATTCCTTTAAAAAAAATATTTACGCAAAATATCCGCCTGGATGAATGAGATTGAAAAACAATACCAACATCAAATACAATAAAAATGTAAAAACCCTATAACGTAGAGTCTGTACAAACAAACAAAATGAAAGACTCCATAAAGTCTATACAAAAAAAATTCTGCTAGAAATAAAAAACCGCCAGCAAAAGTGGGCTTGTGTTTAAATTTCGAGGATCAATATTTTGTTTTCATTGAATAAAATCCAATTTTCCATATTTTTTTTTCCTCTAAGTTTTTCATAGAAAAATCGCATATACACCGCCATCAATCATCATTTGCACGCAGCAGTAGCAGCAGCATCAATCAACTCACCTCTCACACCACCCTCCCCCAAATACTTTTCTACCAGTCGTTCGTATATTTTTCATCGAATTCATTGAAAATTCAGAAAAACTAAAAATAAAAAAGAAGTAAAGTAAGCGATGCTTTTTTTTACATCCTCTTCACGTTTGAATTCTATCGCGGGCATAGGTTTTTCAATATAAAAAAGTCGTGGCTAAAAAGTTTTTCAATCAACTAATAGGAGCGTAACATTTTTTTTTTCATCTCAATATTTTAGGCAAATGTGTATAAATTCATCATCTCTTCCTCCGTCACCAACCCACGACGAAGACGACACGAAAGTACCAACTACTGGAAAATGTATATTCTTAATTTTGATTCACACAAAAGTCCTTACATTTGCAAACCAATAAAGGGGGCGCAGATGGAAAAGTTTGCGCCGTTGCTGCTGATGATGATGAGGACAAAATTATGCACAGCAAAATGGTTGCAACGTGGAAAATAAAAACAAACAAAAACCTTGAAAGTTTCGGTTTTCGTTATGGAAAAGCAGATAATGTTCGAGCAAATGAACAAACAACTGTTATATGGAGATCACAGAAGGCAGTCAGAGTGGGTAACTCGAGGGGCCGAAGTCACCCTCCGAAATAAATCATATACTTTCAACACGAAGGGACATTCATATTCTTACAAATTTAGCTGAAATTTTGAAAAAATAAAAAAAAATATTACTGACGCGTGACTTACCCTCTGAATCGTTCTTCGACTTTTGCAGTAATAGAGAATTAGAGAGGTCTTGAATTTTTCGCCGAATTCGAACGGCTAAGGTGAGGAGCCCTGCGCCACTCGAACTTGTTCTATTAGCCAAATTATATAAAGTGATTATTGAAGAAATTATCATTAGGAGGGTTTCTTATGTTAAAACTATGCCAACCTACTCTTATAATAATTGTAATTAGTGCTGCTGAAAATTTTGTGCTTCAGCCGCCATTTTGAAAAATGCATTTTATTCAATATCTCGAAAACTACTCGTCGTATGAAAAAATGTCCGGTTTCTTTTTGATAGGAAATTTTATTGTCTTCCTGTTTTTCTTATAACCTTTATACTTTCAGAGTAAGAGCACCAAGAACTTTTTTTTATCAGTTAATTTCCTAAGGTTACTATTTATGAAAAAATATTGATGATGTTTGGTGCTTTAACTCAGAAAGAATAGATCCTTTATAAAAATGTTTTGAATAAAGAGTTAGATTTTGGCGGTTTCAGTGTCCATTTTGTGTTGGTGACATCTATCAAATCTGAATCAAAATGGCAGGTGACACGATTGAATCACGATCAATCAGCCAACATTCGTACGTCAAAACAACGCAAGATCGGCCGAGAACGCCACCACGGCCCATGTACAATAAAACCCGCGTCAGTCGATTACTCGCCGTGCACAAGAACTTAGCCTTTCGCAGACTTCAACTCTTGTCGAATTTTGCATCGGGTCTTAGGCCTACACCCAAACAGGATCCAACTGACCCAGGCGATCAAAGTTCATGACAATAAACAACGCCGTTTTTTCGCTAACTGGGCTTCGGTACGTTTGGAAGAGGACCCCAATTGACCAAAATTCATCTTTATCGACGGGCACAGTTTTGGTTGAACGCCTAAACGACCTGTGCTTCCGCCAGAACGGCGGCGGTGCTACGTGCCACACAGTGGACGCCAGGAATTAACGAATTGGGGGTAAGATTATCTTTTGCAGAGGTGACGTGAATTGGCCACTAGACTTCACTAGACTTTTTCTTGTGGGGTTTCCCAAAGCCGCAGGTCTATGCGAATAATCCAAAATCGACCGGTGCCCTTAAGGTGAACATAGCATAGGCCATCGCTCAAATTCACCCAGATTAATGGGGAAAAGTCATTTAAAATTGGACTGCTTGGATCTGTGCCACCGTAAGAAGCCGGGCATTTGAACGATAATATATTTCATACATTGTCGCATACATGGGCCTTTCAAATAAAAAAAGGTTTTTTCATTTGAGAATCTTCCCGCCTTTATTGAAAAACCATTTATAAAAACAAAATAAAGCTTCAGTTAATTTCGGAAAGAATCTCTCAAATGTTTTGTACAATCAGTCGTTCTCGAGATATCAGTTGAAATGCGCTCTTCAAAATGGCTGCTGAAGCAATCAGCACTCTCTTTTTGAGAACTCAGAGACAAATCATCTACAAATTACATTGTATTGATGTAGTTTTATACGGGAGAACTGACTAAAGTGTCACAAATGGCATTCTATTTGTGCCCCAGGTTTCTAGCAAGTTAGCCTGTTAGAATTGTGCATATTCATCATTCTTACATACATTTTATTGCACATCAAGTCCCCTGCGTATGGAAAGCCTGCCTACGGCCCTGCACAAAACCATTCCATTTATCACCCCGCCAACACTTGAAGGAAATAGCTTCGTTGGACCACTAGAGTGGGTGAGTGCTGGTGCATTTAGTAATTCGAGTTGCAAGGTGAAACTTTTTAAATTAGGCGAAACATTTTCACCATCATCGTCCTCTCTCAAAATTTTTCAATTCCAAGCTCTTTGTCCAGTTGCTTCAACCAATGTGCACTTGTATGTCAATGGGGTATCTACTTATAAAATATATGTATACATGTTTATAAGGGGTAAAACCCAAAAAGCGACAGGAGGGTGCGTCTAAAGTTTTTTCCTAATTAAGCTCTTTTTATAAAATTTGCACAAGTTTGGTTTGGTCTGCGACAGACAGGATTTTGAAGGATACTTCTCATAGACGGAGGGAGATGAGTATTGGCCAACTAGAGATGCAAGGATCTAAGTTGTCATTTTTCATAGATGGAACGACAAGAACGGTTAAGTTTATTTATTTTTTTTTTACTGGAGTGACGTAAACGCCGACTTGTAAGCGTTCTCCAGCAATGGAATTCGTTACTAATCTTTTTTTTTAACTTTTACGGACTAGTTTCCTCAACGATTTTGTTTTCACCGATGGATGGAGGGTATCTCTTCAAAAAATAAATTTTATTTTCGGTTGGCTGATCAGCTGGCTATTTTTTGCTTAAGAATTCTTATGCGTCATGGAAACCAAGTAAAAGATTTTAATGAAGTAGTAGTGACGAAGGAGAGCAGCGTTGTGGTGAAAATTTCGAGTAGTTAATTTTTCAAGACTCGTTAAAGTTTTCTACAGATTACTATAAAAAGTTTCCTCTATAAGTTTGTAGTAGAAGAAAAAAGGATGCCGCAAAGGAACAAACTATTTTAAAAATGTGCTGGTCGATAAATTTAACTTAAGACACTCGTTGTTTTCAAATCATGTGCTTTAATGATATCTATGCTATATGTTAACATGAAGCAAGTTAAAAGTTTGAAAAATTCAAATCAACAAAACATCTTTAACTTCTTGAAGAAACTTGTCTCAACCTTTGCTGTGTCAATTTCAATAGGAATAGGTAAGGTAAGGTCCATGTGAGATCACCCGGACGAAACGCCAATTTTTGTGGACTAAAGGCCAAAAAAGCTATTTTGAATCAATAATTCAACAAGTCCATTAATAGTGCTTAGTCTTCTACTTGGCTGATTTATTTCAGTAGTATATAGAATTTGTATTATAAAAACCTTCATATGGAATAGTTAATAGTTACAAAGGAATCCAAAACCCAATAGCAAAAGGTTCTTCATTTTTGGCCCGCATTTCAACTCAATGCTGAGTTGCAACTTTCTAAAAACAGAATAACTTCAAAATATGAAATCCAATGTAGATATTATACCTTATAACTACTCCCCTTCCCCGCTCCAATTTTGTTGAAAACCTTTTATGCTCTGTCCGCGTGTTCATTATTCTATTCTGTGAAAACGCAAAACCAAATAATATTCACAAAAATTCCCTCTAATCGGAGCATAATTAATTAATGAGCCTTTCCATTGTGAGTCTTTTGTAAAGCCTAACGTTGTTTGTTCGGCGCGAACACGAAATGTGTGTATGGAAAGCCATTTTGAAGCTCTGAAAGGAGGTTCCTTCCCGCTTTCCATTTAAAATTTTCTATAGCTTTTATTTCTATTTTCTGCAATAATTAAACGAACATTTCCCTCCAACTGGCATTTAATACACATATATTTGTGTTTATTAAGCTTTTAGAGCTCCTATACCCCCTTCTACAATTTCCTTCATCAATACCAGAGGGATGGATAATTTTCACTTGAAAAATGACGACCGAGGGATATATTTTGTTGAATTGATGTCGAGAGCTCGATGCGCGCCATTCTATTACTGCATAGAAATTGAAAAGGCACTTCGCCTCCAGGGGGTAGTTTTGGTTTGCGTCCCTTTAAAAGCCTTTTCGACCTTAACAAAGACTTAAGCTAAGCATGTCGAGGGGTGAGCAATTATAATTGATTGCAAATTGTAAGAAGATTTATGCTAATTTAGTGTTTTTGTCTTAGACTTTATTTTTAAATTTAAATTTTGTTTTCCTAAATATTTTTTAAGGTCTTTATTCTAGGGAAAATTAAATAAGTCATCACACAATAAATCAATTTCAAAGTAAGCCCAAGAATTAATTTATCTTCAATCACTTTTTCGCTCTGGAATTTGAGGTTGCAATTTGTACGAAGTTTAAATTTTCATGTTTCACATATTCTTCACTAAAGTTGAAAATTGTCAATTTTATTTACTTGTTCTTCATTGGCAACGAGTTTGACAAACCCCTTCAAATAATTCTTCATCACTAATGTCTAAATCTTTTCTAAATTCCAGTTCAAAATATGGATCACACCTATCAGATGCTCAGGTACTAATAAAATCCTGAATTTTGTTGAACTGAATGTTGTTTCTTCCAACAGCACTCCAAAAATTTAACTAACATTTAATAACTCCTTTAGTTGTTAAGAACATCGAAATATACCCATCTTCATGAGAGCGCCCAACGACCAACGAATGAACGAAGATTTGTCGATTTGTTTAGCATTATTTTTATTGTAAGTTGCCTTCCTCAGAACAGATTTCAAAATTCATAATCGCCTTACCTACTATAGTTACTTGTCGGAAGGCATTGGTCTGGTCCTTCAAGTTAGAAAATGAAACAGTTCGCCAAATAGTATTAGAGACGTCAGAGACATTATGTTATGTAGAGCTTTATATTACATCTTCATAGTGTCTGAACCCAGTGCCGAATACTTCAAAATGATAAGTGGCAACTTTTGGACTTTATGGAACATGCCTTATTGCCTTGGCCTAATCGAATTCAAAATCTCCATTTTGCTTTTGAAATGGGATCACACTTGGTGAATTTGAACGAAACTTAACGAACCACAGCTGGATTGGATGCAAGCACGTTTATTGATTAGAGTTTATTTTTGTGTTCGCTTGTTCGCTTTTCCGTGAATCTGCTAGCTTATGTCTATTAAAGTTGGGCCTTTATTCGTCGCGAATGACTTTTAAAACAAACTAAAACAAAAATTATTTTGAGGTAAGTCGCATACAAACAATTTATTCGTTGCAGTGTAGATGCTAACTGGAACATGAATAGAGTATGACAGTTCGTAACAATCTTCAATTTAGTTTCAATTAGTTTCCTACCATTTTCTCTAGTTTATAATCGGAGAAAAAAAAAGAAAAAGAGGATGATTTTGAAAAATCAGATCGTCTTAAAAAAAAAGAGGACGGAATTTAATATTCTAAATATTTCGTCACATGAGTACCTAATAGAAAGGTTCAATCACAGATTTCGACAGTCAACCCCTTATAGAGATTACGCCG
Organism: Chrysotoxum bicinctum; assembly: GCA_911387755.1. Lineage (NCBI taxonomy): Eukaryota > Metazoa > Arthropoda > Insecta > Diptera > Syrphidae > Chrysotoxum > Chrysotoxum bicinctum. The sequence continues at coordinate 207,768,555 of OU426989.1, read as the reverse complement.
TCACTGACTCGGAATTTTGATACTAAATTTTAATTATTTTTAAAGCGCGGAACAGATTGAACCAGCAACAGCCCCGTCAACAGCAACAGCGGCCACCATTAATTTAGAGCCAATGTATTTCAACTGTTCAACACACATTAGAACAGCAACAGCAACGCCAACAGCGTCGTTAGACCAAAGTCCTAAATTTGCTGTTGCTGGTGCAGTGTTGTCAACTTTCCCACTGCAATATTCAGTGGCACCACAATGGAAAGCTTTTTTTCCATATGAAATGTCAAGCAGATGAAATGATGTTGCTGGTGGCAATGTGTTTGAGAAATGTTTGCTGGTCAGCGTGCTGTTTGCTGTTGACGATGCTGGTGCTGTTGCTGGTTTAATCTGTTTCGCGCATAAACGTTCTTCGTTTTACTGAATATTCTGACATTGACAGTGTTATAGCACTGGTTTAAGGGTGCGTTCAGAGTGAAAATTCAAAGTTGTCAAGTCCCAATCGGAAAACCCTATATAAACGTTTAAAATAAGATTTCGTTTAAACACAAATTTGTCATACATATATATGTACAGTGTCGAGCAAAAATGAAGGTACCCTATTTAAAATCTTGTAAAATCTAAAAATTCTACTAAATAAAATCAAGAATTGAGGATAAAACTGTATACTTTACTGCATTATTTGATTAACCGAAAAAAATATTGCTTACAAATAAACGCAATTTTAAAAAAATGCACTTCAATTTTATCGAGAAAAAGTGTTGGTACCTATTGTTCTTTTTATAATGAAATAACCATTTTAAAAAGAAATAATGCAATTTAAAAATAAAACAGTTAAAGCTTTGTTTATTGTTTCATAATTGATATTAAAGTGAGACGTACAAAATGAATAGAAAAGAATTAACAATTGAAGAGAAAAGTATTATAATAAACCATCATAAAAACGGTAAATCCTGTACCTTTTACAGAAATCAATGAAATTGTTAACAGATCAAAATCAACGCACCAGAAGGTGGTATGGTAAATCGGATCAATAACGAAAAAAAAATTGAAAATAAGCAACGATCAAGACGACCTCGTAAGCGAATGATTCAAACAGATCCATTTAAAAGTGCACCAAAAATAGCCATCGACATTGCAAGTAATTTGAACAAAACGGTTTCCGAGTGAACTGTTAGAAGATCGCTTCACAGGGGTGACTACAGCAATTGCGTAGCTCGTAAAAAAGCTTGTGTTAGCGATGTCAACAAGAAAAAACGAATAACTTTTGCTAATGGGTATAAAAATAAAACCACCGAATTTTCGGATGACGTCATATTCTCAGATGAGTCCCAGTTCAACATATACTATACATACGTGTCAGATGGTAGACTTTAGGTGTGAAGGAAAAAGGGAGAAGCCCTCAATCCCCAGAATAAAATAAAAACTGTGAGGCATGGGATGTTGGTGTTATAGTATGGGGGTCTATGTCATCTGGCGGTGTTGGTAATTTGGTAATCATTGAAGAAATAATGAATAAAAGTGTTTACCTTAAGATTTTGAAGGAAAACAGAGACAGATTTTATTTTAAAACAATGATCTCAAGCTCTAGATGTGAAGATGTGGATCACGTATAATACACCACATATGCTTGTAACACCATCACAAAGTCCTGATTTGTATCCTATTGAGCACTTGTGGGACCACTTTGAAAAGCGTATACGGAACCACGAGATAAGGAATAAATTCCAAACTAAAAGAATTAATTCTTGCAGAATGGCCAGAAATAACGCCTGAAGTGACTAAGAAACTAGTCCACTCAATGCCAAAGCGTTTGCAAGAAGTTTTGAGGTTAAATAGATTAAAGAGTATAAGGTACAAATTTTAATTGTTTTAAGAAAACAAAGTGGCTAATAAATATGTTTTATTTAAAGGTACCATCACTTTTGCTCGATGAAATTATGACTCAATTTTTGAAAATGCATTTCTTTTGTAAAATATTACTTTTTTTTTCTTTTTAGTTACTTATGGCATTCTGTGCATAATAAATAAATTAAAATGAACATTTTCGCCCACGTTTTTATTTTTATCTGTTATATTTTTTAGTTTTCATAAAACAGAGTACCTTCACTTATGATCGGCACTGTATGTACTGTACATACATCACCATCACAGTGATGTTTGATGATTAATTGAATGTTGTTCGAAAAAAACAGAAACATATTTTGTTCATGATTGAAGAATTGATTTATATCTTCATTTTGGCAAAGGCAATTTCGGAATCACGAGACATTTTTCGAGTTATTTTTCTGGCGTTTATTATTTGTATGTGAGAAATTATCAATTTTAGTATTTTTTGTTAAAATTGAATTTTCCACGTAATTGTGAGCGAAGAAATCTAAGTAAAATAAATAACAATTACCTTGAAGTATACGCGTTCAACAAGAGTACACGTTTCATTTAATTTTTTCGCCAATGCTATTTTGGCATTTTTATCGTTTCGTCTATTCTTAGAATTTAAAAATATACGTTCCAGATACCAACCTGCCAAAGAAGAATGCAAAATAATACTCAATTGATTTTACTCGTTCTACCCGTCAGTGAGTGTGCTACGTTAAGATTCTTTTAAGGAAAATCAAACTAATCACTTGACATAAGTAGAATATCTTGAAAAAAGCATGTACAATATCAATATACATAAATGTAAATATATAAGTCACTGAAAAACTTTTAAGCTATTACTTCAAGACTCCTGTCCTAAACTTCTTCGACAGTAAAGACATATTATTAGTTTTGATTTTTATAGTTCTATTACTAGAACAAAATGTTCAGTCAATAACAAGTCTTTGATTGTTTTTCGAGAGAGAGAGGGGGAGAGTTGTGCTATCAAATATAATATTAATAGGAGGAATTCTGCTTGAAGAATTCCGATATCAATCAAAGTTTTCCAATTCTGTGATTCCATTAGAAAAGATACAACATAAATTCGACACATTCCTATATATGTACATATTTTCTGAACGTTTTCGTAGTTATATCAGGTAATTGATTTCTTGGGAACCATGGCTGCTTTTGGATGTGGGCCTGTCTATCTGTCCTGCAAATCACACAGCCCAATGAGCATTACTAACACGATTTTGTTTTCTGTGATGGTTTTTGGCTCTATTCAACTTCGTCTTTTCTCCAAAGACATTGGAAATAGTTCTAGAAGAACTCAAATCATTCGATCCCCAAATTGCCAATTAGGGTGTTGGTTTTTCTTGCATTCAATCAACATTCCATATCTTGATTAGAATTAGTTTATCTTTGGAGCACAAAATTATCTCTTTAAGATCTTCTATTTTAGGGTAAGGCACATACGTGATACTTGTATGTATGTATGTACATATACTTGACCTAGTTATGTCAATAATTGAATATTTTTGGATTGTGGCTTTCTTTGATTTGTTATTTTGAAACAATTGATTTATTGAAACATTTAAATAGTCATTAATGGTAAGTTGCATCAAAATGTTCAAACTGATGTGTGCTGCTAATTGAATACCAAAGAGGAATGGACACATTATGTAGAGGATGGACTGGAGGTTGGAAGGAATATTTTGTGGAGACTTTAAAAAGGAATACAAGCCAATATCGATCAACGTTTTTGCAAGGATTTCTTTTAAAGATTTAATAACGTTGCATATGAAAATGGGTTTCTGTTTTTTTTTTTTTTTTATTTCTGGGTATAGGGTGTTCTTTTGTTTGAATTATGACCTTTTGGGATTTTGGGCTTACAGAGTCTTGTGTTGTTTGGATTCCGGGTTTTTTTCCAACTACCCTAAGGGAAATGTATGAGGAAAATGAGTGGTGTGAAAAGTGCTGTACAATATTATACAGATTGGCCAAAAAAATATTATCCTGTTGAAAAATTGTATCATTTAACTTTTTTATTACTTGTATTTTGAAATTTGGGCGCTGGAACGCTAACTCCTCAAGTTCGTTAAATACTGAAGCTTTTTTCCCAACAATTCATCAGTCATTGTGTGAAACATGAATTTTAGTGCAGATTTCTCAGTTGTCTTGCTCTACATGGTCAAAAACTTAAGTGATTAGCTGTTCGCTTAAAAGAGACCTGAACATCACTTCCAAAAGAGGGGGCGGCAGAATCCTTTGAGTTCGTTTAGAAGAGAATGTAACGGATGTGGTTGAAAATGTCACCGTCGACTTAGCAATGTGTCACGCAATTTGAAATTATACGTTCATCTCTGGTACCGAAATTTAGATAAGAATGCATATGTTCCCTATCAAAGTGCTAGCAGTCCATCAGCTGCTGACTGAAGACCAATAATCGCGTCTAAATTGCTCACAAAACTCTCTTACACCTCAACATTTCATTGCAGTGGAAGATTCTTGGTCAAAATTCACAATAACCGACGATACCCTTTTCCACGTGAACGCATACATCGCTTTTAGGGCGAAGAGCCTTTGCGTCCAGAATTTACTGACATTCACGGTAACTTATTCTATAGGTGTTATCGGGACTCATTTTTTTGAGGACCTCATGACTAACAGCGTTACTGGACTTGTAATTGATACGGGACCATTATAAATGAGTTTTTACTGCCGGAAATTTATAAATCGGGACTAGAGGATTTCTATTTTGAACTGAAAGGTACAGCCCCTAACAGAACTCGCACTACAATGTACATTTTAAAAGATGCGTTCCCGGGTGGCCTTGTTTGGTTTTGGTGATTTGCACTGGCCAGTAGGATCCCCCGATTTGACCGCTCTAGACTTCATTCTTTAACAATTTTTTTGAAGTCATATGCTAACAAGATCGAACCACGGGCTCTCGAAACTTTCAAAGGAAATATTCGAAAAGAGTGCGAAGACTAATCAACCGAATATCTTTCCGATAGACTTTCATCAAAAAAATTAAAATAATATGAAATAATGTCGTTTCATTATAAAAATACAAAAAAAAATAAAGTAGAGGCTAATGGTTCGTAGAGAACCTAAGGACTTATAAATCTGCGTGCGCGTTCTTAGCAGGATCTAAAAGAACTTAAAATTTTCTACCGAGTCCGAACGTTTTAGATTCGAATTACTTTGCACGCCAAGAGATACGTTTTGGAGGATTTGTCACTACCTCGAAGACGTTGTACAAATGTACACCTATATACATTTTTTATTTTAATTGCTTGAGTGTTTTTAAATCTTACACAAAAAATACTTTGTAAAATCGAACCAATGGTTGCTGGCATTATGCCCGGAATCGAACTCGACAAATTTTAACAAAACCTCAAAGAAACACTCTCGGACCAATATCATATCGAAGATTGTCTGAAATTTGAGTTTCAAGTGGATGAAAATTCATAAATTCAACATCGTTTTTCTTTGTGCATTTCAATTAACCAATTTGTCGTCCAATGTAAAAGTTAAAGTAGAATATATCGCTATTGATGCATAAGAGACTTCTATCAAAGTGAAATAAATATTTTCAATTAACGTCTAAATTAATTTACTGGCATAATGTTGTGGTTATCTATAATTAAATCAAAGCAATACAACTAATTCTGTAAATAAATCAAATTATTTAATAAAGTTGTATGCTCTGCCGATGAAGTTAATTAAATATTTTTTTTTGCAATCTTCCTACTTAATATGTACATAGAAAATAAAATAAAATCTGACAATTATTCAGATTGAAATTTAATTTATTCAATAACATTTTGACATTTTATATATTCAATTATCTGTTTTTAATATTAATTCCAAAGATAAAAAACTAATTGAAGTCATGTCTGTGCGTTTAATCCATTTATTATATTGCAACATGTTTTTTAGGTGTTTATCATGTACATATGAATATATTAGAGTTTTTCATTTCATTTTGAATTGCCTTTTGTTCTCAAATTGCATGTATGACATGCCCACAAACCATTTATAGTAATAAGTTTAATTGTTCGAGGACCACTTTTAAGTTTAACCAAATTAACCTGAAATTGATGTGTAAAAAAACTTCCATCAGTGGATAGTTCGGAAATATATAATATATCTGACTGGAACTTCTCTTTTTGATCAAATGTGGTTTGGTGTTCAGCCGTAGTCTATACTCTTTTTGGCGAGTTAATTTTCATGGCATTTAAGTCACCGCAGAAAAACAACCTACTGATTTCAATTCGATTCAGCTATACAAGGAGCTAAATCCTGATTCAATTCCGACTCAATTCTTCTTATAAACGCAGTAATTGTGTTTTCACCAATCTGGAATGTCTGGGGCTTGAAGTGGGGAGCACAAAATGGGTAAAAAAAATGTGAAAAAGAAGGAAAGCTTAAAAAATCCTAACCGTGCTTTCTGCAGGTTTGCTTTCTTATTTTCGGTGAGCGTCTAGGTAACTAAAACTAATCGTCCAGAAAATGATAATAAAAAAAAGGTTGTGTGTACTGACGTACGCGCTGTAGAAGTAAAACCTCTGTAAGATTCAAACCTATGAACGTACAAACATTTTGTATTCTAAAAACATGTCGCTGTCTTTGACAGATAACATGTCGTTTTGACATGTCACTGACAGCTGCATAGAACATTTTTTACCCCCAACGCCGGAAAAGAAGTTTTACTTCAAAAAGTACTGCGAAGGCTTGGTAGAGGCGAAAGAGCTTTATAGAACGGTTCCTCTTTTAATAGGCGTTTTAGCTTTTACGCATCTACAGTTTGGTTAAATGAGTAAATACAATTTGTTGAAAGATAATACTTAGAACATGGTTTCTTATTCATTCATTCAAATATCACATTTATATTTTGAAAAGTAAAAATATTTATAATCAATTTGAAATGCCAACTCTGAGGTCGATAATATGGAATACAAGATCCGCTCAATAAACTCTCCAGCTCTGCCTAGAAAATTGATGAAATTTTGCATCACACTTTTGCATAATTGTGGCTGCTTTTCGCGAATAACGGCTCTGATATTTCACTTAGGTGGATATATTGTTGGTCCAACATCGACTATATCTTTGACATAACCCCAAAAAAAAAAACTAATGGACATACTATATCGCACAATTTAGCTGAACCATTGAATTCTCCATTTCAAAAACTTAACTCTTCCAGGAAATTTTTCACACAATAGAGCTACGTGTGGCAACGCTGCACAGTGGGGCTATTTATATGGGAGACAAGAAAAAAGTCGATAAGAACCGAAGCATTTAACAAATTTAAATAAAATTTTGAGGAATGAAAGTAATTTTGGACAATTAATTTCCATCCAATGCAACACCCCCCAAAAATCGTTAAAATTGAAAGAAATTGGCCATTAAAATTTTCCACACCCACTTTTTGGGCGTTTCTCACTTTTTTGTGCGATAATAATCGGAACCACCCCACTAATTTAAATACAATTTTCAATTTTCAAATATTATAAGGGATACTTTAAGAAATGACAACAACATATTTCCACCCTCTGACACGCCCTCACAAAACTTTATCCATATTCTAAAGCTGATAAAATAAAGTTTGAGTAATTAGAAAAATAAAATTTTGCGAAACAAAATCAAATAAAATGCTTCATGCATCGAATCATTATGTTGTATTTGTCGGTTCAGGCGTTCAATATTTTTATGAGAAAGATAATAGAGAGAAGCAATGATATTCTTATTTTCGGAGAAAAATTATTAAAATTCCGTGTGTTATAGCAAAAGTGCTAAAATCCAAAAAAGTAACTTTATATGCGGTGTTAAATTATAAAATTAATGTAATCATTAAAAGCTGAAAAGTGTAAATTTACAAACGCATCGTCAAACATTCATGAATACATCAAACCAGCAACACTTTTTACTCGTATGTTAAGTGTTCACTACTGAAACTTGCATCATATAATACGCAAATTTCAAACAAAGTTTAACAAAAAAAATAAATCACAAAACGCTTAAGATGTTTTTCTCAATTTTGAAAAAGATGTTTTCGGAAAGAACGAGTATCTACGTGACGCAATAGTACCACATGTATATAAAAATAAAATGCACGACTGGATCGCACGAACTTGCTCTTATGTAAAAGTACTTTGGAATTTAAGATACTTTTTATAAATATAAAACATGGATTTAATGAGATAATAATGTTCAAATGCATAAAATTACCGTCTGGTTTCCGAAAAAGTATGAATTTATTCAAATAAACTTTAAAAAATCGTTTTATTATTAAATAATTTTTTTATATAAGAAATTTCTCTAAAATTTTTCAAGAAAAAAACGTGGGATGCGAATTTTAAGTATTAAATAGGTAATATTGATTTTAGGAAATAATTTTAAAAAATAATCGTTCATAGGTTTTGAAGATATTGATTTTTCAAAAAAAAAATTTATTTTTTTTTTCAAAAAACCCAACAAATATTTTTTCGAATATTATTATAAACAATATTATTTTAAACTTAAGGAGAATCCTGATGAAAACTGTTGGTTAAAATCCTTAGAGCTGTTAATGAGAAAGTCAAAAATCAAAAAAACGGTTCTATGACAGGTACCGTTAATAACATTTTGCCCTAAATTTTTTTTTACAAAAATGTAGTCCATGTCCATAATATCACACCTAATTTTTTTTTATCAAAATCGTTAGAGCCGTTTTCGAGATAAATAAGATTGGAGCTAAAAAAAATTTTCAATTTCTCCTCTAGGGAATCACCGAAGACCCTTAACTACCGAAATTGAAAGAAATAGGTCCAGTGGTTTAGGCTGTAGTGAGAGTGACATACAGACACACTGAAACATGTTTTTTTGTGTACTAAATTTTCCTTAAAATTTTTATAAAAAAAATTGTTACGCAAATTGTTAGTATTTAATAAAATACATTTAAAAACGTAAATTAAAAATTTAATCGTGTATCGGTTTTCAAGATATCAAATTTTCAAAAAAAAAATTGTATTATTTTTTTTAAAAATCCAAAAACTATTTTTTCGAAAAAATTTTTAGTTTATATTTTTTCAAATGCAAAGCACCTCCTGCATAAGAATTTTGGTTAAAACCGTTAGAGCCGTTGGTGAGAAAATCGAAAATCAAAAAAACGGTCCTATGACAGGTACCCCTAATAACATTTCTTCCCAAATGTTTTTTGACCGAAATATAGCCTGTATTCATAAGATCACACTAAATTTTTTTTATCAAAATCGGTAGAGCCGTTTTCGAGATAAATAAGATTTTGCATTAAGGGTGTATGGGGGGTACCGTTAGTTTTAGAGCTAAAAAAAAATTCAATTTCTCCTCTAGGGAATCACCGAAGACCCTTAAGTACCGAGTTTGAAGGAAATACCTCCAGTAGCTTAGGCTGTAGTATGTCATTAACAGACATACAGACAGACAGACGGAATTGCCGGACCCACTTTTTTCGTCTTCGCTATCATCGTAATGACAACTTTGATCAAAATCTCGAGTTAGATTTTTTTTCCAAATTCAGAACTTGCCCTTTAGTACCTATATCGCAAGTAAAAAAGAAAAAAAGAGTTAAATTTATATTAGTATTAATTCTAAGTCATTAAAAAATTTATATAAGTTCGCTCATTTTACACTTAATACTGATATGATACTTAAATCTGTTTTTTTTTTTAATAAAAAAATGTCATTAATTTATTAAATATTGTTATCGTATATTTCTTCATTATTGAATAAAGATTTGTATACAAATACATACAGTATAAATTTTCCTATTTAGGAAACAGAAGTGAAAAAAAAATGATTTTCTTGCAAGATTTCGAAACATTAAATCTGCTCACTATGCGGATTTGTGGGTATTTGCAGCTAAATTTTGTTTGAATGTAAACTTTGACGTGGAGCATTTTAAATGACTAGAACTTTCCATTATTGTGGACTGAGTCTTATATTGTGCTACCGTAATTCACTTAATTATTTTTGCTGAATTTATATTATTATTATTAAGCATCTTTAGTAATCAAAAAAAATGATCACATTTTTAGTTCACCCCGAATTGACTTTGGGCGTCCATTTAGGTGCGAAGACTTAAGTTTTGGCCCAAATCCTTAGTGAACTCAGATTCTCTGGCTTTTTTACTGTGAAAAATATGAATCAGCTAATCGAAATCAGCACTCTCGGAAAATTGAATTTTTTCACCTTGGGTCCACTGTGCGCCCCGCCGCGCCGTTCTGCTCAAAGAAAACGTCGCTCAGATAGCATTATTTTCTGTATGTCGCTTAGTAATGCAATCTTTTCATTGAAATGCTTGCAAGTGCATCATTTGCGCCAGAACAAGACCTGTTCTAAATGGTCACTCGTTCTGGATTATGATGTTGTTTCACTATTAGTCTTGGATTTTTGGAGTCCCATTGAGCCAGTTTTGTTTTGTAAACGTTTATTTTTGTACGTTGTGCAAGTGTAGATTGATGCGTTATTAATAGCTGTGTTTTATTTTCCCCCAGATCTGATCCAGATTGGATCTTCATTCAAAATTACATGTATAACAAAAACAACACAAGGCCCAGTTTTGTTTGTATTTGTTGTTTTACATGTTATTTTGAAAACAAAATCCAATCCGGATCAGATCTGGGGGAAAATAAAATACAGCTAATATCAGCCTTGGTTTCACTATTAAAAGTGATGGAAATGACAGTTTAAAATTCTATGCACATTAATATGTTCATTTTTACAGCATACAATTTTTGAACACAAACAAAAAAAGTAACTTTAAAATAATTTGTCTTCCTACAAAACAAAAAGTAAATATAAACACGTTTGAGCAAAATGCAAAATGAGTTGAGGTTTTAGTATGATAACTTCAAAATTTGCAAAAGCATTTTAATAGCCTCATATCAATTTTAAAGACTTTTTAAATACTGTCTTTAGACTATTTTTTTTTTTAATAAATTTCTTCTGAACTCAGATTAAAAGTGACAGCTTCCGCAAGAAACAATTTAAAAGTAAACACACCTTTTTGATATTATATGTATATTTCAGTGTGCCATGTGACGTAAATATGACGTAAATTCAAATGGGCTTATTCAATGCTTTTACTTTAATAAGATAGCGAAGAAAGTATTATGTTAAATTCGATTAAAATTTGCAAAATCCCATTGTTCATATAGCATCATTAATTATCGTACTAGGTATTTTGACTAAAATTTTCTTGCGCTAGGTGTCGCCTTTTGAAAAAAATCGGCTAATAATAGAATTTGGAAATTCACCATAATTTTACGACTATACATACATATATCCGATTGTTCGAAACGTTTCCAAAAATTAAATTGCGTTTTTCTGTGAATTACACCCAGATCCAAAAATTCCTATACCATGCAAGTAACTGTGTGTTTCTCGCTATCAACAATTGCATAAGCTTATAAGTGTACAAAACCAGCCATCATCGTATTATCCTTTTGTATAAATGCACTCAAAACTCAACTCCAACACACATTTCGTTCAAAGGAAAGAAAAATCACCTCAGGCGTTTCGAAACTAATTTCAAAGGAAATCCGCTTAAAGGACACGCAAAGTAGAAATTAGGAGAATACTACGAAAAAAATGAGAATATAAATGCGAACAAAGAGTTCGGTGTGCTGCTCGCGGAGAAGAGAGCTGGTGGATTGAAAGAAGAAAACTTCTTTTTTATCCTTTGTCGGATTCAAGTATAAAACGAGAGCAGACGAATTCATTAAACTTGCTACATATTGCCGCAAGCATATACACAGTCGACTAAACTCGTACATATTTATTTGTATATGGCTCCACAATAAAGCGCAGACAGACAAACACACTCATCCTTGAGGCCCCTTTGCCCCCTCTTCGGCCACGCCTCTGTGTCGTCTTCGTCGTCGAAAAGTGCATTTTGATTGCTGTAAGCGAGTACGTTGTTGCAAGCAAGGACTTTTCCAGAGGTACACATGCAACTCGATCGTTATCCTTTCGCTTCATATACATTTTTTGTGCTTCTGCTTTCCGGTCTTAATTTGAATCAGCGAACAACGTACGTTTCCTAGATAGTTGCAAGATAGATTCGTCCTTTTTTTCATTTTGTGTTTTTTTTTTCTGGATAAAGATGCACGCTATATGCATGATTCCTTGGATTTATACACTTTTTCTATTCTATCCAGAAGGACTCGAAGGAGTTTTTATATGACTATCCTGAGTATCGTCTTTCAACTTCAGGATAATGCATGCATTTTTACCCATTAAATAAACATGTAAACCCTAAGTGGATTATATCGTGCTTATGCATGCTAGATCCTCGATCCTATAGGAGACGTCTCCACCAAAAAATTACTTGTAAAACTCTGTATAAGTACCTTCTAAAGGGTGCGGGAAAAGTTGGAGGAAAAAAATAAATCCTTGCAAACTAAAACCTCCACTAGTTTATTTATATGTTTCCATTTTTTTTCGTGCAGAATATTTTTCATTAAATATTCTAACAACGTAGACAAGCAGTTATTCCTTTTAATTTCTGAGACGATTTATCCTGATGGAAAAAGATTTATCATTCTGAATTTTTTGGTGGTAGGAACTCAGTTAAATCTTGAGTGGCTTTCCGACTGTCCTCTAAGTCCTCTCAGTAAAATCCATACTCGATGCGCCTAAAAAAAGCAATCCATTAAATGTGCGATTTATTATGTGACAGGACATTTTTTCTTATTGTTTGCAATTTTGTATGCCTTATATTTATGGGCATGTGTATTTTATATTCATTTTTATGGCAGACATTATGTAAAAGAATAATAAGTATTATTTTTTTTTTTTTCATTTTAATAAAACGAATTAAGGAAGTATATTGTTAGGAGTTTTCTTCTATAACATTGTTCATTTCGTAGCAAAAAAAATAAACCCCGAAGTACTTAAAGTTTCAGCTGACGCATATTGTTGGATTTTCGTTAGCTGTACAATTTATGTTGGTCATAATTAGATGATAAAATTCAGCGAAGAAAAAAAAAAATTTAATTTTCGTCAGAGGAACATTTTGCATAATGTGTTATCATCAAATACTTAAGACCTCCGCAAAGAGTATTCAATTTCTAAGTACATATTTGCGCGAAAAGCTTTTTGCTAATGTACCTTAAGGATTTCTTTATTAAATAGGTTTCTTAACTTCCTTATTTCTGTTTGGAAAACTTTTGACATAAATTTGAGATGAATAAGCCGTAATTATCTCGATTTGGACATTATGGCTAAGGAAATTATAATGTTAAACATTAAAAATGATTTGTTATGAAGTCTTACCTTAATTTTTATGTTCAAGGCAAGATTTTGTCTACTTAGTATAAGTGAAATATATGAAAAATAAAATGCACGACTGGGTCGCACGAACTTGCTCCTATGTAATAGACTAGGAATTTTAAAAACGAATGTTATTAGAGAAAACTGTTCATAAGGATACAATTAATTTTTTAAATTCTTTTAGTAGTAAGAGACAAAAATGCAAATATGAATTTATACAAGGACAAAAATTATAAGTCGTTGTAGTGGTTTCTTAAAAAAAAGCTTTTATATACAAACTTTTTAAACGATTTTTGAGAAAAAATTTTGGTACGCCAATTTAAAGTTTTTATTAATGCTCGAATAAAAATTAAATTTACAAAAAAAAATATTACGCCGTTTCTGATATATCAAATTTTCAAAAAAAGAAAAAAATAGATTTTTTTTTTCAAAAATTCAAAAAATATTTATTTTAAAGTTTTGAAATGCAATGGCGCAAAATTTTAAACAGTTCTCGTTTAAGGAATAAAACCGGCTCTACTTAACGCAGTCGTTTAGCTTGGAGACTTGGTCTAACTTTTGCATAATTTTAAACACGTTAGACAACTCTTCTAACTGATGTGGGTTTTACAACAGAACTTAAGCGAATTTGCGTTGAACAACCCTTAATTTGACAGATACCTAACTCACACAACTACAAAAACACAAAAAAAAGTAAAAAGCACAGACAACTTTAAACCAAATATTTTTTCGGCGAAAAAAGTACCTCGGTACAGATTTTGATTGCTTATAAGTTGGAAATAAAGTATAAATCGCAAATTCACAGCATAAAAACTCAATTTGTTGTTGCAAGGTGCAGATTCATTTAGCTATAATCGTCTCGGTCGGCGCGCGTGCATACATAAGTTATGTATGTACCTACATACATTTATATTTACAGATTTGTTTATCGTAGAGCACTTTCGTACGATTATTTCGAATTTATAATATTCAGTTAGTCAATAGTCAGTCTATTTACAAAAAACATCTTTAAAAAATTGAATAAAACATCAGTAAACATTTTTTCTTCCATTTTCTTTGGTATGAAATGACCACTGTCAATATGGATAAAGTATACTTTTAAAAGATAAACTAGCTATTTGCTGCTGTTAAAGTAAGACGAGCTCTTTAACGTTAAAGTATAGTTTATGTCCTTTAAAATTAACAAAAAGTCGGTTCTCGTTTTATACTCAATATTTAGAGTCGACTCCCATTCTAAAATTGATTCGGAGTATGTTTTAAATGTTTAAAATTTTGCGCCAATGTGTTTAAGACTTTTGAAAGCTTCTCTATAAAAAGTTTCATTAAGATCCGTTATGTGGATAATGAGAATTTCAAAATTCGAAAAATGGTTCTATGGTAGGTACAAGCTGTAATATCTTAACTTCAAAATTTTTTGTATTAAATTAAAGACGGTAAAAATTAATTGATTAATAAAAGAAAAAAAATTAATTAATTAATAAAAGAAAAAAAAAATTTATCAAAATTTTAGGTTTTCGAGAAAAATACGATTTTTGAAAACCATTTTTTTCTAATTTTTTAGCATTTGTATGGTAGGTACCTTTATCCCACATCTTGTTGATTATATTGACAAACTTTTATTTATCAAGTTTAAAAAAATCTAGCATGGGGTTTTCGAAATATTGAGTTTTGAAAAAAAAAATTTGAAGTTTTTTTTAAAAATCCAAATTTTTTTTTTTTTAAATTTGAGTACAAAATTCCATTTATGTTTTTGAAGAGCTTTAGCAAAAAAAAATGATCAAAATCGGTTGTACCGTTTTTGAGAAAATCAAAAATAAAAAAAATGGTTCCATGGGGGGTACCCTCAATATCCATTTATCGGAAAATTTTTTTCATCCATTACCTAGCTCTAACTAAATGAATTTTTTTTGTATTTTTATTTTTAAAATCTGTTGAACAGTTTTTGTGAAAAAAAAATATTTATAAAATTTCTAAAAAAAAATCGTAGGGCAGGTACCGTTATTTTTGGTCTTAAAAAAAAAGGAAAAAAACGTGTGAGGGGAAAAAATTAAAAATGATATCTACCAAGTTTAAAGAAAATCGGCCGAGCCGTTAAGGCTGTAGTCGAACAGACAGACAGACAGAATTGCGAGACCCACTTTTTTAGTCTTCGCTATCATCGTAATGTCAATTTTGATCAAAATCTCGAGTTTAATTTTTTTTTTTCGAATGCATAAGTTGCCTTATACTACCTCTAAGTCACAAGTAAAAATGTTGCTGAACTCAAATTAAATTTGTGAAATTCATGTTTATCAGAAGGGAAGAATTAAAATATAGAGCTTTATTATGAACTAATTTCGTGTACAAAGTTCTTTTTTGACATTTCGGTTTCTTGTTCAAAATATATCTTTTTCCAGAAGTATGTGATTCAATTTTCTTGAATACTACTTAAAGGACCACTTCTGCTTACTCGTGCCAAAGAAGCACCTTAAATTATTTTTAACTTCAATTGAAGATTATATTCCCAGAAATGTTTTCTGAAGAAACTGTTTTTAGTCAATCAAGTAAATTAAAATAAAATCTTTGAAATTTTATACTGATTCTTTTGTTGAACCTTTTTCATTCGACCTTGTTGGAGATTAAACCAATAAATTTTTTAGTCCTAGACGAATCTATTAGATTTTCAACTTTTGCAAAAGGCCGACATCTGAGCGCGTCTGTAATTGATATTTTTATTGAATCTCGCACCAAGATATTTTTTTTTTCTTTTTCGACTTCTTGGAATAAGAAAATTGAGTTTTGTCTGTGGGAGTATAAAGTAAGATACCTTCCCCCCAACTGACTGGCACAACTTGCCAAATAATGCAATATACTGAATTTCGTAGAGCCCAAAAGAAACTTTTTACTTTGTTTATTAAAAATAATTTGCATATTATTCCCGTTCTTAGTTACCCCTTGGCCATTTTGGAAGTTCAAAATCTTAACGTTCTTCATCGTTCCCGGCGGTTGCTTACCTATAGTCTCAATTTACTTTGATTTCTACAGGAAGGAAAACAATCAAAACTAAATTTTTTTTTTTTTATTATATTTTTCTGTGCAGGAAATTTTGGTCGTCGGGACGCCTACAAAAATGAATTTCCTTATCGTATCAGCGGTGCTAGTTATAGCATCATTATCACTACTGCCAACAAAAGCTCTGGGCACAACAGAGGTACAAGAGACTCCATTGGCACTGCCAGTCGTAGAACAAACTCCACCAACCACAGTACAGCAAGGAGAAATCTGGGAAGAGGACGATCATGAGATCCTGATTCGTAATGAACGCGGTACAAAGACTGATGGTAGTCAGAGCGGTAAGTAGTTTATTATATTTGACCAAACACATTATACAGCTTCTGCTATTTTTTCGCATGTACTCGTATATTTGTGTTGGTTTGTAATTCAGAGAAAATTGGATAGTTTCAAAATTATAATTGCTTTCAAAATATAATGTATGCTCTAGGAAATTGCAAAAATAAAAAAGTTTTAACGCTGTGTGCTTAAAAGATTTGAGAAATTAGTTTGAAACCAATTGAATGAAACATTAAGGTGCATAGAAATTTCTACAAAATGTGAACGACAATAAATTTTAAATATTCATAGAGATGTTAGCAGTATTGGCGTAAGGTACAGCTTCACAGTTATTAGGTTTATGTGCGTCGGTTTTGTTTCGTTTGATACGCCATTGTTGCGTCCAATCTCTAACTTTATCGACTGAATTCTGCAATTTTCCTGTAGACTTTGTAACGGATTTATCAGGCACCAGTATTGCAGAACCGTCAGCAAAAATAACCATGGATGTGTTGATGTCCACTGGGATATTCCTAGTATGAAACAAAATACAATGTTGGTCCTATCACACTTCCTTGTGGTGCACCGGCTTCAATGTTGTTTATTTGGTCGTACCGTTCTCCAAACAGTCGGTTCATAACATAGGATTACAGTATATCGTAGTACAGCTTGGTAAGGTCCCTATGCAATTCGTTCTCAAGTTGCAAGTGCCAAACCTAGGCAAAGGCTCGAGCAATATCTAAGAATACAGCTGAACATACCTGTTTTTCTCCAAGTGCCTTTTCTACAACATCCGTAGTTCAATGCACTTGACTTATCATGGAATCTAAGTCATCTTCATGGTTCTGGAGTAGTTTCTTTTGTCATGATTGATTGATATTAACGCCATAGGTCTGTAAGAGGTTTCTTCTGTCAATGGCTTACCTTACATAGGTCTAAAAATGACTTCTTTCATTTTCCAACGATAGTGCAAGCATCGAAACTTTAATATACTCGTATTAGATAAAATAACTTTTTCACGCTATTAGAAGATGCTATCGATTTTGGAGATAGCGGCAAATGTCAATATTTCTTTGACATTTGTGAACAAAAATAAATCGAAATAATTGCTTAATTTACATCTGCGGCCATTTGCAAAAAATATAGCATCTTCTGATAGGCTGACGACTTTTGCGACAATTTCTATACGTGTATACTTTCTTTTTGATACTATACTATTGTTAAATTTCAAATATTTATCTTAGTAATACGAGTATTCAACATTGAAATAGAAAGAAAATTAAATTTTCTCAAATATTTGTCCTTTAAATTTTGTAAGTTGACAATACAAAAATTCCATCATAATTCGATCTAACATTTGGATATATGTACATGTACAGTACATAATAGAAGACACCTATTTACCCCCAGCGATTAGTTAATTAAGATACATAATACATTTAAAGTACATTCATGGTATTACGTTTCAAATGTCCCTTAAAATTTGTTGACTGGGCTATTAATTCAGTACATTTATGTGTTAAACATAAAAATGATGGCTTACATGACTATGATGTCCTTTCGGTAACGTTCATATCGTCCATTTTCCAAGTGACCTATAAAATTTCCCTTCAAGAATGAGTTGACAAAAAATAAAAATTATGAGTTATTTCCTTGGACATACATACAAATGAAAATATTTATAATAATAGGAAACCATAAAAGTAAATGAATAGTAGTATCACGAGTCCTTTACAGGATGTGACAATTTACGTGGCAATAAAATTACCATTAACCTGATAATGGGAAGCAAAAAACCGAAAAAAGAAACAAAAAATATTAATATCATTAAAGGCTAGGCTTAGTTACGAAAAAAAAAATAATAAGTTTTTTCTTCGATACTAAAAATGTCATTGAGATACCCACTCTATAAGAATAAAAGATGTTAATTAAGAAATTAATTTATTCTAAGGACTTTCTTTTGCCATTCAAGGTCTCTCCTGTCGATATGGAAAGAATCCATGGTCAGAGTGTGACGCTAAAACCAATACCAGATCACGAACGTTGGCACTAAAGAAGGGCGATCCAGGATGTGATCCCACAAGGACAATTCAAAAGAAGTGCAAAAAAGGTAAGTCTTTTGATATAGAACCTTTTTAGCTTATAAAAGCATAGGGGCTAATTAATAAAATTCACCAGCTTCGAACGGTTAATTTGAATTTATGAATATTGAAAAATTTATTCACAATCTATTTATTGCTATAATTAATTCTCTGATCCTAAATTAAAAAAAAATCTACTTCCCTTCATTTTAATTGAAAATGAAAAATTACCTAAACATCTTTTGTTTCAAATTTTTTTCTTTCATACATAAACCAAATCTTAAGCCACTCGCTTAGTGGTCGAAATCATCATGATTTAAAATCTATAGCAGAATGCAAATGAAGCATTTTTTAAGCCTTAAGCCTAATGAGCCACACATTTAACCATCATTTACAGACTTCAACCTTAACATTTATATACAGATGTTTTAAAAATCAAAAGGCATTAAAAAATAATTCCAAGCCTTTTAAGCCATACCCATTACCCAGGGTTCATTTTAACCGAGTACGACCATAATTCTAATCACATGTGGTATCGGAGCATATTCATTTTTTGTGATATAATATTAAGTAGTAGTAGCACAACCCAAAAACCAATAATTTTGGATGACATGAGTATTATCGTATATTTATTTTTAAATAATAACATGTAAAAGCAGTTGTTGAAGTAAAATAAAAGCATTTTAAGTTCTATTTTATAGCAGACAATAGTTGATGCTCTAAACGTTTTTCTAGAGATTATAGTCGTAAGCTTATGAGATGAGGGGCTAGTTGGGATTGGAAGTTCTCCTGAGAACAAAACGTATGAAGCATTGCTGAATTGCTTCAATTCTCTTAATATAAACAATGTGATAAGGCGACCATACTTGGCTAGCATATTCATATACAAAAGTTGTATAACGTGATTTCGTAACAACTCCTTCGACCATCGCTTGACCAAGAACAGAGACATCCCTTGCAACTATGTAGTACAAATGGCTAAGATTGAACTAACTATCGCAAGGATATCGAAAGATCATAAAGTAATGCTTTCATAAATATAAAAGTCACGGTGGGGTGGGCGGAAATGTTTCCAGGAATATTTCATTACTTGGCATTTACCAAGAACGATTTAATCTTTTGGAATCAAATATGAAATATTGTTCTAATCCTTCTGAAAAATTAAAGTTATTACGGTAGCAATTTTTATTTCATCCGCACATGCAAATATTTCTAAATTTTCAAGAAGAAAATAATAGGCCCTAGATGGCTGCCTTACAGGACCACAACTTTGGTACTAAAAGAATCTGACGTCGAAGATATAACCAAATTCCAACATTAAGAGTCCAAGCCAGTGGGAAATCCAATGCGAAAATATTGGTTTGCACTGAAAGTAAACAGTGTCGAAGACAAGACTTTCGAAATGCACAGTAATTTGGCGATTGGGCTATAGTACTCGTAACAAATATATGGATTCTTTTGCTTCACGTTTTTTTCCTCTTTCTTCATTTGCATGGTTATTCAAAACCTTGCTCCCCAAAACCTGCTAAATAATTATTGTGTTGAAGGTTTATTGTGCTATGCAGATACTGATGTATTTTATCAACTACGTGCTAAAAACAATTGCTTTTTGCGGATAATCTATGATCTATAAATAATAAATCTATAAAATACTGAAAACCCTATTTTTAAATGCCTAAGTTTTTAGCAAACTTATAATTATTTTTGGGGGTTTTTAAATATTTAAGATTCATCCGGCAAGGCCATGACGTCCTGTGTTCGTTTCTGTACGTCACTAGCTGCCCCGCACAAGTAGCACAAAATGGTATAATTTCGGTATCACATTTCTTAATTCATACTTTATTCCTTCTTTATTAGGTATGTCAATTTATGCCTACTTAATTCCATCTGAATATGATCTTTATAAGGTATTGTTTTAAAGAACTTAACTTGGTGTGTTTACTTCTACTTAAAGCATTCTTAAATACTTCTTAAATGGGCATTTCTTAAATCGGTTTTTTTTGTTACTTAATTCCTTCTTTAATCCTTCTAAAAACCTTCCATTTTTATTTTGGTATTAAATCGGTATTTTTCAGATTCTTTAATACGTATTTAAATCTTCTGAAACAGTATGATTTATAACGCCGTTTTCGTACTTTTAGTTTTAGATGGAAAGCAAAATGTGTAAACCAAATTTATTAAACCTTTAAAAAAAAAGAGATTGTTTCATTATTGCAGACAAACAACAATTAAAATAGTATTTATATAAAATGTGACTTTTTTGATGACATCCGTTTATGTAACTGACAAAATGTCCATACTTAATTCATACTTTATTCCTTCTTTATTGGGTAGGTGTGCTGATTTATGGCTACTTAATTCCGTCTTAATTTCGTCTTTTTTAGGTATTGCTTTACAGAACTTAACATGGTGTGTTTACTTCTACTTAAAGCATTCTTAAATACTTCTTAAATTGGCATTTCTTAAATCGGTTGTTTTTGTTACTTAATTCCTTCTTTAATCCTTCTAAAAACATTCCTTTATTTTTCCGATTCTTTAATACGTATTTAAGTCTTCTTCTAAAAACACGAGAGAGTTATTTGAGTAGCACTTTGAGACAAGATATTTTAAGTGTCACAGTGGCACAATAGGTAGAGCACAAGCACGGCAAGCGAGAGGACTCGGGTTCGAATCTCAGTGGAAGCACAGAGGTAAATTAAAAAAACTAACTTTTAAAATTCTTTCATGCCAGCAAAAATTCACATAAAGACTAGAATATAATAAACAATAATAAAAAAAACAAACAGATAATAAAAAAATTTATTTTTATTGTTTCTAATAATTTTTTTAAGACTCTTTAAGAAGGAGTTAAGAAGTATTTAAGAAGATGTAAGGAACTATTTAAGAAGGAGTAATGAAGTATTTAAGAAGAATGATATCCCGATTTAAGATCATTTTAAGACTCAATTTATCTTCTTATTTCCTTCTATCGGACCGCCCACTTGCGCCTTTTCTCTACTTAATAGGAACTTAAATCCGTCTTATAGAAGATGTCAGATACCGATTTAGAATTCTTAAAGACTTCGTTAAGTAATTCTGTGCTACTTGTGCCCCCCCCCCTCGTGAATTTGATTGGGAACCTCAAAAAATACCTCAACACTATTCAACACAGTCTAAATGGCTTGGTCGGTTTTCTTAAAACTTGAAAATAGAGTTTGAAAATTTTTTCCCCGACATGTGTTTTTCTTTCTTTTAAGACCTAAAATTATGATACCTGTAATACAATTTTGTTTGCGAAATCTAAGAAAATATTTTCTTTTCTCAAAAACTATTCCACAGATTTTTATCACTTTTTTAAAGATATTTTTTGGATTTTTGAAAAAATTCAAAGTCATGGATATTTATTTCAGAAAATGATTAGATTCATGTTGACGTCATAAATTACTGATAAATTTAAGTATATTAAATATTTTGTACCGAAAGTATTAACTGGTCTTAAGAGGGATTGGCAACATCTAGCCTTAGTTTTAATTCATAATTTGTAAGCCACTTGTAAATCGATTCTTCATATTTCCTTTTGAACTCCTCACGTTTCCGAATAGTTTCATCTGAAAAGAGCTCAAAGTCCAAACCGCGTCTTTGCCTTACTATGCCAAGGTTTCTCAGTGTTTCCTTCTGCCTCAAAATCAGTTTTTGCTGGTGAAATATTAAAGTTAAACAACAAAATAAGTCAGGTAATAATTTTACTCACCTGAAAGGATGAATGAAAAAACATCATGTAATCAGATATTTGCTGTTTTCTGTTGGTCCTATCGCCTTCATGGACAAAATCAAATATTAAATTGATATTCTCTTCCGAAGTGAGACATTTGAGTGATTTAAGGAAATCCCTTTCCCTTACCGAAGTTACACTGGGGTAGATAATTTTTTCTAAGACTTCCTTTAACTCTTCAGGTTTTATCGATTGCAAGGCCTTACATATTGTGAACCCTTTCGATGACTCATCAATCGGCCAATTGTAATATAGGTATTCTTTGGTTTGGTGTCTGGCATGTGCAAGGCATTCGCTCAGCTCAACTTCACAAGCCAACATGTAAATAGACTTCTTTATGATCGAATCGGCGAAAGAAAGTTTGTAGAGTGGAAGTTCGAAAAGTGTGTGATAGATATTTCCTATGATATCACGAATAAAGGTTCTAAACAATTCGAAAGCTTTGCCATCCTTCATTCTAGACCAGAGCTCAATGATGAGTTCTGAACCCTCGAACCAGGGCATAGAAACTTGTTCATTTTTAAGATATTTCAATGACTCAAGTACAGGCTCAATAGCTCCTAGATCGGTGTCTAGAATAGCCTTTAAGTCTCTGAACAAAAGAGCTCTATTGAGCATGTGAATTTTGGAATGATCTTCGTTCAAGGCTTTAGCAATCAACTCGAGATTCCGATCATCGTAGATAACATAATATAAGCCAGTTTGCTGCTTATTCAAAATCAACCATTCACTATTGACAAGATTTACATTTAGGTCCTCCAGGTATATTGAAACCTCTGATAATGGAGGCAAAAGGTAATCGGCTGTTGTTCGAGTAAAATTTGCATTATACTCAGATGCGAAATTCAAAGGTATCCACCATTTGTCATCACCATTTCCACTGTAAGGTTTTTGCTGGATAGTAACCGTTCTATTGTTGTAGTTTCTTGTAATCCTAACTGCGGGTAATCCTTTATTTTTAGTCCAAGTACTCATAATTTTCGGCAAGGATTTGTCAATTTGATAGTAGTACATATGATCATCTTCTACTGCCCATTGAATAGATTTAAAGAAATCATCTTCATCTGCGACGGAATTTTTGCTTTAATTCAAGGTTTTGATTAAAATTTTAATTATAAATTTGGTTTGGTTAATTTTCTTACAATTTGTTTAAATAATTGACCAGACCTTTTTTGAAGGTCTTATTACCAATGGCATGGTGGAACATTTTAATTATACATGCACCTGTAAATGAGAAAACAAAACAAGTATTAATATTTTTTTTTTAAAGAGAAAGAACATCGCAATTTTTAAGTAAATTGTGTTACTAATTTTACAAATCACAATTCTATCATTGGGTGGCTTTTGGGAAAGGAGTTGAGTGACATGTGGATGAGTTCTACTGCATAATTACATTATTGAATTTAACAAGTATTTAATCTTAAAAAAAATTATTAATTGCGTCACTGGATCGCACGAACTTACTCGTATGCTTAAGAGACATACAAATTTAAAAATGCAACATCTATGTTGAAGCATTCAA
The DNA here is from genome assembly GCA_911387755.1 of Chrysotoxum bicinctum. Lineage (NCBI taxonomy): Eukaryota > Metazoa > Arthropoda > Insecta > Diptera > Syrphidae > Chrysotoxum > Chrysotoxum bicinctum. The sequence goes on along the minus strand of OU426989.1, from coordinate 207,744,740 downwards.
AGTGTCTCATTTACTCGTATGCAGACAAAGTAACAATCTTTAACACTAACATATTTAAAATTCTCGTGATTGTGAAGAGTTGTAATGTGACCTTAATTGGTTTCTTGACTGGTGTTTTCGTAACTATTTGTTTCTTGTAAATAATGTAAAATTATGAGTTTTACGAGGGAGCTTTCCCCAACTTCTTTTAATTCATAGTTTAATGGTGTTTCATCATATAAGACAAAAATATCAATATATCTGTTCTCCTAAAAAAGTTTAAAAAATCCTATTTCTTTCTTGAAACAAAATGAAGAAAGACATGATGACGGGAACGGTGAAGACAGACCCAAGGAAATAAATTCTAAAAACTCGACCTCTTGTTCCTACTCACCCATTTGGTACAATAATTCATCAGATGTTATACGATCAATGCTTTCTTGAGTTTCGACACTGCGTACCAGAGGTTCCTCCATATTTAGTTTCAATAATTCATTAACTTCAGTCAGGATGAAGTACTCCTCAATTTTCCAAGTTGGATACGTCTGCAGTAGAACCATTTTAAATTATTGGTTTTAATTTGGGAATAAACTAATTTGTCTAAAAATTTCTTACCAAATCTGTTATTTTATAACTGAAATATGTCCCCAGTCCAGAACCGACCCATGCAGTTGACCACCACTTCGGTGCGACAATGTTTGTAAACCATTGTTGTGAGATAATGAAGTTTTGCAAAACTATTCGCTTCACTGTCGAATCTCTATCTTCAAGAGTTCTTAGAAAATCGTCATCATTATAAATAGCAAGACCCCAGTCCATGGCTATCATATTTGTGTCCTTCACATGAATATGATCAAGCTTTGGCATAGGATACTCGATTCCAAGGTAGTTCTCCAGAAAAGCCATCGACTCAATTGAATTTGTTATGGCTCGCGTACCCGTGTCCTTGGCATTTGGCGGATAGAATACCCTGTGTTCGATGTCATTGACAATATTACTGGTAAAATGAAAATTGCAAATAACAAAACCCACGAGATAAGTTGGCATATCGAGTGTTTCGAAGAATTTCGTTGTCATCATGTTGTCTTTCAAACTTAAGGCGCAAAAAAGTGAAAGATTATTGCTTAAATTAAATGAAGAAAAAAATATACCCTTAATTTACCTGGTTAGTGCATCTATTGGCATATTTGACAATGCTGAATAGTATAAGCCATGTGTGATGGAAATGACAAATTTTGCCCTGAACGAGGGCTCATCGAAACATGGAAAGGCTAAACGGGCATTGGTTGGCTCGAACTGGGTCACTGCAATGGGTCTGTTTAGTAATAAGAATATCAAATAAGTTTAATAGATACTATTTAATTTCTTAATATTTTCAAATAGCCAAAAAAAAAATTATGAATCGTTAGATAAGTAAATAGGGGACCAAAAACTTTAAGTGGATTTTGAACTTACAATTATTTTACTGTTTATTAAATGAATAAGAAAAACATTCCAACTGTTATTATAATGTAACTACAGTGACGAGACAAAATGAAAACTTGTCTTTAAGGAGTGTTAGAAAAGGCTTAACATTTGTCATACATAACCAAAGACAGAAGCACTCAAAACCTGGGGCTCTAGTTTATTGCAAATATTTTAAATATAATCGGAATAAAGTTTAATCAATATCGTATCGAGTCGTTTTTGAGAAAATGTGAATAAAAAAAGCAAAAATGGTTGTATAGCAGCTTAGTCCCCTATTACACGATGTCTCACGAGACGAGGCTCACGTAAGTGCGAAAAAGAAAGCAGATATGAGTAAATGAGATGCAAAAAAATATTCCCGGTGAGCACCGGGCTGATTTTTAGTAGTCTCATTTTGACGTTTCTTTTTCTCAAATTCGTTTTACTCGTATGTTGTGTTGTGCATTAAAAAATACGAACAACAGTCAAATTTGAGACATGAGTCTCATGAGACATGAGTCAACGTGTAATAGCTTTTGCCTCACGGGATACAAATTTAAAAGGAAAGTAAAAAATGTGACAAGTCTCGTGAGGCAACGTGTAATAGGGGACTAAGCAGTTCATTATAACGAATGCATTGACAGATCTTAGAACATTCACACGATGAAATAATAAATCTTAAGAAAATGCAAAAAATTGTGACAGTCGTCTAATTCTAGCGGAAATGACATTTCGATAATATCCGCGAGAAACTTCAATAAAGCCTTTCCCGATACTATCTCTATTTTTACTCTTCCGCAACATGACTATATTTCGTTGTCTTTCCGAATGTCACTGAAAATTATCTAAATTGAAATTTTACCATCCATTTTTGTTGAATTTTCAGAGGTTTTTAATCCATTGACATCATTTGATGGAATTTCCTACTCTGACTTGACAGATATAAAAACAAACTTTATAATTGGCATAATCTATGTATGTATGTATAACACAGTTTTAAGTGCGAACTATCATTGGTGGACATCGAACAACAGTTTTTCTTCTTAAACGAAGAAAAACCGCAACTAAATTTGATCTTGGAATCGTGGGCATTTAAAAAATGTTGTTTTTAAAACATGAAATTTGTACTGTCAAACTTCACTTTGTATAAATAAAATATGAAAGTATCACTGTAGTTTTTTTTATTTGAAATTAAACTTGTTAAATTGTCACTAGGCACCATTTTGTTAGTATTTTTTTTTATAACTTCCAAATATCAATTCCAATCAATTTCTAAGAAGTAATATTATTACTAGCCGACCCAGCTCTCGAAATTCGAGTGCCAATTTATTTATTATTTATATTATTGGCAGTGTTTTCAAGCAAATTTATTAAATTAAATTTCATTTTGTGTAATATGCAAAGTGTTCGACAGTGCAAAAACAAAAATGACCCACAGTGTGTAAATGCGTGTCTCAAGTATATTCCGCACATCTCCGTAACTGTGGCTTTCCAGCCATATAAAATTTATCGAAATCGGTTAAATACTTTTGGAGAAAAGTGTACCACAAAAAACATGTTTGCCGTTTTATTATATGATTATTATTATTAAACTACGAGTATATTGACACATAGTTAAATTATAAAATCAATAGTTTACAAGATTTAGCACTAGGTATCAGGGCCTTAGGTTATAAGAAATAATAATATATAGAATGCAGAAGGTCTTGGGTTCAATTCTCAGCCGCTGCAAAAAATGTTTTTTTAGAGGTGTTCTGCCTCTTGTAAGTAAGTGACAAATCCTCCAAGATTATCTCTTGTCATGAAAAGTGGTGATCATTAGCCATTTACCAATAAAACACACCTTGTATTAATATGATGGAAACACCCAATTAATCAATTTTGAGTTTTATTTTAGGTTTTATTTTTGAAGTTCTTTTTCGCTTATACATATGTCTATAACCTATCGCAAACTAGTTGGAATTTTATCACCAATTTTTTTAATATGATGACAGGACAAAAATTACCCCTGTTCCCGATCCTCCCATTTAAAATATTTAAGTTCCTCGGAGGGTTATCGTAAGGCTCAAATTCAATTTACTTTCGGATACTATCCATATATTTTTAATATTACTTAAATTTGGACTTTGATAAGGTTTGATGTCAGTTCAGCGTCCGAAAAATCATTTTCAGAATACACTTTTAAGCAATTTTTCCAGTGGATTTACGAGCATCATTTTCTTGAAAAATTATCTTCTGTAGAATGGACGCGCTTTGCCAAAAAATCTACCAACTTCCGACGTGAAAAAAAAAATCACTGTACCTTTGAGTACTATCCTCGGACTGACAATTTTTCGATAAGGGAAACATCCTTACCCTCCATGCTTTAAATAATGATTTTGGAGAGTTTTCATCTAACGATTCCAAAAATACTTTACCATCTGACTAAATTTTTTTAATTCTTGTTCTTCTGACCAAATTACTTTTAAATTAAAACACTCCAATTTGTATGTGCATCGAATGTGAATGAAATATGAAACTCTCCCAAGGCGTTGGGCAAAACCATTCAAAATTGATTACGGTTATTTTTATCAATATTTGTTCGTATGCAAATCATTGTCTCCAAGGTAATTTATGAGTTGTATTGCTTTACAGGTTCAATATAAAACAAAATTAGGGGTCTTAATCCAACTCTACTTAACATATACGAGTACATAATAGAGAATTACAACAAATTTGGATTTCTCAGACCATACGTGTCATATGCATCCACTTGACGTAGAGCTAGCTCCTAAACGGACAGACCGATTTTTTTTTCAAATTTGACACAAAGCATTTTTATGTGATTACCTATGAGAAAAAACGTGTTTTGTTTTAGCTTATTTATAAAAGTTACTTGCCATACTTTTGTTTAAGTTTACTCAAATATTCTTGAAAACGGATCTAACGATTTTGATGAAACTTATGATGTGCTAATTGGTTTTAATAGAACTAAGTTTTTCTCAAAAATGCACGATTTAGTCGTTGCTTGAGAAATTGTGTTTTATTATTAGGACTATTCCCGTACATTTTGTTAGTAGCTGCATTAATTTAGTTAAAATTTTGTACAAAGGTACTTCCTAGTAGTACAAATAGTATTACATTCGAAAATATTACGACAAAAACATATTTTTACAAGGAAAACATCAGATATGCAACAGGTGCCTTAATCCTTTTGACTTTTTCACACTTTCATCTAACAATGCAATAGGTTAAATTCCTCTAAAGTTTATACTTTATTCCTTCGGTGCTTGACCACATTTAAACCTTAATTGACAGACCAAATTTTGGGGGATTCTCTTTTCACTTGCATTGTCAATTAATTGATGAATAAATGATGAAATTTCAAGGATAGAAACAATTTTGTTTAGGACATTATTTAAAATATTAAATTAAAGCCTTTAATCCGATTCTCTTAAGACATGTTTCCGTTTTTCCTCGGCTCTGTTTGTGTAAATGAGAAACATATTTTCCAGTAAAGAAACTAAAAGTTTTTTTTTTTAAATTCAAGGTTAACACATTCGCAAAAAGAGCACAAGCAAAAATAATTATTCTCATGACACTGAATAGCTACTGATTGTTTATTTTTTATAGTTTCTCAGATAAGATCGGAAACGTAGCCGCTATTTTCTATTTATATTATTTTTTTCTATAACATACAGGGTTATGAAATAAATAATCGAAAAATGAATAGAACTGATTGTGCTTCTCTAATTTATTTGATGGTAATGAATTTGTTTATACTCACACTGATTTGTTATAGAACTCATCCAAATATGAAGTTCTATAGATCCCATAGGATTCTTTTTGAATTGATCCAGTGTAGATGATTTCCAGACGATAACGTTCACCACCATAAAGTGTCTTAGGAGTCGAAATTCTCAAGAAATCCTTTTCCTTTTCCAAAGAATATTTGAGATTTTCAAATCGACGTCGATTGCTCACTTCTTTAAGAATTATCACAAAATCACGCAATTGCTTGGCATGGAGCACAATTTCATTTGTTGATTCCTCGACCACAAATTCAATGACCACATTTCCTTTGAAATTCAAATCATCCTCATGGATCCTACTTGTTATGTGAATATTGTATTTAGTTGGTTGTATAGAAGTTGGAAGACGTATGGATGAAGTATTTTGCGAACGCCCTGCTTCAGATGATATCGTTGAATTCAAAATACACAGAAATGCGAAAAATCCAATTTGCAGGTTAATATTTTTCCGCGAAGTTTCCATTTTCGAGCTCGATTGACAAATAAATATTGATGAATGAAATTTTTCGATTATAAGATTTTGGTTAAGTAATAGAATAAATATAGATTCGTCATAGCTGATAAGAGCTACAATTCAATCCAACAGTGCTTCTTCAGATAAGAATTTTCGAGCCAACTTACTTTTTTTTTGTCTGAGAAAGCTCTAAACTATTTATCAATAAGAATTTTATAATATACATACATATTTTCAGGTTAAGGAGAATCATATGCTAAATTTTTTTTAAACAAAAGTTTGTCACGGATAAAATTGTAAATTTGTCAAATGAGACTTGAGTACTACTCAAATTTGGGAGAAATGTCAAGTTCAGAGATTCTTTCTTTAGCTGTACTAAACGAATTTGGAATGCTTTACCTGGGATCAATATTTTCCTCGCATTCCTATATATTCACACAAATTGCTATTGTGTAAATGACTAAGAATTTCAAAAACGAATATTATTAGGGAAAACTGAATGCAATGTTATTTCTTAAGCAAATATGAATTTATGCAAGAACGAAAATTATAAGTCGTTGTAGCGTTTTTTTAAAAAATTAAACTTTTATGTACAAAATTTTAAAAATAGATTAAAGAAAAAATTTTGATACGCCAACTTAAAGTTTTAATTATTGTACGAATAAAAATTAAGTTTCCAAAAAAATTATTGAGCCGTTTTTGAGATATCAATTTTTTTTTTCAAAAATTCAAAAAACATATTTTTTTCAAGTTTTGAATATAATGTTTTTCAAACTTTTTAGAAGCTTCTCTGTAAAAAATTTCATTAAAATCCGTTATTCCGATAATGAAAAATTTAAATTTTGTAAAAATAGTAAATAAATAAATATTGTAGGTACAGTCAGTAATAACTTAATTTTTAAATTTGTTTTTTTTTTTTTAATTATAAATCATAAGAATTTATTGGGAGAAAAAAAAAATTACAAAAATTTTAGGCGCCATTTTCGAGAAAAAATACGATTTTCAAAAACCATTTTTTAAAGGCATTAAGAAACTTTAATTTGTCAAGCTTCAAAAAAAATCGAACATTAGGTTTTCGAAATACTGAGTTTCGAAAAGAAAAATTTGAAACTTTTTTTAAAATCCAAATTTTTTGTTTTTGATGATTTCCCCAAAAATTATGCCTAAGCATAAAAAAGTGATCAAAATCGGTTGTACCGTTTTTGATAAAATCAAACAAAAAAACAAAAATGGTCCCATTAATAAACATTTTTCGGAAATTTTTTTTCATTTTTTTTTTTATAATTAACGCGCACTCAAGGGATTATGACTACCCTTTAAATGTTGGTCTGAGAAACTATAAAATAGTGGGAGGATTGAGTAGGAGAAACCGATGTAAATTCGTCTTAAATGTCTGGACATTGAAATGGGGACGAAAAATAGAGACGGTTAAGGAATTCCTCATTCGAGTCGTACGGCAAAAGAAAGAATCTCTGTACTTAACTGTACGTCCAAACCTTGGCTCAAGGGTATATTGAAATTTTTCAGGGGGAGGGGGGAGGAATGCAACTCGCTATTTCCATAGAACATTGTCTACCTAGATATGTATAACTAAATAAAATTTTTAGAATTCTTTTAAAAAAAATTGTGGAATAGATTTTGAGAAAAAGAAATATTTATAATATTTCGAAAAAAATTCGTGTGGTAGGTACCGTTAATTTGGTCTTAAAAAAAAAAGAAAAAAAACGTGTTTTAAAAGAAAATCGGCCGAGTAGTTTAGGCTGTAGTCGAACAGACAGACAGACACAATTGCGAGACCCGCTTTTTTCGTATTCTTTATCATCTAAATGTCAACTTTGATTAAAATCTCGAGTTCGATTTTGTTTCCAAAGGCATAACTTGCCTTAAACCTTAAAGTATACGGTATACCTGTAACTCGCAAGTATAAATTCAACGATCAATCTTAGAAATGAAATGCAGACCTGTTGCGGATTTGACACGGTCTTTGTACTTCGTTTAAACTTAAACAGAGTATAATTTTTAAATTCAATAAAATTTTATCAGATACGAGTAGTATTGGGTTTGGGAAGTACCCCACAATTTTAATAAATTGTTTTTTTTTTATTTTTGTAGTAGGTAGTACAACTGAACATATTACCAATTTGATATTAACAAAGTAATGAATCAAGTATGAAAAAAAATAAAAACAATTTAAGGCTCGCTTAGTGACTTACAACCGGCTGGATATTTGAGGCCAAGGTCTTGAAATAAAAGTGAAATATGAGAGTGCATTACGTGGCTAAATAATATCAAAATATTATAAACTAAATTCAGCAAATGTTTAAGAATGTAAATTCAATTAAAAAGCTCAAGTGACCTCAAAAAATAATTTTCATTTCTCTATTGGCTTAAGAATGTATTTAACAGGAGAGACGTTTCGATTTGTTTTATTGTTTTTTAAGAAATGGCGGTAGAAATCTTAAAGGTACTCTATAATATTCGGCAACAAGTTCTATGCTACCGCATAAGAACCACCGGTATCAGAACAAAGCTATAAAATCGACAAATGATTTTTCTTTCTTAAGATTTCCTTGAAATATCGTTTGGGGAAGTTTAGTCTTAAAATATATACCAATAGATTTTAGACTATCAACTCAGCTTGGGTCTTAATACATCTCTGAACATTCTCTCGAATATTTAATACAGTTTACATTTCGCAATTGGTATGGCTTTACAGTCGCTGATTGTTTGACACAACCTGTTTTTTACCCTTTCCTGTACACATTTCTATTATGGAGTCAACATTGAAGATCGCTTTTACTTTTGTTTCAAGGGGCATTTATTATTCCACGAAGGATCTGGTTTAGCATACTTATTTATTTATTTATTCAAATAATTTACAAATTAATTTTTAATTTGTTTTATTAAAGACGTCTGGGCAGCAAGACCATAAACGCCACCGTCTTTTAGAACTAAAGCTTAAGATTAAGTATCTTAAATGAATGTTTTAATTATAACATAGATTAATTAAAATTTTTAGTTAATGTATATTAAAAGAAAAGTAAATAGAATAAATACTTAAACTATATTTCATTATATTTATTATGTGCATCTGTAGCATTTTTCAATCGTTGAAATGACTTGTATTCTGCTGGGCTAAGTATACTCGATAATTGGTTCAGCATATGCTATCCTTAAACAGTCCCTTAGCTGGATACCTTATGTCCAAACGGGTTTCAGCACTTTCTTGTATAGCATTATTTTGTGTAGGGTAGATAGGCCGTGGTTCCTACTCGTAGTTAAAGGTACATTTTTCTGTGCTTCTAATTTAGTTCTTCTCTTTTTTTTTTGGATGTGTCAACGGCCTCGGCTTTGATGAAAGCATCGCTTCCCGTCGATCAACGAAATCAAGCATTATTGAGCGCGGTTAGTACTTGGATGGAGGACCGTTCAAATACCAACCGTGTACTGTTGACCTGGGCCTTCATCGCGTAAGACGACGATAGTTTGACGACGTCGTTTGAACGATTGAATTGCTTCGTGTAGCATATACAAACTTGAATCGTCTGGACGATGTCGTTAAGACGATTCAACTTTACCTTTATGTAACTCTTTGAACTGTCAAATATGGTCGACTGAAGGATTGCGATTGAACGATTGCTATTTTACAATCGTCTCATACGTTTTGTTTATTTTTTGGATTTTTGAAAGTTTTTATTTTAAATTAATTAAAAAAAATGTTACGACAGTACAATTTGTTATTTCTCGATGATAATGAAAGCAAATCAACAATCAACCTAATGCGAATGCGAAAGACACTAATGTCGATTTCCTTTATTTACACACTAGGGATTTCGATCCCAGATAAATTTTTTTTTTTGATGTGCGTATTTCGTATACATGTAAGTCCTTCTTCAAATAAGGATTCAAAGATTTTGATCTCTGTCAAAAAAAATTGATTTTTTTGTTGTGAAGGAACGTAAAATCGAAATCTTCACACAGAAATTGATTTCTCATGTGTAAAGGAAATCGACATAAGGAATACATCGGATGCTCTTTCCTCTCTCGCTTCCAACGAAAACTTTAGTTTGATTACAACCAGACAGCCCAAATGACATTGACATTCGTTGCTTCTTGATATTCTCAAACTGTGGACAATGGACGACACGACCGAACGATGCGATTGAAACTTTACACGAAGCAAACTTTTGACGACGTCGTGTTCGACAATCGTTTGGACGACGATCGTCTTAAAAACTACGCGATGAGGGCCCTGTGTTTCTTCTGTTGTTCTTTCTTTCTGTGTGTCTCTCTCTGTTGTATTGTCTAAAGCCCATGGCCTCAGTTGCCAGTGCTTTTCTGTGTCTCTATTTCGTAGATTTATCTACGGAGTAGTGTAAAATGTAATGTAATGTAATGTTCTTTTTGATGTGCTGTTTCCATTTCAGCCAAATGCAATCCTTATTTATTCCAAGGTATTTGATATATATAGTATTGGCGATATGCCCCTGACACACATCTAGTATAGATACCTTGGTATGAATACCATAGTACTCTCAATACCATGCTGCGTGACATACTACAGAACGTAGTATAGTTTGACAGCCAAACACAAATTTTCAATCTTTCAAATGAAGATACATTTACATATTTAAAATTTGTATGGATCTTTTCAGCTTAATCACTTTAAATAATAATAAATTTCCGCTTAAGCCGTCGATATTTTCCTCCAAATATTGAAAATCTGGGCGATTTGGTCACTGTCAAGAACTTTACGTTTATGAAATTAGTGTCCATTTTGAAATTACAAATTAGAAAATATTAAAAAATCATAATAAACATCAATATGACACTGAGTTTTAGTAAATCTATTATTCACTTGAGAAAAATGGAGCTGTTTTCACTAAGGAGAAGACTATACTACGCAAAAAACCCTAGTATAGATACCACGCTCATACTATTTTACTCGGCTGGTATTATCGTAGTATACCCTGACAGACATGTGGTTCATTCGTATACTATGGTGTCTATATTAGATGTGTGTCACAGGCATAAGGTACAGCTTACCTCTTGATACAAATTGGAACCTTATAAAGCGTTTTCTTTGCAAAATCTCTTTTGTATCTTGTCTTTTGTGTTCTTCAAATTTGACACACCATTGGTGCCTCCAATCTCATACTTTATGGACTATATTTTACAGTTTTAGGAAGCCCTGGTAAGGGATTTATCAAATTATAGAGTTTATGTGCACTAGAATATCCATAGCATGTAACAAATACAGGGTTGGTATTGGGACACTTCCCTGCGGCTCACCAGCTTAAATATTTTAAATCTAAAAATGATCTCAAAACTACAAAGGCATATGCCAAATAGGAGTTTAGAAACTTTTTAAACTTTTCTTATTCAAGCGTATGCCTTAGCTATCATAAAACAATCAAGTCTATGATAATTTGACGATGAGCTCTAAGCTTTTTCAAGCATTTATAAATTAATTTATGAATTTTATAATATATTCAATGTTGATTTAATATACGGAATACACAATCTCAAGTTAGTAGTGATAACGTTTATGAGAAGTTCGTTCTTCCCGGGAGTTCTCTGCATTCCCACCATCTTGTTTTTATTATTAATAGAATTATTTCAAATAAAATTTTACTTTCTGCTGTGAAAATCCACATGTCGAAAGACGATTTCATCGACAAATGATATTATACTCTGTTAATAATGGCAGGAACAATACAATACATTAAAAAAAAAGGAACAACGCAAAATCAAAATCTTATTTCTATGAAACGTTTGTTTTAATCTATAGAGCAAATAAAAAATATATATTATTGCTTGAAGATATAGTCTTCATTTATGGAAAATCAAATAATCTGATTTGATTTCCCTTGATGGGTCTTCTCGTTATTTTCAAACCAAATGCGCACCTTGTTCTCGTATTTTTCCCGGGTCCTAATTTTGTCATTACGATACTTTGCAATTTTCTCAGCAGTCGAGTCAACCTTCTAAAAGAAAGTAAAAATTACCACTCTAACAGAAACATATATTTTTCAACCTACCCCTTGTATTTCATTGGGCTTATACCGGGACTGAAACCATTTTTCAAAGAATTCATTCGAAACTAATAGATGGTCAAAAAATTCAAAACTTTTACTTATTTCGAGGAAAATATAAACGTGTTCGAATATTACTTCTGATTTTATACATTTAAGCGCTATAAATAAATCATAACTCGGATATGGTAACTCATAATCCAACGAACGGATTGTTCGGTAAAGTTCCCGGAACTCCTCATATGTAGAATTCTCTATAGCATGGCAAAGACTCACTTTACATGGATTTAACGTTTGTATAACTCCGCTAAGAAAGTATTCTTTGGCGCATTCTTTAGTGTAATTTTGGCATGTTATTGTATCTACGGCATTTTTTAATCTCAGGATTTTATCTTTTGCCACCAAATCCGTCGCTGAAAGACTTTCCGAAGGACTTCTATATTTGCTGTCGTAAATTCCTATGATTGCATTGTAGACAAAGTATTTGAACTTATCTGATATTTTGCTGCCTTCTAACCTTGATAAAAGATTCATTATTAGATCGATTATATTGAACCACGGCAAAGATTCTTCCTCAAGCTTCAGATATTGCAAAAATTCTAGAAGTAATTCAATAGAATCGAACTCTTCAGCCATAGTTAGACTGAAGTCTCTTAAAATCAAAGCCCGATTTAATGGATGGATTGTTTTTTGATTCGCAATTAGAGCTTCTCTGATCAGTTTAAGATTGATATCATCATAGATAATATAGAAAATACCAGTTTGCTGTTTGTTAACAATCAGCCAGTCACTGTTCGAAATGTTTATGTTTAGGTCTTTCAAGTCCAGTGTAACTTCAGCTTGTGGTGGCATAATGTAGTCCGCCATTGTTCGTTCAAAGTCCGGATTGACTGCAGTAGCAAAGTTCATTGGGATCCACCACTTTTGATCTTTATTCTCGGAATTGGATCTCTGACGAATAGTGATTGATCCAGTTTCATAGTTTCTAATGATCGTAACAACAGGAATTCCTACGTTATGCGTCCAGGTCCTCATAACATTAGCCACTGATTGATTGTTTTGGAATAAATGAACTTTGTCCTCATCAACAGCTGCCTGCATCGTCATGAAGAAATCATCTTCATTGGCAACCGAGAATTGACTACAAATTTATAGATGATAAATTCAGTACTTAAAATTAATTTAGTACTACCAGAACAAATACTTACAATATTGACAAATATTTGAAGATTCCTTTCATAAAAGTATTATGACCGATGGCATGGTGGAACATCCTAAGGATACTAGCACCTGTAAGGAAAATATTAGGAACGAGAATTAGAGTTACGCAAGAATATAAACTGATCAATTATTAAGGAGAAAATTTCCCGAATCTTCGGTGTACTATTCTTATTTCTTTGAGCTTTGGTTATGAATAAAATGCACAGATATATTGCAAATTTGGACAACATACACAGTTATCAAACCTTCGAGTGTAAAACTATCTTTTTTTTATGTATTTCATCTTCCCTGAGAACCCTTTACAACAAAATTCGTTTCAGATCTACGTTTTCCAATGAATTCTTAGCTATCTCCGGGGTTCCACAAGGTAGCCATTTAGGTTCTCTCAATTTTATTCTTATTATATTAAAATGGTCACTCAACGCTGAAAATACCAAGTATTGGAAGAACATTTCTTCGATACATGAACATTTGCATTGAGCCTAGTATTTCCAAATGCGAATCAATCACGACCATGGCATTTTATGTGATATAGAGATTTACTTTGTCTAAATAGACTCAACAATTGGCTTTGTGAACCGATGATCCAAAGAATTCTCCAACCCATACGACTGGATTCTTCTAGATAACCTTTGTTGAAATTGCAGACTTATATTCTTTGGAAACTAACATCTGACCATAAAGCTAGACGATCGAACTAGATTGTGTCTGCTCTTAATCACCCCACAAATTGACTTGTAAGCCGAAGACTCTTTGGACCATTTCGTATATCAGGGAATAGAACCATACATATACAATAAATACTTTATACAGATTATAGCAAGCTTACTTAACTCATATGAAACTATGTTCATATGCTCCTTAATATCAGCTCCTTCTTCAATGGCACTTGTCAGCGGTCGGTTGAAATGAGCACCATCAAGTTTAGATACTTCTCTTATTAGAAAATAGTCCAATATTTTCTCTTCGGGATACACCTGCATTCAAAGTCTTTACGTCTTTTAATGTTTCATGGTAAATAATAAGTTTGTACCAGATTTGTTGCCAAATAGCTAAAGTATGTACTGAATCCTTCCTTCATCCAAACATAATTCCAGGATTCAGGTGTCACCAGATTTCCAAACCACAGATGAGCGAGTTCGTGATTTTGAATAATTATTCTAAAGATCAGATGCAGTTTGTTGTAGTCGTTTTGATTAGGGACAGGGTACGTTTGTTCGAAAGTCATAAGACCCCAGTTTTCCATGGCAATACCATAAAGTCTTCCAGTTACAATGTGATCCAATTTGGGCAAAGTAGGTTTAATGCCGAGTAATTTTACTAACGCATCAACACTCTTGATGGCATTATCAAGAGCTCGAGAACCATTTTGTTTGGATTTGGGTGCGTGGAAATATCTATGTACAATTCCATTTACTGAAACACTTGTTTTATTGAAGTTCGATAAAGCAAATGCAACAAGATAAGTCGACATTGTAGGTGTTTCCATAAATTTTGTGGTGACCATTTCTCCATTTGATGCTGGGCTAATATTTGAAAAAAAAAATCTGTTTTAATACGAGAAAAAATGCAAAATTCCAATTGACCTTAAAATGGGCTCACCATCAGCTGGCATATTAGAAAGTGCTGTATAATTGGTGGCATGGGTAATGCTTATAACGAACTTTGCTTTAAAAGCAGGTTCGTCAAAACATGGAAATGCTAGACGAGCACTGGTAGGTTCAAAATGTGTCACTGCCAATGATCTGAAAATAATGAAAAAATTTACAACATATTGTCAGTAAAACTAAGGTCTTTGAAAAAAAAAAAAACAAAAAAAGAGCACGTCATTGGTTGAGGAATGGCCGAAGACAGCTTGAAAATAAAAAAACCTAAACATTTCTTAGTATTCAAACATCTTTGATCAACGATGTTCTTGTTTTCATTTGAAAATTTTCCTAAATATCAGAACATTTTCTCGAAATTTCAGATCTTTTTTGCTTAAAATGATGAAAACCAAAATTTCTCGAAAACTCACCAAAAAAGTCACTCATTTTCAAAAATCAAGATAACTATCTTGTTTAAAAATTCATCAAACACAAAACTTTCGCATCCGATGTTCACTACCTCAAAGACAACCCCAACCACCTCAGGTGAATCATCCAGTTTAATTAAACCATTTCTACTCACACAGAATTATCGTTCTCGTCCAAAAATGTTGACTTCATAAATCCGAAAACCTCCACCTTCTGAATATTCCCAACAAAATCAATTTTAAGTCGATATTGTTGGCCGATTTTTAATTTAAGAGGAAACATTGGCCAATATACCCGCAATTGTTCTTTTTCTTCATCAATTTTGTATTCAAGTTGTGGACTTTCGAGGAACAGTCCACTTTCAAGGTTTGTCAAACTTATGTTAAAATGTTCAAGTTCTTTTGAATTCAAGACAATCTCAGTGGTTGGCTCTCTAACTGTAAGATCAATCGAAACACTTCCATTGTAGGCTAAGATGTTCTCGTGGAAATAAGTGGTGATATGAAGATTGTATTTCGTCGGAAAAACAGCTGAAGGCAATTTAAAATAAGGTGATTTGAAAGCAGAAACACTTTCGCAAACACAAAATAGCAATGTGATCACAGAAATACACGAGTAGAGGAAACTACTTTTTAGACGCGTTGTAGTCATAATTAAGCGCTTTGCATGACTCTTTGATCAACACTGCTGATTCAAAGAGGCGATCATTTTTGAACCCAAAAATACTTTGATAAGAATAAAGTGCGCATACCCTGTTTCAATAGAATCAATTAAAAAGTTTAAGGTCACTATTCAAGTTTGATAAGAGATTTTATATTTTTTCTCCGTAAAATGAATGCTGGCAGAGTTGTTTTTTCAAACACCGGTTCGTGAAAATATGTACACATTTTATTTATTTGAGATTATTAAATATTGAATGATTCTGGGTTTTTGATAACTCTTCTACGGTAACATAATTTAAAAAAATACTCATCTGTATGCTTTCATAAGACCAGTTAACATAGCAATGGTTTAAAAAATTAAGCTTAAAAGTTTTCTTCAATGACTAATAACGAGAGAAAAACTACCCAACATATTAAATAAAAATGGATGCACTTATACCGAAGCTTAAAAATAACTACAATATCGAGTGCACCTAAATAACATATACAGTCCGGGTTCACATTATTTTTTCTTACTAGCAAACTTGATCTTAGGATTAAGAACTTAGAACATACAAAGCGGATGTTATTAGAGAAAAAAGATTAGAAGCATAAGATAAATTTTTTTAAACATTTTTAAAGGTAAAACATCACCAAACAAATATGAATTTTTAAAACATTTTCAACAAAAAATTTTGTCAAAATGAATAAAAATTAAATTACCAAAAAAAAAATTATAGACTGGTTTTGAGATCGAATTTTCAAAATCAAAACTCAAAGAACAAATTGTTTTTAAGTTTTTATATGCAATATTTTAGGGAAACAATAAATAGGAGGCCATAACGGTAACGTAGAGTGGTAAGACCTAGTAATTAACAACTCTTAATCATTGCTCTGTGCGTGTTGCCAGGAATGGACGGGACCTAAATTTTTCTGCCGATTCCTAATGACTATAATGAACAGCTGTTTTTATGATAAGAAATACCCTAAATAAATTTGTTAATTCCTCACAAGAGGAAGTATATACCTGAAGCGGCTGAGAATCAAATCCAAGACCTTCTGCATGACAGCCCAACACATAATTCCAGGCAGCTTCCGTAAAAAAAAATTACTTTAATCAGTTGTGCTGATAATGGGAAACTCATATGTAGATCGTAAAAATTAAATGATGTACACAAAATTTTGTAAAAAAAATTCTCGGAACCATTTTCGGAATAAAAATCAATCTTTCAAAAACGATTTTGTATTTGTATATTGGGTTCCGTGATTTTTAGATAAAATACAAAATTGTTTCTTTATCTTCTATATAGTATTAAAAACCTGTCACTGCCAAGTATAAAAAAAAAAACCAACATTGTTTTTTCCAGATATTGATTTTTCAAAAAAAAAAATCCATTTCTCGTGGAAATCAAAAAACGCATTACTATTTAAGCTTTTGAATAGCTTTTGCTTGAAAAATTGCACCTTTTTTAAGAAAATCGGAAACAAATATGTAGTTGTACATAGTTCTATGGGAGGTACCATTAGCAAACATTTTTGGAGACTTTTTTTCAACCATTTTCTAGCTTTTACTAAACAAAATTTTCTGATTCTTTTCTTTTGATATTATGTAGTAGATGCTATATGGAAGTTATGCATTCATAGAACTCGAGATTTTAATAAGACTTGACATTTCACTGATAGCGAAAACGAGAAAAGTGGTTTTTATAATTCTGGCGGTCTGTCTGTTCGACTACAGGCTGGGCCTGAACACATTGACAGAATTCCGAGATATTTTTAACGTTTTTCCTATCAACGTTATGTTAGGTGTGATTAAAAACTTCGGGTTCGATTTATTTTATGAATGCTTAACTAACTTTTCAAGTATGGATATGTTTGAAAAATATATGTGTTAAACACAGATTTGAAAATTAAATAATTTGTATTGTATTTAGAGTGAGTAGGAAATAATTGGTAAAAATCTGTAATTCGAGATTAGCCTCTTTAAAGAGAAAATAAAACCTTATCTGGTAATGGTACCCCCTTGAGCCGATATTGAAGATATAGTACTTTATGAAATTGATAAAGATCTTTCAATATCAATGCGTGCAATAGCATGACTGGTACCGGAAAGTCGACTGTGAACGATGTTTTGAAAATTAAAAATGTCAACCATTTAATATAACGCGAGTGAAAAACCTTCTGCCAAAAACATAACAATCAATATTCAGTTTCTGTCGAAAATTTTAAGCTAATAGTCAGTTTTTTGATGAAATACTTTGGGGCGATTAGTCCTCGTTAAAAGGATGTCTACAAAAACCTTTATAATCTCTATTTGTAGGCAATTAGTAAACAAAATAATAATGAATAAGACTTATCCCAGTACTGATTCAAAACTAAAAATAGGACTGTGATCATGACGACAGGACAAATAGTTTGAGCTTTTGTTGCCCGGGAAATGATCTATCAACCTTTATGGAATACCTGCGTGAGGAACTGAGGGAATTCCATTAGTTTCATAATTTTATTCCGAGTATTCACGCTTTGCTTAGAGTATTTGAAAAAAGTTGTAACTGTTCATACAAAATTATAGTTTTGGGTATTGTAAGTAACAGATACTCATAATTAAGGACTTAACTTCTGTATACTCGTATAGCTAGGACAGTATCGCTGCACAACCCATAGAAATCATAGTTTGATTTTCTTTCGTTTTCCCCGTGCATGAAACCGGTACGAAAAATCACCCGTCGAATGTAAAAGCAGCAGGGATTCTAAAACCTAAAAGTTCTCTACATAATTCCTCTCTATAGATGCTATCATACGCGGTTTTGAAATCGATGAAAAGGTGTGAAGTTGATTTGAAGTTTCTGTGATCTTTTCAAGATCTGCCGTAACTTGAATACTTGATCAATGGTGGACTTTTCTGATCTTATAAGTCGCACTCAAATGGACCTATCAGTTCTTTTCCGAAGTTGGCGCGATTTACAGGGTGTCTCTTCTCGATGATTAGACAAACATTGCTGAGATTCCATTCTTTGACTTATTTTCCTTCGACCATATGATTTCTTAAAATTTTGTACATTGTTTTTTTTTTTTTTTTTTTTTTTTATTGAATTTATTAGTTTCAATGAAACTCTTAATATAATTCTCCATAAAATTATAATAAACTGTTATATAACAAATATTTTAGACGTGATTTTATAACATTTAAATTTGTTAAATTTTTTATTTCATTAGGAAGAAGATTAAATAATTGCAGGCCTTTGTAAAATACGTTGTTTTGAGTGTGACTTCTTCTGTAGAGTGGTAGTCGAAAATCACCAATGTTCCGAAGGGCATACCTGTCATTTGTTATATATTGTACATTATTCTGTAAATAAACTGGATAAAGATTTAATTTTATTTTGAAAATCATAACTAAAACATTTAATTTTAGTCGTTGATTAACATTAAGCCATTTTAAAGACTGCAACATATTTACTACTGAAGTTAATCGACCACACTTTAAAATAACCCTCATAGCTCTATTTTGCAGTATTTGTAATTTATTCTGGTTTTGAATGGAACACATGTATAAGATCGAGGAACAATAATTGAAATGTGGAAATATAGTAGTATTGTATATGGTTAAAGCACAGGTTTTTGTTATATTTGTTCTTATCCTTGAAAGGAACCCTATTTTTTGTGAGAGTTTTGAACACAGTTTAGTTATATGATAGTCAAATTTTAACTTATTATCGATGTATACACCTAGATATTTGATTTCATTTACACAATCAATGATTTCATTGTTTATTTGAATGTTCACAGTTAAATTGCTACCGTTTATACACATGCATTTAGTCTTTCCAATGTTTACCATAAGTTTGTTCATACACAGCCAATTATACATTGTATCAAGTTCTTGCTGAAGAACAATCTCACATGCACTAACACTGCTACCACTTATATATATTAGGGTATCATCAGCAAATAAACATATTTTAGAACTAGACAAGGAATTTCCAATATCATTTATGTACAGCAAAAAGAGCAAAACACCCAGAACTGATCCCTGCGGGACACCAATAGGAATAAGCTTGGCACAAGAATAAGTGTCATTTACTTTCACTCTTTGCATCCTGTCTGATAAATAGCTCTTAAACCAGCAAAGCTCATTTTCGCGTACTCCATATTTATAAAGCTTTTTAATTAATATTTCTCGGTCTATTGTTTCAAATGCTCGTTTGAGATCTAAGAAAACAGCCAATATAGTGTTTCCCTTTTCCATTTCCTTTTTCCATTCATTTATAACGAAACTAATAGAAGTTTCACATGAATGAGCACGTCGAAAACCAGATTGTTCAGCACATATAAGTCTCCTTTCCTCTATAAAAGTTGTTAGTTGAGTACAAACTATGACTTCCAGTATTTTTTCATATGTAGGTAACATATTTATTGGTCTCCAGTCTTCTGGTCTCTTAGCGTTTTTTACCTTTTCTACCGGCACTATGTCCGCAACTTTCCAACTCTTGGGAAAAAGGCCCTCACAAAGCGACATGTTAATTATTTTTAAGAGCGAAGGAAAAAAGATATCTTTACATTCGAGGATTATTTTACAATTTAAACCATTGCTATCATTTTTTGTGTTCATTGATTTCACCGTCGTTTCGAGTATTTGTGCATCGATTTGATGAAACTTGAATGTTTTGGCATTGTAACTCGTACATGGCAGTACCTTCGCTACAACGGGGTAATTGTCTGAGAGCTAATCGAAGAGTTGTTATACAATTTAGATAACTAATTTACTGCTCTTTGAAATTCTTCCGTTTAACTTTTAGAGGAAAGTTCTTGTGACCTAGTCCTAAGAAATTATTGTAGATATGTATTGTAGTCCGCAGAATCTATAAATGTGCTTTATTAAGAACACGAAAATACTTTCCACGAGCAACCAAGAGAATGTTTAAGTTATTTGAGCCTAACAAAAATGTTTAAATAAATCATTATCATTAAATCTGGCTTTCTATATTAGCACCTACTTAAAAAATGCATACCATTGTAATTGACAATTAATCCACGAGATTATTTAAAGTGATGGTATTAACATAAACACCATGCACCACAATTAAACCGAAACACCACCTCTACTACATTTTCCACTGGGGCGATAGTCTTAATTGATAATGAGGCCATAAAGCCGAATTCCAATTTGATAATTCCGATGTTGTATACATACGAGTAGATACATATATATTCATGTTTATTGTTTGATTATTATTATATTATGTGTATCTCGGATATGTTTCTGCCCGCAAGCCCATTAAAATCTCATCAATTGCATTCAAGATACATATCCGCCCTCTACAACCAGGACTTCACACGAACCAAAGGACCGCAACGAAAATATGAGAGGGGCAGAACGAGTGCATCGTCAAAAGCAGGACGATCCCATGTGGAATTCAATTAGTTTGAAGCCACATTCACATTCGCTTGCACACCCACTCCTCGAATCCTTTTTATCTACATAAACTCAGACACACCCTGTGACAGCAAAAACTAATTATCCTGCGGACATTAACATTTTATCAGCAACATTACGGGCCTTGCATGGAAGAAAACATGCATGCAGAAGCATTAACTGCGGCGGGTTTTCATCCTTGTGGTTGCGGTGGTAGCGGGACTCCTTTTTTTTTAGCAATATTCTCCCTTCGAAGTTTGGTTTAAAGTTTTGTTCAAAAAAAAATCAGGATCCTATTGAATATAAAAATACACCAGTTTGCAGAGATAACGAAGGAAATTTGCATTTTTCGGCCGGGGTTGGGCTTGGAATAAAAAACGGACATTAATTTGTGTCACTATGGTTTCCTGAAAACGATTTTTTTGGAAATTTTTGTCACGGTGGATCTTTTTTAACTGCAGGATTAAAGTCGTTTGGCCTTCGCGATTGCATCCGCTTTTATTTTTCCGGAACAAGGTAGCTCGAGAAAAAGTAATATCAGTACTGAGCTGCTACCAGTGACGGGGCACGCTGGCTGTATTCTGAAGTGCAGTCAGTGTGTCCTGCTTGGCTCTTATTTTGTAGCGAAACGAGTCCCAAATGCCGCATAATCCTTTGAAATCACAAACACGCACTCCCTACATAAATTGTCAGCCCAACTCCCATTCAAAGGGCCCCTTTTTATTGTGGACATAGTTGACCACTTCAAAGAGGACGAAAACGGTCGTATGTCCTGGTAGATGGCGGTGGTACAAATTTATACCGACAAACAACAAAGGACGTGCTTTTGATAATAATCACCGATTTGTCTATGTTTACGTACAGATAGTGGTTTCATGCATTTTTTCCAGGAGGTCCTTTTGCTTTAATCCTTTGAGTTTTTTGTTTCTTTATACATCAGTAATTAGGAGCGCCAGCACAGAGTTTGTTGTTTAGTGATTTGTTTAGGGTTTGATGATACCAAAAGGGCAATCAGGGAGGACTATGGTAATTTTAGATGGACGGACAGCGGACTAAACAAGGTTTAAAAGAAAGAAAGTTCGATCTTATCCCTGTCCCTAACCTTTTTCTAATGAGAAACAAATTAATCGATTTATTAAGATTCTTTTTCAAATCTTCCTAGGGAACGGAAAGTTTTGGGTTGAAGTTAATAGACTATGAATATAGGTTCATTTCCAAGAAAGGTTTAAGAGAATCATTTATAACAACAAAGGGATGATGTACTCGTATCCGTTGTTGAACATACTTAATTCCTTTGTTTGCAACGGAAAAAGGTTCCCTTACTAATGAATGAGCAGATAGTTGATTGATTTCGGCTTGGATATCATCGACAGGAGCGAGTTAAAAAGGTCGAAATAGACAATAAGTAGTTGCTTCTTCTCAATTTCGGGGTAAAAAAAAAAATAAAAGAACTTTGTTGAAAGTCGTAAATAAGCAATGAAGGGCTTTCTAAATTTATTCAAATATCGTTAAATCTTATTGGAAAATGTTCTTTTTAATGGAATCTAGGATATTCTTAAATTATTAAACAAGGAACAATCAGATTCTTTTATTTGACTTGATTTTCGTTTTCATTTTGTTTCATCGTTTGTATGGAATTGTTGCGGGCACTCGGGCGTATGCGTAATAGTTTGTATTTGTTATTTCTTTGAATTTGCTAATTTTAGATTGGTATTCAAATTCGAAAATTATCAAGATTATTGACAACGATTCTAGTGGCGAGCGGTATTCCTTAAGAAAATGGTACCTTCCATACAAAATAAGTTACCGTTACATTTTTGTAACATGAAATTTATATACTTAGTTTTGAGATTTAAGATTTTGGATATGGGAAAATTATTGGTGAACCTTCGTGCGAAATTCTTGACGCTGTTTCGGTGACATTGTGTCAAACATTTACTTACTGATACCAAATCACCATGGCAAGTTACACAATAGATCAGCATGCCCAAATGATAAAACTTCATTGTCAAAATGAGTGTTCTTTATTTGAATCGATTCGTGCGATGCCCCAAGTTTACGGTAGACGTGGTGGCCCTACACAGTCGACTCTTCAACGTTTAGTGGCAAAATTTGAGACGACCGGTTTGGTAATCAATCAGCCAGCATTCATACTTCAGAGAAACGCAATATTGGCCGAAAATATATCCGCGGCTCGTGAAAGTGTACAGCAGAATCCAAGGCAGTCAATTGTTCTCCGTGCACGGCCTTTCGTAGACTTCAACTTGCCAAATTTTTCTTTGGGACTTGATCCTACATTCCAATGAGGTCCAACTGATCCAGGAGCTCAAAGTTCGTGACCATAGACAACACCGTTAATTCGCTGATTTAACTCGGGAGCGTTTTGAAGAGTACCCAAATTTTGGCAGAAAAATTATTATTATCGACGAGGTGCATTTTTGGATGATTGGCTATGTTAAGTATATGGGATGACACCAACCCATATGAGTTTCACAAGGGGACAATGCATCCTCAAAAAGCTACCGGTTGATGTGGGTTTTGAGCCGGCTGCGTCATGGGTTCGTACTTTTTCGAAAACGACGTTGGTGAGTCACCGTCAATATCGAGCGCTACAGAACGATGATAAACAATTTTTACTGGCCCAAATTGAATTATATGGACCTAGATGGCATGTGGTTCCAGCGGATTGGTTATACGTGGCACAAAGCGGACGCCACGATTTACATTCGTCATGAACGATTTGAGTGTAAAGTTATCTCCCGCAGAGGTACTCGTATATTTCATACATAATGCCATACATGGGCCTTTCAATTAAAAAAATAATTTTGTTCATACCTTATTGAAAATGCCTCTTTAAGTTCAAGTAAAATTTTGTTCAATCCTAGTACTACCTGATGTTCTCAACTTACTTACACTTGTACGTTAGAGAAACGCACGATCGGACGAAAACAAGAACACAGCCTTTCGTGGTCTTTAACTTTGGATGGTCCTGGTCCTTATACCTCAAAGGGTACGAAAGGAAAGTTAGTCGTCTGTTATTCACCTACTTTTTCAAAATTGAGCTGCTTTGTTAGAAGTTACCTTGTGTTTAATAACTATACTTTCGGGTTCATTTTGGGATTACTAGACCAATCTAGAGGAGGTATTAATATCTACCTGAATTTCGATGAGGATAGCCAAATTTGGGTTGCTGCTTGGACCTTGCTTCGAAATTGCTTATGCTTCTCTAAGTGCCAGTTCTTTTGTTTGAAAAACACTAGCAAACTTTGGCACTCTTAAGAACCTAAAAATATTAATTTATGGACGAATATCACAATATATCTTTTAATAACCAGTCAAAATAGATATTTCGAAATCTCTCGTCATAATATCATCCACCCAATTCGAGGAAATTTACCTTAGAAATCTCTACAAACACTCATATTAGACACACAAGTAGTAAGTGTGTGTCAAAAACATAGTTGTATCGTACAAGAGTAATTTGTCATATTGCTGTTGGCTAAAAGTTTGCCCACTATTTCTTTACTACTTCTTTAAAAACTTCAAGAATCGGCTGGAGTTTGGCATAGATACAGGCATAGTTAAAATTAACAGGACTCTTAACTTTAAATACCTTTCTAACCCTTAAAAGAAGCAAAAGCGGGCAACTTACCCAAAAACTCGTCATAGCTGTTATCTACGTTTCATTTACCCCAAGTTAAATTACTATTACTTTAAACTTTAATTCTTATTTTTTTTTTTTGTGTTACAGCATGCCGTTATGAAAAAGGATCCTGGTCTGAGTGTGCAACTGGTCAAATGACACGAGCTGACAAATTAAAATCAACAAGTGACCCATCGTGCGAAGCAACACGTATCATTAAGAAGAACTGCAAGCCAGGCAAGTCCAAGGATAAGAGCAACAAGGAACAACGCAAGAACAAAGACAAAGGTATGTGTAAAACTCATGCTCGTTAGGGCGGACAGGACATACAACATAATTTAATTTATTATTTAATCAAATAATCGTATTTCTCAATAAACCGCTTTACGCCCATAGAAACCCAATGGTACCTCCTTTTTCTAATATAGTTATACCTGTTGACGTGATCTTATTTGGTTTGTGCTACAAAAGGGGCGTTGTCTAAATGAAATTATATAAAATTGACAATTAATGACCCTCCATTAGATATTGAAAATGTATCCTTAATGGCTACACAATGCCTGACAGGAATCGCATTAAGGTCTTTCAAAAACGACTACAGGGTAAAGGTACCAAGATTATTTCGAACGAAGCATGGAACTCTGGATAACATGCATGTAAATTAAAAAAAACGGAACAAAATTCATAGAGCCAAAAAGGGTTTCTTAGAGTATCGAGGAAAGGACGAAGGCAACTGCGATGGAACAAATACGAGCCAACAAAATTTCATTATTATATGTGGTGGTGACGTTCGGCTGTAGGATCTGTGCAGAGTAAGATTTTAATTAAATTAACTGACAAGCTGAAAGGATGGCGAAAACTGCACGAGTTTGGTACAGATACAAGCTCAGCAGGTGTCCCGGTATCCGTACTTATGCAATGCTGCTAGTAGAGGTTCCCTTGTTAGAATGGGAAATTTAATTTTGTGTTTGTTTTAATCTCTATAACTTCAATGAGAGAAAGGCTCCATAGATGAATTTTAACAAAGTTGCAGTGGTTGATAAATCAGGAAATGCTATTGCCGAAGATTAATGCAGTTCTTGGATTCGGTCTATGGTGCATCATCAGGATGTGTATTTTTAGATATCATGAAAGGGAAGCATTCGTTAGTCTGCTTTGCGTCGAAACCAATTAATTTAATAAGACAACATTTTCAGGAAGTCCTGAAAATTTACTATACTGCTTTATTTTGATGTGTGCATCTTTTCGTATAGACTAAACGACCTCTTAGACCCCGAGTTATATCTTTCAAATAACTGAACTGAACAATGTGGAAAGTGAATTGTAATATTTTTGTTAAAATCAGTTCATTTTACATCGATTTTTTGACAAAAATCCAATGTGAACTATATACAACCAATATTAAAATTCTAATCATTAGAGCTGAATTATTTTGCCCAGGGCCTGGTATTATTTTTATATGAAGGTTTTTATAATACAAAGACTATATAATATACTACTGAAATAAATCAGCCAAGTAGAAGACTTTGCACTGTTATTGGACTTGTTGAATTATTAATTCAAATAGCTTATTTTGTTTGTAAGGTGAACTGAATTTAACAAAAAATGCGTATTGACAAGACTCTCACAGTCAACTGATGAGTCCATGTGAGATCGCCTGGAAGAAACGCCAATTTTTGTGGACTTCACGGCCAAACAAAATAAGCTATTTGAATCAATTCATATAAGAATTGAGGTTATTGATTATTTTGATGGGAAAGTTATAGGCTTTTTCATCTATCGCTTAATGAAAATATAACTTGACATCGCCAAAGCCAAATGATCTTAATTGTCAATCGAACAAAGTTGTAAAAAATCTAATGATGATAAAATAAAATTCACTACTACTACTCTATACTCTATAACGGTTAAAAGCAAACAAATGTTACTGCTAACAACCTGCAAGTTTACCCGGTTAAAATTACGACGAGTCAACTCGGTTAATCTGTTACATAAATTTGATTGATGGTTTTAACCAAATTGGGTTGCAATTTTAACAACATTGGATGTGTTATTTTGACCATCACAATTCAGTTTAATCAAATGAGAACATTATTTAGTTTTGAAAATTTTAACCCATTTACTGAGTAAGATTAAATAAATCTGGTTAGTTGTTTAAACCTTTATACTCGTTTAATTTAAACAACATAACCATGAGTTTAATTTAATCAAGAGGCTTGTTTCATTTATAATAAAAAATCAAACGTAATTATTTGATTTAAACAAGTTACTCGTTTGAAGTAAGCAATTTTAGAAATTACGTATTATAGCCTAATTTTTTGACTGAACTAAAATTCTGAGTTGTTCCTTTTAAATAATTTAATTAAATCGAGCTAACTATGTTACATTATGCAACACACACTTAACTAGGTATCTATGTAATATTTACCCAAGACTACGTTGTTTCTAAAACAATTTTTGTAAACGAACGAAAAAATGCTCTCGGTTAGAAATTATTTTTCTGCATGTAGACCAAAGATACATGTGTATGTACGTATCATTTTTTCTACAAAAGGATTTTGAAATAAAATCTAAATATAGAGGCATTTTTTTCTTTTGAGAATATATAGGATTTGTATTTTAGAAGATCAGGCAGTTACCCTAAAATTTTAAAGAAAAATGTCCAAAAAATAATACCTTAACATGCGCCTTTACTTTGTCACATTTACATATTTGAAATCACAAGGCAAGCATTTTTCTGTTTATCATATTGCTCAGAGCACTTTCCGAGTGAATGAAAAACTGTTTTTGTTCAACCAGTTTCTAAAAATGCTCAATACTTCCTTAAACCTACAACTAGCCGCCGATTACAGTAATGTCTCTTCTTTCCAATGTCATCAATTTTTGCAAAGGAACGAGAATAAATGCATATCAATTTATAACAATTATAATAGTTCATCGCTATTAAAAGTTCCGCATTTAAAAGCTATTCACTCGGTGCACTAAGTATGTCCATCGGCAGACGAATTTGGCTATCCAGGGTCGCGGAAAAAGTACAAGCAGAACTGTTATAAATTGTCACTTTTTGGAGAAATATCTTGAAGGCTTCTTTATGGTCTAAAGAACGGCTTCCAGATTTATAGATATACTGATGAGTTGAGAGAATTTCTCACCAAAAACTGTAACCAGTCACATTCCTCATCTGAAGTAGTTCACCCGTAATACTCGCACTTCAGGGAATGCCTATCAGTTTTCCATTTAACCCAACTTCAGACGTACTGTTGAATTAAGTGTCTTTTCTTAGCCGCACTTTATGAATGTGGGCTACTTTACCATAGCCAATATTTCCTCCCTATTTCAATATTAAGATATTTCAAACTAATGCACAGCGGTAGATTTCAAATCTGGTCCAACTTTGCTAACAATCGCACTGATCTTTAACATTTTAAGAGTAGCCATTTTTTCTTTAATGCGAACAAAATTACAAAAATCCGTCTTTACATCGTTTTTAAGTGTTTGAATGCAGCCATCTTTTCAAAAATGCGTGCATTTTTAATTCAAGTTGTTTTGGATATTTTAAAGTCTTTTGTTCCTTCCAGGATTTGTTTTGTCTTCCACTTTTTTGCGTCAAATCATCGTTTATCAAGGTAAAATGAGGTATACATATTAAGTTTTTAGACTAAATTCTTCTTTGATTGAAGGTGCAACTTCCAAAGATAACTTTACCATCGTCGTGGATGATATTAATTTATCTGTTTTGAAATGGATACCATTAGTAAATGAATCATGATTTGATTCCTCTAATCCCTCTCGTGAAAAAATTTTTGCTGATAGATTACTCGAATCAGGACTATTCCAAATTAGTATACTATCTGCAAACTAAGGTAGACAACTTCACTTCGCCTTTTCCTCGAAACTATTTCACTCTATAATTTTCGAAAGCTTATCCAATTTGATGCCAAGACACTCTTGGCAATTGAAAAACGCCTACGACGTCAATGTTCTGGCTTCTTATTCCAGTAAAACATTCAACAAGTTCAACCGCCAAATTATCTATGTCAAACTCAAGCTTGTATGTTTTCCACCATTGTTTATCGAAGCTCTCAAATCATACCTAGAGAATCATGTATAAATAATTATTTTCATGAGTTATACGATCCTATCTTCGCCTCTTCACAAGTTCGTCAGGGTAGCTATCTTAGGCCACTCCTGCTTACTTACGCTTGCCATTACTGACTTGGGTAGAGTAATTTCCTTCACCGATCTCCGATTTAGGGAGACGACATTAAACTAATAAAAGTAATCTCGTCTGCTCATTATACTTGCCTTCTTCAACTAGACTTAAATATTTTTCATACCTCGTTTAATAAAAACTTCCTTGAAATGCCAATCTATGAATTTCCACAAGTTCTATATTATTTTCGTATATCATTGATGCTAAGCCTCCTTTGGACTTAAATATACTTCTTTTTTATATTTTCAGTTGCTCGCAAAGGTCGTGCTTAAGCTGTTATTACCAACTATAATTGTTTCCCCAACTCAAATGGCATTAAACAATTTTAATAATTAAGATAAGAACAAATAAAACACTCACATACTCCAGTACAGCCACAATACATACACTTATACATACTCACACACCAACAAAAAAAAAACTTTTACAAAAATAAACAGTTTAAAATACAAATAAAATCTTAAAATAATAATACAGACAGAACAGTGTTAAAATAAAATGAAACTAAATAAACGTTTATTAAATTAAGTATCAAGAAAAAATAGAACTTTAAAAAAATATTCAATGGCAGCGAATATTACAAGAAATAATTTAAAAAAAAAAATAAAAACAGCATGAGTGTTAAAATGTATTTAAGAAAAAATCTGACATCATAAAAATACAAACAGAAATAATCCCTCGAAACCGAATTAAAAATTTCAACAGAAAATCATCACTGAACGGATAGGCAACTAATATTGTATTAAATAAAAACACAAATAAATAATAAACATTTAACTTTTAATAAAACAAAAAACAAACAGTATTTGCATTTTTAAAAAAATTTAAAACAAAAAGAAAAAAAATAATATTTTTCTTTATGTTCTCTTTTTTGAAACAAATAGCAACTTTTACATAGATTGAATATTCTTCTCAAATACGAAAAAAAAAATACAAAAAAACTATATATATGAATTAATATAAAAAAATTATTAGACTATATACACACATACTACATTGTACTTCTTTTTGGTAAAACAAACAAACAAACAAACAAAAAAATAAAGAAAACAATTATTGTAAATATTGTATAAAATATATACACAAAAAATAATAATAAAATAAAAACAACAGTTTGTGGCGTTAAATTACAAAAAATTCAAAACAAACAGAAAACAAATAAACATTTTCATTTCAACCATAAACTCTTTCATTTACTCTAAGTTTTTATACTTCATGAGTTATTTTCTTTTAAAAATAAATAATCATTTATTAAAATTAAAAAAAAAAAAAAAAACATTTTATTAAGTTTAACATTTTATAACAAAATAAAATAAAATAAATTATAAAAAAAAAATGAAATAAATCGTTAAGAGAAAAGCAACCGAAAACATAATTCAAAATGTGAATTTCAAAAGAAGAAGAAATCAGCATAAATGTGGATTATTGTATGAAGATGATAAGGAAATCTTTTTGTGAAAATAAAATGAAATATTAAATAAAACTTTACGATAAAAATTTAAATGTGCATTTTTTCCTTCCGATATTTGTGTTTTGTTTTTTTTTTTAAGAAACATCGGTAGTAAAAACGATAATTGTTTCTTCAAGTTTAAGTAAGTATAATACACCATCTATGTATATGAAGACATCCTCAGAAATTTCTTTAAAAGTTTTTTTCTTTTTAAGTTCAGAATAGAGCTCTGAGCAGAGTCCCAGCAAGTCGAAATTATGTTCTGAACATCTTCTGGACCAAGAGTGATCTGAGCGCTCTCAGCTGTTTTTGAAACACACTTAGCTGCCAGTTTTTTTTAATTTCCACTTATCAAATGCTTGTGTTAAGCATTTAACTCCGTCTCGCCCTCTGAACACGTTTAGAACAAAAAAAAAAAAAATCGTTTTTCTTTTTAAGTTCAGAGCAGGGAACTAAGCTGTCACAAAAATATCTGTGTGTCTTTTTACTTGCGATATACATATATGTACATAGCAGGCACGAGGCGTGACTTTTTCCATAGCGGAAGCACTGAACATAAAACCAAAACTGAAAGACCTTTGAGATCCAACCTTTTAAATTCCACTTACAGATAATACACATAAAATAATATACATAAATAATATATTACAGTAAAGTCTAAATTAAAAAAAGAGCTTGATACCTTGCGCAAAGATTTATCCTTTTTCTTTTAAGGCACAATTATCTAAGTACGATTTGATAAGAACTAAGCTACGAGTAGATAACCTTTCTTGTTCACATTTATTTCTAAAAAAATATTTAATTCTCTTAAAACATGAATATGATCTCTCTACAGATGCCATTATTAAGGGATATTAAAAATCTTAAGATTCCTTGAAGTTTTTTTTGATTTAAAATTCTCATAAATGAAAATAACCTTTAGTTATATTTCTACTGTAATGTCAAGAAACCTTAAATATGAATATTAGAAATACTATTTTTGACCATTTTTTTTAATAATAACAAAAAATAAACAGAAAACAGGTGGATTGTATTTATCGCCACGAAAATAATTAAAAAACTATCACCTTTTAAATTCATATTTGTTTGTTTTCTGATAGTTATGAGTGAATTGCACACACATTATGTTAAAATAAAACTCTTCTACCCCTTTTGTTCACGAAATTACTCATTATCAGTTTGAGACAATAAGCAACTCAATAGATACATTTTTGTTTTTCTATCTCTCTTGTAGGAAATTCTCGTAATGCATTCACTCAACTCATTCTTCACACATTGTGCAAAAGGCAAGAAACGAGACAAAATTATTTTGACTTTGGGTTGAGATCTAAGTTAAGTATGCGAAATAATGGAATGCCCAGCTGTTGTGCATTCTTTATTGTTTGAGAATCATTTTTGTTTGAGGATTTTGTGAATATTGGTGAGTGATGTTGTAGGTATATTTTCAGTTGACTTGGAGTGGAAGGGTATTTTGAAATTGAGTTATGGAGGCGATAATAAGGAATGCATAGCTGTTAAGCATTTTAGCAAGAACTTTCATGAGATTGAGCATTATAAATAATGGAGTGATGTTGAGCATTCTCAATTGGTTTGCAGTGTGGCATTTTAAGTTGTAATAACCAGAGAGATCTTGATTTCCTTTTGTAATTTTAGTAAAAGATGATAATGTTGTCATAATGATGTTGGAATGTAATTTACAAAGTAAATGAAGATTCAAATAATATAATAAAAATATTAATACAATTTGGAATTTTGAATTTAATTCCTTGCTATGTACGATTTTTTCAAATGGTTCAACGGAAGCACTCATTCCACTCAATATATGGACGCTTCGTCCCTGGTACATAGGTATTATAGGGCAAGTTCTGCAATTGGAAAAAAAATCTAACTCGAGATTTTGATCAAAGCTGACATTACGATGATAGCGAAGACGAATAAAGTGGGTCCGACAATTCCGTCTGTCTGTCTGTATGTCTGTATGTCTGTACCTCTTCCTACAGCCTAAGCCACTAGACCTATATTCTTCAATCCTGGTAGTTAGAGGTCTTCGGTGATTCCCTAGGGGAGAAATTGAAATTGTTTTTTTAGCTCCGAAACTAAAGGTACCCCCCATACACCCGTATTGCAAAATTGTATTTATCTCGAAAACGGCTATAACGATTTTGATAAAAAAAATTATATGTGATATTATGGACATGGACTACATTCTTGTAAAAAAAATTTCTGGGGCATAATGTTATTGATGGCACCTGTCATAAAACCGTTTTTTTTTTTATTTTCGACTTTCTCATTAACGGCTCAAACGATTTTAACCAAAAATTTTCACCAAGATATATAAAAATATTCGAAAAAAAAATACTTATTTTGTTTTTTGAAAAAATAAATTCCAATTTATTTTTTGAAAAACCAATATCTTGTAAACGTGTGAATGATTATTTTTTAACATTATTTCCTAAAATCTATATTAGGGGAAGATGGCCTAAAATAGCCCACCAAGGTTAAATGGCCCCTTTGCTAGAAATTGTGGAATCGAACAGAATTAGAAGGTTTTGGTAACACAATTCTGACATAAATAAAATATAATAGGCGGCAACAAGCTATTGTTTGAAATTTTACAAGTCAAACTGTCTCTAGCTATCTACAAAAGTAGAACCAATAAAATGTTGTAAAAAGTTTGTTGACAAAAAAAAATTATAAAAAACATTCAATTTTGGATAAAACAGTAAATGCATGTATACATATGTACATACATACATAAGTATTAAGTATTTCTTATTAATTTACTGAAATTAGTTAGCCTATAACTATTTCAGTGTGTTCGGAATTAAAACTTAAATAAAAGAAAAAGAATGGGCAAAATGGCCTACTAAGCACTCGCTTAAAATGGCATAGTGTGGCATTTTATACTTACCCTTACATTTTCATTTTCTTTATAGTGAAAATGGTTGGAAAATATAAATGATGTACAGAGAGGCAGTCCTAGACTGGTAATGCATTAACAAAAGCCCTAAATGCCGTCCAAGAAAAAGTTCTTGCAATGATTGAGTATTATTATAATTTCTACTTTTCCTTATTTTGTTTTAAGTGAAGTTGTTTTAAATGAATTGTTGTTTTTTTTTTTTTGTTGAGTATTGTTTATGTTTATTTTACTTTGAACTATAATTTGTTTAAAATAAAGTTTAAATTAAATTGAAAATAGTTTTTGGTTTACTTGCCTAGTTGGTTTACTTGCAAGGGTAAAATGGCAAACCAGTATGCCATTTTACCCGGACGATTTTGATCGTTGGAATTTGAAGATTTTTTGAAAATAAAATACTTTAAATACTTTTTGAAACTTTTTAAACTCGTAAAGCAAAAAAATGTAAGCGTTATTGATTAAGCTTTGAAAAGAATATAACATTTAAGTTTAAATGTCACATTTTTGCGAGTTATGACACATTTTCCTTAGGGGGGCCATTTTAGACCACCTTCCCCTACTAAACACTTAAAATTGGCATCCCAGCTTTTGTTCTAGAAAAATTTGAAAGAAATTTGTTTAATAAAAAATTACTTTCATAAAACGATTTTTAAACTTTCTTTGCGTAAATTCATATTTTTCCGGAAATCAGACGGCAATTCCATGCATTGTATTTATCAAATGTATTTTAAATCCCAAAGTACTTTTACATAAGATAAAGTTCGTGCGATCCAGTCGTGCATTTTATTTCAATAAGAGCTAGCTCGAAGCGCGCTCGATGAGCTCAGAATAAAATTACCGAGCAGATGGAGTAAATAGCTGAGCGCGGCTAACTTCACTTTATTTCGTAGGATATGCCAGAGACTGACGGCAAAAAAAAAAAAAAAACAAATAAAAATGGAAATCGACGCCTTTGACAGTTCAGTGTTTCATAAATAAACCGGAGAACTCAAATCTAACTGCGATACGACATGCTCAAGGTCTCCTAGTGCTCTGCTCAAAGTTAAAAAGAATAACGCCTAGAGTTGAAGCTCCGAACTCTCTGAGCTAAAAAAGAAAAAAACAATTTATTTTTTGAAAACTCAGGCTCTGCTCTGAACTAGATTGTCACATATCGAGACAAAGGGTAATCTAGAAGTTAGCAGAAAAATTATGTTGCAGAAAACACAATTATAAATCAATCTGTAAATCAAAACAGCACGGCTTCTACGTTCGTATTTTTTAGAAACTTTCATTTTTTACTTCAACAAGAGAATGGTGGACAATTTGTAAGAAAATTTGTAGACATTCGATAAACGTAGAAATTAAAATCACTGCTAACGAGCTTATGGACTACTTCAAGAATCCATTGTATTCAGCCTCATCACGAAACTCGTTGCCCATGCTTGTGCTGAAAACCGTTCAACTTCCAACACTGGACAATCGAATTGAACCCTAAGAAGTGACCTCTTCAATAACATCAACAAAGGAACATAAGGCATACAGGTTTTGATGGTATTCCAAATAAGTTCTGTAAAAACGCTAGAATTTCAATAATGGAGGAAATAAATGCCGGTACGCTTTTTTTTTGACACTCTCTGCAAAACATACACAACAATCTTTCTAAACAGACTCACCAGGTAAATTGTGGAGAACTTCTCGTAAATACTTAATACTATGCTGCATACAGACATCAGTACAGTACAATTGACCAAGTCTACAACCTTTTCTATATCATCCAACCTTAACTGAACCTGAAAAAATGTTTTACGTTTTTTTAATTTATAGAAGCATTATTTAACAAATTGTTCAGGTTGGGTGTTTAAACAAAGATGGTTGTTATCTATGCACCGTGATATATTTATAATAGTTTGGGATTTAAAACATACAACAAATTACTTTCTACGTCCAAAGAGGTCAGGAAAGGATGCATTGAGTGCTCCTTTTTGTCTTATTGCTTTAAGATCATTTGCCGAATTATGGGGGTGGCCGTGGCGCGATGGATGTGTGCTCGCCTGTGAACCTCATGATCACAGGTTCGATCCCTGCCGTCGTCTATGTCGTTTTAATTCCATTAAAAACCTTCTAAAATTGTCATCAATGGGTTGCTGGTTTACTCATTGCATGTTGTTCAGGCATAACACTAACAACATGTAATTGAGTTAAACTAGTATGCCCAACAAGGATGAACACGAATAAAATAATGTGAATTATAAGCGACATAGAAATAAGACACGGCATTCTCCGCTTTAGTTCAGCCGCCATCCCTGGAGATAAAATATCTGAGACAACAACCTTCAGTCTCAGAACATCGTGCCACACATCTTTCCTATCCTTCTTTCTCTTCCGTAACTTCACGCCCGCGCTGTGTTGAAACATTTAAAGGGTAATCATAATCCCTTGAGCGCGGGTAGATTATAAAAAAAAAAAAAAAAAAAAAAAAATTGTAGTTGGTGCCTGCTAGTACCCTTTTCAGCAGATAAATTCCTTGTCTTAAGGCTTGGATAAACCAAATTATTTTTATTGGACCAAGTTAAAATGTTTTTTTGTTGAAGAATCTGGTTTCTCTTCGGCTATTTTGGTCACTTAATGTGCAATGAAACTAGTTGTCTTCAGAGGATCCTTTATTGGTTTTAAGGATGTGTAGAGTTTCTAGGGTATAGCTTTTGGCAATATGTCTCTTCATTTGGAGAATTTCTACCTCATCAAAATCTGGCTGATGGCTGGTTTGGCTTAATCAATGGTTCGCCAGTGCCGTCTTAGCGGAACTTTTACTATTAATGTCCGATTTATGGCCAGTCATTCTCTGTTGCAAGAACTGGTTTGTTGTACCTACCTACATAGCAAAGGTTGAAGTTTTCATCATCTTTGCCCTTGCAGTTAATTTTGTACACAATGCCGGTTTTGTGTTCTTTCTCTGTTTTTGACTTAAGTTTCGTGTATAGTGCTGCAAGTCTGCAATGTGACGTGAAAGCTAATTTCACATTTTTTTTGCAACGGTCGACTATTTCCTGTGTTCGGCCTTAGGAATTTTAAGACCTTTGAACGACTAACTCACACTCGGGAAAGAGCTTTCGAGCTTCATTAAACTACATCTGCTATAACGAGTGCCACCAAACGTAGGCCGAAGCTCTCTTTAAAAGGTAATGACACCATTCAGTGCATTTTGAGAGTTTTTTTTTTGCAAATGTAAAACCAAACAAATTCGGACTAATAACACTTCCTTGCAAAACACCATAAAATTTATACTGGTTTATTTATTAATACTTGCTTTATGGGACATTTTTAGGTTTCATGTACAAGCTGAAGGTTTTAATCTAACGTAATATTCTAAGAAGTCTTTTCATTGAGTAATTTATTGGTTTCACTGTCTTCACTGCGTTCACGTACAACCCAAGCGGATTTGCTTCAAATCAGGAACAAGGAATTTCTATTTAATTCCTAAGATAGCCCAGTGAAATTTCTTTTTGTTTTAGGTTATTATTTCGAAAAAAGTTTAATATTAATATTTGTTAAATAATTGCTTATACAAAACAAAATAGAATATGAAAGATAAATTTTAATTTAATTTTTAGCTAAAATAGAATGGCTGCCACATAATCTTTACCTGCGACTTTTAGGTACTATAAAGCAAGTTATGCATTCGTAAAAAAATCGAACTCCAGATTTTGATCAAAGTTGATAACGAAGACCAAAAAAGTTGTTCTCGCAATTCTGTCTATCTGTCTTTTTGACTACAGCCTAAGCGGCTCGACCGATTTTCTTTAAACTTGGTAGATAGTATTTTTAATTTTTTCCCCCACACGGTTTTTTTTCTGTTTTTTTAAGACCAAAAATAACGGTACCTGTCATACGATTTTTTTTTTCTCAAAAACTTTTTCACAGTTTAAAAAAAAAAGATACAAAAAAATTTCATTTAGTTAAAACTAGATAATGGTTGTAAAAATGTTCTAAAAAATGTATTAATGGTACCCCTCTTGGAAATATTTTTTTTTATTTTCTCAAAAAGGGTACAACCGATTTTGATCATTTTTTTATCCTAAGTCTCCCTAAAAATTTTAATAGAATTGTGTATTCAAATTTTAAAAACTTTTTTTTTTGATTTAAAAAAAAAATTTAAAATTTTTTTTTGAAAACTCAATATTTTGAAAATCCCATGCTCGATTTTTTTTTTAAACTTGACAGATAAAAGTTGTGTGAGGAAAAAAAAATCATTTTACTTAAAAATAACGGTACCCACCATACAAATGTTAAAAAATGGTTTTCGAAAATCGTATTTTTCTCGAAAACGGTTTCGAGAATTATGATGAAATTGTTTTTCTTTCAATTAATTTTTACGATCTATAATTTAATATAAAAAAAATTGAATTTAAGATATTACTGACTGTACCTACCATTGAACCATTTTTTTGAATTTTGAATTTCTCATTATCGGCATGACGGATTTTAATGATTTTTTATGTAGAGAAACTTCTAAGAAGTTTGAAAAATATAGCATTTCAGAACTTAAAAAAAAAATATTTTTTGAATTTTTGAAA
This sequence comes from Chrysotoxum bicinctum, assembly GCA_911387755.1. Classification (NCBI taxonomy): domain Eukaryota; kingdom Metazoa; phylum Arthropoda; class Insecta; order Diptera; family Syrphidae; genus Chrysotoxum; species Chrysotoxum bicinctum. Next base: position 207,706,963 of record OU426989.1, on the reverse strand, counting down.
AAAAATAAAATCTTTAAGTTTGCGTACCAAATTTTTTTCTTAAAAATGTTTTAAAAATTTTGTATATAAAAGCTTACTTTTTTAAGAAACCACTACAACGACTTACAATTTTTGTTCTTGTATAAATTTATATTTGCATTGCATTCCGTTTTTATCTCTCACTGCTAAAAGAATTTAAAAAATTAATTTTATCCTTATGAACAGTTTTCTCTAATAACATATAAGTTTTCAAAATTCCTAGTCTGTTACGTATGTATGTATATAGGAGCAAGCAGTCGTGCATTTTAGTTTTTAACATGTGGATAATTGTGTTTTGGAAAGATTTTAAATGATTTAAGTGAATTGAATAAAAAAAAAGATTTTACTTTTATGAGAATTCTTTAGACTAATTAAATTAAGAAAATACTCAATTAATAAAACCAAATTAAAGCTCTTTCTTTATCAATTACAATAATATGAAAACTAATTAAACTCAAGAAGGGATAATTTTAATACAATACTTAAATCTCACTCTATTGATTGCGATATTTTCCTTTACCAAATTAGCCCAGATACACTCTGTATATCAAAAGCAACTCATTTTCCTAAAAAGATACACGAAAACTTTAAAATTACATTTGGACAACTCTGCAAAGTATAATTTCATGTATTATTCAATATCGATCCATCCTTCTGTTTGACCTCTTCCATTCGATAAGCCACCACAAAGTTGTTCGCAACATTCTCATCTGTTTGACTATTTAAATCCTCTGGCTGGAAAAAGTCGACCTTCTATATCCAACCGAAAAGTCCTCTTTTCTCCTTTTTTGTTTGCCAACATTATAAAACTTAATCCTTAAAAAACAATTTCACGTTGAACTTCTCCGAAATGTATATATATTTACAAACAATTTTATCCCGCAAAAAAAAGTGTTTTCATTTTCACATAAAAAAAAATGAATAAAAAAACGTTAAGCCCAGCAGTAGTCTTCTTAAGACAACACAAAGCCGAACTAACCATCCCAAAAAACAAAACTGACTATAGGTTCTACTTTAAGCAAAGGAAAAAGGGTCCTGAAAGCTCCACGATAATACAGAGGCTAGTGAGGCCAATATATTCAACAAAATAATGCGATCCGTCACTCTTAAAATTAGCATAATACTATTCATTCTCTTTGTGGTCTATATCTATACGCAAACAATGGCAATAAAATCCTTGCATTTGGTATTTCATGGCTTAGGCATATTCCAATTCCATTCAAAGCCAAAACCACCACAACCGACTCTGTGGTTTGGCTTAGATGCCACATCTCCCTTGTCCCCGTGCGTCATTGCAGTTGCTGGTGCAGCAACAAGGGTATAGAAAAAGATATGCCATTCAGTCGACCATGCTTTATGACTCCCTCCGTATTTATAGCCAAAACAGGGAACGCAATGCTAAAAAATTGCACCAGTGCAACACAAAAAACGCTTTTAAAACGGAAGCGCATAATTCAATGATTCACACATTCGCCATTAATTCCTCCCACTGGCCCATCGCTATCACACTGCATGCCGCTGGCATCATAAAATCCGACGGAATGGATACACCAGCTCCGAGAAGGCAGTGCACAGCACAGTTCACAACTGAACACACCAAATAAATAACAACTCATTGCGCGCGATATACCGCTGGATGTACAAGTTCCATCCACCACCCCTGGACACATTTAAGAGTCAATGCGAAGTTTTATTCTTGGTTTACTGCTCCTTTAATGCCAAAAATGGTGGAAGGAGGAGGGCGCTTCTGTGCAGCTACTCTGGTTCCGTGCTCACTTCCTAGCGGGCAGTCGTGGAAAGATAGTAGGCAACGGTAAGATGAATGGATTAAGTTGAAAAGTTCTGTAGAGAACCCGAGGAAGATGAATAGGGGGAGGGGAATGGTGTCAGTTGCTGTTTGTTGCCGTATAGGGATGATTTTCGAAAAAAAATTAATGGAGTTCGCGTTAATTTTGAAAGCAAGGAGCGGTGATTTGAGGTAGGTCAGGGCACTGTTCAGCTACAGCTACAATGTGGTTTTTATTAAACATAGAAGCTTTGTTCAAAAGTAGGTTCTAATGCTCAAAGGCAATTCAAGCGAAGTCGAAAGGTTGTCAAAACAATTTATCAAGTCATTAAGGGGAAAAACTGAACCGAGAATAAGTTTTAAACTTTAAACATCACCTTCACATCAGATTTAGACTTATTTACAAGTAGTGTCTAGTAACGTTTAAAAGAGGAAGACTTTCAAAGTTTTGACTAGAGTTTTGTGAAAACCTGTATTTATCACCGGCAAAGTTATGTAGTTTCAAACTAATGACACTGAACGAAGTTTTTAATTAGCAAGTTTAAGAGCAATTGATTGACAGTTTAAAATTTCGACTGTTTATGTGTTTATGGGTTGGTTTTCCTCGCAAGCTACCATTAATGCACTTTCGACAATATATTTTCACGAGGTTAAGATATTTCTAAGTTTACTAGATTCTAAAAGGATCAACTAAAACTTATGCAAGACTTAAATCATAACGGTCCTTTTTTTAAAATTCATTTTTATTATTTTTTTTAACTTTTAACTAAATTACAGCATCTAACTTAGTGACGCTTTACTTTAGTTTTGATCGCCATGTGGCCCTACGATCACTAGCCTACGTCAGTTCCTTCTCGTATCACTTGAGGCTCAATGCAGCGGAGCAGCCCCAGACGTATTATTGCTGAATCTTGTCGAAGTTACGCTGCAAAACATTTCTGATGACCCCGACTTATAGAGCTATTCTATACGCTATAAGACCGTTCGCATACGCAATTGCCCGAGTTAGATACATATCAAATTGCTGGTGTAAATACTGAATAGAATCGGCAAGTTGATCGGTCCCCGCTATATCCGATTTTTATATCGAATATTTCTGGAGAAATTCCATTGCCACTTCTGAGAACAAGCTTTCTACCATTTAGAATGTCATAAAACATTATGATAGTGGTATACTTTTGTAGTACTTGGTCAACTTTAGATACGGTGTAGCGGGCCTTCACTTAACATCAACCAGATAGGCACCAGCACACAGTTTTTACTTGCGACTTATAGGTACTATAAGGCAAGTTATGCATTCGTAAAAAAAATCGAACTCGAGATTTTGATCAAAGTTGACATTACGATGATAGCGAAGAGGAAAAAAGTGGGTCTGGCAATTCTGTCTGTCTGTCTGTTGGTTCGACTACAGCCTAAACGGCTCGGCCGATTTTCTTCAAACTTGGTAGATATGGGTTTTAATTTTTTCCCCCCGGACGTTTTTTTCTGTTTTTTTTTTAAGACCAAAATTAACGGTACCTGCAATACGATTTTTTTTCGAAATTTTATAAATAGTTTTTTTCTCAATAACTGTCCCGTCCCACAGAATTTAAAAAAAAAAAATTGAAAAATTTCGTTTGGTTAAAACTAGCTAATGGTCCATTTTTTTTGTTTTTGATTTTCTCGAAAACAGTACAGCCGATTTAAATCATTTTTTTTTATTATTACATATTCCCCTTAAATTATTACATATTCAAATTTTCAATTTTTTATTTTTTGGATTTAAAAAAAAAAATCAAAATTTTTTTTTGGAAACTCAATATTTCGAAAACCCCATGCTCGATTTTTTTAAAACTTGGCAAATAAAAGTTTCTTAACATAATCTATAAGATTTAAGAAAAAAAAATTTGTTTTATCTAAAACTAACAGTACCTTCCATACAAAAGTTAAAAAATGGTTTTCGAAAACCTTTTTTTTCTCGAAAACGGTTCCGAGAATTTTGCTTAAATTTTTTTTCTTTTGATTAATCTTCACGATCTATAATTTAATAAAAAAAAATTTGAAATCTAGACTGTACCTACCATAGAACGATTTTTTCGAATTTTGAATTTCTCATTATCTGCATAACGGATTTTAACGAAATTTTTTATAAAGAAGCTCCTAAAAAGTTTAAAAAACATTGCATTTAAAAACTTAAGAAAAAATATTTTTTCAATTTTTAGAAAAAAAAATCATTTATTTTTTGAAAAATTCGATATCTCAAGAACGGCTTAGTATTTTTTTTGGAAATTAGACTTTTATTCGTACAATAATAAAAACTTAAATTGGCGTACCAAACATTTTTCTTAAAAATGTTTTAAAAATTTTTTACATAAAAGCTTATTTTTTTAAGGAACCACTACAACGACTTATAATTTTTTTCTTGCATACATTCATATTTGCAAAGCATTCTGTTTTCGTCTCTTACTATTAAAAGAATTTAAAAAATTAATTTTATCCTTATGAACAGTTTTCTTTAATAACATTCGTTTTTAAAATTCCTAGTCTATTACATAGGAGCAAGTTCGAGGGACCCAGTCGTGCATTTTATTTAGGTTTGTTGCTGTGGATATTAGGGACCAGCTTAGACGTAGAAAAAACTGTGTCATGTCCTACCTTACATCCGGTTAAATATTGTTGTCCTCTGCCACCTGGACAGTATTATAATAATTACTTTTTCGAAAACCTTGCTGTTACTCTTAAGAAGACTGATCAACAGGAGATTCGCCAGATTGTTTCGAGTGAGGGTGAACCGCGGCTTTATAACGGTTGGATGCAAAACGGTCCTGCCTGATACTTATCCAAACACGTACAAGGATCAGATGCAAACTTGGAAAGTTGCTTCGACAGGTTCTTTTGTTTTTATTCGGTTCAGTATATTTCCTTAAAGTTAAAGTTTGGAGGTGAAAATTCCACGGCGACTTCTCAAGGCTAAGAAGAACCCTGACCTGTTAAAAAGTGAAAAAAAACATCAACGGAGTTGATTTGGCCATCTACTATCTCACTTACTTTTTATTACTATATCAACTGTCATTCATTTCCACAGTAACATCAAAGTACGTATGATTTTATGTAGGTTCATTGTAGATATGATAGTTCAAATTAACATAACTTATTTATAAAGAACACCCACACGCTCCCTCTGATGAAGCTAACCCACACGTCCATAACATATTATACATAAACGTAAAATGTACTCACATAACATTCAGCAAACCTTTTGCTGATCGATGACGGTGCTGAGTGCTCTTTTATGTTGGAAGGATAACAAAAGGCTCTGATGGTTGCATATGGAAGGTGTGCAAATAAAGTTGATGCGATATGATGTGGTTCTGGTTGTAGAAGTATTGAAGTGCTACAGCAGCATCAGTGTTACAAAGGACACTCAAGCTTAGCAAAAGTAGCACTGGGTTAATTGATTTTGTATGTGAAACTGTCCAACAAAGTAGTTATATTTAAAAGCGAATACAGTCAAACCCAATTATAGAAGATACTTTCTTACCAGGGGGAAATATCAGTTTAATCCGATTGATCAATGGTGACGTCGACACTATTATTCCCAATGTCTCACGATCGTGATGTTCTTACACTTCTATTTTCTAGTGACACAAAAAAACACAAAATATAAGTACCATCCATAAATAAGAAACAGTAGTCATCAATTCTCCGGAAAGTCAGAAAAATCCCCGCAACATCTGAAACAGGTACAGAAACTTATACTTACATATACATATATTCACCAGCAAAGGATCTGGGAAAAACGTTTAAAGAAATCTACGAGAGAAATTGATGAATACCGACGACTGAATTCAGAACTTTAGTTCACTAACATCACAACATCAAATTCGACTAGACAGTTAAACATTATCAGAAAAAAGATTTCAAGAAGAGTCCCGAAGATATCAAACCTTGGCGTGACACATTTAAACAGATCAACGTGATATTTGGAATAACGCATTCAATACTAGAGTCCATTTTTCAGGAATAACAACAGCAAAGACCACCCCAACATTCACCTTCGTCACTTAATTGAAGAATTAGAAGCTCGCTTTGGAAACATATCAGCTACAAGCAACACCTTGACCCTATTCAAAGCAGAGAACCTCTCTTTGGAACTACTACTGAGTACTGACTGATTTTTTATTTTTAAATTGTCCTAGAGATGTCAGTCACATCGCATAACCCGAAACTCTAAACTCAGCAGGAAGTGACAAGATTTCTAACTACGTACCTTAAAAGTTATCAACTCTTGCTGCTCTCCTGATGGTTATAATCTACAACAAATCTCTGAAGAACAGCAATTTTCTTGCAGTCTGGAAAACGGCAAAAATTGTCCCTGTGCCGAAGAAGACAAAACAGCGCAAATATGGAGCATATCTGCCAATATCGTTGACCTGCTATATGACGAAGATACTGGATGCAGCAATATGGAAGAAACTCCAAATTTTTTTAAGGGAAGGATAATTCATATAAGAGTTCGAATACGGTTTTCGGAATAAGTAATCTAAAATACGTTCACTATCGCGACTTGATAGTGACGTTACAGTTACGATCAACAAAACAGAAACGGCTAAGTATAGCCTTCTTGCTGAACATTGAAAAAACTTTCGACAGCGCTTAGATAAAAGGACTAGTATTCAAAATGTCGATAGTCGGTCTTCCTTATCAAAAATTTCTTAACATATAGACTTTTCAATAAACACGTAGTAAAACACGAATCATCAACCAAGGGAATCAACGCTGAAGTACCTCAAATATGAAAACTTAGACCCTTGCTGTTCAACATCTATGATAGCTGTCGAGCAGCCATGAACAACGACAAATTTTATTCACCAGAAATTACTGCCTGTAGAGTGCAGAAGCATATTAAAAAACTCTGTGTATACTACCTCAAGTAAGAACTGATGATACGAGGTGAAAAGCCTGAACTTATCTGCTTCTGAATACGTGTCTGTCATTTGAAAACGGTCGTCGGCAACATTCTTGATGCCATAATTTCAAGTTTCCAGACAACACTGAAGTAGCAAGCAAGTTATCAACGAAGTACTTAGGAATCAACTTTTCCAATAAGCTGGAATTCAAGAAGCATTTCGAATTGATGATGAAGAGTGCGAACTTTTTACTGCACCACCTGCTATTCAGGAGACTAAATATGAAGACCAAGCTATTACTTATACGACATAAACCTACGCTATAGTCTTTTCGTTTACTATATCACCTACACCAACGAATATAATGTGAGAACCCGCCCTACCGCTGCTGTAGGAGGTAATTAGAAGTGCGATTCTCAAAGGAAGGAACAAGGATAGTCAAAATTATAGTTCAGGGAAAGAGACTTAATCATCAGGTTCTCATCAGTAACAAACCTTCTTGACATCCCAAGAGATGGTATGATCAAAAAATATAATTTCGAGAAAAACATAAGCAACAAAAAAGATTGGACAAATACCATCAAGTGGTACACTGATAGATCGAGAACACATGAAGGGACTGTTGCAGGAATATTGTAACAAGAATAGATAGTCAAGCTGCACTAAGCTCATATATTATCAGCTCTAAATTGGTTTGGAAGTCCTAAAGCAGGCAAAATTAACTTTACAAACAGAACGCACTTCACTGGATACCTCGTCACGTGGGTGTTCATGGAAACATACAGACAGACTCCTTAGCAAAAATAGGCGCATCAACCCCTTTAACAGGGCCTGAGGGAAAATGTTATCAAAAACGAGATTAAACAAGGAGAGGATTCAAGAATTGGAAAGAACTCGGAAAGCTGATGCAGGCGAAACTGCTACTGGGAAATTACAACCAGCAACGTTTTGACTCCTTTAACATTAGTAGAAATAACCTAAGAATCGTAACAGGTATCCGAACTGTACACTGCAAACTAAAAAAAACCTAGACTTCCTTGGTATGGTAAACAGTGCCACATGTAGATTCTGCAACATGCATGAAGAAACACGACGCATATACTAGGAACATGTTGTCCACTCATACACCAATGAAAAAACCATCTTGGACAATACCAAGTTGAAGAGAGTGGCCTATCGTCTCTGAAGATTTATAAGAGCAATAGATTTGGAGGAAGAACTATAAGATGAGCAAATTCATCCATTTTTAAGTGGATGTACAATAAATCTCCAGGTCGCAGAGCAATACTTCCAATACATAATTCATTAATTCATATACCATGAAGAAGATGAAATGTTTGGAAAAAAATATGCTCCCCATTTGCAATATATGATGAAATATTTACCAACTAAAAAGGAAGCCGTGCGAGGAACCGAATTAATACAACGGGACCAATATTTGTTGCAGCTTTCTGAAAAAATCATTAGGATCCTGGAAGATCATCCCAACTCACTAGTGAAACAACTCCACAAAAACCACCGATCTACGAGTAGAACATCGACCAGTACTACAGGGGATAAAAACCCTTTCAGATTGCGCCATGTAAGCACCAACCATACCGAATATCGTATTCAAAAATTAATAAAAAAAAACTATCTTTCAAATCAAACCAATTTCTTTTTTCTGAGTTTTATTTTAAATAAATAATTTTCGACCTTTTCTGAACTAAAAAAAAAAGTCAAAATAAAGTTCCTCTCATATCAGTGGGGCCACAAACTGTCCATAGCTTATAAAATAAATTACTTCGATGTACGTAATATAAAATTCCATCTAAACGGGTTCAACTGTATACCAATGGTATAGTTTCTGATGAATTTTGCGGTAAATGTGGGTTACGGGTATATGAATCCGGTCAAAGTGAGATGCTATATTCATAAAACTGGAAGCCACTTGGCATAGAAAGTAGCTTCAAGTTGCAAACAACATTTTCGTAGTGTTAAAGTGCAAGCATATGTGTGTATTTACCTACTCGTAGGTATTCAATCGATTTGTGTTTAAAGGATTTTTTTTTTGTTCGAATTTTATTTTTACTTGAGCCATTGAGAGGGTTAAACTTGTTGACATAGATTAGTTCGGGGTTAAACTAGGTATTGATACAATAGTTAAACAGAATTCATATTCACTTAAGGATTTTTGTTGGCTTTTAAGACCCCCGTCACTTCAAAATATGTACTTTTCACTTTGTATCATGCTTTGAAAATATTAATAGTTTTAAGAAGGTATGTTAAATTTAACTTTTTTTTTCAACACGGTCTTATGTATGAAAACGTGCTTACTTTGTTCATTATCAAAACACAGTCTTACCAAGGAGTTATAGGTTTGCCCTTCGGTTGATGATGGGGGTGTAATTTTAAATATGAATGCATTTGGACTACCTATAGGTAGATATACATAAACACAACCTGACACTTTAGGTTCTTGATTATGAATATGATTGAACATCAAAACCCTTCCACTTTCATGGCCTTTGAAAGTTCGGGCCTGAAGGTAGTTTTGAATTGCAATTAAAATACCCAATTAGTATTGAAAATCCATCTCAAACGATGTAATGTAAATTGAAGAATGTTTATGAATTTCAATTACATAGCTATGTACTCGTATCAAGGAACCTTGCAACAAATATACCCAATTATCAAAATGTCTCACTTCAAATCCTTTTGTTGTGACTCCGGGAAATAATGTTAATTATAAAGAATGATTAATAACAATTTGAGCAGTTTCGATTTACATATTCCCTCCACCTTGATGTCAATTCAAAGGATTCTCTATAGTATACGAGTATTTAGGTAGATATTTACTTCTCAAATAAAACTATACCTCCAGCCATCATCATCAATAGAAGACGTTAGATTCACAACATCAACGATGATGAAAATTCGAAACGTATAGGTAACTTGATAAATGAGGGTGTGTGAGGATGTGGACATGTATGTATGTGTATCTAATGGTATTATCTGATTTACTGATAAATTAGCCTCAGGTTTCAATTTGAATTTTTGACTGACATCTCTTGGAAGTGGAAATGAAAGTATTGGAATGGTATGACTAGCAAAATGTCAACTTTAATGTTTAAAGGAAATTAATCAAATGAGAAAATAGTTTTGGTTCATAGAAGAACAAGACCAAATGTGGGACGAGGACTTAAATTTAAAATATACAAAACCTAAAGGTTTATTTGCTTTTTTTTTATAACTTAAGTCAAGCTTGTACTGTCACTATTCACAGACTTCTGTTTAACATGGTATATGTATCTTGGTAATTTATCAGTCAATCGGTGAACCGAAGCCTCTTGCAATAGAATAAACGAAAAGAAAAATTGAAAATTTCGACTGAAAAAGTCGAAAATTATTGAAAACCCGAAGTTGCATACTTTTAGCGTTGTGTGGTGGCTATATCTAAAAATTACATTTTGCATGGTAAGGGGAAACAATACGGTTGGTCCGTTTAACTGACATGCAGAGGGTCATATGGTTTTTCGAGTGGCACTGCCTCTTGAGAAAAACTGACAAATCCTTCAAGAGTATGTCTTGTCATGGAAAGTCCTGCATATAAGCCATTTGAAATCGGCAGAAAAGTATAGATCCCCTCTATTCGTAATGGCATGCACACAGAAATGGTACAGACTGCATCATTACTCGGCACGATGTGTAATAGTTTAAAGGACATGCTGGTATCTCTAAGGCTCCGTTTTGTCTCCCACACTTTTCCTTAATTTCATAAATGTTCTTTTGTGTAAGACTTCTAATCCACTTCATTAATTCGGTGAGAATAGGACCCTCAGCTTTTCATAACGCACTTAAAGCTCTTAGATAAAATTTAGAATAGAGCACTAAAACATATAATAGACACATCCATTAAGCCCCATTTAGACTTTCGTTCTTCATTCGTTGTACGTTGTTCGTTGTTGGTTCTTCTCTCAACAACGAACAACGAAGAAGCATTCACATTAATTCGGTTTTGTTTTTTGTTCGTTCTTAACAACAAAATGGATAACAACACATTGTTGGCAGAAGCGGCACTATTAATTGTTAAAAAAAAAAGAAGATCCTGTTGGACGAAGGGTTGGTTGCTGAAAAGAAAACATTTATCACACACAAACATAATAGAAGAGTTAAGACTTCAGACAGACGATTTCCAGAATTATTTGCGAATGCCCGAAGAAACACACGTTAAGCTTCTTAGTTTGGTGAAAGCTTTTGTATAAGTCAATAAACTTCTCAATTACTTCTTTTGATAAATTCCTTAAATCAGAAATTTTTTTAATCAATGCAACATCAATATGAACGTACACGATGAAAGTATTTTTAAAAAAATGATTATAAAGAACATGAGATAGGTGTATTTTTTTCAATTCTCATTGTTTTTGTTCGTCTGCTACTATGAACTGAATAGACTAAGGGCCCACAGCAATTTTCGGGTGTGATTGATAACAAAAAATAATAAGCATAATAAGATAGGCCTTTTATAGTTATTTACAAATGTGAAAGTCTTGCATACTCTAGTGGGAGCAATAGTGCATCAAGTATGCAGTTCTTTCCAAGTCCATAATAACAACTTTACCAAAATGTAGAGTTAAGCCCCCTGATTGAAAATATCGGGGTCCAAGACGTTTTACAGACAGCCTTCTGCCTGCCAGACGCGATAAGAATAGGCTACTTCTTGCACCAAGAAGGCCACCTTCAAAACGTCTTGGACCTCGATATTTGCAATGAGGGCACTTAGCTGGTCATTTTGAAGTTATGGCAAATTTTGTATCCCAATTTCTTAGAATTTGGAAAGAACTGCATACTTGATGCACTATAATGCACTATTGTGCCCACTAGAGTATGCCAGACGTTCACATTCATAAATAACTATAGGAAGGCCTATCTAATTATGCTAATTATTTTTGGTTATCAATCACACCCAAAAATTGCTGTGGGCTCTCGGTCTAGAAGAATAATTAAAAGTATAGTGATAGTTGTATGTACATATGCATATAAATATATACATATATAAAAAAAATTTATAAATGTCCCTACAAGTTGCACGCTACTGCCAAACAATGTTTATTTAAACAGTTTTCATATTTAAACACACGTTGCCGGGGTAATAACGAACAACGAATATGGAATTTTCCGAGCTCCTTTGAATTTGTACGTTCTTCATTCGTTGTTAGTTCGTTGTTCGTTTTTATCATTTACATTCTCGTTGTTCCGTGTACGTACAACAACGTACAACGTACACAGACGACAAGAACGAAAGTCTAAATGAAGCTTTACGGAAGCTTTTGTTTCTCTTGAATACCGTCGTAAAGTCTCCTATTTTTCATTGGCTTGTCGCTTTTTCTATCTAGAATGTGGAACACTCTGACCCTCTCGATTTTTCCTCTTCATTGTGATACACAAGCTTTTAAGACCAATGTGTATCTTCATCTCCTATTAAATCCTATCCACTTTACCTAGACGCTCTGACTGTGGAAATGCTGAAGGCGGCGGCGTCCACTTACATCAAAGATATGTATCATATCATATGCCATTCTATAGTGTCTGTAGCTCCTTTATAAACCTCAAATAAGTGTGTTCTTAATCTTTCCTGCTTTCTATTTCTCAATAATTATTCTCAAAATGAACCTAATTCAATTAGAGACAAAATTTGGAAGTACAAAACATTAAAGCAAAAACCACACCCAATAATATTGTCACAGGGATCCCATTATCATCAGAAAATATAATAATAAGTGATTCCAATATCCACCATAACAAAATAATTCCTTTCGTACTCGTAATTCCAGCAAAAGCATTAATTTATGGAAATAGCCAAAAATAAAACTTATCGCATGTTTTTTTGTAGAAAGAGATACTGAATAAATTTCACGTGACCAACTCACGCAATTCATCGTCCAGGCAAGAAATGTTTTAATTGTTGGTTCGCAACTCCGACCATAACACGATTAACTTTCCTTTTCTCAAAGCGAAAAGTTTTTAAAGGGAGCCTTCATGCGGAAATCCATACAGGATATCGCCTGTGACCCATATTACATATTTTCATATTATAGTTGCCCATCGTTTTAAAGTAAGTTTTTCCACCATGAACATCAGAGGTTCGATTTCATTCATTTTTTTTTTTCGAATGAAAACAACGTTAACGACCGCTCACGCACAATTTCATTACAGCAAAAACAAAATTCACTTCTGTTGTTCTGTTATGTATGTTTTATGTATGTCACGTTAATCCAATTATCCTGAAGCATTGGAAAACAATGTACGGTGCTATCTTGTACCTACAATGTTCTCGATGGGGAACAATGCAAAACATGCGTGTTTCCTTCTCGTGAGTTATATTTTTACACACACGACAGACAGTTAAGTTGTGAATCAACCAGCCGTGGTTTGAACAGAGTGCTTCGATGATATACAAAGTAAGATTTGCACAATGAAAACAGATATTTCGTGAGCTATTTATGTGATGCATGGGATTCTTTTTTTGAAAAGTTTCTCGGCTATCGAGCACACTCATAAGAAGTTGGAAAGTTTTCAATGTTTATGGTACTCGTATTGTACGAATATGGGATTGCTAGTTTTTACGAAAAGAAAAAAAGAGGCCCAAAAAACAAAGTTTAAAAGTGTGACAGTGTGAAATCGCAGAGCATTTGCAAAGTTCTCTAATCAACATTTTCAAAAACTCAATTGTGAAAAACAAACTTTTGAAAAATTTTAAGAAAAAGAATTCAAATTGTCACCTTCTTTCACTGTTTATCTTTTACACTTTCCGGAAGATACTCATATCTTTGTATTTAAAACTTATACTACTATTAAGAAGACGGAAGATTGTGGCGATATAGGGACTGCAATTGCTAGATTTGTCTTTACTAAATTTAATAATAAAATATTCTATTTTTTACTACTTGTTTTGCATGTTATCCTACTTTCCGTCTCCACTATAAAAGCGTGCGCTAATTTCTGCGTTACCACCAGGCTAGCGTTCGCAATACAAAATCACTCCATGATAATACTGTTACGCACACACACAACACCGACACAGAGCCTTATACTCCTATAGCGCCATCTGTTGGAAAATAGCATATTTACTGTATGGAAGAAACAAAAAGCTCTTTTCCAATGTCAAATGTATCTCCCCTCCAACCATCTAGAACATTCTAAGACGAGAACCTTCGCGAATTGGTTTCGAGAACAACCAACTTGAGTATAATAAAGGGAGTGTTCACAGTGAGAACGGGACGGGACAGTCTATTTTTGATTATGAAAGTGCGCAAAAGCTTTGGTTATTGGATTGTATTAAATCTGAATAAAAGTGTTTGAGTTCATTATAAATTGAGATTTATTGTTTTGATTTGGAAAGCGTAAAAAAAGAAGAAATACTAAAAAGAGTAATAAGTTTTATTTAACGAACCTAGTAAAAATATTACAATACTATAGTTTATATAAATAATATACAAAGCTCATACTACGTTTTCACCAAGAGATAATCTTTTTTAAATCGCAAAATTAATATATAAATAAATTTCGTAATTTTGGTAGATTAGAAATTAATCTAGTTAAATCTTTATTGGATCAATTATTCTTTAGTTCGAACTGACCTTATATCCATATCGTGCTCAATTATTTTAATGATTTTTCATTTTATGGCAAATATGAAACTTTCTTCCTCTCACATCCACTTTATAAAAAAAAACATGAAACACCATTAGAATTTTGAAAGGTGCTGTCAAAGTAAGTCTTCTTTTCAATCTTTTAGTGCGTTGGAAACACCACATAAATCTCTTGCCTTAAATCTTGGATTATCTTTTGGTGAAAACGAAGTATTGTGTGGTGTTCTCACCACAGATTGAAAAGAAGATTAACTTTGACAGCTCCTATCAAAATACTATTGGTGTTTCATTTTTTCTTAGAAAGTAAAATAGAGAGAAAGAAAATTTTATTTGTGTGAACCGATGAAAAATCATCGAGATACTTTAGCACGATATGGATATAGGTCAGTTCGAATTATAAAATTATTATTATTGATCAAATTTGGTAAGATTAATATCTAATCAACTAGATTAACGAAATAACTGAGATTGTCTGCTTTACACAACATACCGTCCAAGTGCGGACTCCGCACGGTGCGGATTAAATTTGCAGTGTCGACACGCAATACGCTTAAACATTAGGTAAAGGAAAAAGTAGGTAAAATGCAATTTTGTCCTTCTGAATACATCTATATACATATGTAATGTAATTAAGTAAATGAACTACGCGACTAGAACAATTGGAATAAAATCAGGTACCAAAACTTTTCAGACAGCTGAATACAAGATGTATTGGATGTATTTGAATCTGATATTCATAAAAAACTATTTGTGTGCCGCAGGGCTGCGTTCTGTCTCCGACTCTCTTTGTCATATTATATCATTGATCTTTTGTATTAAGCTTCTAATCTATTAAATTGTTTTGCTGACGACAATACTCTCAGTTTCTCATATTTGTTTCCAGATTTACAAACTTATTCTTTGGATGTGGAACTTGAATGAGATCGTATGGTTACCTCTTTAAATTTTGATCTCGATAGCATTGTCAAATGGGATATCAAAAACTATGTAGAATTGAATTCTCCCATCTCCAAGCCACTATCCATGAGCAGCACTTGCATTGAGGGAACTTGTATCCTCTCTTCGGTATGTACATCATAAACCATTTTATGTACAATGACCATATATTCGACGTTGCCGCTAAGTGTTTGGGTTTCTTTCGACGTTGCAAGAAATTTTCCACCCCTTCTGATCTAGCTGTGATCTATAAAGACTTGATTCGTTAAAAGCTTGAGTTTGATTTTCATACTTGGGTAGGTGCTCCAATATCCCTCTTGAGCATTTCAGATAATGCTCAAATGATAGGTGACAGAGCTATAATGGTCACATTCATCTCATTAACCAATTCAACCTTATTATTTACGCTTAAAGAAATGCTCATCAGTTTACCATTTTGCCAAACGTCAAACGTAACATTAAGTTCTGATATCCTTTCTCTAGCCGTACTACGCGAATGTGAAATACCCTGTGCAATTATTCCCTCCCATTGCGATATTTAGACATTTAAAACCAACTTCTTCTTTTTAATTATCTCTTATTTTACTAAACGCCCTCAGCTCAAACATTTTAATAAAAGCCATAATGCCATTAATTCCCATTTAAACGAAAACCAAACTTTCGCCTTGCAAAACTAATTAATATGGCGATTAATGAGAATTACTATTACTGACGTGAGATTATATGTAGCGAATTTTTAAACATTCGCCATCTTTGAACATTGCGCTTTCGCTCCGAATGTTTGAAAGAGGTTTAAATTATCAAAGCCTTTCAACAAGAGCTTATCTTGAAAAATGTTACTGTACTTTGGTAGTTTTTAATGTTGCGAAGCCTAATTTGAATGTAAAACCGATTTGTCTGTTTCTTTTTCCTTTATTATTTTTTGAAATCCAGGTTTAGAAAGGTAAAAAAAATCACAGCTGTATAAAGAAATCTAACACTTGAAATAGCTTCTGAAGTATTTCTAATTGCCCGGCAAAAATGTACCATATACAACTTTCGGCTAAGTAGGCGGCGAATTTTACCAAGAATGAATGAATGAATGAATAAATTGGGGTATAAAAACACTGCGACCTAAAGATCTATTGTGTCCCCCATCTAGAACTGGATGAGGTTGGCTCATTATTACAGTTCTTCCTCCAAATCTGCTCCTCTGAGTAATCGAAGTATTTGGAGTATTTTAAGGGATGATAATTCGCTCTCCTTTATGTGGTGCTTGCCCAGATACCTGTGCCTTTGATGCACGAGTGCATCACATTTCCCCAGTATGTGGTCAGGTGTCTCTTCGTGAGTGTTGCAGAATCTGCAAGTCGCGTTGCTCACCAAGCCAAGGATGTTGAGGTGTCTTCTCAACCTACAGTGGCCTGTGAGAAGCCCCGTGATTTTACCAAGAGAGTGGGTTAAAAGCAAAAAGCTATCTGTTTTTAGGGTGAAATGGGATAAACGAAAAAAATGACATCAAATTTTAAAATCTTTTTCTGTATTTGAAAGGGTAAAATTAGAAGATGGCTTTAATGCTGAATGTTTTCAAAAAAGATATAGGGTGAAACTATACGTAAAGCGGCAGAATTCAAGAATGATAATATTTTTAGCTTCTTTTAAGAGCGATACAACATCAGAATATTTGTGAGATACAAAACAAAATAAAACTTTAATTATTCTCAGCTGAGTTCCTTAGAAAGTTGTTATATCCAAAATTTGAAGAAAAAAAACAAGTAAACCAGTTTCTTTATAATTTTAAATTGAACAGTCTTATGACCTATTATATAACTATAATCATTATTAAAAGTCGAAAAATCTTCAATTACCTTATTATTTTCTAAATATAAATCCAAATCAATTACATTTCTCCCTGTGCTCTTGCACCGCACAAAATAAAATTCACTTACTCGTGATCTCTTAATGAGACTGGAAAAAGTCGTCAGACTTTGAATATTGTGAAGGCACATGGCTCATCCAGGATAAAAACTCCATCAAGCTTCCAATTAGCGACACCATTAATTGTTTGACCAAAGTTAATTATTTTCAAAATAATGCCCGTTGGCTGATATGGTGTCGCTGTCAGAGCCAGTAGCATAGCAATTCCGAGATCGTCTGCACATCAGGCAAGCTGTGCTTCCGTTCCGTGGTGTATTAGCCACTCCAATGAAACTCAATTAAGGAATTCGTAATTAATCCGACTATCCCTCGTTATAATTGTATTTTGTGGTCTTTGGTTATGGGAGCTGGGTTCTGTTGTTAGTATACACTGGGGTGTATGGTAAGGACTTTACTTAGCGTCTGAGTCAGATGCATGGCTTTGGGGGTCGCAATTGCAATCCTTTCGATTTCCATTTCCAATTAATTTCAGAAAAACTCACGTCTAGGTATAAAAAGGTATAAAAGCTGTACAGTCTCTTATGTACCGTATCATTTTGAATTGTTTCCAGCTGTCTCTTTCAATCACTTGGTTATACTTTGTTCTACGAGTGGATACGATGTGCTTATTGGTGCTGATGATTACGCCAAAATTAGCTTCGTCACATCAATATCACGTAGTTTGAGAGATATTCTAAATTCATGTCACCGAGTTTCAGAGGATACATATCTTTCCTGTGTACGAGTATATGGAAACCCATTCTATGTCAAGTCACCCCTAAGGTCTGAGTTAGGTACCTTTACTTATTTGCTTTGCACTTTATTTCATGATATTCATTCCAGGGAGGAAAATTGAAATAAAGGAGTGGAAAAAAGAAATTCATCATTCCTAGGCCGAGCCAAGCGAAGCTCGGTTTCTAACACCTATGCTATTCAGCAGTAAATAGGGTAAAAATCAAAGGGCTTAAATTTGTCACCCTTCCACTACACGAATTGAATAAATCAGTGACAGTGTTGCGATACGGAGAACACTTGACGAAAAGGGATGTCAAAGTGTCTTATCATTGTTATATGTGCGTTGAGAGGGTGAGGGTGTCAGCCCCAAAGACTGCGAACAGAATACTCAAGTGTGTAGGTGTCGTTGATGACATAAGTGTTTTTTATAGGCTTATGCGGAGGGTAAAGTTATGTTTGCTTTTATTTTGACTGACAGCATATGGTTGGGCATGGCCCTTGTTAGACTGAAAAGGGATTTTTTCCTTATTGGTAATTAATTTTATTTTGCTCGAGTTGACTTCAAGCTCTAGAAGCATGTTGAAATTGTCATATACTCGTAAATCATATAAATCTCTCATTTCATTTCATGTGCGTTTCTATGTGGGATTCGTTTGAGCAAAGTGTAAATATATATTTTAGCTTTGACGGATGTTAAGTCGCGATTAAAGCTGGATTCAAAAATGTATTTATTTAACAGAAAGCAAATCATGAAGAAGATGAAGGGTACGTGATGAGATGTAGGTTCAAACGTTTTAAACCTACTACGTACACACATAGGACTGTGGTAATATGAAAGTGAGATACTAACGGATAAACCTTATAGGAATCAAAGAATACATCAGATCAAACGCGTTTGAGAATAACTTACCTTATAACGATAAGAAGGCTACATTGATTTAAAACTTGTTCGCTAAACTTTTGTGAAATTTTGAAAAACACAGCTATCACCGGAAAAATTGGCGAATATTATCATAGTTAATGCACTATTCGTTTTTCTTAAATTTTTCTTAGATTCTTAAGTAATTTACCAAAGGTGATCCTTTTTGCTTGCAATAATTGCGTACTATATGGAAATTTATGATTTCGTAAAAATCAATTACAGTCTAAATGTACCTACCATTCTATTTTTTTTTTTCTTCAAAATTTTAGAAAATATTTTTTTTTCCAAAAAATTGTTATCAATGGTTCCTCCAATAGAATCATTTATTTTTTGTTTTCGATTTTCTTAAAAACTGTTTAACTGATTTTGATCAATTTTTGTATGCCTCAGTTTCTTAAAAGTTTGACTGGTTTTCTATATAAATTTTCCAAAAATAGTTTGATTTTGAAAATTAAGAAAAGTTTCAAAATATATTATTGGAAACTCGATTTTTGCCATTTACAATAAGCCGATTACTGGTAAGATAGCAAGACTTTCTTTTTCTGCTTAAAAAGTTAGCTTGTAATTTATCAGAATTCAGCTTAATTTTTCACCTTTAATAAAATTGATCATCAGTTCAAATGCATTATGTAAATTTGTCTCAATGTTGAGACTAGATTCATGCAATTAAAAGATGTCTGTAAGATGTTGTTCCAAAAAGAACCCAACACTGATCCCTGTGGAACACCTGCCTTAACTTGTTAAGAAATTGAAGGACAATTAGTAACAAAAACACTAAAGCAACGGTTAGGAAGAAAGCTTTGAATCATTTTTATAATATACATGGAAAAACTAAAATATAACATCTTGTGGAAAATCCCATCATGCCGGAGAAGTCAAACGCTTTGTCTATATATCGTAAAACAAGACCAGTTGATTTGCCAAGAGAATGATTTTTTTTTTGACATGTTCATATGCTCTTAAAACTTTATGGGAGGTGCAGTGATGCATTTTAAATCCAAATTGTTACTTAAATCTTCAACAATTCGCAAAATGTTACATTTAATAATTTTTTCTAATATTTTACTGAGACAACTAAGCAAACTTATCGGTCGATAGCTAGTAGGAAGCTTAGAAGGTTTTTCAGGTTATTGAATTGGTATTCTCTTTGCGTTTTTCCAAGTCATTAGAAAATACTAAATTTTAAGACATGTATTTATCAAAAAGATTAAGAAATCTAACTATGTTTAAGAGAATGAATTAGACTTTTATAAAAACGAGTGATAAGAAATAAATAATAGCTTTTCCAATTGTTTTATTTTAGCATCTGTCAAAGTTATCAATGACATTTAGCTGTGAAAATATTCAGTAAGATTTGCTATTTCATCCAGTCGATCATAGACAACAAATCTAAAATTTCCGCAAATTATATCCAATAATTTATAGTATGTCATGTTTCACTCTACGATCCTTATGATTTATAGCACTTATGAAAATGTTTTTGTTTTAGCTAAACTAAAAGCCCAAACTGTCGTATAATAATACAGATGTATCTTATTTTTGTTTTGACTAAACTAAAAGTCCCTCTAATTTCGTTTTCGCTAAACTAAAAGCCCATATTATGTATTAATTTTCAAGATTCTTTTCATTTAAAATATGTTTTATAAATACTGATTATGATATAAAACTAAAATTTTATATCTTTTATTTTAATATTTTAATATAATATTGTTATTCTACATATTTATCCAACCCCGTTGTAGTACTTTTACTCTAGAAAATAACTTGAATTTATGTATAAATTGAAAAAAGAAAAAAAAATGTTTATAAATACTAATTATTACTATATACAAAGAACAGTTTTTAAAGTCAATCAGGCAGACGGTAACACCATAGCCAATTATTTTATTTTTTACTCTTTTATTTTATATATTAAAAACCAAAATTGTAACTAATTTGAAGAAAAAAATAAAAATCTAATCTAATCTAATCATAGACAACGCAATGAGTTCGCTGGAAATGTTGGTCAGAGGTCCGGATTTTGGCCGAAAAATCATTATCTTGGGCGTACACCATTTTTAGTTCAACAGTGTCAACAATCAAAATTTCTGTTATTGGAGCGTAAACAATATGCAAGTTTAGACCCAAGCATCAATGCATGTACAATGATTGACGGTTTGGTGCGGTTTGTGGTACCTATGGTGGCATCATCGTATAACAAGACAAGCAACGCAAAGCTCAAAGTTTGGGAGGGGAAATTCGGCAACTGGGTCATCTCACGACGAGCGTTCATAATTTGACCGCATTTCATTATTTTCCCTGGGCCATTATTTTGCTTTAGACATCGCCAAAAGGCTGTGATGAATTTATATAAAGTTACCGAATAATGTTATATTCACCACACCCTTGTGGTTACAGCTTAAAAGCTAGGTAATTTTACTTTTTTGAAATACCAATGAACGCTTTTTATATCTTTTCGAACTTTGACAAATAGAATTAGCTTAAGCGATCATTTCCGCCGATCAAACTTTCCTTTTCTAAGTCAACCTTCTGCCAGGACGGTCAAAGATACTGAGCCTCATAATTCTCAGCATCATCGTGAGTGATTGGTTAATTATTAAAATTTCCTAAGGTAAAATTGTAGTTTTTTTTTCATAAAAAACGTATTTACATCATATAATTATTTCTCAATAAGGCAGTGACTAGAAAACGAAAAAAAAAAAAGGATCAATCATCAAGTTTTTCTGGTATCATCCAGTCAATTTAGAGAAGAACCCACGTAAGTTCCCTATCCACGTTATTGAGTTTCAGATCAATAATAAGTACTTTCTATATAGCGTGCAGAAATTGGAGAGAGATTGAGAAGTATACTCAAATTTTCCACTACCACGTGCACGAGTGTGGCTCATCATTTTTTTATTAGTGCGAAAAAGAACTAAACAACCATCCAGTGATCTTGGACAGCAGTTCCATTTCTCTAGGCTAACGTGCACGATCGCTTCTCTTGCGTGGTGGTCAGAGTCCGGTCTACTCACAGACATCAAGTTGCATCAGTATAGTCAGCAAGTTTCATCAAGCTACCGTTGGCATAGACCACACAAAAAGCTTTGAGGTCATAATTCGTTCCGCTCAGAGAACGACTTCAACATTTACAAGGCTTAGAATGCTCGTCATCCGCTACGCACTCATCATCATCAAAATCAAAACGCCTTCAGGCAGACAGAGACAGTCTCATGCCCACGCAATCAGTTCTGGTGAAAATTTTACGCAGCAAGGTTCGACCTTCGCAGAAACGCGGTATCGTTCGAAAAATGTTCATAAAATGGACAAAACCCTAATTAGTCCATATATGCAGAGGCGTATTTAAGGATTTGGCGCCCCGGGCTGATAAATTTTGTCGCCCTTTAGAACAATGAAAATAAAGTATCTAATAAAAAATAATAATAAAAAACACAAAATGCATAATATTTGATGTTTTCAAATTTTTTTTTGTATGTACATATATTCATTACAAAATTCATTAACAATAGATTCGTTATCTAAATTTTTTGTCAGTTCAGCTTCTATATTTAATAAAGCTAAACTCTTAAGGCGCTAATGCGAGACCTTAAATACGTTTTTATTCGTTTCAATACGGAAAACGATCTTTCTGCACTACAATTCGTCACTGCAGTAGAGCTGTGTCAATCAGGATCGATTCGATTTTTTCGATCAGATCATCGAAAAGCATTGGTGATCGAAATCCCAAATTTTCATTTTAATCGATCCCAATCTCAATCATTTAGATAATTCTGGTTTCTCGATTTTCCATTTCAATCTCAATCATTTCAATGAGTCTCATTCTTTAATATCAGTTAACTCGATTAACCATGATTTACTCATTTCGATTTGGTGTTATTTGAGGTATCAGGGGTGGAATCGCGTAAGGTGATAGTTGATTTTCAATTTTTTGATTGTCATTTTGAATATAGCTGTCTCTATCATATCAATAAAAAATAAAGAGAGAGCGATTGTCAAAACGACAATCAATTAATTTAGTGGTCACTTTACTCTTACGCGATACGGGCCCAGGATCTGGTTTGTTTAGACAATGTGGGAATTAAACTAGTAATGAGACTTATCGAATAAAAACTTTCGACTTACATAGTATGCGATAGTATCTAAAAGTTAATTTATTCGATAGTACCAATTCATTCAGTAACTATTAGTCCTAAAATTGATCTTTTAATGAGCAACAAATGAAATCTCTTTGTCTTGAATTTTTTGACGCTTTTTAATCAATGGACATAGTAGCCATCATTCGATGTCATTTATTAATTTATTAATTTATGGCTTACAATATAGAGTATTTTGTGAAAGCCTCAACTCAATCTTGTCATCGAAATCGAAATGAAAATCGAATCGGAACAGTATTAAACCATTTGAGTGAAATGAAAATGATCGAGTTCGATTCGATCATTTGAAATGAACGATTTACACAGCTCTACACTGCAGTGCACAAGTATATTCTTAAAGCAAATTCAGCATATACAAATACTTCCTTCAATTATTTTTCTCTTATATGAAGGTTAAACTGCCTTAAAATCGTATTTTCAGAGTTGTTTTGCTCCAGAAAATTTTTAAGTAAGACACACTCTTCTTGACAATTTTCCCCAAGATCAACCAGGTATAATTTCTGAAGAGTGGTTGCATTTTTTCGAATTGCTTCTTCAGGCTTAGATAAAAAAATTAAAGCATTTGTTTTTGCTTCAGAGGATGAATTTCTTCTCTTCAGCGCACTCAATTATTGGTCGTAAATAGGAATGAAAGTATTTATTTTGAAATTTTTACGAACACAAAAAAGAATCTCCCTTCGCGACACTCATCATCTCGTTTTTTCCTCTTGACGATTCTTTTTTGGTCCATTTTGTAATTTTCAGAGGTTTTGCTTTTTCCCATCTCTTTAAAACATCAAAGCATTCTCGTTTTTCTCTCACAAACGATATGAGTGCCTCGTAGAGCCTGGACACAATTTCAACGTCTGTATCAACACCTTGAATTTTTTTTGATACAATATTGAATTGCTTGAGTATAGAACCCCAAAATTGAGACAATATTTCTGTCTCAAGGGACTTCAATTGAGACAAGTGAGAACGATACTAAAAATATAAAATAGGTATTCGACGATTTTAACTTTAGTAAAATGTTAGAGATAGCATGATGCTAAATTTGATTAAAATTAGCAAAATCGTCTTTTTACCTATTATTATACTAAAATAGTTTTAACATCGTACTAATTTGACTAAAATTTTGCGCCAATAGTTTTTAAAATAATACCTATCCTTTTATTTATCCATCATTAAAAACTATTGTACAAAAAGAACAATCATTATATTGTTTCTTAAGTCGTTCAAAACTATTGATGAAGGGAAGGGTATTTGTATATAGCGACACGAGACAGCCAAAACTAAAAAACAATTGAGACATTATTTGCTAGGTATATAAAGAATAAAAATTTGTGTGTGACTTTATATTTAGAATCCGGCTTGATGGATTTTTATAAATTTTTTTTAATAAAAAGGGACTTTTTGTAGATGGCTTAGAAACAAAAAATTAAGATCCGTTCTAGCCCATTTTTGTAGAGCTACATAGCAACAAGTGTTTTTTTTTATTTAGATAATGTTTTCGTTTCATTGGAATTTGTTCCAAAGAATAGGTTCATGTCTATAAATATTTTAACTATGAATTTTCATTATAAAAAATCGTTTATAAAAAGTATGAATAGTAAATGGTGAAAAAAGTGAGTGACATGTTACAGTGAACTCTCTTACAGCCGGACACTCACGGCACTGAAAAAATTGTCATGCTTGAAAAACATTTTTTTAATCTTTGTATTTTTTGTTTTATCATCATCATCATCGGCTCGACAACCGGGTTCCGGTCCTGGCCTCTTTCAACAAGTCTCTCCACCTATCCCGGTCTCTATAGCCGACGCCATCCAGTTGCGCACCCCAAGGCTTCGGGCGTCCTGGTCTACGCCATCTCTCCAGCGCAAGCATGGTCTACCACGCTGTCGTCTACCATAGAATGTACCACAAAGAACTTTCCGAGCAGGTTCCTCTTCGCTCATGCGAGCTAGGTGCCCTGCCCACCGGAGTCTACCGAACTTAATTTTTGTCACAATATCTGCTTCAAGGTAGATTGCGTACAGTTCATGATTGTACCGTCTCCGGAATCGTCCTTCCTCACATACGGGGCCAACAATTCTCCTTAAGACTTTTCTCTCGAACGCAGCTAAGAGGTCGGAGTGCCTTTTGCTAAGCACCCAAGTCTCGGATCCATATGTGAGTACTGGCAGGACCATGGTCCTGTACAGCAGCAGTTTTGAAGTTATGGTGAGATTTCTGGATTTGAAGAGCTTTGACAGACTATAGTAGGCTCTGTTGGATTTGAGAAGCCGCCCGCGTATTTCTTCTTCTATATTGTTATCGGCTGCTACTATTGACCCAAGGTATTTAAAGGATTGCACCACTTCAAATTCGTGCTCCGCAACCTTGATTGTTTGACCAACTGTTCCTCTAGCATTCGACGCCACCATGTACTTTGTTTTACCTTCACTAATGTGCAGCCCCAGATTTTGTGCCGCCTGCTAGATCTGGATGAAGGAATCGTGTACAGCTTGTTCGGTTCTTCCGATGATGTCGATGTCGTCTGCGTAAGCCAGTAACTGGCTGGACCTGTTGACGATGGTCCCTCTTGTTGCCGTGCCAGAGTCACGGATTGCTTTCTATAACGCCAGGTTTAAGCGGAGGCTGGCCAAACCGTCCCCTTGTCGGAGTCCATTAAAGATTTTGATTGGTCTGGATAGCAATCCGGCTATTTTTACTTGGCTTGTTACGTTGGTCATGGTTTATCCTTCAAAAATATTGTAAATTGGATAATTGTTATGGGCGGCATCCGCCCTTTTGCTTGTATGTTTTGAAAGTTCAATCGCTTCAAAAAAATGTTATTAATTGGCCAATTGCTAGGGGCGGCTTGCGTCCTTCTGCTTGAATGTTTTGAAAGTTCAATCGCTTGAAAAAAATATTATAAATTGGCCAAGCGCAAGCCGCCCCTAGCAGCCTTGCCGCCCCGGGCTGTAGCCCTTTTAGCCCTAGGGTAAATACGCCCCTGCATATATGGAATATTAGAAGTGAAAATAGCGTCAATGTGTAGTAGTTTTAAGTAGTCTAAAATTGTCAAACTCAACTAGCGATGATTGAAGTGAATTTATTTTTTTTATTCTAAAGTTAAAAGTTATACCTTTATACAAACAAAAATTTATTAATCCGGGTTAAAGTTACTATATTATATATTTCATACACAAAATTTATAGCTAATTTAAACTAATTTGAAACTTATATAAAACAAAACAACATACATATAACATACACAACATAATCATAATGAAGGAGAGTTACATCGGCCTTGTGCGCACATCGTTGGATGGATCCTCAACAGCTTAATGTCAGTAAATAATATAATATTTGCTATTTTATTTTTCTTCATTTTTGTTTTGTTTTAATATACCTGAATTCTGCAACAATACAGAAAAAAAAATTGCTTTTTTTCTTATCACATCTGTTATGTTAAAATTTAAGCCTTTATAATCTTTAATAATTTATAATCTCCTCTCTTAAATATTACGTCATATCTATGAAAATTAATTGCGTAAGATTCAAAAGTCAATAAGTGTTAGAGTGACGCATACAAGCACCAACTCTCAAATTATAGCAGATGCTCTTTAGATTTTTAAAATAGTGGAGAGTTTAGTTGTCTCTTGAATTATTGCCTCTCATTATTCTTCAGGATCGGTAATAAGAGAAATCAGCTGTTCACATTCTGATATCTAATTATGACAAAGTTCATTGACCACATAAATTTTGTGTATCTATTAGACTTAATGCTCTTTAAAATGCACTTTAATTTGAACACTTTTTTTATTTATATACAACATTTAAGTAAATTTTGGTTAGGTTAGGTAATAGTTATGTTTTTTTTTCATTTATGAGATACAATTGTAATAAAGAGAAGAATTATATTTTTGAAGTTTAAAATTTATGTTTTCTTTTGAAATGGTAATACAGTAGAAAATTATTTAAAGGGGAAGGTGGAAGATAAAACGATGATGTAAAGGTATTTTTTTTAGGTAAACCGAGATCTTTAAGGGGCTGTACAATAACATTGGCGTGTACAGTATGGAGGTAGCCGTATAAGCTACTATTGGATAAGGGTGCCGCATAGCCTTATGGCTATCACAATTTCCACCTGTTGTGATTGATACTAACGTGTATAACGTCTATAAACAGCGTGGTTGTTTTCAATACATTCTTCTCTGTTTGTATCTGTCTTCAATGCCACATGCTGCATACAAAGGGAATATCAAACCTAACTCCCAAGCTTTACAAGGCCAACTGCTTTGGACGAGTAGAAATGACATTTGCCACCATATGCAAAAATTATAGTACTTTTACTTGGACGTAGTTAACATTCCAGATGCTTTTTCTAGAATAACGCCACGAGTCATCAAGAATTTATACTTTGTTGAATGATGTGCATGAATGACACTTACAATGAAGGCAGAATCAAGTTTGTGTCTCACATCGTTGTTATTTAGTTTCCTATCGTTCTTGGCTGGTCATCCTATACGAAAGAAAGTTATAGTCTGGTTAAAAACTGTTACTTACTTTTATGTTAATAACAAACTTCAAGAATTGCTGCAGTTAAGCAACATTAGAACTAGTTAAAAAAAAACTAAAACTTAAAAACCGTTATAGAAGCAAGTTGAAATCGAGAAAATTACCCTTGATCTAAGAAACCCATGGTTTTTGTTGCAAGGAACACCATGTATTTCAATATTTTCTAAGACTAACAGATTCAAGTTTGTAACGAAGCGTTCCATGCTACTCCACTCTATACGACTTCTGCATGATACCAAGAATTGTATTTCACTCAAATTCAATTCACAAGCACCATGAGCATATGACGTCACAGCAAAATCAATTACATGGATATTTTTCGTTCGCCACTTATATAGTTCACATTCAGTTTATACTGAAAAACCATCAAGAGGACCTACTTGGGTGAACGAAAAACACCTCTTCACTCATACACACAGTCAGGCGGCACAGTAGATTGATTGAATAAATCTTTTAAAAACCAGTCGTAGACGAGTTGGTCATTTAGTTTTCCTTGCTTTGTGCGGAACTTCCCCCCACCAGTGGTAAGGGGTTTCGTAGGAAGACAAGTTAGGTAGGTGAGATCATCCAGCTATTTCTTGTTGAGGCTTCCCCCCACCAGTGGTAAGGGGTCTTGACTCGAAGTTTAATGTCCTAATTGCCACCAGGGGCTTCGGTACCTGCTGATCAACCAGAGCGTTTAAGCCTGCTGTTTTAGTGCCACCAGGGGCGTATAGTACCTGCTGATCAACCAGAGCGTTTAAGCCTGCTGTTTAGTGCCACCAGGGGCGTATAGTACCTTCTGATCAACCAGAGCGTCTAAGCCTGCTGTTTTAGTGCCACCAGGGGCGTATAGTACCTGCTGATCAACCAGAGCGTTTAAGCCTGCCGTTTTAGTGCCACCAGGGGCGTATAGTACCTGCTGATCAACCAGAGTGTTTAAGCCTGCTGTTTTAGTGCCACCAGGGGCGTATAGTACCTGCCGATTAATGCAACCAGAAGTGGTACACCGTTGAATCCCAGTATAAGCCGAATGAATTTTCCAGTTTGAAGCCGAAGTACCAGAAACGAAGTACCAGTAACCGAGTACCAGATTCAAGACAGCCGCAACTAGTACGACCGATACGAAGCACCAAGAATCACGTGGATTATTCAACTACCCGGAATAAGTGAAATATTAGCAGTAGTATATTGTGTGTTATAGATTTAAGAGTTATTTCCAATAAAGATTTTGTAATAAGGTTTGAAGACCTTTAAACCTGGAGTTTCGTGTTTTCTTCAGAAAGACCCTAGCAAGACCGGCGAGCAAAACCTCGCCTGGAAACCAAAAAGCACATCACAAGTTTATAAAATACATTTCAACGTAAACGATTGTATGTATGTATTTTATATCTATTTACTTAACATATGTCAAAGTAGAAATGACATTTGCCGCCATTTGCAAAATTTATAGTAGATACTTTTCTTCCCATAAGGTGGC
Source organism: Chrysotoxum bicinctum (assembly GCA_911387755.1). Taxonomy (NCBI): domain Eukaryota; kingdom Metazoa; phylum Arthropoda; class Insecta; order Diptera; family Syrphidae; genus Chrysotoxum; species Chrysotoxum bicinctum. The sequence continues at coordinate 207,677,995 of OU426989.1, read as the reverse complement.
AACTTTAGCACCACATTTTATCTAGAAAAAAAATATTTTAGTAGAAATAATTCTTCAAGCCTGTCAGAAACTGAAAATATGATGAATACACTTTTCTAATAGCTGCATAAATATGTATATACATACATATGTAGTTGCATTTTTGTATAAAAAAAATATTATTTCTAAAACAATCCCTAACCTTAAAATTTTCATCTCAAAAATTCTACCTACCAGGTGACCATTTGATAAACCCTTTCTCAATAATAAAAAGATACCATAAATAATGTCCTTTTTTTCTCCACAAAATCCCTGAACAACAATGGTCAAACGGTGATTTGCCGCTTTTTGTTGACAGTTGAGAGCACACCTTCACATCACTGGGTTGGTTTTATAAATAATAAACCAATGAAATATCATTAAGATGAATTTTAAACAGAACTTTGCTATTCATATCCCTCCTTGCTGTTTAAATTGAAATAATAAACAAACAAAAAAAAAAACAATAACAATATTGGTGTCCTTTTTGCTAAACATATATCTTTTTTCTGGTGACGTTGACGTGACACCCACGTTCAGCTTCGATATTTTTTCATTTATTATGGAAAGGTAGTTTAATATTTTGATTGAATTTCATCTCACTTTATCCATAATATGTAAGGGATAACAAACAGCTCGTTTATATCCCCTCTGGAGTGACAAAATGGCTTTTATGTACATATTGTAAGGATACGAAATTTTGGGGATGCTGAAAGAATGAAGAATTGATGGTATCTAAAGGATTTACACATTTTTTTTCTCTTTTGAGTAAAAGTAATTTAGTACGTGAAAAGATTTAATTTATAAACTTTAATTTATCTTCGGACGAATAAAACTGTATTTAAATAATTTTGTGAAAATCAGAAATATAGTACATAATGTACATAGTGCGAATGTTTGGCAATAGAGCCCAGAATGACATCACTTGAATTTTGTTTGAATTAAAGAGAATGGAGAAGAAGAAATTTAAATTTTGAAATTTTCGGACATATTATTGACTAGAATTTTCCAACATACCTAATTTTGATTGAAAATGAAGCCAGAGATATTTAATTGTCATGATGAAGATGACAACGAATAAGTTTGGCTGCACTGAAAGGTCTAATGCAAATTCTGCGCTATGGAGAAGCCCAAAGTTTATCTGTATTCAAAGAATAAAAATACCAAAGAAAGGAAAAATTATTTAGAGTCTTAAAATTCGCATGAGCATTGGTTATGAACTATTTATAAACAGAGAGACTTCTCACCTATCTGATCACCGCTAGGTAAGATACAAGAAGTCAAATGTCATGAAAGGGAGATTTTAAAAATTTCTTAAATATGGTTGTTTTTTTCCAACGAAAATGGTTTTAAAAAAATTTTCCAAAATTTAAGAAAGAATCGGAAGTATCGCAGAGCTTATAAAAATAATTTAAATTCGTTTGCTTCATTTATTATGTACAAAAACATTTTGACGAAAATATCATCATTGTTTTTGAAGGTTATAAAAGCTTCAGAGCAGCGACATCAGTGTGCTTCAGCTCCGTCATCAGGTGTACTTCTAATCTGTACCTTCTAATCTTTGTGTGAACATTCCATTTTTTACTGATTTTAGTAATTTCAATTCACACGGAGTTTGTAAAGTCTCCATATTTCTTAAGACATAGTGGTTTGTGATATATTTCCATAGAGGAAGTTCAAAAACTCTAAAATGTATAAGAATGGTGAATACTGGCCAACACATTTAGATTAATAGTTGGTCCGTTGTGATACCACAGGGTTCTAAAGATCTCCCTTACTCGTTAAACCATATGGAGCTAGCAATAAAGCGTTTGAGACAATAAATATCGGAACTCTTCGATCACTAGGATCATAAGGCTAGTCGCGCACTGGCAACTGTGATCGAAATCAAATAGTTTAATCACGAGTTGAAAGAGAACCGCGCACTGGCAACTCTTTACTCACGCTCACACTCTTTTCTCTCTTGCGCTTATAGAAAACAGCTCAATTGTTGCGAAATAATTTTAGGAAATCGTTTAGTTTGTGTCAAAACACAAACTTTTTAGTTGCTCGAATCGAGTTGCTCTAAGTGCGCGGTGTCCCATATAAGCCCATATGTTTCATTTTAGCAACTAAACAGTTGCGAAACTAAAAATTGAATGTGCGCGCCTGGCCTTACAGTAGAAGTCTCCCAAGTGGAGTCTACGTCTTTGTGCTATGGCAGGACAAGAACATAGAAGGTGAGAGACTGGCTCCTCTTCCTCTTCATCCATGCAGCTTCTGCAAAAATCATTTGCAGGAACTGCAAGCCGAAAATCATGTCTACCTATTAGGTAGTGTCCAATAAGGACATTTATAATGGAGATAATATCCAATCCACCAATAGAAATGAATTGCTTTGAGCGTTTAGCATCAAGCAATAGCCAAATTAGTTTTGTTGACTGGCAAGTTGAGGTGTTGGTCCATCTGTGGTTCGCTTTCTTTATGGTATCATGCTTTAGCATGAGCTTACAAGTAGCTAAAGGTATACCGATGTTAGATTTTTTACCCGACAAAGGTAAAGTTGTTCCATTTTTTGCAAGTTTGTCAGCTTTATAGTTACCTCGAATGTTTCTATGACCCGGCACCCAAATAAGATGAATGTTGAACTGCTTCATTTGAACATTTGTCTGGTGGGTACCGTTATTTTTAGGTAAAATAATATTTTTAACTAACTTGAAACTAAGTTTTAACTATGAATTTAAAAAAAAATCGAGCTTGGATTTTTCGAAATACCTATTGAGATTTGAAAAAAAAATTAAATCCAAAAAAAAAAATTTTTTTTTTTAATTTGAATACAGAATAATATTAACACTTTTGAGGAGCTTTAGCATAAAAAAATGGTCAAAATCGGATGAACCTTTTTTGAGACAATCAAAAACAAAAAAAAATGGTTCCATAGGGGCTCAGTCAAAATAACCATTTTTTGGAAAATTCGTATGGCAGGTACCGTTATTTATCTACCAAGTTTGACGAAAATCGGCCGAGCCGTTCAAGTTGTAGTCGAAAAGACAGACAGACAGAGAGAATTTCGAGACCCACTTTTTAGTCTTCGCTAATATCGTAATGTCAACTTTGTTCAAAATCTCGAGTTCAATTTTTTTTTACGAATGCATAACTTGCCGTATAGTATAAGTCGCAAGTAAAAAGAAATGGAAATAAAATACATAAGGAAATTTCAAAAAAGAACAACTTGCTGAATAACAATAAATTGAAGCGAACGCTTCACCCTGACCTCTGCACTGATGAACGAGAATGACAGTCAATTGTTCAATCAAGCCCAAATGGCAACATGGAATTTTTTTTAATAAAAAAAAAACTTGTTTCAAATGCTTCTTAAAGACAAATTGAGGTAATTTCCATGTCGTTTCGTCATTAACGTGATTGTATTTTGTCAAATTGAAAAAATTGGTTATTTTGACTTTGACTTTGACTTGGGTATATTGACTTGATAATACTCGTAATGATAAAAAATATTTTGTGTCTGTGGAACTACCATAATAATAACTCTCGGCATAATTTTTAGTGCATTTGACTGTCATGCAGGGAGTCTTAGCTTCGATTAAGGCCGCTGCGAAAATATTTTTTAGCGGTGTACCTACCTACTTCGACCTGCAAGAAAATTAAAAATTCTCCAAGAGTGTATCTTGTTATTAAAAGTGCTGCTCATTAGCCGTTCGGTAAGAGCCTTCTATTCCTGGTTACACCGTATAGACCTCTAATTTCTTTTTTAGAGCGATTGAAAAATTACTTAGAATGCTAATGTTAGTAAATGTCCATTTTGATGTGCAGAATTTAAAAAATTAATTGTCGGTGAAGGTAGTGAGTTAAAAAGGATTTTTCCAAGTTTAACGAAACACCCTATATTTTGTAAATCTAATACATATGGGCAGACTGGCCGTGACTACCACACCAAAGTGTCAGCATAAGCGACATTAAAATTATGTTGAAGATATTAACATCCTAAGCTCTCTGATTATGAATGAATTGTGAAGGTTGCTTAAGATTCCGACAAACCCTGGTCAGACGCCAGAAGAAACTCTGGTTAAGCGTTTTTAAATGAAATTGGTAATCCATTTTGGTGTAATGGTTGATGTGTAGGAATATCAAGCGGATCTGGGTTGGGTTCGCATTAAGCATATACATAAATATTACTTTCAGTTAAGTGACTTCCAATTTTGTTAATTTTTGACAAAAACTCTAATAAAACAAAATGCACGACTGGGTCGCACGAACTTGCTCCTATGTAAAAGACTAAGAATTTCAAAAATGAATGTTATTAGAGAAACTGTTCATAAGCATAAAATTCAATTTTTAAATGACTAAAAAAAACTTCTTTAGTAGTTAAAGGTAAGAATAGGATGCCATGTGATTCAAGCAAATATAGATTTATGCAAGAACAAAAATTATAAGTCTTTGTTTTTTTTTTTTTTTTTTTTTTTTACACTATCAGAATTGGTCGAAGAAAGCTTATAGCAAGCTCCGTCTTTCGACCAATGGTTTGCCAACACAGAGAACTGTGTTATACCACCGGCTCATCATTTAGTGCAGTGTTAGTTGTTAGTAGGCAAACTCTATTACAATTAACACTGACACAAGAAAACATGAAAAATAAACAAATAATATTACGTAAGAAAAAAACAATAACATAACATGAAACAAAGAACATTTAGGAGCGTGGACCACTGGTTTTGAGAAGGTTTTTTAATTTACATTTATTTATATTAAAATCAAAAATATTTGAATTCCAATTTACAAGTCTACCCATACGTGTCAAGGGCTCATGAATGCCATAGTTGGTCCTATGTGTTGGGACCTTAATCATATCGAGGCCTCGAAGATTATAACCTCCTCCCCGATAATTCAAATAAACTGAACATAAAAGATCTGGTGCATCTGTGATGCCTGTTATTAATTGGTGGAAAAATACCAAATCATTGTTTGTTCTTCTTTGTTCCAAAGTTTGCATCTGAAGAATAGATAATCGTTGGTCATAAGAGATGACATACGAAGGATCACTCCATTGAAGTCCTTTCAAGGCAAAACGAGTAAAGTTTCTTTGCACAGATTCTAATCTCTCAATATGAATATCATAAAGAGGAGTCCAAACCTGTGATGCATACTCAAGATGGGGACGCACCAAGGAGTTGTATAAAGCCCGGGTGACATTGGGATCAACAAATTCTTTAGACCAGCGCTTAATAAACCCTAACATTGAATTGGCCTTATTCACGATTTTATTAATATGAGCAGAAAAATCTAAATTGGGTGTAAAAAGAACTCCAAGGTCCCTTACAGTCATAACACGAGTTAAAATGTGCCGTGAGATAACATATTCATGAGAGTAAGGAAAACGTTTTTTAGAAAAAGTCATAGTTTGACATTTTGTCGGGTTGAGGTTCAGACTGTTCTTTTCACACCACAAGGCAAAATGGTTAATATCATCTTGCAGTAAAGCTCGATCATTTGAAGATACTATATTTTTATAAATCTTCATATCATCTGCAAAGATTAGAATTTCGCTATTGCGAACACACAGAGGAGCATCATTAATAGCCAATATAAAGAGTAGTGGTCCCAAATGGCTTCCCTGCGGAACACCTGATTTGGCAATAAACTCTCTTGAGTATGAATTTCTGAATTTGACTTGATATAACCTATCTTCAAGATATGACGATATCCACTTGATGAAAGGTGGTGGAAATCCGTATGAGTGAAGTTTAAACTTGATAATCTCATGAGACAGTTGATCAAAAGCTTTCGAGAAGTCAGTGTATACACAATCAACTTCTTGACAACTTTCTAGAGAGTTTAAACATTTATTCAAAAAGACAACAAGATTAGTAACAGTAGAACGTTTTTGCATAAAGCCATGTTGTTGGTTGCAGATAATAGATTTACATATAAATGTCAAACTGTCACATACAACTTGTTCGAACAACTTCGGAATGCAAGAAAGTTTGGAAATTGGTCTATAGTTGGTAATATTGGATTTATCTCCCTTTTTAAATACTGGCGTTAAAAATGCTTTCTTCCAAACTGCAGGGAATTTACCTAATTTCAAGGATAGAACAAAAATATTACGCAGAGGAAGAGCTAAAACAGACTTACATTTCTTCAATAAAGCGGGTGGTATTCCATCGGGTCCAATAGAATAGTCGTCTTTTAAATGTGACAGAAAGTTCAAAATTTTGTCGTGATCTATTGTAATATTATTAAAAGATACCTGAGGACAATTTCGTAAGAATTGAAAATAGTTATCGTCAACAACAACAGGGGAATCAATGAAGGATTGGCTAAAATTATTTGCAAATCCCTCACAGATTTCTGTAGTAGTACTCAAGATTACGTCATTATAAACGAGATTAACAGGATAACCGTCGCTTTTCTTTTTGGAATTTATAAATTTCCAGAAGTTTTTCGGGTCTAATTTCAGGGAAAGCCCCATGGTTTGAAGATAATCATTATAACATTCATAAGAGAGTTTTTTGAATTCTTCTAAAAGGGAAATGTAAACTACTTGATTCTCTACTGTCATGAACCTTATATATTTTTTCCAAGCCTTATTTCTTTTATTTCGAAGGCATTTGAGTTCTTTTGTGAACCAAGGATGACAAGAAGAATTAGAGGGAATAGATCTTTTTTTAGGGACAGTTTCATTTATGCATCTCATCAAAATAGAATAGAAGCTTGAGACAGTTTTGTCAAGATCATTAGAAATCGGTAAACGTTCTATACCGGAAATAATTAAACTATCTAAAAGCTGTTGAAAATCACCTCTCCGAAAGTCAAAAGTATAAGAACAGTCGTGGGGATTACTATTTTCAAGTAAATGACCACTCAAGTCAAGAATAATGTCAAGAGGCGGGTGATATTGATCTATGTTAGATAAAGCAGAGATAGATTCTACCACTACTGTACTAACAGCGTCAGATGAGAATACAAGGTCAAGTTGTCTATTCATATTATTTCGTATACAGCTAATTTGCTGTAAATCTGTAGAGATAATATTATCCAACATTTGGAGCTCTTGTTGGGGTGAACTTGTGGAAGCTTCAAAATAGGATTCATCATCAGAGGGAACCCATTCGATATGGGGAAGATTAAAATCCCCTAATAAAAGAATTTTACTGTCAAGGCTAGCTAAACTGAAAATAAATTCGAGTGCTAAAGAAAGTTCAGTGTATACGGAACCAGGACTTTTAGGTGGAATGTAAACATTTAAAACAAATAAGACTAAAGATTCCTTAGTTATTTTGACGCATAACAGATCAATTGTCAGATTGAATGGGAAGACTATTTGTGTTGAGCAGAAATTACTTCTAACAGCAATAAGTACTCCCCCGCCAACTGAATTTGTAACGTCAACGTGACGGTCCTTTCGGAAAACTAAGAACTCATTATCAAAAAGTTCCGTGTCTAATATTGTTGCGTTAAGCCAAGTTTCTGTAAGGGCAAAAAGATCGTATGGCAAAACTAGGGAATTTTTGAAAGTCTTAGAAGTTTTACTTCGAAGACCTCTCACATTTTGGTAGTAGATGCAGAACCTGGGCAGTTTTTTGAATTTATACTAGGAGACGAATTAAAATTTGATTTCCTTCTCAAGGGCGCTGTAAATTCTTTTACCAATGTGTTAGGAGGCCAAGAAGTATTACATATGGGTTCAAAGAGAGAATTGGGAGCTATAATTTTAAAGGAGGCTACGAAGCTGTTTGGTTTGCTTATTTTGGAGCATTTGACGCATGATGAATTGACAATAGCCTTAGTAGCAATCAAATGATCCACAACATCTTCAGGCATCGTTTCGGGTTGGAGACGAGATATAAATATGGCCCTGGGCTTCGGAACTGAAATTAAAGTTTTTGGACCAGTAACGACAGATTCCTGTGTTGGAGTCAAGTCAAGATTTTCGGTGACAGGTTGAGGTGGAATGGGTTCAGTATTAGTATTTGGTTCATTAATATGGAGTGATTCGATAGCCGGGTCGGATAGAGTTATTGAATTTTCAACGACTTCACTACCAATAAGGGACGTTTTTTTAGGTGCCGGACCTAGGTTGGCTGACATGGTGGTCATGTCCCTTCTTCTCTTTTTGCTTTTTTTAGAAGTTAAAGGATTTGATGAGAGAATATCATCCGTTGAAGAGGAGTTGTCCGCTACTAGCACCGGAGAAGGGATGCTATCAACCGTTGTCACAATATTAGCAAAGTTCGAACTTAACTCATCAAATCCCTTGGAGATTTTCGTTAGCTCATCTTTTAAGGAGGATAGCTTAAAACAGAAATGAGCTAGCGAAATCTTTCTACAGTTAAGACAATACCAAAAAGCAATACTCGAAGAATTAATTTTGTCCATTAACGAGTTATTTGTACCGACACATTTGGCATGGAATAGATTTCCACAAGGTCCGTAACACTTGAAAAGAGGGGCTACGCCAGAGCGATCCAGACAATTCGTATTGGCGCAAGACATTATTAATATATAAGGGACAGACAAATAAGAAACAAATTTCCAATATGAAAATATAATATAATAATGATTAGAATTAAAAATAAAAAAAAAAAAAAAAAAAAGTAGAAAGTTGGTGATAAGCTGGATTTGAACCTTCGCACTTATATTCAATACAAATTACAGTCAACGCGCAGACGCGCACAACCACTGATATCTTAAGAAGCGAGCTTCTGAATTAATATTAATAATGCAAATGATAATTAATTATAGTAATAATAAATAGAAAATAGAGACCTCGAGTGGAGAGAAGAAAAAGTAAAGCTGAAAGCTGTATGAAAAAGCTCGTCAAATTAGAATTAGTTCTTTCTACTGAAAGAAGGGAAAGAGGGAGTTTAGAAAAAAATTGAGAGGAACAAATGCATATATGCAATTCGGAGTAGAGCTTGACATACATATATGGGTAAACAAAAAAATGGCAAACAAACTTACGTAAATTGAATCTCAAAAAAACACTAATTATTGCCGGTTTTTAAATTAAAAGATATAAAGCATGTATTTACATGCAAGTCAAAAATAATATTAATTAAAACAAACACAATTGTAAATAAACCAAGTAAGAAAAACTTGAAATTAAATACAAAATTGCGGAGAGCAAGACAATACGCGTCAAATTATAATTTGTAGTGGTTTCTTAAAAAATAAAGTTTTATATAAGAAAATTTTAACACAGTTTTAAGAAAAAATGCTGGTACGCCAATTTGAAGTTTTATTATTATATGTATAAAAATTAAATTTACAAAAAAAAAAATATTGAGCCGTTTTCGAGATATTGAATTTTCAAAAAACAAAAAATTGATTTTTTTTTTCAAAATTCAAAAAAATATTTTGCTTAAAGTTTTGAAATGCAATGTTTTTTAAACTTTTTAGAAGCTGCTCTTTATGAAATTTCATTAAAATCCGTTATGCTGATAATGAGAAATTCAAAATTTTAAAAAATCGTTCTATGGTAGGTACAGTCAGTAATATCTTGTTTTCAAATTTTTTTTTATTAAATTACAGATATTAAAAAATAGTATAAAGCAAAAAATTTAAGCGAAATTTTCGGAACGGTTTTCGAAAAAAATACGATTTTCGACATTTGTATGGAAGGTACCGTTATTTTTAGGTAAAATGAATTTATTTTTCCCAAATCTTGTAGATTATTTTTCCAAACTTTCATTTATCAAGTTTTGAAAAAATCTAGCATGGTGTTTTCGAAATATTGAGTTTTCAAAAAAAAATTTTGAAAGTTTTCTTAAAAATCCAAAAAAATTTTTTTGGAAAATTAGAATAAACAATAATATTCAAACTGCTGGGAAGCTTTAGCATAAAAAAAATGATCAATATCGGTTGTACTGTTTATGAGAAAATCAAAAACAAAAAAACGGTCCCAAGGGGGGTACCAAAACTACTAATTTTCTGGAAAATTTCTTTCAACCATTACTGTTAGATTTAACTTAAAGAAATTTTTTGATTTTTTTTTTAATCGTTGGGACAGTTTTTGAGAAAAAAAAATATTTATAAAATTTCGAAAAAAAATCGTATGGCAGTTACCGTTATTTTTGGTCTTAAAAAATCAAATCAAAAAACATCCGGGGTAAAAAATTAAAACCCATATCTACCAAGTTTGAAGAAAATCGGCCGAGCCGTTTAGCTGGAATCGAACAGATAGACAGACAGTCAGACAGACAGAATTGCCAGACCCACTTTTTACGTCTTCGCTATCACCGTAATGTCAACTTTGATCAAAATCTCGAGTTCGTTTTTTTTTATGAATGCATAACTTGCCTTATAATACATTATAAGTCGCAAGTAAAAAACAAGTGAGTCTACGTAAGGTACACTATTTTTTAAGTTATTTCAAAAATAAAATAATTTGCCAAAGGAACATTATAAAAGAAAATTTCACTATAATGAAGTTTTGTTGATTTTGTCCTTGAGTAATGTAAACAGTACTGAACTGAAGAAACATCGTTGTGGAACACCTATTCTGATATTTTTTTTTCTCATAAGCCTAATTAATTGACACTTCGTTACATTACTCGTAGCTTCTCGACTGACCTTGTCAAAAGCTAATTTCAAATTTATGACGCAAGTGTATAAAAATATCTCGACTTTCAATTTTTAGACTGACTTTTAATGAAAACCGATCGTCTATTAAAATTCCCAATATGTCCATCTAATCCGGACATCCTACATCAATTCTGACACTCTGTAGCTCAACAGTTCAACGTTATCTATTAAAAAAGAAAAGAATTCTTGGATACAAAGTGAAACAGAAACTTATTCTATTTTTAAAACCCACGTTTCCCTCAAGATAAAGATAGAAAGACATAAGAAGTGTTGAACAAAAGACAATCCAACGGATATTTAACCTTAAAGTGTTTTTATTTTGTATCAATATTAAGCTGAAGAACTAAAACCGGACACAGCCATGATTGCACGGGCATGCTGCTGCTGGCTTCAGCGGTGGCTATTTGCACTCTTGGCATCCATAATGAGAATATCTTGCATTCTGGCCAGATAGCATGAGTAGGCACTTCCAGTTTCATATGCTACCGACCGGACCGTATGTTGCATGGGCATGTTTTCTCTGCTGCATATAATGTGTGCATTTTCTGCATCTGATTATTATTGTTATTATTATTATTTAACAATGAGGTATATTATCATTGTTCAAGCTACCTACGCAAATGTCGTACTACGCGACTGACGGGCATTGTGTGTATTGGAGTTGGCCAGGCAGCCATAGCCAGAGTCAAGTCAGGTAGCATATATACCTAGTATGTGGCTCTGCTCCGTCTTGATAATATTTGCATACCAAACCGACAACGACGACGACGACAATAACCAAACTGTATGTGACCACGTCCAGGGATTATAATAATAAAATCGTTGTTGTATCTACATTAAGCGAGAGCAACCCGAAACTGAATACTTGTTTGTTTATTGCAATCGAAGGTCTCGAGTGCATGATGCGACATAAATTAAGGAGCTATCTACTGCTGTGGGTAGTTTGTTGTACATATGGTGCCAGTGACAATGCTAGTGCGTTCCAATGTCGCTTTAATGGTAAAACGGATGGACAAACCGAGGAACTGACTGGAATGGCCATCATGGCGTACCTGGCATTTTTACCCACGATAAAACAAAAGTATTGGTTCCCTAAGGGCCATTTACCAATTTGTTAAATTTTAAATGTTGATATATAAATTTGGCAATCTTGATAAAGTTAGTGTAATCAAGGATATCATACATTTCTATTTTAATTTATCAAATTCGTGGGAAACATATACGCACGTAGATTCAAACACAAAAACCTAGCCGTTAACCATTGATAAGATTTTTGTGGAAGAAGAAAATAAGGAAACCAGCGAAATAGTGATTGGAAAGTTGGCCATTTTTTGTAAGTACTGGATGCAATAACAATAAGCTCCAATTGTGTGTGGTAGTACTCAGTTTGGGACAGAATATATCGATCAAGCAAGCAATCCACAATACGCAGCTTACAGGTTGAATTCAGCTGATTTCTAGCTAAGTTGCTTATAAATCTTAGCAAATGTGTGTGAATATTACAAAACATTTTAAAAGTTAAGAAAGTAGGGTACGCCTTACATAACTTTGTTTTTTCAAAGTAGGCCTCGGCGGAAACCGTACGTTATCCAAGTGACCTGGAAGGAAACAAAACTTCAGAACTACGCTTATCGGAATTATACGATTCCCGTCTACTACAACCGTTACAACCGGAATGACTTTCCTTGAAGAAAGGAAGCTATGTTGCCGCACCCTGTATATGCTTTTATTTCATATAAGTATAAAGCCCCTTTTAGACGATAATTTCAGTTTCAGTTTCAGTTGAGCTATCAGTTAAGCTTTCAGTTAAACTGATGTCTAAATGCAAAAACTGAAGCGTTTCACTGAAACTTATGAAATTTCCATAAGTTTTCAGTTCAGTTATCAGTTAAACTGATGTGTAAATACTTTTCAGTTCAGTTGTCAGTTCAGTCGTCATTTCAATTTTAGCTTGCGGTGATTTATTAAGCGACAAAACTATAGCTATTGCAATAAGGCTTTCATCGTCCATTACGCAATGTATTTCCTCTGTTTTTCGACAGCTCACAAGTAAAATGAAAGCTCAACTGAACACCGGACTGACGTCTGAATACATTTCCTTTTTTAACTAAACTGACAACTGAACTGATAACTGAAGGAACAACTGATCGTCTAAAAGGGGCTTAATTTATAAACATACGAATGTAAAATTTCGAGCTTGTATGACGAAAACTACAATCCTGGAAGACGGTATATACGTACTTTCCTATGTATATAAAGCAAGCAAAAATCGATGTTTAAGACCTTCAATAAGGATGATGGGAAAGTTAAAAAATGAGGTGTCACTGTGACTTTGAGTATGTGTTATGGTTTTATCGTGAATAATAAGTGGAATTCCTAGTGCCTAAAAACCGTAAAATGTAATTGCTTATGTATCCGTTCATATGGAATAGGGCTAGACACTCATAATAAATTTCAACCGAAATTAGTCCAGTGCGTCACTCATTGAGGTTGAGGAAAATTTGTGCGTAATTTAGATGCGATTGACCATCTGCACTTTGTCAGACAAGGCAACATCTTAAAGTCTCACCAAAATACGCTGCAGAGACAAACGTGTAATGGTTCATCGGCTCATCTACGACGAGCACTAAAAGCTCTTTTGGTACCTTTTCTGTTACTTCGTGTTGTTCTAGCTGTTCTAGGCGAGCAGTAAAAAACGCCTTAGGACCAGCTGAGTGGGAAAAAATGAACGTACATAGGTAAAAATATTTGAGTCAAAAATTTTAAATTAGCCAATCAAATACTTGGATCACCTTTAATCTGACGAAATCGGTGAGTTAAAATCTAGAACTGAGGATGCATCACTTTTGTTCAACTAGCCCTTAGTGTTAAACTACTATAAGAATAGGAGGGCCAAGAAATCTTTATTGCCTTCCATTACTGTTCGACTAGTGTTTTGGATCTGTTTACTTTATAAAAATCAAAATAAAAATTACAGTTGGAGCCATTCGCAAAAGTTATAGCATCGTCTGATGAAGTGACATATTTTGATGAAGTTGGCATATACCTTGAAGTAATATATAATATTTTATACTCCTTGTCTTGGTTCTGCACGCTGTACCACCAAATTGTATAGAAAACACCATGTTTAACATTTGACAAACTTTAACTCAAAGTGAAACATTATAAGAGCAAATCCATACGACTAGTTGTCCGCACGTTATCGTTGTTGCATCTTCTTTGGGTGTTAATAAATTTTCAGCAACATGCAAAACACGTGCATTCAACACGGGATCACTACGACTGACACCGAACTTGGCTTCTGTTAGTATTTACCTTAGAATTAGATAACATACACAGCTCTTGTTTATTTTAAACAAATGTTTGTGAAGTGAAGATAACTGGGGGATACGATAAATCGGAAACAGGAAGTCGAAATTTAAAGTTAATCCCAAGTGTGGGCTTAGACACATTCACTTTAATAAAAGGACAGAAAAATTGGTAAATATTGCTTTAAAAAACGAAAATAAAAACAAATTTAAAAGCGACTAGAATTCAATTCAGCTATTTGAGTGAACATGAAGTGATTTTAAATTGTTGAAATGTTGAGAGTTTAGATGGCGCTTAATTGAAGCATAATGTGACATAATTATGTATAAGGCAATGATTTCACATTCAATGAAATTGAATTTATCAAGATTACCAACTTTGAAATAAAAAACAAGAAATGTATCTTTTCTTTATAAAAATGACGATTGTCTCTAATATTTTCAAGAAAACGTCAAAATCCTCTTTCTAATAGGTGCAATGTTTTCCAAAAACACTTAGCATATTACAGGTTTGAGGTTAGAGTTGTTTTGGAGGAAAATTTAAGAACCAAAACTTGTTGTATCCCATTTAAAATAGCTACGTGGTAAATTATAAGGGTATTCATAACTCCTTGAGTACCCGCTAATTATAAAACAAAAAGTTGAAATTTAGGATTTAGTTCATCTAGAAAGACTACATTAAATTAGGGCCTGATTAAAAATGACCCCAAACATAATGAAAAACTGTCCATTTCAAAGTTTGAAAATATATCCAAGGTTAATAAAAAACTGTCCAACCAACACCAAAAATTTAGAAACCACACAACGGAAATTGTGCCAAAAAAATTGTAGACAACCTAAGTAGATTTATTTTAATGGTTTTGATTGATTTTTTTAGTTTGAAGTGAAATTTCATTTTGACAAATGACTTAAACTCTTAAAAATTAATTTTTTTTCGCTAACTAAAATAAAACAAGACAACGTAGTTCAAAAAGTAGGGCTTATGTTTATATTGCAAATAACTAAATAAAAGAAATAAACGCAAAACAAAAAAACGTGGACAATCCAAAATTTTTGATTTTTATAATAAAATTTGACGCCCAACTCAAAAGTTAAAAAAAAAATCGGCTAAGCCATCAAAGAGCCTTTATTTAAAAGTTACCGCCAAATAAGGCGAATCTATCTTGAACTTATTCTTCGTATAAAAGCATATATATGAACATCGATGTTTATAAGAGCGTATGTTTCTTATTATAGACTCCCATATATAGCCCAGCAGGTGATTTAGTGAAGTTTGGTAGCGATTTTTGACAGTTTTGTGTTATATTTCCCTATAAGCATATACACATCGACAATAATAATCCAAATTCGCTATGCAATCGTTGATGATGTCAAAAGGCTCAATGCAATTCAAAGTGCCCAGCGAATCAGTCAAATACAAATCGATCAACGCAATAACTCACGAAGAACAAGTCTTTAAAAATACGACTTAATTTTTAAATTCATTGAAACCAACCGGAATGCCGCGGGCTCAGCGTATAATTAGTATTAAATGTTGCACTACCGGTAGTGCTTATTCACAACTTAAACGCACCAAAGTTGTAAAACGAAAACAGATCGACAATTAAAAAATCTTCACCAAAAATCAGTGTTGACGAAATCAAACTTTGACAAGTAGTTTTCGGTTCTCGAACTTTGATAAGTGTATGCGGCCATATTGTTGAAAATGCATCGGTCAAAATTGAATGTTATTTATTTTGTCAGTCTTGCCAACTTAACATATTAAGCAGTTAAAGCGTGAAACGAAAGTCGGACTTCTGTTCATTTACGGTCTTTCAAAAAGGACTATTCGTTTCGACCAGTTTAGTGAACAATCCGCCAACATTAATTTTTTTGCGTCATGACTTGGACCTGCACCCAGAAACTCAAATGTATCATATACCCAACGCAGGGATAGAAAATGAAATTTTTCATTTGTACTGAAATCTGGAATAGAATTGTACTGAAATGATGTCAATTGTACACAAAACAAATTTTGTACCACCCAACTACGTGTCTTAGAAATTTCGGCTCTCACAAAATGCCCATTTATTGATGAATGAGTTCGTCAACAAGCGGAACTTTCGAATTTGAGATGATCGACTTCGACACTTGTAAAAATTTGTTTTAAAAAAAAAATCGCTTTTAAATAAAGCTCTTTTCTTCATACTTGCTGATTTCAAAACCGAATTACTTAGCTATAGACCAACATTCTTTCCTTTGCATCTGTGACGAAGACAGAAAAAGTTTATAACTCTATCGAGGTATGATGCATTCCTTAGAAGTTCTTTATTGTACTTCTACTTTATCAATTCGGAGAATAAGGAGAGCTTAAAAACAACATAACTTCAAGGGCTCTACTGGCTATCAGCTTTGAGATGCTGGATGGAAGCATAGAACAGCGAAGCAAAGAAAGACCCTTCAGGTCTTTCATATTATGGAGTCTTTCTGACATTCATACTAATCCCAACATTAAAGGGAATTCAAAAGGTCGGCAACAGCCTTCCAAAAACCAATTCGACCACATGACATGCACAATGTTCACCCTTTAGTATGTCACTTGCCAAAAGCAATTAATCAAACCCTACGAACACACTCACAGACAGACAGTCCATTCCATAAAATTAACTCAATGCAATATAGTCTTTCGCACATTCGCCCATTCGTCCATGGAGAGCGCATCATTATTTCTTCGATTTGCCATTCTGCCAAATGCAATAAACAAAATCCAAACCAATAAAATTCAATTTGCATCCAGTTCATAGGATCTCTGCCATCAACTACCGCAGGGAATCCAAATCCATCTTGTGGACTGCATGCTGGCTATCATATAGCTCTTGCTGGACATCGTACCATCAGCATCAACAACACAACAGAAACAAAGACCCAGCACTTGCACTGGATGCTCTTCTCAATTTCCTATCATTCGGGATGTCCGTGTGCCAAACCGGATGGATGATGCTGATGAACAGCAAGCACTACGACCATCCCTATGTAACCTGGCCCCAGTTGGATATCAATTCAATTTTACTTCTACTTCACCTGCAAGAGCTGGAAATCATTGCCGTTGCCAGAATGGGGCCAAGCAATTCTATGATGTTCTTCCACCACTTTAAGCCTTGCGCATGGTCTTCCGTGCAGGGCGTCCTCTGGAGCCAGCTACAGCACCATCAACAACGCATAACAACGCGCGACGATAGAAATGAAATAAAATAGAATTCAGGAAATTCTTTTTGTATACCGGGACCGGGAAACTATTTCCGAGGGCTACACATTTGGGAAATGTGTTCGGTCTAACCTAAAGGACTCCATTTAAGGTTTCCTTTCGTGTTTAGCTAGGTACTCCCAATCCACCCGCTTTATGTTGATTTTTGGCATGCATTTCACCTTTATGGTGCTTGTTTCTGTTGTGTCTAGCAGGTGCTATCGCTGGTTTGTGTTTGCCTCCGGTGATGATGGACGGATGCAGTGGTGGTTCGACTGTCCTTTTACTAGAGAACACGATACGTCGTCGTCATTGCCATATAATGATGCAAAGGCAAACTGACTAAAAAACGAGAAACTTACTCAAAATTTCCACAAAAGAAAGATGGTGGTTTGTAAACGAAATGGAACAATAATAAATTAACAAACAAACTTAATGGAAAGATCGAATCTTGCGGTTGGAAAACAGAAAAATAGCACTGAATATAAAATTTAAACGGAGAATCGGATTTGATTTGAATAATAGTTTTGAGACTTTTTCGATAGTAAACTTCATCAATTGGAACTTGACAACTTGAAACTTTCACTGTGAACACACCCTTAATAAAATGTCCAAGCTGTCAATGTCAAAACAATTAGTAAAAACACCTTTTTCATCATTTGAAGCTCACGAATGAAGAACGCTTATTATTAAAACTTAATAGCAAAATTCGGAGACAGAAACGGCAACTTTAACAACGTTAACGCCAATTTTTAGGCATAATTCTCCTCCCAGTAAATTAGCAATTTATAGTCAAGTGAACAAATTTGTGCTTAATTTTTTGATGTTGCGCCAATGAGATAATGGGTTGGTTGAAGTGCCAAAAATATTGCTGGTGTTCAAGCTCGTCGCGAATGAACTAAAACTATCGATTCCACAGCGTTCACCCAAATTGGTAATCGCTAAGATCACAGTATGCGGCTTACTATGCGAACAGATTTTGAAAGTAACTCAAGAACTAAAGCCACTGGATCATATGAATCGGCTCTAAAAATGTTGGAGGAAGATGATTGATTTCATCGCAAAATCATCTTCAGTGATAAAATGCAAATGAAGCTAAGGGCTTCATCAAAAAATAAAATATGCGTTATTGGTCATGGGTGTGCTTTAAGAAACACTTCACTTCATGCCGGTGGTGTCATTGGACCGTTTTTTTTTTTCGTTGATGAAAATGACCGTCACGTTAAATTTAATGGAGATCATTGCAGAGAAATATATTGCAACATTATTTCTTTGGTCAATTTCATGGACTAGATATTAATAATATGGGGTTTTATAAGCCACACAGCGGGTATAAGAATCGACTTATGTCGTTTTTATTTGGCAATCCGGAAGCCTTCCGGACTCTTCTGAAAGTGTTCAATTGGGAAAAAATGACAGTTCTGATTCTGAAAAGAAGAGAAATTTGCTTCTGGATTTGAAATCAGAAGCAAAACCAGAAGCACTCACACATTCATATACTTAAACGTCAACCTCAACAGCTGTGATTTTTGGTATCCAAATTGTGCGAACCAGGGTTGGCCGAATTAACTACACTACATTTTCTACATGATTTACTACGTTTATATGAGTTGTTGAAGCGAGCTTGCAGCTTCGTTCGACTCGATCCCAATCGCTCAGCGGTGTCGAATAGAAATGTGGGTCGAAAATCTGACCCTAATCCAACTCGATCTTTCGATACTGCATATAAACGTAGTATTTAACTACGCGTAGTTTATTGAAGAAACTACATGCCTAATTTACTACAATTTGTTACGTCTGCTACATATGTATGTAGTTAATTCATAAAAAATCAATATAATAAAGGAAAAAAAAAACAATTTTGCACTTTTATGATCTAATGAAAGTTTGTAAAAAAAAAGTTTCATTTACCATAAGGATGAAGAATTGTAGGAATAACTGAACGTTTAATTTAAAAATTCAAATTTCAAATGCACAACTGACAGTTAATATACAGCAATGCTACAATTTGTTACATTAACTACAATTAACTACATTTAACTACATTAACTACATAAACTACGTAGCAGACGTAACAAACGTAGTTATTTCTAAAAAGAGACAATTCGGCCAATCCTGCTTTCAACAAACATTTTTCTTGATTTTGATTACTGTACACATTTGATGTTTCACATATATGTACAATCAAACAAAACTTCAGAATCATCAGAAGCAAACAAAAAAGTGTTCAGTTGGGATTCCGGATCGGAGAGATTCTGGATTGCCAAATAAAAACGACATTATTGAAAACTCTATTCGAAGTGTCGAGAACTGGGTATTTCAATTAGCCTCCAAGTTTATGTGTTTTAACACCTCAAGACTTTTTTCATGGACTATGTTAACTCATTGGTTTATACTAGCAAGTCGGTGCGGCGTCGTTATAGGAGCTCAGAGCAAATATTCAACGAATAATCAGTCAACCAATATTTAGTCGAAATGTGTGCCTGATTCACCGAAAAGTGTATTCAACAAATCGAACGCTGCAAACGTTCAAACCTATAGTAAAATTCGAGACATCTCAATTGGTTTGCATTTTATTTAAAATATGTTTTCAAGTCATAGAAAACCCGATATTAGCCGCTTTTATCAATGTTTATTGAGGCTGAAAACACACAAGACTAATAAAACCTTTTTTCTGACTAACAAAAAAAAATTGTTTTATGAGTCAACACATACACGTAAGACAGGTGGAACAAAACACATGTTTGCTTGCACATATTTTCTTGTTTCATTATTCAAAATCGTTTTGCCTTATCGCGGTCGTCTTGAGCAGAAAATTGTTAGTCCCCTCCATTAATGTTGGCATCATGTGGTTAGTTAGCACATAGCTCTGACAAATTTATTGATGGAATCAGGACCGGCCCGAGCTAAATTAGAGCACTGCGCAAGCTTTATCAGTGGCGCCCTTAATTTGGATTGGATTGGCGGAAAAAGTCATTTCCTCATTACCCAAGGGGTACCCTTTACAATGCGTTTTTTTAACGAGGGATCCCCAAGAGGCCTATTCCTAGATAATACTTATATTTAATTAAAATAAATATGATTTTCATTAAAAACTAAGAAATCAAAAATATATCACAAACATTTAGGAACTGAAAAAAGTATTTTTTGAAGTAAAAAATATTTAAAAACTAATTCAAAAACATAACAACATACAAATAAATAATGAACTCATTAATTGTTGCTCATGTAGGAAATAATAATAAGATTATTATTTTAATAAAAATAAATAGAACCGGCTATATTAACTTTTCTGGCTTCTGTTTTAGCAAACTCAGCTACCAGATCATCATAATATAATGACTTGACAAGCTCTTTCTCTATAGCCATGATTGACTAGTCAACTTATCTTTCCTGAGTCTTTGGGGTCCTGAAGTAGTTTTTTATTAATTTTAGTTTCAAAAAACTGTTATTTGAGGAAACTGTGATGGTATTTATAGATTTAGAGCTATGGCTTCCTTCAGCTGATTGCACGTTAGTGAATTGTTCTTCTGATCGCATTTCCACTAAAGAGTTTTTAGTAGCATATTTAGTAGATAAATTAGCAGACGGAGTTTGTAAACACTTACTTGTTATATTGGCGCAAAATTTTAAACAGCCTATTATTAAGGTATTAGTATGATACTACTTAACAATTTGCTAACTTTATAGTAGTTTACTAACTCATTCTTAATTTTAAACATTTTCTCACTAGTATCGTACTAAAAGAATTTCCTTAATAAATTGCTCTGAACACATCTAAAACAACGACATTTCGTTTAAAAAAATAAGTACACGAACCTTTTTTGATGTCTGCAAATGTCAAAGTGTCATATGAAGCTAGCGCGATACTAAAAAAATAAAGTAGGTATTCGATGATTTTAACTTTAATAAAAGGGTAGAGAAGTATGATGCTATATTCGATTAAAATTATTGTTTTAACCTAGTATCATACTAAAACAGCTTTAGCATCGTTCTAATTCAATTAAAATTTTGCGCCATTATTTTTTTCTTAAATATCAAACTAGATTAATATGCAACATATAAACTTTAAAATAAAATTTTACTTCCTAAGTACAGCATGTTTCTATTCTCAACGTTTCCAGCCTCAGATATTTCAATAAGAGCTTCATATTATAGCTTCTAAGATTTTTTTGAATGGTTTTAAAGCATTTAGTCTACTCCCATCTGGTTTCAGAAAGGGGTTTTAAGGTCAAACCAGCGAAATTTGTTGTATATATGTACATATGTCCCAACGCATTGTTGAACCTGATACAAAGTTTTATATGCATTGAGCAATGTCAAAAAACTTAACAGCTTCCAATGAACAGCAAGCTGAATCATTAAAAACCAACAACAACCAAAAGGAATGCAAGCAGCCTGAACAAAATAAGCTCTTGGTTCAAAACACTTAATTTTGTTTTGAACACCAGCCTCTTTTCCTTTCATGTTTGAACCATTATCATAACCTTATACATAGATACTCGTATACACTACTGGAATAGTAGCGTAGCAAGTTTTATTGTAAATATAGATTTCCTATCCTTTCTTTTGTTTTGAGTTTTTTTTAGCATAATACTCGTACATAGACAAATAACTCCCTATGGGAAGTTAATAAAGTAATTAGACCAGTCAAAAAATCCCTTTTTAAATGTAAACAATAACTGGCAAGAACAAAAAAATAGAGAAAAGGAGAAATTGAATAAAACAGATTCACTCATTAACGACAAGCCTCAACATTAATCATCGCATCATTCATCACTCAAGTATTTCCATATTTCAACCCTTTGTCTCATTCTCGACACACGACAAGTGATAAAATTTCACTCATAAACAGAGGCCAGTGCCAAACTAAAACATAGTACAAGAAACACTCAACCGGAAGAGTTTAAATTCCTAGACACAACTTTTAATTCTGCGCACTGAGTATGAATTTTGTACCTCAGAATTTCTGTTTGAGTAACATTGCTGACTTCGATTTCATATATGTAGAAGAATTGGCATCGTACTCATGTTATCAACTTGCAAACTGGTAACTGTCTGTATTTGCTGTTGAAATTCTGTTTTATGTTACACTGCATAGGGGAGGGATAACAAAATAAAATAAATGCCTTCACTCATACACGCGATGGTGAATGTGAAGAATAACGTAACAGTGGATAAACAGAAAAATAGCAAATATGTAGGTATCTGTTGTTAAGCGAACAAAATTGTGCACTTTATAAAGATTTTGTGATGTAGTTTTTTTTACTGTGGGAATGGGGGTGTGTATAGGAAATTAAACATCGACTTATTTTTGGAAAACTTGATATGTATCTAACTTTTATTTTAATGTTATCGTATTAACAAAAAATATATTTTACCTATTCTCCACCGGAGAATAGGAAATAAAACAAACCGAATTATTTTATTTAAAGGCAATTTTATTTTAGTTATATATGTCTGAAGCTTCAGATCCCTTACCGCTGGTGGGGGGAAATCTTTGGCTTATACGAAGAGACTGATGAAATATTAATGCGATGCGTACGATCAAATGATCTCTTTTTATAGTATTTAAATGCTAACGCAGCAAATCTTTGTTTGACTGCGGATGATGCGATGATTCAATTTATTTATGAAATATTTCTCACACAAGCTGCTTAGGGCAAAAAGTGCTGATATGCAATTTTATTCTTCTTTGTATACATTAGTGGTTTCGATCGCATCATCAAGTTTATGAAATTGAAAGTCAAGTGTTTGTGGGGGCGCACAAGTGGGCTCTGATATAACACCTCCCCCCTTAGAGTCTTCTAATGGTCGGAAAGTGACCTTTGGAAGATTTACATTATTTATTATCTTCCTATTTTTAGTTTTACATTTTAAATAGATATAAAGGATTACGATAAGTGTAATGATTAAAATTATCATGTACATAGTTAAATTTGTATGTTTGTGCTTGTATTTTAATTCTTCAATTTCTTTTAAATTTTGTATATTTTGATAATGTAATTCTTGAAAAGTTATATCTTTTGATTTGGTATAATTTATATTTTCAATTGTATTTGGAATTAAAGGTTCGTGTTTATAATTTTTTCTTTCGTACATTTTATTGTCTATTTCGATTTTACAATTTTCAAATTTAATAAGGTAGTTACCTTTAACAGTAATGTTTTGATTATTACAATTTTGATTTATTTCTTGTAATTTTACATTTATCAATACAAGATTATTATTTCCTATTTCTAATATTTTTTCGTTTACATTTTTTAATAGTTTACAATTCATTTGATTTTTAAATATATTTTCAATACAATCATCTTTTATTTCTGATAAATATTTTTTCATTTTGGTATTGTTATAAATTATTTGGTCTTTAGTCAAAAACATTTTATTACTAATATCTAATTGTTGACTATCTTCTAAATTTGGTATGGGTTGGATATATATTTGTTTGTATATTTCATTTGTAAAGTTTGGGATTTCGATTATAAATATGATAGTGTTTTTATATAAAGCAAGTTCTAATTTGATTTGTGAAAGTTTTTCAATTGTTATATTATTTTTGTCAAGTTCTGTTTCTGAAAATATATCTTTGCTTAAGATTCCTAGTCTCGATGTTAAAATTATATCTTTAATTTTGTCTATGTCATTTGTCAAATATTTTATATTGTCTTTAATTTCTATTTCTAATTTCAATTTGTTAAAATCTCTTTCTAAATCGTGTTGAGTGCGAATAGATTTTTCTATATGGTCGATAAATTTTTTAGTTTTGTTATTAAAAGTATTAGTTAGTAATGCAATTTGCTCATTAAAATGATTATTAATTTGTATTTGTGAATTTGAATTTTCTATTAAATTGTGTGTATTTGTTTCTATTAATTTAAGTCTTTCTTCTATTTCTTGTCTATCGTCGTCATCCATGGTTCCGTATAAAAATTTCATACCTGTACCTAAAATATTAATAAGTCCTCTCTTCTGTCTGTCATGTGGTATTATAGTTTCAAATTCTTTTCTAGTATGTTTCATTAAATTAATAATTTCGATGTTTTGTTCAGGTAAAAGTTGTATATGGTCTTCTAGTATTTTTAAATTTGTTTCGTACTTAGTTAAATTTATAATATGTAGTATTTTAGTATAGTTTTCTATTATTTCTATCTGCTGTAATTGTATAATTGTAAAACCATTACCGTGGTTGTAGTCAATTATTTGTATTTCTTGGGTTGAGATTATTGGTAGAATGAAAACCAATATGATGAATACCTTTGGAAGTAGTGGGTTGATCATATGAAGATCCGCAAGTGGCTTCTTTTGACGAAGTGTCATGCCTGTGAACAGGAATATTCTCTGTAAATTTCTTTAGTCTATGGAACTGATCTTTATGCAAAATTCTATGGGGTTTCTTTTTGAACCTATTGCCTTCTTTAAGAGTATATTTTTTTCCTTCTTTATTTATTACTTTAACTTTTTTATATTTAGGGGTTAACTTGTTTTTTATTTTATCGGGATCTGTTATTTTCACAAATTGTTCATTAATTTCAATATTCTTACGTTTTTCATTTAATTTATTAATTACCTTCGTTTTATTATCTTCTATTCGTTTAAAAATTATTTCTTTATTTATGACACCAAAATGGATGTCGAAAGGTTTTTCTCGAGTAGTTAAATGAATAATATTATTATAA
This sequence comes from Chrysotoxum bicinctum, assembly GCA_911387755.1. Classification (NCBI taxonomy): domain Eukaryota; kingdom Metazoa; phylum Arthropoda; class Insecta; order Diptera; family Syrphidae; genus Chrysotoxum; species Chrysotoxum bicinctum. The sequence goes on along the minus strand of OU426989.1, from coordinate 207,653,186 downwards.
GCGATTAGAGCTTGGACTGTATGATCGCTTGGATCAACTTGTTCACCAGATTGTTCGATTGAAATTAGGATACGCAAATGCTCGTTAAGAGTTCCATGCAATCTTTCAATATCTGAATTGCCTGTATGTCGATTGGCTGTACAATAATGTATTTGTATGTCTTTATTTACTAAGTAATTGTTTAGAGAATTTGAAACGAAAGCATTTTCATTGTCGAGAGTTATAAGGTTTGGTGTACCCATATAGGAGAATATCTTTGTTAACGCTTTTATAGTATCTATGTGAGTCTTATGTTTTATAGGTTCTGCTGCGGCGTATTTGCTAAATTTGTCTATACATGTTACGTATTTCTTTTTCTTGTTTAAAAACCATATGTCAATGTGGTAATGTTGTCTTGGTCCTGTTGGTGTGGGTGTCTTCTCATATGGAAGTTTTATAGGATTTCTATCAATTTTTGTCATACATATTGCGCAATTATTTATTTGTTTGTTAATTAAAGTTTTAAGATTTGGTATATAGTATTTTCTGTTTAACTCTAGGTACACTTTTTCTATGCCTATATGATTATTATTTGTGTGTGTTTTTAATATTATTTCATTTGCTTCGTCTATTTTAAGATCCTGCAAGAGTTTTGTGCTTCTATGTAATTTTTTGTTATTTAATTTGTTTTCTTCTTTCCATATGTCTTGGAAGTTATTAAATGTCTTGTCATCTTTGACATATATACAATTTAGTTGTGTTGTATCTACTTCTTTTATTATTTCTATAAAATCTTCTTCTTTAAATTCTTTGCGTGTTAAAATAACTCTTCTTTTTCCAATATGTGGGTAAATAATTTGTTGACAATCATTTTCGTTGATTTCAAGTATTATCTGTCGATTATAAAAGTTAATCGGCTTTTCACTAATAGGAATAAGGTTTGTGTTATCTGATTCAGCACTATGTTGAGTATGTTCATCATTATCATTATTATTATCGTTATTCATCATGTTTATTTTATTCTCTATTCTTATACGTGACAGTGCGTCTGCCACTTTATTTTCTTTTCCCTGTATAAATTGTATCTCAAAGTCATATTCTTCGAGTTTTATTTTCCATCGTTGTAATTTGCTATTTGGTTCTTTTAAATTACTAAGCCATACTAATGGCCTATGGTCAGTTTTAATAATGAATTTTCTTCCGTACAGATAGTGTCGGAATTGAGCGGTAGCCCAAACAATTGCTAATAATTCTTTTTCTATAGTGCTGTAACTACACTCATGTTTATTTAATGTGCGTGAAGCAAAACAAAGGGGACCATGGGATTGGCTTAATACTGCTCCAATTGCGAAGTTTGAGGCATCAGTAGTTAGTGTGAATTCTTTTTGGAAATCAGGATGCCTATTTATTAAATCGTCTGCCATTAAATTTTTTAATTTTGTAAATGATTCTATATAATTTTTATCTTTAATATTTATTTTTATGTTTTTTTTAAGGCATAATGTCATGGGTTTTATAATTGCGGCATAGTCACAAATGAACTTGCGGTAATACCCGGTTAATCCAAGAAAGGATTGAATTTCTTTTATTGTGGTAGGTATTGGAAATTTTTGAATGGTTTCAATTTTTTTTGGATTAGGTTTAATTCCATCAGGTGTAATTACGTGACCTAAAAATTCTGTTTCTTTTCTCATAAATTCAGATTTATTCAGAGAGACTTTCAAATTTGCGTTTTGTAAAGCTCCTAAAATTTTCTTAAGTGAACATACGTGTTCTTCTAGAGAAGTACTAAATATAATTATATCGTCAAGATAAACATGACAAATTTTTCCTATATATTCTTTTAAAACCTCATTCATTAAACGTTGGAATGTTGCTGGTGCGTTTTTGAGGCCAAAGGGCATTCGAATGAATTCATAATGTCCTGAAAGAGTTGAAAATGCGGTTTTTTCCCGATCATCTTCCTTTACTTCTATTTGATGAAAACCTTTGGTTAGGTCTAGAGTAGTAAAATAGTTACAATGTCCTAATTTGTCGAGAATAGAATCTATGTTCGGAATAGGATATTTATCCTCTTTAGTTTTTAAATTAAGTTTCCTATAATCAATTACTATACGCCATTCTTTGTTACCTACATTGTCTTCTTTTTTTGGGACTACCCAAATTGGTGCATTATATGGCGATGTGGAGTGTTGAATAATTTTAGATTCTAACATTTCCTTAATTTGTCTATTTACTTCAGATTTATGTATTTCTGGATAACGATATACTCTTGTATATATTGGAGAATTATCCTCTGTGGGTATTTTGTGTTTTACATGATTTGTGAATGTCAAATCGTCTCCTTTTTTATAAAATGCATTTTTATTATTCTTTATTACTTCTAAAAGTTTTACTTTTTCTTCCTTATTTAAATGAGTAGTTCTTATGTCTTTTTCCATTGTTGAATCAAGGATTGACATTTGTGGAATAATTTTACTAAAATAATTTATAGACTCTTCATACTCACGTTCCTCATTTGCGTTGAGAAACAGAGGTATATCCGTTCCATTTAATTTTAGTATCCTTTTTGCATAACAGATCTCGCCATTATTTGGGATAAGGATATTATTTCCAAGGATTCCGTTGTATTCTTCATTAAAGTTATACAATTGAAACTCACAATCTTCTACTACGGGATAAATAAATTTCTCTTTAGGTATAATAACGTCTTTATTAATAGTGATATGATTTCCTACTGTTCTTATGTTTAATGGATTTTGTCTAAATCTAATAAAATTTTCAGGTGCATCCTCTTCTCTGAGAAGGCTATTTGTAGCTCCAGTATCAATTAAAAGACGAATTGTTTTTTGTTCTTTAGTTAGTTTAATAAAGGGTAAACCGGTTTTTGATCCGAGGCTGAGACACGAAAATTTACGTTCTCATAATCTTTTTCTTCTTCTACATAGTTAGTTGTTTTATCTAATCTTTTTATTTGAGATGATCTAGGATCTTCTTCCATAGGTTCAAATCTTTGGGGATACTGTCTATAATTATTTGGATTATAATTTCTGTTAAAGTTTTGATTCTGATCCGAATTATAATTTCGATTATTATTATAATTATAATTGTTATAATTTTGTTTTGGTATGTATGGCTTTGGTTGCCAATTATTATTGTTATATTTGTTGTAATAATTATTTTCTCTATTATTATTATTTCTGAAGGGGTTATTGGGGTTTTTAAAATTATTACTATTTTTTGCATGGTCATATTTATTTTCTATTTTTTTATTATAGTATTTTTGTTTTTCATTACTACTACTAGCATCGTTATTTTGTCTTGTGACAAATCCTGCTGAATTTAATTCATGAAGTGCTAGCTCCATGGTATTAGGTCTTAATGCATAGAGAATGGTTCTCATATGTGTAGGCAATCTTTCTTTAAAGATATTAAGTGCCGTCCTGTTATTGTGAGGAATATCTAGAGAATTATTTTCTTGAAGACATTTTTGATTTAATAGGGACAGAGTTTTTTGAATGTAATTATAAAATTTTAATACATCTCCTCTGTACTGAGAATTTCTAAATTCTTCATATAATTGGTTGCTATTTTTAAAGCCACCGAAATTTTCTATTAGCATAGATTTTATGTCTGTCCACTTCGTGAGGTGGGTATGAATTTCTATGCTTTGCCTAGCCCTTCCTATAAATTTAGATTTTAGCAAATTAATACACATTCTCTGACTTTGGTCATTGTACGTTTGTAACGTAGGAATAATGTCATCGACATTTTGAATGAATATTGGAAGATCTTCAGTTCTTCCGTCAAAATTTTGTAATCTTTCTATATATTTAAGAGGATTTAACACTAAACTTATATTACCTGCTGCTACTAGTGGTTGCTGTTGCATTCGTTGTTGTTGCTGTTGTTGTTGTTGTTGGGCTGGTGGATCCATGTTGATCTCTTGTAAATTCCTTTGTTGATTAAATAGTTGGTTTCTGCTATACTTCGATTGTTTTAATCGATTAAAGATGTCTTTCATACAGAACACGTTGGGGCTTTAGATCATGCCACTTTCTTCCACGATGAATTATTTTTAAATGTTTCTTTTGTAAACGTTTGTAATATATTTTAAACTTTTTTTTTTCTTTTTTATATGTATTATTTTTTGTGTCTTTGCTTTTCTTTTCTTTTATTATTTCATTTTATGATACTGCACTTTCTTTTTGTATTTTGTTTTTTTTTAAAAAAAAAATTTTTTGACTATCCTTTTAATTTCCTTGCACTTTTATTTTCTTTTTGTATATTTTTATTATTATTTTTCTTTTCGTTCTCCTTCTGTTCTTTTCACTTTTAATTTTAATTCTTTCTCCTTCTGTTCTTTTCACTTTTCACTTTTAATTTTAATTCTTTGTTTTATGTTCTTTGAATTTTGCACTAAGCACTTTTTATTTTTAATTGATCTCTTTTTTATTTTTATTTAGTTTTTATTTTTTCGTTTCACTTTTTGTTTAATTTTCTTTTGATTGAATATATTTTTGTTTTCTTAACTCTTCACTTTTCACTCTCAGAAATTATTTCCTCTCTATAAGGTTTCATAGCATTAACCATATGCACTGGCTTTGGCTATTAAATAATTTCTTTTTGTTTTAAAATAATTTCGGTATCCGTTCGAAAATTATTTTTTTTTTTTTTTCACTAAATGTTGTTAAATGCACCATCGATATTCGTTCGACAGTTTTCACTTTTCACTTTATTTAATGATAGTTCGTTTCACGGACTGACATTTGCTTTAATAGATTTTCGCTCTATTTGTTGTCAATCCTACCGACTGCGCCACTTTTATTTTAATGTTATCGTATTAACAAAAAATATATTTTACCTATTCTCCACCGGAGAATAGGAAATAAAACAAACCGAATTATTTTATTTAAAGGCAATTTTATTTTAGTTATATATGTCTGAAGCTTCAGATCCCTTACCGCTGGTGGGGGGAAATCTTTGGCTTATACGAAGAGACTGATGAAATATTAATGCGATGCGTACGATCAAATGATCTCTTTTTATAGTATTTAAATGCTAACGCAGCAAATCTTTGTTTGACTGCGGATGATGCGATGATTCAATTTATTTATGAAATATTTCTCACACAAGCTGCTTAGGGCAAAAAGTGCTGATATGCAATTTTATTCTTCTTTGTATACATTAGTGGTTTCGATCGCATCATCAAGTTTATGAAATTGAAAGTCAAGTGTTTGTGGGGGCGCACAAGTGGGCTCTGATATAACATCTATATATATATATGTATATCTGTCTTTAAATTCAGAATCAGCTGTTAATTATATAATAAATACCAATATTGGAGTGAGCTTTAAAAAGAAATGAAACTTAAAAAAGATGGTAGGTAGTGGTTATGAAGTAGTGGCTTTTTTAACGCTTGCCCAAGGCGCCTTTTGAGTTCAGCGCCCTGCGCATTTGCACAGCTTGCACGTATAGCTTGTCCGGCCCTGGATGGAATGTAAAGTGAAATGCACACTGCACAGTGTATTTATGCTCCTGCAAATGAGAGAGCCGTACGTCAAATACACAAGGTAAGGTATGTCCATCACAAAGATGCTCTATTACATGCGGTCTCCACTAGCGATGAATCCAGAGCATGCTTTAAAGCATGCATTCATTATCGCAAGTAGAGACCGCCATCGCAGCTATATTTTCATCGCTTGCGATAGAAAGTATGCTCTCATCGCATACCATCCATCGCTTGCTTTATCGCAAGGAGAACTGTCATATTGTTCTGGCGTAACCAAATTTAATTTAACTGAGTTTGAGTTTTGCGTGTTAAGAAAGCTTTTGCTTGGAGTTTACGTTTTTCTAACAGAATTTAAAAAAAATCTGATTTGAAATTGTCCATAGAACTCATTTATATCCATTAAAATTATTCACTATACTAAAAAAGTATGCGATGAAATGCCCAGCCACAAAAATCTGACAGTTCTTCTGCTCTCTGCTTTCTGCTTTGGCTATTGCGATTGCGATGGATTTATCGCTAGTGGAGACGGCGGCGTGTTACGATGCATGTTTATTTCCCTGATAAAATACTGCAACTCTCGAGTCTTAAACTCGTAAATGGAACGGAACTTGGAACTTAGAAAAATGCCTGAAAGTAAATCTTTACACTTTTCTGGTTACTCTCAAATGCAAAACTCATCTTTTCTTGAAAGTAGTAGAATTATCAAAATTGAGTTATGGCACGTCCAATATAGTTTCCATGCAATTTTGGGAGAGATTTTAATAGAAAACGATTTCACCAGAAAATAGGAGTCATTGAAAAATGTTTACAAGAGAACAGCTTCATAATGGTATGAACTCGCCATTTGTAAATTTAAAGTTTGAAAAGTACTCGAAGAACGTGAGTGAACTTAATGGTGTGCAAGAATTATTGCTGACATTATCCAATTCCTTTAACATTTTAACATTTATTCCTTTAACAGGAATAGATTTCAAAATATTGAAAACACACAAATTCAATAATTCAATATTAGGAACACAACGCAACGGACCAGCAGTTCGTAGCTACAACAGTTGTCCAACTTTTAACTTTTACGTGAAGTACTTTTAACGTTTCAAAATCTAGGAATGCAAAAAGCTCAAATTTCAGCTTATCTCACAGCTCAGGTAAATTATGAGCTACCTCAAATGAGCTTAACTGAGTGGGCTGGTTGACCTGAGTTGTTGCTTGAGGTGAGTTATTGGTTGAGCTGAGCAGTTTGTTGAACTGAGCTGACCTAAGCTCTTTGTTGTGTTGAGCTGTTAAGTTGAGCACGGCTGGTGTTGGATTTGAGACTAGCTGAAGATACATACTAGAAATTTTTTTAATTTAAAGTATAAGTTTATTCTCAAGAATATGTTAAGGTTATTGTAGTTAAAATCATTTAAAATTTTAACATTTAACGGCATGTCCTCATCCTCTTCTTCGGAGTCCTAAAATCATGTACTAATTAGTTCCATTCATTATGCGAATAAAATATTTGGACGCACGGATAACAATAATATGCAATGCACACAGTAAAACTTACCTCAGCTCATTCAGCTCAGCTCATCAGTTGAGCACACTTGAGCTAGCTCATTTTCATTGTACTAATTGAGATAGCTGAAGGATTCGCAAAAGATTTATAGCAACTGACCCAAATCTTAGAAATCTGTCTGCTGTACAGATTTCTAAGATTTGGGTCAGTTGCTATAAATCTTTTGTACTCACAAAAAAAAATATCACGTACGACACTTTTTGACAGCTATTCCAGCTGCAGACCCAGTTCCAGTTGCAGCACCCCCTTGTGATCTGCTGTTAAGTTTATTGTGGAGTTTGTGTTTGTTTAATATATGTAAGTGATATGACTACCCGCTAGTTTTACAAAACAGAGAATCAAAACAATTTCAACAACAGACTTTTTATGAATGAAAGCATCCAACCAATTTCTTATGTCATTTGGTCGTTAGAGAAGTTCATACAAAATGGATGTGTTTAAAGAAAATGTACCGCAGATTATTTTGTGCACATGTTTATTGTTGCAGTTTGAGGAGTAGGTATTTTGACAAAAAAGGTTCTGTAGATTTGATTTTGTGGCAGTGCATTTACTTTTAGCGGAAAATTCTCTACATCTACTGCAATTTCAGCTAAATGGCATCACTGAACTTAATCGAAAGCGGTTCCGGGTGTTTCAAAATTGGCACAAGACACTCCTATCACATTCCGTTGAAGAGCATTTCGAATTTTTGTTTTTTCTAGAGTAGGTAGCTGCCGTATAATTTTATAAGTACTCTACGACTCTGAAATTCTTAACCTCGATGAAATATTTGATTGTAATAAAACTGCGAAAAATGCATATAACGAAAATATTATTTTGACATTTTTTTTCATCATATTATTTTTAGATTGTGTTACGGATGTCGTTTGGAATTTCACATCGAATTCCATACAAGTTCGTCATTGTATTCTTTCATCCTGAAAATTTTTGAAGTCGAAAATTGTAACGCCAAGACACCTGTTTCACCGGATGTTATAAATTAAAATGTCTATTTTCGCACATTACGATGGTGCATCATCATTCTGTCTTTTCTTCTGTGGCCAGCGTCCACCTCGAACGTTCATATCCAAAGTTCTTGAGTTTAAAGGGCGAAGACCATTTTTGAACCGAAGTCCAAATACATTTTCGCTGTGTACCATCCACTTTAAAAATTGAATTTTTTTTTTGGATACCAAAGGTAATTTATTGCATTTCGCGTGACTTCTTAAATCGCGTCATCAATGATCTTCCCACAGTCTCGGATTTCGACGAAATCTCTAGGCCGCCAAAAATAAATTTAACCATCGTCCGTGTAGGAGAAGACCAGCACCGTTCCTTTCTCTTATCATCACTTTTCAATAAAACGGAGAATCAGCGCTTATCAGGAGTTCAAAGACTTAAACTTACTACGGCCACTATTGCGACAGATCTGCTCACTCCCTTGCAACAGAACAAGATGAGAAAAGGCTTAGTTCGTGTTTATAGGTCACGGAGGCCACTTGTTAACTTCTCAGTTAATACGTTGTCGAGCAAGGTGCGGTGGACGAGCAATACGCAGATCGTAGTTTCTTCGTGGTGCGTGTGCGGGCGTGACGATAGTGCAACTGGTTGAGACTCCCAAGAGCCTAACAACTTGCCAGCGGAAAGGGGGGTCTCAACAGGATAAATCACTTGCAGGACACCTTGAAGCATTAATAGGCGCCCAAAGAAACGATAAAGCAATTAAATTCTATTTATAAAATTCAACGAGAAAGCGATATTTTTTTTAGATCATCCTAATTGATATAATATGAAGAATAATAATATTTTGTTGAAGAATTAGTGTGAAAGAAAATGAACCCTAAATTTATTAGACAATACATGAAATAATTTTTGTTAATTTTATTTTACTATTTACATTCTAATATTGTTTACTAAAAGTGAAGAAAAAAATTTGAATTTACTAGAATCTTAGCTTAAACTTGCAACTCGGCGATTTTGAAGTTATAAGTCTTACCTTTCTATCACTAAGTTAAAACACTTACCTACATCTTATAATTTTAAACTAGATACAAAGGCGCAAAATTTTAAACAGTTCTCGTTTAAGGAATAAAACCGGCTCTACCTAACGCAGTCGTTTAGCTTGGAGACTTCGTCTAACTTTTGCATAATTTTAAACACGTTAGACAACTCTTCTAACTGATGTGGGTTTTACAACAGAACTTAAGCGAATTTGCGTTGAACAACCCTTAATTTGACAGATACCTAACTCACACAACTACAAAAACACAAAAAAAAGTAAAAAGCACAGACAACTTTAAACCAAATATTTTTTCGGCGAAAAAAGTACCTCGGTACAGATTTTGATTGCTTATAAGTTGGAAATAAAGTATAAATCGCAAATTCACAGCATAAAAACTCAATTTGTTGTTGCAAGGTGCAGATTCATTTAGCTATACTCGTCTCGGCCGGCGGCGCGGCGGCGGCATGCATTCATAAGATATATGTATGTACATTGTTATGTACAGATTTGTTCATCGTAGAGCACTTTCGTACGATTGTTTCGAATTTATAATATTCAGTTATTCAGTCTATTTACAAAAAAACATCTTTAAAAAATCGAATAAAACATCAGCAAACATTTTTTCTTCGATTTGCTTTGGTATGAAATGACCATTGTCAATATGGATAAAGTATACTTATAAAAGATAAACTAGCTATTTGCTGCTGTCAAAGTTAGACGAGCTCTTTAATGTTAAAGTATAGTTTATGTCCTTTTAAAATTAACAAAAAGTCGGTTCTCGTTTTATACGAGTACTCAATATTTAGAGTCGACTCCCATTCTAAAATTGATTTAGAGCAGGTGGTAAATGTTTAAAATTTTGCGCCAAAATGTTTAAACTTAAAGCCTAGTACGCAGATCGAGACAAGAAAAATATCCGAGACAAAATTTGTCCCAGGAAAAAAAATGTATGGGAGACAAAATTTTTCCCGATCTGCGTACTAGGCTTAAAGCTAGTCAATAAATGTATATAAATGAATTAACTAAAATGAATTAGAGAGATTATTCATTTAGTGGGGTCATGTGTGAATCGGTTTCGTGTCTTTCAGGGATTAACAGAATGATGTAAGCATTCTAATGGTTTTAGTTAAGGGGCAGCGACCTTGTTTTAGACTATCCGAGCAAGCTGCCAAGGAAAACACATCGTGTTAGAGTGGGAGATTTTTAGTACACGGTGCTCGAGGCAATTAACAACTATTGCCAAATGGATGAAGCCTGAAATCGAGCGAAAGCATCCGTCTGTTGTCTTCAAAAAAGAAAATTATGAATCTTGGCATGAATACAAAACAAGTTAAGCTAATCGCGGACCAAGAACTACGCCCACTGACGTACCTAGCTGTGCCCTTCGCAAGCATGCCAAGTGTGGTCTCAGCGAGTAGCATCCAGAATTAAACGATATATAAACGTCGCAACAATTGCTCCCGTATATTTTGTAAATAACCCATTTTATCTTTATTGAAAATAATAATATTGCATTTCAAAATCACAGCTGTGTTATACAGTCCTTATTATGCCTCTAAACACAAAAAACTTATGCAACGTTGAATAGAGGCATTTTAAGCTAAACGCCTTCCGAGGCTGAATAGTGCCCATGTATTTATAAGGATATTTTATTATTGAATTGCCACTTCAACTCTTCTCTCCACGCACACTTCTTCATCAGGGTTCTGTTAGTGTCGCAATTTTTATTTTCGATTATTGTAATTTCCTGAATAAGTTATCTAAGGTGTATCTGCAGATTATGTTACATAAAAGCAATATGTATTAATTTGAGTATCAGTATTGCGCTTAGGATAATCGCATACCATTTCCGACATATCAAAATTAATTGCTCGAAGCATTTTACCTTTTGGTAGATAGTTCCATTTTTGTTAATTAAATTGAACCTGCAGACAGAATGGTTTTTTTTATTTTTTGACAAAAGCGGAATATCGTACCCAACCCATGTAAATCTATATATATGTAATTAAAAAAAAATTAATTGAAAATACACTTGAGCATTTTTTTCACTTAAGGCAACAAAAACCCAGTAGCATTGAACATACAAGTTTATTTCATTTATAAAATTGTATTCTAAAAATTGCGCAAAAAGAAACGAATGTGATAGAAGAAAGAAGTGATACAAATTCAAGACAATAATTAATTCGCGAAAAATTATTTTCAAACTTGTGCAAGGTGCGTAAATATGTATAATTTTCTTAAGTATGTACATACATAGGTACTCTTTGTAGGTGCATCTTTTTTAACTAAATGTAGATTTATTCTTTAAAATTCAAAGCTCTGACAGCAAAAACGAGGAGCCAGACTGTGGTCTTTATTTAAATTTAATCTTCTGACGTTTCTTAATTCCACCGAAATCAATCACCAATAGGCAACAGGCAACACTGTCCAGCTGCCATACTCCATTTATGTAGATACCTACCACCGCCATTACTAATCCACCTCAACGCAATCCACACTCAACCAACGCACCATACTTTTCTTTTCCAGTCACTCACTATTATTCACCAAACAAAAATCAAATCGAAAAATAAAAAATCGTTCTCGGATTTGCCCCACCACCGCGACCGCCCCCACCCATTGCTGTTATTCCAGTCGGAGCTCGCAGATAAGAACTTCAATTCAAATCCAGTCGTCGAATCCGAAGCCGCCCGCTAACGCTATCTGACAACAGAACATCAGCAGCAAAAACAACAACAACAACCACATCTCCGGCATGTTGCTGTTGTTGTTCCATGCAATTCAATCGAATTCAACCAATGAAGTCCACAAGTGCGCCTTTTGTATCAAACGGATTCAGTTTGGCTTCAGCTCTCCGATTGATGTTGTTTATTCGTCTTCGTCGTATCGTCCGCCGTCGTAGCTCGTAGTTGTGCTCCATAGTTTTCGAGTGTAAAGTGTATTTCCTGTCCTGTTAGTTCGTTTCGTTTGCTCGCAGGTTCATTCGTTACTCTTAGCACGAGGTTGTTATTTGTGCATAAATTTCCAGTGCTTGAATAAATACAGCAACAAAATAATAAAACTACTTCCCTGGAAGTGCTGCTTAAATAATAAAATTAATTTGAAACCATATTGCAAGGATACACCGCATCCTTTCATTTCTCTGCCGTCTGCTCTCGTGTGGTGTGTGTGTTTTCTATTATTTTTAAGATACGCGCCCGCGCATTATATAGTTTCCGAGTGTGTACAGAGTACATGAGTGTGTTTAATTGACACTGTCAAATAGAAACGAGTATATCCTGCTCCGGCGAAATATACACCACAGAATCCTTGTTCTTTCGCAGCAGCTTCTTTAACTCAACTCGTCGTCCTTTTTTGAAAAAAAAGCAGCAGGTAATTCACAGTAATTTTCTATTGTTGGTTTTTCATCTTCGTCCTGCCATGTCTCCGTGTTCGTATCCTTTAGATGGTAGAATCGATTTTTTGTTTGTATCTTTTCGGTGAATATTTTGTGCGGACGAATGAAGATGATTACGATGTATCTATGACTACAGGACGATTCATTGTTGCCAGGTTACTTGTTTGATTGTGTCTAACAGAGATGTAGAACGGAACTCGCATACAGATGTATAAATGAGATTAGTTAAATTATCGTATGAAATAATATAATATATAATTTCTTTTTAAACCAAATATTGAGCAACTAAATTAATTGAGTTATTTATTGTTTAAATATTTTATAAAAAAATCACACACCAAAAAGTGGTGGCTAAAGCATAAAATGAGTTTGATACAAAATTGGCGCCCAACGTGAGCCCTTACTTAGGTCTGAACACACTGTGATCTCAATAATATGGAACTTAGTGAAATCAAATGAAATGGGTTGTAACATTTTGATATCTGTGACCAGCCGGTGTGCGGGGATGCCAAATCTACACATATAGAAGCTCAATAGAGTTGAATAAAAACAATCCAGGAAATACAGAAAAACCATGTTTGTATTCAGCTTGGAATTGCCAAAATTAAAGAACTGAATAAAATAATTGGTCAAAGTGAGATATGTAGTTGTCTTCGTAAAAAAAGGGCTCAACTATTTTGAATTTTATAAAAAATAGCCTTAGCACGATACTAGTTACAAAATGTTTCAAATTGCGAAAGAGTTAGTAAGCCACTTTTAAGTTAGCAATTTGTAAAGTAGTAGGTTTAAAATTTTGCGCCATTATGTTTTGAGGTATTTTTAAAATTTTATGAATAATTGCAAAATTGAATAATAAGACGATTATGATAATTTATACGAATTTGGGCAGTATTTTGTGTGCTCTTTCACGTTCCGATTAAAAATTATACCCTATTTTTGAAACTATCTTGCGAAAGAACCAGGTATTCAAATTCAAAATGAGTTTTTGATTTTCATTGATATTTTTTTTGATTATAGCGTTGGCTGATGAGAGACAAAGCTCTGCAAACTTCGATTCTCTCAAAATGTCTAACTTAAAAACTATTTTTTGACATTTTGTAATCATCGTTTTTATGTTGGCGCTTTTGATCTTTTGCTCTTACGTATAGTTTACCCAATGAAAGCTCGATTCCCAACCGTAATGCATTCGTAAAAAAAATCGAACTCGAGATTTTGATCAAAGTTGACATCACTAATTTTATAAATATTTTTTTTTTTTCAAAAAGTGTTTGACAGATTTAAGAAAAAACAAGATACACAAAAATTTCATGTAGTTAAAACTAGATAATGATTGAAACAAATTTTCCGAAAAATGATTATTAATGGTACCGCCTTGGAACCATTTGTTTCTTTTTGATTTTCTCAAAAATGGTACAATCGTTCTGATCATTTCTTTTATGCTAAGGCTCCCCGAAAATTTGAATAGAATTATGTATTATTTTTTTTTTTCAAAACTCAATACATATTTCGAAAACCCCATGTTTTTTTTTTAATTAATGAATAAAAGATTCTCAATATAATCTACAAAATAGCAGAAAAAAATTTCATTTTACCTAAAAATAACGGTTCCCACCATACAAATGTTAAAAAATGGTTTTCGTAAATCAAATTTTTCTCGAAAACGGTTAAGAGAATTTTGATAAAATTTGTTTTCTTTCAATTAATTCTTACTATCTATAATGTTATAAAAAATTTGAAATTAAGATATTACTGACTGTACCTACCATAGAACTATTATGAGCATAACGGATTATGAATTTCTTTTTATAGAGAAGCTTCTAAAAAGCTTGCAAAATATTGCATTTCAAAACTTAAAGGAAAAATGTTTTTGAATTGAAAAAAATCATTTTTTTTTTGGAAAACTCGATATTTCAAAAACGGCTCAATATTTTTCTTGTAAATTTAATTTGTATACGTACAATAATAAAAACTTTAAGTTGGCGCACCAAATTTTTTTTCTTAAAAATGTTTTAAAAATTTTGTATATAAAAGCTTATTTTTTTAAGAAACCACTACAACGACTTACAATTTTTGTTCTTGCATAAATTCATATCTGCATAGCATTCTGTTTTTAACTCTCACTACTAAAAGAGTTTAAAAAATAAATTTTATCCTTATGAACTGATTTTTTTAAAAAAAATTAGTTCTTAAATTCCTAGTCCATTACATACATAAGAGAAAGTTCGTGCGACCCAGTCGTGCATCTTATATCTTACAGGCGCTTAGTAACTGTTGCGAGAAATTATCTTAGTGTATCTCTTGTCATAAAAATTTCATCTCATCTTAGCCGTTCGCATTTTGCAGAAAATTGTAGGTCCCCTCCGTTGCAGTAATGGTTCAAATGGTAAGTCACTAAATAATGTTATTGGTCTCGAAATTATTTATTTATTCTCGTTTTGGGTTTTCCAATTGGCGTATATAGATTTTCGCGGCCTGTGGCGGTTGTCGAGGAATATTTTTCGGAATAATTGGGATATCATTTTGGTCGGAAAAATGCCACAGGTATCGTGTGCATTATCAAGGTGAGGATCAGCTAAGGTAAAGTCGACTTGCTGAGATGTTTCTCAGCTTGAATTGGATTTACTTTTCGATTTGATTGAAATCTAATTTTTTTAACACAAAATTATAATATCGTATTCACTCAAAAAGAGACAATTTTTTCTCGAAAAATTGTATATTTACCAATAAACATCGGCTCTCGCAAGATAAAGATATAATGTAAATAACATAAGCACACAAACATCAATCGAAAACTGCTGAAACATGTAGACATATTCCTTCCTAACTGTTAAACATTTAATTCAACCCAGAACTATCCCAATTTATGGCAAAATACTTACTAAATAAAATGTATTAAATTTTTGACATTTAAACTTTCGTATCTTAATGAGATTATTTAATTAAAAAAAAAAGATGAATATAAACAAATCTATTGATCGTAAAATAAAAATCAATTTTCTAGCATCTTTCTTTTAAAATATAGGTTATTGACCCTTATCTTTATTTTTGCCTTGTTTACTTGACTTATCATTCACATTTGAAAAAAAAAATCCTCCACGTGCACTTTTTGTCTAAAGAGAGACGGATTAGGTTCTTAAATATCATTAGACCTTCATCTATTTATACAAATCTTTTGTATTAAAATGTGTGTTTGTTTGTTAAAAATAACCAACAAAAAATTCAAATTTTAAAGCGAATTGTCACTTATCAACTTAAATTTGTTGCTCTACTTTAATATTTGATACAACAAATAGTTATCGTGATACATTTTAAACTAATTCAAATATAAATTAGCTTGAATTAGTTTTGGGAGAAAATTAGAAGATTAATTATAATCTAATATTACGTCAATGCAGAAACACATAAATGGTGTTTTCATAGTATTGTTGCGAACAGAGCTTTATACTCCTACAGCACCATCTGTTGGGAATTACATATCTGCTTTATGAAGGAACAAAACCAAAAAGCTCTTTTCCAGCAGTTCGCATCTAAATTTCTCCTTATTCCAAACTACTAGAACATTCTATCTCCATTTCCCCTTGTTCCAAGCAAATGGAATATTCTAGACAAGAACCTTCGAGAACAACTGGTTTGAGTATAAAAGGGAGTGTTCGCGGTGAGCACAAGACAGTTTATTTTCGATTATGAAAGTGTGCAAAGCTGAACTATTGGATTGTGGAAAGTGTAATTAGAAAAAGTGGATTTAAGTTGGAATAAAAGTATTAGAGTTGATTATAAATTGAGATTTATTGTTTTGATTCGAAAAGTGTAAATAAAGAAGAAATTCTAAAAGGAGTAATAAGTTTTATTTAACGAACCTTGGAAAAATATTACATTGGTGTCAGAAAAGTGGAATAAAACTTATTGTGCAGTTAAGTGTGGAAAAAAAAAAATAGTAAAATAAAAAATGAGCAAGTTACTGAAAGAGCTCAACTGTAATGAGCTGAAAAGTGAATTAGGCAAGCGAGAACTTTCTAGAGCAGGATCGAAAAATGAGCTTGTTCTGCGTTTGGCCGAATATTTGAAACAACAAAATGAAGACCCGGACATTTTCGTCTTTGAAGCTGACGCTGAGGAAGCAGACGTAAGTAAAAATGTAGATGTTTCAAATATGATTAGTCTTCTGCTTCAACAACAAAAGAATGTTCTCGAACGTCTCGAAGAGCAACGAAATGAGCAGAAAAACGAACAAAAGAATGTTCTCGAACGCCTGGAGAAACAAAAAGACCTTCTGGAAGAGCAGAGGAACATGCTAGAAGGCAAGCTTGTTAACATCGAGAATAATGTATCTGCACTTGATGGACGTGTTTCATTGCTGGAGAATCAAGTCGACAACAAAATGGAGACGTTTTCAAAAGTGTTAGATGAACGTGTTTCATTGCTAGTCGACAACAAAATGGAGACGTTTTCAAAAGAGTTAGACCGTGTTCGAAACATAAAGATTCGGGAAAGTTCTGGGGAAGCTTTGAGAAAAAAAGAGATGCAACCTCCAACCTTTGATGGACAAATTTCTTGGTCTATATACAAGAAGCAATTCGAGGCAGCTTCCACAACAAATGGCTGGGATGAGGCTGACAAGTATATAGCCTTAACTCTTGCTCTTAGAGGAGCAGCTGCTGAGTTGTTGCAAACCATACCAGCAGATAAGAGCGGCGATTTCAATTCCTTGGTTTTGGCTATAGACAAACGCTTTGGTAACAGCCACATGAAAGAAGTCTTCAAAGTGCAACTCAATTCCAGAGTTCAAAAGAGGGGCGAAACTCTACAACAACTGCAAGCGGACATTGAAAGGCTTGTTCATCTTGCATATCCAGATGTTGGAGAGGAAATTTGTAACCAGTTCGCAGTTGAGGCATTTGTTCGCGCCATTTCTGACATACATCTTCAAAGGGCCGTACGAACTGCTGGAAAACGAACGCTTTCGGAAACATTAGCGTTTGCCTTGACAATGGAAGCAGCTGAGCAAGCTTCTCACGGAGTACATCGACTTAGAGAAGCCGTCGTCGAAGAATGCTCATGTCAAAGAACTGATGTCCAAAGGAACCAACGAAACGGACTTGCAAAGTGCTGGAATTGCAATAAGACTGGACATTTACAGCGTCAATGTCGGTTACCACCAAGAAGAGCTTGTCAACATTGTGGACACGGAGTTTCGAACTCAGAACAAGGTAACCATAACACCAGTGTTAATTCCCGAACAGTTTCCCAACAGGGAAACGAGTAAGAACCAACTTCGAGGGGCAGAAGCTGGTTTCTGGTATCGATGGCCCCAGAAACACCATCCAGGTCTCTCAAACTAAGCGAGACAATAGAAGTTTGACTGTCGAGGCAACATTAAATGGCAACAAACGTGTGGTCACCATCGACACCGGTGCCACAGCCTCCATTGTGCGTCAAGACCTAGTTCACCTGAATTGGCTACACAACACCAATAGTTACCGTCTAAGAACTGCCACAGGAGAAGCAGCTAGGGTTTATGGTGAAGTCCGACTTAGAATTCGAATTGCAGATCTAGAATTCTCACACAAATTTTTGGTAGCAGATATATGTGACGAATGCATCATAGGCATGGCCTTCATGAAAGAACATCGAGTAATTTTGGATATTGGCAACCAGGTACTCAAATACCAGAATACAGAGATTCCAATGATCTATGGGCACGAAGGAACAACAACTCTAAGGACTGTCATCAAAGAAGACGTGGTTATTCCTACTTCTTCTGAGGTATTCGTTTGGACAAAATTAGAAGGTGAGTGTGGACGCCATCGATACCTAATGGTGGAACCAGGCCCAGATTGTTCTTCCCAAAACGTCATCATTGGGAAGACACTTGTGGCTCCGAAAAACAATATGGTTCCCGTACGGATACTCAACACCAAACCGTACGATGTAAGGTTAGCCAAAGGAGAAGTTATCGGTAAGTGCGAATCTGTCGCAGCCATAACACGAATTGACGCTGAAACACCGAGAAAGACATTAGATCCTGAGGAGCTCAATAGCATCAAGGCAAAGATACTCAATTCAGCTAATCTAGACCAACATCAGGTTAAAATGGCAGAAAGCCTTCTGAATGGGTATGCCGACATTTTCGCTTCACCAAACGGGAAATATGGAAGGACAAAAATGGTGCAGCATCGAATAAATACAGGAGATGCAAGACCCATTCGGCAGCCCTCAAGACGTCTGCCACTGGCCAAACAAGGTGAAGTTGAGGAAATGATTACTACCATGAAGAAGGATGGTGTGATTGAGAACTCCAAGAGTCCTTGGGCGTCACCAGTGGTCCTAGTCAAAAAGAAGGACGGAAGTACACGGTTTTGTGTTGACTACCGAAGGTTGAACGACGTGACCAAGAAAGATAGCTATCCCCTGCCAAGAATTAGCGACACCTTAGATGCGATGGAAGGAGCACAATGGTTTTCAACACTGGACTTGAAAAGTGGATATTGGCAAGTTGAAATTCACCCTGAAGATCGAGAAAAGACAGCGTTCTCCACAGGTAATGGGCTGTGGCAGTTCAACGTGATGCCGTTTGGTCTTTGCAACGCTCCGGCAACATTTGAGCGTTTGATGGAGTGCGTCCTTCAAGGCCTGACGTGGAAAACTTGCCTTGTCTACTTGGATGATGTTATCGTTTATGGAAAAACATACGACCAACACTGTAAGAACCTAAAGGGTGTGTTCCAGAGACTTCGAGAGGCTAACCTTAAACTGAACCCAGAAAAATGTGCACTGTTTCAGTCAGAAGTAAAGTATTTGGGACATATCATCTCATCCCAAGGAGTCAAGACCGATCCTGAAAAAGTTGACACCGTCAAAAATTGGCCAACACCGCAGGACAAACATCAACTACGAAGCTTTCTTGGTCTTGCTACTTATTACAGACGTTTTGTAAAGAACTTTGCCGGAATTGCGAAGAGTTTGCATCAGCTTACGGAAAAGAACAAGCAGTTTAGATGGTCAGGTGAGTGTGAAAAAGCCTTCCAAGAACTGAAATACCGCCTATGCAATGCTCCGGTGCTGATCTATCCGACTCCAGGCAAGCCTTTTATCATCGATGCTGATGCAAGCAACGTGGGAGTCGGCGCTGTTCTGTCACAAGTGCACAATGGCGAAGAAAAGGTTGTCGCCTATTTCAGCAAAGTACTGTCGAAGACCGAAAGGAACTACTGTGTGACCAGAAGAGAACTCTTGGCACTCATATTGGCAACGAAACACTTCCACAAATACATCTATGGACAGAAGTTTCTTCTACGAACCGATCATGGTGCTCTTAACTGGTTGTTGAACTTCAAGAACCCAGAAGGACAAGTCGCAAGGTGGATAGAAAGACTGCAGACTTACGATTACGAAATTCAACACCGAAGGGGAAAGCTGCATTCAAATGCCGACGCACTATCCCGAAGGCCTTGTAAAATAGATTGCAAGCATTGCATGCGACAAGAAGAAAAGGAATCCATCAACATTCAGCGAATAAGGGCTGACCCCATTTGTGGATGGAGCAATGAAGAAATAAGATCTGCTCAACAAGAAGACCCCGACATTGAACCTCTTCTCTCATGGAAAGAACATGAAGAAAAACCCGCATGGAATGACATTTCCGATAGGAGTCCAATTTTAAAAGCCTATTGGGCACAATTAGACTCACTTCATGTGCAAGAAGGTGTTCTTAGGCGGAAATGGGAGTCCGCTGATGGTAAATCCTATGTGATGCAGCTTGTGTTACCTCAATCAAAAATTAAAGAGGTTCTTCGAGAAATGCATGATGGACCTTCAGGAGGCCATTTGGGAGTCAACAAGACGTTAGAAAAAGTGAGACAACGATTCTACTGGTTGCATGCAAGAGACGACGTTGAAAAGTGGTGCCGAAATTGTGACGCTTGTGCTGCAACCAAAGGCCCTGGTAGAAAACTGCAAGGAAAAATGATGCAATATAATGTTGGCTCACCGTTTGAAAGGATTGCTGTTGATGTGGCTGGCCCATTTCCGGAAACGAATGATGGAAACAAATACATTCTGGTGGTAATGGATTACTTTAGCAAATGGCCTGAGGCGTACGCTATCCCGAACCAAGAAGCCAAGACCGTGGCCGACCAGATTGTGTCTAATTGGGTAAGCAGGTTCGGTGTGCCTATGGAGCTCCATTCTGACCAAGGAAGGAACTTCGAGTCGAACATATTCCAAGAGGTGTGCGCGTTCCTTGGCATTAAGAAAACGAGAACCACACCACTTCACCCGCAATCTGATGGAATGGTCGAGAGATTCAACAGGACGTTAAAAGAACACCTCACTAAGGTCGTAGGCGACAACCAAAGAAACTGGGATAGGCACATACCACTATTTTTGATGGCCTATCGAAGTGCAGTACATAGCTCAACAGGACAAACACCATCTGAAATCCTGTTCGGAAAAAGCATACGCCTGCCTAGTGAGATAAGGTTTGGACACCCACCACAAGAGTCTCAGGAAACAGGGGATTACGTGAGTGACCTAAAAGAGAGACTAATCGGCATCCACGAAAGGACCAGGACTAGAATGAGCACTTACAGCGATCGAATGAAGACAAGGTACGACACAAGAGCAAACACGACAGGATTCCAAGTAGGAGATCGTGTATGGCTCTATAATCCACACCGTCAAAAGGGATTGTCGCCGAAACTTCAACAAA
Organism: Chrysotoxum bicinctum; assembly: GCA_911387755.1. NCBI lineage: Eukaryota > Metazoa > Arthropoda > Insecta > Diptera > Syrphidae > Chrysotoxum > Chrysotoxum bicinctum. The sequence continues at coordinate 207,632,055 of OU426989.1, read as the reverse complement.
ACTGGGAAGGCCCTTATACTGTCGTCACGAAAATCAATGATGTCGTTTACCGAATTCAAAGAGGGTCACGAGGAAAGTTAAAAGTTGTGCATAGTGATCGACTGCACCGATACAGTGGCGAAGCTGGTGATAGAGTTGTTCGGGACGAACAATCTTAAGAAGGGGGCAATGTTGCGAACAGAGCTTTATACTCCTACAGCACCATCTGTTGGGAATTACATATCTGCTTTATGAAGGAACAAAACCAAAAAGCTCTTTTCCAGCAGTTCGCATCTAAATTTCTCCTTATTCCAAACTACTAGAACATTCTATCTCCATTTCCCCTTGTTCCAAGCAAATGGAATATTCTAGACAAGAACCTTCGAGAACAACTGGTTTGAGTATAAAAGGGAGTGTTCGCGGTGAGCACAAGACAGTTTATTTTCGATTATGAAAGTGTGCAAAGCTGAACTATTGGATTGTGGAAAGTGTAATTAGAAAAAGTGGATTTAAGTTGGAATAAAAGTATTAGAGTTGATTATAAATTGAGATTTATTGTTTTGATTCGAAAAGTGTAAATAAAGAAGAAATTCTAAAAGGAGTAATAAGTTTTATTTAACGAACCTTGGAAAAATATTACAGTATCATGTATTTGTTAAGGTAATTGTGACGCTGCGTTTCAGTTTTTGCCAAAGAAATAAGGTTTTGCGGATTTTTGAATTTTATCTTGAATATCTTACTAATAGTTTGTCAGATTGGGGCCTAAGATCACCTGAGTTTGTTCCTGTAAAAATTATGTAGTGCTGCGAAACATTCTCATGCTAGGTTTGTACACTATCCGTATGTGATTCTCAACAAGTAAAAAAAAATATATTCCAAAGTCAAGAACTTTGGATTTTTCTCTTAAATGTTGAGATTAAAAAAAAATGATATACGCCAATTTTAAATTTTTGCAAAAAGAATTAAGAGTCTTATTTTTTAAATATCAAATTTTTAATTACAAAATTTTTCTTAGGTTTCGAATAATAATGTTTTTCAAACCACTTAAAAGTTTTTGTTTAAAAATTTTCGATTTATATTGAATAAACCGATAGCGGGAAAGTCAAAATCGTCTTATATTGAATGATAATTGCACAGCTCTTAAAAATTAGACAGTACAGAAAAAACTTATCAAAATTCTTGGAACCATTTTAAAATATGAAAATTTAAAGACACAATTACACATATTCAAAAGTTTTAGGGCCTCTAGCATGCAAAAATTGATCAAAATCAGTAGTACCACTTTGGAAAAAATCGTAAACAAAAAAAAATTATTATTAATAATTTTTTTTTAAGATTGCAAAAAAAATTGTATGGCGTGTTTAAGAAAAATCAGTTGATTCGCTTACACTGTAGTCCAACAGACAGATAGAATTGCAAGATCCACTTTAGTTGTCGTTCTTATCGTTTAACGATCAACATCTCGATTTACGAATACATAACGATCCGCGCCGTAAGAGTTTTTTCTAAAAAGTGAGCGTAATTTTTGAACCTGTTTGTTTCGCCAAACCGAAGTAGCAGCGGTTCTTTATTTCAATTCTTCGTCGGACGTTCGAAACTACTCTTAAATTACGAAGAACATGCTTAGCCCGTTTAATGTTCTGGAAATAGAATTGACGAAAATCGAAAATATCAAGAGCCACAAAACTGAACGCCAATTTTTGTATTGCATATAATCTATAAGCTACCACTTATTTTTTTTAAACTAAAAAAAGAAACAGGTTACAAGAATAAGAATTTTTGTTTAGAGGATTCACCGGCATTTATTATTTAACTTAAAACAAGCTAATTCTCAATTAAGTAATACTTAATTCTAAGGAATTAAGGAACACCCGACAGAGAAACTATCGAGATCGAGTTGAAGAAGAGTACCTACACTGAAAATAAAATCTAGATATATATGATAAAAATCTAGGTTGATTTGACAAAAATTTTGTCAATATACGTCCAACAAAAAGTTTTATCAAATTGACAAAAATTATAGAATTCTGTTGAGGAAACAAAAAATATTTTGTTGTATCCATAAAATTGTTTTGTTATGCTAACAGATAAATTTGTTGAAATAACAAAAACATTTTGTTAATATGACAAAATTTCGTAGAATTTACAAAATTAATTTATTATATTAACAATTCTTTTGTTGTATTAACAATTTTTTTGTTAGTGTTATTGTTTTTTTATTATTATCGGATTAACAAAATTTTTTTGTTAAATTAACAAAATTGTTATGTTAAATTAACAAAATTGTTTTGTTATATTAACAAAAATTTCTTGTTATATTTTGTTAAATTAACAAAATATTTTGTCAATTCAACAAAATATTTTGTCAATTTTACAAATTTCTTTTGTTGAATCCACAAAAAACAAAATTAATTTTGTCAAATAGTTTTTTTTTTGGGATTTAAGTCCACAAAAATTGGCGTTTCGTCTCTACGATCTCGCATGCAACCATCTGTGAGGGTGTATGGACAATACGCAATTTTTGTTAAGTTCAGTAAATCTTACATCGAGTTTTTAACAAAAACGAAATGTGAACTATATCATACACAAAAGAAATTTGTTGGTTTCCTTACAAAATAGTTTTATCTATCTGATAATATTATTTTATCAATATTACAAAATAATTCAACCCCAAAACAAAATATTTGTCATTTTAACAAAAATGTTAGATCGACAAAAAAAAATTAACAAAACAAAATTGGCAAACATTTACAAAACAGGTTTTTTGTAGATACAACAAACATTTTGTTAACATCACAAAAACGTTTGTCGATGTGAAAAAAATCTCTGTTTTATTTTGTTAGATTAACAAAACTTGGTTTGTTAAACTGACAATATTACTTGTAGTGCATGTTTTGTTAAACTGACAAAAAATCATGCTGGATTATAAAAATTTTGTGAAATCAACAAAATCATTCTTTCGTATTGACAAAAATTTTATCAAAACGATAAAATTGTTTTGTTAAAGGTCAACAAAACGTTTTTGTCAATATTACCTAGGAATTTATTTTCAGTGTGGAATCTTGTGTCGATAAAATGGTCTTTTAAAATTTGGTATCGTCAGCGTTGAGTAAGAATAAGAACGAGAGGACCTAAGTGGCTACCTTGCGGCACACTTGAGATAGCTTAGAAATCCGGTCTCTAAGGCTGAGTAGCTGAAGGATATTTTTTATTTTAATAATGGAAATACAAAATTAGACATAATGCACTTTCACTTAAAAAAAACCTAATATTATTAACTAACTCTTCTCTAGAAAAACAGGCATTCCTATTCCTAAACATGTCAATAGAAACACTTTTAGCAAAAGAAATCAAGAATTTATTAAAACGATTCGTCATTCTTATATTGTTAACAACTTTTTTTTTATAACTTTAGAGAATCCAATAACCCACCAAAAAACTACTGAGATACAAATCGTTGAATGTAGTCACTCAAAAAACATTCTAAACTATGAATTAAAAATTTGACATTCTAGAATTTCAGTTTCGTAGTGCTTACTCAACCAGTTCTAGACCATCTTCTAGGTGTCTTGAAAAGTTCATGCGATTTGTTTAAATTTGAAGCACAGTCTCTGAAACTCGCTTGATTGAATCGCGGTTTCAGCTAAGCGGGCTCGATTGTACATATAAAGTATGTTTAATATAATTTCGCTGATGTCTTTTTATCGGTGAAGTTCAAAAATCTGAAATAATAAATGACAGCTTGTAAATTGCTTCTGCACACAGATATTTACTTCAATTGGTCTATATGTAGGACGACAGAGGACTAAGAAGTGCTTGTGAAAAAACAAAAGCTTGCCAACAAGAAGGCATAAAAACACTTCTGTCATATTTATCTGGGGCAAAAAGCTTCTATATTCATATTTTGTTTGTTACAACAACTTATGCTTCGTTTCTATGACAAAGATGCTGATAACGATGAAGATGACAAGGGTTTGTTTGTACACAGGTGCTTCCATTTATTATACGAAGAAAAATTGAAAAAGTAGAAAAATGCTCTTCCATCACAGGAATAAAGATTTTTTTTTGGGACTCAAAACACCACACAATGACTATTTAGTCCTTATTCTTTGCCTCCTTCTGCTCATGGATCCATCAGATGGGTGACTTTGTGTTATAAAGATAGGTACAGGAAGAGAGATAGGAGAAAGGATGTTGGTGACAACAAAAACACTGTATAGGTTTTATTTTTTTTGATAATTCAGAGAAGAGTAGGTTTAGATATGAGGAATTTTCTTCTCGTTCCATCATCCTTCGATGTCCTTGCTTCGACAATAACCAAGAAAGAGATTTTTGTGCACATTTACGCGACAATATTTCGAAAGGAAGCTATGGTCCTTCATGAGTGATGGATATTCTTTGATGCATCATAGTACAGAAGATATAGATGGATGTGAAGATTTTTCCTTTTTTTTTTTTGTTACCGTAATGGAAAAAAGGATATTTTACAAATAACAAGCAGAGAATTTTTAACGTCAAAGAGACAGTTTGACAGTTATGAAGGTTTGCCTCTAATGAAGATGGGTTTTTGTATTTGACAATGCTTTGAAGGTGGGTAAATTGAAAATTTTTTTGTTCTTAATTCTTTTTCATCTTCAAACAAAATAATTGCTGCAATTTAAAAACGGTCAAGGTTTTCAGACCTTAATGGTGTCATTATGTTTATGGTTATAGCATGTTCCATATTCTGCGAATTCAAATTTTAATTGCTTTGAAAAATACAATTCTGAAGAGAAAATTCAATTCAAGAAAAACATTGGCATTGGCATTTTGTGCGCACTTAATTGAACAATTAAAATTAAATGTTCTCCGTCAGCATCAACTGTGCTGAAAATATCATTGTGTTAACATCTCCTTTATAACATTTCAATGAAAACTCACTTCAACATTTTTATTTTCTAGTTCCATGTAGTGTTGTTTATCTTTGGTTTTTTACTTGCGACTTATAGGTACTATAAGGCAAGTTATGCATTCGTAAAAAAAATCGAACTCGAGATTTTGATCAAAGTTGACATTACGATGATAGCGAAGACCAAAAAAGTGGGTCTCGCAATTCTGTCTGTCTGTCTGTCTGTCTGTCTGTCTGTCTGTCTGTCTGTCTGTCTGTCTGTCTGTCGGTTCGACTACAGCCTAAACGGCTCGGCCGATTTTCTTCAAACTTGGTAGATATGGGTTTTAATTTTTTACCCCCGGACGTTTTTTTCTATTTTTTTTTAAGACCAAAAATAACGGTACCTGCCATACGATTTTTTTTCGAAATTTTATAAATATTTTTTTTTCTCAAAAACTGTCCCACAGAATTTTTTAAAAAAAATTCCAAAAATTTCATTTGGTAAAAACTAGCTAATGGTTGAAAAAAATTTTACAAAAAATTGTTATTTTCGGTAGCCCCCCTGGGTCCATTTTTTTTGTTTTTGATTTTCTCGAAAACGGTACAGCCGATTTTAATAATTTTTTTTATGCCAAAGCTCCTCTAAAGTTTGAATATTATTACATATTCAAATTTTCAATTTTTAATTTTTTGGATTTTTAAAAAAAAATTCAAAATTTTTTTTTGGAATCTCAATATTTCGAAAACCCCTTGCTCGATTTTTTTCAAACTTAGCAAATAAAAGTTTCTTAATATAATCTACAAGATTTGAGAAAAAAAATTTTGTTTTATTTAAAACTAACGGTACCTTCCATACAAATTTTAAAAAATGGTTTTCGAAAATCGCATTTTTCTCGAAAACGGTTCCGAGAATTTTGCTAAAATTTTTTTTCTTTTGATTAATCTTTACAATTTATAATTTAATAAAAAAAAATTTTAAATCTAGATATTACTGACTGTACCTACCATAGAACGATTTTTTCGAATTTTGAATTTCTCATTATCGACTAAACGGATTTTAATGAAATTTTTTTATAAAAAAGCTCCTAAAAAGTTTAAAAAACATTGCATTTAAAAACTTAAGAAAAAATATTTTTTCAATTTTTAGAAAAAAAAGTAATTTTTTTTTTTTGAAAAATTCGATATCTCAAGAACGGCTTTGTATTTTTTTTGGAAATTAGACTTTTATTCGTACAATAATAAAAACTTAAGGTTGGCGTACCAAAATTTTTTCTTAAAAATGTTTTAAAAATTTTGTACATAAAAGCTTATTTTTTTAAGGAACCACTACAAAGACTTATAATTTTTGTTCCTGCATAAATTCATATTTGCATATCATTCTGTTTTTATCTCTTACTACTTAAAGAATTAAAAAAAATTCATTTTATCCTTATGAACAGTTTTTTCTAATAACATTCGTTTTTAAAATTCCTAGTCTATTACATAGGAGCAAGTTCGTGCGACCCAGTCGTGCATTTTATTTTTGTTTGTATTTGCTTAAAATATATTTCCAAAATATACATGAACTATTTCGAACATCAAAACTTTCTAAGGCTGATTTATACGCAACACCTACGTTCTTAGAGAATTCCTACTGAAAATTCTGTTATTGAAAAGCTGTGTACTTTCTCGGAGTAATTGATTGTTAATCATTACTTTCTATCATTAAAATAGGTTCTCTTTTGAAGATTGACGAAAGCCAAACTCACAGAACAGAACACCCAACAGCGAAATGGAAATATTAAACATTTTTGATTGCATCATCAGTCTTTGTTTATGTTCATTTTGCTGCGGAAAGTTTACTTTTCCTTTTGAATTTTTTTAAAAGGTGTAAAATACTATCAAACAAGAAAAGAGGGTAATTTTCTATTTTTTGAAGAAAAATTGTATGATATTTATTATATTTATGTGTTAGCAACTTAATCGTTTGACAATATCTAATTAAATAATTTGTTAAACAAGATGGCACGCGGCAGAATAATCGTAACTGGAGAGCTAAGAGCTCCTTATTAGATTCTATAAACTATTTGTTTCGAAAATAACATTAATATATATAATAATATTTAATTTCAAATGTCCTATTGGTCTGTCCATTCCGATCGGCTTTTTTCAGTAGACGAGAGACTTCCTTACATGACACGATACCCCTTTTAGAAGACATCGCCTGGGAATCAAATCCAGACCTCCGATGTGATAGTCATAGTTCGTTTATCAACACCAAGAATTGGTTTTTCACTTCATCACATTTTTAACTTAAATCTAATCAATACGGCAGTTTTTCAAGATTCAACTATTTTGTTAAATAATGCTGCAAAAATTAGCGGGCCTCCACTGTCCAAAAACTAGCAAATTATCAAACGAAAATAGCTTCGACTACTTCCATAAGAAAAAATCAGAAATCAAAAACTTCAAAAACTTTCGAAATCGTCAAAGTAGATAATGGGTATTTGAAATCACAAGAAAGATCAAAAAAATTGCATAATCATCTTAGAAGATTGAAGAGTTCTAGGCTTAATTAAAAAAAAAATACCTAAAGAAATTGCTTCAGGATTTGCCAAAATTTCATTGGAAATGAACATGAAAAGCTGAGGGTGCTGTTGTCAGCGATATAATGAAGTGAATAAAGAAGTTACAGACAAAAGTTAGTTTATGTAGATATGAAGACAAAACGGAGCCTGGTGGCACACGAGCATTAATTTTATGAATATCAGACTTAAAACGGTCCAAAATAACTCGAAAGGTAATTTCTTATCCAACGAAGAAGAGACTCTTCGATACCAAATGCAGGCATTTTCGATACAAAAAAGCTTTAGAAATATCAAGTACAATTTCTTTTGTTTCTTCAAAATGATTTAAGGATTGGTTCCACTTTTCGGTGAGATATTCCGTCAAATCACCTATTGTTGCGAAAGCCATACTAACGGTCATAAGAGCTTTCGTTCTTTGAGATATGTCTTAAGCTGATTGTTGATCAGCGTTTCCATTACTTTGAAAAGAAGGGACCAAGGTGCAAATGGTTGGTAATTGGAAGGGTAGGAAGATTCGGCTTTTTTATGGACCATCTCGGCAAATGCCGTTTTCCATCTACTCGAATTGTCAAAATAATTGCAAAGTTTAAAAAAAAATCAAACATGAAGTTTTTAAAATATTAATTTTTCAAAAAAAAAATTGAAAAATTCTACCACACCATAATTTAAACTTTTTAGAAGCTTTAACGTACAAAAATTGATCAGTTGTACCGTTTTAAAGAAAATCAGTAATCAAAAACAATGGTTCTATGGGAAGAACCATTTATAACTAATTTTTGTATTTTTTTTAACCATAAGGTACTGTAGGAAAAGAAATGTTTACTTGTGATGAAGGTACTATAAGGCAAAGCTTTCATTTGGAAACTCGAGGTTTTGATCAAACTTGGTATTACAATGAAAGAGAACACGAAAAAAGTGGGTCCCGCGACTCCCTTTTGTCTGTCTGTATGTCTGTATTTCGACCAGCAATCTAAACCTCTGAAGCGATTTTCTTCAAACTTTGTACGTAAGGGTCTTCGGTGATTCCTTAAAAAAAAAAAAACAAGTCGTGTAAAAAATTTCCAAAATCATTTCTCTCAAGTTTATTAGGAAATCAGCCGAACCTTTTAGATTGTAAACGAACAAACAGACTAAATGGCAGGACTCAATTTTTTTCGTTATCGCAATATTAAGACTGATGATAATAACATTGAGTAATTTTTTTTTTTGAAAGCATAACTTGCCATACACTATTACAGTGCATAATGTAGTACATAGGTAAATCTATACTGTAAGTAAAAATGTATTTAAATTTAAATGAGTGTCAAATATCGAGCCGAGTAAAGCGTTCCACATTCGTGTAGCACCGCTAAAAAATAAATATCTTTACTTGACCAGTACGTCGTTCAAAGTTGGTCTCAAGGGTAAACTGATGAGCATTCGTAGAAGCTTTGTATATAAAACTTATAGTATACTATCAAGAAGACGAAAGATTGTGGCGACATCTTAGGGATAGGCACTGCAATTGGTAGATTTGTCTGGGCTAAATTTAATAATAAAATATTCTTTTTTTTACTACTTGTTTTGCATGTTATCCTCCTCTCCGTCTCCACTGTAAAAGCGTGCGCTAATTTCTGCGCCACCACCAGGCTAGCGTTCGCAATACAAAATCACGCTCCATGATAATACTATAGGTTATATATACAAAGGTAGAAGTACGGGTATTATGGTTGAATTGTTCGAGAGGAGGAATGCAACTGGCTATTTCACTAGGGCACTGTTCCTAAAAATAGCGGTAAAATAATGATAGACATGAACATTGCGGCGGTGCTTGAGAGATACAAATTCAGCTCTCTTTTAAATTCTGTCCAAGAGATTTAAGTGGGTTTTTAAAGCACCTACCCAGATATAGGAATTGTACCGAGTTTTGAAAGAATAAAGTATTTTTATATAACAGCTAGATCAGAAGGGGTAAAAAACTTCTTGCATCGGCGGAGAAAACCTAAACACTTAGCAGCGTTTTTGGCAGCGCCAAATATGTGATCACTCTACAAACGATGGTTCGTATAATGCACATGCCTAGAACTGGAAGCTATTCAGTCTCCTCGATGCAAGTGCTATCCATGGATAGTGGCACTGAGGGAGGGTTACGCTTTAGCAACAGTTAACAGCATTGATAAGAAAATTCAATATTTAAACCTATTTATTGAAGTTAAACGTGAGCATTTACACGCAGAAAAAAAAGTAGAACACAAAAAAATTTCAAGTTGAATTTAAATAATTAAATTTCATATCCAGTAGCGTAGCTAAATGAGCGAGCGCCTCGGTGAAGTAAACAAATTAGGCCCTCCAAAAATCTATTTATAAATAAAAACCTATTTCGTTTTTCATTTCGGAAAAACACATATAGGATATACATAGGTACCTGAAATTTTAATCAAGTTTCGCTTTCTGATAGACTGTTGCTTCAAATTTTGAAGATTTGCAAGAAATATAAAATTACTAAGCCTTGAAATAAAATGTAGTTTTGCTAAATCTCCACAATACATTTGTTCGTCATTGATGCCAAATAATTAAGCAGATAGTTCCTAAACCTGCGTAGTCCCATTTCATTTTTAGACTTTCACTAACAAATTTGACTAAAAATGTATGTTTTATTTCACTTCACCTTATTTTAATTACTTTGTGAAAGACCTAAGAACTATCCACGAAATTTGAGTTTTATCTTTTAATTTCAAAAAAGGACTTTCAATTTGAGCAACTGAGCCATTATTTTTTGAACCAGTGAAAGTTCTCCTTGCATATATTTAAAAATGTTTCACAAGTGTCAAAACTCGAATCCATATGTCAAATCTCAAACGTCAAATATATTTGTGGTTTTCCATTTGGTTTTGTTTTTTTCTCAATATGTCAGTGATAGAATTGACATTTGCCGCCATTTGCAAAAATTATAGCATCCTCAGATAAAGTGAGAACTTTTGCGCCACCTTGTAAGATTGTGCCAAGACTTTGAATAAGCGTCGACTGTACTTCATACATATATGCTATAGACACTTTATTTTACGTATTTAAAAAAATCTACGAAAATATGCTAAAACCATATTCTCGATTTGCCATCAACAAAAACGAATTACCTAAATTACATTTGTTGTATTGTAGTTGTAGTATTTCATCAGATATAATTTGTTTTGGCTTTCAACAATGTCAGCCCATTACCCGCAGAATGACAAACAGCATTTTTCATTCTTATCATTCTTAAAAGCTTTTCAAGCCCCTAAAATAGCGCCTGGCTGCCTTTTGCCTTGACTCAAGCAAAATATTATACACAAAAAAAAAACTAACACACAGCATCAGCCAGCCAGCGATAGCGTGGCAAAGTAATTGTTCTCACTTTATCTGATTATTTCATCTTTTCCATCTATCAAATGCTGAATTCGTCGTCGTCTGGCACGTCATTTTTCAGACAATAGGAACCTCACACAGCTAAACAAAAAAAATCCCAAAACTTTTCTTCCTTCGAAATGTAGATACGTATGTAGCGTACCTAAATGCAAAACAATGCCGCCACAAGCCGCACAGACTAACTGACTATACATTAAGCTTACAATGGGGCAATGTCAGTTCAGCAGTTGTCTCTCTGTAAGTAATAAATTCATTGTTCCATCAGTAAGACCGCACAACAAAAGAAAGCCATATTCTGCAGCTCATTCATCTCGTGGCAAAGTCACAGAATCATAAGCTTCAGCGGTGTGGTGGTCGACGGCGGCGGCAATGGTGGAGATGAAGACGACGATGGCGACGTTTCTGCTCCTTGAAAAACAATTATTTGTGTTAAACTGAAATATTTCATCCAAAAAGCCGCCCTGGGGCGCTCTGAATTACTTCTAAGTGCGCAGATCCCCCAAAGTTCTCTGACCTCTCTGTTTCGACGATTGCCTTTCTAAAAGATCTGAAGAAAAAGTTCCTTTCACTTTGAGGTTAGTTTTTTTTTAACTTTTTTTTTGTTTTGATGGACATGAGTTCTCAAAACCTCTTGTTTTGGCCAGCCTTAGCAAAAAATAAGCAATAAATAAGTCTGTCCGGAATTTGTATCATTCCAAGCTACACCTGAAGGCAATCAAAGTTGTTATCGTTGTGCAAATGAATGTGATTAATGGTTGTTTTCGTTCTCGTTATTTTCTTCGGATGAAAAAGTTTGACTACTTCAGAAAAGACTAATGAATGTGTCAACTCAAACATGTATGTCCTTTTAGATTTTAAGAAAACAAATTTTCTTTTGGTCTTTTTTTCTGTTTGGGCATCCCTAAGGGTTTATCGGAATAAGAACTGCCTATCCTTCAAATAATGCGATCAACAAAGGTGAGCGAAAAATGTTTTGAACCAGTTTTTTTAAGGATTTTCGTATAATAAAGAGCTTTCGGGAATATATCTATTGTTATGTGAATAATATTAAATTTGAAAATAAGAAATAAGACGAATTTTCGTCTAAAAATTTAACTATCTTGAGATACACAGTTTTTCTGAAACTTACTTATTAAAATTTTAACTGAGTATTTGAAGAATATAATTATCCTCATTTAAGACTTGAAATTGAGACAACAAGAGTTTGTTTTTTTAATCGGAGATTGTTTCATACAACGACATACAAAATGTAATGCGGGATACAAAGATAATGTGCATTTTTGTGATGATGGAGATATGTATGTCTATACCCTACTTTCAAAAACTTTTAGAAATACGCGTTCAGAAATGTTTGATCAGTTTGATTTTCTCTAGTGACTTTAGTGACTCCATTTTGAGTTTGTTCCTATATACAAATATGCGCCTCATATTTAAGGATGATTTCTTGGCCACAATTGGGATTCTCTTTAGAATGCTCCAAAGCTCAGTTAGCGAATAAAGGGCTTCAAGGTAGATTGCGTACAGTTCATGGTTGTACCGTCTCCGGAATCGTCCTTTCTCACATATGGGGCCAACAATTCTCCATAAGACTTTTCTCTCGAACGCATAGCTAAGAGGTCGGAGTGCCTTTTGCTAAGCACCCAAGTCGCGGATCCATATGTGAGTACTGGCAGGACCATGGTCCTGTACAGCAGCAGTTTTGAAGTTATGGTGAGATTTCTCTATTTGAAGAGCTTTGACAGACTATAATAGGCTCTGTTGGATTAGAGAAACCGCCCGCGTATTTCTTCTTCTATATTGTATCGGCTGCTACTATTGACCCAAGGTATTTAAAGTGCTCCGCTATCTTGATTGTTTGACCAACAGTTCGTTTCGCATTCGGCGCCACCATGTACTTTGTTTTATCTTCACTAATGTGCAGCCCCAGATTTTGTGCCGCCTGCTCGATCTGGATGAAGGAATCGTGTACAGCTTGTTCGGTTCTTCCGATGATGTCGATGTCGTCTGCGTAAGCCAGTAACAGGCCGGACCTGTTGACGATGGTCACTCTTGTTGCCGTGCTAGAGTCACAGATTGCTTTCTCCAACGCCAGGTTTAAGCGGAGGCAGGCCAAACCGTCCCCTTGTCGGAATCCATTAAAGATGTTGATTGGTCTGGATAGCAACCCGGCTATTTTTACTTGGCTTTTTACGTTTGTCATGGTCAATCACATAGTCGTGTCAATTTGTTTGGGATGCCGAATTTTCTCATGGCTTTGTAAAGTTCTACCCTGGCTATGCTATCATAGGCGGCCTTAAAGTCTATAAACAGATGGTATGTTGGGATGTTAAACTCTAGACATTTTTCCATCGCCTGCCTAAGGGTAAAGATCTGATCAGTTGTTGATTTGAAATGAATTAAACCACACTGATATTGTCCGATGATGGTTTTAGCGTATGGGGTTATCCGGTCTTGTAGGATAGAGGAGAGTATCTTATAGGCGGTACTCAACAACGTGATACCTCTATAATTGCTGCACGTTGTGACATCTCCCTTCTTATGTATGGGGCATATTATACCTTTTCGCTAGTCTTCTGGCATTTCTTCCTGCTCCCATACGTGCACTATAATATCATGAATTTCTTGACGTAAGACGCCGTGATGACATAATTCGACTTGTATGCCATCGGCTCCCGGGGCTTTGTTCTGTTTAAGCCGGCCTATAGCCTTTTCAACCTCTTCTATGCTTGTTGGTGGCAACATAGGGTATTCTTCTTGAAGTAGTGGAGCCACCACTTCTGCAGTGTGCTGACCATTTAGCAATTCATTAAAGTACACTTCCCATCGCTCCAAAATGCTTTCAGGATCGGTGATCAGATTTCTCTCTCCACCATTGCAGTATGTGCAGCGTGGTGTGTACTGCGTCATGGTTCGGACGGATTGGTAGAACTTCCGCGCCTGGTGCGAACCTCGCTCTCGGCAATTTTCTATTCCACAGATTAGGTTCTTCTCCCAGGCTGATTTTTTTTTGTCTGTGAAGCCGTTTTTCTATTCTTGTCTATGGTTATGAATTTGATCTCCTCTGTAAGTTGGATCTTATACGGGTGTAAGCCCAAGTCCCAATGCAAAATTCGCCAAGTTAAACTCTATTAAAAGTCGAATTCTTGCACCATCTTCCATCGGCAGATTTTGGGTTCCTTAGACATATGATTATTGGCTTATTAATTACTGAACGCTCGTCTCAAATTTGGTGACTAAAACTTTGAAGAGTCGTCTAAGAAGAGCCACTACGTCTGTGGTAAAATGAGCCCAACGTTTTGCACTAACGAACACTCATTTCGATAATAGAGTTTTATCATTTGGCGGTGATATTGAGTCGTGTAACTTACCACGGTGATTTGGTATTTGGCAATTCAAAAACCCCTTACAAACTCCACCTGAACTACTTTTTGAAATGATAGTCATCGCTTAAAAGTGTTAGACGATAAAATTATATTCTTACTTCAACACTTGGCCTTCAAGAACTTTTTATGTTCGCTACAATATTGAACGGCATTTTATATACATATGTACATATGTAGTTGATTCGTAGTAATAAGGGGAAGATCCTTACTATTATTAAGCGTTATGAGAACAAACTTTTTGGTTTATTTATTTTTAGTAGAACATGGGATCAGCGTGTCCTAACTCCCAGAATTGTTAAAGTATTATTTCAATGCGATATTAACACTACTGGGACTTCAGCATCTTAACCACAATGTTATGTAGGTATGTTATGATTATGACTAGACATCTACAATTTCCATTGCTTTTTAAATTTCGATCCTATATGTTTTTCAAAGTATCAAAACAGTACATTTATTAGGTACTCTTAAAAAAATTTGATTGTTACAATAAACAACTAAAAGCAAAATCAACTTAAAAAAAAAGGTTTTAACTCGTAAAACGTAATCTACTCATACATATATGAAGAGAAGTCCTGATAAAAAATACAATCCCTATAATCTCGAAGTCGTCCAAAAAACTAACAACAAAATTCATTTAACCCTGAACACTGCATAGAATATTGATAACAATATCATAGAACTTAATCCACATCGCATGTGACAGCTGAATTAACAGAAAAAAAAACACATCAAAGAGTCTGTCAGATGAGATTATGAGTTATGTCCATATCGGTCGGTGAGTATAGCACTTTTTTTTCGTGACGTTAGCACGAACCCTAATAATAATAAATAACAAAGTTCTATCATTCTCATTCCTGCGCTGTAAATAATGATGTTACGGAGTCTTATCAACATCTATATATATAAGTGGTGCGATTTAATTAACGACACCACACGACACTTGCCTGTCGCCCTCGTTTCCCGGTCAGCTCGACCATTTCAATTAATGAATCTATCACTATTCGACAGCCTGTGAAACACAAAAACGTCATAACTTAATCTCCACCGAAGCGACGATATATCAAGACACCACACATCGCACACGCTTCGATGTTTTCAATAATGAAGTCCTTATTGTTCGCGTCTGTCATGTATCGATATTTCAAACACAAACACAAAGCCGACCATTACGTAATCGATTTTATAAACTTTTGTTGTTACAGGAACTCAGCCTCATCCCTAGTTTTCTTTTTTTGTTGGTTTCGTGTGGTAATGGAAACCAAAACGATTCGTGAAAACAATCTGCTAAATCACTGTGTAAACAACAGAGTACACAAAATTAAATGAAAGACACGCAATTTTTGTTTATAAACTAAGAAAATAATAAAAAAAAAAAAAACGGAAAAACAAACTCAAAACAAAAATCACACAGCTGAATCAGCAATCTAGATATCTAGCATTCTGAATCTCGATTCTCCAAAGAAGCCCAAAGAAAACAACACATAAATTTCACTCAATTGCAGTGAAAACAAGAAGTGAAAAAAGGATGAATAGGGAATCCCACAGTCAAACGTTATCGCTGTTTTTCCCCAGAAAAAAAAAACTAAACAAATAAGCAGCATACAAAAAATTAAATAAATAAAATAACAATGGCTGAAAAAAAAAGTTGAAGTTGAAAGCAAATCTAGGACGGAAATTATGCGAGGAGCGCAAAAAGAGATAATTTTAGCAAAAATATTAAAAGAGGAAAAAGTGAAGGGGCTTCTTTTTTTGTTTTGTTCGCTGGTAATATTTATTTTTATGGTTTTTGTTAGCAGTTTTGAGTTGGATCTTGAGAGTCTGTAGGTATGGGTAGGTGCCTACTAGAAAGCTTTTAAATTAATGGAAATGTTCACCCACTAGTTAAGTGCTGATTTCCAATTACATAAATTAAGAAAAACAGAAACGAAACATTGATTAAAAAATCGAAGAATTAAAGAGACCTTTTAGACGCGAACAACACGTGCAAATGAAATTCTTGTCCTTGAATGAATTTTAAAATGTACTTTCAAACAAAAAAAAAACAACATCATCATTGACTTTTTTTTTTTTGTAAATAGGTAAGAGAGAATCTTATTAATAATATTAGATTGAGATGAAGGGAATAAAGTGGATACGCATTTATGGAAAATTAAAGATAAGGTAAACTCTTAGGCCAGGCGCGCACATTCAATTTTTAGTTTCGCAATTGTTTAGTTGCTTAAATGAAACATATGGGCTTATATGGGACACAGCGCACTTAGAGTAACGCGATACGAGCAACTAAAAAGTTTGTGTTTTGACACAAAATAAGCGATTGCCTTAATTTTTATTCGCAACAGTTGAGCTGTTTTCTATAAGCGCAAGAGACAAAAAGAGTGTGAACGTGAGTAAAGAGTTGCCAGTGCGCGGTACTCTATCAACTGGTGATTGAACTATTTGAATTCGATTACTGTTGCCAGTGCGCGGCTAGCCTTATTGATCATACACATTTGCGTTAAATGCTTCGTTAAAAAATAACGAAAGCTGATAACATGTCGTTTTGACACAGAACATTTTTTACCCCCAACACCGGAAAAGAAGTTTTACTTCAAAAAGACATTTTTTGAGTATTTACTTTGGGTATAAATTACAAAATTCATTACGAATTATAAATTTCTAATGTAAAACACATCTACTGGAACTTCACACGTATCCTTGAAGTCAAATGTAAAGTAAATACATGAGCACTCCTATTCCCCATTTTCTACAATGAAGGAGAACATTTTTATACACATACATATAAATAATTAAAAAGGAAAATCATTTTGAAGTTTCTTTTATTCGTGTACAGCGCCAATATTTCTCATCATTTTAGGATCGATTTGGATAAGATTTACGATCCAAGAGTTGAACGACCGGTTTACAGTTGAATTGAAATTTAATAAAAAATTACAAAAAACAAGCAAAATATATTGAAACGCGAGTACTGTATCATCCATCAAAATGAAGGGTAATTCAAGTTGGACTTAATACTGGGGGGTTATTATGAAAAACGATACTCGTTAAAAATAAGGCGTATTCGTTAAATTGCGATTAGGAAAAGCGAGAATCGTAAAAATTACGATACTCGTATTTTTATTTACGAGTGCCTTCAGCTCTCGTTCAGCTTTCGTTTTGGCGGTAGTTGTCAAATGTCATTTATTTTTTTATTTTTGTTTGGTTGGTTTTTGTTTTGTTAAGTGAGCAAAAAAATGTAAGTAAATAATAAATAAAATTGTGAAAAACATAAAAATAAGTTATTTCTAACCTTCTGGCCTACAAGCGCTTTAAAAAATTATCATTTTTCGTTTTTGCCTGGCAACTTTTTTTGCTTTCTATTTTCGTATCTTGTAATCGCTCTTCGCCATGACTTTCGTTTCTTCGAGTTTCGTTTTTTCTGCCGTTCGTTTCGTAATTCATAATAAGGGCCCAGTATTTAGCAATTTATACGTTGCAATTTTGTAGTTGTTTCTGTGTTGGGTTGCATTTCAACTGCACACAAATTTATTTCGATTTACGTGCTTATAGCTTATGTAACTTTTAGGCTTAGTTACATTCAAGTTTTTGACAACTGAAAAACTGCTTTTTGAGGTTACTTGAATTAAAATTTTATTTTAAATATACTCGTATACTAACTCTTGTTTATCTCTGGGTTAAGTAAAGGACTGACAACATTACCCTTTTTTATGACAAAAATATTAGCAGGTGTTAAAATAATTCCGCCCAGTTTTCAGTGCTGCTGGTAACTTTGACCTAAATCTGTAAATAAATTGAACTCAAGTTATCTCCGAAATAGTTTTTCAACTTAGAATTAACTTAAATTGTCAATTGCCAAATATCTATCATAATCAAAGTGCGACAATAGGGAAATGTGTTTTGACTATCGAAACAGAGATATATAGGGATCATACACGACATAATAGACACATTGCCGCAGGACAATATATTTTGTTGTTGTATACATATCTGCGCAGACCGCCTGTGTCGTGTCTATCCATATCGACTGTTTGCAGCGACCATCTGCGTGAATTAAATCTTTTTGAACATAAATTATGCCCGTTGCCGTTATACTATGTTTCAATGGTGTACAGAGCTCCTCATGGATCTCATCGACAAAAACATCCTCATGGATGGCGTAGTGAAAAGTCACAATCCAAACAGGGTCTTATAAAGACGCTTGTAAGCGCAACTTAAGTGGATGGCAAATAGCAACTTTGGCGCTGTTATCGTTAAGATGGCCGTAAATAAGAAGAACATTAGAGAAAACACGCAAAAATGGAATTCCTCAAATTGTTTCCATACGATTTTTTTAAAGTATGTTTTTAATTTTATGACAGTTGTTTATTTAGCTAATGTTTCACTTTCACATGGGTCTTATAACATAAAAGATAAGTAAAATTTTTAATGTATGTATGTATTATTTTGTAATTTGTTTATTAGATTTGCTGTCATATACAGCCAAAATGACAAACATTCAAAAGAACATTTTTATATGGTATAGATAATGGTACCCATCAGAGGAATGTTAAAAACTTTGTTTTGAAAATCATATCTTTCCCAAGAACGGGACATGTAATTTTGATTAAAATTTTTCTTTTCGCTAATTTTTATGAAATGTTACTCATATTTAATTCTTTTTTTCTAAATCAAGAACCAGTTTTTTGATTTTTGACTTCTCATTATCGGCATAACGGAGTGAAAAGAAATTTTTCGTACTAAAGATTCTAAAAAGTTAACAAGAGTTTTGTTTTGTTTTTGCAAATGAAGAGTTTACATGTGTGAGTTTTGGTTGGTTTGCTTCTCAAGAGCTTCAAAGTCACTATCAACCGATAACACGGTGATTTGGATATGGCGTAGTAAACAATTTTTGTGAATATTTAAAAAGATTAACTGTGTAAATTTTGATCAAAAATCATCGAGGTTTGAAGAAGATTAAGGGTAGATTTCGATCATCTCCATTTTGTATTTGACGGACGCGTATAGTATTAAACATTTTAATAAAAAGATCTCATGTCACCCTGTTTAGATACTTCCTCTGATTTCTTCGTAAATCCAATGCACCAAAAGCACATTTCGACGTTAAGTGACACTTGACCTTGGAAACTGCTAAAGACATATCAACACCAACGTTCTTCCTCTGAAAGTCTCCTGTTTGAAAAAAACCCTTTCGTAAGCAAACAACGTAAATCGTAAACAATCTAAATCTATCTTTCCTTGAATTTGGTCTGATCCGTATTATTTCATGCATCGTCATCAATGGCGTCCGTGGTTCTGGAAACTTATCCGTTTGCCCATGATTTGCAAGACAACCACAAACCGAAGAGCCATTTGTGGAATGATAAATGGAGAAGGGATAGCACAACCTTCAGGGAATATGGATGTTGAGTGTGGATGTGCTTCCCTTTTCTGGTGGTCTCTTCTGGTCTTATCTTCTTCTGAGCTCTAATGTGTATGGTGGGATTATACATATATGGGTTACACAGAGTATCATGTTCAATATTATGTATGACCATACGTCCTTCCGTCGCTCGTGGCTTCGCCCAATGCAAACTGGTTTCGACTAAACAAGTTACTTCTACGAATCATCTCAAGGAATGCCAAAAGTGGGCGACTGTCGCCAGTGCTAAGCACCTGCATGGGGTACGCTTGGATAAATAATAATAAGCATTAAGCTAGCGACCAACGGCAACGGAGGGAGACACATTAAATGGATATATTTTTTGAGGTTAGAAAAAAAAATATAAATAAAAACTGAAACGAGTCCATGGCGAGAGCATTCTAAGCGAATGTATCTCAACTATTTTTGTGTGGTGAAGATATTGGCAGCTGAAGCTGCATCATGACTTAACGTCGCTGCTGCACATGCAACAAACTTATGTATGACTTTGGGTGCATTTCTGCGTGGTAGACATGGTGGTTCTTCTGGATCTCCTGTAGATTTTCTAGTTTTTCCTCAGAGATCATTTTCATATCTATATACTCGCGAGTAGCTATAGCCAGCGAAAGTCGCATTTAGATGGCGACATGCCTATGTCTAATGCGTGATCGTGTTGCCTTGGAAGATTTATTTACGAACACGTATTTGGTCTTGTGCGAGGCGAGTTGTTTATTTCGAGCAGATCTTGTTAACAACATGCAGGTGCATCATAGGCGTCTCAGAATGTGAGGAGGTAATTTAATTGAATGTGTTTTTGGTTGCTGTTGTTGTTTTGTACATTATGTATATTTCCAGACTTTTAATGGAGTGCGACCGAATGGTCCTTGATGACGACGTTATTAATGAAAATTATGCACTCCCAAATGAAATAAATTAAAAAATTAAGAAACATCTAAATTTAGACCTGCACGCGTAACGTATCGCTTTCATGATTAACACATCGGTCCAGTAAGAATTTTGTGTCATGAATTCCAGCCCACAAACTTGTTATAGCCCAGTGGGAATATAATTTTGAAATGCAAACAATTATATGGCAGTTTTGTTATTTAAAGCCTAGTACTCATCTAGCGTGAAATGAAAAATAAATACGTTCCAAATTACACGCGAAGAATAAAAATGAAAATAGAATAAACTTTTCCACATGAATTTTTGATACTCACTTTGAATGAAAAAAAAAAATGACAATCATTTTTAAGCTGATTCGTTCTTTCTGTTTATAAATTTTCAATTTTTTGTTTTGAAACAAAATATTTAAATCAACTGACAAATGTCACAGTTTTCCACGTTGCTTTAAACTTTTTCCTGATGGTTGTACATTGAGAAATGAAAATCATAGCATGGAAAAAGTTGTGGAACATATTTGTTTTTCCAATCCACATTTTAGTACTCATCTCTCGTTGCGGATTTCATGCCAGTGAACCAGCAGTCACTTTTATATGAAATTTTCATTTTCACTTGAACTGAGTACTAGGCTTAAGTTGTTAGAAGAGTAATTAAAAAAAATAATTTGCCCAGAATTTTAAACGGTTTAATAAAATTATGCAGCCATTTTAGTAAGTTACAAGGTTAATAAGAAGATTTTGCTAATTTTAAACGATCTTAGCATCTTACTATTCCTTAAGGTTTTAAGTTGATTTTAAGTTAAAATCAGAAAAATTGTAGTACCCCTTGGCATAATGGTTAGCGCGTTGGACTGTCATGCGGAAGGTCTCGAGTTCGATTCTCAGCCGCTGCAAGAAAGTTTTTTTCAGGGATGTACTGCCTCTGGCGAGGAATTGACAAAGTATCTCTTGTCATGGAAAGTGCTACTCAGTAGCCGTTCGGAATCGGCAGAAAATGGTAGGTCCCCTCCGTTCGTGGTAATACGCGCATAGGAATGGTAGAGAGTTGTAAGTCACTAGATCCTGGTTCACTTCGAGCTGTTGCACCACCAAATTTATTTTTTTTTATTTATAAAATCAGAAAAATGGCTACTAGAACTTTTAATAGCTTGCTAAGTCCATACGACGTCTGCATTTTCCTCTTGGCAATTTTATTTGAAAGCGTTGAATTATGTTTTTTTTTTTATGATTCTTGAGCTAATTGTTTGCATGATGTTCGTAAGCTTACTTCCTAATTCAACAAAAAGGATGAACCTATGTACAACAATTAATCTTAAAGGAGCATTATATTGAATTGTACAGTCCAGTCACAACTAACAAAATAAATTGTAGGTTGTGACCTTTACTGCTGAGATTCCGACATTTCAAATTATAGGTCCCTTCTCCAGATTTAGGTTTGCTTACTTTGCTTTTTTTTCGAACTGTCATTGATTAGGCGTGTTCAGATGCACTATTTTTAGTAAAAGGGAATTAATATTTTACTAATTAATAAAACGAAAAAAAGGTTTAAAATTTTGGCAGAACTAGTAAATTACTTAATGTTTAGCAAATTGTTAACTAATTAACCCTAAATTTTTTTTTAAAATTCTGCCCTATTATCTTTCAACTCCAAATGGCCAGTCAACGCAAAAGGGTGATGCGCTCTTTTTATGGTCGTCCTTCCGAGAGGAATATTCGCAACGTGGTGGATAAATTCGATTCACCCATTCAATTAACAATTTTCCAATACCCGCATGTCAACGAAACGCGGAAAAATCCCAGGCAGAGAATTCGGCGTACAAGAAATCTGCGTACAAGAATTCAGCCTTTCAAACTGACGCAGGAACTCAGAGTTAACGATAAACCATTGATAACGATGAATGTTTGCTAACTGAGCTCTCGAGAGTTGGAAGTTGATCACTATTTCGGTAGAAAAATAATAATATTCAGCGGCCAATACTAGATGAATTGGTTCGTCAATAAGCATAACTGTCGAGTTTGGGACGATCACAATCCACACGAGATCAGCCAAATTGCAATACATCCAAAGAAAGCCACTGCTTGTTGTAGATTTCTAGCTGGCAGCATCATCTGTTCATACTTCCGTGAGAACGACGTTGACCAGGCCATCACCGTCAACGGCGAGGGCTAACGGTCGATTATAACCAAATTACTTTAGCCCTATAGATGGATGATATGGATATCGACGACATGGGGTTTCAATAGGTTGGCGTTTAAAACGTGCCACACAGTCCGGTGCAACAATTGAAATTCTAATAAATGATGCAACTTTGTATTTATTTGCGACTTCCAAATTTCCTTTTTTGCTTATTTATAGCTATAAAAAAAAACTAGCAGTTATTTTTTCTTAATTCAAATTTAACCAACATTTTTCCATTTACAATTTTCCTCTCTGAAATCACTTTGTCAATGGTGTCCTTTATATTCAAAAACATAATAATGAACAATGCAAATGAATATATGTTATTCAAAGAAACAAATTTTAACATCACTCGTTATTTCTCAACAGCATCAGATTTTTCTTCGAAGTCTTCTTTTTCTGGACTTTGAAATCCTTTTTAGACAAAAAAAATTAAGGAACGACATCAACAATGAAACCATTGAAATTGATTTTATTTATTTGTTTCCCAAAAGTTTTTTGTGTTTTTTTTTTTTTTTTTAAATTCTCTTGTAGGTACTTTTTTTCTCTCGTTGGTCTGATATCGATGGGCTTAACCAGACCGAAGCACTTGGCATGGTTCCCTCGTTTATTATGTCTTGTTTTTTTTATTTGTGTTTATTTTTTGTTTTATTTTATTTATTTTTACTTGCTATTAGTTTCCATTAGGATCTTTTATGGAACCGTAAAAATATGAGGGACTAATTCACCACAATTGGTTACATTGAAACGTGACTTTTTGAAGTTAAACAAGGCTATAAAACCTTTTCACTCAATGTGAACACCTAATAATAATAATAGAGGTCGCTTAAATGATATGTAATCTTTAAGTCTAGAAAATCTCAGTCAGTTTTAAATAGTTTTCTCATTTTTCTCATTTCAATATTCAAAACATTTAAACAAATGTGTATCAGTGTATGAGAGTTTTCGAGAACGTCAAACCAACGTCAATTTTATCTTCAAATTATCGTAATTTTTTGACGCAGATATTGCTATTGTCAAATATGAAATCGTCCTGCTTGTACAAAATCTTTTTGAATAAAACTAATGTCGATTTCCTTTACACACTAGGGATTTCGATCCCTTGCCAATTTTTTTCTTTTGGTGTGCATGTTTCGTATACATGTAAATCCTTCTGCAAAAACGGATTCAAAGAATTTAATCTCTGTCAAAATAAAATCGATTTTTTGGTGTGAAGGAACGTAAGATCTGTCGAGAGATCACACAGAAATTGATTTCTCATGTGTAAAGGAAATCGACATAAGTAAAAGAATTATGTCGTGTTTTAAATAATTATTTTTTTTTTCCAAATTTACAACAATATATAAATGAATAAAGTGAAAACGACAGGTTTCAGATGTTACTCTATCTTCGGGCTTAATCAACATTTTTGATTAACGTCAGTCAATTTTCTTGCAAATGCATTGTTTACGAACACGCTCCCTGAATTATCAATATTTCTGTCGTTAACTCGATGTTTTTACTGCGGAGTATCGCCGTTAATGATGTTATAGAACATGCGACTTAAGCAAACTGAGTTATCGAAAATAATAATTTTACATACAAATTTCGTTTTATGTTTTCAACTAGTTGACTTTTGCGGTTCGTGTTTCAGAACATCTTGACATTTTGACGCACATGACGTTTTCGAAAATGGCCTATAATGAACATTTCTCCGTTGTACTTAACTAGATAACTTACAAACAGCCGATGATGAAGTTTGTTGGGTGAATGAATCGTTGTTCCTTCCTTAGTGAAAACTTTAAGTAAAGAACAAAATGTTCGTTGAGTCAGTGAATTATTTCATTAAATTCGTTGATAAATGAGATAAATTGATTTATTCAACGAAGAGTTTGTTATTTTTCATTAACTTTGGAACGACTATGCATTGGCTCAATGAAATTAAACATTTTCTAAATTCTAATTTTTGTTAGGATTTGGTTCAGTGAACCTTAGTGCTTGCCGCATTGTGTTAGTAGTTTTGTCTGCAGTTAAAGTATGATCTATATACATAATTTTAATAAGACCCAACTTCTGCAACTTTTTCAGTAAGCTTTGGCAAATACTCCTTCAGAAATTATCAACTACATAAATTGTTAATAGTTTTTCTTCTTGGCTGAGGTTAGTTCACTCTGTTTCTCAGAAAAACAATGGAACTTGTGTTTGAAGGGTTCAGAGGGAAATATATTCATTAACTTTTCCAACTGCAGGGTACAAAATCTTCATAAACCAAATGTGAACAAGTATCAAGCTAAGACTTGCTTCAGTTAATGCATTCCAATATCTACTAAAATTTTTTTATCAACAATAAACCAATTACGTTGGTCTAATGAAATCTGCAATTCTTATGTCACTAAATCTCTATATCATCTATATCTCTATCCATCTATTCAATATGAATATGCTTTCCAAATTACCTCACTTCCATTCTCAAACCCGCCGCCCGGTCGTAATAAATTGGTTCAAAATTATATTTATCTAATTCTCCCTCCTCAGCCTCATTGAAATAATTGATACTGTAAAACAACCTTCCCTATGTAGACTGTGTAGAGCTTATTGATAGGCAACCTTTTCAAAGACAAGACATTGTCTTTAACGAAGAGTTTTTAACTGGAGACAATGATTTTTTAAACTTCATCTTAAGATCAAAATATGTTACGTACCAGTCACCTATAAGAACAGAACAGAAATTTAACAGTATCAAGACCCGCTCTATACGACTTGTCTAAATATTATACTTCTGCGCACACTGACAAAATGTTCAGCACTAATTCGCATTAAGGAACGGATTCCTATTTACTCCAAGTGCCGATGCATATCGGAGTGAACAAGTGTCTCAACTAACAACCTTCTTCCCACCAGACCGGTCCCTAGCCATTTGCCTCCAGTTTCACACGCTGCCGAGTTGGTTGAAGTCCTCTTGGACTAGTCTGAAACACCTGAGTCCAAATTTTCCTTGGGATGAATTTAAAAAATTTCCGGACCGAAGCACCTAAATCGTTTGCTTTTTACTTTTTTTTGGCTAGGTCGGTGTCATTGTACAGATCATACTGATCGTTGTTGTATTTTCTTCTTCACAAATGGAACCGAAAACTACCTGATACCATAAAGCATTCTTATTCAACTTGGACAAGGTCCATTTCTCTGCACCACATATCAAGACGTATAGTGTTTATGTTAACAAACAGATATGTCGACACAGTAGGGTACTTTGGGTGCTTCACCAAAAACAGCAGTGATTTCAAAGAGTTGTTCTCCGTTCGACCACAGCGCTGGTATCGCTTTTTTTTTTTTAGTTTATAATCGAGCCCAAATGGACAAAGTATCTAATTACCTCGAAGCTACAATTGTCTATCAAATACCTCGGTAGTGGTAGCCGCTAAGCCCATCAATGACTGGTTGGTTGGTTGGTTAGCCCATCTTTTTGACTGATATCACGATTTGTTCTTCCGACTATGTCAATATCGTCTTCGTATGCGATCAATTGGACAAAATATTTAAATATTGAACTTCTATTCTTGGCTCGACTATTCTTTCAAGAAAGATGTTATAAGTCGTAGGACAGCACTAGGCATAGGCGAAAACATCCTGAGGCTGATGTTAAAGAGATTAATGCGCTGTACGACGCACGGTTAGCTATGAATACCTCCTATGTCGCATTTTGTAAACTTTTAAGGGGGCACAAAAAACTGATTATAGTCTCAAAATTAAAACGCATATAATAATAAAATTTTATACATAATTATCAGTTTTGAATATCTATGACGTGAAATAGTTTAAATTTTAAAAATTCAGCGAAGCAGATGGAAATTATTAACGAAACTACATCGAAAAGTGAATTTCACAAGAAATGTATGTTAGGAGGTATTCATAATTAACCGTCCTGTAAATGATACAGTTCAGCTATTTCTTGAAAAAATATTTCTGAGGTTTCATTCATTCGACATGGTTTTCTGCATTCATATTTTGGAAATGAGTTAGTGCAAACTCCTAACCGTGTCATCGCCTGGCGGTTTGAGCAGCCGTTCTCTTCAGTGCGATCGGGGAGGTGGAATTGTTGGTCATATCTAGAGATACACAAATTTTTCCAATTCTACTACCATGTTCCCTTGATTTTACTTGCAAGCATTCAGTTCGGGCTCTTAAAACTTGAGAGATTCTTTTTACCATTTTATTTAACTTCCAAACTTCATCTCGGGAATAGTTGAGAATTGAGAGTGATAAGTCACTAGACCCTGGGTCTTCCGGGGTTATCGCCCCACAGATTTTCTTGTTTCATCTATTAAAAGTATGATTCGATTGACAAACTTCGCGAGATTCAAGAGTCCCAAGAATCTGAACATGTGGTACTTCTTCCCGCAGTTCAAACAAACTTTTCCTAGAAGATCCATAGGGTCTACATCTTCTTTTTTTCTTTTTTTTTAATAGCTTCAAATGGCTTGATAGTGCAAGTACATGCGACACAATCGTGCACGTTAGTGTGTTAGTTTTTTCCTTTTTTCGCTTAAAAACTATTGATCCAACATCGTTTGTGGGTCTTTTTTTTCCTCTTTAAACTGCTGTTGTTATTGTTTTAGTTGGTTCTTCCGATGGCTTTGTTCCAGCTCAAGAGACTCTCATCCTGAACAACTTAGCCACTATACACATTCCTTATCCTCCCCTGTCGCTCAAGACCCCTCATTCGGATAACAAGGTTCAGTTAAATTATATGTAGGTAGTTAAACTGATTGAAACCAGTTTGCGTGTGCA
The DNA here is from genome assembly GCA_911387755.1 of Chrysotoxum bicinctum. NCBI lineage: Eukaryota > Metazoa > Arthropoda > Insecta > Diptera > Syrphidae > Chrysotoxum > Chrysotoxum bicinctum. The sequence goes on along the minus strand of OU426989.1, from coordinate 207,604,629 downwards.
AAAAAAATATTACGCTCTAATGTAAGATTTTAATCTGGCAGTATTTTTGGTCAGCATCGGAGTCGAAGTTGGAGTCCGGGATTCGACCCCGAGCGGCATGTGAATACGAATGGTTCACATTCTATACTCCGCTTAATGGTTCATTGGCTCTTTTATGGAATGCCAAGTTAAATAAGAGATAAAAATGAACTGGTTTCTTTTGTTGGATGAGTTAAAAGAGAAAAATATGTATGTTCATATGGGGAGGACAGGAACGGAACGGGACACTCTACATAAAGTCACCAGGCCATGTTAGCAAAACAAAATTCCTCTTGTGATTTTTTATGGGGATATTTTTTTTATTTTTATTTACACGATGAAGTCATTGAGGGTGAAGAATCCTTTTTTGCTTTTTCCTCCTGTCATAAAATATTTAACAGCTTCGCGCGTGGACTCAGGACCTGATGGAGACCAAATGCAACCAAAGGGTGAAAGTGTAAGAAGAAAAATTAATGGCATCATCATTGAAGCATTGACCCTGGGAATGTTGTCGAATTTATGCCGAGAATTTCCAGTCAAACTGCAAGCAAAAAAAAAAAACACCTAAGTGAGATCTTTTGTTCGTGAAGAGCATCTCTGGGGCAAAAAAAGGATGAAACATGATTTTATATTCTGAAGAAATTCTTTCAAGAGTTTTTCATCCCATCTCCAACTCTGGTGATAGAATTAAATTGGTCTCAGTTTGCCTCTTCTTTTGCTTGCTAACTTGAAACTTGAACTGCAATTAAGCTTAATTGCCACGCCACACTATACTCGTTCTTCTTTTTATTCGCCTTAAGATACCTTAAGCTAAATCTTTACTTTATAAATAATTTCTCGCTCGAATCGAATGGAAAATATCGTCTTCAGTCTTCGCACAAAATATGGCATACTTAGTCCCGTTAGGTAGGATATTTATTTATCAGCAAGAGCGAGACCGGAAACCGTAAACAGACAGAAAACCAAAGCGATTATTTTCCACATTTTATGGCCCATACGTTTCTGGAAGTAGAGGAAACGAAAGGACGGCTATTATGCCTACGAGTTCTTGTGTAGCCCCCCCACCACCCCCCTCCCTTCTCTACTCTAGAATTGAATCACATCAATATAAAAAGACTTGAGCTGGAATTCCTTTCTTTCATTCATTTTTGGTCTTTTGCAGTTGCCAGGAAAGGATTTTTATGTTTCTCAACATTATAATGTGGGTTCAAGTTCATTTAACCGTTTTAGTGAAGATATTGGTTTTTATTTGGCAACAGGGCTATGGTGTATTTTTTTTTTTTTTTTTTTTGTGGCGTGTAAATGGCAAGGCTAAGTGTGCCACACACAGTTGATTATTGTTGAGTTGTGAATGAGTTATGTATTTATTGGAGGTCGGGTCAGGAAGGATGTTGTTTTTAGAAATATTGCCTACTTTTCGTTTTTGATGGCGCCTGAATACTTAGACCTCAGGAACTCTGCAGTTGACTCAAGGTTAAGATTTATTCGGTTATGGATATCAAGTTGTCTAAGAAGTGCTTCTAGCAAACAAAGAATTTTTGTTTTGTTACGTTGACACGAGGATTATGAGTGTTTTTTTTTTTATTATTAAATTTCTTCCCTTGATTCTTGCTCCTATGCTCTTGATTTCGTCCCTTAAATTAAAAACATCGGTGAACCAAATAGCAAGAATAATTCTACTTTTCAATTAAGCTCCTTCTAATGTTGTTTTGGCGGTTTTACTTTTCAGTAGGTTTCTATGCATATTGGCAGAAAACCGTACCTTCTTCGAGGATATTTTCTTAGAAAAATGCATATTCTGATCTATTTTTAAATTAGTTAAGGAAATTCGATCCTACATTACGTTTAAATAATATGCTGAGTAAGGAAACTTGAGAAGGCTTAAGTTTTTGTCGAAGTAGAAGAAATTTTTTCCGATTTCTCGAAATGGAAACTTTAGTTGGCCACCTAAATCATGCGACTTAAAAAAATTATGAACTATTCACATTAGAGCGATCAACGACCAAGGAATAAAATAACAGATGGGATCTAAAACATTTATAAGCCTAAATTCTTCACCACAAAAACTAGACAAAATGGTAGAAAACTAATTGAAAATAATGTTAAGATATAAAAATTTTTGATTGCTAAGGTAACAGAAATTTGAGAAAATTAATTGATCGTCACGAATTGCAATACGATTGTTACGAACTGTCAAACTCTATTCGCGGAAAAAGGCGAAGCTTTTATTTCGAATATGCAAAACGTTCTGTATAACAACACCGATATAGTTCGAAATGAAGAGAGTACAGCACAAAGTATGTGGGATCTCCTACAGAGAACTTGCAAAGAAAAAGCCAAAACACTGTTAGGGGTTTCAAAAGGACACAACCAACAAGGCAAAGAAACATGGTGGTGGAATGATGAAGCTAAATCAGTTATAAGTAAAAAGAAAATGGCTTTCAAGGCTTGGTCGAAGTGCCCCTCTAATAATACAGAGCAAAAGTCACGCCTCGAAGTGGAATATAGAAACTGCAAGAAAGAAGCGAAGAAGAAGTGCGCCCAAATTCAAGCAAAGAATACAGAAAACCTGTATCGGGAGCTGGATGAAATTTCTACCCCGACAGCTGGTGCTATTCAAGAGCTACGGCAAAACACGAATAAGGGCGCAACTATCTTCAAAATAGCCGCTCAAAGAAGAAGAAATGCCCAGGAGATTTGTTCGCCAAAGTTCATTAACAATGTTCAAGGCCAACTACTTGTGGAAGACAACGAAATTCTTCACAGGTGGCGACAGTATTGTGACGGACTTCTAAACGAACAATTCCAAGGCTATACTTTCCAATAGCTTCACCTAACTTAAGCGAAGTATCCGACGTCACAGTCGAAGAAGTTAGTGAGGCGGTAAAATACTCCAAAAAGGGAAAAGCTGTTGGCCCAGACGAAATACCCTCAGAGTTTTGGAAAAAGATGGGAGACATCGGGTTTAGATGGCTCATGATTCTTGTCTCCAAACTTATACGAGGTGATCGCATGCCTAATCAATGGAGGGAAAGTTACCTTCTTCCAATTTATAAAGGAAAGGGTGATACTCGAAGCTGTGATAATTACCGTTCGATTAAGCTGATGTCACACACCATGAAGATCGTTGAGCGAGTCTTGGGTAGCCGACTGCGAAAAATAATTAGGCTATCTGATGACCAGTGCGGGTTTGTCGGGGGTAAGTCAACCACGGATGCAATCCAGAGTATAAGAATAATTATGGAAAAACATCGGAATTCTTTGAAGGATTTGCATGTCGTATTGGTTGATTTTGAAAAAGCATTCGATCGGCAACCACGAGATCTAATATGGGTGGCCCTCAGGCAACGAGGAGTTCCAGAAACCTATGTGCGGATAATTATGGACATGTATGATGGAGCAGTTACTAAAGTAAGATGCGCAGCTGGAGTCACCGAAGAATTCGAAATCACAGTAGGTGTACACCAGGGAAGTGTCTTGAGTCCCCTGCTCTTTATTACAGTTCTTGATTACCTGCTTGAAGGCAAAGTGACGGATCCAAAAGTGCATCAGTTATTCTTTGCTGACGATGGAGCCATCATAAGTGAAGACCCGATATCCCTACAACGAGCACTTGACGTATGGGTGGATGTTCTAGAAGGAAGTGGGTACCGCAAAGGCGCGAAAAAGACAGAATACCTATGCTGCCCATTTTCTGATCCACACAGGCCTATTCCAGACATTTATTTGAATGGAGCAGTGCTTCCCAAGTGTGAAAAGTTTAAATATCTGGGGTCTATGATAAATAACGAAGCTACTTGTGATGACGATATCAATCATCGCGTAAGCGTAGGGTGGATGAAGTGGCGGGAAAATTCTGCTATCTTCTGTGACCGAAAAATGCCCCCTAAGCTGAAAGGAAAGCTCTACACTTCAGTTGTGCGTCCAGCACTCACATACGGTTCACAATGTTGGACAATGTACAAAAAGTATGAGAGTAAGCTAACGGCAGCTGAGATGAAGATGCTTCGTATGACAGCAGGAGTTACAAAGCTTGATCGAATTAGAAGTACGAAGATCCGAGGAAGCCTTCATGTTAAGAATACCATTTCCAAAAAAATTGAACACGACCGACTCAGTTGGTATTGCCATGTTCAAAGGAGAGATCCTGAGAACCCCGTCAAAAAGGCAATATCATACAACGTTCCAATTCGGAATAAAAAGAAAGGTAGGCCTAAACACTCCTGGTACAAACAAATGCAAAAACACCAGCATTCAGTTGGCCTCAGAAATGGAACAATACAAAACCGGGAGGCTTGCCGCCGATTTCTGAGGTCAACCCGGCGAACCCCACAGGCGGATCACTAGTGTGAAGCAGATACGTGGGAGAGTTATGATCCCCTCGACATCGAGATCATAACAGCGCCGAAGAAAAGGAAGAAGAAGAAGAAGAAACTCTATTCGCGTTCCACATTCCATCCACACTGCAACGAATGAATTGTTCGTGCGCAACTAACCTCAAAATCATTCTTGTTTTTGTTTGCTCTGTTTGTTTTGATCATCATTCGCAACGAATAAAAAAATATATATGTGAAGGAAATGTCAAAATGGATCGTTCGTTAGTTTTTTTTCTTTGGGGTTATATCAAAAATAAAGTCTACGCCAATGTTCCACCAACAATTTATCCGCTTAGGGAAAACATCAGAGCTGTCATTCGTGAAATACAGCCCCAATTATTCGAAAACGTGATACCTTTTGTAGTCAAAGACAAGGTCGTCAGTCGGCAGGTATTGCATTTCATTATTAACTGCTCGTTTTCTTCAACGGCAGACGAGATTTTAAAAAGTTATAAACTCTACACAAAACTAGAAAATTGTAGAAAAATAATTGAAATAATTAAAATACAAGAAATTAAAAAAAAAAGGTTGTGTGTACTGATGTATGCGCGGTAGAAGTAAAACCTTTTTCCCCTCGAGCAAAGCCTATAAACGTACAAACATTTTATATCCTAAAAACATGTCGCTGGCTTTGACTGATAACGTGTCATTTTGACATGTCACTGACAGCTGCATAGAACATTTTTTAACCCCAACGCAGAAAAAGAAGTTTTACTTAAAAAAAAAACACACAAATTGATCAGCACGAATTGTAACCTGATTGTTAAGAACTGTCAAACTTTATACCATCCACTACCCTCACTACATTGAATAAGTTGTTCCTGCGGCACTAACCTCAACGACTTCTTGCTTTTGTATGTTTGATTATTTTATATGCAAAGTGAACGAAATTTCAGATTGGAAGAATGTTTGTCCAATCGCCCATCATTGGTCGCTCTCATGTGTATTGTCTTTAAATGTAGTTTCCAATAATGTGTAACATCAAACCTTTGTAAAAACTTAAATTGTTAATAATATTTGTGTTGAAGTGTCTATTGTATTTTATTTTATTTGAAACCTCATTTTTGAAAACCAAAAATAAATTTTCTGAATGTTGCAGGCACACATTTAGCCATATTCTATTTACGAGCTGAAAGCATTTTTTTCATTTTGTTTAGCTTTATTCAATAATTATTATTTTGAAAGCTAAAACAGTTGCAAAAAAAACGTCAACTATACTGACTACTACTTAAAAACGCGGGCATTTTCTTTCAATTGACAGATGTGGAATAAAAATCTTCATTTTTGCTCGATTATGAGTTGAAAAATATTGAAAAATGCTCGTAATCAAGCAGCAGCCATTTGGCTTTGAATGACACTACATATGTATATTCATATCACCAAACAGTTCTCAAGAAAAATGTTTATCTTTAATGCGCGTAAAGAAGTATAGCTTCGTAAAATTTAAATATAATCGACTTTAAAAACTATTTTCAATCTCCTTATATTAAAAAATAAAAAAATACACAAGTCATTACTTTCTCATTCATTTTCCTTTTTATTCTTTACTTTCAGGTAATTTATACAAAATCTCTTAACAAAAAAAATAATTGATCTTTGTAAGTATACTCAATACTTTTTTTAAATTCCTGAATTGATAATGTCGACGTATTTTTTGAAATAGTCAAATGCTAACAGGCAACCAACAACTAAATTAAAAGTGAATACAATTTAGGTCAGCAATCTACATAAGTTAACATAAAGTCAATTTAAAATGTTTGAATGTTGAGAGTTTAGATGGCGCTTAGTTAAATAGACAGAGACATGTGAAATGTGGATCTGATTTCAAAATTTAAAGAAAAAATTAATATAAAAGAGCATAAACGTTTTATTAACTATTGATTGCGCTGATCATATAAGCGTCACTAAAACAAGCCTCCCGTTTAAAGGAATACACATCTGTTTACCCTGGAGATATACTTTTACATTCAGAGATTCTTTCTTAAGCCACACGACACGAATGTGGAATTCTTTACCCGTCTCAATATTTCCCTTCCGTTACGATATTCAGACATTCAAAACCATTATGCATCACTATCTCTTTTAAAATCCTCTCCAACTTTCTTAAACACTCGCACTATGCTTAAGCATGTTGAAGTAATTACACAACATCCCTGTTCAAAATAATGTAAATCCTACCTTAAACTTAATTGTCATTCCTATAAGTCACATACATATGTCATATTAACAATCAAAACTAAAATGTAAGCTTATGAATTTCTTTCCTTTTTTTAATAAATTGAAGTCATTGGAACAGGTTGTCATCCGTTTATTTCTTAAACATCATTTATTATTTGTAACAGGTTATGGGCCCAGAACAATAAGAATAAAAAGCTAAGCAACGTAATAAAATTAATATGACAACATTTACTGGAAAAATTCCTCTTTTCAATGGAGAAAATTACTCCACATGGAAAACTCAAATGGAGGCTGTGCTGCATAAGAATAGGCTTCTTAAAATGGTACAAGGACTGGAGCAGAAACCGGTGGAACCTGAAAAACTGGAGGATTGGAACGTAAAGGACATGGACGCTAAATGCGAGTTGATTATTGCGATGGAACCATCTCAAGTTGCGCTTGTAAAATCTCAAAAAACTTCAGAAGACCTATGGAAATTTTTGCAAAATACTTTTGATCGGAAGGGCACTCGTCAAAAAGTGGAAGAGTTTCGTAAGTTAATAAATTTTAAAATGCATGAAAATCAGAGCATGGAAACATATTTAATTCAATTTAATTCAATAATTAATCGGCTACGGGAGATGGAAGCGAAACTCGACGAGGAGTTATTGGCGGTGCTGATGTTGGATGGTTTACCAGATAGCTACAAGGATATACAAGCAGCTTTTGATGTATCAACAGATTTCCCAAAAATGGATGTTTTACGAGCAAGACTACTAGAGGTTAGTGATAAAAGAAGGAGCTCTGTTGAGCGAAATGATGATGCATTGAAGGTTAGAGTGCACTATAAGAGACCTAGCGCTTATCATCAACCAGGTACGTCAAACAATAATTTCCCATTTAATTGTCATCGTTGTGGTCAAAAAGGCCACATAAAAAAAGACTGCCGTGTTAACTTGCACAAAGGTTACAAAGAGAAGAATAGGTTCGTTGATAGTTATACCTCTGAAAGTGAGGAAGGATTTATAGCTACGGAGCTTCAGGATTATTCTTTACCTGGACAAGAAATGTCAAAAAATGTAGATACCCCTGATCGAAAATCTGAATATAGAAGTTGGTTCATTGATAGTGGAGCAACCTCCCATATGTGTTGCGTGAAGGAATATTTTATTAATTTGGATGAAAATTACAAAGGTTCGGTTCAGGTAGCTAATAATCAGTCTGCAAGTATAGAAGGAGTAGGAACGGTGCAGTTGGTGGTAGAAGTCAGTGGAAAAGTCAAAAATATATCACTCTATCGAACTCTTTTTGTTCCTAGTTTGAAAAGTAATCTCGTCTCTGCTAGCAAAGCAACAGACAGTGGTTGTAAGGTTCTTATAGAAGGAACTAATGCATGCATTATAAAGAAAGATAGGCCTATTCTTGAGGCAGTAAAACAGAGAGGGTTATATTTGGTTAAATTACATGCTACAAATGTGGATGAACAAGTCGACCAAACACAATTCGATGAAAAAGAATATTGTCATGAGGCTGGTTCTAGGAGCGATTCATTGGACATTTGGCATAAGAGGTATGGCCATTTAAACATTTCTTCATTACGATTCTTGAAGAAAAACTGTATGGTAAAGGGACTACCAACTTTTAACAACAACAATATTCCCCTCAATTGTGTTTCATGCATACGAGCTAAGCAGTCAAGACTTCCATTTAAGGCCAAACAAGAAAAATCTTCTCAAAATATTCTTGAAATTGTACACACAGATTTATGTGGACCAATAAATGTGGAATCTATAAGCAGAAGTCTATATTTTGCAACATTTATAGACGACTACACTCGTAAAGTTTTTGTGTATTTTTTACGTAAGAAGAGTGAATATCTTAATGTTTTTAAACAATTTAAAAAACTTGTAGAAAACGAAACAGGTAGAAAAATAAAAACATTGCGAAGTGACAACGCACGTGAGCTTTTAAGCCACGAGTTTTCAAAGTTTTTGGCTGATGAGGGCATAAGACGTCAATTAACTGTTGAATTCACACCGCAGCAAAACGGTGTTGCCGAACGTATGAATCGAACGCTTGTCGAAATGGCCCGTTGTTTACTTATAGAAGCCAGCTTACCAAAATTCTTATGGGCAGAGTTGATACATACGGCAACGTATATACGCAATCATTGTCCGACTTCATTAAATCACCAGAAGACACCAGAGCAAATGTGGACAGGTCGAATACCTGCTGTGAAACATTTCCGTCAGATTGGATGTCGAGCATTTGTTTTAAATAAAACCTCAAGAAGATCGAAACTAGATCCAAAGAGTGACGAATACATAATGATTGGTTATTCTGCAGAGTCCAAAGCTTATCGCTTATGGAAACGGGGAACCAGAATTGTAATAAAAAGCAGAGACGTTCGATTTATTGAGATTTTAAATAATGACAAAGAGAAAGAAAATGATAACAAAAGTTTTTATGAATTTGAATATAAAAAGGGAGATAAGAGAGATTATGAATCCGATAAGAAAACAGAATTGGGAAAAGAAGAAACTGGTGATGATGAAGTGGAGGGCGATCGTAAAAGTAAAGAATCAGCAGAAGATGATGATGAGGAAGAATATCAAGAAGCAGCCGATGTTGCAGAGGAAAATATAAATTTATCTGAAAATGGAAATAAAAATTGTCCTTCATTAAGAGAGAGTCTTAAATCGCTTGAAGAGATGAAATCTGTCACAGGAGATCCGAATAGTTTCAAAGAAGCAAATAATTCCTTGCATGCGTCAGAATGGTTTGAGGCCATAAAGGAGGAGTATGACTGCCTTATGCGAAACGGAGCTTGGGAGTTGCAAGACTTACCAAAGGGAAGAAAAACAATTGGGTGCCGTTGGGTTTTTAAATCTAAATATAAGGCAGATGGCAATATTGAAAGACGTAAAGCGAGGCTTGTAGCCAAAGGTTACACTCAAAAATTTGGTATCGATTACTTTGATACTTATTCGCCCGTGGTGCGACAGAGTTCACTTCGTATAATATATGCTTTAACTGCTGAACACAACTTAAAACTTCACCACTTGGATGTGTCAACAGCCTTTTTAAATGGGGTACTGAGTGAAGAAATTTATATGGTCCAGCCCGAAGGATTTATTGATACGAAACACCCGAAAAAGGTTTGTCGTTTACTAAAGGCACTCTATGGTCTCAAGCAAGCAAGCAGACAGTGGCATACAACATTAGGTGAAAAGCTTCAGGAATTAGATATAATACAATCTAAATACGATCAATGTGTTTATTTTAAAATAAACGAAATTGAAGAAACAATTTTGGGAATATATGTCGATGACATTATAATTGCATCGAATAATCAAGTAAAAGTTGACTCTATAAAGCAAAAGCTTAATAAACATTTCGAAATTCGAGACCTTGGAGAACCTTCTCTTTGTGTTGGCCTTGAAATAGAAAGAACAAAAGATACGATTTCTATTAGTCAAACTCGTTTTATAAATAATCTTTTAATCAAATA